>OX465595.1:41000769-42250769 GCA_950022295.1 Bromus sterilis | reverse complement strand
TAATACGGAACACGCCTGGACCCACAAGCCATGCTTTTGGGATCTCCCGTATTTCAAAGACCTTGCTCTTCCACACAACATTGACATGATGCACACTGAAAAAAATATGGGTGAGGCCCTTTTTGGTACATTGTTCGGCACTGATAAGGGGAAAGATAATGTTAAGTCTAGAGTCGATCAGGAGAGTCTGTGTAATAGGAAGTCACTGAATATGCGACAACCGAAAGGGAAGAAGAATTGGGAGAAGCCAAAGGCATGGTTCAATCTTAAAAGGGAACACATGAGGGAAATCCTCATATGGGTGAAAAAAAAGTTGATGTTCCCCGATGGGTATGCAGCGAATCTAGCAAGGGGAGCAAGTCTTGAAAAGTTGAAAATCTTTGGGCTGAAGAGTCACGATTGGCACATATGGCTTGAGCGGATAATGCCGGTGATGTTGCGCGGCTACATCCCCGAGGATGAATGGCTAGTAATGGCAGAGCTAAGCTATTTCTTCCGTGTTCTTTGTGCTAAAGAATTATCGCCTATTGTGATAGAAGAGATGGAAAAACTGGCGCCAGAGTTGATATGCAAGTTAGAGAAGATCTTTCCACCGGGTTTCTTTAATCCGATGCAGCATATGATTTTGCATCTACCGATGGAGGCAAGATTGGGTGGCCCTGTGCAAAACCGTTGGTCCTATGCAACCGAGAGAATGCAGAAGACGCTTCGAGCAAAATGTAAAAATAAACGGAGAATTTAAGCATCAATGGCTGAGGCATTCATTGTCGACGAAGCGGCAAACTTCGTGACAGCACACTATGCTGCCACTAATTACAGTTTGCATAATCCAAAGCCTCGGTACAATACTGGCGACCCCGAGCGACATGAATCCAAGTTCAAACTCTTTAAAGGGAGCCTCGCACCTTGTGGGGTTATGAAAACAAAGACGTTGACCTTCGAGGAATGGAGCATCATTACATTGTATATCTTGACCAACATGACAGAAGTGCGGCCATACATCGAGTAAGTGCGCGGTACATATTAATTGTTCTGCAACTTCTTGACGAGTTGTGTGTCTAACTTCTCTTAATTATTTGATACAGTCGATTCGTCGCGCAATTCTCGAATGGAGTGGCGATCGAAAAAGACTCCATCGAAGAGATTAATCTTCTTGAGAAGCGGGGAGGCGGCAATCCCGGTTTCATCTCTTGGTTTACACAAACGGTACTTCTTATATGATATACATGCCATTTTTATTTCTTCGTCGTCTCAGTACCGACTAATACAACAAGCCTTTCCGTTTCAACTTGTAGGCTAATTCAGAGTCGATGGACGCTGAATTGAGACAAATCGCAAATGGTTTTGACTTTAAGGTCCATACATATGAAAAATACAACATCAATGGGTATCTCTTTCGTACTGGTATGAAAGAGCAAACTATGCCCGATCGGAAAACAACGAATTCCGGTGTGTCCGCTATAGATGGAGGAGTCGAGTATTATGGAATAGTTGAAGAAATATACGAACTGCTATATTATGGTGAAAATCCTCCGAATGCCGTTGTCTTCAAATGTCATTGGTTCGATCCGAAGGACACTAGGCGAACTCATGAGCATGTTGGGCTAGTTGAAATTAAACAGAAGAATCGTTTAAATGTTGCCGAAGTTTATATTGTGGCTCAACAGGCCACACAAGTTTTCTATATTCCATGGGCCTACCAAAGTGTAAAGAATCTCGAAGATTGGTATGTCGTCTATGACGTGCCGCCACATGGTAAACTACCTGCCCCCAATGAAGAAGAGGATTATCAACCTCACATAGACCCAGACACATATGACGGAGAATTCTTCCAAGAAACACGTGTGGCCAAAAAACATTCCGGAAAAACCTCTACGTTTGGTCCAAACATGGAAGTAGAGAATGACAATGCGCAGGAAGAGGAAGAAGTGGAACACGAAGAGGTTACCGATGATGATGAGGAGGAAGATGAAGAAGTGGAACACGAAGAGGTTACCGATGCGGATGACCTATCATTGCTTGACCGGTTACAAAAAGGCTTTCGAAATGTGGTTGAAGCTGAACCCGATCCCGGAGAAGAGATCATTCATGACGACACGCGTGATAGTGACGATGATGTTTTTATTGATCCTGGAGAAGATACAGATGATCCCGACTATTAGTTGTATGCATCCCAACTTTCTTTTGTTTTTTGTATATATGAATTTTTATTATTTATTTCCTTAATGTACTAATTCATCTTTATATGCATATGTTTGTTTTTTCTATATATGAATTTGTATTATTTATTTCCTTACTTTACTAATTCATCTTTACTCCGTAACAGGTGTTGACACATGGCGAGCCGTAGGGACCCACCGGTGGAGTCTCGACCACCTCTACCTCTACGGAGAGAGTTGCTGGCGGGTATTGTCGCAGCCAGCTCGCCGCCGGCGCGTGCTGATCAGCCTCGTGGGAGAGGTCGGGGAAAAGGCCCAAAGAGAGCTAAACCCGGTGGTCGAGGAGGTGGTCGAGGAGCAGGTGGCGCCCTAGCCGAGTCACCCACTCACAGGACATTCTCACCGGTGCAGGAGCCACCGTTGGTGCAGTCGGAGGCACCGGAGCAGCGGCCACCGCCGGTGCAGTCGGAGGCACCGGAGCAACAGACACCGCCAGTGCAGTCAGAGACACCGGAGGCACCGAGGCAGTCGACGGAGCCTCGTTGGGATGATCCTTGGGAGGAGCGTGCTCGCACGGATGATGCTGCTGCTGATGAGGATGATGATAGCGATGACGACGGGGCTGAGGGGGGTGAGGGGGATGATGGGGGTGAGGGGAGCTCCTCTTCCAAGAAGCCGGTGTACCAGCGTGGTATGACACGGCTCCCACCACGTCCGGACCCTGCGCAGAGGACATTGATTGCGCCAGATGGGGAGAAGTAAGTTGATGAATTTTTTGGGTTCCTTGTATATATATATCATACATGTACATATGGTCCAACAAGAACTAATGTCTTTGTGTTCTTATTTTGCAGGGCGTGGATTTACCCGGAAGGTGCTCGGAATCCGAACTGCCTCCTTGGTGCCGTGCTGAAGGAGCAGTTCCCCGGGCTAGTCCAGTTGCCTGTTGAGGGTAGGGTTCCTGAGCCCGGCCTCACTTGGCCACACTACAAAGCCGCCCCGGCCCCTCCAGATGAACGCATCAACAACGTTGAATGCCGTACCAAAGCCGACATGGTTTTGGCTACTTTTTGGGTAAGTATTCTAAGCATTGCAATCATTTATAAGTGTTGGAATCATTTCACTCATCTTTTCATATGTTCGATGCATTTTTCAGTGCTACTATAGGGTTGAGGAGGGGATGGAGCCGGCGGCCCAGAAGAATCTCGAGAAGGAGATAGTGAGGCTACTCACGAACACTAGGCACGAGATGCGTGTTCAGTGTGTTCGAGATTTGTACGCCAAGAAGGGCGTGAAGAAGGCCAAGAAGAAGTGTAGAAAAGTTTTCCTTAAGAAGGAAGAATACTTGGAGGTAAATTACTAACTAATTCAAATTCCTACACTTATAAGTAAGGCCTAGTTAGCTCCAACTTTTCTTTATAAGCTTATGAATCTCAAACTTGGCTTTATAAGCTTATAAGTGTCAAACTTTTCTTTATAAGCTTATGAAGCTCAAACTTGGCTTTATAAGCTTATAAGTGTCAAACTTGGCTTTATAAGTTTATAAAGGTCAAACTTGGCTCTATAAGCTTGTAAAACTAAAAAATGATAATAATAGCTTAGCTACATAAAACTTGACTTGTACTTGGCTTAAAAAAGATATTCAATGACTTTATAAGATTATTAATTCATAGGCGCCCCCGAGATGGTGTGCAAATAAGATGGATTGCTTTGAGGCGATAGTGGACAAATGGATCAGTGATGCCTGGCTGTCCACCCACAAAAGCGCCAAGGCTAGGCGTGCACAAATGGTAGGTGTGGCAAACCACCAAGGCAATGTCAACGTCAACGAGTACGCAAAAAAATGGGTATGTGCCTTTTTGTTTTAAGTTTCATGTCCTTTCATCATTAATCAATTGATTTGTTTCATGCCTTTTCTTGCTTTTCATTGCAGGCGAAGAACCATAATCAGCCTGTGCCTAAGGGATTTTTCTCATTTGCCATGGCCCATAAGGGAAAGTACAAAACGGTGACGGCATATTCTGAGGGCGACGGTGTTGAGGCGTACACCAACGCTGCAGCCTACCACAAGATGATGGCCTATTCTGAGGTGGCGAAAGAGCTACGCGGTCCTCAGTTTGACCCGAGCGAGGAGGAGATGGATCCGGAGGCCTTGATGATTTCTGGTGGCGGTAAGCATCATGGCAGCACCTCCATGTGCAATGGCTTCGTACATTGCCCGGAGACTCTACCTCAGATCAAGGCGAGGCAAACAAGCTCCGCTCCTGTTGTACGACCTCGCCCGCGGCCAGTGGACATTGCTATCCAGGTATAACTTTGTCTCAATTTTTCTTTCCGTTCTTCAGACTACGTAGTGATGATGACAATAATTGCTATATTGTTGAGTGTTCGCAGGACGCCATTCAGAGGGAGAGACAAGCGACACAAGAGATGTTGTCGGAGCAGCTTGCGGAGAGGGACCGGCTGGCGGAGGAGAGGACCCAGAGGATACTCGAGGAGGAGAGGGCACGCAATAATGCCCAGACGAAGGCCATCTACGACCTCTTCTCGGTAAGTTACTACTTTTGCATATATCCGCCAAGAATGCATATGCATATGTTTGGTTCACTTGCTAATATGCTCGAGTCCTCAAAAACTAACTCGCAGAGTATGTGGGAGAAGCAAGGTCTTACCCCTCCACCGATGCCGACGCCTATCGTTTCTCCTCCCGGAACGGTAAGTTTCTTTCAATGATCAATATATCCCGGTCTTATACCATCAAGTGTCATCATGCTTACCACATTGCAACTCATCCTTTGTTGTAGCATAATTCCGGAGCTGCATCTCACAACCCACAAGAATCTCCTAGTGAATCCCCGAGCAACCCACGTGGCGGCGCTTCTCAGCCTTGAGGTGGCCTCCGGTAAGTTACATAAAGCTCATCAATGACTTTATATGCTCATAAAGCTCAATAATGGTAGTAATAGCTTAGTTACATAAATATTTACTTATTCTTGGCTTATAAAAGCTAAAAAATGACAATATAAGCTTATAAAACTTATACTTGGCTTTATAAGCTTGTAAACCTAAAACTGACGTATACTTGGCTTATAATAGCTCCTCAATGACTTCATAAGCTCATAAAGCTGAAAAATGATGTTAATAGCGTAGTTCGTTGCAAATTGAGTTATACTTGGCTTCTAAAAGCTCAATAGTGACTTTATAATCTTATAAAGCTCAAACTTGGCTTTATAAGCTTTTAAAGCTCAAATTAGATTTTATAAGCTTATTAAGTTCAACAATGACTTATACTTGTCTTATAAAAGCTCAATAATGAATTTACTAGCTTAAGTGGCTTATAAACCTAAAAATGACTTATACTTCGTATATATAGCTCAAAAATGAATTAATGACTTAGTTAGATCTAAAATGAGATATATTTAGCTCTTGAGGTCTAAGACGAACAAGTATTGTAGAATAAGAAGAAAGAGGTGAAAAGGAAAGTAAAAGAAGAAAAGTTCTTCTTATTCTTACTTTTTCTCTTCTTTCTTTTTCTCCATCTTCTCTTCTTACTTTCATCTTATTCTTATTCTTCCTCTTCTTCTCCTTACTCTTCTTCTCCTTGTTCTTCTTTTTCCTTTTTATTTTCATTTTTTCATCATTTTGGATTTCTTCTTTTCCCTATGTAACATATGATTATGTTTTCATTTTGCAGATTTGCCTTTATGCATGGATGGATGCTTCTTTGTTGTAGATATAGTATGTTAGGATGGAGATGACTTGTAGATGTATATCATGTTGGGCACTTTCCTTTTGTATATATGATGACTTGTTGTTTTAAACTTGGAGATGGCTTGCTGTTTTAAACATGGAGATGACTTGCTTTTTTAAACATGGAGATGGCTTCTTTTTCTTTATATGACTTGTGGATGGCTTCTTTTTGTATAGATGACTTGTGGATGGCTTCTTTTGTATACGTGACTTGTGGATAGCATTATGATTGTATATATGACTTGTGGATGGCTTTCTGTACATATATATATATATTATTGTTTATATGCAGGGAATTAAAGAAAAACAAATTAAAAAGATAGATACAGAGAGCTTTGCCGTCAGCTTGCTGATGGCAAAGGCGTTTCCGTTAGCAAGCTGACGGCAAAGCGGACACGTGGCGGCAGCCTGTGCAATCTGGGATGTGGCAGTGACCATTTGGTCACGGCTTTGCCGTCGGCCTTCAACCGGCTGACGGCAAAGAGTAGGCTGGCTGACGGCAATGCACGTCGTTAACTCAGCCCACGGGGATTAAGTCAGAGCTGGCCGTACGAGCGGCTTTGTCGTCAGCCAATACAAAAAGTCTGACGGAAAAGGCTTTGCCGTCGGTCGATCTTGAGCTGACGGCAAAGCAGCTCACTGCCGACTGATGAGCTGACAACAGGTTTGCCGTCGTGGAGCTGACGGCAAAGCCTTTGCCGTCAGCTTTTCATAAGTTTGCCGTCAGCTTTGGCTGACGGCAAAACTCCTGTTTCCTGTAGTGTCATGAACAACATCAAGAATATAACTATCACATAAATGATATTGTTCATGACCTACAAGCACACGTGTATAGTTTTCAACACGGTCTTTAGGAATATAAGATAAATGCATCCCATCACATTGAGCATTAATAAGAGCATAGTTCTCCGGAATACGAGTTGGAGATTTCAAAAGGGTAATAGGAAAATCAAGTGTGGGTGCAATAGAAACAATTTCATGCTTAACATGAGGAACTATAGAAAGTTCATCTCCATAAGCATCATCCATAGTGGCATCATGGCCATAAGCATAGAAGGCATCAACTTCATCAAAAAGGGATATTTCAAAAGAATCCATAGGATCATAACACTCATATAAGGTAAGATTCAAAGAGTTACTCTCATTAGGTAGACATGGATGGCTCCATTCTTCCTCCTTTTGTTCGTCACTCTCCTCCTCTTTTTCATCCAAGGATCTTTCTGTTTCATCAATTTATTCTTTCATAGAGTCCTACAAAACATTACTCTCTTCCTTTGGGGGAGAGATTCTCTCAAGATGATCAGTAATATAATAATTTTCATCATAATTTTCCAAACAATATTTAAGTATAGCAAGACTCTCAGATTTGTAAGGGGCATCATTAATATTTCTAAGAAGAGAAGTAATTTCATAGGGACCCTTATAAGCAACAAATTATTCTATTGGCTCTGCATCATAAAAATCATAGTTTCCCTTAGCATAAGAAGCTAAGGTTTCATCATCATTGTACTCACATTGGAAAGAAAGGTGTTTGTGCCTCATAAAGCACCAAGATTCATCCCTGCAGAAAGATATATTATATATTGAGCACAAGTTTCTAGAAAAATCATACAATTCATGTATTTGTTTCCATAAGTGTATCCCCTTTTGAGACAAGCGGTGTTCCTTGTACCACTTTTGTTGATCCTCGGTGAATCCTCCATGCCAATAAGATTCTGTTTCAAAGAAGTCAGACATTGATTGGCAAGTAAGGAACTAGACATGCTATATATATTTATTTATTTTTGGATATTTGATAAAGGACACTAAAGAAAAAACTGAAAAGTAACTAACAAGACTAAAATGCAAAGATAAAAGATAGTGTGAAACTCCCCTATCTTGAAGAGTGGAGTCCCCGACAACGGCGCCAGAAATTTCTTTTGATGTTACGAGAGTTTACGTCTCGCCCCTCGTTGGTTTACCCAAAGTGGAAGGTGAGATGTAGTGTAGCGGCAAATTCTTAGCGAAGATGCTAAGGTTTAATTATCGAACCAGTAGGACACCAAGATCGACAAGTAGTTGGTTCTGCAAGTGATGCGCCGTTTGATAATCACTTGCTTCTCCTGGACCTGCACACACAACAAATAACTTTGCTTCCCAATGAGTACAGAGGAGTTGTCAATTCCTCCGGCCTTGTTGTTTACAAAGGATAAAACGCACGGGATAATAATGATAGTGATAGTAACGGAAAAGTAAATAAAGCAGTAAATTGATAGAGGGTGTAAAAAGTATTGGAAATGTGGACCGGGGTCCTATGATATTCACTAGTGATGTCTCTCTCCCAAAAGACGATAAAATAGCCATGCGAGGTAAACAAGTGACAGCTGGGCAATTGACAGGATTATGTGCGCAAACCAATGCTAATTATGCTACAAAGAAAGGAAGAGGCTCAAAAGCATGGGCGGTACGCCAAGACAAGTAGACCGAAATCCATCTGCATCTACCTACTAATCATCCACCTTGAGATATCTATCCAGAACATCTCGCTGGTATAAAGTTGTGAATCCCACCCAAAGTGTAAACTCAAAGCAACGGAGAATTGCATTAAAGGACTTTTCGTAAAGTAAACAATCCTTGCACCCGCAAGTACAAGCACCATTGTTTTCCCCCTTGTGGCAACAACACATCCCCTAGACTCATGTTTCTGTCACTCAAGCTAGTCATCAGGGGGCATGAACCCACAATCATGCATAACGCTCCCTCTTGGAGTCACTACCTACTACTTGGCCAAAGCAATAAACAGCAATGGAGAACATGCAAGAATTACTCTAGAACATAAATATAAAAGATGAGAATCAAATATATTACTCAAACACAATCTGAACATAATCTAATAATCCATCGGATCCCAGCAAACTCAGCATAGCAACAGCAGAAATATTACATATGTGCCTCGATTATGTAGGGCAGGTCACGATGTCTAATCCATGAAGAACAAAGAGGGGAGGATAACATCACATAGCTACTGATCATAGACCCATGGTCTAAGGTGGACTACTCACGGTTCATCCGGGAAGCATCCATGGTGGTGGAGAAGCTCCCGGAGGTGGTTCCTCCCTCCGACAGGGTGTCGGGAAGAGGTTTTCTGGTGCTCCCGATCTTGGAAGCGTGGCGGCGACGGAACAGAGGAGAGATTGCAAAAAAGGGTTCCCGTCATGGAGGTTTCACATCACGAGGATTATATGGGCGAAGGGGGCAGCTAGGGGGCCACCAGGGGTCCAGGCGGCACCTTGGCGCGGGCCCACCCTAGGGCGCGCCGGGAGGGCACCTGGGGCCCTGGTGGGTTCCCTCTGGCCCCCCTCGGTGATTCCCAAAGCTTCTGTATCGCTGATTTTTTATTGGATTTTTCCCAAATTTTTGGAGCACTTTTAATATGGGGGAAACTTGAAATAGAAGAACAACAGAAAACAGGAACTGGCACTGGGTGAACTGAGTTAACAGTTTAGTCCAAATATGATCAAAAGTGTATGGAAGTTCATCAATATCATAGCAATATCACACAAAAGAGGCATGGAGCAGGCAGAAATTATAGATACGTTTTGGACGTATCAGCGGCGGCGGCGGAAATCTAGATCCGCGTCCACCAATCGTGGCGGAGGAGGAGAAGTAGGGATGGCGGCGGCGGAATACTGCCGCGAGGTCCTCAACGGAGCAAACCTGAGCTCTGGCGGCAGCAGCAGCGGCGCAGAGAGGCGCGCGGTGCGGCGGCGGCATAACCAGAGGAGGAGGGCGCAAGGAGGAGAACGCGAGGAGGAAGACGGAGTGGGGGGCGCGTGTTGCATCTCTCACCCCGCGGGGTATTTAAAGACCTGGCGAGGAGGTAGTGGGATCCGGCAGGCGGTGTGGCCGCGTGTATCCACAGAGCATCATCAGTTCGGAGCACAGAAGATCCGGCAGATGGGACGGGACGTGCGCGCGTGGGTCGAGGCAGCGGTTATGGCATGTCAAATCGTGGCACGATTTCCCGTATTCCCCGGCGAATTCGAAGCGGAAAGTTCGGTCAACATTCCAGTCAAAATAACCGTTGGGCAGATCGGTCGAGAAGATCAAGAGCAATCGGCAGAGAGCGAGCAATCAGCCCATTTAGAGCAATCGGTTAGAAGACCAAGAGCAATCGGCAGATAGCGAGAAATCGGCCTATTGGGAACAATTTCTCAGAAATAAAGATTCAGCATTCTAGAAGTGTAGAAGGAACCTGTGTAGGCCTCGCCATCTCTGAGTTCGGCCGGACCTCCGCAGCTTCAGGGGCTACTATCGGGGGAATGACACCCGGGTAGGGTCACCCAGGGGAAACAATTCCTCAAGGCAAAGATCACCGACCTGATGGTCACCGATCTAATCAAGGCCGAGCTTATCAAGAGTAAGCAAGAAGTGGGCCGAGCTGTTCAAGTTGAGGGACGATTGCCCCAGAGAGGGCGCAATCGGCCTCACCAGGAAGCATTCGGCTGAAGTAAACAGAGCAACGTTCGAGCAGAATTACAGGTCGGACATCTGGTACAAGAGCATTCAATGCGCAATCCCTGAAGATCGGGACTGTCAGAGGCGTGCGGTCTCCTCCAGCACCGATCACGCGGACAAGCCGACAGGCCTAGGTCTCTAGCTTCACTGTTCATCACCGAGGTCAACAAGATAGCGGTATGGTGGGCCGCAAGTCTACACCGGGTCATCCGGGAGAACACGATGTGAGGTCCCTAGCTTGTCTGAGGCTGACAGCTGGGCACTCCGCTTTGTACATTTACCTTTGTACCCCGGGCTCAGCCTATAAGAGCCCCGGGTACCCCTCCTACGAGAGGGATGACGGAGCACTGATTGCAATCTCACCCACCATAGAGAGAGCCTGGAGAGAGTTGTTCTTAGAGCCCTCTTCTCCTTCATCTCAAACAGCTCAAGGAGCATTCATTGTAGCCAGAGTTATTGCATATAGATAGCTCGGCAGGACTAGGGGTGTTATCTGTACGGAGAGCCTCGAACCTGGGTACATCGTGGTGTCTCACCGTGTGTTCCCATTCTCGATTCCGGTACCAGCGACACTAACCTCGGTTTGTCCCCCTCTTTAGCCATCCCCATGGCATCTGCCATTACATATCGACGACAAAATTGCCTCCGCACCATATACTAGGAAGAAGGGAGTGAATCCAGTTGAACGGTTCATCGTAGTACGCAGACTCCAAAGCACTGCTGGCACCTCATCGAGCCATGCGCCAGGTGCTCTCTCTAGCGGCTCCACAAATTTTGGCTTGATTCCGAACAAGACGATACCGCTTGCCCGTTCTGCTTGACCATTTGACTGGGGGTGAGCTACAGATGCTACACCCAAACGAATGCCTTGCTGGTAAGCGTACCGAGCTAGCGCCCCTTTTGCGAAGTTTGTTCCATTGTCAGTGATGATGCTGTTCGGCACCCCATATCTGGCTGTGATGTCCACAATGAACTTGACCGAAGTTGGTCCATCTAGCTTCTTGATTGGCCTGCTTGTCTCGATCCACTTGGTGAACTTGTCCACTGCCACCAATAAGTGTGACATGCCACCTCTTGCTGTTTTGAATGGTCCTACCATGTCCAGACCCCAAACTGCGAATGGCCATGTGATCGGAATGGTTTTGAGTGTTGAGGCTGGTAAGTGACTCTTTGCTTTAAATCTTTGACACCCATTGCAATACTTGACTAACTCTTCTGTCGCTGCTTTCGCAGTCGGCCAATAGAAACCATGGCGAAAAGCCTTGGCAACTATTGCTATAGCTGATGCATGGTGACCACATTCGCCTTGGTGGATGTCTCGAAGCAATTCCAGCCCCTTGTCTTCTTCCACACAACGCTGAAGGACTCCTGTTGCACTGCGGTGCACTAGCTCGTTGATGATGATAGTGTATGCTCCAGATCAGCGCTGGATTTGCCGAGCTTCTACTTCATCTTGCGGGAGTGTGCCATCCACAAAAAAGTTTCTGATCGGCTCTGCCCATGACGGTGCAAAAACAATTACCATTACAGTCACTGCTCCTGGTGCTGGTTGTTCGGCTTCCGCTACTGGCAGCTCGGAGGAGGAGGAACTGATTGCCTCTTGCACGACCACCTCAGTCCCCGAGCTGACGACAGCAGCCCCTGGTTCACAATTGGCATCCCCTGGTGCAGCCGACTGCTTCTCCAGCCTTTGCTTCTTGGCCAACTTCTTTGCTTCGAGATCTGCCATCTTCAGGTCGGCCAGAATAAAGATTGACTCTGATTCTGGGGAAGGCTTGATGGATGGCTTCTGGATGTTTTCTAGAGAGACTCCCGGTGGAATTTCCTTTCTGGTGGACCCCAGCTGGACAGTGCATCTGCTGCTTCATTCTCAGCTCGATGGAATTCACACCCTTCAAAGAAACCAGATAACTGCTGCACAAGGAATCTGTAGCTTGCCATATTTTCATCTTTTGCATCCCAAGTGCCAGTGCACTGCTGCACCACCAGATCGGAATCGCCATAACACAGAATCCGCCGAATGCCAATCTCCTTGGCCAATCGGATACCATGCACCAGTGCTTCATATTCAGCCACATTGTTTGATGCTGCGAAGTAGATCTTAAGCACATACTCGAGCTTGTCACCTTTTGGAGAAGTAAGAACAATGCCAGCCCCTAGTACGGTCATCATTTTGGAGCCATCAAAATGCATTTGCCAGAACTGAGAATCCGGACTGGGGGGCGTATATTGAGTTTCTGCCCAATCAACCAAGAAATCTGCCAGAGCTTGAGACTTGACTGCAATACGGGGCTCATACTTGATCCCATGGGTTGCAATTTCTATGGCCCACTTTGCCACCCGACCTGATGCATCCCGATTGCCGATGATTTCTTGTAACAGCCCAGTTTTCACAAAAATTAAAAATTTTGTTTTCGGCGTGAATTGTTTGATTGTCTGATTTGTTTGCGGTGTTTGCATCCCCGATTTATCGATCGGCGATTATTTTTCCCCCTCTTATCTCGTACCGGACGGAGACTGACCCTTGCCACCCTGACACACGACCTTGCGACACCGGGATTTCACCCGAGCACCGTCGCTACCGGCACAGGACCAGCCATCGCCACCGGAACAAAAACCCCGTTTATTTAATAAACGGATTATTTTATGGGGCGCCGAAAAATGTTGTCGGAATGTCACCGCAGTGAGGTACGATCGACGGGCTCGACGCGCTGAACGCGTGGTTCGAGATTTCATCCGAATCGGAGTCCGTACGGAGTCTCGGCGGTCAGGAATGCGATCACCGGACACGCGAGAGGGGTACCGAGGGCGTTTGTGTCAACTGGCCAGCCAACCAGCCCTATATAAAGACCACCAGCCTCCCACCACCCAATTAGGGTTCCCCCTCTGGAAATTTTCAGCCACCCCCCTCACAAACCTCCAGATCTGCAAAAAAACCCTCCTCCCCCCGAAACCCTAGATCCCAGTGATTCCTGGGCGTCAGATATCCAAATCTAGGGCGCTAAGCATGCCACGTCGCCCAAACTGCCCCCTCCAGCAGAACCGGCCCCCACAGGGCCCAAGATCCGTCGCCCCCGCCGCTGCGGGCCCGCTAGGGCCCGGATCGCGCCGCCTCTCCTCCTGTGGACGACTCCGGCGAGCCGCTGGCCGAGCCGCCGCCCGCAGCACGCCGGCGAACCGCCCGAGCAACCGCTCCCTCCTCTCCCCTCGGCCCTCCTCACCTCCTCCTTCCTTTCCCCGCAGGTCCGCCGTCGTTGAAGTCGCGTCGGCGCCGCCGCGACGCCATGGCCGACGAGGCCGAGCTCGCCCGCGCCGTCCGAGAACAGGAGCTCACCGTCGGCGGCCTCTTTCACCATGCCACCGCCAGGAGCCGCAGCCACGCCATCCCGGCGCCTCGCCCCTCGCCGGCCCGCCTCACCTAGCCGGATGGGTCACCGGCGCCGCCGCCGCCGAGAACCGTCGCTGACGAGAGCCTCCCGCTCGAGAGCGAGACGGCCTGGTCGCCTCCCGCGTGGCCACGTGGGCCACGGCCCACCTCCAGGCCGAGCCGGCCCAGGCGCCCCAGCCCAGATCCGCTAGGCCAGTGGGCCTCGGCCCATGGGTGAGCCAGGCCGCCCCCTTCCCTTTTTTTTATTATCTGTTTTTTTTCAGCACCCTGTAATTTTTCGAAGTTCTTGAAAAACTGCTGCTGATCTATTTTTGCGTTGTAATTTCCCGTTGATCCGTAGCTCCGATGAACGTGCCTCCAAAACGAAAGTTGCTCAGTTTTGCGTGCTCTAGCGTTCGTATGTAGAAATTTTTTCCGTTTGAGGCCGTCTAGATAGTTTAATTCTGCGTTGAAGTGGGCATCAGGCCGTTAAATGCTTTTATTTCATGTTAAGTGCTGCTGTTATTATTTTATTGCAACTTCGGGTGACGATTGCTTCGCAACCGTTCATCGGAACTGAGTGATTCCTGTTGCGTTGCATTAAGCATTGTTTCTACTTCAGTTTCATGCATTCACATGCCATAATTGCTTGCTGCATCATGATTATATCTTGCTCCAAAGTAGCTATCATGATGTTAATGTGCTGCTGTTGCTGAAACTGTTATTTTGTTGCAACTTCGGTCGACGAGTGTGTCGCGACCGTTTATCGGAACTGAGTGATTCCAATTGCATATTGTTAAGAATCATGTCTACTTTCATTACATGTATTGCATTGTCATGATATTCTTGCTGGACATATAGTTATTTAGCTCCAAAGTTGCTATCCCGTTGTTTTTGACAGCCACCTCAGTTTTTCTCCAAGTCTGTTACTTTGCGATGCCATGTTGTTTGCTTAATATCTTTTGATCTATGATGCCTTTTTGCATGATTCTTTTTTGCCATGCCTTCCCTGTCATGTCTACTTTAATTGCAAGTCATTTTTGATCATGTTTGCATTGATTACCCTGTTTGTGCATTGCTCTAAAGTATGCGTCGTGATGTTGGCAGTTTGTGCCCGTAATTTGTTTTGCTTATATCTTTTTAACTGTAACTCCGTTTGGGGTGTTCTTTATATGTAACTTGATTAGTTTTTCGTGTACTTTGTGTTTATGTTATTGTTTGCTGTTTTTAACCAACCTAAAATATGGTTTAGGACAGAACAGTACCAAATCCTTTAATTGTCGTGTGGCACTTAGTTTATGCCATGTTTAGGTTGTGCCTCACTTAAATTGACTAGCATAGATAGTTTATTTTATGCTAACCTCTTGACATGTTTGTGTGCTATGCCATGCTTGCTTGATTTTCCATGTTAATAACAGTTGATTGATCACCTGTAGCTAAGCAACTTGAACCACCGTAAACGTGCGGTATCGTCGTGTGTGACGAGCACCCCACTTAAATTGTTAGTAACCGCTCTCGACGGTAGGTGCGATGTCTCGTGTTGCTTCTTGTTTATGTTTGCTCGTGTTTTCCTCGTAGTAACAGAGTGCTTGCTCGTTGATTGCTTTCCAGTGTTTATCGTCTTGTGTGCTTCCGCGGGTACCTCTCAGAGACGATGCGAGCTTGCGATCGACTACACCTTCGGAACCCGACTTATCAACAGGCAAGGACTATACATTACTTATGATCCATTCTATTTCAACCAGCGGTTTGCATGCTAGTATAGGTTAGGTTCGATGTTTAATCCTACCACATGTTTACAGCCTCTTTCAAACCGATACAGTCATGTCCCCTCCCAGCAAACCTTGTACTGCTATGTTACTATTTCTCGTTGCTCAGCCCCTGCTTAGTATGCATGCTTAGGATGCTACGATGTTACCCTGTTACTCCTTGGTTTGGGATATCACATTATTATATTGTTGTTGATGATATGATTATTATAATGTTGACTATATTCGACGAAGGATGGAAGGTCTAGGCTATCACGCCCCGACGCTTTGTTCCATTTGAGTCACCTAGGATCCGAGTTCTGGGTATTGGTTTTAAGACTGAGCGTGCCTAACCGCGTGTGGGATTTTATGGGGTCCCCTTTTCTTACCTACCTAGCTTCAAGCATTTCTAGTGGTGGCCTAAGCTGATTTACCATTTGAAACCGTGTGTGTGCTGGTCAGCTGCCAGTAGTTTTTAAACCAACCCGGACCAGCGGAGACATGGTTTCCCTGTTGGTCCACCTTTGACCGGCGAGGGCCCGAGGCCTCACGTGAGGCGTCTCGGTAACCCAAACCCTGTTGAGACAGAAGAGTTCGATCCGAGAGCGTGGCCAACTTTTGGATTGGGTGTCGACTACCCGGGGGCCACCCGGATTTGTTTGTTGTTAGCTAGAGGGACCTGTCGTTTCAGATCTCTTGGAAGTAAATCATAAAATGGTTGCCTGTGATGGGTAGCAACTGAGAGAGATGGGTGTGCGTGCGGAGCCTTGTAATGGGCAGTTGGTACACCCCTGCAGGGTTAAATCTTTTCGAGAAGCCGTGTCCACGGTTATGGACGACTTGAGACCTACTCCTTGTTCATAGACAACAACCACTGAGATAATCTTAATATAACTTGATCAACGTTTGTGTGCCTTGACTGCTTCTTCTTCGTCGGGATGCGAAGAGGAGGATAAGGATAGGATAGGTGTTATGTTTGCGTAGTAGGTGGATAGCAGACTTGTTGGAGGCGATTCCTCATCGAATGCTTGGCTTCTTATCTTACTCTCTAGATCGTTAGCCACTTCATCAAATGCTAGTGCGGCAGCAACCTCACCACTTACCCCTTCCTTACCGTAAACTACTAGTTGTCCTAGAATGACGAGTGATGAAGTCCTTGCTGGGTCTGATGACCACTACAGTTGGATGCTGAGTACCTCTGTACTCATGATACTACCCCCAAACTCTTTTCAGGGTTCTTGATCGACAACAGGTATGGTGATCGACGTTTCACGTGGAGACTCGACGACGACTAGTTAGGCGGATCCCGGCGGAGGGCCTGGACCCATGTGGTTATGGGAATCGATGTTTTTCTCTTTGCCAGTAGGCATTTGATTGTAGTCTATACCCAGACATGTATCTTCTGCTGTTGTATTGTATTGAGGCAGTTGTATGCCGATTGTATGAGATGTTGTATCCTTGTATCTTTAATGTTGTGATATCATGTTGGAAATCCGGGGCATATGACTTCGTCATATGTCGCGGTGGGACCGATATGTGCTTCGTCCCCGGATCTGGAAGGAAACATCTAGATCTGGAACAGTACCTCATATCGGGCCTTACATTTCTGCCAGAGGTGCCAAACTAAAAACTGTGATCAGATGCGCCTAGAAGAAAGGCTTCAGCTTCTTTGCCGCCATGTACACACCGTAGCACATCTTCTGGTAATGGGGGTAGTTTTGCTTGGAGGTTGAGAGCACTTCACTAACATAGTAGACTGGCCTTTGGATCGATTGCGCCTTGTCCTTTTCAGGACGCTCGACCAGCATTACAATACTGATCACCCGAGTGGTTGCTACGATGTATAATATCATTGGCTCTTTCTCTTTCGGAGCTGCCAGCACTGGAGCGGTAGACATCATGTGTTTGAGCTGCTTGAATGTTCGTCCGCTTGTGGGGTCCAAGTGAACTTGTCTGTTTTCTTCATCAGCTGATAGAGCGGAATTGCTTTCTCTCCCAGCCGACTGAGGAATCGGCTGAGCGATGCTAGGCATCCAGTGAACTTCTGCACATCTTTGATATTTCTGGGCTTGCCCATCCTCTCGATTTCTGCAATCTTCTCGGGCTTGCACTCTATTCCTCTCTCTGAGACCAAAAATCCGAGCAGCTTGCCGGCTGGCACGCCGAACACACATTTCTCTGGGTTGAGATTGATCTTGTACGCTCGCAAGTTTGCAAATGTTTCTCTGAGATCATCCAGCAGGGTTGAACCTTGCACCAACTTGACCACAAAGTCATCTACATATACATGAATGTTCCGACCTAAATGAGGTCAGACACACCGCTGCATTGCACACTGATAAGTCGCGCTGCCATTTTTCAGGCCAAAGGGCATGGTGATGTAGCAATAAGCCCCGAACGGGGTGATAAATGTTGTCTTTATTTGATCGTTTACATCAAGCTTAATCTGGTGATAGCCTGCTGTGGCATCCAGAAAGCACAGGAGCTGACAGCCAGTCGTAGAATCAATCACTTGATCAATACGGGGCAATGCAAAAGGATCCTTGGGGCAAGCCTTATTCAGGAAAGTGTAATCTATACACATGCGCCAAGTTCAATTCTTCTTCGGAACCAGAACTGGATTTGCTAACCAGTCTGGGTAGAACACTTATTTGATAAATCCTACTGCAAGCAACTTGGATATCTCGTCGCCGATTGCTCTTCTCGTGTCCTCTGAAAAGCGGCAAAGTGGCTGCTTGATCGGCTTGGATCCAGGTCAGATGTGAAGCTTGTTCTCGGCAAGTTCCCTCGATACTCCAGTCATGTCATGTGGGGACCATGCAAAGATGTCTCGGTTCTGACGGAGGAACTCGACGAGCTCGCCTTCCTATTTGCTGCTGAGCCCGGCCCCAATAATGATGCACTTGATGGGGTCGGAGGGGTCCAGAGCGATCCTCTTGCTGTCCTTGGCTGCTTGAAACACAGTCTCATCATCCGATCTCTTGGTCTTCGTGCTCGACATGGGTTCCTTCATTTGAGCTTGGGCCACTGCTACGACCTTGTCGAGCCGGCGCCGTTCTGCATCGATGACCAGAGAATCGGCCAGCCTAGAGCCGGCAGACGAACATTCCAGTGACTTCTTGTAGTCACCGCACACAGTGATTGGACCATTCGGCCCTGGGAGCTTCATCTTCAGGTAAGGTTGCATGATGTTGAACATGAACTTGGCTATTGCAGGCGATCCGAGAAAGACATGGTATGGACTGCTTAGATCGGCCACCTCGAACCAGATCGGCTCTCGGCGGAAATGCTCTTCCGACCCGAACACTACCTCCAGCCGAATGCGGTCTAATGGGTTACATGAAAGGCCGGGCACTATCCCATGAAATACGGTCCTGCTGGGTTCCAACTCGCTCTCACTGATGCCGAGCTTGATCATTGTGTCTCTGTATACAATGTTGATGACGCTGCCTCCATCAATAAGTGTCCTGGTGAACTTGCATGAATACAGAGGTGCAGCCACGATTGCATCCACCACGAGCGCATAACTGCCTGATCTCGGGGCCCCATGCAATGACATTGTCCGACCAGTTCATCCTCTGAGAAACTGCTGGCATAGTGACATTGACTGCCTGATCTCGGGGTCTCCGACTGCCCTTGTCATCCGACTCGCTGGTGAAGATCATGTACGCCGCGTCCTGACACGGGAACTGCGGCCGAGCGTTTGCTGGTGGTGGACCTGGGGGCGGGGGTGGTGGTGGGGGAAGGTTTCCTGCTCCTCCCTTTGCCAGACGATCGACCCAGATGCACTGCCGAGTGGTGTGAGATGCGGGATTGCCAAATCCACTATGCATTTTGCAGGGATGGTTCATCATGTCCTCAAAGGTGTATGGGGGCCTGATTTGACCTTGCGGCCTTTCTGCAGGTTTCTGCCTCCGACTGCCTCCCGCAGCCCCTTGTTCTTCTTGCTGCTGGACTACTGTCACCTGCCGATTGCCATATTGGGCATCCGGCTGCTCGTCCTTCCTCTTGTTGAAGCTTGTGTTATTGTTGTTGTTGTTGAAGTTACCGGGGGTGTTGTTGAAATTGGGGGTGTTGTTGTTGTTGCCAAAGTTGATGTTCCGCTGGATCTCGCGCCTCTCGCGCCGATTGGGACCATTCGGCCCATTT
This sequence comes from Bromus sterilis, assembly GCA_950022295.1. Taxonomy (NCBI): domain Eukaryota; kingdom Viridiplantae; phylum Streptophyta; class Magnoliopsida; order Poales; family Poaceae; genus Bromus; species Bromus sterilis. The sequence goes on along the minus strand of OX465595.1, from coordinate 42,231,099 downwards.
GCTTCTTCCGACTGCTGTTGCTGCTGCCCTGAGGATTTCACTTGGATGAAACCACTAGGGCTCAACTTGATCGGGCGCATTGCAACATCGGACGCGGCGAATGAATTGGCTATTCTCATCAGATCGGCCAAAGACGTTATCTGCTTGCGCAGGAGCTTGTGCTTCAACAAAGACCCGTCCAAGCAGCCGTCAGTGAAATACTGGATGGCTTGGATTTCATGAACTCCCTCGCAAGTGTTTCTGAGCTTGATCCACCGCTGAAGGTAATCGCGAAGGGGATTGTCCTTTCCTTGTACACAGAGTGCCAGGTGCCGAGGCAGACCTGGGCGCTCATAAGTGTCGGTGAAGTTGCGAACAAACGCATCCTCAAAATCCTTCCAACAATTGATTCTATTGCTGGGCAAACTGTTCAACCAGGACCGAGCTGAACCTTGAAGCATGAGCGGTGCATAGCGTATAGCTACACGCCGACCACCTCATGCGATGCCGAATGCAGTCATATAATCGACCAGCCAATCTTCTGGCTTGACTGATCCATTGTACTTGGGGTGTCCCTGGGCAATGTGAAACCTTTGGGGAACTGCTCTTGCCGAATGCGCGGGCCAAAATAGGCCGAACCCGCTGGTACATCGTCTTCTGGTTGCTTTTCTTGTTGCAGCTGCTCGATTCGGTGCCTTGCATCATTGTCCGCGATTGCTCGGGGATCTAGACGCTGACTCATTGCTGGCCGGACTGACGCCGCCGGTTGCTCATTGTGCCTGCTGTTGACTGCTGGCTCATCCCTCCGACTGCCTCCCGCAGCCCCTTGGTTCCTCCGACTGCGGTGCAAACTACCATGCGGCGAAGATGCCTGCCTCTGCTGCCGAGGTGGAGCATTCGGCTGGTTTGCCCCCCGCAGTTGCCCGAACTGATTTTGACGCCACTGGCCCTTGCTGCTCGGTGGCCGCCTTATGCTGCTGGTTTGCGGTTGTTATGAGGTCACGTATTCGGCGCGTCCTCTCCCGCAGCTCTTCTGCCTCCAAATGCTCCAGCTCGGTGGCGATCTTCTCGGCAGCTCTCATGTTCTTCATAGGTGAGTTGTACGAGATCTGTGGACCGGCCATTGTGGATGCTACTGGCTGCTGGGGCCCTCCCAGATCTCTGCCGAACCCTCGGCCTGCTGCTCTGAGCTCATCAATTACTGGGGGTAGAATACCACGCTGCTTGATGCCATGCGCTGCATTGTACTCCCGAACTGTTGCCTCCATACGGCGCTTTTCAGCGTCGATCCGATCTGATTGCTCCTTCAGAGCCTGACACACCTTCTCCAGCTAGGCATGAGCCACAACTGGATCGGCATGGAGATCCACAGGAGTGCAAAGCACGTCCGATGGGTTGCTTGGGCCCGCTGGTGCCGTGGTTGCTGCCCTCGCGGCTCGGGTCGCCGAAGTAGAGCTGTTGCGACTAGATGCTCCCGCCATCATAACCTCCGCACGGATGTGCGCAGTCGTGCTCTCTATTCCCACAACATTCCGCCCGCCTGGCAACGGATCCGTGAGCTCAGAAAACACCTGTACCTCCCTGGGAAAAACATCAGGAAGTGCCGCGACAAAAACGCGATGTCCGTCGAAAGGAATGATGACGCCGCGCGGCAGAGGCATTCCTGCCCCAAACCGCGAGGCATTGTCGATGACGTAGTCCCACGCTCCGCTCCTCATGACCAGGCCGGAGGCGAAGCGCACGCGTGATGCAGATGATGGTCCCGTCCGGATCAGAACTCCAGTCGACGCCTCGGCCTGCCCCACGGTGGGCGCCAACTGTCGTCGATATGTAACGGCAGATGCCATGGGGATGGCTAAAGAGGGGGACAAAACCGAGGTTAGTGTCGCTGGTACCAGAATCGAGAGTGGGAACACACGGTGAGACACCACGATGTACCCAGGTTCGGGGCTCTCCATAGAGATAAGACCCCTAGTCCTGTCGAGCTAGCTATATGCAATAACTCTGGCTACAATGAATGCTCCTTGAGCTGTTTGAGATGAAGGAGAAGAGGGCTCTAAGCACAGCTCTCTCCTTGCTCTCTCTGTTGTGGGTGAAGTTGAAATAAGTGCTCCGTCGTCCCACACGTAGGAGGGGTACCCGGGGTATAAAGGTAAATGTACAAAGGGGGGCAACTGTCAGCCTCAGACAAGCTAGGGTCCTCATATCGTGTTCTCCCAGATGACCCGGTGTAGACTTTTGGCTCGCCATGCCGCTATCCTGTAGACCTTGGTAACGAACAGTGAAGCTAGAGACTTAGGCATGTCGTCTTGTCCACGTGATCGGCGCTGGAGGAGACCGCACGCCTCTGACAGTCCCGATATTCAGGGATTGCGCATTGAATGCACTTGTACCAGGTGTCCGACCTGGGATCCTGCTCGAAGGTTTGCTCTGTTTACTTTGGCTGAATGCTTCCTGGTGAGGCCGATTGCACGCTCTTTGGGGCAATCGGCCTCCGACCTGGACAACTCGGCCCACTTCTTGGCCAATCTTTATCATCTCGGCCCTGATTAGATTGGCGACCATCAGGTCGGTGATCTTTGCCTTGATGAATTGTTTCCCCTGGGTGACCCTACCCGGGGGTCATTCCCCCGACACCGACTCCCTATAAACCTCGAAAGGATATGAGAGTCGGTCTGTCCTATTAAATAGTTGGCAACCAAGATGAAGGAAAAAAGATTGCTGCAAAGAATTAAGCGTCACATCAATCCTGGGGCTAATGTCGGGGGGATGGATCAAGCCCATAACCCGGCATTAGATCTATGGGCCGACTCACCTGCAGAAGGCCCACGAAAGAAAACCCGTCCCAGGGCCGGCTGCGCCAAGCAAAAAGATCGAGGCCATAGAAGTAATTTGACTTACCTTGTATAGCTCGTAGCATATTTTGTAGAATACAATAGGACTCCACCTCGTGTCGGAGTCGGACTCGCGGAATCCCGAGACCCGATGCTTTTATAAACCAAGGTCCATGGGATCCAGGGCCAAGGACAATCTCAATCCAAGATAGGACTAGACCCTTGTCGGTGTAACCTAGATCACCTCGAGGTCAAGGTTGCGAACCGACTCTCTTGTAACCGATCAACCGACTCTTCTTTCACGAGTCGGAACCCATAACAATAAGATGCAGGAGTAGGATTTTACCTCGAGACAAAGAGGGGCTGAAACCTGGGTAAATCGCCGAGTCTCTTGTCCATGTCGACTCTCTCCACGAAATCGCCTCGCAGCAAAGGTCCCATGCTAAGTTCGACTCTTTGAACATCTGTCGTGACTTTCCCACGACAAATACCCAAGCTCTTAGCACCCAACACACTCCTAGTCCCATTGGACCTATTAATGGTGATGCTAATACCTCAACCATAGAAGAAGAAACTCCTATGAACATAGAAACTTTCAAAAAAGTGAGCCTAGATGATACCACTACCACATTTCATAGTAGTGACATTGATTTTGATAGTTGTACCCTTTCTGAAGTTATTAGCTTACTACACAAAATGTCTAGAGACCCCCACACTAGCACACTAAATCTTGCCTTCAGGGAGCATGTCACTAATGCTCTCATTAAAGCTAGGGAGGAGAAGCTTAGGGTAGAAGCCTCCATACCTAGAAATCTAGAAGATGGTTGGGATCCTATGATCAAAATTAAATTGAATAACTTCTCTTTCTATGCTTTATGTGATGTTGGAGCTAGTACCTCCGTTATGCCCAAAAGAATGTATGATATGTTTGAATTGAAACCTTTTAATCCTTGTTCTTTTGGTGTTCATCTCGTTGATTCTACCGTGAAGAAACATTTGGGGAATATTGACGATGTTCTTATCATTGTCAATGAAAATTATTTTCCCGTTGATTTTACTATTATGGACATTGAGTGTGAACCCTTATGTCCAATTATTTTGGGACGTCCTTTTCTTCGCACCGTTGGTGCTGTCATTGATATGAAAGAGGGGAATATAAAATTTCAATTCCCTCTCAAGAAGGGGATGGAACACTTCCCTAGAAAGAAGATTGAGTTACCTTTTTAGTCTGTTACACGGGCTAGCTATTCTCGTTTTCTTGATAAAACTTGATGTTTTTGCTTTGTGCCTAGCTCAAAGGCGTAAAAGAAAGCGCTTGTTGGGAGGCAACCCAAGATATTTTTCCTTCTATTTTTAGTGGTATTGATGATTTTTTACTACTGTAGCAACATCATTGTATCTTTATTTCAATCTTTGTGCCAAGTTTAGCCTCTGATTGCAAGAAAGTTCAAAAGTTGTGACATGCTGTCCAGAAAACAGATTCTATCCTTGGACGGAAAAAATCGGTTCAAATCACCAGATCATCTTATTGATCTGAATTTTTTTGACAGTGTTCTCTATACAATTATCTTTCGAGGGTCGTTATGAGTTTTTTGATTTGAGTTGAAGAAGTACCCCAAAAAAATTATTTACTACCTGCTGGTCTGTTTTTCACAGATTCTGCTTTGTTTTGCCTTTTCCCAGTTTTGCAAGTCTTGCACTAGATTTTCTTTGCAAAAAAATTTGGAGGTCTTGAGAAAGAGTAGACCTTCAAGAAAATCTTTATTTCCAGTAGAGGAAAGTTGTTTTATTATGGGTACTAACCTCTCTAATCAGCTTATGATGAGTTATGTATGAAGGGAGTTTTCAAGTGTGCGAGGGAAGATGATGAAAGAAGATCCGGAAGTGTCAAACGCTCAAGCTTGGGGATGCCCCCATGCACCCCCAAGAAATATTCAAGGAGACTCAAGCGTATAAGCTTGGGGATGCCCCTGTGCATCCCCTTCTCCATCAACAATTGTCAGTTTGTCCTTCGTTCCACTATATTTTTATCACTTCATGCGTTATGTGCTATGCTTGGAGCATCTTGCTCTTTACATTTTTTAGTTTTATTTAGCTTTGCTTGCTGTTCATAACAAGTTAGAACCCAGCTTTAAACATGCTCCACTTTAAACTAGAACACATCATAGGATTTCCATGCTTATCTTTCTTTCGTTGTGTGTTCTTTATCTTTTCGTAGCTTCTGTCATGTTTAGCTCATAGTTTTCATGCTTATCTTTGTAAGAGCTTTTGTTTAGTTTATTGCTAGAACTCTCTTGAGTTTTCATGTTTATCTTGTTTAGAGAGTTGGATTGTTGCACTGAGTTGTGTGTCTTGACTTAAAGTAGGTAATTGAGGTTGCTATTCAATTGTAGTAGTAACTTGCAATAGTTTTGAGGTATTGTTTTGGGTAATGTCTGAACTTTTGGTGCCAAGAGCTTTAGCCTATTAGTGATAGATGTCTTATTTTGAGAAATCCGTGTTTATTTTCGAAAAACTATAAAAAAAACTAGTTGATAACTTTAGCTACTAGATGGATCACTAATCTTTGGAGGGATCGGATATTAGAGTACACTCATGTACCATGAGTCGAGGATGCGCAAGGATAACCAAACCCCCATACACTCCTCCTCGGGATACTAATGTAAGTATTTGGAAGTTGACACTTCCGCCTTCCTATATTTGCTAGCCTCTTCGGTACCGTGCATTGCCCTTTCTTATCTTGAGAGTTGACGCATACTTCGTCGGTGCATCCAAACCCTTGGCGTGATACGCTCTGTCATCATCAACCTCCTTATGTCCTTCCTCAAAACAGCCACCATACCTACCTATCAAGTCATTTCCATAGCCTTTCAGAGATATATTGCCATGCAACATCCATCTTCTCATGACTTGATCTTCATGGCATACATGTTCCTGCTACACTGGCAGAGGCATACATTTGCATACATCATGATAGCTCCATCTTCTTTATGTTGAGTACTTTTGTAAAGTGTGAAAGATCTTCTATACTCATTGTAAAATAGAGTGTTCCCCCAAAGTGAGGAAAAGATCCCAAAGAAGAAAAATTAAAAGAACCCAAAGAGGACAAATGAGAGTTAAGTAGAAAGAGCCATTGAGGCCACCAAAATGATACAAAAAATAGAAAAAAGAGAAAAAGAAAATAAAAAGAGAGCGCGGGGCACGCTACTATTCCTTTTGAGAGATCCACACTCGTACTCCCTCTTGTATCTTGTACTCCATAGAGATGATTGATACGGTGAGGATAGTTCTCTCACTCCTCGTTGGTTATCCCAAGTGGAAGGTGAGATGTAGTGTAGCAGCAAATTTCCCTCGGTGAAGATACCAAGGTTTGTCTCCAGTAGGACTCGCAGAAATACAAGAAGGCGACAACGGCGCCAAAAACTTCGGGCTAACGGCGGCAGAAATTGGGCGGTTGTCTGGACTGACAAAGATACAAATAACTTTGCTCCCAACGAGTACAGAGGAGTTCTCAATTCCTTCGGCCTTGCTGTTTACAAAGGATCAACGCAAGAGATAATAGTGCAACTGAAAGTAAGAACTGAAAGTAAATTGAATGTGTAAACAATGGTGTGAATATGGACCGGGGTCCCGTGATGTTCACTAGTGATGTTCACTAGCGAGGTAAACAAATCACAGATGGGCAATTGACAGGATTATAAATGCACCGAATGCTAACTATGTTACAAAAGAAAGGAAGAGGCTCAAAAGCAATGGGCAGTACGCCAAGGTAAGTAGACCGAAATCCATCTGCATCTACTACGAATCATCCACCTTGAGATATCTATCCAGAACATCTCGCTGGTATTAAGTTGCGAATCCCACCCAAAGTGTAAACTCAAAGAAACAGACAACTGCATCAATAGAACTATGCATAAAGTAAACAATCCTTGCACCCGCAAGTACAAGCACCATTGTTTTATCCCTGGTGGAAACAACACATCCCCTAGTCTCATGTTTCTGTCACTCAAGCTAGACATCAAGGGGCTGAACCCACAATCAAGCATAACGCTCCCTCTTGGAGTTGCAACAAATCACTTGGCCAAAGTAAAATACGGCAACGGAGAACATGCAAAAATTTACTAAAGAACACAAATATGAAAGAGAACCAAATATATTACTCATCACAATCTGAACATAATCTCATAATCCATTAGATCCCAGCAAACACAGCATAGCAACACAGAAAAGTACAAAAGTGCCTCGATCATGTGAGTCATCTCACGAGGTCTCGAAAGTGAAAGCACAAAGAGGGTAGGAGTACATCACATAGCTACTGGCCACGGACCCATGGTTCAAGGGGGACTACTCACAAGACATTCGGGAGGCGTCCATGGCGATGAATGGTCTCCTGAGGGGATTCCTCCTTCCGGCAGGGTGCCGAGGCAGCTTCTCCTGGCAGCCCCGATCTTGAAACGGCGGCGGCGGCGGAACAGAGAGGAGAACGGGAATAGCAGATCGATATTAGGGATTTCCATCACGGGGGGTAAATATAGGCCAAAGGGGGCACCGAGAGGGGCCACAGGGCAGTCAGGAGGCCTCCTGGCGCGGCCTAGGGTGGGGCCGCGCCAGGAACCCTCCTGGGGCCCTGGTGGGTCCACCCCCTTCCTTCCTTGGTGATTCGGGAAGCTTCCGGGTCGCTGATTTTTTATATAATTTTTCCGGGATTTATTTGGCACTTTTAATAGCCGGAAAACCTGAAATACAAAAACAACAGAAAACAGGAACTAGCAACTGGGTGCACTGAGTTAATAGGTTAGTCTAATTATGATAAAAAGTGTATGAAAGTTCAAGAAAAACATGGCAGAGTCACACAAATCATGCATGGAGCAAGCAGAAATTATAGATACGTTTGGGACGTATCAACATCCCCAAGCTTAATTCCTGCTCGTCCTCGAGTAGGGAAATGATAACAAGCATAATTTCTGTGGCGACGTGCCACACAATCAAATAAGGACTTTTAAGTAAAGCAATCAAAGCATGCAATTCAATTCAAGTCTTAACAAGCAAGAGTCTATATTAGCATTGACACAAGCAACTAAAGAACAAAAGGTGCAAGAGCTCTCGCTGTCCGTGACTCGAATGTCTCCAGATGGTGTTTGCGTGCAAGAAGAGGGATAGGGAATACGAGATAAAAATAATTGTTGAGAACTACTCTCTACTAAAGTTTCACACTTAGTCTCCTTTGGATTCTTATCTGGACTCGTCTCCAGACCACTAGTCAGGTACAAGTCAAACTGATCCACTCCCTTTCGATATTTTGAGCACTCATGCAATGGATGAGCGTGAGCAATAAAGTTGACACCTAAAAGGCGAAATAGAAAGAAGGTGGAGGAGGAAGACAAAAAGGTGTGAAAGGCTCACATCAAAGAGGACAATCATAGGCGACAGAAGGCCATATGATAGATATGATGTGAGGAGTAGGGATTGCCATGCAACGGATGCACATGTGAGCTAAAAGCTCTCCAAGGGAACTAGTGGGGGTGCATCTAACTTGCTTGCTCATGAAGACCTAGAGCTCTTTTGAGGAGGCTCATCATTGGAATATACAAGCCAAGTTCTATAGTGTGAAGGGTCCCCACATAGCTATATGCATGTATGATGATCTCTATAGAGTACAAGGGATAGAGGATGAAGTACTAGTGTGGATCTCTCAAAAGGAATAGTAGTGTGCCCCCTTCTCTCTTTTTATTTTTCTTTTTCCCTTTTTTCTCCTTTTTTGTATTTTTTTGGTGGCCTCGATGGCTCTTTATATTTCTCTCATTTGTCCTCTTTGGGATCTTTTCCTCACTTTAGGGGCAACACTCTATATTTTACAAGAATATAGGAGATCTTTCACACTTTACAAAGGTACTCACATAAAGAAGATGTAACTATCATGATGCAAATGTATGCCTCTGCCAGAGTAGCAGGATATGCAATGATACTAGCGCGTCATGTAGCAATGATTAGGGCAAGGCCCAACTAGCATGCGGCTCATCGATCAAGCAAGCAGCATGTATGACATGAAGATCAAGTCATGAGAAGGTGGATGTTGCATGGCAATGTATCTCGGAAAGGCTATGGAAATGCCTTGATAGGTAGGTATGGTGGCTGTTTTGAGGAAAGATATAAGGAGGTTTATGATGATAGAGCGTATCGTGCCAAGGGTTTGGATGCACCGGCGAAGTATGAGCCAACTCTCGAGATGAGAAAGGGCAATGCACGGTACCGAAGAGGCTAGAAAAAGTATAGGTGGGTGGAAGTGACAACTTTCGAATACTCACATTAGTCCGAAGAACTCATGCACTTATTATCGATAACTCTCAATCTAATCAGGAGGTTCACAAAGAGACAAGTACCCAGAGGAGGAGTGTATGGGGGTTTGGTTATCCTTGCGCATCCTCGACTCATAGTACGTGAGTGTACTCTAATATTCGAACCCTCCAGAGGTTAGTGATCCATCTAGTAGCTAGAGTTCTCAACAGGGGTTTTGGTTTTCGAAAATCACACGGATTTCCCAAAATATGACATCTATCACTAATAGGCTCAAGCTCTTGACACCAAAAGTTCAAACATTACTCTAGTCAATACCTCAAAACGATTGCAAGTTACTACTACAAAGAGAATAGCTACTTCAACTACCTACTTTCTAGTCAAGACACAAAACTCAGTGCAACAGGCAAACTCTCTAACAAGATAAAACATGCAACCTATAGAAATTTCAACCTAAGACAAAACAAAAGCTCTAGAAGAAAACTAAAGCAAAATAACTAAACAGGGCAACAGCTAAGAAAAGAAAAAGAACAACTCATAGCTAAGAGAATAAGCATGCAAATCCTATGAGGAGTTATAGTTCAAGCGGAGCATGTTTCTCTCCCACACAAAAGAAAGTTGGGGTCTAACTTGTTATGAACAGAAAACAAAGCAAAAACAAACCTAAGAAAATTAAAGAGCGAGACGCTCCAAGCATAGCACATAACGTATGAAGTGATAAAAATATAGTGAAACGAGGGACGAACTGATAATTGTTGATGAAGAATGGGATGCACGGGGGCATCCCCAAGCTTAGATGCTTGAGTCTCCTTGAATATTTATTGGTGGTGCACATGGGCATCCCCAAGCTTGAGCGTTTGACACTCCAGGATCTTCTTTCTTCATCTTCCATCGCACACTTGAAAACTCCGTTCATACATAACTCATTGTAAACTGATTAGAGAGGTTAGTACCCTATTCAAAATCATTTTCCTCTACTAGAAAATAAAGCTATTTGAAGAGCTAGTGTTTCTAAAGATTGCCAAAAAGTTTTTCAAAGAAAAAGCAAGCTTAAGGTTTGCAAAAGTTAGGAGAGACAAAACATGGAAGAATCTGTGAAAAACAGAACAGCAGGTAGTAAAGAATTTTTAAGGGTACTTCTGCAACTAAAATAAAAAAACTCAAAACATACGGAAGTTCCGTGATTGTATATAGCACGCTGTGTAAAAAATTCATCTCAAAAAGATGAACTGGTAATTTTCTTTGATTTTTCCCGTCACGAGGACAGAATCTGTTTTCTGCACAACATGTCACAACTTTCATTTCCCTTGTCATATGAGGCTATAATTGGCACAAAGCTTGAAAAGTAAAGATACAATGATGTTGCTACAGTAGTAACAATCATCTAGACCACTAAGAATAGAAGAAAAACAAAAAGGAAAACCTAAATTCTTTGCGGGTTGCCTCCCGAAAGCGCTTCTTTAAAGCCATTAGCCAGGCTTAAAGCAAAAGATCAACTCTTATCAAGAAAATAACTAGCCCGTGTGATGGACTCAAAAGGAAACTTAATCTTTTTCCTAGGGAAATGTTCCATCCCTTTGTTGAGATGGAATTGGAATTTGATATTCCCCTCTTTCATGTCAATAACATCACCCACGGTGCGTAGAAAAGGACGTCCCAAAATAATTGGACAAGAGGGCTCACACTCAATGTCCATAATAGTAAAATCAGCGGGAACATAATTGTCATTGACAATGATAATAAAGTCGTCGATCTTCCCCAAAGGTTTATTTATGGAAGAATCGACAAGACAAACACCAAAATAACAAGAATCAAAAGGTTTCAATTCAAGCATATCATACATTCTTTTGGGCATAACGGAGGTACTAGCTCCAACATCACAAAGAGAAAAGCAAGAGAAGTTATTCAATTTGGTTTTTATCATAGGATGCCAACCATCTTCTAACTTCCTAGTTATGGAGGCTTCTAGTCTAAGCTTCTCCTCCCTAACTTTGATTAGAGCATTGGTGATATGCTCTGTGAAGGCAAGATTAAATGTGCTAGTGTGGGGGTCTCCAGACATTTTGTGTAGGAAACCAATAACTTCAGGTAAGGTGCAGTTTTCAAAGTCTAGATCACTACTATCTATCAAGGAGGTAGTGATATCATTTAGGCTCACTTCTTTGAAAGCCTCTATGTTCATAGAGATTTATTTATCTATGGTTGAGGTGGTATCATCACCATTGATAGGTCCAGTTGGACTAGGGGTGTGATGGGTGCTAACAGTTTGGACATCCTCAACAACTTGGATAGTAGCTACTATGTGGTAGGTAGGAAGGCTCTTAACTCTCTCTTATTCCTCCTTTTCTCTAACCCATCTCTCTTTAAGTTTGCCCAACAACCTAATGCTTTCATTAATCTACACTTGGATAGCATTCATAGGAGTGGTCTTCCTCTCCTCGGGGGAGAAGTTCTAATCTTAAGCATCTCAACATCATGGGCTATGTTGTCTACTTTCGAAGAGAGAATATCTAATTTCTCTAATTTCTCTTCTACACTCTTGTTGAAGGCCTTTTGGGTAGTGATAAAGTCTTTGAGCAAGGTCTCTAGTTCAAAGGTGGAGTTTTTGGTGCTAGGATAAGTGTTGTTGTTCCCATAGTTGTTGGATCGGAAAGGTCTAGGATTGTTGCTACCAAAATTACTCCTATAAGCATTATTGTTTAAGTTTTTTCTAGAGATAAAGTTTACATCTACTTGTTCTTGAGAAACCAAGGAATTTAAAGGAACATCCTGAGGATCAATAGGAGCTTGCTTGGTAAGTAGAGACATGATCAAGTCAACCTTTTCATTAAGAGAGGAGATCTCCTCGACAGAATTTACCTTCTTACCAGTTGGAGATCGTTCGGTGTGCCATTGAGAGTAGTTCAGCATCATCTCATCAAGTAGCTTCGTGGCAGCACCAAGTGTGGTTGACATGAAAGTTCCTCCCGCGGCCGAGTCTAACAGATTCCGCGAGGTAAAGTTTAAGCCTGCATAAAAAGTCTGGATAACCATCCAGGTAGTCAAACCATGTGTAGGGCAGTTCTTAACAAGAGATTTCATTCGTTCCCAAGCTTGGGCAACGTGTTCATTATCCAATTGCCTAAAATTCATAATGTTACTTCTCAACTGGATAATTTTAGCAGGGCGATAGTACTTCCCAATAAAAGCATCCTTACACTTGTCCCAAGAATTGATACTATTCTTAGGTAAGGATTGCAGCCACTCCTTGGCTCTTCCTCTCAAGGAGAAAGTAAAAAGCTTAAGCTTGACGATGTCTCCATCTACTTCCTTGTACTTTTGCATATCACAAAGCTCAACAAAGTTATTTAAGTGCAAGGCAGCATCCTCTACAGCACTTGAGAATTGATCTTTCATAACAAGATTAAGCAAAGCAGGTTTAATTTCATAAGAAGGTGGTAAAGTGGTAGGTGGAGCAATAGGAGTGCAGATAAAGTCACTGTTGTTGTGACTAGTGAAGTCACACAACTTGGTGTTTTCATTGGAACCCATAGTAGCAGCAGGTATTTTTGGTATTTCTTGGAGTTGCAACAAATCACTTGGCCAAAGTAAAATACGGCAACGGAGAACATGCAAGAATTTACTAAAGAACACAAATATAAAAGAGAACCAAATATATTACTCATCACAATCTGAACATAATCTCATAATCCATCAGATCCCAGCAAACTTAGCATAGCAACACAGAAAACTACAAAAGTGCCTCGATCATGTGAGGCGGCTCACGAGGTCTCGAAAGTGAAAGCACAAAGAGGGGAGGAGTACATCACATAGCTACTGCTCACGGACCCATGGTCCAAGGGGGACTACTCGCAAGACATCCTGGAGGTGTCCATGGCGATGGATGGTCTCCCGGAGGGGATTCCTCCTTCCTGCAGGGTGCCGGGGCAGCTTCTCCTGGCAGCCCCGATCTTGAAACGGTGGCGGAGGAACAGAGAGGAGAACGGGAATAGCAGATCGATATTAGGGGTTTCCGTCACGGTGGGTAAATATAGGCCAAAGGGGGCACCGAGAGGGGCCACGGGGCAGCCAGGAGGCCTCCTGGCGCGGCCTAGGGTGGGGCCGCGCCAGGGACCCTCCTGGGCCCCTGGTGGGTCCACCCCCTTCCTTCCTTGGTGATTCGGGAAGCTTCCGGGTCGCTGATTTTTTTTATAATTTTTCCGGGATTTATTTGGCAATTTTAATAGCCAGAAAACCTGAAATACAAAAACAGCAGAAAACAGGAACTGGCAACTGGGTGCACTGAGTTAATAGGTTAGTCCAAATATGATAAAAAGTGTATGAAAGTTCAAGCAAAACATGGAAAAGTCACACAAATCATGCATGCAGCAAGCCGAAATTATAGATACGTTTGGGACGTATCAATGATCATACATGCATATAGCTATGTGAGGACCCTTGCACTATAGAACTTGGCTTGTATATTCCAATGATGAGCCTCCTAAAATGAACTCTAGGTCTTCTTGAGCAAGCAAGTTGGATGCAATCCCACTAGTTCCATTGGAGAGCTTTCCATAGCTCATGTGTGCATCCATTGCATGGCAATCTCTACCCCTCACATCATATCTGTCATTTGGCTTTCTCTGCCCTCTGATTGTCCTCATCGATGTGAGCCTTTCACACCCTTTCTGTCTTCCTCCTCCACCATCTCTCTCTTTGCCATCCTAAGTGTCAACTTTCTTGCTTGCGCTCATCCATTGCACGAGTGCTCAAAATGTCGAAAGGGAGTGGATCATTTTGACTTGTACCTGGCTAGTGGTCTGGGGACGAGTCAAGATAAGATTCCAATGCAGACCAAGTGTGAAACTTTAGTAGATTGAGTTCTCAACAAAAGAAATATTTTTCTCTCTCGTATTCCCATCTCCCACTTCTTGCATGCAAACACCATTTGGTGACATTCGAGTCACGGACAGCGAGAGCTCTTGCACCTTTATGTTTTGTTGTTGCTTGTTTCAATGCTAATATAGACTCTTGCTTGTTACGGCTTGAATTGAATTACATGCCTTACTTGCTTTACTTAAAGGTCCTTTTATGGTTGGTAGCATGTCACCACAGAAATTATGCTTGTTATCATTTACCTACTAGAGGACGAGCAGGAATTAAGCTTGGGCATGTTGATACGTCCCAAACGTATCTATAATTTCTACTTGCTCCATGCATGTTTTGGGTGATATTTCTATGCTTTTGATACACTTTCGTACACTTTCAATCATATTTGGACTAACCTATTAACTCGATGCACCCCAGTGCCAGTTTCTGTTTTCTGATATCTTTTTATTTCAGATTTTCCCATTACTTAAAGTACCAGAAAAATTCCGGGAAAATATATATAAAGAATCAGCGTACCGGAAGCTTCCAGATGCCCGAAGGGGTGCCAGAGGGGCCCCACCTGGTGCCCAGGCGGCCAGGGGGCGCAGCCTAGGGTGGGGCCGTGCTGGGAGGCCGCCTGGACTCCTGGCGGCCCCCATGGCTGGCCCCCTTCCCCTATATATTTATCTCGTCCCGAAACCCCCGAGGACATAACCCTTTTTCGCGATCTCGCCTCTGTTACTCCGCCGCCGCGCTTCCAAGATCAGGAGCACCAGAAGACCTCTTCCCGACACCCTGCTGATACGTCCAAAATGCATCACTATTTTATATCGTACTTCATCCTTATTCATTGATATATTTCATGTTACGATGATGTTCTTATGTTGTTTTGGCTTATTTTACATAGTTTGCAACTTTCCGGTGCCAAAGCAGCAGACGCAGGATTCAGCGGTAAAAAGTGGACGCTGAGTTGCTGAAGAAGAATACCTCCAAATTACCTGAAAATCGACGGGGGGGTATTTTCCAGAAGAATAACGAAGACTCGTCGAAGAGGGGCCAGAGGGGGGCCACAGGAGCCCCAGGCGGCCACATGGCGCGGCCCGACCCCTGGCCGTGCCGGGAGGGCGCCTGGAGCCCTGGGGCCACTCCCGGCTCCCCCCTTTGGCCTATATACTCCTCGTTACACCGCCACGGAGTTCCGCCACCGCTCCGTGGCGGAAACCTACAGAGAAGAAAAGGGCTCTCCGACGGGCAGATTCCGCCGAGGAGATCACCTCCAGGAAGGGGAGATCATCACCATCATCATCACCATCGTCACGGGCATCATCGATATCATCATCAACATCATCCCCAACATCAGCACCATCTCCACCACCATCCAATCTCATCTCACAAGTTCATCTTGTGTTGTAATCCGTACTATATATCATCTCTACTCTACCGGTGTTGATTACTCCTTTGTGGTGAATGCTATTGAGTTTTGTTGGAGAAATACCATTATGTCCAGATTGTTTATCATATATTTATCACCTCTGGTCATGATCTCTTTTATGTCTTGTGATTAGTTACTTTAGTTCTTGAGGACATGGGAGAAGTCTAGTTGCTAGTAGTCATATGATGTTGAAGTAATTTGTGTTGTTTGATATTTAAGTTGTGTTGTTATTTTTCCTAGTGGTGTTGTGTGAGTCGAACACTCAACACTTCGCCTTCTTAAGGCCCTAGGGGAATAAATTGTGTATTAAGAATGGTTACGGTGGGTTGCCGGAGTGACAGAAACATGAACCCCAGTTTGCACACTTTTGCACAAGGGAGTAATGGATCCTTGATCTTATTGTTGTGGTTAGGCTTTGCCTTAATTTCTATCTTGTATTTGCGGATGCTTGCAAGATGTTTAATCATAAGAGTGCACTTATCTTAGTCTAGAAGGTGTGCAAGCATAGATCCACCCACTCAACACTTATCAGCACAACACTTGTTATCGACACGGAGTATGGCGAAAGCACGTGACTACCTTTCCATGTGTCCTCAAGAACGCTTTAGTCTTTATAAGTTCAGTTGTCAGGATTATCCTTTGCACAAAAGGATTGGGCCACTTGCTGATCCTCAGTGCTACTTACTTTGCTTGCTTTTATCTTATCGTTGCTTATATCGAAAACCCCTAAAAAGTTACCTTTCATTGTTTGCAGTTATTCCTTGCCGACTATCACCTATCAATACCTTTTGCTCCTCGTTGGGTTCAACACTCTTACTTATCGAAAACGCTACAATAGATCCCTTTACGTTGAGGGTCATCAAGCTACGTTTTCTGGCGCCGTTGCCGGGGAGCGTAGCGCTATTGGTAAGTGAAGCCGGTAAGGAATTTTTATATCGTTGCTTTTATTTTGTTGTTGTTGTTCTTTGTCCGTATGGACAACCTAGCTATTGGATCGTTGCTTATGGGGAAACGCCCCACATCTGTGGTGGTTGTACCTTCCCCTACTGAAATTGTGCCTTATAAAATACCAACTGGTATTATCGATTGTGTCTTGGCTAATCATTATGCAGGAGATAGACACCCCAGTGAACACTTTCTATATTTATCACAACTATGTTTGCTATTTAAGCTTGCAGGTGTATCAAAGGAGTTTGTCATGAAGAAATTGTTCTCTGTATCGCTTATAGATAAAGCTTCAAATTGGTATAAGCTTCTCGATAACTCTCATTTTCTTGATTGGCATGAACTTATGTCTCTCTTTTATACCAAGTTTTATCCTCTTCATGAAATTCATCGAGCCAGGAATTATATCTATAACTTTAGGTCTCGTGACGGAGAAAGCATCGCTCAATCTTGGGGGAGATTGAAATCTCTAATGCTCAAATGTCCTATTCATGAGCTCCCCAAGGAAACTATACTTACAAACTTTTATGCCAGACTTTCTCGTCAGGATAAGGAGATGTTGGATGCCTCCTCTAGTATGGTATTTCAGACGAAAAGCGTTGAAGAAAGATGGGATCTACTTGAAAGGATCCAGAAGAATACCGAAGATTGGGAAATAGATAAAGGTATTGAACCCACTATAAATTATGAGCATGATTATATAGAGAGCTATGTGAAAACTGATTCCTTTAATGCCTTTTGCTCTAATATTGGTCTTGATTCCCATCTAATGATTGATTTTTGTAAGGATTTTGCCTCTCATATTGACTCTTCTAAGAAGAAGAAGAGTCAGCATCATAAACCCTTTAAAGAATCCTCTATTGATATTCATGTTGCTGACCCTATTGTGCCTGCAGTTATATATGAAAAGCCCCCTTTTCCCGTAAGAATAAGGGAGCACTCTTTTGTGACAGGCATAATGAATAAGAGTGAGAGAAGAATCGATGAACCCGAGGACCAGATCAAGGTTGATCCTCGAGTTGCATTGGTTAAGGATCTTATTACTAATGATGCTTTAGATTCCAATATAAATTTTTGTGTTGTTTCCACTAACCTCGTCACAGAAAAGAATGAGGGCCCAATTTCAGGTACTCCAGTAGTATCTGTCAAAATAGGAGATCATAATTATTATGGGCTATGCAATTTGGGATCGAGTGCCAGTGCTATCCCGTATTCACTTTATCAAGAGATCATGGGTGAAATTTCACCTTGCGAACTTGAAGAAGTTGATGTCACTATTCATCTTGCAAACAGAGCAACTCTCTCTCCCATCGGAATTGTGAGAGACGTTGAAGTATTATGCGGAAAGGTAAAGTATCCTACCGACTTTCTAGAACTTGGTTCGGTAAGGGATAATTTTTGTCCCATTATTTTCGGTAGATCTTTTCTCAGAACTTGTGGAGCTATAATAGATTGCAAGAAAGGTAAAGTTTCTGTTGAATTCAATGGTGAGCTATATGAATTTAATTTTTCTAAGTTCTCTAAGCAGCCTCGTGGTACTGATTTTCCTAGTAATGATAAGATTATTGAAGATATTGCTTCCATTTCTATCCCTCCTAACGATCCCTTGCAGCAATATATGGAGGACCACGAGGATGATTTGCACATGCAGGAGAGAAATGAGTTGGACGAAATATTCCTAAGACAACCTGCTATCCTAAAGCACAACCTTCCAGATGAGCCTTTCGGAATTTTGTCGCAACCAAAAGAAGGTCCAGTGTTTGATCTTAAACCTCTTCCCGATACGCTCAAATATGCTTATTTAGATGAAAATAAAGTATATCTTGTTATTGTCAATTCTAAGCTTTCAGGATATGAAGAGGAGCGTTTATTGGAAGTACTTCGCAAACATCGAGGTGCAATTGGCTATACCCTTGATGACCTTAAGGGGATTAGTCCATCTATTTGTCAACATACCATCAACCTTGAACCTGATGCTAAACCAGTTGTTGATCATCAACGACGGCTGAATCCGAAAATGATGGATGTTGTAAGGACTGAGATTCTCAAGCTTCTAGCCGCAGGTATTATCTATCCTATATCTGATAGTAAGTGGGTAAGCCCAGTTCATTGTGTTCCAAAGAAAGGAGGAACAACTGTAGTTCCTAATGATAAGAATGAACTAATACCTCAGAGAATTATTATTGGATATAGAATGTGTATTGATTAGAGGAAGCTGAACAAGGCAACCAGGAAGGACCACTACCCGCTGCCGTTCATCGACCAAATTCTTGAAAGGTTATCCAAAAACACTCACTTTTTCTATCTAGATGGTTATTCTGGCTTCTCTCAAATTCATGTTAACACTGCCGATCAAGAGAAGACCACTTTTACTTGTCCCTATGGTACTTATGCTTACAGATGTATGCCTTTTGGTTTATGTAATGCCCCTGCTACTTTTCAAAGGTGTATGTCTGCTATATTTTATGGTTTTTGTGAAGAAATTGTGGAGGTATTCATGGATGATTTCTCCGTCTATGGAACCTCTTTTGACCATTGTCTCCACAACCTTAATAAAGTTTTGCAGAGATGTGAGGAGACAAATCTGGTGCTTAACTGGGAGAAGTGCCACTTTATGGTCAACGAGGGAATTGTTCTTGGCCACAAGATTTCCGAGAGGTGAATTGAAGTGGACAGAGCCAAGATCGAACCAATTGAAAGGATGCCCTATCCACGGGACATCAAAGGTATTCGTAGTTTTCTCGGTCATGCTGGTTTCTATAGAAGATTTATTAAAGACTTTTCTAAGACTTCGAGAGCCCTCACTAATCTTCTTTAGAAGGACGTTCCTTTTATTTTTGATGAAGATTGTAAGGAAGCCTTCTAAGTTCTTCAGAAAGCTTTAATAACTGCTCCTATAGTACAACCACCTGATTGGAATTTACCTTTTGAAATTATGTGTGATGCTAGTGATTTTGTTGTTGGAGCTGTTTTAGGACAAAGGGTTGATAAGAAGTTGAATGTTATATCTTATGCTAGAAAAACCCTTGATAGTGCTCAAAAGAATTATTATACTACTGAGAAGGAATTCTTGGCAGTAGTGTTTGCTTGTGATAAGTTTAGGCAGTATATTGTTGATTCTAAGATTATTGTTCACACTGATCATGCTGCCATTAAATATCTCATGGAAAAGAAGGATGCCAAACCAAGGCTCATCCGATGGGTACTTGATGTGCGAGGTAATGATAGTGATTTCTCGCCCTTCGTTGCTGAGCCCCAAGTGGAAGGCGTGATGTAGCACAGCAGCAAATTTCCCTCAGTAAAGATACCAAGGTTTGTCTCCAGCAGGACTCCAGAGATGATAAGTAGGTGTCAGCGGCGCAACTGACGCGGACCTACACACAGACACAGATAACTTTGTTCCCAACGAAGTTCAGAGAGGTTGTCACTCTCTCCGGTCTTGTTGTTTACAAAGGATAAAATGCAAGGGATAATAATAGCAACTTGAAAGTAAATGCAGAAAAGTAAATATAGCGTGGAAATAATGATAAGGATATGGACCAGGATACGTGATGTTCGCTAGTGATGTCTCTCTCCCAAAAGACGATAAAATTGCTATGCGAGGTAAACAAATTACAGAAAGGCAATTGACAGGATTAAGAACGCACCGCAATGCTAATTATGCTACAAAAGAAAGGAAGAGGTTCAAAAGCACAGGCAGTACACCAAGGTAAGTAGACCGAAATCCATCTGAATCTACTACTAATCATCCACCTTGAGATATCTATCCAGAAGATCTCGCTGGTATTAACTTGCGAGCCCCACCCAAAGTGTAAACCCAAAGCAACAGACAACTGCATTAAAAAGAACTCTGCGTAAAGTAAACAATCCTTGTAACCGCGGTTACAAGCACCGTTGTTTTCCCCCTTGTGGCAACAGCACATCCCCTAGACTCATGTTTCTGTCACTCAAGCGTGTCATCGGGGGGCATGAACCCACAATCTAGCACAACACTTCATCTTGGAGTCACTACCTACTACTTGGCCAAAGCAAAAAACAGCAACGGGGAACATGCAAGAATTATTTAGGAACAAAAATATAAGAGATAAAAACCAAATATAATACTCTATCACAATCTGAACATAATCTCATAATCCATCAGATCCTATCAAAGTCAACATAGCAATAGCAGAAATATTACAAAGGTGCCTCGATCATGTAGGGCAGCTCACGAGGTCTAAACACTGAAGATCAAAGATGGGAGGAGAACATCACATAGCTACTGATCACGAACCCATGGTCCAACGAAAACTACTCACGAGACATCCGGGGAGCATCCATGGTGGAGAGGAGACTCCCGGAGGTCAATCCTCCCTCCGGCAAGGTGCCGGGAAGAGGTCTTCTGGTGCTCCTGATCTTCAGAAGCGCGGCGGCGGTGGAACAGAGGCGAGTTCGCGGAATAGGGTTCTGCTTCTGGAGTTTTCCCGTGACGGGAGATAAATAGGCGATAGGGGGCAGCCAGAGGTGGGCCAGGGGCCACAGGCGCCCCCTTGGCGCGGCCAGGGGTGGGGCCGCGCCGGGTGGCCGCCTGGGCCCCCCTGGCTCCCCTCTGGCCCCTCCCGGGCTTTTTTGGAAGCTTCCGTCACGCTGATTTTTTATCTGAATTTTCCCGAATTTTTCTGGCACTTTTTATATGGGGGAAAACTGAAATAGAAAAACAGCAGAAAACAGGAACTGGCACTGGGGTGCACTGAGTTAATAGGTTAGTCCAAATATGATCAAAAGTGTATGAAAGTGTATCTAGATCATAGCAATATCACACAAAACATGCATGGAGCAAGCAGAAATTATAGATACGTTTTGGACGTATCAACATCCCCAAGCTTAATTCCTGCTCGTCCTCGAGTAGGTAAATGATAACAACATAATTGCGGTGGTGACATGATAGCAACCATAAAAGAACTTTGAAAAGTAAAGCAATCAATGTTAGATATTCAATTCAAGTCATAACAGGCAAGAGTCTATATTAGCATTGAAACAAGTAACAAAAGAACAAAAGGTGCAAGAGCTCTAGCTGTCCGTGACTCGAATGTCTCCAAATGGTGTTTGCGTGCAAGAAGGGGATAGGGAATACGAGAAAAGGTATTTTTGTGTTGAGAACTCAATCTACTAAAGTTTCACACTTGGTCCTCTTTGGAATCTTATCTTGACTCATCCCCAGACCACTAGCCAGGTACAAGTCAATTTGATCCACTCCTTTTCGATATTTCGAGCACTCATGCAATGGATGAGCGTAAGCACGAGAGTTAACACTTAGGATGGCAAAGAGAGAAATATGGTGGAGGAGGAAGACAAAAAGGATGAGAAAGGCTCACATCAATGAGGACAATCATAGGAAAGAGATGCCAAATGATAGATATGATGTGAGTACTAGGGATTTCCATGCAACGGATGCACATACGAGCTAGGAAGCTCTCCAATGGAACTAGTGGGGGTGCATCTAACTTGCTCGCTCATGAAGACCTAGAGCTATTTTGAGGAGGCTCATCCTTGGAATATGCAAGCCAAGTTCTATAGTGTGAAGGTCCCCACATAGCTATATGCATAATGATCATCTTTATGGAGTATAAGGATATAAAGGGAGTACTAGTGTGGATATCTCAAAAGGATAGTAGTGTTTCCCCTTTCTCTCTTTTTATTTCTTTTTCTCTTTTTCTATTTTTTTGTATTTTTGTGGTGGCCTCAATGGCTCTTTCTATTTAACTCTCATTTGTCCGCTTTGGGATCTTTTAATGCGTCCACTTTGGGATCTTTTCCTCACTTAAGGGCAACACTCTAATTTACAAGAAGGTAAAGGAGATCTTTCACACTTTACAAGGTACTCAAAATCATAAAGAAGATGTAACTATCATGATGTATGCAATGTATGTCGCTGCCAGTGTAGCAAGAACATGTATGACATGAAAATCAAGTCATGAAGAGGTGGAAGTTGCATGCCAATGTAACTCGGAAAGGCTATGGAAATGCCTTGATAGGTAGGTATGGTGGCTGTTTTGAGGAAAGATAACGGGAGGCTTATGATGACAGAGCGTATCATGCCAAGGGTTTAGAAGTACCGGCGAAGGTGGACACCAACTCTCGGAGTGAGAAGAAGTCAATGCACGGCACGGGAAAGGCTAGCAAAATATGGGAAGGTGGAAGTGTCAACTCTCAATACTTACATTAGTCCGAAGAACTCATGCACTTATTATCGGTAACTCTCAATCTAATAAGGAGGTTCACAAAGAGACAAGTACCCCGAGGAGGAGTGTATGGGGGTTTGGTTATCCTTGC
The DNA here is from genome assembly GCA_950022295.1 of Bromus sterilis. Lineage (NCBI taxonomy): Eukaryota > Viridiplantae > Streptophyta > Magnoliopsida > Poales > Poaceae > Bromus > Bromus sterilis. Next base: position 42,208,455 of record OX465595.1, on the reverse strand, counting down.
ACATCCTCGACTCATGGTACGTGAGTGTTCTCTGATATTCGACCCCTCAGAAGAGTAGTGATCTATCTAGTAGCTAGAGTTCTCAACTAGTTTTGTAGGTTTTGAAAATAAACACGGATTGCCCAAAATACAACACCTATCACAAATAGGCAAGAGATCTTGACACCAAAAGTTCAAACATTACTAACATCAATACCTCAAAACCATTGCAAGCTACTACTAAAATTAAATAGCAACCTCAATTACCTACTTTCAAGACAAGAAACAACTCAGTGCAACAACCAACTCTCTTAACAAGATAAACATGAAAAATAAAAAGAGTTGCAACAACAAACTAAAACAAAAGCCAAGGCTCTTGCTAAAGACAAACTAAAACTAAGACTAAACATGGCAGTAGCTACGAAAAGATAAAGAACACACAACAGCAAGAAGATAGGCATGAAAAATCCTATGATGTGTTCTAGATTTCTAAAGTGGAGCGTGTTTCTCTCCCACACAAAGTAAGACAGGACCTAACTTGTTATGAACAACAAGCAAAGCTAAAGAAACTAAAAACAAAACCTAAGAGCGAGACGCTCCAAGCATAGCACATAACGCATGAAGTGATAAAAATATAGTGAGACGAAGGACGAACTGATGATTGTTGATGGAGAAGGGGATGCACGGGGGCATACCCAAGCTTAGACGCTTGAGTCTCCTTGAATATTTATTGGGGATGCATGGGGGCATCCCCAAGCTTGAGCGCTTGACACTCCTGGATCTTCTTTTCATCATCTTCCATCGCACACTTGAAAACTCCCTTCATACATAACTAATCATAAGCTGATTAGAGAGGTTAGTACCCTTAATAAATATATTTTTCTCCACTGAATATAAAGATATTCTTGAAGAGCTACTGTTTCTCAAGAGTTCCAAAAAGTTTTTGCAAAGAAAAAGCAAGCTTAAGGTTTGCAAAAGTTAGGAGAGACAAAACGTGGCAGAATCTGTGAAAAACAGAACAGCAGATAGTAAAGAATTTTTTAGGGGTACTTCTGCAACTCAAATCGAAAAACTCAGAACATACGGAAGTTTCGTAATTGTATAAATCATACTGTGTAAAAATTTCAGATCAAAAAGATGAACTGGGATTTTTCTGGAATTTTTCTGGTAACGAGGACAGAATGTATTTTCTGGACAGCATGTCACAACTTTTACTTCCCTTGCCGTAAGAGGCTATAACTTGGCACAAAGCTGAAAAATAAAGATACAATGATGTTGCTACAGAAGTAACAATCATCAAGAAACAACAAAAGCAAAAAATAAAAACCTAAATTCGTTGCGGGCTGCCTCCCGAAAGCGCTTCTTTAAAGCCATTAGCTAGGCTTAATGCAAAAGATCAAGTTGTATCAATCGAATCATTATCAAGATAATCAAAAATCTCTTCAATTGTACAACTAGTCTTAAGAGGTCTTTCAAATAAAATCCTAATGAAGATATTTCTATGGAGAAAACCAAAAAGCGGAAAATCAATGGAAGTGTCATGTATAAAATTATCAAAGAGAGGTATTTCTTCCAAAGTTTTCACGGTTTCCACTTCTTTGGCAATAGGTGGCTTATTTTTAGGTCGGGGAACCTTAGGGACATAATTGAACTTAGGTTCCCTTCTTGCCGAGGTCTCAACCTTTTTTGGTTTGATTGAGGAGAAAGTAGTTCCTAGAGTATTAATGATTTCCTCAATCTTATCTATCCTAGAAGGATCCGTATCACGGGATTTGATGACCTCCAAGGTTTTAATAATTTTAAGCATGGAGCTATCAAGCCTATTAAAATTCCCTTTTTCCACCTTTTTGCTTAAAGGTGAGAACCTCTGTCTCAACAAAGGCAGAAGGGCCAGACATAATGACAACTAGCAAGATAAATAATTTTTTTGTAAATTTTGATAAAAGACACAAAGATAAAAACTGAAAGATAAACTAACAAGACTAAAAAACAAAGGTAAAGGGTAGTGTGAAACTCCCCTATCTTAGCACTCGGAGTCCCCGGCAACGGTGCCAGAAATTTGGCTTGATGTGCGAGCTAATGATAGTGATTTCTCGCCCTTCGTTGGTGAGCCCCAAGTGGAAGGCGTGATGTAGCACAGCAGCAAATTTCCCTCAGTAAAGATACCAAGGTTTGTCTCCAGCAGGACTCCAAAGATGATAAGTAGATGTTAGCGGCGCAACTGACGCGGACCTGCACACAGACACAGATAACTTTTTGCCCAACGAAGTTCAGAGAGGTTGTCAGTCTCTCCGGTCTTGTTGTTTACAAAGGATAAAATGCAAGGGATAATAATAGCAACTTGAAAGTAAATGCAGAAAAGTAAATATAGCGTGGAAATAATGATAAGGATATGGACCGGGATACGTGATGTTCACTAGTGATGTCTCTCTCCCAAAAGACGATAGAATTGCTATGCGAGGTAAACAAATTACAGAAAGGCAAATGACAGGATTAAGAACGCACCGCAATGCTAATTATGCTACAAAAGAAAGGAAGAGGTTCAAAAGCACAGGCAGTACGCCAAGGTAAGTAGACCAAAAATCCATTTGCATCTACTACTAATCATCCACCTTGCGATATCTATCCAGAACATCTCACTGGTATTAAGTTGCGAGCCCCACCCAAAGTGTAAACCCAAAGCAACAGACAACTACATTAAAAAGAACTCTGCGTAAAGTAAACAATCCTTGTAACCGCGGTTACAAGCACCGTTGTTTTCCCCCTTGTGGCAACAACACATCCCCTAGACTCATGTTTCTGTCACTCAAGTGTGTCATCGGGGGGTATGAACCCACAATCTAGCACAACACTCCATCTTGGAGTCACTACCTACTACTTGGCCAAAGCAAAAAACAGCAACGGGGAACATGCAAGAATTACTTAGGAACAAAAATATAAGAGATAAAAACCAAATATATTACTCTATCACAATCTGAACATAATCTCATAATCCATCAGATCCTATCAAACTCAACATAGCAATAGCAGAAATATTACAAAGGTGCCTCGATCATGTAGGGCAGCTCACGAGGTCTAAACACTGAAGATCAAAGATGGGAGGAGAACATCACATAGCTACTGATCACGGACCCATGGTCCAAGAAAAACTACTCACGAGACATCCGGGGAGCATCCATGGTGGAGAGCAGACTCCCGGAGGTCAATCCTCCCTCCGGCAGGGTGCCGGTAAGAGGTCTTCTGGTGCTCCCGATCTTCGGAAGCGCGGCGGCGGCAGAACGGAGGCGAGTTAGGGGAATAGGGTTCTGCTTCTGGAGTTTTCCCCTGACGAGGGATAAATAGGCGAAAGGGGGCAGCCAGAGGTGGGCCAGGGGCCCCAGGCGCCCCCCTGGCGCGGCCAGGGGTGGGGCCGTGCCGGGTGGCCGCCTAGGCCCCCTGGCTCCCCTCTAGCCCCTCCCGGGCTTTTCTGGAAGCTTCCGTCACGCTGATTTTTTATCTGAATTTTCCCGAATTTTTCTGGCACTTTTTATATGGGGGAAAACTGAAATAGAAAAATAGCAGAAAACAGGAACTGGCACTGGGGTGCACTGAGTTGATAGGTTAGTCCAAATATGATCAAAAGTGTATGAAAGTGTATCTAGGTCATAGCAATATCACACAAAACATGCATGGAGCAAGCAGAAATTATAGATACGTTTTGGACGTATCAGTACTCCTTCTTCAAGAATTTGATTTGCAGATTGTCGATAGAAAAGGAGCAGACAATCCGATGGCGGATAATCTTTCAAGGATGGAAGATATACCGCATGATCCCCTTCCAGTCAACAACAGTTTCCCAGACGAACAACTAGCTGTTGTTAAAGTGCAATCTCTCTCCGATCCTTGGTTTGCAGATTATGCTAATTTTATCGTTGCAAAGTTTTTGCCTCCAGGTTTAACATTTCAGCAAAGGAAGAAGTTCTTTCATGATTTGAGGCATTACTTTTGGGATGACCCACATCTTTTCAAAGAAGGTCGAGATTGGATCGTGAGAAGATGTGTACCGGAGCACGAACAGAAGGACATTCTCAAAAAATGTCACGATAGTCCATATGGAGGACATCATGCTGGTGAGAGGACCGCACATAAGGTTCTTCAATCAGTTTTTTATTGGCCTACTCTCTTTAAGGATGCTAGAAATTATGTTTTATCCTGTGATAAGTGTCAGAGAGTTGGTAATATTAGTAGGAGAAATGAGATTCCTATGAATTAATCTCTAGTGATTGAGCCTTTTGATTGCTGGGTTTTTTATTTTATGGGTCCTTTTCCTTCCTCACACAAGTACACTCACATTTTAGTTGTTGTTGATTATGTAACCAAGTGGGTAGAAGCAATCCCCACAGAAAGTGTTTATCACAAGACATCTTTGAAAATGCTCAAGGATGTAATTTTTCCTAGGTTTGGAGACCCCAGGTACCTCATGACTGATGGGGGTTCATACTTTACACATGGAGGTTTTAGAAAAGCCTTAGCCAAGTATGATGTCAATCATAGAATTGCTTCACCGTACCACCCCCAAACTAGTGGGCAAGTTGAGCTCACCAATAGAGAGATCAAGTTGATCTTACAGAAGACATTCAATAGAAATAGAAAGGATTAGTCAAATAAGTTAGGAGATGCTTTGTGGGCGTATAGAACTGCTTACAAAAACCCCATGGGCATGTCTCCCTATAAGATGGTCTATGGCAAGGCTTGCCATTTTCCATTAAAATTAGAACACAAATATTTATGGGCTATTAGAGAGCTTAATGCTGACCCGAAATTAGCTGGTGAAAAGCGTCTCATGAACTTGACTTCTCTAGATGAGTGGAGAAGTGAAGCTTACGAGAGCGCTAAAATGTTGAAGGAAAAGGTAAAGAAGTGGCATGATAGGAGGATTTTGAAACGTGAATTTAATGTTGGTGATAAAGTTTTGTTGTTTAGATCCCGTTTCAGTTTTTCTCTAGGTAAACTACTTTCCAGGTGGGAAGGGCCATTTCATATTGAGGAAGTCTACCTCTCGGATGCGATCAAGATTAACAATATCGAAGGCACCAAACCTCAAGTGGTGAATGGGCAAAAACTTAAGCATTACATAGCAGGAGATCCTGTCAATGTTGATGTGGATTTGGTATACACAAAATCTCATGAAGAACATGTAGCAGCCCTGTTTCAGACACCAGCAGAAGCAGAATAAGGAAAGGTATGTATTACGGTAAGGAAACATCGCGAAATCGTCATGAAAGTTCCAAATTATGAGTTTTTGCAAAATATAGAAAAATTGAGGCCTAAGTGGAGCCGGAGAATAGCTCCAGGGGGCCCAGGCGCCCCCTGGCGCGGCCCCACCCCTGGCCGCACCGAGAGGCCGCCTGGGCACCCCGGAGCCCGTCTCCGACTCCGCTTTGACCTGTTACCTTCCTTTCTGTGCAGAATTTTTTGCTATATATTTGCCCGGATCGTTCCGGCAGCGTATCTCGCGATTTCGTGTGTTTTCTTTTTGAGCTGTTTCTTCCAGGATACTTTCAGCTAGACCTAGGTGTCATGGCTTCCCCAAGTTCCCCGAAGGACAAGTTCGTCGTCAACGTCATCAACCCTTACCTCGCTGAGGTGAAGAAGCACCCCAGATCCTTCATGGAAGGATATGAAGGGACCAGTCAAGGAGGGGAGCACCGAGGAGCGGCTGAAGGAGATGGAACATGAGGTCTTCAAGTTCAAGAAGATGGTGGAGTGTGGTGTTGAAGCTAACTTCGACATCATGAACGAGATCGAGGCTTCCCACAAGAAGGAGATGAAGGAGATGTGGTCAAGTTTGGCCGCACTAGAAGAAAATGTTTATGGGCTCCAAGCACAGATCTATGATCTGCAGAACCAGAACTGTGAGTATGAACTAAAGTTTCTGCGCATGGGTTTGGGTGCTGAGTGCGGGATCTTGGAGACGGGAATGTCCTTTGAGACCGGAGAGCAGCTGCCATGGAAGTCCTTCGCCAAGGAGTATGTGACCGACAAGAAGAAGAATGAAGAGTAAATCTCCTCGGGTATTGGCATCCCCTTAGCTTGTTCCAAGCTTGGGGGAGTGCCCGGTATTTTATCTTTATCTTTATCTTTTAAGAGTCAAGTAGAGTCATATCATGTCTAGGGAAGTTATCTTATAAAATAGGTGTTTGCTTTGAGGTTTATCACTCCTTTCTGGAGAGTTATGTATCCGTGAGTGTGGAGTCGTCTATGATGGAATATTAATGAGAAGTCTATTGATCCCTTCGCTTCACTCGGTATTCTCTTCACGTAATCGACCTCGTGATGATTCTTATGGGGAGTATTGACCTTATATCAGGTATGGCTTTGAAAACTTTATTTAATCTTGGCAAACATAGCTTTGGTCATAACAAGAAGCATGTTATTTTTCTCAAAGTAGCGACATAGCCAAAACCCTCTTTGGTATTATGCTTGTAGTGTTATGTTGACAAGGAAGACAACTTGATGTGTTATACTTTTTTAATGTTTATGATTTATATTGCTTTACATCCAAGTCATCATCAATTGTCTGTTCTCTGAAAGCCTTTGCTAGCCAAACCCCTGTACTAAGAGGAATTCTTCTTGTACATCCATACCCTGAAACCAGTACCTTCCAGATGAGTCCACCATACCTTCCTATTAGTGTTATTCCACTACCACTCCTAAAGCATAGAATTTTTGTGTTATCCTTGGATGTTCAAAATCTTCTGTTTTATGCCCCTGTTTTAGCTCATGAGGAAGTAGTAGTGAACTCATGAACTTCTTAAGTTGGACAAGTTTTACCCAGGGATTGCATGTCTAATCTGCAAACCCCTAATACGAGGAGGAACTGGCATGAGTGCACCCAGCTCACAAAAGATAATCACAGCCAACAACCCTTGTCGTCGATATGTAACGACAGATTCCATGGGGATGGCTAATGAGGGGGACAAACCGAGGTTAGTGTCGCTGGTACCGGAAGCGAGAATGGGAACACACGGTGAGACACCACGATGTACCCAGGTTCGGGGCTCTCCGTAGAGATAACACTCCTAGTCCTGCCGAGCTGGCTATATGCAATAACTCTGGCTACAATGAATGCTCCTTGAGCTGTTTGAGAGGAAGAAGAAGAGGGCCTCTGGTCACTACTCTCTCCTTGCTCTCTCTATGGTGGGTGAGAATGTAATAACTGCTCCGTCGTCCCCCACGCAGGAGGGGTACCCGGGGCTCTTATAGGCCGAGCCCAGGGTACAAAGGTAAATATACAAGAGGGAGGGCCCGGTTGTCTGTCTCAGATAAGCTAGGGACCTCACATCGTGCTCCTCCGGATGACCCGGTGTAGACTTGCGGCTCTCCATACCGCTATTCCGTAGACCTCGGTAGTGAACAGTGAAGCTAGATACTTAGGCATGGCGGCCTGTCCGCGTGATCGGTGCTGGAGGAGACCGCACGCCTCTGACAGTCCCGATCTTCAGGGATTGTGCATTAAATGCTCTTGTACCAGGTGTCCGACCTGGAACTCTGATCGGATGTTGCTCTTCTTACTTCGTGCGGATGCTCCTAGGTGAGGCCGATTGCGCCCTTTCTAGGGCAATCGGCCCTCACTTGGAACAGATCGGCCCACTTCTTGCTTGTTCTTGTTTAGCTCAGCCTTGATTAGATAGGTGACCATCAGGTCAGTGATCTTTACCTTGATGAATTTTTTCCCCCGGGTGACCCTACCCGGGGGTCATACCCCCGACAGTAGCCCCTGAAGCTGCGGAGGTCCCGCCGAACTCAGAGATGGCGAGGCCTGCACAGGTTCCTTCTCTTTGTAAAAATGGAAACTTTTTGTTTCTGACCGATTGCTTCAATAGGCTGGTTGCTTGCTATTTGTCGATTGCTCCTGATTTTCCGGTTGCTCTCAATGGTCCGATTGCTCTTGATCTTCCGATTGCTTTCAATGGTCCGATTGCTCTTGATCTTCCGATTGCTCTTGATCTTCCAATTTCTCTCAATGGTCTGATTGCTCTTGATCTTCCGATTGCTTCTTAATCTCCTCGACCGATCCTCCCAACGGTTGGTTTGACTGGAATGTTGACCGAACTTGCCGCTTCGAATTCGCCGAAAAATACGGGACGTCGTGCCACGATTTGACAAGCCATAACCGCTGCCTCGACCCATGCGCGCACGTCCCGTCCCATCCGCCGGATCTTCTGTGCTCCGAACTGACGTTGCTCTGTGAATACACGCGGCCACACCGCCTGCCGGATCGGCACACCTGATCCCACTACCTTCTCGCCATGCCTTTAAATATCCCGTGGAGTGAGAGATGCGCTCCGCACCCCCCACTTCACCATCTTCCTCGAGCTTTCATCCATTGCCTCCGCCTCCGCACCGCGCACCCTGTCGTGCTGCTGCTGCTGCTTCCCGACGCCAAGAGCCGCCGCACCGAGGACCGTGCTGCCGCACTCCGCCGCCGTCGCCCTTGCTGCTCCTCTGCCACCATAGGTGGGCTTGGATCTAGATTTCCGCCGCCTCCGCCGCCATCTTCTCCGCCACCGCCACCTTCTTCCACGTCTCTGTCTCGCTCCTTCTCGCCCACCACGGAGTCCGACGCCTCCATGGGGGACGACGCCGCCGGAGGCTCCTAGAGGGGGGCTTGTAAAGGCTCCAACGTCACTGAGATGCAGATTGCGCTCCTCCACCGGTCTCGCAAGATTCCGTCGGACCTCGACTGCCGCGTTCCCGGTGATGAGATTTTGCCCGCGCCTGAGCCCGGCGAGCGCGTCGTCTTCCTCGCGCATTTCCAGCGCGAGTTCGGGCTCCCGGTGATCCAGTTCTTCCATGACTTTATTGCCTTCTACCGCCTGCAACCGCACCACCTCGGAGCGAATGCCATCAAGCTGCTCTCCACCTTTGTGGCGCTGTGCGAAGGTTACCTCGGGGTTCGGCCCACCATTGGCCTCTGGTGCCGGCTCTTCCACTTCCGCAGCTTCCAAGTGGGCACTGGTGTGTTTGTTATCAACCCCAAGACCAAGAAGAAAGAGGAGGTGAAGGTGATGGCCGAATGCGGCGGTGCCACCATATACCTCTGCCAGGTCGGACTCTATCCTCATTCCCAACTACCTCAGTCCATCAAGAACTGGAAGATGGGGTTCTTTTATGTTTCCTCACCAAAGAACCAGGACCTGGTGAATCTTCCCGAATTCTCTCTACCGCCTTCGACTGCAAAATATCACTGGGCTGAGAAACCAGGGGACGGGGACACCGATCTGGATCGTCAAGTTGCCTACATCCAGAAGCTGATGGACAAAGGGCTACAGCCCGCCGATCTGGTGGCGACCTGGCTCTGCCGCCGAGTGCTCCCGCTGCAACGCCGCTGCCACCGGATCTGTGACATGTACCTGCGCCTTGACCCCACTCGGATATCCACCTTCCGAATAAACGAAGTTGACTTCCTCCGCCGAATTAACAGTATTACCAATCTCAAGGTCCTTGGGCCTTTCGAGTCCGGCGTGACGCCGTACAACCGATCTCGGCCCTGCCCCGAGGTATGCTCTAACCTCTATCTTTTATCCTAGCTTTCATTCTCTCCATACTAATTTTGATCGGACCCTTCTCCTCAGGAGTTCCTTGGCTCTAGGATCATGCAGGACGGACAGTCCGCCTCGGGCTACCACCCCGACCGAGCTGAAGAAGATGCCCAAAGACGTAGAACATGAAGAGGAGACCGATTCCGAGACCGAGGCTCGGACTGCTTCTTTCGGGCTCGGCCTCAAAAATCCGGGTGAGTCTCATTCCTCCGTCAAACGCTTCATGGCCGAATGGAGCAGCGATTCTGACCCCCTTGGTGACCTCGGCGCAGAATCTGAATCGGCCGAGCAGACGCTGCCCAAGGGGAAACGCCCCCGATCTGATGATGCCGTCGGTCCCTCTAAGGTCGCCAAGAAGAAAGGGAAGATCGGCGCGCGCCGAGCCGCCCCCGAGATTAGTGGCCCTGTGCTTTCGCCCACTCCCCTGAACATTGCTCGCCCTGGCTTTTCTATGGCCCAATTTGCTGCTCCGCTGCCCCGAGCTGCCGGGTATGCTTCTCTTCACCTTGTTTGTTCCTCTTGATTCTTCATGTACTGCTTTTCTTACTTGTGCTCTTTTATTGCAGGGTTGTCCGATCTCTTGACCCTGCGGGACCTGGGGGTGCTCCGATTGCTCCCCCTGTCCCCTCTGATGCCCCTCGTGCTACTCCTGCGACCTCCGCAACTTCCAACGTGTCTGCGCCTACTCGCAAGAGAGGTGATGCCGACACCCACAAGGCCGAGCGGGCCAAGAAAAAAGTTGTTGCCGCCGTGACGCAAGTGCAGCCGACTACTCTACTGCCGACCTCTTCTACTCCTCCGACTGCTGGTGCGCAGTCGGCCATTCCTGCCACAACCACTACTACTGCTTCGATTCTACTGGACCCTTCTGGCATCGCACACGTTGATGTGTCGTTGCCAGATCGGCCTACCACTGATGCTCCTCAGCCTGAGGCTTCTCCAGCTCAGGCCACTTCTGTCGACCCAACTCCTGCCGCTGTCTCAGAGAGTACTGCTGCTACCTCCACCGAGCAAACTGCTTCTCCATCCGCTGCTCCACAAGTCACTAATGCCGTCGCTGTCGGGACCCGGGGTTAGCGTATGCAAGTCCCGCTACGACATAGTCATATGGAGAGCCGAGAACCGTACCCACTTGTCTAAGCAGACAAGGCCAAGCACAGAACGTTCTCGGAAAGCATCGTACGTGAGGGGCATCCCATCCAGGCCGGATGATCAACTGAGATGGGTCTTCACCGTCCGCACAAAGTCTAAATGATATGGGTGATGAACTCCCATATTCACAGACAAGTCGCCTTAACCATACTATCGACTATCTCATAACTCTTACATAGACTTACTCCAGCCCGATCACTTAGTCGGGGTCTAGGGAGGGCTCGATCATACATCAAAGTGTGCACGAGACAGAGTCTCGAGAAATCGCATCGCGATGCCCCCAGCTGCGCACATCTAAGGGCCACTTGGTGTATGAAAGACCGCCAGCCAGATCACAACTAAGGTCTCGAAAACCCATACTAAGACATGCATGTTATAAACATACACGAAGCACACATGTCTAGTATGAACAACAGGTATCATTTCAATTCTCTACAATGTATACATCTTTATTAATAACTCTTATAGAGTGCACATAGAGATCACAAGTCTGTGATCCAACATTACATCAAACATGCGGAAGTAAAGTAGGTCTGAGTACAGACAAGTTTAACAAATGGCTTAGAGAAGCCTTATCTATAAACAAGCCCTTCCACGAGGGAACAGTCGTCTGACTGGGACTACACTAGCTTGGTCTTGGTTTGAGTCTTCATTCTTCGAGCTTCAGGTAGAAGCCACCATCGGGGTCGGTGGGTTAATCTAAAACATAGAATAAGCAAATGTGAGTACAAAGTCGTACTCAGCAAGACTTACATAGGAGCTATACTACTCATGCACATGTATCAAGGTAAAGGGAGGTGGGGTTTCACTTGCAGAAGTGCCAGCTTTGACTTGGCTAGTCCTGAACTACGAGTACCAGACTTTGAGGTAAGAAGCGTACACGAGTCCACTACATCTCCAACCAATTACACCACTATGGTTCCTTCCTCGACTTCCCCACGAGAAAGCACGCCATAGCACTCACACTTATCTTGGTGTCTTTTAGAAGTATCCAGTTAGAGTTGTCTAATAATCAAGCTAAGATTTCCAAGTAGTCCTTAACCGCGGACGCGGCTATTCGAATAGTTTTGTTAACCCTGCAGGGGTGTACCGCTACACACACACACTCATCAGTTACCGCCACGGAGTGGGACCCTTCAAGCGGGAACCGGCGAGGATGTTGCCACGACACTTCGCCCACAGCTCCGTTCTAGTCCAGAGAGTCGCCTATCTGAGGGGGATCCATATGGAAGTCCGGCCGAGGTTCCAGTACAACCTCAAACGATGTGTGCAGGGTCCCAAGCCGGTCTTGAAAAGCCGTTCATCCACTTCGCAGACCGTGCCATAGCGCTACCAGAACTCCGAACTAATGCGACTCCTGGGGTTCGAACGGGGTGAGGTACTAGGTCGATAGGCGTCAGTGAGCCCAATGTGTGGTTGTACTCTTCTTCTTGGATCACCACACAAGAACTCGGACTTAAGGCGGTGTTCAACGAGACAACCCACTGTGTACTCCTACACAGCCTCTCATCGTTCACCTTGTATTAGGGTAGATTCACCAACACAGTTTCACTTTCATCAACACCATGTTCACTATCATCCCGACTCACATCAAAAGCAACCTCATTGTACCACTAAGCATGCAATAAGCAGTAACAGTTGCAGGGGCCACATGATATCAACGAACTCCTACATCTGCTAGGATTGTGGTTTGCTTACTACTGTGACAAGATGATAGGTCATGCAAAGGATATGGGTTCAACTATGCGATAGAAACGTTATCATGGTGATCATCCTATACAATGCATAAGCGAGACATGAGAGGGAAATGGGATTTTATCGACATGATCAATGGGGGTTTGCTTGCCTTGCTGACGGGGTTCAGTCACGGGGTCTTCAACGAAGGGGGTGATCTCGGGTTCCGGCTCCACTTCTATCAGCAACATGACAATCATAGGATCAACATAACGTACAATGCACAATCACATGAATAATATTGTAATGGTGATGTTCATGGTACTGATGTGTTGAGAATTTCATTTAAAAGGAGTATATTGCATTTGAAATGCAAATTCAAACTCCATTTGACTTATCGACGAATTTCAAATGCATTTGAATGCATGAATGTTCATTTGAAAAGGTTGATCATGAAGTGATGTTGTAAAGGTGAGGTAAAGCTTCTGATGTGTGGATGAATCCATCTAAAATAAATGTGTTGCAAAGTCATTTGCAAATTCACTCCAAATTTGAATTTGAAAAGGATCCATATGCATGTTTGCTACTGTTCACCCAATTTAAATTGGTCAAACATACAAACAAAGTCCATATTCAGAATCCTTATATTTTTCTGATAATTTTAGACATATTATTTGTCCAATTTGGAGTTAAAATGAATTTTCTATGAATTATTGAAGTTTTGGGTATTTTCTGGAATTTCTCTGATTTCTTTTTATTGGAAAAGCTTTATTGCGCCAGCACTGCATCAGTATGACGTCAGGGGGGTTTTGACCCCGGTCAAACTGACCAGTGGGCCAGGGCTGTCAGCCTCTCATCTAACTTCCCTGTTAGATTAATCTAACAGAGAGGATTAGAGGGGGCTGGGCCCACCTATAAGTGTCTGCTGGGGGGGGGATTAAGTTAACTTAATCCTGCCACCTGGACCTCACCGGCGGCGAGTCTCCGGCGACCCACCAGCACGGCGGCGTCGCACGGGACGGCGGCACAAAGGACCAAATGGCACGCGATGACTACCGTTTTGAAGCTCCTTCTCGCGCGCGTCGAACGGGGCAAGGAAGGAGTGCTGGGGCTCACCGGAACGTCGCCGGCGTCAAGCCCTAGCGGCGGCCGTGGCGGAGCAACGACGACGAGGTCGTCGTCGTGGGCTAGCTTGGGCTTGCGTGTCAGAACCCCAACCAGGGTAAGTGCTAGGGCTTGTTTGACCCTTTGCATCATGAAAAATTCAAAAAGAAAATCAAAAATGGGGAAAAGAAAAGCCCTGAGAAATTAAATCAAATGGCCAGACAAAAAATTTCTTCCAAAAATTGCTCTTGTATTTTTGAAAAGTCTTATAAATATGCATGATCACATATAAAGTGAAGTGGGTCCCACTGCATGCACCAAGATTTTTCAAATATTCCAAATAGGGCTTGGAAATTAAATTAAACTCCAATTTGAATTTAAATTCAAATTGTTAGATTTTCAAAACTCACCAAAACTTATGAGTGGCTAGCTATATATGTTATAAGCCCACATAAAAGTTTTCATGATTTTTAAAAATGCTCTGCTATTTTTTATTTGGGGCAAAACAAATTAACAGAAAACAAAACAGAAGAAATAGAAAAGAAAACTCCCTGGCTTTCAGCCCAACTCATCCCCCCCGAGCCCACCAGCCTGGCCCAGCCGCCGAACCCTCTGTCGTCTTCCTCCACCTGCTCGCTGTCGAGCAAGCCGAGCCCCGCCGAGGACACCGCGACGGCCAGGCCGTCTACGCCTCTTCCCCGAGCTTATCTCCTCGCCAAGACGACGCCTGGAAGGCCCCCTCACTCTTCCTCCCCTCCTCTGGCTCACCCCCTTCCTCCTCGTTGTCGTTTTCGGGCACCACCGAGCCTAGCCAAAGCGGCCGCCGTGCTCCGACGTGGCCACCGGCCGAGCTAGCCCAGGTCGCCTTGTCCATCAAGCTCTACCCTGTCGTCTTCATCGCCGTGCAAAGGGCATCGAGGCCGGAGCCCCTGTAGCCACCGGATTCTTCAACGAGCTGCCGCCGGACCCCGAAGCTCACCGCCACCGATTCGTCGCCGTCGAGCGTTCTACGACCTCAACGACCTCACCATTCGATTCCCGGTGAGCACACAGCCAAAATCCCCCAAGCACCGCAGTAGTTCGCGCTGTCTGTCGCCCTTTGCCATGTTCGCCGGAGAGCAGGGCCGCCACAGAGGTCGCCGGCGTGCGCATGGGAAGCAAACCACGGTCTGGCCTTGTCCTTTGGATCCGCGGGGTTCCTGCACATCGAACGAGCCTAACCGCGCGTCTTTTGGCCGCCGGAACCGCCTCCTGCGTGTGCGCCGCTGCGCGCTATTGCCACCGACGGCTAACCGCCGGCGGGCCCGGTTCAATTAGCGTTAATCAACTCTTAAGCCCCCCAGTGCCACAGACAGGTGGGCCCCAGGCCTCCTCTAACCCGCTAACTTAACTAAACAGAGAGGGGTTAAGCCCCTCTCCCACTGACAGGGCTGGCCCACTGGCCAGAGCCCCTGTGACGTCACCCCTGCGTCACTGCTATCGCAGTAAATGGAAAAACATTAAAAGAATTACAGAAATTCCAGAAATTACTTTAAACTTCAATAATTCATAGAAAATTCATATGAACTCCAATTTGGACAAATAATATATGAAAAATTATCAGAAAAATCCAAGGATTATGAATATGGGCTCTGTTTTCATGTTTGACCATTTTAAAATGGGTGAACAGTGCAAAAAATCCATATGGCTTTATTTCAAATTCAAACTTGAAGCACATTTGCAAATGACTTTGCATTTGACTTCTTTTAAATGGAATTGTAACCACATTGTGACCAAGAACATCACCATTTCAATATTGATCATGTGTTTGAGCATTTCAAATAAATTTATACCTTGTTTGATTGTTTGCTCGATAGACGTGCAACCGGAACCGGAGGCCACCCCCTTCGTTGAAGACCCCGATATCGAACCTCATCAGCAAGGCAAGCAAACCCCATTGATCATATCTATAAAATCCCAATTCCCTCTCAGTCTCGCTTATGCATGTTTAGGAGATCACTTTGTATCGATTCTACCGCATAGTTGAACCCATATCCGATGCATGACCTATCATCTTGTCAAAGTAGTAAGCAAACCACAATCCTAGCTGACATAGGAGTTGTTTGATATCATCAAGCCCCTGCAAATGTTATAGCTTATTGCATGCTTAGTGTTACATGAGGTTGCTTTTGATGTGAGTTGGGATGATGGTGAACATGGTGTTGATGAAAGTGAAACTGTGTCGGTGAATCCACCCTAATACAAGGTGAACGATGAGAGGCTGTGTAGGAGTACACAGTGGGTTGTCTCGTTGAACACTTCCTTAAGCACCGAGTTCTTGTATGGTAATCCAAGACAAAGAGTACAACCACACATTGGGCTCACTGACCCCTCTCGGCCTAGTACCTTGATCCGTGTCGACGTCCAGGAGTCACATTAGTTCGGGCTTTCCATTTGGCATCTGGATAGAAAAAGAATGAAGGAATGGTTGCATCATCCTAGATATGTGGGTGCACCTGTGAGGAAGGAAAACCATCTGCTAAAGGTGGCGTCTCGGTCACCTACATTGTCTGAGTCCGTTTCGTTGATCCGGCCGGACTCTCGAGCGGTAGCAACTCAGATAGTCGACTCCTGGAATAGACCGGTTGTGAGCGAAGTGTCGTGGTGAACATCCTCGCTGTCACCTCTTGAACGGTGGCGAGCAAAAGGAGGTAACTGATGGTCATGTGTGTGTAGTTTACACCCTTGCAAGGTTAACAAAACTATTCGAATAGCCGCGTCCACGGTTAAGGACTACTTGGAACCTGTACCTGATTATTAGACAACTTGAATGGATACTTATAAAACTCGCAAGATAAGCGTGAGTGCTATGGTGTGCCTCCTCGTGGGGAAGTCGAGGAAGTAACCATAGTGGTGTATTGGTTGGAGACTTGGATAGTGGACTCGTGTACGCTTCTTACCTCAAGTCTGGTATTCGTAGTTCAGGAATAGCCAAGTCAAAGCTGGCACTTCTGCATGATGAAACCCCACCTCCCTTTACCTTGATACTTGAGCATGAGTAGTGTAGTTCTGATGTAAGTCTTGCTGAGTATGACTTTGTACTCACGTTTTCTTATTATATGTTTTAGATAAGAACCGGACCCCGATGGAGTCACCTTCGTGAAGCTCGACGTTGACTAAGTTAGCATAGTCCCAGACAGCAGTCTGGTCCCTCGTGGAAGGGCATGTATGTTTACAAGGCTTCTCTGAGCCATTTGTTAAACTTGTCTGTACTCAGACCTAATTTGCTTCCGTTGTATGATGTAATGTGATCACAGACATGTGATCTTTGTATGCTCTATGTATATATCAATAAAGAGTACTTTGTAGAGTTATGTGATGATACCTGCTATTCATACTAGGCATGTGTGCTGCATGTATGTTTATAACATGCATGTCTTAGTATGGGTTTTCGAGACCTTAGTTGTGATCTGGTTGGTGGTCTTTTATACACCAAGTGGCCCTTAGATGTGCGCAGCTTGGGGCATCGCGATGCGATTGCTCGTGACTCTGTCACGTGGCACACTTTGTTGTATGATCGAGCCCGCCCTAGACCCCGACTAAGTGATCGGGCTGGAGTAAGTCTATGTAAGAGTTAGGATCCAATCAATAACATGGTTGAGGCGACTTGTCTATGAGTATGGGATTCACCACCCATAAGCATTTAGACTTGTGAGCAAACGTTGAGGACCCATTTTAGTTGATCATCCGGCCTGGATGGGATGCCCGTCACGTTTGATTCTTTTCGAGAGCGTTCTGTGCTTGGCCTTGTCTGCTTAGACAAGTGGGTAGGGCTCTCGGCTCTCCATGTGATTGTATCGTGACTGGAATTACATACGCTAACCCCGGGTCCCGACAGACTTGGTATCAGAGCAGGACTGTCTGTAGGCTTATCAAACCCTTGGTCGAAGTCGAGTCTAGCATTCTATAGTTATATAGTTACTTGGGTATAAGGGAACAACGTAAGGCTTCTTTTTCTCCTTACCCTCATCGATCTGAGTTCTGGGTCACCCTTATCTTTTCTACGGGATGATAGGACTAGGCTCATCTATGTCTTACTAGAAAATCTCGTTGAGTGTTTCCTTTTAGCCGTAGGACAGTTGTGGTCGTCCAGAGTCTTCGTGTTGTTGAGTTCCTTGAGGAAGTTCTGTCCAATCTCCTCAAGGTTGTTTCATTTTCCATCCCGGTGTAGCCGTTATGCTGCCGGATTTATTCTGTTTTTTTGTGGATCATTGCCTTCGCATTATAATCCTTTCCGCCTTCATCATGTCTTGTTATCCTTGAATCCATCAGTCAACCTGTTTTGATTGTTGATCTTTATCACACAGGATGTCAGGTGGAACTCGTAGTGCTGTTCTTAGGAATCGAGACCGTGTTCGGAATCGAAATGATGATGAACCTCTACCATCGCCTTCTGTGGCGGAAATCATGATGGAAGCTGAGAAGAATTGACGTGATCAAACACGCCTTCTGGAGCTCATCGAGCAGAATACCTCACGTCATCGCAATGTGGTTGTGAGCATTCAGGACTTCATCCTCCTCAAGCCACCGGTATTCCGATGTTCTTCTGAGCCCCTTGAAGCTGATGATTGGCTCCGTTCCATCGAGCGTAAGCTTGATACCGCACATGTTGCTCCCGATGACCGAGTTATTTTCGCGGTATACTTCTTGGAAGGTGCTGCTCTTCAATGGTGGGAGAACTATGTTGCTATGCAGCCAGATGGTCACGTAGTGACTTGGCAGGAGTTCTGTGTTGCCTTTCGAGGGTACCACATTCTGGATGAGTTGATGGAGCGCAAGAAGGAAGAGTTCTGCAATCTGACTCAAGGAGAGATGTCCATGCATGAGTATGTGAGAGAGTTCAACCGTCTTGCCCGGTATGCCCAAGATGAGATCACCACCGATGCCAAAAAGCAGGCAAGGTTCCGCAAGGGACTTACACTACTGGAAAAACACAGTTTGCCGTCAGTTTCTGGCTTTACCGTCAGCTTTCTCACGGGGCTGACGGCAAAGGCTCTATGCCCTCAGCCAGGAAAAAAACTGACGGCATAGACCTGGCTGACGGCAGAGAAATCCTTTGCCGTCAGCCCCTTCTAAGTCGTCGGCTGGCTGACCGCATAGAACCCAAAGACTGACGGCACAGGTGGGCTGACGGCATAGGCAGCTTCTCGGCCCCACCCCATAGATCTGCTTAACAGAACCCGTCTTTGCCGTCAGCTGGCCGACGGCAAAGACTAACGGCCGTCTTTGCCGTTAGCCGGCTGACGGCAAAGCCGGGGTTATCCCCACCCCGTGGCCACGCCCAGCCCATCTGTCTCCACTCAAACGACCTCCCCGTGCCCTAGTTGCCCCTGCCCCCGTGCCGCCGCCGCCGACCTGCCCCGTGCCACCGCCGCCAACCCGCCCCCGCGCCCGAGCCGCCGACGTCGAGGCCCTGCCCCCGCGCCCGACCGCCGCCGTCGAAGCCTCCCCCGCGCCCGAGCCGCCGCCGTCAAGGCCCCGAGCCCGAGCCGCCGCCGCCGCCGAGGCCCCCCGCCCTGGTGCTCCTCCTCCTCGCCGCCGAGGCCCCCCGCCCTGGTGCTCCTCCTCCTCCTCGCCGCCGAGGCCCCCCGCCCTGGTGCTCCTCCTCCTCCCCCCCGCCTCCACGCTGCACCTCCCCGCCGGTGAGTAATCTCTCCTCCCTGTTTTCCTTTTTTTAGTTGATTTTTATTATATTATTTATATCTTTTAGAAGTAGATAGAAGATTTAGTTAGCAATTAGTAGTTAATTTCTTATTAAATTTATTAAGAATATATGAATTAGTTAGTAGTTAGTATTTAGACAATAGGAATTATTAGTTAGTATTTAGACAATAAGACCCTAGTACTTAGTTAGTAGACGTAGGAAGAGAAAGAGAGGAGAAAGAGATTGAGAGAAAAAAGTAGAAGAATGAGGAGAAGGATATGAAGAGAAAAAGAAGAAAAGCAAAAGGAAGAAGAAGGGGAAGCAGATTAAGAGAATAAGAAGAAAAGGAAAAAGAGGAAGAATGAAGAGATGGAGAGAAGAATAATAATTGAAGAATGAGGAGAAGGAGATGAAAAGAAAAAGAAGAAAAGGAAAAGGAAGAAGAAGGAGATTAAGAGAATAAGAAGAAAAGGAAAAAGAGGAAGAAGGAGAGAATAATGAAGAAAAGAAGAAAATAAGAAGAAGAATAGAAATAGAAGAAGAGAAGAGTAAAGAAAAAGAAGAAGAGATGTGACGAATAAGAACTATTAGCTTTATAGTAGTGATATTAGCTAGCTTTATACTTTTAATATTGTAGTTATCAATTAGATGTTGGTATTAGTTAGATTAGTTATCGCGAGTGCGTATTTGTTTTGATTGATTGCATTTAAATGTGCAGTAGCTTCGCGAGGGTTTGGTTTTCGACGACCTCCACTGCATTCGAGAGTGAGCACATGTGTTAACTCTTCCTTCTCCACCTTTATTTTGCTCTGTTCCGGCCTTCGTGCCGATGACACTATCTAGATAGGTAGTTTAGTATTTGAAATGAAAAGTCTTTGCGTAACCAATATGTGTCTCCCGTTCGAAAGGGTTACGGTTATAACTATGCATGCATTTGCATATTTATAACGGTGATTCTTTCGAATTGTCCAACGTTATCCATGGACAGCCCGGGTATGTGTAGATTGGGTCATTTTCCCATGCTTTGTTCCGGATCCGATGCAGAGTTTCGACAGCGCCTCCTTGTTGTTCTCCGAGTACACATCCTCTCGGTTAGTTTCCGAGACGTGTATTAGGAGAACAGCGGGGAGGTGCTGCCGAAATTTTGCGTTGGATCGGGAGTAGAGCATGGGAAAATGACCCAATCTACACCTACTCGGGTGGGATTAGGACCCATCTTTACCTAGTAGCTGGTAGGTGTGCATGCTGTGCATCCCAATGTTTTAACCATGATTAAAAAATGACCATAATTAATTTGACATGCTTGATGAACTGATAATTTATATTTTTCATATGTGGATACTATATAGCTAGCTTGACAGAATGACTGATCGTGAATGGATGTACTCCGGTCACCCTAGTCAGAAAGACATGACCGATGAATGGTTGAGCAAAACCTATGAATTCCTGCAAACGGCATTTTCTAAAGGCCAGCCAAAAACATGGTGCCCCTGCACTAAGTGCAAGAATTATTCGCGACAGACAAAGGATGTAATGGGTAAACACCTGCAGATGCGTGGTTTTACTCCCGGCTATACCTTGTGGACATTTCATGGTGAGTCGGCCCAACGTAATAGAGACGAAGTTTTGCGTCGGCGCACCGACGATTATGGTACAGGGATTGAAGACATGGTCAATGATTTTGATGATGCTCGGAACAAGGACGAAGAGATGGAGGAATCCGCAAAGGCCTTCTATGCCATGTTGGAGTCTTCAAAACGTCCTCTTCATGAGCACACTAAGATTTCTCAGCTAGATGCCATCGCACAAGTAATGGCTCTGAAAGCCCAATTCAACATTGGAAGAGACCTGTTTGACTCAATGATGACCCTATTTGGGCGGTTTCTACCCGAAGGTCATATTATGCCTTCAAACCTATATGAGTCAGACAAAATCCTTAGTGCACTCAAGATGCCGTATGAGCAGATACATGCTTGTGAGAAAGGATGTGCCTTATTTAGGAAAGAGTATGTGGACGAAACATATTGTCCATTTTGCAAGTCCTCCAGATATGTTGAGGTAGAAAACGGTGAAGGTGAGAAGAAGCAGAGCAAAATCCCTATGAGTGTTCTACGGTATCTGCCGATCCTACCAAGACTTCAACGACTTTACATGCTCGAAGAAACAGCAAAACAGATGACATGGCACAAACATGGAATTAGGAAAGAATTAGATGAAAACGGAGATCCGATGTTGGTACACCCTTCGGATGGTGACGCATGGAAGGCATTTGATGCTAAACATACGGAAAAAGCTAAAGAGCCAAGGAATTGCCGAGTCGCCATCGGTCTCGATGGGTTCAATCCTTTTGGTATGACGGCTACCCAATATAGTTGCTGGCCTGTGTTTGTTATTCCGCTCAATCTTCCACCATCGTCCATTATGCAAAGAAAGCACATATTTCTGACGTTGATAGTTCCAGGGCCAAACTATCCGGGGAAGAATATGAGTGTGTACATGCAACCGCTGATGGATGACTTGAAAGAAGCTTGGGTGAATGGGGTCAACACATACGACGCAGCTAAGAAAGAGAACTTTCAAATGTATGTTTGGTACCAATACTCGTTGCATGATCTGCCGGCATTTGCGCTTTTCGTTGCCTGGTGTGTGCATGGAAGGTTCCCATGCCCACAATGCAAAGCAGCTCTTAAGTTTCATTGGTTGCCGGCGGGTGGAAAGTATTCCTGCTTTGACTTGCATAGACAGTTCTTGCCTATGGACCATCCATTCAGAAAAGACAAGAAGAATTTCATGAAAGGTAAAGTTGTCAAACACTCGGCAACACCTGCGTTGACGGGCACACAAATTCATGAACAGTTAAAATCTATGGAGCCTGATCCAAACCGTCCAGGGTATTTCTTGGGTTATAATGAGGAACACGCCTGGACCCACAAGCCATGCATCTGGGATCTCCCCTACTTTGAAGACCTCTTACTACCACACAACATTGACATGATGCACACTGAAAAGAATATCGCCGAGGCCCTTCTTGGCACATTTTTCGGCAATGATAAGGGCAAAGATAATACAAAGGCTAGAGTTGACCAGGAGACTCTTTGTGATAGTCCATCACTAAACATGCGACAACCTAAGGAAGAAAAAATTGGTCCAAGCCACCTGCCTGGTACAATCTCGAGAAGGGAGCAATAAGGGAAATCCTCTTGTGGGTGCAACAAAAGTTGTTGTTCCTTGATGGGTATGCTGCGAATCTAGCGAGGGGAGCGAGCATTGAAAAAATGAAAATTTTTGGGCTCAAGAGTCATGATTGGCACATATGGCTTGAGTGGATAATGCCAGTGATGTTGCGCGGCTATATCCCAGAGTCTGAATGGCTAGTAATTGCAGAGTTAAGTTATTTCATCTGTGTTCTTTGTGCTAAAGAGTTGTCACGTGCCGTGATAGATGACATGGAAGAGTTAGCGCCTGAGTTTCTCTGCAAGTTAGAGAAGATTTTTCCACCGGGCTTCTTTAATCCGATGCAACACATGATTTTGCATCTCCCGACCGAGGCAAGATTCGGTGGCCCTGTGCAAAATCGTTGGTGCTATGCAACTGAAAGAATGCAGAAGACACTTAGAGAAAAATGTAAAAATAAACGTAGAATTGAAGCATCGATGGACGAGACGTTCATTACAGAGGAGGCGGCAAACTTCGTAACAGCACACTATGATGCCACTTTGCACAGCTTGCATAATCCAAAGCCTCGGTACAATGTGGGCGACCCCAAACGACGTGAATCCAAACTCAGCCTCTTCAAAGGGAAGCTGCTCCTTCTGGTGTGGGAAAATCAAAGTTGCTGGGCGTCGAGGAGTGGCGCACACTAACGATGTATATATTGAACAACTTAACAGAAGTTCGGCCGTACATCGAGTAAGTCCTCGATACATTGTTTCGCAACTTTTTAACAAGTTTTGTGTCTAACAACTGTTATTAATTGATACAGTCGATACGTCGAACAGTTCTCGAATGGTGTTGCAAACGAAAAAGAATCCATTCTCGAGTATGAACTTCTTGAAAAGACAGGAGGCGCCTATCCCGGTTTCATATCTTGGTTCAAAAAAATAGCTAATTCAGATGAGCAAGTCGACGATGAATTGAGACAAATAGCAAATGGTTTTGACTTTAAGGTCCGGACATTTCAGAAGTACGACATCAACGGGTATCGCTTTCGTACTGCTAGCAAAGAGCTTTCAATGCCCGGTCGAAAAACAACCAATTCCGGTGTCTCTGCTATAGGCGAGGGAGGTGTCGAGTATTATGGAAGACTTGAAGAAGTTTACGAACTTCATTATTATGGTGAAAATCCTCCAAATGTTGTTGTGTTCAAATGTCATTGGTTCGATCCTACTAAGACAAGACAGGCTCATGAACATGTTGGGCTAGTCGAAATCCGACAAGACAGGAAGTTAAGCGGTGATGATGTCTTTATTGTGGCTCAACAGGCCACCCAAGTTTTCTATCTGCCATACAGTCGTCAAAGTGTTAAGAACCTGGAAGGTTGGTATGTCGTGTACGATGTGCCGCCCCATCTTAGACCACCTCCACCAAACGAAGAGGATTATGAACCTCAAATTGACCCAATAACATATGATGGAGAATTCTTCCAAGAATCACGTGGTGTGAGACGTCGTCTCCGGAACTACTCTACGTCCACCCTGAACACGGAGGAACAAGAATCAGATGATGATGAGGAAGAAGTGGAAGTAGAAGAGGTTACCAATCCGGATGAGCTAACAATGCTTGATCGGTTACAAAAAGGCCTTCCACATGATGTCCCTGAACCCGATGACGATGTCATTCATGACGACACGTATGATACTGATGATGATTATGCTTCAGTTGACCTTGGAGAAGAGACAGATGATCCCGACTATTAGTACTTTGTATGCATCCAAACATTTTTGTTTAATTATTTAATTAATTGTTTAATTATTCATGTATTTATTATTGTTCATTTAATTATTGTCTTTGAATTTGTACTAAGTATTTAACTATGTATTGTTGCAGGTGGTGAGACATGGCAGGCGGGGATAAGTTGAGGATAGCACCTGGCCAACTACGGAGACAGTTGTTGCAGAGCATTGCCGAGGAGCCCCGTGGGAGAGGCGGAGGAAAGAAGAGAGGCAGAGGACGTGGTCGCGGGAAAGGGAGGCTGCCTAATTGGAGCCAGTCGCCACCAGCCTCAGCTACTTCAGTCTCAGCCACTTCACCCCTGCAGACAAGGGTGTCACCGGTGCGGGATCCTCCCGTCCAGGAGTGGACACCGATGCAGGATCCTCCCGTTCAGGAGCCGACACCCTCACACGAGGAGTGGGGGAGTTGGGGGCGGGACGGTGAGGGGGCTGGGGCGGATGCGGAGGCTGAGGTTGAGGTGGAGGATGAGGGGGCTGAGGCGGAGGATGAGAGGGCTGAGGCGGAGGATGAGGGCCCGTCTGCCAGCAAGTCGGTCTACCAACGTGGTATGACACGAGTTCCAGACCGATTAGAGTTGCAGCACAGGGCGTTGATTTCGCCAGATGGCGAGAAGTAAGTTGATGTCTATTGTGTACCTTATATCATTATTTTCCACCAAGTAGCTAATGTCTTTGCCTTCTCATTATGCAGGGGGTGGAATTACCCGGAGAATACCCGGAATCCAAACTGCCTCCTTGGTGCTTTGCTTAGGGAGCACTTTCCCGAGCTAGTGCAGTTGCCCGGGGAGGGTATGGTTCCCGAGCCAGGACTCAAGTGGGAGCACTACCAAGCCGCGCTGCTCCCGGAAAACACTCACATGAACGGTGTTGTTTGCGCGAGTGTGGCCGACAAGGTGTTGGCTGATTTTGGGGTAACTATTATTTTACCCAATAATAAGTATACAATATCCAATGTTATATCTTGTTATTTCCTATTCATCTGTGCATATATATGGCATAATTGCAGAGTTACCATAGGGTCGAGGAGGGGACGGAGGAGGCGGCCAAGAAGAATCTCGAGAAAGAGTGCAAGAGATTATTGAATAACACAAGGCATGAGATGCGTGTTCAGGCCGTTCGAGATTGGTACGCCAAGCAAAACGAGCCGAAGACGAAGGCTGAATGTCGGAAGCTTTTCCCTGATAAGACCGAGTACATGGAGGTACGTAGATTCCTTAGTTACATTCTTTATTAGTTATGTTAGGGCTAGTTACAATACTTAGTTTCATTCATAGGTGCCCCCGAGATGGTTGGCGGATAAGATGGATTGCTGGGAGATGATAGTGGAGAAGTGGTGCACAGAGGCTTGGTTGACCACCCACAATCTGGCCAAGGAGCGTCGTGCCCAATTGGTTGGTGTGCCACACCACCAAGGAAATGCCAACATCAAGCAATACGCCAAAAAATGGGTATGTGTGCCTTGTTTTCTTTCATCATTAATTCATTTGTGCATTATTTTTGTTGTACTAACTCTTTGCCTTTTCTTGTAGGCCAAACACCATAACCAGCCCGAGCCTCAGGGATACGCCGCGTTTGGCATGGCCCATAAGGGCTCGTACAAGACGGCGACACCATATTCTGAGGCGGACGGGTCATCGTCGTACACAAGCCTGTCTGCCTACAACAAGATGACGTCTTATTCTCAGGTTGTCAAACAACTGCGCGGCCCTGACTTTGACCCGAGCCTGAATCCTATGGATGGGGAGGCGTTGATGATCTCTGGTGGAGGTAAGAGTCATGGCACACTGGCCATGTGTGATGGCTTCGTCCCTATCACTGAGTCTCTCTCTCAGATCAAGGAGAGGCAAGCTAGCTCGGCTCCTGTAATACGGCAGCGCGCGAGGCCAGTTGACCTAGCCATTGAGGTTAGTTTTCCTTCATTATTTCTTTAGTTCATTTGACCCTGGATGGATGATGATGAGAAGTGGTTGCAGGCCGCACTTGAGAAAGAGAGGGAGGCCACCAGACTCTTGTTGGAGGAGAGGGACCGGAATACCCAGAGGCTGCTGGAGGAGGAGAGGGCACGCAATAATGCCCATGCGAAGGCTATGCACGACTTCGTTGCGGTAAGTCAGTTGTGTGAGAAGCAAGGCTATGTGTGAGAAGCAACAAGACTATTTCTTTGACTTCTCGAAAACTAATTTGCAGGCTATGTGTGAGAAGCAAGGTTTGCCACCCCCTCCGCCGATGCCTTCTCCGGTGGGAACGGTGAGTTCCCTTTCAATGACCAACCCTGCACAGACTTATATCGTTGTATGTTGCCATGCTAACCACATATTTCAACTCTTGCCTTGTTGCAGCATCATTCCAGAGTCGCATCCCACAATCCCTCTCCCGGTCAGAGCCCTACCAACCCGGCGACCAACCGAGATGGTGCTTCTCCTCCGTGACTTGGCATTTGTTAGTTATTCCTCTCCTTCTTATTCTTATTGCTTAGCTCAACTTAGACTATGCCATGCTTTAGTTAGCTTAGTAAATTCTAGTTAGGCAAAAAATTGCATAATTAGCTTAATTACATAAAAAAATTACATAATTAGCTTACTTACCTACAAAATGACATAGACTTTGCTTATTTGGTAAAAACATGACATAATTACTTGATAACACCAAAAATAGCATAATTAGTTGATATTAGAGCTCAAAAATGACATGCTTAGCTCAACTTAGACTATGCCATGCTGTAGTTAGCTTAGTAAATTCTAGTTAGGCAAAAATAGCATAATTAGTTGATATTAGAGCTCAAAAATGACATAATTACTTTAGAAATTTTCAAAAGAAACCATAAGAGAAGAACAGAAGAGAAGAACAAAGAAGAGATGAAGAAATAAGAGAAGAAGAAAGAGGAGAAAAAGATAGATTAAGAAGAAACAAATCTTCTTATTCTTCCTTTTTCTCTTCTTTCTTTTTCTCCATCTTTTTCTTCTTCTTCTTCTTCTTCTTCTTCTTCTTCTTCTTGTTCTTGTGTCCTTCTTCTTCTTCTTCTTCTTCTTGTTCTTGTTCTTGTCTTCTTCTTCTTCTTCTTATTCTTGTTCTTCTTCTTCTTCTAATTACTTAGCGCTAAATTCTTTCTTCTTCTCATTATGCAGATTTTGATAAAGCAGCATGGCACATGGATGGATGCTCCAGGGACTCTAGCTAGTTGTAGTCTTAGATGCTTTGTAATGCACTTTGTAATGCACTTGTACTTGCGGATGCACTTGGGATTCTTTGCGATGCTTTGTGATGCCATCTTTGTTGTTTGCACTTTGTGTTATTTATATTGTGATGCTTTGTGATGTTGTTAGATGCTTTGCGATGCTTTGTGATGCACTTGTGGTGCTGTTTAGGGCCTGGCAGAATATTAATTGTGTTATCTATATTGTTGTTTGAAAATGCAGGGAATTAACAGAAATTAAATTTAAAAAAAACAGAGAGAGTCTTTCTAGTCAGCTTACTGACGGCAAAGCCTTTGCCGTCGGTGGGCTGACGGAAAAGAAGGACACGTGGCAGCTAACTGTTAAATCTGGCAACTCTGGGACGACCAAATGTCCCAGGTTGTCAGCTTTGCCGTCAGCTGGACAGCGGCTGACGGCAAAGGGAAAGGACCCCACGTGGCACTGATCGCAGCTCCCCTGGCAAGCATGGCCCACAAGCAGCAGCTTTGCCATCAGCTGTACTCCAGCTGACGGCAAAGCCTGCCGTTAACCCCCTAACGGGACTGGGCTTAAGTCGTTGCCGTCAACGGTTTATGCCGTCAGCCTCGGCTCCCTAACTGACGGCACAGGCTTTGCCGTCGGTCGATTTCCAGCTGACGGCAAAGAACCTATTTGCCGATAAATTCGTGGCCAGTCTCTTTGCCGTCAGCAAGCTGACGGAAAAGCCTTTGCCGTCGGTTAAAGTGGCCTTTGCCGTCGGCAAACCAGAAGATTCCAGTAGTGTTAGCCCCATCCTTCGCCATGATCTCAACCTCATCGAATTTGCCACCTTTGAGGATTTAGTCAACAGATCCTTCAGAGCTGAGCATGGCAATGAAATTTTCGAGGAGTCTCGCCAGCATGCTCTCGAGCTTGCTTCTTCTTCCAGTTCAGCCCCTTAGAAACGCCGAATTTGGATTCCAACCAGAGCCATACCTCAAAACTTTCTTCAGAGGCCACCATCCAGTATATGCCATCCACCCCAACACATTATTCCACCCCGGAATGATGGTGTGCAGCTAAGCAATCCCACTCCCAGCAATTCAGGTAGGGTATGCTTTAAGTGTGGTCTTCCAGGCCATTACTATCGTCAATGCCCTCAGGTCTTGATGGCACCACGTCATTCTCGACCCAAGCCTCCAAAGAAATCCACCACCAAGACCATCCCAGCAAAGCCTTCATCCACTAGTAGTGGTTGTGTGAACCAAATCTCCGTTGAGGAAACCACTGATGCTTCTGACATCATTCTTGGTACACTCCCAGTCAATCATGTTCCCGCCTCCATTCTTTTCGATCCAGGAGCTTCTCATTCATTCATGTCGGAGAGTTATGCACTTCGTCATGAGTTTCCTTTTGAAGAAATGTTTTCTCCAATGGTCATTCAAACTCCTGGTTCAAAGTGGCAAACTAATAGAGTAAGCCATGGCAATCAAATTGCAATTGAGGGTTTAGTATTCCTTGCTTCACTTATAGCCCTCAAGTCTTCAGACATTGATGTCATCCTAGGAATGGATTGGTTATCAGGGCAAAATGCTTTCCTTGATTGTAAATCCAAATCAGTTAAACTCACCCATTCTTCAGGCCAGACCATTGACTACACATCACCTAGCTCTAGAACCCAGATGCATACTTTGAATGTGCTTCCCCTTCCAGACCTTGAAGATATTCCGGTGGTTCGTGACTTCCCGGATGTCTTTCCTGAAGAGCTGCCGGGAATGCCCCCCGACAGGTGTGTAGAATTCATAGTGGATCTTATACCAGGCACAGCCCCAATTTCCAGACGTCCATATAGAATGGCCCCACATGAGTTAGCTGAGCTAAAAACCCAACTTGATGCTTCGTTGGCAAAAGGCAGGATCCTCTGTCTTCTCCAAGATGATCAACTTGCAGGATCCTCTGTCTTCTCCAAGATGGATTTGAGATTAGGCTATCATCAAATCAAAATCCGAAACGAGGACATTCCAAAAACGGCTTTCACTACTCGTTATGGTCTTTACGAGTATACCGTCATGTCCTTTGGTTTAACCAATGCCCCCGCCACATTCTCGCGCTTGATGAATTCGATCTTCATGGAGTACTTAGATAAATTTGTTGTGGTTTATCTTGATGATATTCTCATCTACTCGAAGAACGAAGAAGAGCACGCAGAACATCTTAGGTTGGTATTGATGAAACTTAGAGAGCACCGCCTTTATGCCAAGTTCTCCAAGTGTGAATTTTGGCTACCAGAAGTGACCTACTTAGGCCACGTGATTTCTGCGAAAGGTGTTGCAGTCAATCCCGAAAGAGTTCAGGCCGTCCTTGACTGGACTCCACCTGAATCGGTTAAGCAAGTTAGGAGTTCTCTTGGCCTAGCCAGCTATTGCTGCCGCTTCGTCGAGAACTTTTCTAAAGTTGCAAAGCCTCTTACTGAACTCCTCAAGAAAGATAAGAAATTCCAATGGACCCCCAAGTGCGAGGAAAGCTTTCAAGAGCTAAAAAGAAGATTGACTTCTGCACCCGTACTTGCACCTCTAGACACCAAAAGGGATTTCGAAATCTATTGTGATGCTTCACGGCAAGGGTTAGGATGCATACTTATGCAAGATAGACATGTGGTAGCTTATGCTTCACGCCAGTTGCGGCCGCATGAAGAGAACTATCCAACCCATGATCTTGAACTCGCTGCCGTAATTCATGCCCTGAAGACTTGGCGACATTACCTCCTTGGTAATCGTTGTGAGATCTATTCCGACCACCAAAGCCTCAAATATATTTTCACCCAGCCAGATCTTAATCTCAGGCAAAGACGCTGGATAGAGTTGATAAAATATTATGACTTAGGAATTTCTTACACCCCAGGCAAAGCCAATGTCATGGCTGATGCACTAACTCATAAGTCGTATTGTAACAACCTCATGTTACAACAGTATCAACCATTTCTTCATGAGGAATTTCGAAAGCTCAATCTCGAGATTGTTCCTCGTGGATCTCTTTTCAACTTGGTGGCAAAACCAACCCTTGAGGATCAAATCATAGTTGCCCAAAGGCGTGCACGAGGTGTTCGCCGGATCAAGGAGAACATTGCTAGCAGAGTTGCTAAATGTTTCTCCACAGATAGTAGAGGAACGGTATTCTTTGAAAATCGTTTGGTAGTACCTAAGAATAGGGATCTACGGCAACTCATCCTCAAAGAAGCCCATGACACACCCCTCTCGATTCATCCCGGTAACACAAAAATGTACCGAGATCTACGCCAGAGATTTTGGTGGACTAGGATGAAGAGAGACATTACTCGATTTGTTGCCGAATGTGATGTTTGTCGTCGCATTAAGGCAGAACACCAAAGACCTGCTGGCACACTTCAACCTTTGCCTATTCCTGAGTGGAAATGGGACAAAGTCGGTATGGACTTCATCATCGGCTTTCCAAAAACCCAGAAAGGAAATGATGCCATCTTCGTTGTCATAGATAGGCTTTCCAAAGTTGCTCACTTCCTTCCCGTTCGCGAGTCCATAACTGCTAGTCAGTTGGAAGACTTGTACGTCTCTAGAATTGTGTCTCTTCACGGTGTTCCTTTGGTGATCAATTCTGATCGTGGTAGCCTTTTCACCTCGAGATTCTGGGGAAGCTTTCAGAGTGCTATGGGAACTCATCTCTCCTTTAGTACAGCTTTTCATCCTCGGTCTAGCGGTCAAGTCGAAAGGGTTAATCAAATCTTGGAAGACATGCTCAGAGCTTGTGTTATCTCTTTCGGAAAGAATTGGGAGAAATCTCTTCCCTTCGCCGAATTTGCTTATAACAACAGTTTTCAATCTAGTCTGAACATGGCTCCCTTTGAACTCCTCTATGGACGACGATGTCGAACACCCCTTAACTGGTCAGAAACCAGTGAAAGACAACTCTTTGGACCGGATATGATCAAGGAAGCAGAAGAGCAAGTTCGCATTGTTCGTGATCGTTTGAAAGCCGCTCAGTCTCGTCAAAAGAGCTACTATGATCGTCATCATAGAGAGGAGAGCTACAATATTGATGAGAAGGCTTACCTTCGGGTTACTCCTGTGAAGGGAACCCAAAGATTCGGTATCAAAGGCAAGTTGGCCCCACGTTACTTCGGATCTTTCCGCATTCTTGCTAAACGTGGAGAAGTTGCCTACCAACTTGAACTACCTCCACACCTTTTCCGAGTACATGATGTATTCCATGTTTCACAACTCAGGCGTTGCTTCAAGGACCCCATCCGCGAAGTCGACCATGAAATGCTTGATCTCCAAGATGACCTTTCTTATCGAGAGTACCCTGTTCGTATTCTTGATTCAGCAGAGCGTGTCACTCGTCGTCAGAAGATCAAGTTCCTCAAAGTGCAATGGTCACATCACTCCGAGGAAGAAGCAACCTCGGAAAGAGAAGACTGCCTCCGTGTCGAGTACCCCACCTTCCTTCCGACGACTTCTGAATCTCGGGACGAGATTCTTTTGAGTGGGGGCGAGTTGTCAGAACCCCAACTAGGGTAAGTGCTAGGGCTTGTTTGACCCTTTGCATCATGAAAAATTCAAAAAGAAAAGCCCTGAGAAATTAAATCAAATGGCCAGACAAAAAATTTCTTCCAAAAATTGCTCTGGTATTTTTGAAAAGTCTTATAAATATGCATGATCACATATAAAGTGAAGTAGGTCCCACTGCATGCACCAAGATTTTTGAAATATTCCAAATAGGGCTTGGAAATTAAATTAAACTCCAATTTGAATTTAAATTCAAATTGTTTGATTTTAAAAAATCACCAAAACTTATGAGTGGCTAGCTATATATGTTATAAGCCCACATAAAAGTTTTCATGATTTTTAAAAATGCTCTGCTATTTTTTTATTTGAGGCAAAACAAATTAACAGAAAACAAAACAGAAGAAATAGAAAAGAAAACTCCCTGGCTTTCAACCCAACTCATCCCCCCCGAGCCCACCAGCCTGGCCCAGCCGCCGAACCCTTTGTCGTCTTCCTCCACCTGCTCGCTGTCGAGCATGCCGAGCCCCGCCGAGGACACCGCGACGGCCAGGCCGTCTACGCCTCTTCCCCGAGCTTATCTCCTCGCCAAGACGACGCCTGGAAGGCCCCCTCACTCTTCCTCCCCTCCTCTGGCTCACCCCCTTCCTCCTCGTCGTCGTTTTCGCGCACCACCGAGCCTAGCCAGAGCGGTCGCCGTGCTCCGACGTGGCCACCGGCCGAGCTAGCCCAGGCCGCCTTGTCCATCAAGCTCTACCCTGTCATCTTCATCGCCGTGCAAAGGGAATCGAGGCCGGAGCCCCTGTGGCCACCGGATTCTTCAACGAGCTGCCGCCGGATCCCGAAGCTCACCGCCACCAATTCGTCGCCGTCGAGCCTTCTACGACCTCAACGACCTCACCATTCGATTCCCGGTGAGCACAC
Organism: Bromus sterilis; assembly: GCA_950022295.1. Lineage (NCBI taxonomy): Eukaryota > Viridiplantae > Streptophyta > Magnoliopsida > Poales > Poaceae > Bromus > Bromus sterilis. The sequence goes on along the minus strand of OX465595.1, from coordinate 42,175,713 downwards.
GGCCAAAATCCCCCAAGCACCGCAGTAGTTCGCGCTGTCTTTCGCCCTTTGCCATGTTCGCCGGAGAGCAGGGCCGCCACAGAGGTCGCCGGCGTGCGCATGGGAAGCAAACCACGCTCTGGCCTTGTCCTTTGGATCCGCGGGGTTCCTGCACATCGAACGAGCCTAACCGCGCGTCTTTTGGCCGCCGGAACCGCCTCCTGCGTGTGCGCCGCCGCGCGCTGTTGCCACCGTCGGCTAACCGCCGGCGGGCCCGGTTTAATTAGTGTTAATCAACTCTTAACCCCCCCCCAAGTGCCACAGACAGGTGGGCCCCAGGCCTCCTCCAACCCGCTAACTTAACTAAACAGAGAGGGGTTAAGCCCCTCTCCCACTGACAGGGCTGGCCCACTGGCCAGAGCCCCTGTGACGTCACCCCTGCGTCACTGCTGACGCAGTAAATGGAAAAACATTAAAAGAATTACAGAAATTCCAGAAATTACTTTAAACTTCAATAATTCATAGAAAATTCATATGAACTCCAATTTGGACAAACAATATATGAAAATTTATCAGAAAAATCCAAGGATTATGAATATGGGCTCTGTTTTCATGTTTGACCATTTTAAAATGGGTGAACAGTGCAAAACATCCATATGGCTTTATTTCAAATTCAAACTTGAAGCACATTTGCAAATGACTTTGCATTTGACTTCTTTTAAATGGAATTGTAACCACATTGTGACCAAGAACATCACCATTTCAATATTGATCATGTGTTTGAGCATTTCAAATAAATTTATACCTTGTTTGATTGTTTGCTCGATAGACGTGCAACCGGAACCGGAGGCCACCCCCTTCGTTGAAGACCCCGATATCGAACCTCGTCAGCAAGGCAAGCAAACCCCATTGATCATATCTATAAAATCCCAATTCCCTCTCAGTCTCGCTTATGCATGTTTAGGAGATCACTTTGTATCGATTCTACCGCATAGTTGAACCCATATCCGATGCATGACCTATCATCTTGTCACAGTAGTAAGCAAACCACAATCCTAGCTGACATAGGAGTTGTTTGATATCATGAAGACCCTGCAACTGTTATACCTTATTGCATGCTTAGTGTTACATGAGGTTGCTTTTGATGTGAGTCGGGATGATGGTGAACATGGTGTTGATGAAAGTGAAACTGTGTCGGTGAATCCACCCTAATACAAGGTGAAAGATGAGAGGTTGTGTAGGAGTACACAGTGGGTTGTCTCGTTGAACACCGCCTTAAGCACCGAGTTCTTGTATGGTAATCCAAGACAAAGAGTAAAACCACACATTGGTCTCACTGACCCCTCTCGGCCTAGTACCTTGATCCGTGTCGACGTCCAGGAGTCACATTAGTTCGGGCTTTCCATTTGGCATCTGCATAGAAAAAGAATGAAGGAATGGTTGCATCATCCTAGATATGTGGGTGCACCTGTGAGGCAGGAAAACCATCTGCTAAAGTTGGCGTCTCGGTCACCTACATTGTCTGAGTCCGTTTCGTTGATCCGGCCGGACTCTCGAGCGGTAGCAACTCAGATAGTCGACTCCTGGAATAGACCGGTTGTGAGCGAAGTGTCGTGGTGAACATCTTCGCTGTCACCTCTTGAACGGTGGCGAGCAAAAGGCGGTAACTGATGGTCATGTGTGTGTAGTTTACACACTTGCAAGGTTAACAAAACTATTCGAATAGCCGCGTCCGCGATTAAGGACTACTTGGAACCTGTACCTGATTATTTGACAACTTGAATGGATACTTATAAAACTCGCAAGATAAGCGTGAGTGCTATGGTGTGCCTCCTCGTGGGGAAGTCGAGGAAGTAACCATAGTGGTGTATTGGTTGGAGACTTGGATAGTGGACTCGTGTACGCTTCTTACCTCAAGTCTGGTATTCGTAGTTCAGGAATAGCCAAGTCAAAGCTGGCACTTCTGCATGATGAAACGCCACCTCCCTTTACCTTGATACTTGAGCATGAGTAGTGTAGTTCTGATGTAAGTCTTGCTGAGTACGACTTTGTACTCACGTTTGCTTATTCTATGTTTTAGATAAGAACCGGACCCCGATGGAGTCACCTTCGTGAAGCTCGACGTTGATTAAGTTAGCATAGTCCCAGACAACAGTCTGGTCCCTCGTGGAAGGGCATGTATGTTTACAAGGCTTCTCTAAGCCATTTGTTAAACTTGTCTGTACTCAGACCTAATTTGCTTCCGTTGTATGATGTAATGTGATCACAGACATGTGATCTTTGTATGCTCTATGTATATATCAATAAAGAGTACTTTGTAGAGTTATGTGATGATACCTGCTGTTCATACTAGGCATGTGTGCTGCGTGTATGTTTATAACATGCATGTCTTAGTATGGGTTTTCGAGACCTTAGTTGTGATCTGGCTGGCGGTCTTTTATACACCAAGTGGCCCTTAGATGTGCGCAGCTTGGGGCATCGCGATGCGATTGCTCGTGACTCTGTCACGTGGCACACTTTGTTGTATGATCGAGCCCGCCCTAGACCCCGACTAAGTGATCGGGCTGGAGTAAGTCTATGTAAGAGTTAGGATCCAATCGATAACATGGTTGAGGCGACTTGTCTATGAGTATGGGATTCACCATCCATAAGCATTTAGACTTGTGAGCAGACGTTGAGGACCCATTTTAGTTGATCATCCGGCCTGGATGGGATAACCCTCACGTTTGATGCTTTTCGAGAGCGTTTTGTGCTTGGCCTTGTCTGCTTAGACAAGTGGGTAGGGCTCTCGGCTCTCCATGTGATTGTATCGTGACTGGAATTACATACGCTAACCCCGGGTCCCGACATTGCGCTAGTCCAATCGACTCCTGGGGGTTCGAGGAACACGATGGATAGCACGACAGGAACGTAGGAGTACTGGGGCTCCCTCGCCGTCGTCCATGGCGGCGAGCTCGCTCGGCTCCCATGGCGGACGTATCTAGAGGAAGAAAACGAGGGCGTGTCCAGAGGGCTTTCGAGCTAGAGCTCACCAGGAACTCAACGGAGGTAGCAGCTCGGTCGGGGAGGGCTCGACGGCGGAGTATTTCGACCGCGACGCATGGCGGCCGGAGTGGAGGACGATGAAGTGCACGTCGGCTACAAGGCGTCCCGGGGCGATTCCTTCTGCGGCGCGGCGTAGAAGACGAAGGCGAAGACGATGGACACGTTCCTGGCGGCTACCTCGAGCTCGGGCTATGAGTTTCCATGGCCACGGCCGGCGATGCTCTCGGGGGTCGTCGCGGGCGAGCTGGGGAGAGACACAGAGGGGTTGGGAGGAGGGGGAATGGACGTGCAACTCGTCCAGTAGCGGTGTGGCGCATCTAGGAGCTTCGGGAGGGCAGGTGGAGGCTGGGGAGAGCAAGGCGTGCTCCGCTGGCTCGGTGGCATTCCACCGAGCAGCTTGGAGGCGCGGGGAGGTAGAAGACAAGGGAGGAGTCCAAGTGGGCTGGACTGGGCCAGAAGACGTGGGCCTCGCATAGGCGCCAGGTAAGTTTTCTGTTTCTTTTCTTTTCTTTTTTCTTTTCTGTAATATGTTGGCCATGCTAAAAATAAATAGCTAGGCATTTTTAAAAATGCTGAAACTTTTTATATGGCCTCATATTATATTAGACTAGCCACTTATAAATTTGGCACTTTTTAAAATTCAAATTATTTGAACTTTAAATGAAATAGGGGTATTTGATTAATTCCAAGGCACTGTTTGAATATTTGAAAAATCCATGAGCATGGGGTGGGTCCCAAATCCGTTGATATGTGATCACACTCATTTATAAGACTTTTCAAAAATCAAACATGAATTTTTGGAGAAGATTTATCTCTTGCCTTTTGAATTAAATTCATCTGGGGGGGTTCGTTCTCCCATTTCAATTTCTTTTGAAAATTTTAACATGATGCAAAGGCCTAAGCTTACCTTGGCACATACCTAACTTGGGGTTGTGACAACTTGCCCCCACTCAAAAGAATCTCGTCCCGAGATTCAGAAATCTGCGGAAGGAAGGAGGGGTACTCGGCACTGAGACGGTCTTCTCTTTCCCACGTGGCTTCTTTCTCAGAGTGGTGTGACCACTGAACTTTGAGAAACTTGATCTTATTTCGATGAGTGACACGCTCTGCTGAATCAAGAACACGAACAGGGTATTCTCGATAAGAAAGGTCATCTTGTAGATCAAGCGTTTCATGGTCGACTTCGCTGATGGGGTCCTTGAAGCAACGCCTGAGTTGTGACACATGGAATACATCATGTACTCGGAAAAGGTGCGGGGGTAGTTCAAGTTGGTAGGCAACTTCTCCACGTTTAGCAAGAATGCAGAAAGGTCCGATGTAACGTGGGGCCAATTTGCCTTTGATACCGAATCTTTCGGTTCCCTTCAGAGGAGTAACCCGAAGGTAAGCCTTCTCATCCAGATTGTAGCTTTCTTTCCTATGATGACGATCATAGTAGCTATTCTGACGAGACTGGGCGGCTTTCAATTGATCACGAACAATGCGAACTTTCTCTTCTACTTCCATGATCATATCCGGTCCAAAGAATTGTCTTTCACCGGTTTCTGACCAGTTCAAGGGTGTTCGACATCGTCGTCCATAAAGGAGTTCAAAAGGAACCATGTTCAGACTAGATTGAAAACTATTTTTATAAGAAAATTCGGCGAATGGAAGAGACTTCTCCCAATTCTTTCCGAATGAGATAACACAAGCTCTGGGCATGTCTTCAAGAATTTGGTTAACCCTTTCGACTTGACCGCTAGACTGAGGATGGAAAGCTGTACTAAAGGAGAGATGAGTTCCCAAAGCATGTTGGAAGCTTCCCCAAAATCTAGAGGTGAAAAGGCTACCACGAGCAAAATTGATTTCCAAAGGAACACCGTGAAGGGATACAATTCTAGAGACGTACAAGTCCGCCAACTGGCTAGCAGTTATAGACTCTCGAACTGGAAGGAAGTGAGCAACTTTGGAAAGCCTATCTATGACAACGAAGATGGCATCGTTTCCTTTCTGGGTTTTTGGAAAGCCGGTGATGAAGTCCATACCGACTTTGTCCCATTTCCACTCTGGAATAGGCAAAGGTTGAAGTGTACCAGCAGGTCTTTGATGTTCTGCCTTAATGCGACGACAAACATCACATTCGGCAACAAATCGAGCAATGTCTCTCTTCATCCTAGTCCACCAAAATCTCTGGCGTAGATCTCGGTACATTTTTGTGCTACCGGGAAGAATCGAGAGGGGTGTGTCATGGGCTTCCTTTAGGATGAGTTGCCTAAGTTCCCTATTCTTAGGTATTACCAAATGATTTCCAAAGAATACCGTTCCTTTGCTATCTGTGGAGAAACATTTAGCAACTCCTCTAGCAATGTTCTCCTTGATCCGGCGTACACCTCGTGCACGTCTTTGGGCAACTATGATTTGATCCTCAAGAGTTGGTTTCGCCACCAAGTTGAAAAGAGATCCACGAGGAACAATCTCGAGATTGAGCTTTTGAAATTCCTCATGAAGAAGTGGTTGATACTGTTGTAACATGAGGTTGTTACAATACGACTTACGACATAGTGCATCAGCCATGACATTGGCTTTGCCTGGGGTGTAAGAAATTCCTACGTCGTAATCTTTTATCAACTCAATCCAGCGTCTTTGCCTGAGGTTAAGATCTCGCTGGGTGAAAATTTATTTGAGGCTTTGGTGGTCGGAATAGATCTCACAATGATTACCAAGGAGGTAATGTCGCCAAGTTGTTAGGGCATGAACTACGGCAGCGAGTTCAAGGTCATGGGTAGGATAGTTCTCTTCATGTGGCCGCAACTGGCGTGAAGCATAAGCTAACACATGTCTATCTTGCATAAGTATGCATCCTAACCCTTGCCGTGAGGCGTCACAAAAGATCTCGAAATCCTTTTTGGTGTCTGGAGGCGCAAGTACGGGTGCAGAAGTCAATCTTCTTTTTAGCTCTTGAAAGCTTTGCTCGCACTTGGGAGTCCATAGGAATTTATTATCTTTCTTGAGGAGTTCATTTAGAGGCTTTGCAACTTTAGAAAAGTTCTCGACGAAGCGGCGACAGTAGCTCGCTAAGCCAAGAAAACTCCTAACTTGCTTTACCGATTCAGGTGGAGTCCATTCAAGGACGGCCTGAACTCTCTCGGGATTCACAGCAATGCCTTTTGCAGAAATTACGTGGCCTAAGTAGGTCACTTCTGGTAGCCAAAATTCACACTTGGAGAATTTAGAATACAGGCGATGCTCTCTAAGTTTCATCAATACCAGCCTTAGGTGTTCGACATGTTCTTCTTCGTTCTTCGAGTAGATGAGAATGTCATCGAGATAAACTACAACAAATTTATCTAGGTACTCCATGAAGATCGAATTCATCATGCGCGAGAAAGTGGCAGAGGCATTGGTTAAACCAAAGGACATGACGGTGTACTCGTAAAGACCGTAACGAGTAGTAAAAGCCGTTTTGGGAATGTCCTCATTTCGGAGTTTGATTTGATGATAACCCAATCTCAAATCCATCTTGGAGAAGACAGAGGATCCTGCAAGTTGATCATAAATATCATTGATCCTGGGAAATGGGTACTTGTTCTTTATCGTCGCTAAATTTAGCGGGCGATAGTCTACGCACATCCTTTCTGTTCCATCTTTCTTCGTTACGAACAAAACGGGGCAACCCCATGGCGATGAGCTAGGGCGGATGAAGCCTTTTACCAACAAAGCTTCTAGTTGGGTTTTAAGCTCAGCTAACTCACGTGGGGCCATTTTGTATGGGCGTCTGGAAATTGGTGCGGTTCCTGGGGCAAGATCTACAATGAACTCTACACATCTGTCGGGTGGCATTCCCGGCAGCTCTTCAGGAAAGACATCCGGGAAGTCACGAACCACCGGAACATCTTCAAGGTCGGGAAGGGGAAGCACATTCAAAGAATGCACCTGGGTTCTTGTTCTTGGTGAGGAGTAATCTATTGTCTGGCCTGAAGGATGTGTAAGTCTAATTGACTTGGCTTTACAATCAAGAAAATCATGTTGTCTTGATAACCAATCCATACCAAGGATGACATCAATGTCTAAAGACTTGAGGGCTATAAGAGAAGCAAGGAATACTAAACCCTCAATTGCAATTTGATTGCCATGGCTTACTCTATTAGTTTGCCATTTGGAACCAGGAGTTTGAATGATCATTGGGGTGAACATTTCATCAAAGGATATCTCATGCCGAAGTGCATAACTCTCCGACATGAATGAGTGAGATGCTCCTGGGTCGAAAAAACAGAAGTGGGAACAAAATTGAATGGGAGCGTACCAAGAATGACGTCAGAAGTACTATCAGTTTCCTCAGCTGAGATTTGGTTCACACGTCCAAGATTTTCTGAGGTGGATGGCTTGGCAATGGAAAACTTCGGGGGTGGTTTGGCACGAACAGTGGGGTTCCCTTTGGCATGGGGTGGAGCATTCTGATTGAGGGGCACTCACGAGAATAGTGACCAGGCTGGCCACATCTGAAGAAGGCTCCAAAGATAGTGCGGGGAGCTGGGTTGTTTGGTGGAGCTGGTGGACGAGGCGGCACAAGGGATGGCCTTGGTGGGTTGTTTTGGTGGATCAAACTGTTAGGAATCCAGATCATGCGCTTCTGAGGGCGTGAACTGGAAGAAGGGGCAAGCTCAAGAGCATGCTTGCGAGACTTCTCGAAAACTTCGTTGCCATGCTCAGCTCTGAAGGATCTGTTGACTAAATCCTCAAAGGTGGCAAACTCAAGGAGGTTGAGATCATGACGAAGGATGGGGCTAAGTCCCTTGAGGAACCTTGCCTTCTTTCTAGCATCGGTGGTGATCTCATCATGGGCATAACGAGCAAGACGGTTGAACTCCCTCACATACTCAGGAATGGACATCTCTCCTTGATTTAGATTGCAGAACTCTTCCTTCTTGCGCTCCATCAACTCATCCAGAATGTGGTACCCTCGAAAGGCAACACAGAACTCCTGCCAAGTCACTACGTGACCATCTGGCTGCATTGCAACATAGTTCTCCCACCACTAAAGAGCAGCACCTTCCAAGAAGTATACCGCGAAAACAACTCGGTCATCGGGAGCAACATGTGTTGTATCAAGCTTACGCTCGATGGGACGGAGCCAATCATCAGCTTCGAGGGGCTCAGAAGAACATCGGAATACCGGTGGCTTGAGGAAGATGAAGTCCTTAATGCTGACCACCACATTACGATGGTGGGCGGTATTCTGCTCGATGAGCTCCAGAAGGCGTGTTTGATCACGTCTATTCCGCTCAGCTTCCATCATGATTTCCGCCGCAGAAGGCGGTGGTGGAGGTTCATCATCATTTCGATTCCGATCACGGTCTCGATTCCGAAGAACAACACTACGAGTTCCACCTGACATCCTGTGTGATAAAAAACAACAATCAGAACAGGTTGTACGATGGACGAAAGGGTAAAAGGATATGATTTAGGCGGAAAAGATAATAATGCGAAGGCAATGACTCAAATAAACACGGAACAAATCCGGAAGCATAACGGCTACACTGGGATGGAAAATGAAACAACCTCGAAGAAATTGGACATAACTTCTTCAAGGAATTCAAAACACGGAGACTCTGGACAACCACAACAATCCTACGGCTATAAGGAGGCAATCAACAAGATGTTCTAGTAAGACATAGATGAGCCTAGTCCTATCTTCCCGTAGAAAAGGTAAGGGTTACTTAGAACTCAGATCGATGAGGGTAAGGAGAAAAAAAGAAGCCTTACGTTGTTCCCTTATATACCCAGAGTAACTATATAACTATAGAAGGCTAGACTCGACTTCGGCCAAGGCTGATAATCCTACAGTCAGTCCTGCTCTGATACCAAGTCTGTCGGGACCCGGGTTAGCGTATGCAAGTCCCGCTATGGCATAGTCATATGGAGAGCCGAGAACCGTACCCACTTGTCTCAGCAGACAAGGCCAAGGACAGAACATTCTCGGAAAGCATCGTACGTGAGGGGCATGCCATCCCGGCCGGATGATCAACTGAGATGGGTCCTCATCGTCCGCACACAAGTCTAAATTATATGGGTGATGAAATCCCATATTCACAGACAAGTCGCCTCAACCATAATATCGACTATCTCATAACTCTTACATAGACTTACTCCAGCCCGATCACTTAGTCGGGGTCTAGGGCGGGCTCGATCATATATCAAAGTGTGCACGAGACAGAGTCTCGAGCAATCTAAGGGCCACTTGGTGTATGAAAGACCGCCAGCCAGATCACAACTAAGGTCTCGAAAACCCATACTAAGACATGCATGTTATAAACATACACGCAACACACATGTCTAGTATGAACAACAGGTATCATTTCAATTCTCTACAATGTATACATCTTTATTAATAACTCTTACAGAGTGCACACAGAGATCACAAGTCTGTGATCCAACATTACATCAAACATGCGGAAGTAAAGTAGGTCTGAGTACAGACAAGTTTAACAAATGGCTTAGAGAAGCCTTATCTATAAACAAGCCCTTCCACGAGGGAACAGTCGTCTGACTGGGACTACACTAGCTTGGTCTTGGTCTGAGTCTTCATTCTTCGAGCTTCAGGTAGAAGCCACCATCGGGGTCAGTGGGTTCATCTAAAACATAGAATAAGCAAACGTGAGTACAAAGTCGTACTCAGCAAGACTTACATAGGAGCTATACTACTCATGCACATGTATCAAGGTAAAGGGAGGTGGGGTTTCACTTGCAGAAGTGCCAGCTTTGACTTGGCTAGTCCTGAACTACGAGTACCATACTTTGAGGTAAGAAGCGTACACGAGTCCACTACATCTCCAACCAATTACACCACTACGGTGCCTTCCTCGACTTCCCCACGAGAAAGCACGCCATAGCACTCACACTTATCTTGGTGTATTTTAGAAGTACCCAGTTCAAGTTGTCTAATAATCAAGCTAAGCTTTCCAAGCAGTCCTTAACCGCGGACGTGGCTATTCGAATAGTTTTGTTAAAACTGCAGGGGTGTACCGCTACACACACACACTCATCAGTTACCGCCTAGGAGTGGGACCCTTCAAGCGGGTACCGGCGAGGATGTTGCCACGACACTTCGCCCACAGCTCCGTTCTAGTCCAGAGAGTCGCCTATCTGAGGGGGATCCGTATGGAAGTCCGGCCGAGGTTCCAGTACAGCCTCAAACGATGTGTGCAGGGTCCCAAGCCGGTCTTGAAAATCCGTTCTTCCACTTCGCAGACCGTGCCACAGCCCTACCAGAACTCCGAACTAATGCGACTCCTGGGGTTCGAACGGGGTGAGGTACTAGGTCGATAGGGGTCAGTGAGCCTAATGTGTCGTTGTACTCTTCTTCTTGGATCACCACACAAGAACTCGGACTTAAGGCGGTGTTCAACGAGACAACCCACTGTGTACTCCTACACAGCCTCTCATCGTTCACCTTGTATTAGGGTAGATTCACCAACACAGTTTCACTTTCATCAACACCATGTTCACTATCATCCCGACTCACATCAAAAGCAACCTCATTGTACCACTAAGCATGCAATAAGCAGTAACAGTTGCAGGGGCCACATGATATCAACCAACTCCTACATCTGCTAGGATTGTGGTTTGCTTACTACTGTGACAAGATGATAGGTCATGCAAAGGATATGGGTTCAACTATGCGATAGAAACGTTATCATGGTGATCATCCTATACAATGCATAAGAGAGACATGAGAGGGAAATGGGATTTTATCGACATGATCAATGGGGGTTTGCTTGCCTTGCTGACGGGGTTCAGGCACGGGGTCTTCAACGAAGGGGGTGATCTCGGGTTCCGGCTCCACTTCTATCAGCAACATGACAATCATAGGATCAACATAATGTACAATGCACAATTACATGAATAATATTGTAATGGTGATGTTCATGGTACTAATGTGTTGAGAATTTCATTTAAAAGGAGTATATTGCATTTGAAATGCAAATTCAAACTCCATTTGATTTATCAATGAACTTCAAATGCATTTGAATGCATGAATGTTCATTTGAAAAGGTTGATCATGAAGTTATGTTGTAAAGGTGAGGTAAAGCTTCTGATGTGTGGATGAATCCATCTAAAATAAATGTGTTGCAAAGTCATTTGCAAATTCACTCCAAATTTGAATTTGAAAAGGATCCATATGCATGTTTGCTACTGTTCACCCAATTTAAATTGGTCAAACATACAAACAAAGTCCATATTCAGAATCCTTATATTTTTCTGATAATTTTAGACATATTATTTGTCCAATTTGGAGTTAAAATGAATTTTCTATGAATTATTGAAGTTTTGGGTATTTTCTGGAATTTCTCTGATTTCTTTTTATTGGAAAAGCTTTATTGCGCCAGCACTGCATCAGTATGACGTCAGGGGGGTTTTGACCCCGGTCAAACTGACCAGTGGTCCAGGGCTGTCAGCCTCTCATCTAATTTCCCTGTTAGATTAATCTAACAGAGAGGATTAGAGGGGGCTGGGCCCACCTGTAAGTGTCTACTGGGGGGGGGATTAAGTTACCTTAATCCTGCCACCTGGACCTCACCGGCGGAGAGTCTCCGGCGACCCACCAGCACGGCGGCGTCGCACGGGAAGGCAGCACAAAGGACCAAATGGCACGCGATGACCACCATTTTGAAACTCCTTCTCGCGCGCGTCGAACGGGGCAAGGAAGGAGTGCTGGGGCTCACCGGAACGTCGCCGGCATCAAGCCCTAGCGGCGGCCGTGGCGGAGCAACGACGACGAGGTCGTCGTCGTGGGCTAGCTTGGGATTGCGCTAGTCCATTTTGACTCCTGGGGGTTCCAGGAACACGATGGATAGCACGGCGGGAACGTAGGATTACTGGGGCTCCCTCGTCGTCGTCCATGGCGGCGAGCTCGCTCGGCTACCATGGCGGGCGTCTCTAGAGGAAGAAAACGAGGGCGTATCCAGAGGGCTTTCGAGCTACAGCTCACCAGGAACTCGACGGAGGTAGCAGCTCGGTCGGGGAGGGCTCGACGGCGGAGTATTTGGACCGCGACGCACGGCGGCCGGAGTGGAGGACGATGAAGTGCACGTCGGCTACAAGGCGTCCCGGGGCGATTCCTTCTGCGGCGCGGCGTAGAAGACGAAGGCGAAGATGATGGACACGTTCCTGGCGGCTACCTCGAGCTCGGGCTATGAGTTGCCATGGCCATGGCCGGCGATGCTCTCGGGGGTCGTCGCGGGCGAGCTGGGGAGAGACACAGAGGGGTTGGGAGGAGGGGGAATGGACGTGCAACTCGTCCAGTAGCGGTGTGGCGCATCTAGGAGCTTCGGGAGGGCAGGTGGAGGATGGGGAGAGCAAGGCGTGCTCGGCTGGCTCGGTGGCATTCCACCGAGTAGCTTGGAGGCGCGGGGAGGTAGAAGACAACGGAGGAGTCCAGGTGGGCTGGACTGGGCCAGAAGAAGTGGGCCTCGCATAGGCGCCAGGTAAGTTTTATGTTTCTTTTCTTTTCTGTTTTCTTTTCTGTAATATGTTGGCCATGCTAAAAATAAAAAGCTAGGCATTTTTAAAAATGCTGAAACTTTTTATATGGCCTCATATTATATTAGACTAGCCACTTATAAAATTTGGCACTTTTTAAAATTCAAATTATTTGAACTTTAAATGAAATAGGGGTATTTGATTAATTCCAAGGCACTGTTTGAATATTTGAAAAATCCATGAGCATGGGGTGGGTCCCAAATCACTTGATATGTGATCACACTCATTTATAAGACTTTTCAAAAATCAAACATGAATTTTTGGAGAAGATTTATTTCTGGCCTTTTGAATTAAATTCATCTAGGGGGGTTCCTTCTCCCATTTCAATTTCTTTTGAAAATTTTAACATGATACAAAGGCCTAAGCTTACCCTAGCACATACCTAACTTGGGGTTGTGACAGTCGCCGGATCCAGTGCTTCTACAGCACCATCCTCTGGAACCCTTGTGCGCCAACCGCCGTCGAGCCGCCAGCTCGTGCTAGCCGACCGGTTGCGTGAGGCGTACCTTGGTGTTTCCGATGTTTCCCCCATTCGACCTTCTGCCGATTCGGCCACTCCTCCGCCTCCTGGATCCGAGGATCAACTTCCGTCCCACCTCTTGGGACGGTTGGTGGTCTTGGCACTGATATCTGACGCTTCGCTGATGGGGCTTTGAGCCAAATCCTTGCCTCCGAGCACTCTACTACTGTAAGCTTTCTTTTCAGTGGGGGCGCGTCTAGCGCACCCACTGGGTGTAGTCCCCGAGATTCGGGCCGATTGCTTGCAATCTGTCCGGATCTTCATTTCGTTTCATTGATTTGTGCTTGTGTTTGTATCTGATCGGACCATTTTTCAGGCCATCTGCGACAGACGTCAGGTTGTGTTTGAACAACTCCTGGCCGCCTATTCAGCGGGCCAGAAATCCATTGCCTCCCTGAAGAACAACGCTGACACTCAAGCCGCCAAGATTTAGGATGTCAGAACCCTCTGTTAGGTAATGTGCTAGGGGTAGCAAGTCACTTGCATCATGTTAAAAACTTCAAAAGAAATCATTGAAATCAATTTCAAAAGCAAAATGGGAGAAGGAACCCCCCCCCCAGATGAATTATTTCAAAAGGCCAGATAAAAATCTTCTCCAAAAATTCATGTTAGATTTTTTGAAAAGTCTTATAAATGAGTGTGATCACATATCAAGTGATGTGGGACCCTCCCCATGCTCATGGATTTTTCAAAAATTCAAACAGTGCCTTGGAATTAATCAAAAACCCCTATTTGAGTTAAGATTCAAATTATTTGAATTTTAAAAATGTTCAAAATTTATAAGTGGCTAGTATATTATTTTGTGAGGCCATATAAAAATTATGAGCATTTAATAAAATGGTTTGCTATTTTTTTAGCTAGCCAAAACAAATGGCAGAAATAAAACAGAAAGGAAATTAGAAAAACAGAAAGTAGCCCACTTACCTTGGACCCTAGGCCCAACTAACCTAACCGCAACCCAGGCCCACCTCGGCTTTTTTCTTCTTCCCCGGGCACGAGCAGGCAGCTGCGTGCCCGGCATGCCGACGCGGCGTCACCTGCTTGCCTGCCTGGAGGCCCTCCTAGCCTCCTTCCTTGCGCCACGGAGACAAGAACGACGCCGTGAACCACTTCCCCCCATCGCCGCTTCGTCTCGCGCCTTCTCCTCGTTTTCCCCTTCTTCCCCGAGAGCAGCCGCCGTTCGCCGTCGACGAAACCCGCGGCCAACGACGGAGAGGAGCCCGGAGACCTTGTCCATCCTGCGCAGCACCGTCGACCACCCCGATCTGGAGAAGATGGCCCCTTAATCGAGCTCGTGGACGACGCACGCTTCATCGAGGACTCGCTGGACCCGCAAGTCGCCGTCGTCGAATTCGCCGCCACCACGACCTCCCCGACCCCTCTGCTAGCATCAGGGTGAGCTTCTTCATCCTCCCCGACCAACCCCGGAGTTTCTCGATGGGAGCCGAGCACGGCCTCCGCCATGGGTGAGCTCGAGGTCGCCCCTGTGCTCCTCCGTCTCAGCCAGGGCGCGCGTCGTGTTCCCCTCCACCCCAGCGTTGCAACGACCTGCTTCCCGGTCGTTTTGGCGCAACGAGTCGACGTCTACTTCTAAAACGAGCCACGGCCGTCGCCGAACCTCAACGCCGGCGAGGCTCCGGCCACCCCCTTGCCCTCCCGTGTGCACCAATAGACGCGGACGAGCGCGAGGTGTGTCCCCGTGGCCTCCCCGTGCCAAGCTGTGGCCAGGATCCCATTCCGGCGAGACACCGCCGTCCCCTGTGGTCGCCGCCAGTTAGCCTCCGGTGGCTGGAGTTAGCTTCAGGCTAATGACCTCACTAACCACCCCCCCCCCCCGGGCCACTGACCAGTGGGCCCAGGCCGCTAACTAATCCCTGGTTAGTTTAAACTAACCGGGTTAGTTAACTAACCCACTGACATGCTGGCCCCACACGTCAGACCCCCCCCCCCCCCTGACGTCACCCTTGCGCAAGCCTGACGCAGTAATTCGAATAAATGATTTATATAATTACAGAAATTCCAGAAAAAGGCTGAAACTTTGGAAATTCATAGAAAATTCATATCAACTCCAAATTTAACAAATAATATATGAAAAATGATCAGGAGAAAATAAGCTATCCAAATATCCAACTTTCAACCATGTCTGAGTTGAATTTAAAATGTGATCAGTAGCTTTTGCTATTTGATTTAAATGGATTTAATTCAAATTCTATTCAAATGTTTTTGCAACTTGAACCATGGCAACATACTACATTTGAATTACACATCAGAGGCATATCATACACATTTCAAAATGGTTCAACTTGATCAAACAAAGTCAATTATAACTTGGCTAAAATGAATTCAAATTGGAGTTTGAATTTGCAATTCAATTTGCAATATACTCCATTTAAATGGAATTTCCCAAACACATCAGAAACATATACATCAAGTTTCAACCTTCAATCATGTGATTGTGCATTGTATTTACTTTGCTACCTTGTTTGTTGTTTGTCGAGTAGAGGTGGAACCGGAACAGGAGGCTGCCCCCTTCGTTGAAGACCCCGAACCCGAACCTCGTCAGCAAGGCAAGCAAACCCCCATTGATCATGTCGATAAAATCCCACTTCCCTCTCATGTCTCGCTTATGCAATGTATAGGATGATTACCATGCTACGTTTCTACCGCATAGATGAACCCATTCCTTTGCATGACCTATCATTTGTCACAGTAGTAGGCAAACCACAATCCTAGCAACTGTAGCAGTTGATTGATATCATGTGGCCCCTGCAATTGTTACTGCTTATTGCATGCTTAGAATGATACCATGTTGATACTGTTATGTGAGTCGGGATGGTAGTGATCATGATGATGTTGGTGGAAAGGTGTTGGTGAATCTACCCTAATACAAGGTGAACGATGAGAGGTTGTGTAGGAGTACACGGTAGGTTTTCTCGTTGAACACCGCCCTAAGTCCGAGTTCTTGTGTGGTGATCCAAGATAAAGAGTACAACCACACATTGGTCTCACTGACCCCTCTCGGCTTACTAACTAATCCCTTTCGATGTTCAGATGTCGCAATAGTTCAGAGTTCTGGTAGGTTTGTGGCATGGCTGCTAAGTGAGAGAATGGCTCACCCGAGACCGGTTTATGCACCACGCACACATCACCTGGGTCCACTTCGGTAAACCGGCCGGGTTCACGATAGTGGTAGCCAACCCAGGTAGGCGGCTTTCTCGGACTAGATAGGCTATGAGGTAACAGTTGTGGTGAGCATCCTCGCCGACACTACTTGAACGGTGTCGAGTACAAAGGCGGTAACAGATGATCATGTGTGTGTAGCGGTACACCCCTGCAGGGTTAACAAAACTATTCGAATAGCCGCGTCCGCGGTTAAGGACTGCTTGGAAAAATTAGCTTGATTATTAGACAACTTGAACTGGATACTTCTAAAACACACCAAGATAAGTGTGAGTGCTATGGCGTGCTTTCTCGTGGGGAAGTCGAGGAAGGCGCCGTAGTGGTGTATTTGGTTGGACAAAAGTAGTGGACTCGTGTATGCTTCTTACCTCAAGTCTAGTACTCGTAGTTCAGGATTAGCCATGTCAAAGCTGGCACTTCTACAAGTGAAACCCCATCTACCTTTACCTTGATACATGTGCATGAGTAGTATAGCTCCTATGTAAGTCTTGCTGAGTACGACTTTGTACTCACGTTTGCTTATTCTATGTTTTAGATTAACCCACTGACCCCGAAGGTGGCTTCTTCAACGAGCTTGACGACTGAAGATCAAGCTAGTATAGTCCCAGTCAGACGACTGGTTCCCTCGTGGAGGGCTTGTGTTTAAATAAGGGTTCTGAAGCCATTTGTTAAACTTGTCTCTACTCAGACATACTTTGCTTCCGCTTGTTGTTGTAATGGTTGATCACATACTTGTGATCTCTGTGTGCACTCTGTAAGAGTTATCAATAAAATGTATACTTTGTAGAGAATTGCAATGATACCTGCTGTTCATACAAGGCATGTGTGCTGCGTGTATGTTTATAACACGCATGTCTTTGTATGGGTTTTCGAGACCTTAGTTGTGATCTCGCTGGCGGTCTTTCATACACCAAGTGACCCTTAGATGTGCACAGCTTGGGGCATCGCGATGCGATTGCTCGAGACTCCGTCTCGTCCACACTTTGTGGTATGATCGAGCCCGCCCTAGACCCCGACTAAGTGATCGGGCTGGAGTAAGTATATGTAAGAGTTATGAGATAGTTGATAGTATGGTTGAGGCGACTTGTCTGTGAATATGGGGGTTCATCACCCATATCATTAGACTTGTGTGCGGACGATGAGGACCCATCTCAGTTGATCATCGGGCCTGGATGGGATGCCCCTCACATACGATGCTTTCCGAGAACGTTCTGTGCTTGGCCTTGTCTTCTTAGACAAGTGGGTACTGTTCTCGGCTCTCCATATGACTATGTCGTAGCGGGACTTGCATACGCTAACCCCGGGTTCCGACACAGGAACTAGCAGGTATACTTTTGCTTGTCCTTTCTTGTTTCTTCCGATTGTGATTACACGCTTACTTGATTGCAAATTTGTAGCTGTTGTGTCAGAACCCTAATTTAGGTTTGTGCTTTTCCAAGCTTGCATTTTTGCATCTTGAAAAAAATTGCAAAAGAAAAGGAATTGGGGAAAAGAAAAGCCCCAAAGCATTTTAAATAAAAAGGCCAGAAATAAATCTTTTTCCAAAATTCTTTTGGATGTGTTGAAAAATCCTAAAAATGAGTGTGATCATTTTAAAAGTGATTTGGGATTAATCCCATGCTCATAGATTTTTCAAAATTCCAAATAGTGGCTTGGAAATTAAATCATTTCCCTATTTGAATTGGAATTCAAATAATTTGAATTTCAAAAATTACCAAAACTTGGGGTTGACTAATACTAAGTCACCTAGAGTTTATAAAATTAATTGGGGGTTTTTATAAAATGCCCTAGTATTTATTTTTTTAGGGCAAAACAAAATAACAGAAACAATAAAAAAACAGGGGAAAAGACCTTACCTTACCTGAGGCCCACCTGGCCTTTGGCTTGGCCCAGCCCAGCCGCACCCCCCTTGTCTTCTTCCTCCTTGCCAGAAGGAGCGTTGGACGCGCCGTGCACTGCGCATGGACGCCAGCTCCTGCTCCTGGCCACGCAAGGCCTCCCCTTCCTATATCTCTTCGCCAGGAGACGCCTGGAAGGCGCCGTGCTCTTTCCCCCCCCCCTCTCTCTGCCGCTCCCGCTCAATCTCACCGCGACCCGAAACCCTACCGGAGCGCCGACGACGAATAGCGCGGCCACCGAGCTCCCCACGCCGTCACACCTTGTCTAGGAGGTTCCCCGGCGACCACCAGTTCGAGACACTGCTTCAATTTGGGACGAGGAGCAGCATGAGCGACGCTAGACTCAAGAACCCGCCGCCGGCCGCGAGGAACCCCCGCGAGAAATACGGCGCCCTCAGCTCCTCTCCGGCCTCCCCGAGTGCACCATCGACTTCAACGTGAGCTCCCGCCCGTTTTCCCCCTCCTAGCTTCCCTCCCCGCTCCCCCTGTCACCGGTTGCCATGGACAGAAGCCACGGCCGCCGCTTACCTTCGTCGCAGCCATGGCCAGGGGCCTCCTCGAGGTCCCCGGCGTGCTCCAGGATACGCGCACGAGTACGGGGCACGCGCCCGTGCCTCCATCTCCCTCCCCCGTGGCCGGAATCTCCACTCCGGCGAGCGCCGTCGTGGCCCAAGCCACCGGCGACAAGCCGCCGGCCTGTTAGACCTAAACCCCCCCCCTCTAATCTCTCTCTCTCTCTCACTGACACTGGGCCCAGGGCCCCTAATTAATCAGTGATTAATTTTTTAACAGAGCTAACTAACCCGGTGAGGCTGACAGGTGGGGCCGCCCTGTCAGTTGACTGGTCAAACCCCCTGACGTCAGCATGACCTAGTGATGACGCAGTAAATCCTAAATAAATCATTTATTCAGTAAATTCCAGAAAATGGCCTAAACTTTGAAATTGAATAACTTTTAAACCGTAAGTCCAAATTCAAAGTGTAATACATGAAAAATTATCAGAATAAAATTCTCTACCCAAATAACCAACTTTCAACCTTGTTTGAAATGTTTACAATAAGGGATCAGTAGCATTTTTCTATTTGGCTCTTTTGTATTAAATCAAATAAATTACAATGCTCATTTGAAATTCAACCAATGCATTGCAATACACATCACTTACACTTCAGGAGCATTTCACACACATGACCAATTGGTTTACAATGAACAAACTTTAGCAAATGCAACTTTGACCAAATTTGAATAACACTTGGAGTTTGAATTTGAATTCACTTTTCAAATCAACTTCAATTAACATGTGGCAATTCAAACATAGGTCACATCAGCACCTTGCCATGCTATGTTTTGCATATTGAATGTGCATTGTATTATCTTTATTGTGCTTTACTTCCAGTGCTTCAGTGATTGCTTCTTCTCGGTAAAGTTCATCTCGGAGATGAGTTCAACCTCACGTCAGAAGGCTAGTACCTCGTGATCATCAGCAAAACCAAGCACCCCCTCTTTGATCATGTCGATAAAATCCCAGTTCCCTCTCGTTCTCGCAAATGCATGTTTAGGATGTCACCATGATACGTTCTACCTCTAGTTGAACCTATTCCTTTGCATGACCTATCATTTTGTCACAGTAGTAAGCAAACCACAATCCTAGCAGATGTAGGAGTTGTTTGTTATCTTGTGGCCCCTGCAACTGTTACAGCTTATTGCATGCTTAGAGTTGTTACCTGAGGCTACTTTGTTGTGAGTCGGGATGGTAGTGATCATGTGAATGATGGTGGTAACGTGTTGGTGAATCTACCCTAAACAAAGGTGAACGATGAGAAGCTGTGTAGGAGTACACAGTGGGTTGTCTCGTTGAACACTGCCTTAAGCCTGAGTTCTTGTGTTGTTATCCAAGACTAAGAGTACGACCACACATTGGGCTCACTGACCCCTCTCGGCCTAGTACCTCACCCCGGACCAGTCCAGGAGTCGCAAGTAGTTCTCCCTTTAACGATCTCAAGTAGGTGGAACCAAGGTAAGTGGTTGGCGTAGGTTGTGGGCACGTTGAATCAAGTGATCATGATTCCGCATCGGTCACACAACGTTTGAGTCCGCATCGGAAAAGTCGGTCGGATTCCGATTGTGGAGAGAAGAATTTTGCAATCTGACCCAAGGAAAGATGACTGTTCATGAGTATAGGACTGAGTTCACTCGTCTAGCACGTTATGCCCAAGAAGAAGTATCCACCGATGCCAAGAAACAAGCAAGGTT
The DNA here is from genome assembly GCA_950022295.1 of Bromus sterilis. Classification (NCBI taxonomy): domain Eukaryota; kingdom Viridiplantae; phylum Streptophyta; class Magnoliopsida; order Poales; family Poaceae; genus Bromus; species Bromus sterilis. The sequence continues at coordinate 42,155,322 of OX465595.1, read as the reverse complement.
CCGCAAGGGACTTAGCCCCGTCCTTCGTCATGACCTGAATCTTCACGAGTTCATCAACTTCAGGGACTTAGTCGACAAATCCTTCAAGGCCGAGTATGGAAATGAGTTGTATGAAGAGTCTCGCAAGCGTGATCGTGAGTTTGCCCAATCTTCTGGCCCAGTTTCTCGGAAACGCTGTGTTTGGATTCCCTTCAATGACGTCAGTCATGCTGTAAGTGCTTCTAGACCACCAACCACCATATATCGTCCACCTCAACCCAATCTTCCTCCTTGGAATTTTGTTGGACAATCAAGTGCTCAAGTTCCTTTCATTCCACGTGGTGTTTGTTTCCAATGTGGACAATCAGGCCACAATGTTCGAGAGTGTCCCCAAAATCATGTAGCCACCACACCAAATCCAAAGAAAGCCTTTCGTCGTGGCAAGCCACCACGCAAGACTTCCAATTTCAAGCCTCCTGTTTATGAACATGGTTATGTGAATCACGTATCCATTCTAGATTCCCACAAGTCAACCGATGTTGTACTCGGAACCCTTCCTGTCAATTCCTCCACAGCTTTGGTTCTGTTTGACACAGGAGCATCTCATTCATTAATATCCCAGGACTTTGCACTGTCACATGACATCTCTTTTTCGATGTTATCCACCCCCTTAATTGTGCAAGCCCCTGGATCCAGATGGCACACCACCATGGTGAGTCATGAGAATGAAATTGCAATTGAGGGTTTAATATTCCTTGCCTCACTTATATCCCTCAAGTCTTCAGACATTGATGTGATCTTAGGTATGGATTGGTTGTCAAGATAGAATGTTGTCCTTGATTGTAAAGCCAAGTCAGTGAAACTAACCCATCCATCAGGCCAGACAATCAAATACACCTCACCAAGCTCTAAATCCCAGGTGCATTCTTTCAATGTGCTTCCTCTTCCAGACCTTGAAGATATTCCGGTAGTTCGTGACTTCCCGGATGTCTTTCCAGAAGAGCTGCCAGGAATACCACCTGACAGATCTGTAGAGTTTGTGGTAGATCTTATCCCAGGAACCGCCCCAATATCCAGACGCCCATATAGAATGGCCCCACGTGAGTTAGCTGAGCTCAAAATCAAACTTGAAGCTTCCTTGGCAAAAGGCTTCATCCGCCCTAGCTCATCGCCATGGGGTTTCCCCGTTCTGTTCGTAACGAAGAAAGATGGAACAGAAAGGATGTGCGTAGACTATCGCCCGCTAAATCTAGCGACGATAAAGAACAAGTACCCACTGCCCAGGATCAATGATCTTTATGATCAACTTGCAGGATCCTCTGTCTTCTCCAAGATGGATTTGAGATTAGGCTATCATCAAATCAAAATCAGAAACGAGGACATTCCCAAAACGGATTTCACTACTCGTTATGGTCTTTATGAGTACACCGTCATGTCCTTCGGTTTAACCAATGCCCCGGCCACATTCTCGCACTTGATGAATTCGATCTTCATGGAGTACCGAGATAAATTTGTTGTAGTTTATCTTGATGACATTCTCATCTACTCGAAGAACAAAGAAGAGCACGCAGAACATCTTAGGCTGGTATTGATGAAGCTTCCAGAGCATCGCCTTTATGCCAAATTCTCAAAGTGTGAATTCTGGCTACCAGAAGTGACCTATTTAGGCCACGTGATTTCTGCAAAAGGCATTGCTATCAATCCCGAGAGAGTTCAGGCCGTCCTTGAGTGGACTCCACCTGAATCGGTTAAGCAAGTTAGGAGTTTTCTTGGCTTAGCAAGCTATTGTCGCCGCTTCGTCAAGAACTTTTCTAAAGTTTCAAAGCCTCTAACTGAACTCCTCAAGAAAGATAAGAAATTTGAATGGACCCCCAAGTGCGAGGAAAGCTTTCAAGAGCTAAAAAGAAGATTGACTTCTGCACCCGTACTTGCGCCTCCAGACACCAAAAGGGATTTCGAGATCTATTGTGATGCCTCACGGCAAGGGTTAGGACGCATACTTCTGCAAGATCGACATGTGGTAGCTTATGCTTCACGCCAGTTGCGGCCACATGAACAGAACTATCCTACCCATGACCTTGAACTCGCTGCCGTAGTTCATGCCCTGACAACTTGGCGACATTACCTCCTTGGTAATCGTTGTGAGATCTATTCCGACCACCAAAGCCTCAAATACATTTTCACCCAGCCAGATCTTAATCTCAGGCAAAGACGCTGGATTGAGTTGATAAAAGATTATGACTTAGGAATTTCTTACACCCCAGGCAAAGCCAATGTCATGGCTGATGCACTAAGTCGTAAATCGTATTGTAACAACCTCATGTTACAGCAGTATCAACCACTTCTTCATGAGGAATTTCGAAAGCTCAACCTCGAGATTGTTCCTCGTGGATCTCTTTTCAACTTGGTGGCGAAACCAACCCTTGAGGATCAAATCATAGTTGCCCAAAGGCGTGCACGAGGTGTTCGCCGGATCAAGGAGAACATTGCTAGCGGAGTTGCTAAATGTTTCTCCACAGATAGTAACGGAACGGTATTCTTTGAAAATCGTTTGGTAGTACCTAAGAATAGGGAACTAAGGCAACTCATCCTCAAAGAAGCCCATGACACACCCCTCTCGATTCATCCCGGTAGCACAAAAATGTACCGATGTCTACGCCAGAGATTTTGGTGGACTAGGATGAAGAGAGAAATTGCTCAGTTCATTGCTGAATGTGATGTTTGTCGTCGCGTTAAGGCACAACATCAAAGACATGTTGGTACTCTTAGACCTTTGCCTATCCCCGAGTGGAAATGGGATAAAGTCAGTATGGACTTCATCACCGGCTTTCCAAAAACCCAGAAAGGAAATGATGCCATCTTCGTTGTCATTGATCGACTTTCAAAAGTTGCTCACTTCCTTCCAGTTCGAGAGTCTATAACTGCTAGCCAGTTAGCGGACTTGTATGTCTCCCGAATCGTGTCACTTCACGGTGTTCCTTTGGAAATAAATTCAGACCGTGGTAGTCTTTTCACTTCTCGATTTTGGGAAAGTTTCCAGAATGCTATGGGAACCCACCTCTCCTTTAGCACCGCTTATCACCCGCAGTCCAGAGGTCAAGTAGAAAGGGTAAATCAAATTCTCGAAGACATGCTCAGAGCTTGTGTTATCTCTTTCGGAAGAAATGGGAGAATTCTCTTCCTTTTGCCAAATTTTCGTATAACAATAGCTTCCAATCTAGTTTGGGCATGGCTCCTTTTGAATTTCTCTATGGACGGAAATGTCGAACACCCCTAAACTGGTCAGAAACCGGTGAAAGACAATTCTTTGGACCGGATTTGATTCAGGATGCAGAAGAGGAGGTTCGCATTGTTCGTGAGAAGTTGAAAACATCCCAGTCTCGTCAGAAAAGCTATTATGATCGTCATCATAGGGAAGAAAGCTACAATCTGGATGAGAAGGCTTACATTCGGGTTACTCCTCTGAAGGGTACCCATCGCTTCGGTATCGAAGGCAAGTTGGCCCCATGTTACATCGGTCCCTTTCGCATTCTCGCTAAACGTGGAGAAGTTGCCTACCAATTGGAACTACCCCCTCACCTCTCCCAGGTTCATGATGTCTTCCACGTCTCTCAACTCAGGCGTTGCTTCAAGGACCCCATCCGCGAAGTAGACCATGAAACACTTGATCTCCAAGATAACCTTTCATATCGAGAGTACCCTGTTCGTATTCTTGATGAAGCCGAGCGGAGCACCAGACGTCAGAAGATCAGATTCCTCAAAGTGCAGTGGTCACATCATTCAGAGAAAGAAGCTACCTGGGAACGAGAGGATCGTCTACGAGCTGAGTACCCCACCTTCCTCCCGACGACTTCTGAATCTCGGGACGAGATTCTTTTGAGTGGGGGCGAGTTGTAAGAACCCTAATTTAGGTTTGTGCTTTTCCAAGCTTGCATTTTTGCATCTTGAAAAAAATTGCAAAAGAAAAGGAATTGGGGAAAAGAAAAGCCCCAAAGCATTTTAAATAAAAAAGTCAGAAATAAATCTTTTTCCAAAATTCTTTTGGATGTGTTGAAAAATCCTAAAAATGAGTGTGATCATTTTAAAAGTGATTTGGGATTAATCCCATGCTCATAGATTTTTCAAAAATCCAAATAGTGGCTTGAAAATTAAATCATTTGCCTATTTGAATTGGAATTCAAATAATTTGAATTTCAAAAATTCCCAAAACTTGGGGTTGACTAATACTAAGTCACCTAGAGTTTATAAAATTAATTGGGGGTTTTTATAAAATGCCCTAGTATTTATTTTTTTAGGGCAAAAAAAAATAACAGAAACAATAAAAAAAACAGGGGAAAAGACCTTGCCTTACCTGAGGCCCATCTGGTCTTTGGCTTGGCCCAGCCCAGCCGCACCCCCCTTGTCTTCTTCCTCCTTGCCAGAAGGAGCGCTGGACGCGCCGTGCACTGCGCATGGACGCCAGCTCCTGCTCCTGGCCACGCAAGGCCTCCCCTTCCTCTATCTCTTCGCCAAGAGACGCCTGGAAGGCGCCGTGCTCTTCCCCCCCCCCCTCTCTCTGCCTTTCCCGCTCAATCTCACCGCGACCCGAAACCCTACCGGAGTGCCGACGACGAATAGCGCGGCCACCGAGCTCCCCAAGCCGTTACACCTTGTCTAGGAGGTTCCCCGGCGACCACCAGTTCGAGCCGCCGCTTCAATTTGGGACGAGGAGCAGCAGGAGCGACGCTAGACTCAAGAACCCGCCGCCGGCCGCGGGGAACCTCGGCGAGAAATCCGGCGCCCTCAGCTCCTCTCCAGCCTCCCTGAGTGCACCATCGACTTCAACGTGAGCTCCCGCCCGTTTTCCCCCTCCTAGCTTCCCTCCCCGCTCCCCCTGTCACCGGTTGCCATGGACAGAAACCACGGCCGCCGCTTCCCTTCGTCGCAGCCATGGCCAGGGGCCTCCTCGAGGTCCCCGGCGTGCTCCAGGAGACGCGCACGAGTACGGGGCACGCGCCCGTGCCTCCATCTCCCTCCCCTGTGGCCGGAATCTCCACTCCGGCGAGCGCCGCCGTGGCACAAGCCACCGGCGACAAGCCGCCGGCCTGTTAGGCCTAAACCCCCCCCCTTCTAATCTCTCTCTCTCTCTCACTGACGCTGGGCCCAGGGCCCCTAATTAATCAGTGATTAATTTCTTAACAGAGCTAACTAACCTAGTGAGGCTGACAGGTGGGGCCGCCCTGTCAGTTGACTGGTCAAACCCCCTGACGTCAGCATGACCTAGTGATGACGCAGTAAATCCTAAATAAATCATTTATTCAGTAAATTCCAAAAATGGCCTAAACTTTGAAATTGAATAACTTTTAAACCGTAAGTCCAAATTCAAAGTGTAATATATGAAAAATTATCAGAATAAAATTCTCTATCCAAATAACCAACTTTCAACCTTGTTTCAAATGTTTACAATAAGGGATCAGTAGCATTTTGCTATTTGGCTCTTTTGTATTAAATCAAATAAATTACGATGCTCATTTGAAATTCAACCCATGCATTGCAATATACATCACTTATACTTCAGGAGCATTTCACACACATGACCAATTGGTTTACAATGAACAAACTTTAGCAAATGCAACTTTTACCAAATTTGAATAACACTTGGAGTTTGAATTTGAATTCACTTTTCAAATCAACTTCAATTAACATGTGGCAATTCAAACATAGGTCACATCAGCACCTTGCCATGCTATGTTTTGCATATTGAATGTGCATTGTATTATCTTGATTGTGCTTTACTTCCAGTACTTCGGTGATTGCTTCTTCTCGGTAAAGTTGATCTCGGAGACGAGTTCAACCTCACGTCAGAAGGCTAGTACCTCGTGATCGTCAGCAAGGCAAGCACCCCCTCTTTGATCATGTCGATAAAATCCCAGTTCCCTCTCATTCTCGCAAATGCATGTTTAGGATGTCACCATGATACGTTCTACCTCTAGTTGAACCTATTCCTTTGCATGACCTATCATTTTGTCACAGTAGTAAGCAAACCACAATCCTAGCAGATGTAGGAGTTGTTTGTTATCTTGTGGCCCCTGCAACTGTTACAGCTTATTGCATGCTTAGAGTTGTTACCTGAGGCTACTTTGTTGTGAGTCGGGATGGTAGTGATCATGTGAATGATGGTGGTAACATGTTGGTGAATATACCCTAAACAAAGGTGAACGATGAGAGGCTATGTAGGAGTACACAGTGGGTTGTCTCGTTGGACACTGCCTTAATCCCGAGTTCTTGTGTTGTTATCCAAGACTAAGAGTACGACCACACATTGGGCTCACTGACCCCTCTCGGCCTAGTACCTCACCCCGGACCAGTCCAGGAGTCGCAAGTAGTTCGCCCTTTAACGATCTCAAGCAGGTGGAACCAAGGTAAGTGGTTGGCGTAGGTTGTGGGCACGTTGAATCAAGTGATCATGATTCCGCATCGGTCACACAACGTTTGAGTCCGCATCGGAAAAGTCGGCCGGATTCCGATTGTGGTCCCAACTCAACTAGAGATGGTGCCGTGAGTGAAGTGTCGTGGCAGCATCCTCGCCGGTACTCACTTGAAGGGTCCATCCCCAGGTGGTAACTGATGAGGCGTGTGTGTAGCAGTACACCCCTGCAGGGTTAATGAACTATTTGTATAGTCGTGTCCGCGGTTATGGACTACTTGGAGACCTTTACTTGATCATAGACAACTTGAACCGGATACTTATAAAACTTGCCAAGATAAGTGTGAGTGCTATGGCGTGCTTCCTCGTGGGGAAGTCGAGGAAGTAACCATAGTGGTGTATTGGTTGGAGACTTGTTACTTGGACTCGTCTACACTCCTTACCTCTTTCTGGTATTTGTAGTACAGGACTAGCCAAGTCAAAGCTGGCACTTCTGCAAGTGAAACCCCACCTCCCTTTGCCTTGATACATGTGCATGAGTAGTATAGTTCCTATGTAAGTCTTGATGAGTACGACTTTGTACTCACGTTTGCTTATTCTATGTTTTAGAGACGAGACCACTGACCCTAATGGTGTCCTCTACCTCAAGCTCGACGTGGACCAGTTCGTATAGTTCCAGACAGCAGCCTGTGCCCTTTGGAGGGTCGTTGTATTTTTCTTTCAGGCTTCTTAAGCCATTTGTTAAACTTGTCTTTACTAAGACATAATTTGCTTCCGTTGATGTTTGATGTAATGTTGGATCACAGACATGTGATCTCTGCTTGTAATACAACTACTATGTCTGCTCAGTTTAGCAGAAGTTATAAAGACTATGAGTTTGTAGAGTTCATGTTGTGATTACCTGCTGTTTACACTGGACATGTATGCTGCCTGTATGTTTATAACATGCATGTCTTAGTGTGGGGTTTGATAGCTTAGTTGTGTTCTTGCCTACGGTCTTTTATACACCAAGTGGCCCTTAGATGTGCGCAGATTGGGGCATCGCGATGCATTGCTCGTGACTCTGTCACGTGGCACACTTGGTTGTATGATTGAGCCCGCCCGAGATCCCGACTAAGTGATCGGGCTGGAGTAAGTCTATGTAAGGGTTATGATTCAATCGATAACATGGTTGAGGCGACTTGTCTATGAGTATGGGATTCTCCACCCATAAGCATTTAGACTTGTGAGCGGACGATGAGGACCCATTTCAGTTGATCATCCGGCCTGGATGGGATGCCCCTCACGTTCGATGCTTACCGAGAGTGATCTGTGCTTGGCCTTGTCTGCTTAGACAAGTGGGTACGGCTCTCGGCTCTCCATGTGATTGCATTATGACCGGAATTACATATGCTAACCCCAGGTCCCGACATGCTGCCACCCACTCCTCCGAGCTGGAATCTGCTCGGAAAAGAATCACCGAACTGGAGAACCAGCTCAGTGAGAAGGATGGCCAGATCGGCCGCGCCGCACAAGAAACCCAGCCCCTAGCCGCTGCCGAGACTGAGCTGCAAGCCAAACTTCAACAAGCTGCCAAAAATCTTGCCGCCGCTCGAACTGCCCATGAGCACGAACAACAGAGGTGTCAGGACCCGGGGTTAGCGTATGCAAGTCCCGCTACGACATAGTCATATGGAGAGCCGAGAACCGTACCCACTTGTCTAAGCAGACAAGGCCAAGCACCGAACGTTCTCGGAAAGCATCGTACGTGAGGGGCATCCCATCCAGGCCGGATGATCAACTGAGATGGGTCCTCATCGTCCGCACACAAGTCTAGTGATATGGGTGATGAACTCCCATATTAACAGACAAGTCGCCTCGACCATACTATCGACTATCTCATAACTCTTACATAGACTTACTCCAGCCCGATCACTTAGTCGGGGTCTAGGGCGGGCTCGATCATACCACAAAGTGTGCACGAGACTGAGTCTCAAACAATCGCATCGCGATGCCCCAAGCTGCGCACATCTAAGGGCCACTTGGTGTATGAAAGACCGCCAGCCAGATCACAACTAAGGTCTCGAAAACCCATACAAAGACATGCATGTTATAAACATACACGCAGCACACACGCCTTGTATGAACAGTAGGTATCATTGCAATTATCTACAAATTATACATTTTATTGATAACTCTTACAGAGTGCACACAGAGATCACAAGTATGCGATCCAACATTACAACAACAAGCGGAAGCAAAGTATGTCTGAGTACAGACTAGTTTAAAAATGGCTTAAGAAGCCTTATTTAAACACAAGCCCTCCACGAGGGAAACAGTCGTCTGACTGGGACTAGACTAGCTTGATCTTCGGTCGTCCAGCTCGATGAAGAAGCCACCTTCGGGGTCAGTGGGTTCATCTAAAACATAGATTAAGAAAACGTGAGTACAAAGTCGTACTCAGCAAGACTTACATAGGAGCTATACTACTCATGCACATGTATCAAGGTAAAGGGAGGTGGGGTTTCACTTGCAGAAGTGCCAGCTTTGACTTGGCCAATCCAGAACTACGAGTACCAGACTTGAGGTAAGAAGCGTACACGAGTCCACTACTTTCCCCAACCAATTACACCACTATGGTGCCTTCCTCGACTTCCCCACGAGAAAGCACGCCATAGCACTCACACTTATCTTGGTGTGCTTTAGAAGTATCCGGTTCAAGTTGTCTAATAATCAAGCTAAGCTTTTCAAGCAGTCCATAACCGCGGACGCGGCTATTCGAATAGTTTGATAACCCTGCAGGGGTGTACCGCTACACACACATGATCATCATTTATCGCCTTTGATCTCGACACCATTCAAGGGATGTCAGCGAGGATGCTCACCACAACTGTTACCTCATAGCCTATCTAGTCCGAGAAAGCCGCCTACCTGGGTTGGCTACCACTATCGTGAACCGGCCGGTTTACCGAAGTGGACCCAAGTGATGTGTGCGTGGTGCATAAGACGGTCTCGGATGAGCTGTTCTCTCACTTAGCAGCCAGGCCACAGACCTACCAGAACTCCGAACTATTGCGACATCTGGACATCGAAAGGGATGAGTTAATAGGTTGAGAGGGTTCAGTGAGCCCAATGTGTGGTTGTACTCTTCATCTTGGATCACCACACAAGAACTCGGACTTAGGGCGGTGTTCAACGAGACAACCCACCGTGTACTCCTACACAGTCTATCATCGTTCACCTTGTATTAGGGTAGATTCACCAACACCTTTCTACCAACATCATCATGATCACTACCATACCGACTCACATAATAGTATCAACATGGTATCATTCTAAGCATGCAATAAGCAGTAACAATTGCAGGGGCCACATGATATCAATCAACTCCTACAGTTGCTAGGATTGTGGTTTGCCTACTACTGTGACAAATGATAGGTCATGCAAAGGAATGGGTTCATCTATGCGGTAGAAACGTAGCATGGTAATCATCCTATACAATGCATAAGCGAGACATGAGAGGGAAGTGGGATTTTATCGACATGATCAATGGGGGTTTGCTTGCCTTGCTGACGAGGTTCGGGTTCGGGGTCTTCAATGAAGGGGGAAGCCTCCTGTTCCGGTTCCACCTCTACTCTACAAACAACAAACAAGGTAGCAAAGTAAATACAATGCACAATCACATGGTTGAAGGTTGAAACTTGATGTATATGTTTCTGATGTGTTTGGGCAATTCCATTTAAATGGAGTATATTGCAAATTGAATTGCAAATTCAAACTCCAATTTGAATTCAATTTAGTCAAGTTGCATATGACATTTTTTGATCAAGTTGAACCATTTTGAAAAGTGTATGATATGCCTCTGATGTGTGTTTGAAATGTAGTATGTTGATATGGTTCAAAATGCAAAAGCATTTGAAAAGAATTTGATTTAATTCCATTTAAATCAAATAGCAAATGCTACTGATCACATTTTAAATTCAACTCAAACAAAGTTGAAAGTTGGATATTTGGATAGCTTATTTTCTCCTGATCATTTTTCATATATTATTTGTTAAATTTGGAGTTGATATGAATTTTCTATGAATTTCCAAAGTTTGGGGTTATTTTCTGCCTTTCTGGAATTTCTGGAAATACTTTAAATGTTTTATTCCAATTATTGCATTAGCACTGAGTCAGCATGACATCAGGGGGTTTGACCCAGTCAAACTGACATGGGGGCCCCATCTGTCATGGACTCAGGGGCTAATCCCCTCTCTGTTTAATTAAACAGAGAGGATTAGGGGGCTTGGGGCCCACTGTCAGCTTCACTGGGGTGGATTAGGGGGGTTAACTTAACCCGGCCACGTCGGACCTGCCGGCGGCTAGTCGCCGGCGACCATCCGACGCGGCGGCGATGCATGGGACGGCGGCTCCGGCCACCATTTGGTGCGCTGAGACCACCAAACGGAAGCCCGAGCTCGTCCACATCACCCAGAGCACAGCAGCGCCACCGAGGGGCACCGGAGTGATGCCGGCGACGAGCCCTAGCGGCGGCCGTGGCTCGGTGACGACGAAGACGACGCTGCGGTGGGTTTTCGTGGGCATGCAATGGCTCGGACGAATCCTTGGAGCACCAGGAGCACGGTGTTCGTCATGGATGGGTCGAAGGGGCACGGGAACTTCCTCGCCGTCGACCATGGCGGCGATGAGCTCCTGCGTTCATGGAGGATCCAGCTAGGTAGGAGGAGGGAGACGAAGGAATGGCTTGGGTGAACCATGAGCTCACCGTGAGTTCAACGGAGGTGGTGGCGCGGTCAGGGACGCCCTGTGGTTGCCGGAATCAAAGAAATCGCGCGGCGGCTCCGGTGAGGTCTCGATGAAGCTTGCGTTGGCCTCGAGCTCGATTAGTCCTCCAGCTTCTCCAGATCAAGGAAGTCGACGATGGCGCGCACGATGGACATGGTCTCTAGGCTTCGCTCCGGCGTTGGCTGCGGGTTTCGTCGACGGCGAACGGCAGCTGCTCTCGGGGGAATTGGGGAAAGCGCACAGAGAGCTTGAGAGAGTGCGGCGAGAGAGGGAGAGTGACGAAGACGTCCAGGGGCTTCTCCTGGACACGTTGAAGGCGGCGTGGAAGCAGCTGCGTGGCCGGGGACGTCGCGATGGCGTCGGCGGCCTCGGCATGGCCGGCACGCAGCAATGTGCTCGCCTGCCGGGGTAGACGACAAGCGCTCCAGATGGGCCTGGGCCAGGGGGGATGAGTTGGGCCGAATGGCCAGGTAAACTCCTTTTTCCTTTTTCCTTTCTGTTTTCTTTTCTGTCTTTTGTTTTGGCTAGCAAAATAAATACCTAGCCATTTTCTAAAATACTGAAACTTTTTATATGGCCTCATAACAATGTAGACTAGCCACTTATAAAGTTTGGCACTTTTTAAAATTCAAATAATTTTAATCTTAACTCAAATAGGGGTTTTTGATTAATTCCAAGGCACTGTTTGAATATTTGAAAAATCCATGAGCATGGGGTGGGTCCCACATCACTTGATATGTGATCACACGCATTTATAAGACTTTTCAAAAATCTAACATGAATTTTGGAGAAGATTTTTATCTGGCCTTTTGAATTAATTCATCTGGGGGGTTTTCTTCTCCCATTTTGCTTTTGAATTTGATTTCAATGATTTCTTTTGAAAAAATTTAACATGATGCAAGAGGACTTTGATCCTAGCACATTACCTAACAGAGGGTTCTGACAAGAGGCTCTCAGACGCTCGAATTGAGGTTGAGGGTCAACTTATGAAGGAAAGGGATGTTGCTGTCAAACGCGCTGAGGACATGGACGTCCAACATATCGCAGAAATCCAGCGTGCCCAAGCTGGTGTTGATCTTGCTCTTTCCTGCCTCCACCGAGTGGATCTTGCCCTTGCAGGTATTATTCATTCTGTTCACTCTTGGTCGATACTCTCACCAACCTTACAGCCGACCTGCGGTTTGTGGTCGGATCGGAGACTAGGCCTCGAAAGAATTTTTTGACAAGTACTTCTAGGTTCCCAGTTTTTCTCGCAAAGGTAAGGTTTCGCATACGGGCCGATTGCAACCTGCCGATTGCTTGGCCAGCCGGCCTGGTCACAATCGGCGGGTCTGCTAACGGCTAACTCCGAACTAGATATACTGTGAGTGTGAACTCTTCGATTGTCAGTTCTGTTCGCCCCCCCCCCCCCCTGAGATTACAGCCGACCTGCGGTCTACATTCGGTTCGGACCAACTTTCACAAAACCCTTCGCTCGTTTTGCTCTTTCTCCGAGTATACCCTTTTCGGGGCAACCGGCCAGTCCCCGGGTCTGCTTTTGCTGACCCCAGGACTGAAATATGTTAAACAAGTAATTTCATAACTCCTGTCGAATGCAGTCTCATGGACGCATGGCTATTCTCATTGATAATAATTCCATAAAGGGAGGGGATACAAATAATACCATTCAACTGTAAAACGGGCATAACAGCTCGGCGTTCCAAGGACGTTCCGTTTCTTGCCCCGAAGTATCCACATATCGGGTCGGCTTCCTGAGATCAATGAGATAATATGCATTGTTTTTGAGCGCTCAACTGACGACGAATGGATCTTCCCAAGGAGAGGATAACTTGTGCTGGCCATCCGATTTTTGGATCCGGCGCAACACCAAGTCACCCTCACGAAAAGCTAGGGGACGGATCTTCTTGTTGTGGTAGTGACGCATCTTCTGCTGGTATATTGCCGACCTGGACAAGGCCAGGAGACATGCTTCTTCTCTGAGATCAACACCGTCCTCACGAGCTTCCTTGGCTTCTGCTTCCGTATACATGGCAAGACGAGGTTCAGCGCCATATACTAGGAAGAAGGGAGTGGATCCAGTTGACCGGTTTGGTGTGGTGCACAAACTCCAAAGCACTGCTGGCAGCTCGTCAATCCATGCTCCGGGTGCTCTTTCTAATGGTTCCACCAATCTTGGCTTGATTCCGGACAAAATGAGACCATTCGCCCACTCTGCTTGACCATTTGACTGGGGGTGAGCTACGGATGCGACGTCCAGCCGGATGCCCTGCTGGGAGGCAAACCGAGCTAGCGCCCCCTTTGCAAAGTTTGTTCCATTGTCAGTGATGATGTTGTGTGGTACTCCATATCTGACCATGATGTCTGCTATGAATATGACCGTAGTCGGCCCATCTAGTGTCTTGATCGGCCTTGCCTCTATCCACTTGGTAAATTTGTCCACTGCTACCAGTAAATTTGTCATGCCACCTCTTGTTGTTTTGAACGGCCCTACCATGTCCAGACCCCAAACTGCAAACGGCCATGTGATCGGAATGGTTTTGAGTGCTGAGGCTGGTAAGTGGCTCTTTGCTTTGAATCTTTGACACCCATTGCAATGCTTGACCAGATCTTCTGCTGCTGCTTTCGCAGTCGGCCAATAAAAACCATGGCGAAAAGCCTTGGCAACTATTGATATTGCTGATGCGTGATGACCGCACTCGCCTTGGTGGATGTCTCGGAGCAATTCCAACCCCTTGTCCTCTTCCAGACACCGCTGAAGGACTCCTGTTGCACTTCGATGCACCAGCTCGTTGTTGATGATCGTGTATGCTCCAGATCGGCACTGTATTTGCCGAGCTTCCACTTCATCCTCTGGGAGTATGCCATCTACCAGGAAATCTCTGAATGGTTCTGCCCATGACGGCGCTGACACAATCACCATTACAGTAACTGCTTCTGGCTTTGGTTGTGCGACTTCTGCTACTGGCAGCTCGGAGGAGGAGGAGCCGATCGCGTTCGGCATGTTCCCCTCAGTCCCCGAGCTGACGACAGCAGCCCCTAGTTTGCAAGCGGCAGCCCCTAGTGCTGTCGAATGCTCCTTTGCCTTTTGCTTCTTTGCTTCGAGTTCTGCCATCTTCAGGTCGGCCGGAATAAAGATTGACTCTGATTCTGGGGAAGGCTTGATGGATGGCTTGTGGATGTTCTCTAGTGATATTCCTGGAGGAATTTCCTTTCTGGTGGACCCCAGCTTGGACAGTGCATCTTCTGCTTCATTTTCAGCTCGGGGGATGTGATGGAATTCACACCCCTCAAAGAATCCAGACAACTGCTGCACAAGGAATCTGTATCTTGCCATATTTTCATCTTTTGCGTCCCAAGTGCCAGTGCATTGCTGCACCACCAGATCGGAATCACCATAACACAGAATTCGCCGAATGCCAATCTCCTTGGCCAATCGGACTCCATGCACCAAAGCTTCGTATTCGGCCACATTGTTTGATGCTGCGAAGTGGATCTGCAGCACATACTCGAGCTTGTCATCTTTTGGAGAAGTAAGAACAACACCAGCCCCTAGTCCGGTCATCATCTTGGAGCTATCGAAGTGCATCTGCTAGAACTGAGAGTCCGGACATGGGGGTATATACTGAGTTTCTGCCCAATCCACCAGAAAATCCTCTAGAACTTGAGACTTGACTGTCGTCCGAGGCTTATACTTGATCCCATGTGTTGCAATCTCAATGGCCCATTTTTCCACCCGACCGGATGCGTCTCTGCTGCCAATGATTTCTGCCAATGAAGCCGAACTGACCACCGTGACCGGATGCGCTTGGAAATAGGGCTTCAACTTTCTTGCTGCCATGTACACACCATAGCACATCTTCTGATAATGGGGGTAGTTTTGCTTGGAAGTGGAGAGAACTTCACTGACATAATACACCGGCCTCTGGACCGGTTGCGCCTTGTCCTTTTCAGGACGCTCGACCACCATAACAATACTGACCACCCGAGTGGTTGCTGCAATATACAATATCATTGGCTCTTTTTCCTTCGGAGCTTCCAGCATTGGAGCGGTAGACATCATGCGCTTGAGCTGCTTGAATGCTTCGTCCGCTTGCGTTGTCCAACTGAACTTGTCTATTTTCTTCATTAGATGATACAGCGGAATTGCCTTCTCTCCCAGCCGACTGAGAAATCGGTTGAGCGATGCCAAGCATCCAATAAACTTCTGCACATCTTTGAGATGTCTGGGCTTTCCCATCCTCTCTATTGCTGCAATCTTCTCAGGGTTGCACTCTATCCCTCTCTCAGAAACCAGAAACCCAAGCAATTTTCCGGCTGGCACGCCGAACACACATTTCTCTGGGTTGAGCTTGATCTGGTATGCTCGTAAGTTTGCAAACGTCTCCTTGAGATCATCCAACAAGGTTGATCCCAGTACCGACTTGACCACAAGGTCATCTACATATACATGAATGTTCCGACCTAATTGAGGCCGAACACATCGCTGCATAGTACGCTGATAAGTCGCCGCCGTTTTTCAGGCCAAAGGGCATGGTGATGTAACAATAAGCCCCGAAAGGGGTAATAAAAGCTGTTTTAATCTGATCGTTTACATCAAGCTTGATCTGGTGATAGCCTGTTGTGGCATCCAGAAAGCACAAGATCTGATAGCCAGGCGTAGAATCAATCACTTGATCGATACGGGGCAATGAAAAAGGATCCTTGGGGCAGGCCTTATTCAGGCAAGTGTAATCTATACACATGCGCCAAGTTCCATTCTTCTTCGGAACCAGAAATGGATTTGCTAACCAGTCTGGGTAGAACACTTCCTTGATAAATCCCGCTGCGAGCAACTTCACTATCTCATCGCCGATTGCTCCTCTCTTCTCTTCTGAAAAACGCCGGAGTGGCTGCTTGATCGGCTTGGATCTAGGTTGGATATGAAGCTTGTGCTCGGCAAGTTCCCTCGGTACACCAGGCATGTCATGTGGGGACCATGCGAAGATGTCACGGTTCTCACAGAGGAACTCGATGAGCTCGCCTTCCTATTTGCTGCTGAGCCCGGCCCCAACAATGATGCACTTGCTCGGGTCGGAGGGGTCCAGGGCAATCTTCTTGCTGTCCTTTGCCGCTTGAAATATGGTTTCATCATCCGGTCTCTTGTCCTTCGTGCTCGGCATGGGGTCCTTCATCTGAGGTTGGACTGCTGCTACCACCTTGTCGAGCTGGCGCTGCTCTGCATCGATGACCAGAGCATCGGCTAGCCTGGAACCAGCAGACGAACACTCCAATGACTTCCTGTAGTCACCACATATAGTGATTGGACCATTCGGCCCTGGGAGCTTCATCTTCAGGTAAGGCTGCATGATGTTGAACATGAACTTGGTGATCGCAGGCGACCCGAGCAGAACATGGTATGGGCTGCTCAGATCGGCCACCTCGAACCAGATCGGCTCTCGGCGGAAATTCTCTTCCGACCCGAATACTACCTCGATCCGAATGCGACCTAATGGGGTACATGACAGGCTGGGCACTATCCCATGAAATGTGGTCCTGCTGGGCTCTAACTCGCTCTCGCTGATGTCGAGCTTGATCATTGTGTCTCTGTACAAAATGTTGATGGCACTGCTTCCATCAATAAGTGTCCTGGTGAACTTGCATGAATACAATGGTGCCGCCAAGATTGCATCCACCACGAGCATATAACTGCCCGGGTTGGGCATTACGCTCGGGTGGTCTTCTGGGCCCCATGTTATGGCATTGTCCGACCAGTTCATCCTCTGAGAAATTGCTGGCATGGTGGCATTGACTGCCTGCTCACGGGCTCTCCGACTGCCCTTGTCATCCGACTCACTGGTGAAGATCATATATGCTGCATCCTGACGTGGAAACTGCTGTCGAGCATTTGCTGGTGGTGGGCCTGGGGGTGGGGCGGTGGTGGGGGTGGATTTCCTGATCCTCCCTTTGGCAAATGCTCAACCCAAATGCACTGCCGAGTGGTGTGTGATGCGGGTTTGCCTACTGCACTATGCATTTTGCAGGGCTGATTCATCATGTCCTCAAAGGTGTATGGGAGCCTGGGCTGACCTGGCGGCCTTTCTGCAGGCTTCTGCTTCCGACTACCTCATGCAGCCCCTTGTTCCTCTTGGTGTTGCACTGTTGCTACCTGCCGATTGTCGTACTGGGAATCCGGTTGCTCGTCCTTCCTCTTGTTGAAACCAGTGTTGTTGTTGAAATTGGGGGTGTTGTTGTTGCCGAAGTTGTTGTTCCTCTGGATCTTGCGCCGATTGGGACCGCTTGGCCCATTTGCTTCTGCCGATCGTTGCTGCTGTCTGGATGATTGCCCTTGGATGAAACCACAGGGACTTAACGTGATCGGGCGCATTGCAGAGTCAGATGCGGCGAATGAATTGGCTATCCTCATCAGATCGGCCAAAGAAGTTATCTCCTTGCGCAGGAGCTTGTGTTTCAACAAAGACCCATCCAAGCAGCCGTCAGTGAAGTATTGGATGGCTTGGCTTTCATGAACTCCCTCGCAAGTGTTCCTGAGCATGATCCACCGCTGAAGATAATCGCGAAGGGGCTCGTCCTTTCCTTGTACACAGAGTGCCAGGTGCTGAGGCAAACCTGGGTGCTCGTAAGTACCCGTGAAGTTGCGAACAAACGCATCCTCAAAATCCTTCCAACAATTGATACTGTTGCTGGGCAAGCTGTTTAACCAGGACTGAGCTGAACCTTGGAGCATGAGCGGGGCATAGTGCACAGTTACGCGCCGACCACCTCCTGCGATACCGACGGCTGTCATATAATCGACCAGCCAATCTTCTGGCTTGACTGATCCATTGTACTTGGGGGTGTCCCTGGGCAATGTGAAGCCTTTGGGGAACTGCTCTTGCCGGATGCGCGGGCCAAAACATGTTGGACCCGTCGGCACATCATCTTCCGGTTGCTTATCCTGCTGCAACTGCTCGATTCGGTGTCTTGCGTCATTGTCCGCGATTGCTCGGGGACCTAGCCGCTGGCTTATTGCTGGCCGGACTGATGTTGCCGGTTGCTCATTGCGCCTGCTGTTGACTGCTGGCTCGTCCCTCTGACTGCCTCCTGCAACCCCTTGATTCTTCCGACTGCCATGCGGCGAGGATGCCTGCCTCTGCTGCCGCTGTGGCGCATTCGGCTGATTCGCGCCCGCAGTTGCCCGAACTGATATTGATGCCGCTGGCCCTTGCTGCTCGGTGGCCTCATTTTGCTGCTGGTTCGCTGTGGTTATGAGGTCGCGCATTCGGCGCGTCCTCTCCCGCAGATCTTCTCCCTCCAGATGCTCTAGCTCGGTAGCGATCTGTTCGGCAGCTCTCATGTTCTTCACGGGAGAACTATATGAGATCTGCGGAACGGCTATGAGTGTTGTTACTGGCTGCTGGGCTCCTCCCAGCTCTCTGCCGACCTCTCGGCCTGGTGCTCGAAGCTCCTCGATCACAGGGGGTGGATAACACGCTACCGAACGTCGTGCACTGCGTTGTACTCCTGAATTGATGCCTCCATCTGGCGCTTTTCAGCGTCGATCCTATCCGATTGCTCCTTCAGAGCCTGGCGAACCTTTTCCAGCTCGTCCTGAGACACAACTGGATCGGCATGAAGATCCACGGGAGTGCTAAGCACGTCCGTTGGGTTGCTTGGGCCTGCTGGTGCCGTGGTCGCTGCCCTCGCGGCTCGGGTCGCTGAAGTGGAACTGTGGCGACTGGACGCCCCAGCCATCATAACCTCCGCACGGATGTGCGCGGTCGTGCCTACTGTTCCCACGACA
This sequence comes from Bromus sterilis, assembly GCA_950022295.1. NCBI lineage: Eukaryota > Viridiplantae > Streptophyta > Magnoliopsida > Poales > Poaceae > Bromus > Bromus sterilis. The sequence continues at coordinate 42,136,390 of OX465595.1, read as the reverse complement.
TCCGTCCCTCCTGGCAACGGATCCGTGAGCTCAGAAAACACCCGTACCTCCCTGGGAAACACATCAGGAAGTGCTGCAACGAAAACACGATGTCCGCCGAAAGGAATGATGACGCCGCGCGGTAGAGGCATTCTAGCCCCAAACCGCGAGGAATTGTCGATGACGAAGTCCCAAGCTCCTCTCCTCATCACCAGGCCGGAGGCGAAGCGCATGCGCGATGCAGATGATGGTCCCGTCCGGATCAGAACTCCAGTCAACGCCTCAGCCTACCCCACGGTGGGCGCCAACTGTCGTCGATATGTAACGGCAGATGCCATGGGGATGGCTAATGAGGGGGACAAACCGAAGTTAGTGTTGCTGGTACCGGAAGCGAGAATGGAAACACATGGTGAGACACCACGATGTACCCAGGTTCGGGTCTCTCCGTACAGATAACACCCCTAGTCCTGCCGAGCTGGCTATATGCAATAACTCTGGCTACAATGAATGCTCCTTGAGTTGGTTGAGAGGAAGAAGAAGAGGGCCTCTGGTCACTACTCTCTCCTTGCTCTCTCTATGGTGGGTGAGAATGTAATAACTGCTCCGTCGTCCCCTGTAGCGACCAGATCCGAAGGGACCAAGTCTCTGTGCTTAACGTGCTAGTCCCTGGATCAGTTTGCTAGCACACACAGTACTCGATGAAATAACAGAAGTAAAACATGTCTTTATTACATCGAATGAAGTAAATATTACAATAATAACATGGCTTAAGGCCATCTAATAAAATACTTGCGGAAGCTATAATAGTAGTAGTAGCGAGTCCATCCGACTCCACGGCAAAAGTTGAGTATAAGACAGCGACCTATTCGCACCTTACTCCTCGTCAGAACAATCTGCAACATGAATAAGTTACAGCCCCAAAAGGGGTCAGTACTTTGATCGTACGGCAAGCCATATCACAGAAAGAAGTAAAAGCCCTGTAATACATGCAATTTGGCTGGTGTAGCTTCTACATTTATTTTTGCAAAAAGCTAATTTTTTTCCTATAGAATAATAATAGCTAAGTTCTACAATAGCATACGATTGAGATGGGAAACCCCACTCAATCTATCCCAAAGTGATTAACCCAATAAATTAATTAAAGATGATGAGACAAACCAATATTTCCACAACTAGTTGCTCAAATTGTCCATAACCGGGGACACGGCTAATCGATTAGTTTTACACTCTGCAGAGGTTTGTGCACTTTTCCCCACAAGACTCGATCGCCTCCTTTGTAGTTCGTCACACTGCATGGTGTATGACAACCGGAAGATCGAGACATGGTCTTTCAGAAGAGTTTCCCTTACTCCGGTAGCACCCATCCCACCTACTCACATCTACTTTCGTAGTGCTACCTAGTAAGAGTCCCTACAACTGATCAACCAAGCCAGAGCCCATAGTAGCTTGTGGCTGCACACGTAAGCTTCTAGGTATGTCAATACAAACAGTCCCTTTGAGCCTGGGTGGCTTTCCGCAGTCATCACTGGCCACCTCCAAGATGCTCGCAACCATCCCACCCAGGTAGTTCATTAACTTTATCTTGGTCCTAATTACTACTTTATCACTCATACCTCATAATGATTCACTTCCCAATCCACGTCTACTTAGCATAGCAATATCCTATTATACGATGGTGACAAAGATGTAAGGATCAGACCTACCTCAATGAACTACTGGGTGTAATAGCATAGCATAACCTATCATGCAATCTAAAGAAGAAGAACTAATGCATTGAAAACATAGGTAATAGGGAGTATGGTCAAAGATATGACTTGCCTTGCTGTTGATTGCAGAACTCTAAAGATTGGTGGTACTCTGCTTCGCACTCCGGACAATCTATCGTGAGCAAACAAAGATACACACAATCAATACACAACCAAAAGCAAAACAATGTTCAAGAACTCCAAAATAAAATCCGAATAAAAGATTTTGCAAAACAGATAAAGATTGATTTTAAAAGTGGGTTGCAAAGTGTCTAAAATATAGGATTTAGCTAGGGTTTTAGTTTGCAAAAAGAATTAATCAAATCCGAGTTGTAAAACAAAAGTTACGATCAACTAAAGTTGAAAATAGAATCTGATCAGATCTGAATATTTTCGAAAATACCAAAACAAATTTTATGGTTGAACTGAAAAGAGGGCTTGGAAAGCAAACCGTGGGCTTTGGAATCACGCAAAACGGATCTACGAGTAAAAAGATATTACAAGAACATTTTTGCATAGGATCTAGGAAATTTTTTTGATCGAACGGTAAAAATTATTTTTTCAAAACTTGGATCTACAGTACACAATATTTAGAGGGTTTCAAAACAACGATTTGGCCGCTTGTTTCATCTAAAACGGAGCAACGGATAAAAAGTTACGGCGCTTTTACTAACCGCAACGTGTAGATTAGACGCGACGAAGACGACAACTCCGGCGATCTTCGGCGTCAACGAGGACGTCTAAGATGTAGGGCTTGATTAGAAGATCACAACGGTGGTGGTGATGATCTCCAACGTCGTCCGTACGGGCGTGGCAACGCGGTGAACCGAGCGCGCTCCGATGAACTCCCGCGGTACGCGTACAATTTGGGGATCAATCTTGCGCAAGAAAAGAAGAGGGAAAAATATGTCAATTAGAAGCACAACGAAGAGAAGAGTCGGTCTGCAGAATTTGGGGTCAAGGGGAGGCTCACCGGTGACGAAATTCGTCCAACAATAGAGCTCCGTTGGACCTAAATCTACCCCGAAATTAGCTCGATTTGGAACGGTTTGCTGCGAAATTTTGTGGGGAATCGGTGGAGGGGGTCATGGGGTATTTAAGGGACAAGTTTGCTTGGAAAAAGGGCAACCGGAAGGTGTCCGTAGCGACTACGGCCGCCGGCACGCGTTGTGCAGAGTCCGGCTTGGACTCCTAGTCCTGCTCGTGCTGGAGAAGGAAGACGGCCTGGGCCACTTCAGCCGTTCGACCGCTGGTGGCCTGGCTGGCCCGGCTGGCTAGCTCGGCCGGCCGGCCGGCCCGTTCATTTTTTTCTTTTTTTTTGTTGCGAATTTCTTTTTTTTTTTAAAGTATAGGGGTATTTTTAATATAATAAAATAGCCCCAAAAAAAATAACATCTTATTTTTTAAAATAATAAAAATACGTAAAACGTAAGTACGTTTATATAAATGTATACGTACTTTTCTTTAAACTTCAAAGAGTTTTATAAAATAAAAAATATAAGTCGGAAAAATACAAAATAAATTTCTAAAATCTTAGAAAAACATAAATAATATTTTCAATAAGTTATTTATACAAAATAAAATACTAAAGAAAAACTTTATTCAATAATTTCAAATAAACTCTCAAATAAGATCCAAAATGCACACAAAAAAATGATATGCATATGCTCTCTAGTAACTCATCCAAAAAAAAATTTGGGGTGTTACAAAACCTACCCCCCTTAAGGTGAATCTCGCCCTCGAGATTCGGGTTGGTCAGAAAAAAGGTGTGGGTGATCCTGCTTGAGATCCTCTTCTCGCTCCCAAGTAGCTTCTTCCTCGGTGTGGTGACTCCACTGAACTTTGCAAAATTTAATAACTTTGGTACGAGTGACTCTGTCTGCCGTATCAAGAATCTTCACAGGCTTCTCCTCGTATGTTAAATCACCCCCCAGCTGAATTGCCTCCAATGGCACGGTGTCTCTCAGCGGAATATTTGTCATCTCTGCATAACACTTCTTCAACTGGGAGACATGAAACACATCGTGAACTCCAGACAAACCTTCGGGCAATTCTAACTTGTAAGCAACCTCTCCTTTGCGTTCCAAGACTTTATATGGCCCCACAAATCGTGGTGCTAACTTTCCTTTAACTCCAAATCTCTTAATGCCACGAAGCGGAGACACTCGAAGGTATGCTCTATCTCCCACTTCATACGTTACTTCCTTTCGTTTAGCATCGGCATAACTTTTCTGTCTTGACTGAGCTATCTTCAGCCTATCACGGATTAACTTGACCTTCTCTTCTGAATCCTTGATCAAATCTGGTCCGAATAGCTTGCGGTCTCCAACTTCATCCCACATTAACGGTGTTCTACACCTTCTTCCATACAACGCTTCAAACGGGGCCATCTTTAAACTGGCTTGATAACTGTTGTTGTACGAGAACTCCGCATAAGGCAGATTATCATCCCAACTGGATCCATAATCCAATGCACAAGCTCTCAACATGTCCTCCAGAATTTGATTCACTCTCTCAGTCTGACCATCTGTCTGGGGATGAAAAGCTATGCTAAACTCCAGCCTAGTTCCCAAGGTTTCATGTAACTGATGCCAAAACTTTGAGGTAAACTGCGTGCCTCTATCTGATACAATCTTCTTCGGAACTCCATGCAGACATACGATCCTGGTCATGTATATCTTAGCCAACTTAGCACTAGTATATGTGGTTTTCACTGGGATGAAGTGAGCCACTTTGGTCAAACGGTCAACCACTACCCAAATAGAGTCATAGCCTGACCGTGTCCTGGGTAATCCTGTGATAAAATCCATACCAAGTTTGTCCCATTTCCAATCAGGTATCGGCAAAGGTTGAAGTAATCCGGCCGGTTTCTGATGCTCCGCCTTCACTCTCTGACATACATCACATATAGCCACATACTCAGCAATATCCTTTTTCAACCCTGTCCACCAAAAACTTTCCTTCAAGTCCAAATACATCTTGGTGTTTCCCGGGTGTATTGAGTAAGGCGAATCATGAGCTTCCTGGAGAATCAACTTCCTGATCTCCGGGTCATTGGGCACGTAAATACGCTTCTCAAACCATAATGTTCCGTACTCATCTTCATGAAATCCTTCTGCTTTTCCTTTCTCCATTCTCTCCTTGATCTTTGCAATACCCTTGTCCAACTTCTGAGCTTCTCGGATCTTCCCAATAACGTGGACTGAATTACTAGTGTGGCGACATATCCTCGTGGAACAATCTCCATGCGAAGATCTCTGAGATCGTCACACAACTCCTGAGGTAAACCTCCTGCTATAAGGGTATTGACATAACTTTTCCGACTCAGGGCATCTGCCACTACATTGGCCTTTCCTGGGTGGTAATGCAATCTCATATCATAATCCTTGATAAGCTCCAACCACCTCCTCTGCCTGAGGTTCAACTCCTTTTGCGTAAAAATATACTTTAAACTCTTATGATCCGTGTATACGTCACACTTGTTCCCAATAAGAAAATGCCTCCAAGTCTTGAGTGCGTGTACTACGGCTGCTAATTCCAAATCATGTGTGGCATAGTTCAACTCATGAGGTCGAAGTTGACGCGAAGTGTAACATACAACCTTTCCATCTTGCATGAGAACGCCTCCGAGTCCTTGCCGCGAGGCATCACAATACACTTGAAAATCCTTGCGCACATCGGGCAGAATCAGCACTGGGGCTGTAACCAAACGCTTCTTCAATTCCTGAAAACTGGCTTCACATTCCTCCGTCCAGACGAACTTGGTGTCCTTCTTCAACAATTCTGTCATAGGTTTGGCAATCTTGGAAAAACTCTCGATAAATCTCCTGTAATAACCCGCAAGTCCAAGAAAACTACGGATTTCACCAACGGATGTGGGCGCCTGCCATTCTGTGACTGCTTCAACCTTGGATGGGTCCACTGCGATTCCTTCGCCTGACACAACATGTCCAAGAAATCCAACTTCCTTCAACCAAAACTCACACTTACTAAACTTGGCATAAAGTTGATGTTCCCTAAGTTTCTCCAAGACTAAGCGTAGGTGTTCTTCATGCTCCTCTTCATTCTTGGAATAAATCAAAATATCATCAATGAACACCACAACAAATGTGTCCAAAAACTCCATGAAGACCTTGTTCATCATGTTCATAAAGTATGCAGGGGCATTGGTTAGACCGAAAGACATGACTGTGTACTCATAGAGTCCATATCTCGTGGTGAAGGCTGTCTTGGGTATATCCTTCTCACGGATCTTCAACTGGTGATATCCCGATCGGAGATCGATCTTGGAAAACACACTAGCTCCTTCCAACTGGTCAAACAAATCATTGATCATCGGTAGTGGATACTTGTTCTTGATAGTCACCTCGTTCAACGAGCGATACCCCACGACCATCCTTACAGATCCATCCTTCTTCTCCACTAAAAGTACTGGGGCTCCCCAAGGTGATGAACTCGGGCGAATATACCCTTTCTCCAATAACTCTTTAATTTGCTTCTTAATTTCCTCTAAGTCATTTGCGGGCATTCTATACGGCCTTTTGGATATAGGTCCGGTGCCTGGAAATAACTCGATCAAAAACTCAATATCCCGGTCCGGTGGCATTCCGGGCAACTCCTCCGGGAATACGTCAGGGTACTCCTTGACTATCGGCACTTCCTCCAGGCTAACCCCCTTAAGAGAATATACCTGGGTCCTTCTAAACTTGTGCTTGGTCACATACTTGATCTTCTTCCCCTCGGGTGTGGTGAGAGAGATTGATCTTCCCTCACAGTCAATGTTGCCTTTATACTTCGACATCCAATCCATACCTAGGATTACATCCAAACCTTGGGACTTCAAAATTATCAGGTCTGTGGGGAAATCATGATTGCCAATGGCGAGGCTCAACTGGGGACAACCTAAACCTGCCATCATCTCGGCTCCCGGGGAACTTACTAAAATTGGTACACTAAGGGTCTTGGTAGAAAATCCATACTTATCCACAACTACCCTTGATATGAATGAATGTGATGCACCGGTGTCAAAAAGAACTAGTACTGGTCGAGAGTTTAGCAAAAACTTACCAAACACTGCATCGGGTTGTTCATAGGCTTCCTCCACGTTGACATGGTTCACTTGTCCCTTAGCAAAAGGGTTAGGCTTCTTATTTCCAGAACTCCCATTGCCATTCTTCAGCTCAGGACATTCATTGGAGTAATGCCCTTTGTTGTTGCATTTGAAACAGGTGATGTGACTTAGGTCCTTCTTCATGGGCGTAGATGGGTTGGACCGCTGCTGATTTCCATTTCCTCCATTGCCATTCCTCTGGTTTCCATGGTTGTGTCCATTGCCTCCATGCTGGGAATGACCTCCATGATTATGATGGTTGTGCCCTCCAAATTTATTGGGTCCTGTTCCACCATATCCTGAGAATGGTGCGGAACGGGGCTTTTGTTGAGTGCCAGATTAATACTTGCCCTGTCCGTACTTCCTCTTGCGATTCTCCATTATCTGATGCTTGCCTTCAAGAATGATAGCCTTATCCACCATCTCCTGGTAGTTAGCAAAGGTGGCCACCGTCAACTGAACTCCAAGCTCATCATTTAGTCCCTCCAGAAATTTCTCCTGCTTGGCAGCATCTGTGGCCACATCTCCTGGAGCATAACGGGACAGCTTGTTGAATTCCTCCACATACTCTGCCACTGAACGGCCTCCCTGGCGTAAGTTGTGAAACTCCCTCTTCTTGAGACTCATAGCTCCAGCTGAAACATGAGCAGTGCGGAACGCCTGCTGGAACTGGTCCCAAGTCACATTCGCCATGGGGTATGTGGTGGTGTAATTATCCCACCATGCGACTGCAGATCCATCTAGCTGGTGCGAGGCAAATCTCACTTTCTCCTCATCAGTGCATCCAGCGGTTGCTAGCTTCCTTCCCATATTGCGGAGCCAGTCATCTGCAACAATCGGCTCCGGGATGCTAGAGAACAAAGGTGGGTTCAACCTTAGGAAACGGGTGAGGCTGTCTCCCAAAGGTGGTGGCGGTGGTGGGGCATTGTTGTTGTTGTTCATGTTCTGCATCAAAAGCTGCATCATCTGATTCTGGGTCTGAAGCAACTGCTCTAAGCCGGGTGGAATTCCATTCCCTGATCCACTAGCAGAAGGGGCACGTCTTGGCGGCATCTGTCGGGTTAGAATAGATGAGGTTATAGAGAGAAAATAGGCCTAAGGGGGATAACACTACCCATATGCAACATGATAGCAAGAAATTTCAACCAATCACTCATTCAAATCAAGATTCACACAATTAACTAAGATAGTCCATGTCACAAGAGTCGACATGGTAACTCTAAGAAAACTCTCAGATCAAAACTCTAAACGTTTAACTAAAAGAAAAAAATCTATAATGGTGGTCTATGACTAGTTTGAGTCGGAAGAAGAATCGATCATCAAGACATCATTTGCATTTTCCTCTTCCTCTGACTGGTAATCCTCATCTTGGCTAACGAGGCATCCATCGGAGTGATCCTCCTGAATGTTTTCTCCTTGGTCAAGTTGTTCTTCTGCTTCCTCCAGCATGAGCTTCAACTCTTCATTCCTTTCTTGTAGTGTGTCGATTTGCTCCTCATACACTTCACGAACTCTCTTAGCTTCCTCCTCCAAACCCTCAATAAAGTCCATGAAATGAAGCATTTCTTCCTCCACACGTTGAACATATTCCCCCAAGTCTTGAATGTGGGATGCCATTGATGTATCCTCAACAGTACGTACTAATTCTCCAGTATGATCTCGGCGTCCATACATCTCGAAGCGGGTTCCTTGAAGATCTGCGTGGTACTCCTGTCGAATGCGTCCTAAGGTCATCAATGCGGCACGACTTCTTCCCACGCTCCAGTTTGGTGCTTTCACCGAGAAGTTAATTGGCTTGATTTTCCTTCCAAAGGTGCATCCTGGAATGTGAACTGGACCTTCCAGCTCTTTGCTCCTGGTCCTGTAGTCATCAGTGTCCCGGTAAAACTAGGCAAGGCGATCTTCAAAAACTTCACGATCTCCATCAGGCTTTGTCCAAAAGGTGTGGTCTCATCAGGCTGAGCAAACTTGGTGATCGGCATCTATATTTGTAAGGAGAGAAGAGATTAGAAGTGAATAGGAAAGAGTATGAGAATCATTAGAACTGTAGAGGGTTTTTTTAAATAAAGTTTTCATCCTATGGCTTTTCCATTCCTAAGGTCACGTCCTACAGTCAACCTGTGCTCTGATACCATCTTGTAGCGACCAGATCCGAAGGGACCAAGTCTCTGTGCTTAACGTGCTAGTCCCTGGATCAGTTTGCTAGCACACACAGTACTCGATGAAATAACAGAAGTAAAACATGTCTTTATTACATCGAATGAAGTAAATATTACAATAATAACATGGCTTAAGGCCATCTAATAAAATACTTGCGGAAGCTATAATAGTAGTAGTAGCGAGTCCATCCGACTCCACGGCAAAAGTTGAGTATAAGACAACGACCTATTCGCACCTTACTCCTCGTCAGAACAATCTGCAACATGAATAAGTTACAGCCCCAAAAGGGGTCAGTACTTTGATCGTACGGCAATCCATATCACAGAAAGAAGTAAAAGCCCTGTAATACATGCAATTTGGCTGGTGTAGCTTCTACATTTATTTTTGCAAAAAGCTAATTTTTTTCCTATAGAATAATAATAGCTAAGTTCTACAATAGCATACGATTGAGATGGGAAACCCCACTCAATCTATCCCAAAGTGATTAACCCAATAAATTAATTAAAGATGATGAGACAAATCAATATTTCCACAACTAGTTGCTCAAATTGTCCATAACCGGGGACACGGCTAATCGATTAGTTTTACACTCTGCAGAGGTTTGTGCACTTTTCCCCACAAGACTCGATCGCCTCCTTTGTAGTTCGTCACACTGCATGGTGTATGACAACCGGAAGATCGAGACATGGTCTTTCAGAAGAGTTTCCCTTACTCCGGTAGCACCCATCCCACCTACTCACATCTACTTTCGTAGTGCTACCTAGTAAGAGTCCCTACAACTGATCAACCAAGCCAGAGCCCATAGTAGCTTGTGGCTGCACACGTAAGCTTCTAGGTATGTCAATACAAACAGTCCCTTTGAGCCTGGGTGGCTTTCCGCAGTCATCACTGGCCACCTCCAAGATGCTCGCAACCATCCCACCCAGGTAGTTCATTAACTTTATCTTGGTCCTAATTACTACTTTATCACTCATACCTCATAATGATTCACTTCCCAATCCACGTCTACTTAGCATAGCAATATCCTATTATACGATGGTGACAAAGATGTAAGGATCAGACCTACCTCAATGAACTACTGGGTGTAATAGCATAGCATAACCTATCATGCAATCTAAAGAAGAAGAACTAATGCATTGAAAACATAGGTAATCTATCGTGAGCAAACAAAGATACACACAATCAATACACAACCAAAAGCAAAACAATGTTCAAGAACTCCAAAATAAAATCCGAATAAAAGATTTTGCAAAACAGATAAAGATTGATTTTAAAAGTGGGTTGCAAAGTGTCTAAAATATAGGATTTAGCTAGGGTTTTAGTTTGCAAAAAGAATTAATCAAATCCGAGTTGTAAAACAAAAGTTACGATCAACTAAAGTTGAAAATAGAATCTGATCAGATCTGAATATTTTCGAAAATACCAAAACAAATTTATGGTTGAACTGAAAAGAGGGCTTCGAAAGAAAACCGTGGGCTTTGGAATCACGCAAAACGGATCTACGAGTAAAAAGATATTACAAGAACATTTTTGCATAGGATCTAGGAAAAAATTTTGATCGAATGGAAAAAATATTTTTTTCAAAACTTGGATCTACAGTACACAATATTTAGAGGGTTTCAAAACAACGATTTGGCCGCTTGTTTCTTCTAAAACGGAGCAACGGATAAAAAGTTACGGCGCTTTTACTAACCGCGACGTGTAGATTAGACGCGACGAAGACGACAACTCTGGCGATCTTCGGCGTCAACGAGGACGTCTAAGATGTAGGGCTTGATTAGAAGATCACAACGGTGGTGATGATGATCTCCAACGTCGTCCGTACGGGCGTGGCAACGCGGTGAACCGAGCGCGCTCCGATGAACTCCCGCGGTACGCGTACAATTTGGGGATCAATCTTGCGCAAGAAAAGAAGAGGGAAAAAGATGTCAATTAGAAGCACAACGAAGAGAAGAGTCGGTCTGCAGAATTTGGAGTCAAGGGGAGGCTCATCGGTGACGAAATTCGTCCAACAATAGAGCTCCGTTGGACCTAGATCTACCCCGAAATTAGCTCGATTTGGAACGGTTTGCTGCGAAATTTTGTGGGGAATCGGTGGAGGGGGTCATGGGGTATTTAAGGGACAAGTTTGCTTGGAAAAAGGGCAACCGGAAGGTGTCCGTAGAGACTACGGCCGCCGGCGCGCGTTGTGCAGAGTCCGGCTTGGACTCCTAGTCCTGCTCGTGTTGGAGAAGGAAGACGAGGGCACGCTCGCACGTGCCTGCTCGCTCGGCCGCTGGCCTGGGCCACTTCGGCCGTTCGGCCGCTGGTGGCCTGGCTGGCCCGGCTGGCTAGCTCGGCCGGCCGGCTGGCTAGCTCGGCCGGCCGGCCGGCCCGTTCAGTTTTTTTTTTTTTTTTTTTTGCGAATTTCTTTTTTTTAAGAAGTATAGGGGTATTTTTAATATAATAAAATAGCACCAAAAATAATAACATCTTATTTTTTTTAAATAATAAAAATACGTAAAACGTAAGTACGTTTATATAAATGTATACGTACTTTGCTTTAAACTTCAAAGAGTTTTATAAAATAAAAAATATAAGTCGGAAAAATACGAAATAAATTTCTAAAATCTTAGAAAAACATAAATAATATTTTCAATAAGTTATTTATACAAAATAAAATAGTAAAGAAAAACTTTATTCAATAAATTCAAATAAACTCTCAAATAAGATCCAAAATGCACACAAAAAATGATATGCATATGCTCTCTAGTAACTCATCCAAAAAAAATTTGGGGTGTTGCATCCCCCACGCAGGAGGGGTACCCGGGGCTCTTATAGGCCGAGCCCGGATTACAAAGGTAAATATACAAGAGGGAGGGCCCGGCTGTCTGTCTCAGATAAGCTAGGGACCTCACATCGTGCTCCTCCGGATGACCCGGTGTAGACTTTTGGCTCGCCATACCGCTATTCCGTAGACCTCGGTAGTGAACAGTGAAGCTAGATACTTAGGCCTGTCGGCCTGTCCGTGTGATCGGCGCTGGAGGAGACCGCACGCCTCTGATAGTCCTGATCTTTAGGGATTGCGCATTAAATGCTCTTGTACCAGGTGTCCGACCTGGAACTCTGATCGGATGTTTCTCTTCTTACTTCGGCCGGATGCTCCTGGGTGAGGCCGATTGCGCCCTTTCTTGGGTGATCGGCCCTCACTTGGAACAGATCGGCCCACTTCTTGCTTGTTCTTGTTTAGCTCGGCTTTGATTAGATCGGTGACCATCAGGTCGGTGATCTTTTCCTTGATGAATTGTTTCCCCTGGGTGACCCTACCCGGGGGTCATACCCCCGACAACCCTCCTTCACGCTTTGTTCATGAGAAATTAGAAACTTTTGTCAGAACCCTCTGTTAGGTAATGTACTAGGATCAAGTAACCTTGCATCATGTCAAATTTGCAAAGGAAATCAACTTCAAAATCCAAATGGGAGAAGGAACACCCCCGAGTTGAATTAATTCAAAAGGCCAGATAAAAATCTTCTCCAAAAATTCATGTTAGATTTTTGAAAAGTCTTATAAATGAGTGTGATCACATATCAAGTGATGTGGGACCCACCCCATGCTCATAGATTTTTCAAATATTCAAACAGTGCCTTGGAATTAAAGAAATACCCCTATTTGATTTAAGATTCAAATTATTTGAATTTTAAAAATGTTGAAACTTTATGAGTGGCTAGTCTATATTATTATGAGGCCACATAAAAAATTTCAGCATTTAATAAAATGCTTAGCTATTTATTTTAGCTAAACAGAACAAATGTCAGAAAAGAAAAATAGAAAAGAAATCAGAAAACCTTACCTGGCGCCCAGGCGAAGCAGGCCCACCCCAGCCCAGCCGGCCCACAGGGGCAGGGGCGTCTTCTTCCCCCTCCCGCGCCTCCAAGCTACTCGGTGGAATGCCACCGAGCTAGCCGGGGGACGCCACGTCGCCGTCGAGGAGCTTCCAGGCCTCCCCGTGGCCTCTTCTCGCACCTGGAGACTCCCCGCAGCCTCCGCAGTCCATTCCCCCCCCCTCCAGAGCGTCCTCCTCCTCCTCCCGTGCTCGAATCCGTCGCCGCCCGAAGCCTCACCGGAGCGCCGTCGAGCCCCCGCGTGGCCACCGTGCCCTAGAGCTCAAGCCAGCAAGTCCACCGTGCTCCTTGTCCTCGACTTCGACGACTAGCAGCAGGAGACGCATCAATTCGGGCCAAACGGGACGCAAACTTCACCGAGAACTCGCCGGACCCGCGAGCTCGCCGTCGTCGATTCGCCGCCGTTGAAGCCTCCCCGAGCTTGCTGTTGCTTCTGTTCGATCCGCGGTGAGCTTGTGAGTTTTTCCCCCAAGCTCCTAGCACCCCGTAGCCCCTCTAGCCAAATCCGCCATGAGAACCGAGCTCGTCGCCGCCATGGTTGAGCTAGAGCTCGCCCTCGTGCTCCTCGCGACACCCCAGTGCGCGCGTTTGACTCGTGGGTGTTCCAGCTTTCGAACGCACACGAGCTCAGCCCATTCCGTGCCCCCTAGCCTCGACTACGACCTCGCCGGTTCTCTGTTTCCGCCGGAGTCGTCGTCGTCGTCGCTCCCGACCACCCCGTGACCCCCTGTTGCCTCCAGAAGATGTGGAAGACGATGCTGAGCAAGATGGTGTCCTCCCCATGGCCTCCCGTGGCCCCTAGGCCATTCCGGCGAGTGCGCCGCCGTGGCCAGGCCACCGGCGTCAAGCCGCCAGTGGGATAGCCCTTAAGCACTCGGCTAATGACCCCCCCTGGGTCACTGACCAGTGGGCCCAGTGGCTTAATTAAGCCACTAGATTAATTTAACCCACGGGTTAGTTAACCCAGTCACTGACAAGGTGACCCCACATGTCAGCCCCCCCCCCCCTGACGTCAGCACTTGCGCAATAAATCATTTTATGAATTTCCAGAAAATCAAAATGAATTAAAAGAATTCCAGAAATTCCAGAAAATACCCCAAACTTTTGAAATTCATAGAAAATTCATATTAACTCCAAATTGGACAAATAATATATGAAAAATGATCAGGAGAAAATTATCTTTCAAAATATGCAAATTACAACTCTGTTTGAGTTGGATTTAAAATGTTATCAGTAGCATTTGCTATTTGATTTAAATGGAATTAAATCAAATTCAAATCAAATATTTTTGCAACTTGAACCATGGCAACATGCTACATTTCAATCACACATCAGAGGCATATCATACACATTTGAAGTTGTTTCAAAATGATCAAACTATATCACATATAACTTGGTTAATGTTGAATTCAAATGTGGAGTTTGAATTTGCAATTCAATTTGCAATATACTCCATTTAAATGGAATGCTCAACACATCAGTACCATGAACATCACCCTTTCAATATTATTCATGTGATTGTGCATTGTACATTCTGTTGATCCTATGATTGTCATGTTGCTGTTAGACGTGGAGCCGGAGCCCGAGGTCACCCCCTACGTTGAAGACCCCGAACCCGAACCTCGTCAGCAAGGCAAGCAAACCCCCTTTGATCATGTCGATAAAATCCCACTTCCCTCTCATGTCTCGCTTATGCATTGTTTAGGATGATCACCATGCTTCGTTTCTACCGCATAGATGAACCCATTCCTTTGCATGACCTATCATTTTGTCACTGTAGTAAGCAAACCACAATCCTAGCAAATGTAGGAGTTGTTTGATATCATATGGCCCCTGCAATGTTATCGCTTATTGCATGCTTAGTATGATACCATGTTGTACTGTGATGTGAGTCGGGATGGGAATGATCACGTTGATGATGGTAGAAAAGTGTTGGTGAATCGACCCTAATACAAGGTGAACGATGAGAGGTTGTGTAGGAGTACACAGTGGGTTGTCTCGTTGAACACCGCCCTAGTACGAGTTCTTGTGTGGTGATCCAAGATGAAGAGTACAACCACACATTGGGCTCACTGACCCCTCTCAACTTACTAACTCATCCCTTTCGATGTCCAGATGTCGCAATTGTTCGGAGTTCTGGTAGGTCTGTGGCCTGGATGCTAAGTGAGAGAACGGCTCATCCGAGACCGGCTTATGCACCATGCACACATCACTTGGGTCCACTTCGGTAAACCGTCCGGGTTCACGATTGTGGTAACCAACCCAAGTAGGCGGCTTTCTCGGACTAGATCGGCTATGAGGTAACAGTTGTGGTGAGCATCCTCGCTGGCACCCCTTGAATGGTGTCGAGATCAAAGGCGGTAAATGATGATCATGTGTGTGTAGCGGTACACCCTTGCAAGGTTAACAAAACTATTCGAATAGTCGCGTCCGCGGTTATGGACTGCTTGGAAAGCTTAGCTTGATTACTAGATAACTTGAACCGGATACTTCTAAAACACACCAAGATAAGTGTGAGTGCTATGGCGTGCTTTCTCGTGGGGAAGTCGAGGAAGGCACCATAGTGGTGTATTGATTGGAGAAAGTAGTGGACTCGTGTACGCTTCTTACCTCAAAGTCTGGTATTCGTAGTTCAGGATTAGCCAAGTCAAAGCTGGCACTTTATATTGACACATATGCATGAGTAGTATAGCTCCTATGTAAGTCTTGCTGAGTACGACTTTGTACTCACGTTTGCTTAATCTATGTTTTAGATGATGCCACTGACCCCGAAGGTGGCTTCTTCATCGAGCTGGACGACTGAAGACCAACTAGTCTAGTCCCAGTCAGACGACTGGTTCCCTCGTGGAGGGCTTTGTGTTTAAATAAGGCTTCTTAAGCCATTTGTTAAACTTGTCTGTACTCAGACATAATTTGCTTCCGCTTGTAATGTAATGTTGGATCACATGTATGTGATCTCTGTGTGCACTCTATAAGAGTTATCAATAAAAATGTACACTTTGTAGAGAATTGCAATGGTACCTGTTGTTCATACAAGGCATGTGTGTTGCGTGTATGTATATAACATGCATGTCTTTGTATGGGTTTTCGAGACCTTAGTTGTGTTCTGGCTGGCGGTCTTTCATACACCAAGTGGCCCTTAGATGTGCGCAGCTTGGGGCATCGCGATGCGATTGTTCGAGACTCTGTCTCGTGCACACTTTGTGGTATGATCGAGCCCGCCCTAGACCCCGACTAAGTGATCGGGCTGGAGTAAGTCTATGTAAGAGTTATGAGATAGTCGATAGTATGGTTGAGGCGACTTTTCTTTGAATATGGGAGTTCACCACCCATATCATTAGACTTGTGTACGGACGATGAGGACCCATCTCAGTTGATCATCCGGCCTGGATGGGATGCCCCTCACGTACGATGCTTTCCGAGAACGTTCTATGCTTGGCCTTGTCTGCTTAGACAAGTGGGTACGGTTCTCGGCTCTCCATATGACTATGCCTTAACTGGACTTGCATACGCTAACCCCGGGTCCCGACAGACTTGGTATCAGAGCAGGACTGACTGTAGGACTAGTAGCCTTGGCCGAAGTTGAGTCTAGCTTGCTATAGTTATATAGTTACTCTGGGTATATAAGGGAACAACGTAAGGCTTCTTTTTTCTCCTTACCCCCTTCGTTCTGAGTTCTGATTCACCCTCATCTTATTCTACGGGAAGATAGGACTAGGCTCTCCTCTGTCAGATTAGAACATCTCGTTGTTTGCTTCCTCATAGCCGTAGGAAAGTTGTGATCGGTTTGTTAGAGTGGTTATGCTCCCTGTTTTATTACATCGTATGTAAGTGTTGTTTCCCTGTTGGAAGAAATTGTCATTTCTTACAATTACAGCCGTTATGCTGTCCGAGTCATTCCAGGTTTATCTCATAATCTGATGCATTTGCAAACTCCTTTCTGTTTCAGATGGCAGATCTTCCCCCTCGGCAGATTGTTCGTTTGACCAGGTGCCTCGGTGTGCGTGGCCATCCCGCCACAGTGATTGAGATGATGTCCTACGTGGGATATCGGTGGTACCCTGAGTACACCGTTGAGGAGCAGTTTCACGACTTCAACCAGACACAGTTCCACTGCATTGTCCGGATCTATCCGCACCACGTTGGAGTCACTCAGCCTATCCATTTTGGACATGGCATTGGCGTTACCGAGAACATGGATGTGCAGGATGCTGCATACTCATGTATGACACTGCTGAGAGAGGAGCACACTTTGCTGAGAGAGACTTCTTTCCGCTATATCCCTGCTGCACTTCCAGGAGAAGAGGGATATTACACCGGACTCTACTCAGATCACTCTGCAGAGGATCCAGCGCTTCAGGTGACTGCTAGGTTTGCTAGTGACAGAGATCGTGATGCACGCGCTCTCCGTTTCGAGCTCCACGCCACCCGTGTTCGTCTGTATCAAGCACTGACACTTTTGGCACCCTTTGGGAGCGTGGGATCAGTTGAGCATGATGCGATCTATCCAGTGAGGACCCAGATGCCTTCTCGAGTTGCTTGGCCCGAGATTGGAGGAATTTTTCCACCCCGTGGTCCTTTGCTTCCACCCTACGCTGGACCTAGGCCCCATCCTTGCCCAAATGGATATCAGGGTCCACAAGCCTCCGTGTTTTCCGATGGTCACCTCCAGCTACCGGGATACGCGGGTAACTTTTATGAGGACTACTATGGAGATGGAGATGAGTGAGACCGCCTGTGGTCTTACTTAGTGATGTTGTAGTAGTATCTTAGTGTATTGTACGCAAGGTGTCTAAGTTCTAGAGGCTTAGATAAATAATGCATAGGAAGTCAGAGTGCCTCTGAAGGATGTATCATCTTCATCACGTTTGTATTAGCTCGGTGCTTGTACTAAAACGATGTATGGTTTGTATGACAGCTTGTGAATATATGGCTTGTATGCTTTATCACCATGTTGTCCAGATGATTACTTCCTTTGCTCTGTAATCCTTCCAGTACTTCAATACTTTGCATAGACTCTTCCAATCAACTCTGTTTGACTTTGGTTTTTCACCTTCAGGATGTCTCAAGGAACCCGTTGCCAGGTTGGTCGTAACCAAGGTCGTGGGAATGACCAGGAGGAAGGCAACCTTCCACCCCCACCCACGATGGCACAAGTTGTTGGAAATATGCCCTAGAGGCAATAATAAAATGTTATTATATATATTTCCACGTTCGTAATTAATGTTTATATTTCTGTGCTATAATTGCAATGACCCTGACTATGAGATTCAGAAGAAAACTCACTTGCATGTGTGGAAATGTAAACTTTGGGCCCACTCGGTATGACGGTATCCATTCTAGTCTGGCCAGACGCATTGTGATTTAATCACGGGGATACCGGAATACAATAACGAGAAATAGAGACAAACGAGCAAAGAGGATAACGAGTGGCTTGTGTTCAAAAAGTTGTTACACATGGGTGCCAAACTTCTCTCCTCTGACTTTGTCATATATCGGGAAGCAAAGGGAATGGTACATGACTAAACATAAAGGTTCACTCGAAGTTTATTCGTGTATGTGCGGGAATCAACATGGGTGTCCATGGCTCCGCTGTTGATTATTGGCTATTGACAAAAGGCTGTTGACCTATGTCCGGAAGATGTTCTGAGTCATGTCCGCATTATACCGAACCTATTGGGTCACACACTTAACGAGTAGTAATCTGTTAGAGAACTAGGAGATGAAAAGAGAAAGGGTACCGGAATTGTTTCGGGTGGAACCGGAAGTGTTTCCGGGTAGCACTAGAAGTGTTCTAGGTTGTGCCGAATGGTTTCAGAATATTCGTGAACGGTCTCGGATGATTCCGGAACATTCAAGAAGAGTCTTGAAGTGGTCACAAGACATCCGTGATAGTCTCGGAAGGTTTTGCAACATTCGGAAATAGTTGTGGAAACGTTACGAAACATCGGGAAATTGTTCCGGGACTTCTAGAAATGTTTCGGGAGGTTCCGGAAGGTTCCCGGGAGCTTATGGAAGTATCCGGAGGGTTATGGAACTCTCCAAGATGCGGAAACCGAAGCTAGGCCAAGTAGGAAGGTCCACAAGGCCGTAGGTCGGTGGGAAATAGACTTTCCTTGGGGGCTAGGGCAAAACGCCAGGGTCCCTGGCGTTTCCCCCCTAGACGCCGTAGTCCGCGGCGTTTCGTACTGGAATCCATGTTGGACTCCTCCTGGTGGCCAAAACCGACTTTGGGGAGAACCCTCGCCCAAGTTGCGACCCCAGGCTTCCACCTATATATTCGGGGGCAGGGGTAGCCCCAAAGACACACCAGAATAGCCCCAAGGCTGCCCCAGCTAAATCCCACGCGCCTCTAATTCTCTTCGGGCTAGATCGTTCTAGTCCGGACGCCGCTAGGCTCTTCTCCCTGTAGTTTCTCTCGGTGGCGTTCTTCTCTGGACGGCGGAGCGCTGCTGGATTGCTACATCGGGATGTGTGGATACCGGTAGAGGGATCATACCTTTGATCCTTCTTCGAGGTCCTTCTTCTTCCTCGGAGATCATGTTCGAGGGACTTGTTCGTGGGACTTGATCGAGACGGATCGCGGGACGGTTGGGATAGATCGCGCAACGGATCGTGGAACGGTACGCGGGATCGATATCCTCGCGGTTGGGAGGTCATTGAAATTCCTAGCTGCGGGGATCTGCACCAACGGTCTTCACCAACTCTACTTCCGCTACATCGGTTGGTGAGCCATGACCTAAACCTTGCATGCAATCTTCTTGGATGATCTTGGGTTCTTGATTCGTAGGCCGAAATTTTTTGTTTTCTACTACGTTTCCCAACAGTGGTATCAGAGCGATCCTTGATTAGATGCATGTTTAGGTCTAGATCATATGTGTGATATGAGGCATTGATTTTCTTGTTGCTTCCCTGTCATGTGATTTTTTCTATGCTTGATGGCAAGTTGAGGTTTTGCTACAAGGATTGAGTTTTCCATCGATCCCTCTATGCTGCTTTCAGTATGCTGGTTGCCTTGATCATGGTCTACATCAAACTCCTTGGATCTCATCTTAATCTCGCAATAGAAGATTTAACATGGAGGGGCTTGTGGATTTTATGAACTCAAATCCACACGGGGGTCACGCGTTGAACGAAGTTTGGCTTGTGGAATTAGTTGCTACACGCACCCCAAACGTTAAACTAGCAACATTGAAGTATCGTGTTTGGTTTGCTTAGGGAACAACGTTTGCTTGTAACCTGCTAATCAACCACGATAAAATTTGCAAAAACCCGTGTAGATAGCGATCTAACTTGTTTTTGCAGAGTATGCATGTGATGTGGTATAGCCTTCAAGATTTGCAATGTGTTTGTATGAGATGCTATATGTTATGTAATATTTATTCGCGACCTGCGTGTCGTGGTACGGCATGATGACTGGAGTCATATGATTGTCACTTAATTATGGCCTGCGTGCCAGAACTGTTTATTAGCTCGAGGCAAAGCAATAGATAGATGCAAGGTGATGATCTACGATGCGGAGGTGGACCCCGACGCACATGCCGGAAGCCGTGGTGTTGGTCCCGGCACCAAGGACAAAGTTGGTGGACACGGTGACTTCAACCACGACGACGTGAAGACAATGAAGACTTCACGAAGCAAAGGGCTATACTATATCACATAATTTTATGAACTGCCTGTGATGTTTATCCCTTTGATGCACCCTTGTTTGATGCGCAGTAGTCGTGTTTTATTAGGGTGATCTCTCGCAAAACAATATCAAGTTGATAGTGTTCTTCCAGCTGTAGCACTGTCTATACTATGTTTCACACCGGAGCAGGTCATGTCACATGGGTGCACACGGTGTGACGCATAAAAGGCGGGTGTGTTAAAAGAACACACAACACATTACACTTGGTTGTCTTGACAGTTTGGATAAAAGTTTGCTACCGGAACACGCCCATCGAAAGATGAACAAGAATCACATGTGTTGTGATTGGCAAGTTGGCCTACCGGTCCAGTCTAAGTCATCAGTGATGTCACATCAATGGCGGACGATTGGGTTGGATCTTGATTCACTCCAGCATCAATTACGAGAGATATTGATCTGAGTGGGAGCGCACTAAGTAATTAAATTGATTAATCACAAGTGCAACTTAATTATGAACAAAGTCTTAGTATTTGCATTATCGTTGTAGAATAATGGCTCGCGTTACCACCTTCCCAATTGATTTTGATTAACTGTATTATCTGGTAAAAACTTTACGATTGGTACCGTATTGTGAGGACTATCCTCAATAGTGTCGAGAAGGAGCTTGTCCTATCGCAAATTTTTTATGCTCTCCCGCTGATGCTATGGATGATGTGACATACGTCCATAATCCAAAATGCTAGAATTCCACCACAGCTAAGTGCATTGTCTTCACCACCATGAAACCCGAACTTTGAAACGTTTGGGATAGTTATGTTATATTCATGGAACTGGAAAATTGTTTTCAGTAGTAAGACAATTAATTTTTGATATAAGATATCTAGTACAATGTATGATTGTAAGCATTAGTGAAAATGTTCACTATGCTCTAAACAAAACTGATAAGTGTGGGATCCAGAAGAACGCCGATCATATGATTATGGGAATTAAGGGAAAGGAAGTTCCAAACGGTGTTAGTAAGACTTACACGCCGGAAAGTCCATGGCCCGTGCCATCCTTAATCATGTGTGAGCTTTTGTGAGTAGGAGTGACATTGGAAATAGAACTATGATACGTATAAAGGCAAAACGAAAGAAGACTGGAATAACCAGCTCAGAAATGAAAGTCATACGGAGTTATAGATGAATTCATGGCTGGTCAAGAGATGTAATTCTTGGGAATCATGATTAAGCAGTTAATTGTGGATTCTGTATATTGTGATTAAACTGTTGATCACCGGAATATCACATCGATTTCATATTGTTGCAACTCGATACAAGAAATACTATGGCCTTTATGACTAGCTAATGATGAGTTTTGACACGCACGAGAACTCGGTAAAAGGTTTACTATAGTGTGTGTTGACTCTATGATTATCTTCATAATTCATTTTAGAGTTGAGTAAATTGTTACTACACTTAGCCTTGTTGCAAAACATCATTTTGAATCATGTTTGTTGCAAGAGAGTTGTTCAAAGCTATGAATAACGTAAAGGCCATACTTCCATTATGAATAGGTTGTATGTTATGAATCTTGATAATAATACTAAACATCCATAACACTGACGCTAAACGTCGCAAGACTGACAGAAATACCACATAGATGTGGCACTGCCGTTTATCACAAGTGACATAACATGCATGAAGAATTTCCATAAGTGATGGACTTTCGAGTCATATGATTATGAATCACTTGACGCTTGTGATCTTTGTCTCGAAGTAATGTGACTAAAACACCGTTGATAGGCCATACATGAACGGGCAACTAAACCATTGGTAACCATACATGATGATGTGTGTAGTCCAATAAGTGTAGTTGTGTGCAGTGGATTCCCTATCTTCACTCATGAGTTGAAGTAGATATGTGGATATCTGTTCAATAGAGACATACGTCTGAAATCTTTGAAATGTTCAAGGAATTTTAGAGTGAAATAGAAATTCATTGTAACGAGAAAATAAAGCTTCTGCAAATTAGATTGTAGAAAGCAATATTTGAGTTACAAGTTTAGCGAACGTCTGTTGAGTTGTGAAGAAGTGTCATAACTTGCGTCTCCCGGAACACCACTATGAGTAAAGTGTTCGAGAGATGTAATCAAGCCATGTATGACACGGTAAGATCAAATATGACGTTTATCAATTTTCCATTATACTTATTAAAGTTATGCGTTAGAGACTACGGCTTTTACACTGAAAAGAGCACCATCAAATCTGTTGAAATGACACCATATTAGATGTGTAATGGAAGTGTTAAAACCATATTGTCTTTTCTTAAAATTTGGGTATATGAGACATGTGTTTGACATGCTCAAAACACCAAATCAGATAAGTGCTACTTTGTTAAGGTTATTCCAAAAGGGTTTGGTATTCCTCTATCACTACACAAAAGCAAAACTGTTTGCAGTTAAGAACAATGTGTTTGGAAGAAAATAGTTTCTTACAAAAAGGTGAGTGGGAGGACAGTGCAACTTGTTAAAGATTGTTGAATCTTCAAATAAGTGCGCAGCTGAACCACACAGGTTAGACAAAACTCGTACAAACATTCATGATATGTAAGACGAGATATTATTGTTCGACAATGATAAACCTGTGATATACAAAGAAGCGTTGATGGGCCCTGACTCCGGGATTTGGCTAAATGCCAAATAATCCGAGATAGTATCCATGGAAGTAAGTCAAGTTTTGAACTTGGTAGACCCTCTGAAAGACTAAAAGTCTGAAGAATATATAAATGGATCTATAATTGATTCAGATGAAATTGTTTTATCCATAAAGCTCAACTCGTTGGAAAATTGTTTTCTAGCAAGTTCAAAGGTTGACTACGGCGAAATAGTTTCGACCGTAGAGATGCTTTAGTCAGTTCGGGTTATTAGCAATTACTACATATCTCATTTATAGGATATGGTAGAATGAACGTCAAAACAAAGTTCCTACACGGAAATATAACAAAGGACGTATATGTGATACGACCGGAATGTTTTGTCGATTCAAAGGATGCTAAATTGGATGAAAGCCTTGGATATCCAGTGATGGACTGAAGCTAGCACAATGGAGTTGGAATTTTCGTTATGATGAAATTCCCAAAAGAGTTTGTTTTCATCGGGAATAAACGAAGATGCTTGAATGTTCAAGAAAGTAAGTGGGAGCTGAATGATATTTCTAAAACCTTATGTAGATGACATATTGTTGATTGGAAATGATATAAATTTCTTGACACGAATAAGGACTTCATTGGAAATAGTTTTCAGTTGAAGAACTTGGGCTAATATAGCATTGGTATTGAGCACAGTGATCTATGTAGATAGTAAGTGCCTGATCATGCTAAAGCCAACATTACATGTTGACATGATACTAAAGTAGTTTAGTATGAATACGCCAAGAAGGATGTTCTTGCCGAGGTCACGGTGAAAAGTTGTTTGCGGAAATCGGTGTTCATGAACACAGATAAGCAAAAACACTTGAATTGAATTCCACTCACCTGTGTGTTTGGATTAATCATGTACACCATAATATGTAAAACATACAGATATGTCCAGTGCTCCAAAAGGTTGTGAGCAAGATACCAAAGTGATCAAAATGTTGATCATTGGATAAACAGTGAAAAGTTAAACTTATGAAAGATAAGATATGTTTCTCGGAAAAATGGAGAGAATGAAGAGCTCGTTGCAATGAGTTACACCAGCTGAATTTTTGATGTAAACAGTTACACCAATTCAGTCTTCATACTTACTCCGACCGATTTTCGATTTTAATTGGGATTATGTGTTTCACACATAAGGGTGGCACAGTATGGAGGAATTGTGTTAAGTTAGATACTGTGGAGAATTCTATAACAGAGGCTAAGTATATTGTTGCTTAAAGAAGTAACAAGGGAGGGTATTTTGAATCATCAGTTCATTTATGAACATGGTATGGTTTCCAAGATGCTTGAAGCTCATGGAACATTGATGAATGATTTCATGACTTATTCTAAAGGAACCAAGGTCCTGCCAAATGATTCAAACATATACAAAGCTAAACTGATAAAATTACGTGAATTTTATGATAGCGTGAAAACGCGAAGATATGCAAGATACAAACGGGCCTGAAACGTCAGATCCGATGATGAAGTCTATACCACAAATGAAGCATGTATTACACCGGTATGCCATAGGTGTAAGGTGCTCAAGCACTGATAATATTATTGACTCTAGTGCAAGTGGGAGACTGTTGGAAATATGCCCTAGAGGCAATAATAAAATGTTATTATATATATTTCCACGTTCGTAATTAATGTTTATATTTCTGTGCTATAATTGCAATGACCCTGACTATGAGATTCAGAAGAAAACTCACTTGCATGTGTGGAAATGTAAACACCAAGAGTTCCTGGTTTAGCCTCTAAGACCAGCTCATGTGCTAACTGATGATTATGTTTTCTTAATCATGGACATTGTTCTTGTAACAAGGATGTCAGTAGCAATGGGAACATATTGTTAGCAGAACAATGATGTTGAACCGACCCCAGTATTGAATGATATACTTAGAGATCACATCGTAACTACATTATAAGTCATATCATGAAATGTTATCATATACGTAATTCCTTAGACCATGAGAGTATCGAGTTGCTTCACACAGGAAGACATGCTTTGGTTCTTAGATGAATCCTCCCGTAAATGGGAAGTAGTAAAATAAGTTCTGGGTATGTCAGATGGTGTGGCTAGTGACTGTGATAGTTCAAGAATGGGATTTTCTCCTTCACGATGAAGAGATATTGACTTTGGGCCCACTCGTTATGACGGTATCCATTCTAGTCTGGCCAGACACATTGTGATTTAATCACGGGGATATCGGAATACAATAACGAGAAATAGAGACAAACGAGCAAAGAGGATAACGAGTGGCTTGTGTTCAAAAAGTTGTTACACATGGGTGCCAAACTTCTCTCCTCTGACTTTGTCATATATCGGGAAGCAAAGGGAATGGTACATGACTAAACATAAAGGTTCACTCAAAGTTTATTCGTGTATGTGCGGGAGTCAACATGGGTGTCCATGGCTCCGCTGTTGATTATTGGCTATTGACAAAAGGCTGTTGCCCTATGTCCGGAAGATGTTCTGAGTCATGTCCGCATTATACCGAACCTATTGGGTCACACACTTAACGAGTAGTAATCTGTTAGAGAACTAGGAGATGAAAAGAGAAAGGGTACCGGAATTGTTTCGGGTGGAACCGGAAGTGTTTCCGGGTAGCACTAGAAGTGTTCTAGGTTGTGCCGAATGGTTTCAGAATATTCGTGAACGGTCTCGGATGATTCCGGAACATTCAAGAAGAGTCTTGAAGTGGTCACAAGACATCCGTGATAGTCTCGGAAGGTTTTGCAACATTCGGTAATAGTTGTGGAAAGGTTACGAAACATCGGGAAATTGTTCCGGGACTTCTAGAAATGTTTCGGGAGGTTCCGGAAGGTTCCCGGGAGCTTATGGAAGTATCCGGAGGGTTATGGAACTCTCCAAGACGCGGAAACCGAAGCTAGGCCAAGTAGGAAGGTCCACAAGGCCGTAGGTCGGTGGGAAATAGACTTTCCTTGGGGGCTAGGGCAAAACGCCAGGGTCCCTGGCGTTTCCCCCCTAGAAGCCGTAGTCCTCGGCGTTTCGTACTGGAATCCGTGTTGGACTCCTCCTGGTGGCCAAAACCGACTTTGGGGAGAACCCTCGCCCAAGTTGCGACCCTAGGCTTCCACCTATATATTCGGGGGCAGGGGTAGCCCCAAAGACACACCAGAAAATCCCCAAGGCTGCCCCAGCTAAATCCCACGCGCCTCTAATTCTCTTCGGGCTAGATCGTTCTAGTCCGGACGCCGCTAGACTCTTCTCCCTCTAGTTTCTCTCGGTGGCGTTCTTCTCTGGACGGCGGAGCGCTGCTGGATTGCTAAATCGGGATGTGTGGATACCGGTAGAGGGATCATACCTTTGATCCTTCTTCGAGGTCCTTCTTCTTCCTCGGAGATCATGTTCGAGGGACTTGTTCGTGGGACTTGATCGGGACGGATCACGGGACGGTTGGGATAGATCGCGCAACGGATCGTGGAACGGTACGCGGGATCGATATCCTCGCGGTTGGGAGGTCATTGAAATTCCTAGCTGCGGGGATCTGCACCAACGGTCTTCACCAACTCTACTTCCGCTACATCGGTTGGTGAGCCATGACCTAAAACCTTGCATGCAATCTTCTTGGATGATCTTGGGTTCTTGATTCGTAGGCCGAAATTTTTTGTTTTCTACTACGTTTCCCAACACAAGTTCTGATGGAGGTCGAGAGGAACCGCCGAGACTCTCACCATCTGTTGGAAGTCATTGCTCGCAACACCACTCAGCAGCGCAATGAGTTGGTGTCCCTGAACGACTTCATCCGACTTCATCCCCCGGTTTTTAGTTACTCCGCCGAGCCCCTTGACGCGGATGACTGGCTTTGCAGCATCGAGAGGAAGCTCCAAGCAGGCCGTGTTGCAACTGGTGACAAGGTCAGCTATGCCACCTATCACCTCGAAGGTGCAGCTAGCTCTTGGTGGGAGAACTTTCTGAATATGCGCCCCGTTGGACCACCTGCATCTTGGGAGGAATTCTGCACGTCCTTCCGCGAGCACCACATTCCCAAAGGTCTCATGGACCGCAAGCGTGAGGAGTTCTGCAACCTCACTCAAGGCAGAAGAACCGTTGATGAGTTTAGTCGTGAGTTCAACCGACTGGCTCGTTATGCTACCGAAGAAGTCTCCACCGACTCCAAGAAACAAGAGAGGTTCCGTTGTGGCCTCAACACTGGACTTCGTCATGAGCTCAACCTTCATGACTTTGCCACCTTCCAGGTCCTTGTCAACAAGGCCATCAAAGCAGAGGACATGAACACCCCCAACGACTTTCGCAAACACCCCAGAGATGACGGCTCATCCAGTTCTGGCTCCCAGAAGCGCAAGATCTGGATCCCAAACAGTATGTTCTGCCAGAACAACCCACCGAGGCCATCCTATGTGGCGCCTCGTCCACCCACCCAGTTCCACCCAGCTCCACCAAACAACCCAGCTCCACGCACTGTTTTCGGAGCCTGTTACAAGTGTGGTCAGGCAGGCCACTACTCTCGCGAGTGTCCCCAGAACCAGCTCCAGCATCAGAATGCTCCACCACGTGCCGGAGGCAACAACAAAAACAATGGTCGTGGCAAGCCACCCCAGAAGGTCTACACCGCCAAACCCGCTCCTCCCGCCACTCGTGGACGTGTGAACCAAATCGCCGCCGAAGAGACTGACGACACCACTGATGTCATTCTTGGTACGCTCCCAGTCAATTTTGTTCCTACTTCCGTTCTTTTCGACCCAGGAGCATCTCATTCATTCATGTCGGAAAGTTATGCACTTCGTCATGAGTTACCCTTTGTTGAATTATCCACCCCAATGATTATTCAAACTCCAGGGTCAAGATGGCAAACTAATAGAGTAAGCCATGGTAATCAAATTGCAATTGAGGGTTTAGTATTCCTTGCTTCACTCATAGCCCTCAAGTCTTCAGATATTGATGTCATCCTTGGCATGGATTTGCTATCAAGACAGAATGCCTACCTGGATTGCAAAGGCAAATCCGTGAAACTCACCCACCCTTCAGGCCAAACCGTCAACTATACCTCACCCAGAACAAGAATCCAAGTGCATTCTTTGAATGTACTTCCCCTTCCCGAACTTGAAGATATTCCGGTGGTTCGTGACTTCCCGGATGTCTTTCCTGAAGAACTGCCGGGCATGCCACCCGACAGATGTGTAGAGTTTATAGTGGATCTTGCCCCAGGAACCGCACCAATTTCTAGACGCCCATACAAAATGGCCCCACGTGAGTTAGCTGAGCTTAAAATCCAACTGGAAGCTTTGTTGGAGAAAGGCTTCATCCGCCCTAGCTCATCGCCATGGGGTTGCCCCGTTCTGTTCGTAACGAAGAAAGATGGAACAGAAAGGATGTGCGTAGACTATCGCCCGCTAAATTTAGCGACGATAAAGAACAAGTACCCACTGCCCAGGATCAATGATCTTTATGATCAACTTGCAGGATCCTCCGTCTTCTCCAAGATGGATTTGAGATTAGGTTATCATCAAATCAAAATCCGAAACGAGGACATTCCCAAAACGGATTTTACTACTCGTTATGGTCTTTACGAGTACACCGTCATGTCCTTTGGTTTAACCAATGCCCCCTCCACTTTCTCACGCATGATGAATTCGATCTTCATGGAGTATTTGGACCAGTTCGTCGTGGTTTACCTCGATGACATCCTTATATACTCGAAGAACGAAGAAGAACATGCCGAACACCTAAGGCTGGTATTGATGAAACTTAGAGAGCATCGCTTGTATGCTAAATTCTCCAAGTGTGAATTCTGGCTACCAGAAGTGACCTACTTAGGCCACGTGATTTCTGCAAAAGGCATTGTTGTGAATCCCGAGAGAGTTCAGGCCGTCCTTGACTGGACTCCACCTGAATAGGTTAAGCAAGTTAGGAGTTTTCTTGGCCTAGCCAGCTATTGTCGTCGCTTCGTCGAGAACTTTTCTAAAGTTGCAAAGCCTCTAACTGAACTCCTCAAGAAAGATAAGAAATTCCTATGGACTCCCAAGTGCGAGGAAAGCTTTCAAGAGCTAAAAAGAAGATTGACTTCCGCACCTGTACTTGCACCTCCAGACACCAAAAAGGATTTCGAGATCTATTGTGACGCATCACGGCAAGGGTTAGGATGCATACTTCTGCAAGATCGACATGTGGTAGCTTATGCTTCACGCCAGTTGCGGCCACATGAAGAGAACTATCCTACCCATGACCTTGAACTCGCTGCCGTAGTTCATGCCCTAACAACTTGGCGACATTACCTCCTTGGTAACCGTTGCGAGATCTATTCCGACCACCAAAGCCTCAAATATATTTTCACCCAGCCAGATCTTAATCTCAGGCAAAGACGCTGGATTGAGTTGATAAAAGATTACGACGTAGTAATTTCTTACACCCCAGGCAAAGCCAATGTCATGGCTGATGCACTAAGTCGTAAGTCGTATTGTAACAACCTCATGTTACAACAGCATCAACCACTTCTTCATGAGGACTTTCGCAAGCTCAATCTTGAGATTGTTCCTCATGGCTATCTTTCTACCTTGGTGGCAAAACCAACTCTTGAGGATCAAATTATAGTTGCCCAAAGGCGTGCACGAGGTGTTCGCCGGATCAAGGAGAACATTGCTAGCGGAGTTGCTAAATGTTTCTCCACAGATAGCCAGGGAACGGTTTTCTTTGGAAATCGTTTGGTAGTACCTAAGAATAAGGAACTAAGGCAACTCATCCTCAAGGAAGCCCATGACACACCCCTCTCAATTCATCCCGGTAGAACAAAAATGTACCGAGATCTACGCCAGAGATTTTGGTGGACTAGGATGAAGAGAGACATTGCTCAATTTGTTGCCGAATGTGATGTTTGTCGTCGCATTAAGGCAGAACATCAAAGACCTGCTGGTACACTTCAACCTTTGTCTATTCCCGAGTGGAAATGGGACAAAGTCGGTATGGACTTCATCACCGTCTTTCCAAAAACCCAGAAAGGAAACAATGCCATCTTCGTTGTCATAGATAGGCTTTCCAAAGTTGCTCACTTCCTTCCGGTTCGTGAGTCTATAACTTCTAGCCAGTTAGCAGACTTGTACATCTCTAGAATTGTATCCCTTCATGGTGTTCCTTTGGAAATCAATTCTGATCGTGGTAGCCTTTTCACCTCTAGATTTTGGGGAAGCTTTCAGAATGCTATGGGAACTCATCTCTCCTTTAGTACAGCTTTCCATCCTCAGTCTAGCGGTCAAGTCGAAAGGGTTAACCAAATTCTTGAAGACATGCTCAGAGCTTGTGTTATCTCATTCGGAAAGAATTGGGAGAAGTCTCTTCCATTTGCCGAATTTGCTTATAACAATAGTTTTTAATCTAGTCTGAACATGGCTCCTTTTGAACTCCTTTATGGACGACGATGTCGGACACCTTTAAACTGGTCAGAAACCGGTGAAAGACAATTCTTTGGACCGGACATGATCAAGGAAGCAGAAGAGCAAGTTCACATTGTTCGTGATCAATTGAAAGCAGCCCAGTCTCGTCAGAAAAGCTACTATGATCGTCATCATAGGCAAGAGAGCTACAATCTGGATGAGAAGGCTTACCTTCGGGTTACTCCTCTGAAGGGAACCCAACGTTTCGGTATCAAAGGCAAGTTGGCCCCACGTTACATCGGACCTTTCCGCATTATTGCTAAACGTGGAGAAGTTGCCTACCAACTTGTACTACCTCCGCACCTCTCCCGAGTACATGATGTATTCCATGTGTCCCAACTCAGGCGTTGCTTCAAGGACCCCATCCGCGAAGTCGACCATGAAACGCTTGATCTTCAAGATGACCTTTCTTATCGAGAATACCCCGTTCGTATTCTTGATTCCGCAGAGCGTGTCACCCGTCGTCAGAAGATTAGGTTTCTGAAAGTGCAATGGTCACACCACTCCGAAAGAGAAGCTACGTGGGAAAGAGAAGACCGTCTCAGTGCCGAATAACCCTCCTTCCTCCCGCAGACTTCTGAATCTCGGGACGAGATTCTGTTGAGTGGGGGCGAGTTGTCAGAACCCTCTGTTAGGTAATGTACTAGGATCAAGTAACCTTGCATCATGTCAAATTTGCAAAGGAAATCAACTTCAAAATCCAAATGGGAGAAGGAACACCCCCAGTTGAATTAATTCAAAAGGCCAGATAAAATCTTCTCCAAAAATTCATGTTAGATTTTTGAAAAGTCTTATAAATGAGTGTGATCACATATCAAGTGATGTGGGACCCACCCCATGCTCATAGATTTTTCAAATATTCAAACAGTGCCTTGGAATTAAAGAAATACCCCTATTTGATTTAAGATTCAAATTATTTGAATTTTAAAAATGTTGAAACTTTATGAGTGGCTAGTCTAAATTATTATGAGGCCACATAAAAAATTTCATCATTTAATAAAAATTTTAGCTATTTATTTTAGCTAAACAGAACAAATGTTAGAAAAGAAAAATAGAAAAGAAATCAGAAAACCTTACCTGGCGCCCAGGCGAAGCAGGCCCACCCCAGCCCAGCCGGCCCACAGGGGCAGGGGCGTCTTCTTCCCCCTCCCGTGCCTCCAAGCTACTCGGTGGAATGCCACCGAGCTAGCCGGGGACGCCACGTCGCCGTCGAGGAGCTTCCAGGCCTCCTCGTGGCCTCTTCTCACACCTGGAGACTCCCCGCAGCCTCCGCAGTCCATTCCCCCCCTCCAGAGCGTCCTCCTCCTCCTCCCGTGCTCGAATCCGTCGCCGCCCGAAGCCTCATCGGAGCGCCGTCGAGCCCCCGCGTGGCCACCGTGCCCTAGAGCTCAAGCCAGCAAGTCCACCGTGCTCCTCGTCCTCGACTTCGACGACTAGCAGCAGGAGACGCATCAATTCGGGCCAGACGGGACGCAAACTTCACCGAGAACTCGCCGGACCCGCGAGCTCGCCGTCGTTGATTCGCCGCCGTTGAAGCCTCCCCGAGCTTGATGTTGCTTCTGTTCGATCCGCGGTGAGCTTGTGAGTTTTTCCCCCAAGCTCCTAGCACCCCGTAGCCCCTCTAGCCAAATCCGCCATGAGAACCGAGCTCGTCGCCGCCATGGTTGAGCTAGAGCTCGCCCTCGTGCTCCTCGCGACACCCCAGTGCGCGCGTTTGACTCGTGGGTGTTCCAGCTTTCGAACGCACACGAGCTCAGCCCATTCCGTGCCCCCTAGCCTCGACTACGACCTCGCCGGTTCTCTGTTTCCGCCGGAGTCGTCGCCGTCGTCGCTCCCGACCACCCCATGACCCCCTGTTGCCTCCAGAAGATGCGGAAGACGATGCTGAGCAAGATGGTGTCCTCCCCGTGGCCTCCCGTGGCCCCTAGGCCATTCCGGCGAGTGCGCCGCCGTGGCCAGGCCACCGGCGTCAAGCCGCCGGTGGGTTAGCCCTTAAGCACTCGGCTAATGACCCCCCTGGGTCACTGACCAGTGGGCCCAGTGGCTTAATTAAGCCACTGGATTAATTTAACCCACGGGTTAGTTAACCCAGTCACTGACAAGGTGACCCCACATGTCAGCCCCCCCCCTGACGTCAGCACTTGCGCAATAAATCATTTTATGAATTTCCAGAAAATCAAAATGAATTAAAAGAATTCCAGAAATTCCAGAAAATACCCCAACCTTTGGAAATTCATAGAAAATTCATATTAACTCCAAATTGGACAAATAATATATGAAAAATGATCAGGAGAAAATTATCTTTCCAAATATGCAACTTTCAACTTTGTTTGAGTTGAATTTAAAATGTGATCAGTAGCATTTGCTATTTGATTTAAATGGAATTAAATCAAATTCAAATCAAATATTTTTGCAACTTGAACCATGGCAACATGCTACATTTCAATCACACATCAGAGGCATATCATACACATTTGAAGTTGTTTCAAAATGATCAAACTATATCACATATAACTTGGTTAATGTTGAATTCAAATGTGGAGTTTGAATTTGCAATTCAATTTGCAATATACTCCATTTAAATGGAATGCTCAACACATCAGTACCATGAACATCACCCTTTCAATATTATTCATGTGATTGTGCATTGTACATTTTGTTGATCCTATGATTGTCATGTTGCTGTTAGATGTGGAGCCGGAGCCCGAGGTCACCCCCTACGTTGAAGACCCCGAACCCGAACCTCGTCAGCAAGGCAAGCAAACCCCCTTTGATCATGTCGATAAAATCCCACTTCCCTCTCATGTCTCGCTTATGCATTGTTTAGGATGATCACCATGCTTCGTTTCTACCGCATAGATGAACCCATTCCTTTGCATGACCTATCATTTTGTCACAGTAGTAAGCAAACCACAATCCTAGCAAATGTAGGAGTTATTTGATATCATATGGCCCCTGCAATGTTATCGATTATTGCATGCTTAGTATGATACCATGTTGTACTGTGATGTGAGTCGGGATGGGAATGATCACGTTGATGATGGTAGAAAAGTGTTGGTGAATCGACCCTAATACAAGGTGAACGATGAGAGGCTGTGTAGGAGTACACAGTGGGTTGTCTCGTTGAACACCGCCCTAGTACGAGTTCTTGTGTGGTGATCCAAGATGAAGAGTACAACCACACATTGGGCTCACTGACCCCTCCCAACTTACTAACTCATCCCTTTCGATGTCCAGATGTCGCAATAGTTCGGAGTTCTGGTAGGTCTGTGGCCTGGATGCTAAGTGAGAGAACGGCTCATCCGAGACCGGCTTATGCACCATGCACACATCACTTGGGTCCACTTCGGTAAACCGGCCGGGTTCACGATTGTGGTAACCAACCCAAGTAGGCGGCTTTCTCGGACTAGATCGGCTATGAGGTAACAGTTGTGGTGAGCATCCTCGCTGGCACCCCTTGAATGGTGTCGAGATCAAAGGCGGTAAATGATGATCATGTGTGTGTAGCGGTACACCCTTGCAAGGTTAACAAAACCATTCGAATAGCCGCGTCCGCGGTTATGGACTGCTTGGAAAGCTTAGCTTGATTACTAGATAACTTGAACCGGATACTTCTAAAACACACCAAGATAAGTGTGAGTGCTATGGCGTGCTTTCTAGTGGGGAAGTCGAGGAAGGCACCATAGTGGTGTATTGATTGGAGAAAGTAGTGGACTCGTGTACGCTTCTTACCTCAAAGTCTGGTATTCGTAGTTCAGGATTAGCCAAGTCAAAGCTAGCACTTCTGCAAATGAACCCCACCTCCCTTTATCTTGACACATATGCATGAGTAGTATAGCTCCTATGTAAGTCTTGCTGAGTACGACTTTGTACTCACGTTTGCTTAATCTATGTTTTAGATGATGCCACTGACCCTGAAGGTGGCTTCTTCATCGAGCTGGACGACTGAAGACCAACTAGTCTAGTCCCATTCAGACGACTGGTAACCTCGTGGAGGGCTTTGTGTTTAAAT
This sequence comes from Bromus sterilis, assembly GCA_950022295.1. Taxonomy (NCBI): domain Eukaryota; kingdom Viridiplantae; phylum Streptophyta; class Magnoliopsida; order Poales; family Poaceae; genus Bromus; species Bromus sterilis. The sequence continues at coordinate 42,101,801 of OX465595.1, read as the reverse complement.
AAGGCTTCTTAAGCCATTTGTTAAACTTGTCTGTACTCAGACATAATTTGATTCCGCTTGTAATGTAATGTTGGATCACATGTATGTGATCTCTGTGTGCACTCTATAAGAGTTATCAATAAAAATGTACACTTTGTAGAGAATTGCAATGGTACCTGCTGTTCATACAAGGCATGTGTGCTGCGTGTATGTATATAACATGCATGTCTTTGTATGGGTTTTCGAGACCTTAGTTGTGTTCTGGCTGGCGGTCTTTCATACACCAAGTGGCCCTTAGATGTGCGCAGCTTGGGGCATCGCGATGCGATTGTTCGACACTCTGTCTCGTGCACACTTTGTGGTATGATCGAGCCCGCCCTAGACCCCGACTAAGTGATCGGGCTAGAGTAAGTCTATGTAAGAGTTATGAGATAGTCGATAGTATGGTTGAGGCGACTTGTCTTTGAATATGGGAGTTCACCACCCATATCATTAGACTTGTGTGCGGACGATGAGGACCCATCTCAGTTGATCATCCGGCCTGGATGGGATGCCCCTCACGTACGATGCTTTCCGAGAACGTTCTGTGCTTGGCCTTTTCTGCTTAGACAAGTGGGTACGGTTCTCGGCTCTCCATATGACTATGCCTTAACTGGACTTGCATACGCTAACCCCGGTTCCCGACAACTTTGGCAGTGATAAACAAAGGAGATTGTGGGAATGTGATCGTCCCCGTTTGGGAGCCGTTCCTCAAAACTTGTCCAATCTGAGAAGCAATTGAGTTATCTATTAGCATTCGTTGACAAATCATGCACCTCTCAAAACTTGTTTTCATTCTGTTTGATCTAAGGATAGCACTTGAGTTTTCCCTGCTTGCCTTTAACAAGGCTGTAGTTCCTTTACTTTTATGTTGAGTCAGTTTTCCCTACTTCTCCCTACTTCCTCCTTTCCCAAAGAGAACAGACACTTGATGCTGATGAAGATTCATCAATATAATGTTGCATTAAAGTTTTCCCATGCCATATCATTGTTGACATTATCTCTTGATAAGTATGTTGTTTGTAAAATCATTTGCCAAGCAAACATCTTCCTTTGTGTTAGCATTTGCACTTCATGACTAATAGCTTGTTCTTTGAAAAAGTTCCAAGTTGTCTCTTCAAAATATAAAGAGAAAGAGCAAAGGTAAAAGCCTTTAGTTGTCCCTTGACCAAAGGACTTGTTTGCCATGATTTGATGAGTTTCCTTAGCCCTACTTTTGATTATAATTGTTATTACTCTTTCATAAGGGCTTTATGAGTTGGAGATTTTTGTTCAGGATGTTTGAGTTTGGTGAAAAGATCATGATGCTTCTTGTCCGTATTTTATTTATCGACACTTCACTCTCTAAACTTGTGGAAAGGTTTACCGAGCTCAGCTTTCGCTTGGGGACAAGCGAGGTCTAAGCTTGGGGGAGTTGATACGTCCAAAATGCATCACTATTTTATATCGTAATTCATCCTTATTCATTGATATATTTCATGTTACGATGATGTTCTTATGTTGTTTTGGCTTATTTTACAAAGTTTGCAACTTTCTGGTGCCGAAGCAGCAGACGCAGGATTCAGCGGTAAAAAGTGGACGCTGAGTTGCTGAAGAAGAATACCTCCAAATTACCTGAAAATCAACGGGGGGTATTTTCCAGAAGAATAACGAAGACTCGCCGAAGAGCGGCCAGAGGGGGGCCACAGGAGCCCCAGGTGGCCACCTGGCGCGGCCCCACCCCTGGCTGCGCCGGGAGGGCGCCTGGAGCCCTAGGGCCACTCCCGGCTCCCCCCTCTGGCCTATATACTCCTTGTTATGTGAAAACCCTAAAAAGAGAATCCATCACGGAGTTCCGCTGCCGCTTCGTGGAGGAAACCTACAGAGAATAAAAGGGCTCTCCGGCGGGCAGATTCCGCCGAGGAGATCACCTCCCGGAAGGGGAGATCATCGCCATCGTCATCACCATCGTCACGGGCATCATCGAGATCATCATCAACATCATCCCCAACATCAGCACCATCTCCACCACCATCCAATCTCACCTCACAAGTTCATCTTGTGTTGTAATCCGTACTATCTATCCTCTCCACTCTACCGGTGTTGATTACTCCTTTGTGGTGAATGCTATTGAGTTTTGTTGGAGAAATACCATTATGTCCAGATTGTTTATCATATATTTATCACCTCTGATCATGATCTATTTTATGTCTTGTGAGTAGTTACTTTAGTTCTTGAGGACATGGGAGAAGTCTAGTTGCTAGTAGTCATATGATGTTGAAGTAATTTGTGTTGTTTGATATTTAAGTTGTGTTGTTATTTTCCTAGTGGTGTTGTGTGAGTCGAACACTCAACACTTCGCCTTCTTAAGGACCTAGGGGAATACATTGTGCACAAAATGATTGGGCCACTTGCTGCTCCTCAGTGCTACTTACTTTGCTTTCTTTTATCTTATCGTTGCTTATATCAAAAACCCCTAAAAAGTTACCTTTCAGTGTTTGCAGTTATTCCTTGCCCACTATCACCTATCAATACCTTTCGCTCCTCGTTGGTTTCGACACTCTTACTTATCGAAAACGCTACAATAGATCCCTTTACGTTGAGGGTCATCACCTGCCGGAGGGAGGATTGACCTCCGGGAACTTCTTCACCACCATGGACGCTTCCCAGATGAGCCGTGAGTAGTCCACCTTGGACCATGGGTCCATGATCAGTAGCTTTGTGATGTCCTCTCCCCCTCTTTGTTCTTCATGGATTATACCTTGTGAGCTGCTGTAAGGCCCGATATGCGGTATTGTTCCAGATCTAGATGTTTCCATCCAGATCCGGGGACGAAGCACATATCGGTCTCATCGCGACATATGACGAAGTCATATGCCCCGGATTTCCAACATGATATCACAACATTACAGATACAAGGATACAACATCTCATACAATCGGCATACAACTGCCTTAAGTACAATACATCAGCGGAAGATACATGTCTGAGTACAGACTACAATCAAATGCCTAGTGGCAAAAGAAAATCATCGATCCCCATAACCACACGGGTCCAGGCCCTCCGCCGGGATCCGCCTATCTAGTCGTCGTCGAGTCTCCACGTGAAACTTCGATCACCGTACCTGTTGTCGATCAAGAACCCTGAAAAGAGTTTGGGGGTAGTATCATGAGTACAGAAGTACTCAGCATCCAACTGTAGTGGTCATCTGACCCAGCAAGGACTTCATCACTCGTCATTCTAGGACAACTAGTAGTTTACGGGAAGGATGGGGTAAGTGGTGAGGTTGCTGCCGCACTAGCATTTATGAAGTGGCTAACGATCTAGACAGTAAGATAAGAAGCCAAGCATTCGATGAGGAATCGCCTCCAACAAGTCTTGCTATCAACTACTACGCAAACATAACACCTATCCTATCCTTGTCCTCCTCTTTGCATCCCGACGAAGAAGAAGCAGTCAAGTCACACACACACATTGATCAAGTTATATTAAGATTATCTCAGTTGTTGTTGTCTATGAACAAGGAGTAGGTCTCAAGTCATCCATAACCGTGGACACTGCTTCTCGAAAAGATTTAACCCTACAGGGGTGTACCAACTACCCATTACAAGGATCCGCACGCACGCCCATCTCTCTCAGTTGCTACCCATCACAGGCAACCATTTTATGATTTAGTTCCAAGAGATCCGCAACGTCAGGTCCCTCTAACTAACAACGAACAAAGCCGGGTGGCCCCGGGGGAGTCGACACCCAACCCAAAAGCCGGCCACGCTCTCGGATCGGACTCTTCTGAATGGCTAAGGTCGGGGTTAGCCTCACCTATATAACAGGGGACTTCCCTAGCTCACCAGTGTGGACTAACAAAGGAACTATGTCTCTCCTGGCCCGAGTTGTTTTAAAACCACTGGCTGCAGACCAGTTATGCATGCGGGTTTCAAATGGTAAATCATCTTGGGCCACCACTAGAGATGTTTGAAGCTAGGTAGGTAAGAAGAGGGGACCCCATAGTATCCCACACGCGGTTAGGCACGCTCAGTCTTAAAACCAATACCCGGAACTCGGATCCGAGGTGACTCGAATGGAACAAAGCGTCGGGGCGGGATAGCCTAGACCTTCCATCCTTCGTCGAGTATAGTCAATATTATAATAATCATATCATAAATAACAATAATAATAATGTGATATCCCAAACAAAGGAGTAACAGGGTCACATTGTAGCATCCTAAGCATGCATACTAAGCAGGGGCTGAGCAACGAGCAATAGTAACATAGCAGTACAAGGTTTGCTGGGAGGGGACATGGCTGTATCGGTTTGAAAGAGGCTGTAAACATGTGGTAGGATCAAACATCGAACCTAACCAAGACTAGCATGCAAACCGCTGGTTGAAATAGAATGGATCATAAGTAATGTATAGTCCTTTCATGTTGATAAGTCGGGTTCCGAAGGTGTAGTTGATCGCAAGCTCGCATCGTCTCCGAGAGGTACCCGCGGAAGCACACAAGACGATAAACACTGGAAAGCAATCAACGAGCAAGCACTCTATTACTACGGGGCAACACAAGATCAAGAATACATCACACGACACGCCAACGCGATACGGATCTATCTTCGAGAACGGTTACTAACAGTTTAAGTGGGGTATTGGTCACACACGACGAATACCGCACGTTTACGGTGGTTCAAGTTGCTTAGCTACAGGTGATCAACCAACGGTTATTAACATGGAAACTCAAGCAAGCATGGCATAGCACACAAACATGTCAAGAGGTGAAGCACAAAGTAAACTATCTATGCTAGTCAATTTAAGTGAGGCACAACCTAAACATGGCATAACACTAAGTGTCGCACGATGATTATAAGATTTGATACTGTTCTGTCCTAAACCATATTTTAGGTTGGTTAACAACAGCAAACAATATCATAAACACAAAGTACACGAAAAACTAATCAAGTTACATATAAAGAACACCCCAAACGGAGTTACGGTTAAAAAGATACAAGCAAAACGAGTTACGGGCACAATCTGCCAACATCACAAAGCACACTTTAGAGCATTGCATAAACAGGGTAATGAGTGCAAACATGCTCACGAATGACATGCAATTAAATTAGACATGACAAGGAAGGCATGGCAAAAAGAATCATGCAAATAGGCATCATAGATCAAAAGATATTAAGCAAACAACATGGCATCGCAAAGTAACAGACTTAGTGAAAACAGAGGTGGCTGTCAAAAACAGCAGCATAGCAACTTTGGAGCTAAATATCCATATGAACAGGAAGAATATCATGACAATGCAATACATGGGCATGAAGTAGACATGATGCTTAACAATATGCAATTGGAATCACTCAATTCCGATAAACGGTCGCGACACACTCGTCGACCGAAGTTGCAACAATATATAAACAGCAGCACACTAACAGCAGGGTAGCTACTTTGGAGCACGATACAATCAACATGCAGCAAGCAAATATGACATGTGAAGGCATGGAACTGAAGTATAAAAAATGCTTAACAGGATGCAAAAGGATTCAACCAATTCCGACGAACGGTTGCGAAGCAATCGTCGCCCGAAGTTGCAATAAAATAACAGTTTTCAGACAGTTTAACAGCAGCAGTTGCAATTAACGATCTGATGCCCTGTTTAGCACACAATTACACAATCAAGATGACCTCAAATGCAAATTCTCGCAAAAGATGAATTGAAGTACACGCAATTCTAAGCAACTTTCATTTTGGGGGCACGTTCATCGGAGCTACGGATCAACGGGAAATTACATTGCAAAACTGGATCAGTAGCACAAATATTAAAGACTTAGCAAAATTAACAGATAAATAAAAAAACGTAACAGGGAAAAAAAAGAGGGCCTCACCCCTTAGTGGGCTCGGCCCACTGCAGGCGGTGGCTGGCGGCCTAGCTGGTCTGGCTCGACTGGGACGCTTGGGGTGCGCGGCCCACGTGGTGCGCTTGCTGGGCCGGCCCACCCGTGGCGGCGGCAGCTCGCCCGTCCCGATCCAGATCGGATCGAGGACAGCGGCGGCGCCCGGTGGTTCACGGCGGCCTCCTCCGGCGAGGAGCGGCGCTGCATGGAACGGAGGGAGGTCAAGGCGGCGAGGCAGGGGTGTGGCGGAGGTCTGTGGCGCATCCATCGGGGCGACGCGGTGCTCGAGCTCGCCAGAGCGCGGCAGCTCCTCAAGCTCGGTCGTGGCCGGAGCCATGGCACAGCGGCTGCGCGAAGACCTGCGCGAGACGGCGAGGCGCACGGTAAGGAGGAGGGAAGGAAAGGAGGCGCCGCGAGCTGCTCACCGGAGCTGCGTCGGCGCGCGCGACGCGTTGGTTCGCCGGCGAGAGGAGGCGGCGGCGCGGCAGGCGACTTCCACGGGAAGCGGCGGCTGACCAGATGGGCTCGGGCGGGCCAGACGGCGGATCTGGGGCCCTGCGGGGCCCAGGCGCGGCTGGATCCGGCTGGAGGTGACGTGGCCTCTCCAGAGCTACAAATCTGAGGATCTGACGGCTCTGGATAGCCCAGGAGTTAGGGTTTCGACTTTTTGGGGCTGGTTTAGGCAGATCTGAAAATTCAGAGGGGTGTGGCTGCAAATATCACAAGGGGAACCCTAAAATGGGAGTGGGAGGCTGGTGGTCTTTATATAGGGCAGGTTGGGTGGTCAGTTTGCAAAAACATCCCCGGTTTTCTCTCGCGCGCGCGACGTTTACGTTTCTGACCGCCGGGGGTCCGCAGGACCTCCGATTCGGGTAAAACTTCGAACTGCGCGATTAGTGCTTCGAGGCGGCGGCGTTCACCTCGCTTGGGAACCGCTCTGAGAACACTTTCCGGCGCGCTATAAAAATATCCCGTTTACTTATTAAACGGGGTTTTCGTTCCGTTGGATGCGGCTGGTCTCGTGCGGTTTTCGCGACGGTGTTCGGGTGAAACCCGGTGTCACAAAGGTCGATTGTCAGGGTGGCAAGGGTCGGTCTCCATCCGGTACGAGATAAGAGGGGGGGAAATAATCGCCGATCAATAAATCGGTGATGCAAACACCGCACACAAATCAGACAATCAAACAATTCACACCGAAAACAAATTTTTAATTTTTGTGAAATCTGGGTTGATACAATACAACACCACCAACAAGGGATCTCGTCCCGAGATCCAGGATGATCTGGGGGAGAGGGGGGAAGAGAAAAGAGAGACGACGATCTTTAGCACCACCAACAAGGTACTCTGCTCCATGTCGACGTCGAACTTCGGTTGAGATAAATTTCCGCAGAGAGACGACGTCGTCGGAAAAACGAAACCGTCGGTGTCAAGAGGAAGAACGACAGCTAAAGCCTGGTCAAAGGGATAGTGCTTTTCGACGCAAGTCGTGAAAGCACCGGGCAAAAGGAGGGAGGGCAAAGGACGACCCAGATGATATCCGAAACCAAAGAAGCTAAAGGTACTACAGGAATTCCCACCTGAGCTCGGAATCGAGACAATACTTCCCAAGCAAAGCATTGTAACGATTTTGATACTCCACACTCTCGAGATCCTAAAGTTTGAAGGGGATAAGTCGAGAATTAAAACACTTACGACACTTGTCCTGACCAGAGCAAGGGTAAGGAGTAAAAAGATTCCTACTCTCCGATAACTAACTTAGTAACTACAAAATAGTTTTTGTCTAGACTCGACTTCGGCCAGAGAAGGGATCCTACAATCGGTAAGGCTCTGATACTAAGTTGTAAGGCCCGATATGCGGTACTGTTCCAGATCTAGATGTTTCCATCCAGATCCGGGGAAGAAGCACATATCGGTCCCACCGCGACATATGACGAAGTCATATGGCCCGGATTTCCAACATGATATCACAACATTACAGATACAAGGATACAACATCTCATACAATCGGCATACAACTGCCTTAAGTACAATACATCAGCGGAAGATACATGTCTGAGTACAGACTACAATCAAATGCATAGTGGCAAAAGAAAATCATCGATCCCCATAACCACACAGGTCCAGGCCCTCCGCCGGGATCCGCCTATCTAGTCGTCGTCGAGTCTCCACGTGAAACATCGATCACCATACCTGTTGTCGATCAAGAACCCTGAAAAGAGTTTGGGGGTAGTATCATGAGTACAGAAGTACTCAGCATCCAACTGTAGTGGTCATCTGACCCAGCAAGGACTTCATCACTCGTCATTCTAGGACAACTAGTAGTTTACGGGAAGGATAGGGTAAGTGGTGAGGTTGCTGCCGCACTAGCATTTATGAAGTGGCTAATGATCTAGAGAGTAAGATAAGAAGCCAAGCATTCAATGAGGAATCGCCTCCAACAAGTCTTGCTATCAACTACTACGCAAACACAACACCTATCCTATCCTTCTCCTCCTCTTCGCATCCCGACGAAGAAGAAGCAGTCAAGGCACACACACACGTTGATCAAGTTATATTAAGATTATCTCAGTTGTTGTTGTCTATGAACAAGGAGTAGGTCTCAAGTCGTCCATAACCGTGGACACGGCTTCTCGAAAAGATTTAACCCTGCAGGGGTGTACCAACTTCCCATTACAAGGCTCCGCACGCACGCCCATCTCTCTCAGTTGCTACCCATCACAGGCAACCATTTTATGATTTAGTTCCAAGAGATCCGAAACGTCAGGTCCCTCTAACTAACAACGAACAAATCCGGGTGGCCCCCGGGGAGTCGACACCCAACCCAAAAGCCGGCCACGCTCTCGGAACGGACTCTTCCGAATGGCTAAGCTCGGGGTTAGCCTCACCTATATAACAGGGGACTTCCCTAGCTCACCAGTGTGGACCACCAAAGGAACTATGTCTCTGCTGGCCCGAGTTGTTTTAAAACCACTGGCTGCAGACCAGTTATGCATGCGGGTTTCAAATGGTAAATCAGCTTGGGCCACCACTAGAGATGTTTGAAGCTAGGTAGGTAAGAAGAGGGGACCCCATAGTATCCCACACGCGGTTAGGCACGCTCAGTCTTAAAACCAATACCCAGAACTCGGATCCTAGGTGACTCGAATGGAACAAAGCGTCGGGGCGGGATAGCCTAGACCGTCCATCCTTCGTCGAGTATAGTCAACATTATAATAATCATATCATCAATAACAATAATAGTAATGTGATATCCCAAACCAAGGAGTAACAGGGTAACATCGTAGCATCCTAGGCATGCATACTAAGCAGGGGCTGAGCAACGAGCAATAGTAACATAGCAGTACAAGGTTTGCTGGGAGGGGACATGGCTGTATGGGTTTGAAAGATGCTGTAAACATGTGGTAGGATCAAACATCGAACCTAACCAAGACTAGCATGCAAACCGCTGGTTGAAATAGAATGGATCATAAGTAATGTATAGTCCTTTCCTGTTGATAAGTCGGGTTCCGAAGGTGTAGTTGATCGCAAGCTCGCATCGTCTCCGAGAGGTACCCGCGGAAGCACACAAGACGATAAACACTGGAAAGCAATCAACGAGCAAGCACTCTATTACTACGGGGCAACACAAGATCAAGAATACATCACACGACACGCCAACGCGATACGGATCTATCATCGAGAACGGTTACTAATAGTTTAAGTGGGGTATCGATCACACACAACGAATACCGCACGTTTACGGTGGTTCAAGTTGCTTAGCTACAGGTGATCAACCAACGGTTATTAACATGGAAACTCAAGCAAGCATGGCATAACACACAAACATGTCAAGAGGTGAAGCACAAAGTAAACTATCTATGCTAGTCAATTTAAGTGAGGCACAACCTAAACATGGCATAACACTAAGTGTCGCACGATGATTAAACGATTTGGTGCTATTCTGTCCTAAACCATATTTGAGGTTGGTTAACAATAGCAAACAATAGCATAAACACAAAGTACACGAAAGACTAATCAAGTTACATATAAAGAACAGCCCAAACGGAGTTACGGTTAAAAAGATACAAGCAAAACAAGTTACGGGCACAATCTGCCAACATCACGAAGCACACTTTAGACCATTGCATAAACAGGGTAATGAGTGCAAACATGCTCACAAATGACATGCAATTAAAGTAGACATGAAAAGGAAGGCATGGAAAAAATAATCATGCAAATAGGCATCATAGATCAAAAGATATTAAGCAAACAACATGGCATCGCAAAGTAACAGACTTAGTGAAAAACAGAGGTGGCTGTCAAAAACAGCAGCATAGCAACTTTGGAGCTAAATATCCATATGAACAGGAAGGATATCATGACAATGCAATACATGGGCATGAAGTAGACATGATGCTTAACAATATGCAATTGGAATAAATCAATTCCGATAAACGGTCGCGACACACTCGTCTACCGAAGTTGCAACAATATATAAACAGCAGCACACTAACAGCAGGGTAGCTACTTTGGAGCACGATACAATCAACATGCAGCAAGAAAATATGACATGTGAAGGCATGGAACTGAAGTATAAACAATGCTTAACAGGATGCAAAAGGATTCAATCAATTCCGACGAACGGTTGCGAAGAAATTGTCGCCCGAAGTTGCAATAAAATAACAGTTTTCAGACAGTTTAACAGCAGCAGTTGTAATTAACGGTCTGATGCCCTGTTTAGCACACAATTACACAATCAAGATGACCTCAAATGAAAATTCTCTCAAAAGATGAATTGAAGTACACGCAATTCTAAGCAACTTTCATTTTGGGGGCATGTTCATCGGAGCTACGGATCAACGGGAAATTACATTGAAAAACTGGATCAGCAGCACAAATATTAAAGACTTAGCAAAATTAACAGATAAATAAAAAAACGTAACAAGGGAAAAAAGAGGGCCTCACCACTTAGTGGGCTCGGCCCACTGGAGGCGGTGGCTGGCGGCCTGGCTGGTCTGGCTGGACTGGGCCGCTTGGGGCGCGCGGCCCACGTGGTGCGGTTGCTGGGCCGGCCCACCCGTGGCGGCGGCAGCTCGCCCGTCTCGGTCCAGATCGGATCGAGGACAGTGGCGGCACCCGGTGGTTCACGGCGGCCTCCTCCGGAGAGGGGCGGCGCTGCATGGAACGGAGGGAGGTCGAGGCGGCGAGGCAGGGGCGCGGCGGAGGTCTGTGGCGCATCCATCGGGGCGACGCGGTGCTCGAGCTCGCCGGGGCGCGGCAGCTCCTCAAGCTCGGCCGTGGCCGGAGCCATGGCACGGAGGCTGCGCGACGACCTTTGGGAGACGGCGAGGCGCACGGTAAGGAGGAGGGACAGAAAGGAGGCGTCGCGAGCTGCTCACCGGAGCTGCGTCGGCGCGCGCGACGCGGTGGTTCGCTGGCGGGAGGAGGCGGCTTCCACGGGCAGCGGCGGCTGACCAGATGGGCTCGGGCAGGCCAGGCAGCGGATCCGGGGCCCTGCGGGGCCCAGGCGCGGCTGGATCCGGCTGGAGGTGATGTGGCCTCTCCAGAGCCACAAATCTGAGGATCTGACGGCTCTGGATAGCCCAGGAGTTAGGGTTTCGAATTTTTCGGGCTGGTTTAGGAAGATCTGAAAATTAAGAGAGGTGTGGCTACAAATAACACAAGGGGAACCCTCAAATGGGTGTGGGAGGCTGGTGGTCTTTATATAGGGCAGGTTGGGTGGTCAGTTTGCAAAAACATCCCCGATTTTTCCCTCGCGCGCGCGGCGTTTACGTTTCTGACCGCCGGGGGTCCGCAGGACCTCCGATTCGGGTAAAACTTCGAACTGCGTGATCAGTGCGTCGAGACGGCGGCGTTCACCTCGCGTGGGAACCGCTCTGAGAACACTTTCCGGCGCGCTATAAAAATATCCCGTTTACTTATTAAACGGGGTTTTTCGTTCCGTTGGCTGCGACTGGTCTCGTGCGGTTTTCGCGACGGTGTTCGGGTGAAACCTGGTGTCGCAAAGGTCGGTTGTCAGGGTGGCAAGGGTCGGTCTCCATCCGGTACGAGATAAGAGGGGGGAAAATAATCGCCGATCGATAAATCGGGGATGCAAACACCGCAAACAAATCAGACAATCAAACAATTCACACCGAAAACAAATTTTTAATTTTTGTAAAATCTGGGTTGTTACAGCTGCCCTACATGATCAAGGCACATGTGTAATTCTTTCTGTTGTTCTATGTTGAGTTTGCTGGGATCTGATCGATTATGAGACTATGTTTAGATTGTGATGAGTAGAAATATTTGGCTCTTGTCCTTTTATATTTGCGTTCTTGAGTAATTGTTGCATGTTGTCCGTTGGTGTTTATTGCTTTGGCTAAGTACTAGGTAGTAACTCCAAGAGGGAGCGTTATGCATGATTGTGGGTTCATGCCCCCTGATGACTAGCTTGAGTGACAGAAACATGAGTCTAGGGGATGTTTTGTTGCCACAAGGGGGAAAACAATGGTGCTTGTAACCGTGGTTGCAAGGATTGTTTCCTTTACACAAAGTTCTTTTAATGCAGTTGTCTATTGCTTTAGGTATACACTTTGGGTGGGTGTTGCAACTTAATACCAGCGAGATGTTCTGGATAGATATCTCAAGGTGGATGATTAGTAGTAGATGCAGATGGATTTCGGTCTACTTATCTTGGCGTGCTTCCCATGCTTTTGAGCCTCTTCCTTTCTTTTGTAGCATAGTTAGCATTGCGGTGCGTTTTTAATCCTGTCAATTGCCCAGTTGTAATTTTCTTACCTCGCATAGCTGTTTATCGTCTTTTGGGAGAGAGACATCACTAGTGAACTTCATGGGACTCCGGTCCATATTTCCACCGTTGTTTACACCCTCAATTTACTTGGAGTTTTACTTTCTAGTTGCAGTTATCATTATCTTTTATCTCTTGCATTTGATCCTTTGTAAACGTCAAGGCCAGAGAGATTTACAACCTCTCTGTACTCGCTGGCAGCAAAGTTATTTGTATCTGTGTGCAGGTCCAGGCTAAGCAAGTGATTTTCAACGGCGCATCACTTGCCGAGCCACCTACTTGTCGCCGTTGGAGTCCTACGGGTTCGATCTCAACCTTGGTATCTTTTCCAAGGGAAATTTCCACTACGCTACATCTCAACCTTCCACTTGGGGTAGCCAATGAGGGGCACTACACGCCTTCCATCAGTGACTTGTCTTGAATCATCCTTTATGTGTTGTCCTGATGTCAGGGATCGTAATGATGCTCTTGGTGACGTGCTTGATGACGGTGGTCGGCTTGTGGACCATCGCGCCTTCTGTTTGACCATAATGACGTCTTGGATACTGCGTTGCAACCCTGCGCTGCTGCTGCCCGTTGGGTGTCCAAGGCGTTGATGTCCACACACGCTTCTATTCTTGTAGACTATGTTGGTCCTCCAAGCGCAGAGGTTTGTAGGACAACAGCAATTTCCCTCAAGTGGATGACCTAAGGTTTATCAAACTCAGGGAAGTAGAGGTTGAAGATGGTCTCTCTCAAGCAACCCTGCAATTAAGATACAAAAAGTCTCTTGTGTCCCCAACACACCTAATACAACTAAGAGTTGCATAGGTGCACTAATTCGGCAAAGAGATGGTAAAATATGGATGATAGGTGTGGCAAAACAAAGTAATATAAATCTGTAATAAAAATTACAGCAAGCAAACAAGTAGTAAACGTGAGCACAAACGGTATTGCAATGGTGGAAACAAGGTCTAGGCTTCATACTTTCACTAGCGGCAACTCCCAATAACATTAACATAGTCTAATCACTTGATATTTCCACTAAAACATGCATTGGAGACGTACTCGGAGGTCATTCCTTTGTGGTCAACAGAGGACGAGAATTGTGTAGGGCTACAAAAGCATGCCTTAGAGTTCTTAGTTCTCATCTATGTATTTCCCAATGTCACCGCGGCCATCCAAAGAGAGTACCACAATCACCACAACATATCTCAAGGATAGTCAAAGACAAGCACCAAGAGACTCTCAATCTTAAATCCACACACAAAAGAGGAAATCACTCATGAAACTATTATTCTAATCCATGTCCAATAGACCGCTGTCACCTTGGTCTCGGGGATTATACGAGATAAATACAAGTGAGTACATCAAATCCAATACATAGAAGAAGGGAAACATCATGGGATCACCCTAGATTAACATAGCCTATGATCACAATCAAGATCACATCATGGGAGAGATAATTGACCACATAGCTATTATAGAAACCTCAGCCCCGAGGAGGAACTACTCCCTCATCATGGAGGGAGGAAGCAACGTCGATGGAGATGAATCCGGGGGCACTTCCCCGTCCCGGCAGGGTGCCGGCACAGGAATTATGGTCCCCCAAAGCTTTTTGGCGATGGCGGCGGAGATCGCAATTGCTTCTGGAAAAAAGGGTTCTGGAATCAGGGTTTTCGTGTCGGGAGTAAAAATAAAGGCCAAGGGGGGACACTAGGGGAGGTCCCAGTCGCCCAGGCATCCTGTGGGTGTGGCCTCCCCCTAGGCCGCGTCAGGTAGCAGCCTGGGTGACAGGTGACCCCCCTCCGACTCTCCTTTGACCGTCTGGAGTCTTCTGGAACGCTGGGTTTTTTTCCAGAATTTTTTGGTCACTTTTACTAAGGTGAAAACCTGAAATACAAAAACAACATAAACCAGGAACTAGCACTGTGGTGCACTCAGTTAATAGGTTAGTCCAAATACGATCAAAAGTGTATGAAAGTGCATCAAAAGCATAGCAATATCACCCAAAACATGCATGGAGCAAGCAGAAATTATAGATACGTTTGAGACGTATCAACATCCCCAAGCTTAATTCCTGCTCGTCCTCGAGTAGGTAAATGATAACAAGCATAATTTCTGTGGTGACATGCTACCAACCATAAAGTAACTTTTAAGTAAGGCAAGTGATGACGAGAGAGTTGACTAGTGCAACGCCTCTCCTCGTTGGTTACCCCAAGTGGAAGGTGTGATGTAGGATAAAGGCAAATTTCCCTCAGTGAAGATACTGAGGTTTGTCTCCAGTAGGACTCCGGAGATGATAAGTAGGTGTCAGCGGCGCAACTGACGTGGACCTGCACACAACACAAATAACTTTGCTCCCAACGAGTACAGAGAGGTTGTCAATCTCTTCGGCCTTGCTGTTTAGAAAGGATCAACGCAACAGATAAAAGTGATAATGATAGCAACTGAAAGTAAAAGAAAGAAAGTAAATGAGCGTGTAAACAGTGATGAGAATATGGAACGGGGTCCCATGATGTTCACTAGTGATGTCTCTCTTCCAAAATACGATAAAACTGCTATGAGAGGTAAACAAATTACAGCTGGGAAATTGACAGGATTATAAACGCACCGCAATGCTAACTATGCTACAAAGAAAGGACGAGGCCCAAAAGCATGGGCACTACGCCAAAATAAGTAGACCGAAATCCAACTGCATCTACTACTAATCATCCACCTTGAGATATCTATCCAGAACATCTCGCTGGTATTAAGTTGCGAGCCCCACCCAAAGTGTAAACCCAAAGCAACAGACAACTGCATTAAAAAGCACTTTGCGTAAAGTAAACAATCCTTGCAACCACGGTTACAAGAACCGTTGTTTTCCCCCTTGTGGCAACAGCACATCCCCTAGACTCATGTTTCTGTCACTCAAGCGTGTCATCGGGGGGCATGAACCCACAATCGAGCATAACGTTCCCTCTTGGAATCACTACCTACTACTTGGCCAAAGCAATAAACAGCAACGGAGAACATGCAAGAATTACTTAGGAACAAAAATATAAAAGATAAGAACCAAATATATTACTCTACCACAATCTGAACATAATCTCATAATCCATCAGATCCCAGCAAACTCAGCATAGCAATAGCAGAAAGATTACATATGTGCCTCGATCATGAAGGGCAGCTCATGAGGACTAAACCATGAAGAACAAAGAGGGGAGGAGAACATCACATAGCTACTGATCATGGACCCATGGTCCAAACAAAACTACTCACGGCACATCCGGGAAGCGTCCATGGTGGAGGGGAAGCTCCCGGAGATCAATCCTCCCTCCGGCAGGGTGCCGGGAAGAAGTCTGTTGGCGCTCCCGATCTTGGAAGCGCGGAGGCGGCGGAACAGAGGCGAGATCGCGAAAAAGGGTTCTATCTTCGGGGGTTTCGCGTCATTGAGATTAAATAGGCGAAGGGGGCAGTCGGGGGGCACCAGGGGTCCACGCGCCCTGGTGGCGCGGCCAAGACCTAGGTCGCGCCACCTGGCCGCATGGGCACTAGGTGGGGCCCCTCTGGCCCCTCCTTCGGGGTCCCGGAAGCTTCCGTTGCTGATTTTTTATCTGAATTTTCCCGAATTTTTGGAGCACTTTTAATATAGGTGAAACTGAAATAGAAAAATAACTGAAATTAGGAATTGGCACTGTGGTGCACTGAGTTAATAAGTTAGTCCAAATATGATAAAAAAAGTGTATGAAAGTGTATCTAGATCATAGCAATATCACACAAAACATGCATGGAGCAAGCAGAAAATTATAGATAAGTTTGGGACGTATCAACATCCCCAAGCTTAATTCCTGCTCGTCCTCGAGTAGGTAAATGATAACAAGCATAATTTCTGTGGTGACATGCTAGCAACCATATAAGAACTTTGCAAAGTAAACCAATCAAGGTATGTGATTCAATTCAAGTCATAACATGCAAGAGTATATATTAGCGTTGAAACAAACAACGAAAGAACATTAGGTGCAAGAGCTCTCGCTGTCCGTGACTCGAATGTCTCCAAATGGTGTTTACGTGCAAGAAAGGGGATAGGGAATACGAGAAAAAAATGTATTTTTTTTGAGAACTCAATCTACTAATGTTTCACACTTGGTCTTCTTGGGAATCTTATCTTGACTCGTCCCCAGACCACTAGCCAGGTACAAGTAAATTTGATCCACTCCTTTTCGATATTTTGAGCACTCATGCAATGGATGAGCGTAAGCACGAAAGTTGACACTTAGGATGGCAAAGAGAGAAATATGGTGGAGGAGTAAGACAAAAAAGGTGAGAAAGGCTCACATCAATGAGGACAATTATGGAGAGAGAGGGCCAAATGATAGATATGATGTGAATAGTAGGGATTGCCATGCAACGGATGCACATATGAGCTAAGAAAAGCTCTCCAATGGAACTAGTGGGGGTGCATCCAACTTGATCGCTCATGAAGACCAAGAGCTCGTTTGAGGAGGCTCATCCTTGGAATATGCAAGTCAAGTTCTATAGTGTGAAGGTACCCACGTAGCCATATGCATATATGATCATCTCTATGGAGTACAAGGATAAGAGGGAGTACTAGTGTGGATCTTTCAAAAGGATACTAGTGTTGCCCCTTTCTCTCTTTTTATTTCTTTTTCTCTTTTTTCTATTTTTTGTATTTTTTTGGTGGCCTCAATGGCTCTTTCTAATTAACTCTCATTTGTCCTCTTTGGGATCTTTTATTTTGTCCACTTTGGGATCTTTTCCTCACTTAAGGGCAACACTCTATTTTACAAGAGGGTATAGAAGATCTTCACACTTTACAAGGTACTCAAACATAAAGAAGATGTAGCTATCATGATGTATGCAATGTATGCCTCTTCCAATGTAACAGGAACATGTATGACATGAAGATCAAGTCATGAAGAGGTGGATGTTGCATGGCAATATATCTCGGAAAGGCTATGGAAATGCCTTGATAGGTAGGTATGGTGGCTGTTTTGAGGAAAGATATAAGGAGGTTTATGATGACAGAGCGTATCATGCAAAGGGTTTGGATGTACCGGCGAAGGTGGACGCCAACTCTCGGAGTGAGAAGAAGGAAATGCACGGCACATGAGAGGCTAGCAAATATGAGGAGGTGGAAGTGTCAACTTTCAATACTTACATTAGTCCGAAGAACTCATGCACTTATTATCAGTAAATCTCAATCTAATGAGGAGGTTCACAAAGAGACAAGTACCCCGAGGAGGAGTGTATGGGGGTTTGGTTATCCTTGCGCATCCTCGACACATGGTACATGAGTGTACTCTAATATCCGATCCCTCAAAAGATTAGCGATCCATCTAGTAGCTAGAGTTCTCAACTAGTTTTGTAGGTTTTGGAAATAAACACGGATTACCCAAAATACAACACCTATCACTAATAGGCTAGAGCTCTTAACACCAAAAGTTCAAACATTACTCACAACAATACCTCAAAACTATTGCAAGTTACTACTAAAATTAAATAGCAACCTCAATTACCTACTTTCAAAACAAGACATAACTCAGTGCAACAACCAACTCTCTTAACAAGATAAACATGAAAACTAAAGAGAGTTCCAGCAACAAACTAAACAAAAGCCAAGGCTCTTTCTAAAGACAAACTAAGACTAAAACTAAACATGGCAGTAGCTACGAAAAGATAAAGAACACACAACAGCAGAAAGATAAGCATGAAAAATCCTATGATGTGTTCTAGATTGAAGTGGAACGTGTTTCTCTCCCACACAAAGTAAGTTGATGTCTAACTTATTATGAACAGCAAGAAAAGCTAAATAAAACTAAAAAGTAAACCTAAGAGCGAGACCCTCCAAGCATAGCACATAACGCATGAAGTGATAAAAATATAGTGAGACGAAGGACGAACTGATGATTGTTGATGGAGAAGGGGATGCATGGGGGCATCCCCAAGCTTAGATGCTTGAGTCTACTTGAATATTTATTGGGATGCATGGGGGCATCCCCAAGCTTGAGCGTTTGACACTTCCGGATCTTCTTTCATCATCTTCCCTCGCACACTTGAAAACTCCCTTCATACATAACTCATCATAAGCTGATTAGAGAGGTTAGTACCCTTGATAAAATAATTTTTCCCCACTGGATACAAAGATATTCTTGAAGAGCTACTGTTTCTCAAGATTGGCAAAAGGTTTTTGCAAATAAAAAGCAAGCTTAAGGTTTGCAAAAGTAAGGAAAGGCAAAACGTGGAAGAATCTATGAAAAATAGCACATCAGGTAGTACAGATTTTTTTTTCAGGGCACTTCTGCAACTCAAATCAAAAAACTCAGAACATAATAAAGTTTCAAAATTGTATAGAGCATGCTGTGTAAAAAATTCAGCTCAAAAAGATGAACTGGTGATTTGTTCTGATTTTTTCAGTCAAGTAGACAGAATCTGTTTTCTGGACAACATGTATAAACTTTTGCTTCCCTTATCATATGAGGCTATAACTTGGCACAAAGCTTGAAAATAAAGATACAATGATGTTTCTACAATACTAACAATCATCAAGACCACTAAAAACAGAAGTAAAAACATCTTGGGTTGCCTCCCAACAAGCGCTTTCTTTTACGCCTTTAAGCTAGGCATAAAGTAAAAGAAGAATCAAAGGTCTCCAAGATCATCGGAGTCATAAAAAACTTCAAATTGATTTTCATCAAGCTCATTCTTATTTTTCCTAGGAAAGAAGTACTTACCTTTCTCCTTACCGCGTAAGCATATGTGCCCGTTAACAACATCAATGAAGCCTTTCATAGCTCGGAGGAAGTCCCTCCCGAGTACGATGTTGCTTTGGTTTGGCTCCATGACGAAGAAATCCATCGGTGCAACCCTATGGAGGAATGCAACTTGGACTTATTTTACCTTTCCTTTAACCTCTGAAATATCTCCATTAGCATGTTCATGATAAGATGACAATTTATCCATATCTAGTTTCAAAGAATCGTAAACTATTTTTGGCATGGTAGAAACTATGGATCCAAGATCACAAAAAGCAAGGAAGTCTTGGTTAGAGATGATAATCCTAACAAAGGGCTCCCAATCATCACCTATCTACAACATTTCTTTTTTGTTGGACTTAAGTTCCTCTTCCTTCCTCAAGTCTAGAGAATCCATCCTCTTTTCAATAGTGGCAAGTCTATCTACAACAGTATCAATACTACGATCATAAACAAAATAACTAGATAGACCATGCAAAATATCAAGAGCTCTAGCTTCATCACACTCTAAAAAGTCTCCTTCAGCTATAATATCAAGAGAGTGTTTACACCACTTAAAAAGACCATGGTAAAAATTTCTAAGCACAATTTTTATAGGTATCCAAGGCATAATTCTTTTATGTGCTTCAGAAATTCTGTCCCATGCCTTCTTCATATTTTCTCCATCCCTTTGAAGGAAATCGAGAACTTTAGATTCCCGCAAAGCACCAAGTCCTAACATGTTCATTTAAACAAGGAGGAGTACTAAAATCAAGATAAATAAATAAAAATTGTGATTTTTTATATAAGACACTAAGATAAAAACTGAAAGGTAAACTAACAAGACTAAAAAGCAAAGGTAAAAGGTAGTGGGCAACTCCCCAATCTTAGCACTCGGAGTCCTCGGCAACGACGCTAGAAATTTGCTTGATGTGCGAGATGATGATAATGGTTACTCGCCCTTCGTTGGTTACCCCAAGTGGAAGGTGAAATGTAGGATATCAGCAAATTTCCCCTATCTAGAGGATAGGGTTTGTCTCCCGTAGGACTCCGGAGATGATAAGTAGGTGTCATCGGCGCAATTACGTGGACCTGCACACAGACACAAATAACTTTACTCCCAACGAAGTTCAGAGAGGTTGTCAATCTCTCCGGTCTTGTTGGTTACAAAGGATCAAACACAAGGGATAATGATAATGGTAGCAACTAGAAAGTAAAAGCAAGAAAGTAAATAAGCGTGTAAACAATGATGAGAATATGGACCGGGTCCCGTGATGTTCACTAGTGATGTCTCTTTCCCAAAAGACGATAAAACTGCTATGTGAGGTCAACAAATCATAGTTGGGCAATTGACAGGATTAAAAACGCACTGCAAAGCTAACTATGCTACAAAGAAAGGACGAGGCTCAAAAGCATGGGCGGTACGCCAAAACAAGTAGACTGAAATCCAACTGCATCTACTACTAATCATCCACCTTGAGATATCTATCCAGAACATCTCGCTGGTATTAAGTTGCGAGCGCCACCCAAAGTGTAAACCCAAAGCAACACACAACTACATTAAAATCACTTTCCGTAAAGTAAACAATCCTTGCAACCGCAGTTACAAGCACTGTTTTTCCTCCTTGTGGCAACAACACATCCCCTAGACTCATCTTTTTATCACTTAAGCGTGTCATCGGGGGGCATGAACCCACAATCGAGCATAACGTTCCCTCTTGGAGTCACTACCTACTACTTGGCCAAAGCAATAAACAGCAACGGAGAACATGCAAGAATTACTTAAGAACAACAAAATAAAAGATAAGGACCAAATATATTACTCAATCACAATCTAAACATAATCTCATAATCCACTAGATCCCAACAAACTCAGCATAGCAACAACAGAAAGATTACATATGTGCCTCGATCATGTAGGGCAGATCACGAGGACTAAACCATGAAGAACAAAGAGGGGATGAGAACATCACATAGTTACTGATCACGGCCCCATGGTCCAAAGAAAACTACTCACGACACATCCGGGAAGCGTCCATGGTGGAGGGGAAGCTCCCGGAGGTCAATCATTCCTCCGGCAGGGTGCCGGCAAGAAGTCTGCTGGCGCTCCCAATCTTGGAAGCGTGCCGGCGACAGAACAGAGGCGAGATCGCGAAAAAGGGTTCTATCTTTGCGGGTTTCGCATCACGGAGATTAAACAGGCGAAGAGGGGCAGCCAGGGGGACCACCATGGGTCCAGGCGCCTGATACGTCTCAAACGTATCAATAATTTCTGCTCGCTCCATGCATGTTTTGTGTGAAATTGCTATGATCTAGATACACTTTCATACACTTTTGATCATATTTGGACTAACCTACTAACTCAGTGCACCCTAGTGCCAGTTCCTGTTTTCTGCTGTTTTTCTATTCCAGGTTCCCCCCCATATTAAAAATGCTCCAAA
This sequence comes from Bromus sterilis, assembly GCA_950022295.1. Classification (NCBI taxonomy): domain Eukaryota; kingdom Viridiplantae; phylum Streptophyta; class Magnoliopsida; order Poales; family Poaceae; genus Bromus; species Bromus sterilis. The sequence continues at coordinate 42,079,970 of OX465595.1, read as the reverse complement.
AATTCTGGAAAAAAACGGATAAAAAATCAGCGTAATGGAGTCTCCCAGAAGCACCCAAGTGGGGCCAGAGGGCCACCACCAGGGGCCCAGGCGGCCACCTGGCGTGGCCAGGGGCCTGTCCGCGCTAGGGGGGCGCCTGGACCCCTGGTGGGCCCCCTGGCTGCCCCCCTTCGCCTATTTATTCTCCGTCACGGGGAAACTCTGAAGACAGAACCCTATTTCACAAATTCTCCTCTGTTCCGTCGCCGCCACGCTTCCAAGATCAGGAGCACCTTCAGGACCCTTCCCGGCACCCTGCCGGAGGGAGGATCGACCTCCGGGAGCTTCTCCTCCAACATGGACGTTTCCCGGATGTTCCGTGAGTAGTCTACCTTGGACCATGGGTCCGTGATCAGTAGCTATGTGATGTTCTCCTCCCCTCTTTGTTCTTCATGGTTTAGACCTCGTGAGCTGCCCTACATGATCGAGGCACATTTTTAATTCTTTCTGCTTTCGCTGTGCTGGGTTTGATGGGATCTGATGGATTATGAGATTATGTTCAGATTGTGATAGAGTAATATAATTGGTTCTTATTTTTTTGTATTTTTGTTCCGAAGTAATTCTTACATGTTCTCCGTTGCTATTTATTGCTTTGGCCAAGTGGTAGGTAGTGACTCCAAGAGGGAACGTTATGCTCGATTGTGGGTACATGCCCCCTGATGACACGCTTGAGTGACAGAAACATGAGTCTAGGGGATGTGTTGTGGCCACAAGGGGGAAAACAACGGTGCTTGTAACCGCGGTTACAAGGATTGTTTACTTTACGCAAAGTTCTTTTTAATGCAGTTGTGTGTTGCTTTGGGTTTACACTTTGGGTGGGGCTCGCAACTTAATACCAGTGAGATGTTCTGGATAGATATCTCAAGGTGGATGATTAGTATTAGATGCAGATGGATTTTAGTCTACTTATTTTGGTGTACTGCCCATGCTTTTGAGCCTCTTCCTTTCTTTTATAGCATAGGTAGCATTGCGCTGCGTTTATAATCCTGTCAATTGCCCTTCTGTAATTTCTTTACCTCACATAGCATTCTTATCGTCTTTTGGGAGAGAGACATCACTAGTGAACATCACGGGACTCCGGTCCATATTCTCATCACTGTTTACACGCTCATTTACTTTATTGCTTTTTACTTTCAGTTGCTATCACTATCATTATCCTGTGTTTTGATCCTTTGTAAACAACAAGACCGGAGAGATTGACAACCTCTGTGAACTTCGTTGCGAGCAAAGTTAATTGTGTTGTGTGCAGGTCCGCGTCAGGTGCGCCCCTGACACCTACTTATCATCGTCGGAGTCCTACTGGACGATACTCAACCTCGGTATCTTCACCGAGGGAAACTTGTTGCTACGCTGCATCTTACCTTCCACTTGGGGTAACCAACGAAGGGTGAGAAGCAATCCTCTCTCGCGTATCAAGCAAATTTCTGGCGCCGTTGCCGGGGACTCCGAGTGATAAGATAGGGGAGTTGCCCACTGCCTTTTACCTTTACTTTTTAGTCTTGTTAGTTTACCTTTCAGTTTTTATCTTTAATATTCTTTATCAAAAAAATAAAAAAAATATGTCTAGCTCCTTACTTGCCAATCAATATCTGACTTCTTTGAAACCAGATCTTATTGGTATGGAGGATTCACCGAGGATCAACAAAAGTGGTACAAGGAACACCGCTTGTCTTAAAAGGGGATACACGTATGGAAACAAATACATAAGTTGTATGAGTATGCTAGAAACTTATGCTCAATATATAATATATCTTTCTGCAGGGACGAATCTTGTTGCTTTATGAGGCACAAACACCTTGCTTTCCAATGTGAGTACAATGATGATGAAACTTTAGCTTCTTATGCTAAGAGAAACTATGATTTTTATGATGCAGAGGAAATAGAAGAATTTGTTGCTTATAAGGGTGCCTATGAAATTACTTCTCTTCTTAAAAATATTGATGATGCCCCTTACAAATCTGAGAGTCTTGCTATACTTAACTATTGTTTGGAAAATTACGATGCAAATTATTATATTACTGATCATCTTGAGAGAATCTCTCCCCCAAAGGAAGAGACTAATGATTTGCAGGACTCTATGGAAGAAGAAATTGTTGAACCTGAAAGCTCCTTGGATGAAAAAGAGGAGGAGAGTGACGAACAAAAGGAGGAAGAATGGAGCCATCTATGTCTACCTTCTGATGAGAGTAACTCTTTGACTCTTACCTTATATGAGTGTTATGATCCCATGGATTCTTTTGAAATATCCCTTTTTGATGAAGTTGATGTCTTCTATGCTGATGGCCGTGATGCCACTATGGATGATGCTTACGGAGATGAACTTGCTATAGTTCCTCATGTTAAGCATGAAATTTTTGCTATTTCACCCACACTTGATTGTCCTATTATCTTTTTGAAATCTCCAACTCATATTCCGGAGAATTGTGCTCTTATCAAGGCTCAATGTGATGGGTTGCATTTATCTTATAATCCTAAAGACCGTGTTGAAAACTATACACGTGTTCTTGTAGGTCATGAACAACATGATTTATGTGATAGTTATATTCTTGATGTTGTTCATGATACTACTGAAAATTATTTTGAGAGAGGGAAGTTTGGTTGTAGAAACTTCCATATTACTAAAACTCCTCTCTTTATGTTGAAAGTTTTGAAGATGTTCTTATTCAACCTTCCTATGCTGGTTTCTTTTTGCTTCTTTGATTTATTTTATTATAAGATGCCTATGCATAGTAAGTGGGTTAGGCTTAAATGTGTCTCATATTTGCTTCTTGATGCTCTCTTTTGCTCCAAATTCTTATTCTTATGTGAGCATCTTCTATAATCTTTATGCCTAGCTTAAAGGCGTAAAAGAAAGAGCTTGTTGGGAGACAACCCAAGATGTTTTACTTCTGTTTTTAGTGGTCTTGATGATTGTTACTACTGTAGCAACATCATTGTATCTTTATTTTCAAGCTTTGTGCCAAGTATAGCCTCATATGACAAGGGAAGTGAAAGTTGTGGCATGCTGTCCAGAAAACAGATTATGTCCTCGTGATGAGGAAAATAAGAATAAATCACCAGTTCATATTTTTTAGCTGAATTTTTTGCACAGCATGCTCTATACAATCACGGAACTTTCGTATGTTCTGATTTTTTTTATTTGAGCTCCAGAAGTGCCCCTAAAAATTCTTTACTACCCGTTGTTCTGTTTTTCACAGATTCTACCACGTTTTGTCTCTCCTAACTTTTGCAAACCTTAAGCTTGCTTTTTCTTTTCAAAAACCTTTTGGAAATCTTGATAAACAGTAGCTCTTAAAAAATATCTTTATATCCAGTGGGGAAAATTTATTTATTAAGGGTACTAACCTCTCTAATCAGCTTATGATGAGTTGTGTATGAAGGGAGTTTTCAAGTGTGTGATGGAAGATGATGAAAGAAGATTCGGGAGTGTCAAGCGCTCAAGCTTGGGGATGACCCCATGCATCCCCAATAAATATTCAAGGAGACTCAAGCGTCTAAGCTTGGGGATGCCCCCGTGTATCCCCTTCTCCATCAACAATCATCAGTTCGTCCTTCGTCTCACTATATTTTTTATCACTTCATGCGTTATGTGCTATGCTTGGCGCATCTCACTCTTAGGTTTTATTTTTAGTTTTCTTTAGCTTTGCTTTCTGTTCATAACAAGTTAGACCCCATCTTACTTTGTGTGGGAGAGAAACACGCTCCACTTTCAATATCTAGAACACATCATAGGATTCTTCATGCCAATCTTTTGTTGTTGTGTGTTCTTTATCTTTTCGTAGCTACTGGCATGTTTAGTTTTAGTCTTAGTTTGTCATTAGCAAGGCTTTTGTTTAGTTTATTGCTGGAACTCTCTTTAGTTTTCATGTTTATCTTGTCAAGAGAGTTGGTTGTTGCACTGAGTTATGTCTTGTTTTGAGAAGTAGGTAATTGAGGTTGCTATTTAATTTTAGTACTAACTTGCAATAGTTTTGAGGTATTGATGTGAGTAATGTTTGAACTTTTGGTGTAAAGAGCTCTAGCCTATTAGTGATAGGTGTCGTATTTTGGGCAATCCGTGTTTATTTTCAAAAACCTACAAAACTAGTTGAGAACTCTAGCTACTAGATGGATCACTACTCTTCTGAGGGGTCGGATATTAGAGTACACTCACGTACCATGAGTCGAGGATGCGCAAGGATAACCAAACCCCCATAAACACCTCCTCGGGGTACTTGTCTCTTTGTGAACCTCCTCATTAGATTGAGAGTTACCGATAATAAGTGCATGAGTTCTTCGGACTAATGTAAGTATTGAAAGTTGACACTTCCACCTCCTCATATTTGCTAGCCTCTCATGTGCCGTGCATTTCCTTCTTCTCACTCCGAGAGTTGGCGTCCACCTTCGCCGGTACATCCAAACCCTTTGCATGATACGCTCTGTCATCATAAACCTCCTTATATCTTTCCTCAAAACAGCCACCATACCTACCTATCAAGGCATTTCCATAGCCTTTCCGAGATATATTGCCATGCAACTTCCACCTCTTCATGACTTGATCTTCATGTCATACATGTTCCTGCTACACTGGCAGCGGCATACATTGCATACATCATGATAGCTACATCTTCTTTATGATTTGAGTACCTTGTAAAGTGTGAAAGATCTCTTGTAAATTAGAGTGTTGCCCTTAAGTGAGGAAAAGATCCCAAAGTGGACAAAACAAAAGATCCCAAAGAGGACAAATGAGAGTTAAATAGAAAGAGCCATTGAGGCCACCAAAAAATACAAAAAAATAGAAAAAAGAGAAAAATAAATAAAAAGAGAGAAAGGGGCAACACTACTATACTTTTGAAAGATCCACACTAGTACTCCCTCTTATCCTTATACTCCATAGAGATGATCATGCACATAGCTATGTGGGTACCTTCACACTATTGAACTTGGCTTGCATATTCCAAGGATGAGCCTCCTCAAAAGAGCTCTAGGTCTTCATTCGCGAGCAAGTTAGATGCACCCCCACTAGTTCCATTGGAGAGCTTTTCAGCTCATATGTGCATCCGTTGCATGGCAATCCCTACTCCTCACATCATATCTATCATTTGGCCTTCTCGCCTATGATTGTCCTCATTGATGTGAGCCTTTCTCACCTTTTTGACTTCCTCCTCCATATTTCTCTCTTTGCCATCCTAAGTGTCAACTCTCGTGCTTACGCTCATCCATTGCATGAGTGCTCAAAATATCGAAAGGGAGTGGATCAAATTGACTTGTACCTGGTTAGTGGTGTGGGGATGAGTCAAGATAAGATTCCAACGAAGACCAAGTGTGAAACTTTAGTAGATTGAGTTCTCAACAATAATACTTTTTTCTCCTATTCCCTACCCCCCTTCTTGCACACAAACACCATTTGGATACATTCGAGTCACGGACAGCGAGAGCTCTTGCACCTAATGTTATTTCATTGCTTGTTTCAATGTTAATATAGACTCTTGCATGTTATGACTTGAGTTGAATTACATACCTTGATTGCTTTACTTTTCAAAAGTCCTTATATGGTTGCTAGCATGTCACCACAGAAATTATGCCTGTAATCATTTACCTACTCGAGGACGAGCAGAAATTAAGCTTGGGGATGTTGATACGTCTCAAACGTATCGATAATTTCTGCTCGCTCCATGCATGTTTTGTGTGATATTGCTATGATCTAGATACGCTTTCATACACTTTTGATCATATTTGGACTAACCTACTAACTCAGTGCACCCCAGTGCCAGTTCTTGTTTTCTGGTGTTTTATATTCCAGGTTTCCCCCATATAAAAAATGCTCCAAAAATTCGGGAAAATCGGATAAAAAATCAGCGTAACGAAGTCTTCCAGAAGCACCCAAGTGGGGCCAGAGGACCACCACCAGGGGCCCAGGCGGCCACCTGGCGCGGCCAAGGGCCTGGCCGCCCCAGGGGGGGCGCCTGGACCTATGGTGGCCCCCTGGCTGCCCCCCTTCGCCTATTTATTCTCCATCACGGGGAAACTCCGAAGACAGAACCCTATTTCGCAAATTCTCCTCTGTTCCGCCGCCGTCGCGCTTCCAAGATCGAGAGCACCGGCAGGACCCTTCCCGGCACCCTGCCAGAGGGAGGATCGACCTCCGGGAGCTTCTCCTCCACCATGGACGCTTCCCGGATGTGCCGTGAGTAGTCTACCTTGGACCATGGGTCCGTGATTAGTAGCTATGTGATGTTCTCCTCCCCTCTTTGTTCTTCATGGTTTAGACCTCGTGAGCTGCCCTACATGATCGAGGCACATATGTAATTCTTTCTGCTTTTGCTATGCTAAGTTTGATGGGATCTGATGGATTATGAGATTATGTTCAGATTGTGATAGAGTAATATAATTGGTGCTTATCTTTTGCATTTTTGTTCTGAAGTAATTCTTGCATGTTCTCCGTTGTTATTTATTGCTTTGGCCAAGTGGTAGGTAGTGACTCCAAGAGGGAACGTTATGCTCAATTGTGGGTACATGCCCCCTGATGACACGCTTGAGTGACAGAAACATGAGTCTAGGGGATGTGTTGTGGCCACAAGGGGGAAAGCAACGGTGCTTGTAACCGCGGTTACAAGGATTGTTTGCTTTACGCAAAGTTCTTTTTAATGCAGTTGTCTATTGCTTTGGGTTTACACTTTGTGTGGGGCTTGCAACTTAATACCAGCGAGATGTTCTGGATAGATATCTCAAGGTGGATGATTAGTAGTAGATGCAGATGGATTTCGGTCTACTTATTTTGGCGTACTGCCCATGCTTTTGAGCCTCTTCCTTTCTTTTGTAGCATAGTTAGCATTGCGGTGCGTTTATAATCCTGTCAATTGCCCTTCTGTATTTTTTTTACCTCGCATAGCAGTCTTATCGTCTTTTGGGAGAGAGACATCACTAGTGAACATCACGGGACCCCGGTCCATATTCTCATCACTGTTTACACGCTCATTTACTTTATTGCTTTTTTACTTTTAGTTGCTATCACTATCATTATCCTGTGTTTTTTATCCTTTGTAAACAACAAGACCGGAGAGATTGACAACCTCTCTGAACTTCGTTGGGAGCAAAGTTAATTGTGTTGTGTGCAGGTCTGCGTCAGGTGCGCCGCTGACACCTACTTATCATCGTCGGAGTCCTACTGGTCGATACTCAACCTCGGTATCTGCACCGAGGGAAACTTGCTGCTACGCTGCATCTTACCTTCCACTTGGGTAACCAACGAAGGGCGAGAAGCAATCCTCTCTCGCGTATCAATGCCCTAGTGGCGCGGCCAAGCCCTAGGCCGCGCCACCTGGCCGCCTGGGCACCAGATGGGGCCCTCTGGACCTCCTTCAGGGTTTCAGAAGCTTCCGTTGCGCTGATTTTTTATCTGAATTTTCCCAAATTTTTGGAGCACTTTTAATATCGGGGAAAATTGAAATAGCAAAACAGCAGAAAACAGGAACTGGCACTGTGGTGCACTGAGTTAATAAGTTAGTCAAAATATGATAAAAAGTGTATGAAAGGGTATCTATATCATAGCAATATCACACAAAACATGCATGGAGCAAACAGAAATTATAGATACATTTCGGACGTATCAACAGCCGATAACCTGCACGAGGGAGGATCATCCCCCTGTGGTGAATGACCCAGGGGCTTTAGCCTTGGTAGTAGCATCGCAAGTTGGAGGATACACCTTGCATAAGGTACTCATGGATGGAGGGAGTAGCATCAATATCCTCTATTATGAGACTATCCGTAGGATGGGTTTAACCCACAAACAGCTAGAACCCTCCAACACAATCTTTCATGGAATCGTTCCCGGCAAGTCAGCCCGACCTATAGCAAGATATACCTCGAAATGTCCTTTGGGAATTCTAAGAACTATCGTTCTGAAATCATACCCTTCGAGGTCGTCAAGCTCGAAAGCCCATATCATGCCATCTTGGGAAGGCCGGCTTACGCCCGCTTCATGGCTCGTCCTTGCTATGTCTATTTGAAGCTCAAGATGTCGGGACCGGATGAACCAATCGTAGTAGAAGGAAGCCAGTCACGGGATACCGAATGCGAGGAACAGCATGTCAATTATGCTGAGTCGGCCTACGCTAAGGAGGATTTGATGATTTACAAGGAAAAAGTAGACCCAGAGGATCCTACAATTTTGAAAAAAAACTAACCCTGGATACCAACCCAAAGTTTCAGCCGACTCAGGATACCAAGAAAGTCGAATTTGTCCCCGGTGATGCCTCCGAGCAGTTCATCATCAGGACAGGGCTTTCTGATAAATAGGAAAGCGCGGTCATCGAGTTCCTCCTTGAGAATCGGGACATCTTTCCATGGAAACCTTCTGACATGCCAGGCGTCCCGAGGGAACTCGTTGAGCACCACCTTAAAACAGATCCTAATCTGAAGCCGGTAAAATAGTTCCTCCGTCGATTCAACGACGAGATAAGAGATGCTATTGGAGAAGAGATAGCCCGGCTCCTAGTTGTCGGGTTCATCACGAAAGTTTTTCATCCAGAGTGGTTGGCAAACCCGATCCTCGTTTTGAAAAAGAATGGGACTTGGTGTATGTGTGTCGATTACACAGACTTGAACAAAGCCTGCCCGAAGGACCCCTTCGCCTTACCCTGTGTCGATCAGATCATAGATTCAACTGCAGGGTGTGAGGTCCTATGCTTCCTTGACGCCTATTCTGGATATCATCAAATCAAGATGGTCGTTGAGGACCAAGAGAATACATCATCCATCACCCCATATGGAGCTTTCGGCTATACTTTGATGCCTTTCGGTTTGAAGAACACGGGAGCCACCTATCAACGAACGGTGCAGAACTGCCTCAAGGACCAAATAGGGCGCAACATACACGCTTATGTGGATGACTTAGTGATAAAATCCCTACTAGCCGACTCTTTGATCGAAGACTTGCGCGAAACTTTTAAGAATCTGCGTACCTACCAGATGAAGCTGAACCCGGCTAAATGCACCTTCAGGGTCCCAGCCGGGAAACTCCTTGGATACATTGTATCTGAAAGAGGGATTGAGGCAAACCCAGAAAAAATGAGCGCTATCATGGCACTTCAGAAGCCAAATTCAATCAAAGGGGTTCAGCGACTCACGGGGTGTGTGGCCTCCTTAAGCCGGTTCATAAGCTGACTTGGAGAAAAATCCATCCCACTATACCGGCTTCTGCGGAAAACTGAGAAATTTGTCTGGGATGCAGAGGCAGATGAGGCGCTTGAATCCCTGAAGAAGCAACTGTCCCAAGCACCCATCTTGGCGGCTCCCAAACCCAAGCAGCCTATGATTCTTTACATATCAGCCAACAACCGAGCGGTCAGCGCTGCATTTGTGGTTGAATGTAAAGAAGGGGGAAAGGAGAATCCTCTCCAGAGACATGTCTACTACGTCAGTGAGGTTTTAACATCATGTAAGAAAAGATATCCTCAATGGCAGAAGTTGGTCCTGGGAGTTTTTATGGCAAGTCAAAATATGAAGCACTACTTCCAGGAACTGTAACGCCCCGGCCACACCCACCGGTTCCCGGCGTACGCCTGGCGGGATCTAGACTATCCCCACAGACCAACACTAGTCTTTCCTGCGCACTTTGTCCTCACTCGTGCGCACCCGAGAACAACTTCCCGGTCGGTCACCCATCCTCAAATCGCTCCAAGCCAAGCACGCTTAACTTTGGAGTTCTTTGGATCTCGGCTCCCGGAAAAGAAGGTGCACCTTGTTGATATGAGTAGTCTATCATTCCTATTAAGCCAGGATGTCACATACACCTCCACTCAAAGGAACCGATGTCCTCATCGGCCCACAGGAACGTTCCCTCTTGGCACACGTCTGTGCGTCCAGTGCCGACACATGTCCCACATGTTCACGCACTGACCCACACACGCCCGTATAACCGCAAGGGTCGGCTCTGATACCATTTGTAACGCCCCGGCCACACCCACCGGTTCCCGGCGTACGCCTGGCGGGATCTAGACTATCCCCACAGACCAACACTAGTCTTTCCTGCGCACTTTGTCCTCACTCGTGCGCACCCGAGAAGAACTTCCCGGTCGGTCACCCATCCTCAAATCGCTCCAAGCCAAGCACGCTTAACTTTGGAGTTCTTTGGATCTGGGCTCCCGCAAAAGAAGGTGCACCTTGTTGATATGAGTAGTCTATCATTCCTATTAATCCAGGATGTCACAGGAACATCCTATCACGGTAGTCAGCTCAGCACCTCTCTCCGACATTATCCAGAATTGAGAGGCCACAGGGCGAATTGCCAAGTGGGCCATCGAGCTAGGAGCGTATCACATCAGATATGAGCCGTGAACAGCTATCAAGTCGCAGTCATTGGTCGATTTCATCAATGACTGGACAGAACTACAGGGACTCCCCGAACGGCTGATGGCTTCTCGCCCCTTCGTTGGTTACCCCAAGTGGAAGGTTGAGATGTAGTGCAGCAGCAGTTTTCCCTCGGTGAAGATACCAAGGTTTTTCTCCAACAGGACTCCAGAGATGATAAGTAGGTGTCAGCGGCGCAACTGGCGCGGACCTGCACAGAGACACATATAACTTTGTTCCCAACGAAGTTCAGAGAGGTTGTCAATCTCTCCGGTCTTGTTGTTCACAAGGATAAAATGCAAGGGATAATGATAGCAGGTAAAAGTAGTAAAGTAAATATAGCGTGGAAACAATAATGAGGATATGGACCGGGATACGTGATGTTCGCTAGTGATGTCTCTCTCCCAAAAGACGATAAAATTGCTATGCGAGGTAAACAAATTACAGAAAGGCAATTGATAGGATTATGAACGCATCGCAATGCTAACTATGCTACAAAAGAAAGGACGAGGTTCAAAAGCACAGGCCGTACGCCAAGATAAGTAGACCGAAATCCATCTGCATCTACTACTAATCATCCACCTTGAGATATCTATCCAGAACATCTCGCTGGTATTAAGTTGCGAGCCCCACCCAAAGTGTAAATCGAAAGCAACAGACAACTGCATTAAAAAGAACTCTGCGTAAAGTAAACAATCCTTGTGACCGCGGTCACAAGCACCGTTGTTTTCCCCCTTGTGGCAACAGCACATCCCCTAGACTCATGTTTCTGTCACTCAAGCGTGTCATCGGGGGGCATGAACCCACAATCTAGCACAACGTTCCCTCTTGAAGTCACTACCTATTACTTGGCCAAAGCAATAAATAGCAACGGAGAACATGCAAGAATTACTTAGGAAAAAAATATAAGAGATAAAAACCAAATATATTACTCTATCACAATCTGAACATAATCTCATAATCCATCAGATCCTATCAAACTCAACATAGCAATAGCAGAAATATTACAAAGGTGCCTCGATCATGTAGGGCAGCTCACGAGGTCTAAACAATGAAGATCAAAGAGGGGAGGAGAACATCACATAGCTACTGATCACGGACCCATGGTCCAAGGAAAACTACTCACGAGACATCCGGGGAGCATCCATGGTGGACAGGAGACTCCCAGAGGTCTATCCTCCCTCCGGCAGGGTGCCGGGAAGAGGTCTTCTGGTGCTCCCGATCTTCGGAAGCGCGGCGGCGGCGGAACAGAGGCGAGTTCGCGGAATAGGGTTCCTCTTCTGGATTTTTCCCGTGACGGAGAATAAATAGGCGAAGGGGGGCAGCCAGAGGTGGACCAGGGGCCCCAGGCGCCCCCCTGGCGCGGCCAGGGGTGAGGCCGCGCCGGGTGGCCGCCTGGGCCCCCCTGGCTCCCCTCTGGCCCCTCCCGGGCTCTTCGCAAAGCTTCCTCCACGCTGATTTTTTATTAGAATTTTCCCGAATTTTTCTGGCACTTTTTATATGGGGGGAAACTGAAATAGAAAAACAGCAGAAAACAGGAACTGGCACTGGGGTGCACTGAGTTAATAGGTTAGTCCAAATATGATCAAAAATGTATGAAAGTGTATCCAGAACATAGCAATATCACACAAAACATGCATGGAGCAAGCAGAAATTATAGATACGTTTTGGACGTATCAACATCCCCAAGCTTAATTCCTGCTCGTCCTCGAGTAGGTAAATGATAACAGCATAATTTCTGTGGTGACATGCTAGCAACCATAAAAGAACTTTGAAAAGTAAAGCAATCAAGGTTAGAGATTCAATTCAAGTCATAACATGCAAGAGTCCATATTAGCATTGAAAGAAGTAACAAAAGAACATTAGGTGCAAGAGCTCTCGCTGTCCGTGACTCGAATGTCTCCAAATGGTCTTTGCGTGCAAGAAGGGGGATAGGGAATACGAGAAAAAAGTATTTTTGTGTTGAGAACTCAATCTACTAAAGTTTCACACTTGGTCTCCTTTGGAATCTTATCTTGACTCGTCCCCAGACCACTAGCCAGGTACAAGTCAATTTGATCCACTCCTTTTCGACATTTTGAGCACTCATGCAATGGATGAGCGTAAGTATGAGAGTTGACACTTAGGATGTCAAAGAGAGAAATATGGTGGAGGAAGAAGACAAAAAATGATGAGAAAGGCTCACATCAATGAGGACAATCATAGGCAAGAGATGCCAAATGGTAGATATGATGTGAGGAGTAGGAATTGCCATGCAACGGATGCACATACGAGCTAGGAAGCTCACCAATGGAACTAGTGGGGGTGCATCTAACTTGCTCGCTCATGAAGACCTAGAGCTCGTTTGAGGAGGCTCATCCTTGGAATATGCAAGCCAAGTTCTATAGTGTGAAGGTCCCCACATAGCTATATGCAAAAAGATCATCTCTATGGAGTACAAGGATATAAAGGGAGTACTAGTGTGGATCTCTCAAAAGGATAGTAGTGTTTCCCCTTTCTCTCTTTTTATTTCTTTTTCTCTTTTTTCTTTTTTTTTGGTGGCCTCAATTGCTCTTTCTAGTTAACTCTCATTTGTCCTCTTTGGGATCTTTTATTGTGTCCACTTTGGGATCTTTTCCTCACTTAAGGGCAACACTCTATTTTACAAGAAGGTAAAGGAAATCTTTCACACTTTACAAGGTACTCAAAATCATAAAGAAGAAGTAACTACATGATGTATGCAATGTATGTCGCTGCCAGTGTAGCAGGAACATGTATGTCATGAAGATCTGAAGGGAATATGCCCGAGAGGCAATAATAAAGTGGTTATTATCTTATTCCATGTTTATGGTAAATGTTTATTTTCATGCTATAATTGTGTTAACCGGAAACGTTAATACATGTGTGTTTAATAAACAAAGAAAAGGTTCCTAGTAATGTCTCTCTTTATACTAGCTTGTTGATTAACGGATGATCAAGGTTTCCTGATCATGAACATTGGATGTTGTTAATAACAAGGTCATGTCATTGGAGAATGATGTGATGAACATACACCCACAGTAGTTATAGCAATACGATCATGTCATCAAGTTTCTATTGCTGTATCAAACTTTCACGAAGTAACTCTAATCCTTAGACCATGAGATCACGTCAATCACTGACACCGGAAGAGTACTTTGATTCCATCAAACGTCACACCGTAACAGGGTGATTATAAAGGTGTCGTTGGGTACTTGGAAAGTGTTAGTTGAGGCTCGTGGATCAAGAATGGGATTTGTCCATCCAGATGACGGAGAGATATACTCTGGGCCCTCTCGGTGATATCACATTGACATCGCTTGCAAGCACGTGACTAGCTCACGAGGATGTTATATCACGAAACGAGTAAAGAGTACTTGTCGATAACGAGATCGAGCTAGGTATGGATGATACCAAATGATCGGATCTCGGACAAGTAAAATATCGCGAGACAAAAGGAATTGGTTACGGAGTAATGGTTCACACGATCACTAGTTCATCGTTGAGTAAGTGGGAGTCATCATGGATCTCCAGATCCCGCTGATGATTATTGATCGGAGAAGAGTCTCAGTCATGTCCATTTTATTCACGAACCGTAGGGTGACACACTTAAGGATTCGTCGACGTGTTTTAAGTGGATACGGAACGCAGGAGAAAATACTGGACAGCACAGGACAGCACAGGACAACACAGGGACTGTTTCGATAAAACTGTCGGAATAGTTTCGGAATATCGAAATAGTGCAAGGGGATAATTGTTAATGTGTTCATTGAATGAAGTGTTCATCAATGAAGTACTCATTAAATGAAGTGTTCATTAATTTGAGTGACATTAAACAAGTGAATTAAAAGGAGTTTCAATTGGAAGACCTTTGGTTTTTGAGTGGAGGTTAAATGGGAGAAAGTGCCACTTGATTATGTGTGAGTGGAGACTCCACTAGCAATCAAGAGGGGAGAGGTGGGGGCACCACTTGGGGCGCCTTGGGTGCTGCCCCCCTCTCCTATAAAAGGAGGAGGTGGAGACCCCTCTAGTCACTCATTCCATTCAACTCTTATGTGCCCTTTGGTTGGCATCTTCTCCCCTTGCTAATTCCATCGCTTTCTCATATGCCCTTTGGTTGGCATCTTCCTTCCCTTGCTAGTTGATCCAGTTTCACGAGTATGGTGCTTAGGCAAAGCCCTGCTCAAGATCTTCTCTACCACCACCACCACTATGTTGTAGTGCTGCTGGAGTTCCCGAGGATCCACTACTTCCGCTGCCCAACTGGAGCAAGGGGCGGAGCTCGTCGCTGATCTGTACGTGTGACCGACTACGGAGACGCTACCCGTTCGTGGCGTCAAGTCTTCATCACGACCTTGAGGTCGGCGAGTGTTTGACTACATCACCCACGAGAATAGTTCTCGTTAAAGCTTTTGGTCTTCGAGGGTGAGTCCTTCTCAAACCGTTACAAGTTATCTCCTAGATGTGATCTTGGCAGTTGCAATCGTAGGAAAAAAAATTTGTTTTCTATGCAACGAACCCTTTAGTGGTATCAGAGCCTCGTCTATGCGTAGATGCTTTGTATGGTTAGAACACATAGAGATGTGGGCGTTGATCCTCTAGTTGTTACCCTCTTTTGTGCACTTGTTCATATTGCGGCAATGTTGGATTGAAGAGGCCCTAAGCGCAGATTGCGTGTCACGCTTGACATACGGCTTGTACCGTATAAAGTGGCTTTGGGGGTGTCAGTTTCTCTAACATTAGTGATATGGCATTTGCAACGGAGGGGCCTGGAAAGGGATGAAAAGAAACAACTAGCGAATCAACGTTGTGGTTCTTGTCCGTAGGTAAGATCGGTTCTTTCCTAGGAAGCCCAAAACCACGTAAAATTTGCAAAGATAATTTAGAAGCGTCTAACTTGTTTTTGCAGGGCATGTGATGTGATATGGTCATTGTTACAAAATTGTTGTATGAAATGAGATTTATTGTAAACAAACGGCAGGAGCCATATGGTTGTGTTTTTCATTTTTAAGGCCTGCGTGCTGTAGATATATCCATGAGATATATTGTAATGGAGAAGGACGACCATGGTGGTGGCGCCATGGACCTTGGTGCCGCGCCGGTGGCATGATGGAGATCATACCAAGACGCACAAAGATGGAGATCTATTGCGAGAAGGACCATATCATATCACATTATCCATGCATGTGATGTTTATCCTTTTATGCATCTTATTTTGCTTAAGTTACGATCATGATCGCTGCGGTAGCATTATAAGATGATCCCTCTCACTTAATATCAAGATAATTATTTGTTCTTCCTTAGTATGCACCGTTAAGAAAGTTCGTCGTTTCGAGACACCACGTGATGATCGGGTGTGATAGACTCTACGTTCACATACAACGGGTGTTTTCAAGCCTAGCATGTACAGACATGGCCTTGAAACACATGCAAATACTAAGGTTCTACTTGGCGAGCCTAGCATGTACAGACATGGCCTCGGAACATGGACCGAAAGGTTAAGCACGAGTCATATGGATGATATGATGAACCATATTGAGATGCTCGCCATTGCAGCTACACTGCCTCGCGTGATGATCGGTCGTGGTGTAGTGAATTTGGTTCGTGTAATCACCAAAGACGACTCGAGGGATGTTGTTTTTGAGTGGGAGTTAGATGAACTCATTTTATCATGAACTAAATCAAAGTGAATTTGCATAGTTCGTTGTAGTCATTGGCATTTGTTTACTACCTTTGCGCTTAACTATAATTGAGATAATAGAACTATAGAATTCTGGATATTTAACTTTACGGACTGGTACCGTATTGTTTGAGTGTCAATCTAAAGTTTAAAGTCTTATTGCAAACTTTAGCAAACCTTGCTTACTCCATGAAGTTTAATAATGTGTATTAAATCGAGAGTAACAATTCCAGTGTTAGTGTCTAAGTATCACACTTGCCTCCATGATCTTTGATATTCAAATGTTGTTTGTTATTATCAAGGTTATCTAGGAGCTGAAAGGATTGTTTCAGTAACTATCATGTGTGGAAGAAATAGCGATATCTGAAACAATGTTTAGTTGCAATGTGATAGAGTAAAATTTAGTGAGAAACATGTTCTCATATTGTATGAGAATTTGTGAAGGTTGGAGACACTATGTGTCCTAATCTCCCAAAAAGGTTTTGGGAACTAATATTGTACTCACAGTTTGTCCCTATGAGCTATGGTAGTTTTGTCATGAAAGTTGTCATGATAGGATGAATGGAAGATGTAGGTAAAATGTTTACTACACTATCAGATTACTAAAGAATGGAATTTGGAAGAACACCAAACATTTGATGACGGTGATCTACATCAAAGTGAGAATCAAAGGGTGTTAGTATTTGACTAACACACTTTGGATTATGTGTCATTTGAATGGTACCACAAGTGATGTTGATAAATTCTTCTAAAAAGGAAAGGAATTGCTGAAAGAGGATCTGAAAAATATTTTGGCGAAAAGAAAAAGGAAAAGACTGGAAATGTCCAGCTCGGGTATATAGATGATATACATGTTATGGGTATATTCATTGCTTGTTAAACAATGTGATTCTTTAGTATTGGATACTGATTGGTTGGTATGAAGTGTCATACAGAACAACGCAATACAAGAGTTGCAATGGCCTGAGTAACTAGCAAATTAATATGGGATGATTCTCATCAAAAAAAAATAAAGTGTTATTGTGTTTATCGTTGGAATTAAACCTAGCCTTCAAGATTTATTTGAATAATTGTTATTCTGTTCTGGTGTTATACGAACAATAGTTGTTCAAATTATCACCATATTCATAGAAGATGGATGAACTCTATAAATCTTGTTGGAGAAATCACATCCATAATAACTGATGCTAAACATGTCGCAAGACAAATGATTAGAAGATCACTTATGAGTGACACCACCATTTGAATCATATTGGAAAGAAACACATGAAGAAACTCCATGATGGTGGATTTTTGGAGTCTTTTGATTTTGAATCAACTGACGCTTGTAAGAATTTCCTAGAAATGATTGAAACTCCGTTCATAGGCAAAGAGGGACGGACGACTAACTTATTGGACATTATACATGTTGATGTGTATAGTTCATTATGTGTAGCCGTGTGTGGTGGGTCTTATAACTTCATATACTTTAACCAAGGATTTTAGTGGATATATGTGTATATTTACTTGATAAGGAAGAAGTATGAAATATTTGAAAATGTTCAAATAAATTTCAAGATGAAGTGAAAATCATTGTAACGAGAAAATAAGAGTTTATGATTGGATCATAAAGGAAGATTTTTGAGTTAAAAGTTTAGCAAACACCTGAGAGTTTAGGAATCGTTCCAAAACTTGCATTTCCCGAAACACCATAGGAGTATGGAGTGTTCGAGAGATGTAATCAAACCTTGTTTGACATGGTAAGGATCAAAGGTGTTATTTATAAAATTGCCATTATATTTTAAGGATTAAGCTTTAGAGACTACCGCTTTTCACTGAAAAGAGCGCCATCGAGATCCGTTGAAATGACACCATATAAGTTATGGAATGGGATAAAACCCAATTTGTTTTTTCTTAAATTTTGGTATGCAAGGCATATGTAAAATGTTTACAACCAAAGTCGGATAAAGTACGTCTTTGTAGGTTATCCCAAAGTAACCGTTGGGTATTCCTCCATAACACTAAAGACAAAAAAAAATTGTGGCTAAGAGCATCAAGTTTCTTGAGAAGGAATTTTTTGCGAAAAGTTAAGTGGGAGGACAGTAGAACTTCGATTAGGTTGTTGAACCTAAGCTTTATGTGCTAAGTGGCGCAGCGCCGGAAAGTGTCCCGGAAGCGGCCGCAATGCTCTTGGCTCCCGTGTCCCAAAGGTTGTGGTCACGGCGATCTAAGTTCCTATTGAACTGCGTAGTTCGGATAATCGATCAAATAGTAAGATTTGAGATTGAATCATTGTTATTTGATAATAATGGACCGACTACATGCAAAGAAGCAATGATGGGCCCTGACTCCGTCAAAATGGCTACAAGCTATAAAATCCGTGATAGTTCCATACACGAGAAACCAAGTTTCTGAACTTGGAAGACCCTCTAGATACCGTGTTTGGATCTATAAAGAAACAGACGTGGATGTTCTCACATCTATGAAATATTCGACATATCGTTAAAATGGTTTACGATTATGTTCAAATAGTTGGCTATGACAATATTTGATCTTTCATAACGATATTTAGTCTGGACGGATTATTGTAGCAACCACTACATATGCTAGTTTTGGTATATGGTAGTTGAACAAATGGAACAACGTTCTTCTAATAGAATGGTTACCTAGGACGTGTACAGGACACGGTCCAAAGGGTTCTGTTAATTCAAAGGATGCTAAAATAGCATGCAAATTTCAATGGTTAAAATAAGCATTCGCGGAGTTGGAATCTTCATCATGATGAAATTGTTAAAACGTTTAGTTTCATCAGAGACGGTGAAGATGCTTGCTTTTGCAAGAACTTAAGTGGGAGCGCTGAGACATATTTCTAATACATTATGTAGAAGACATATTGTTGATTGGAAATGATGTATCTTGACACGGGTGAAGTTTCATTGAAAATTTGATTTTAATGGAAGATTTGGGCAAAACCAGTATATTGGGCTAATATGGTCTATATAGATAGATTGAGGTGCTAATATGGTTGGGCCGAAGTACATATATGAAATATTGAATAAGTTCAATATGGAAACGACGAGAAAGGTTCTTGCCGCATGGAAAAGGTTGAAGCGAGATTCAAGTGTTTTGACACTTGGTGAGTAAAATCACATGAATGATTTGATCAATCATGTACACCATGATATGTACAATCCAAGAATGTCCTATGCTCTAAATGTTATGAGCATATACCAGAATGATTCATAAGATGATCATTGGATAATAGTAAAGATATCCTTCCGTCCTTTGGAAGGACTAAGAATATATATTATGTATGTTGGACAATAGTTCATTGTAAAGTGTTACATTGATACTAGTTTTGTCGCAAGATACAATCTAAATTTATCTCAATTTTGGCGGTATGTTAAGGTGGAAAAATGTAATGGAAGAAAGTTCCATGATAGATTTGGAATAGTTCCAAATGGATTTGGATGAGTTCCAAAGTTAAGACATTATAACGAATACTACAACGAAAGGCTAAGTATATGACTGCTCTAGCAGCAGCAAAGGAGGGCATTTGTGTCAAGAAGTTTGTTTGACAAACTAGGTGTAGTTCCAAGCGAGCTAATACTATGAAGATCTATTGTACGACAATAGATTCAACATGTTTTGAGCTCAAGGGACTAAGGTCTCACCGGAGGACCAAATTTATGCAATGCCATCTCATTAGTGAATGAGTGATGCGTAGAGACGCAAAGAAATGCAAATACACACGGACCTGAAGTGTCAGATCTGGAGATTAGGTTTACCACTAGCAATGCGTATGGATAACAGCTGAATGCCATAGGTGTTGGATGCGCAAGTACCAAACTAGATTATTGACTCTAGTGCAAGTGGGAGACTGAAGGGAATATGCCCGAGAGGCAATAATAAAGTGGTTGTTATCTTATTCCATGTTTATGATAAATGTTTATTTTCAGGCTATAATTGTGTTAACCGGAAACGTTAATACATGTGTGTTTAATAAACAAAGAAAAGGTTCCTAGTAATGTCTCTCTTTATACTAGCTTGTTGATTAACGGATGATCAAGGTTTCCTGATCATGAACATTGGATGTTGTTAATAACAAGTTCATGTCATTGGAGAATGATGTGATGAACATACACCCACAGTAGTTATAGCAATACGATCATGTCATCAAGTTTCTATTGCTGTATCAAACTTTCACAAAGTAACTCTAATCCTTAGACCATGAGATCACGTCAATCACTGACACCGGAAGAGTACGTTGATTCCATCAAACGTCACACCGTAACAGGGTGATTATAAAGGTGTCGTTGGGTACTTGGAAAGTGTTAGTTGAGGCTCGTGGATCAAGAGTGGGATTTGTCCACCCAGATGACGGAGAGATATACTCTGGGCCCTCTCGGTGATATCACATTGACATCGCTTGCAAGAACGTGACTAGCTCACGAGGATGTTATATCACGGAACGAGAAAAGAGTACTTGTCGATAACGAGATCGAGCTAGGTATGGATGATACCAAATGATCGGATCTCGGACAAGTAAAATATCGCGAGACAAAAGGAATTGGTTACGGAGTAATGGTTCACACGATCACTAGTTCATCGTTGAGTAAGTGGGAGTCATCATGGATCTCCAGATCCCGCTGATGATTATTGATCGGAGAAGAGTCTCAGTCATGTCCATTTTATTCACGAACCGTAGGGTGACACACTTAAGGATTCGTCGACGTGTTTTAAGTGGATACGGAACGCAGGAGAAAATACTGGACAGCACAGGACAGCACAGGGACTGTTTCGATAAAACTGTCGGAATAGTTTCGGAATATCGAAATAGTGCAAGGGGATAATTGTTAATGTGTTCATTGAATGAAGTGTTCATCAATGAAGTACTCATTAAATGAAGTGTTCATTAATTTGAGTGACATTAAACAAGTGAATTAAAAGGAGTTTTAATTGGAAGACCTTTGGTTTTTGAGTGGAGGTTAAATGGGAGAAAGTGCCACTTGATTATGTGTGAGTGGAGACTCCACTAGCAATCAAGAGGGGAGAGGTGGGGGCACCACTTGGGGCGCCTTGGGTGCTGCCCCCCTCTCCTATAAAAGGAGGAGGTGGAGACCCCTCTAGTCACTCATTCCATTCAACTCTTATGTGCCCTTTGGTTGGCATCTTCTCCCCTTGCTAATTCCATCGCTTTCTCATATGCCCTTTGGTTGGCATCTTCCTCCCCTTGCTAGCTGATCCAGTTTCACGAGTACGGTGCTTAGGCGAAGCCCTGCTCAAGATCTTCTCTACCACCACCACCACTATGTTGTAGTGCTGCTGGAGTTCCCGAGGATCCACTACTTCCGCTGCCCAACTGGAGCAAGGGGCGGAGGTCGTCGCTGATCTGTACGTGTGACCGACTACGGAGACGCTACCCGTTCGTGGCGTCAAGTCTTCATCACGACCTTGAGGTCGGCGAGTGTTTGACTACATCACCCACGAGAATAGTTCTCGTTAAAGCTTTTGGTCTTCGAGGGTGAGTCCTTCTCAAACCGTTACAAGTTATCTCCTAGATGTGATCTTGGCAGTTGCAATCGTAGGAAAAAAATTTGTTTTCTATGCAACGAACCCTTTAAGATCAAGTCATGAAGAGGTGGTAGTTGCATGGCAATGTAACTCAGAAAGGCTATGCAAATGCCTTGATAGGTAGGTATGGTGGCTGTTTTGAGGAAAGATATAAGGAGGCTTATGATGACAGAGCGTATCATGCCAAGGGTTTGGATGTACCGGCGAAGGTGGACACCAACTCTCGGAGAGAGAAGAAGGCAATGCACGGAACAGGAGAGGCTAGCAAAATATGGGAAGGTGGAAGTTTCAACTTTCAATACTTACATTAGTCCGAAGAACTCATGCACTTATTATCGGTAACTCTCAATCTAATGAGGAGGTTCACAAAGAGACAAGTACCCCGAGGAGGAGTGTATGGGGGTTTGGTTATCCTTGCGCATCCTCGACTCATGGTACGTGAGTGTTCTCTAATATTCGACCCCTCGGAAGAGTAGTGATCCATCTAGTAGCTAGAGTTCTCAACTAGTTTTTGTAGGTTTTGAAAATACACACGGATTTCCCAAAATACGACACCTATCACTAATAGGCTAGAGATCCTGACACAAAAAGTTCAAACATTACTCACATCAATACCTCAAAACTATTGCAAGCTACTACTAAAATTAAATAGCAACCTCAATTACCTACTTTCAAGACAAGACACAACTCAGTGCAACAACCAACTCTCTTTAACAAGATAAACATGAAAACTAAAAAGAGTTCCAGCAACAAACTAAACAAAAGCCAAGGCTCTTGCTAAATAAAAACTAAGACTAAAACTAAACAAGGTAGTAGTTATGAAAAGATAAAGAACACACAACAGCAAAAAGATAGGCGGGAAAAATCCTATGATGTGTTCTAGATTTTGAAAGTGGAGTGTGTTTCTCTCCCACGCGAAGTAAGACGGGATCTAACTTGTTATGAACAGCAAGAAAATCTAAAGAAAACTAAAAATTAAACCTAAGAGCGAGACGCTCCAAGCATAGCACATAACGCATGAAGTGATAAAAATATAGTGAGACGAAGGACGAACTGATGATTGTTGATGGAGAAGGGGATGCACGGGGGCATCCCCAAGCTTAGACGCTTGAGTCTTCTTGAATATTTATTGGGGACGCATGGGGGCATCCCCAAGCTTGAGCGCTTGACACTCCTGGATCTTCTTTCATCATCTTCCATCGCACACTTGAAAACTCCCTTCATACATAACTCATCATAAGCTGATTAGAGAGGTTAGTACCCTTAATAAATAATTTTTCCCCACTGGATATAAAGATAATCTTGAAGAACTACTGTTTCTCAAGAGTGCCAAAAAGTTTTTGCAAAGAAAAATCAAGCTTAAGGTTTGCAAAAGTAAGGAGAGACAAAATGTGGCAGAATCTATGAAAAACAGAACAGCAGATATTAAAGAATTTTTTAGGGGTACTTCTGCAACTCAAATCAAAAAACTCAGAACATACGGAAGTTTCGTAATTGTATATAGCATACTGTGTAAAGATTTCAGCTCAAAAGATGAACTGGGATTTCTCTGGAATTTTTCTGGTCACGAGGACAGAATCTGTTTTCTGGACAGCATGTCACAACTTTTACTTCCCTTGCCGTAAGAGGCTATAACTTGGCACAAAGCTGAAAAATAAAGATACAATGATGTTGCTACAGAAGTAACAATCATCAAGATACAAAAAAAGAAAAAAGAAACACCTAAATTCGTTGCGGGATGCCTCCCGAAAGCGCTTCTTTAAAGCCATTAGCTAGGCATAATGCAAAATATCAAGTTGTAGCAATCGAATCATTATCAAGATCATCAAAAAGCTCTTAAATTGTACAACTAGTCTTAAGAGGTCTTTCAAATAAAGGCCTAATGAAGATACTTCTAGGGAGAAAACCAAAAGGTGGAAATCAATGGAAGATTCATTTATAAAATTATCAAAGAGAGGTATTTCTTCCAAAGTTTTCACGGTTTCAACTTCTTTGGCAATAGGTGGTTTATTTTTAGGTCGGGGAACCTTAGGGACATAATTGAGCTTAGGTTACCTTATTTCCAAAGTCTCTACCTTTTTTGGTTTGATTGAGGAGAAAGTAGTTCCTAGAGTATTAATGATTTCCTCAATCTTATCTATCCTAGAAGGATCCGTATCACGGGATTTGATGACCTCCAAGGTTTTAATAATTTTAAGCATGGAGCTATCAAGCCTATTCAAATTCCCTTGAATCTTGCGATCCAACTCATTTATCCTAGTTATACTTGGCATTTCTAACTCTATCTTTTCGAGTTTCTTCATAATGTGAGATAGAGTTATATCTTCTTGCATGCTAGCAATAGGGAGATTTCCAACAAGATTTTCAATAACATTAAGAGACTCCCAAGTCGGGGCTTCTAGAAAATTCCCATTGATAGCAGTATCTAATATGAACCTATTCCAAGGAGTAACCCCGACATAAAAATTTCTAAGCAGGATAGTAGTGGTTTGCTTCTTGGTGGCTCTTTTTGAGAATCATTAATTCTATACCAAGCATCTTTTAAACTTTCTCCACCTTTTTGTTTAAAGGTGAGAACCTCTGTCTCAACAAAGGAAAAAGGGCCAGACATAATGACAACTAGCAAGATAAATAATTTTTTTGCAAATTTTGATAAAAGACACAAAGATAAAAACTGAAAGATAAACTAACAAGACTAAAAAACAAAGGTAAAGGGTAGTGTGCAACTCCCCTATCTTAGCACTCGGAGTCCCCGGCAACGGCGCCAGAAAACTTGCTTGATGGCTTCTCGCCCCTTCGTTGGTTACCCCAAGTGGAAGGTTGAGATGTAGTGCAGCAGCAGTTTTCCCTCGGTGAAGATACTAAGGTTTGTATCCAGCAGGACTCCAGAGATGATAAGTAGGTGTCAGCGGCGCAACTGACGCGGACCTGCACACAGACACAGATAACTTTGTTCCCAACGAAGTTCAGAGAGGTTGTCAATCTCTCCGGTCTTGTTGTTCACAAGGATAAAATGCAAGGGATAATGATAGCAGGTAAAAGCAGTAAAGTAAATATAGCGTGGAAACAATAATGAGGATATGGACCAGGATACGTGATGTTCGCTAGTGATGTCTCTCTCCCAAAAGACGATAAAATTGCTATGCGAGGTAAACAAATTACAGAAAGGCAATTGACAGGATTATGAACGCACCGCAATTCTAACTATGCTACAAAAGAAAGGATGAGGTTCAAAAGCACACGCAGTACGCCAAGATAAGTAGACCGAAATCCATCTGCATCTACTACTAATCATCCACCTTGAGATATCTATCCAGAACATCTCGCTGGTATTAAGTTGCGAGCCCCACCCAAAGTGTAAACCCAAAGCAACAGACAACTGCATTAAAAAGAACTCTGCGTAAAGTAAACAATCCTTGTGACCGCGGTCACAAGCACCGTTGTTTTCCCCCTTGTGGCAACAGCACATCCCCTAGACTCATGTTTCTGTCACTCAAGCGTGTCATCGGGGGGCATGAACCCACAATCTAGCACAACGTTCCCTCTTGAAGTCACTACCTATTACTTGGCCGAAGCAATAAACAGCAACGGAGAACATGCAAGAATTACTTAGGAACAAAAATATAAGAGATAAAAACCAAATATATTACTCTATCACAATCTGAACATAATCTCATAATCCATCAGATCCTATCAAACTCAACATAGCAATAGCATAAATATTACAAAGGTACCTCGATCATGTAGGGCAGCTCACGAGGTCTAAACAATGAAGATCAAAGAGGGGAGGAAAACATCACATAGCTACTGATCACGGACCCATGGTCCAAGGAAAACTACTCACGAGACATCCGGGGAGCATCCATGGTGGAGAGGATACTCCCGGAGGTCAATCCTCCCTCCGGCAGGGTGCCGGGAAGAGGTCTTCTGGTGCTCCCGATCTTCGGAAGCGCGGTGGCGGCGGAACAGAGGCGAGTTCGCGGAATAGGGTTCCTCTTCTGGAGTTTTCCCGTGACGGAGAATAAATAGGCGAAGGGGGCAGCCAAAGGTGGACCAGGGGCCCCAGGCGCCCCCTGGCGCGGCCAGGGGTGGGGCCGCGCCGGGTGGCCGCCTGGGCCCCCCTGGATCCCCTCTGGCCCCTCCCGGGCTCTTCGTGAAGCTTCCTCCACGCTGATTTTTTATCTGAATTTTCCCGAATTTTTTTGGCTCAGTCCTACTCAAGTCTTCTAGAGACTGTGGTCATCATGCCGGCTCCCGATCACTAGTCGCCAAAGCTTATCATCATGGATTTTACTGGCCCACGGCTCATGCTGATGCGGAGGATATACTTAAGAAATGTGACGGCTGCCAGCGGTATGCGAAGCAAGATCACATGCCGGCTCAAGAACTCAAGATGATCCCGATCACTTGGCCGTTTGCACTGTGGGGGCTTGATATGGTGGGGCCTTTTTGGCGATCCAAGTGCGGAAATACTCACCTTCTAGTTGAAGTAAATAAATTCACCAAGTGGTTGAGGCAGAGCCGGTTAGTAAATGTGACGCGGCAATGACACTCAAATTCTTGAAGAAAATCATCTTCAGGTTTGCTTATCCTCACAGCATTACCACTGACAATGGAAGTAATTTTTCAGAAGGTGAGATGGAGTGTTTTTGCGGAAGGGAGCATATATGGCTTGATCTTGCCTCTGTAGCCCACCCGCAGTCCAATGGACAAGCTGAGAGAGCCAATCAAGATTTACTGCGAGGTATCAAACCCCGACTTCGTGTTCCTTTAATACAAACACCGGGTTGCTGGGTTGAGGAGTTACCCTCTATGCTTTGGAGCATCAGGACTATGCCCAACAGATCGACTGGTCTTACGCCTTTCTTCCTTGTTTATGGAGCAGTGGCCGTCCTCCCGAGCGACATCCGTCACGACTCACCGTGAGTTACTGCATATGTGGAATCCGATAATGAGCTAGCAAGACAGGACTCCTTGGATGTCCTCGATGAATAACGAGATCTAGCGGCAGCAAAGTCGGCTATCTACCAACAAGACCTGCGACGATACCATAGTCGACGCATTAAGAGTCGGACCTTTCAAGAGGGGGAATTAGTGCTTCGCCTGATCCAGAAAAGGAAAGGGATGCACAAGTTATCACCACCTTGGGAAGGACCGTTCGTGGTAAGCAATAATTTGTACAATGGATCCTACTACTTAGTTGATATATGCGAGCCAACTTCCACGTGCAAGCCCGAAGAAGAGACTCCCAGACCGTGAAATATAGCCCAGCTCCGTCCCTATTACACTTAAGTAGTCAGGAATGATCTTGTAAGCCATTATGAGATATCAACAATAAATACGACACTTTATTTTTTGATCTTTTCCGACTTATGCCTTCTTCTTTACTTAGGTCGTTTTGTTTTTTCTATCAATTTCTTTTATCTTGCATTGCATTACATTCTTGCATTTAAACTCCTTGGAACCTGGAAGGACTGATCATCTCTTCCCTGGAACCTGGCATGTATATCGTTGTATTTAGAGACCTTGGGGGCTTATGGTCTTTCTAAACCTAAGCTTGACAGCCGGAGGGCTCGGCGTATACATGAATTTAGCCTACTATGGCTTATTTTACATGTAAGCTGATACAAACTCGTACTTATATGACCAACGTGACTCATTATAGAGTAAACATTAGCGAACCCAATGAGGGGTTTGATGAGTTTTACTCTATCAATCGAGAACGCTAGAATAAGTCATGCGATGCTTGCTTACAGAGAAGTTTCGACTCAAGCGCAATCAAGTGACCAACATCTCTTTTCGACGAGGTAGGCAGAATCATCCTATTCGAGGAGCCAGTTTTTCATTGAACGTGTATTGTTAAAAGATGATTGAGACAGTCACGCGTACGGCCGACTTCTATATGAGCTATTTACATTTTATGCACTTCATAAACATATTTCTTTCGTTTTTAACATATGCATGCGTATTAATGTTTTAACTCCATCAAAAACCGACTTTGCTAAAAACACCATAAGAGTAATTGAAAGACGGTACTTGGAAGTTGTGGTCTAGCTCTACTATGATTCGACATGAGAGTAAATTAATCATGCCGACTCATGGGGGCTACACCTTGAATTTTGCTACTATGAATCGACATGAGAGTAAATTCATCACGCCGACTCATGGGGGCTACACCTTGAATTTTTTTGTTATGAATTGACATGAGAGTAAATTAATCATGCCGACTCATGGGGGCTACATGATGATTATAACTTTAACCCTGATTATAATTTTCTATGGATTGGCAAAGATACTACAAAATTTCTTTCTGACTCATAAAAGCTACATGTAGAATCTAATATGATTCGGGATGATATGCGATCAATCACCCCGATTCATAGGGGCTACATATGGTTAAGATATTTTTCTTTTTTCATTTCTTCATGAAGCAAAGTCAGTAAATGAAGCCGAATAAATTATTACAAAATCAAAAAAAAGTTTCAAAATACTTCTTTATTGAAATTCTGGTCTCATAAAATAGAATATTACAAAGCAGCTAAACACGGGAAAAGAGAATACATTAGGTAGATAAGAGACCATAAGTGGGCTAGTTTTACAAAGTCGATATGCGCTACTTCCACAAGCTGGGCGACGGGTTCGACTACCCATCGATCAACGTCGAGAGGAAATACCATCCCGGTTACTTCAGGCTTCAGCTCCATTGGAGTCGGCTTCTTCATCACTAATGTAAGACTCACTGCTAGCACTCTCCATGCAGCATCCTACACGATCTCCGTCAGAGTCAAAAGCTTTGGCCCAAAGAGTTTCATCGCCATCATATCTAAAGTGGATAACATCCCCTTCCTTGAAGTTTCGTGACCTAATGGAAGTTTTCCAGCCCTTTTCTAAAAACATAGATCCATTGCTGGAAAAACTTGTAGATACCCAAGTAGGTCCGTGAGGACATCCATCAGCATGGAGCCATAAACCTGGTGGCTTAGAGTCTTCCATAATCCGAGCAAAGGAATTGGGTAGATTAACCCATCGACGAAGCTTTGAAAGCTTCACGAGGAAATCATCGCCAGGCTCATGCATAGAAACATAGGAGGAAGAAGGCGTCTCTTCATGTCTTCGAGAACTTCTGACACTTCTACCACCTTGGCCATGACCACGTCTGCGACCACGACCTCGGCCTCTGCCTCGGCCATGACTGCGAGAGGCAGCAACCTCCTGGTTATTGGGACTCGAGTCTTTGACGTCCGCGAGGTCACGGTTGCGGAGCTTGGGAGCCATCGGAGAGAAGGCCTCGTGGAAAAGGGAAGAAGAAAGAAGAAAGAGTGTGAGCTTCATCCCAAGATCTATCATATATATATATATATACACAATCAAACATGAAGAGGAATCAGCAAATAAATGTCATTATGATTCATGTGGATTCCCCATAAACAGGCGGCATTAAAAGCAAAGGCTCTTCGACTTCTGCAAATATTTAAAGGTGTTAAGTGTTGACGCCTCGTTCTTCGAAAGACAGTTAAGGAGATGGAACAATTAATGGTGTAGCAACTCTTTTAATAAAGAAGCGAAAAAGGCCAAGTTCTGTTTTGACCAAATCTAAGTCAAGAAATCAACGAAGATCAAGGAAAGTCGGTTTCTTGAGAGTCGGCATATGAAGACAATCAAGAAATATCGTCGAGAAGCTGAAGCATCACGTCAATCCTAGGGGCTAATGTCGGGGGGATGGCCCAACGCCATGACCCGGTATACAAAAGGATCAGGCCGATGATACGTCCAAAACGTATCTATAATTTATGCTTGCTCCATGCTTCTTTTGTGTGATATTTCTATGATATTGATGCACTTCCATACACTTTTGATCATATTTGGACTAACCTATTAACTCAGTGCACCCCAGTGCCAGTTCCTGTTTTCTGCTGTTTTTCTATTTCAGTTTTCCCCCATATTAAAAGTGATCCAAAAATTTGGGAAAAATCCAATAAAAAATCAGCGCTTCAGAAGCTTCGGGAATCACCAAGGAGTGGCCAGAGGGGACCCACCAGGGCCCCAAGCGCCCTCCCGGCGCGCCCTAGGGTGGGGCTGCGCCAGGGGGCCGCCTGGACCACTGGTGGCCCCCCTGGCTGACCCACTTTGCCCATATATTCTCCGTGACACGAACCCCCCGAAGACAGAACCCTTTTTCGCGATCTCTCCTATGTTCCGCCGCCGCCACGCTTCCAAGATCGGGAGCACCAGGAGACCTCTTCCCGGCACCCTGCCGGAGGGAGGAACCACCTCCGGGAGCTTCTACACCACCATGGACGCTTCCCGGATGAACCGTGAGTAGTCCCCCTTGGACCATGGGTCCATGACCAGTAGCTATGTGATGTTCTCCTCCCCTCTTTGTTCTTCATGGTTTAGACCTCGTGAGCTGCCCTACATGATCGAGGCACATATGTAATCTTTCTGCTGTTGCTATGCTGAGTTTGCTGGGATTCGATGGATTACAAGACTATGTTCAGATTGTGTTTGAGTAATATATTTGATTCTCCTCTTTTATATTTATGTTCTTGAGTAATTCTTGCATGTTCTCCGTTGCTATTTATTGCTTTGGCCAAGTAGTAGGTAGTGACTCCAAGAGGGAGCGTTATGCATGATTGTGGGTTCATGCCCCCTGATGACTAGCTTGAGTGATAGAAACATGAGTCTAGAGGATGTGTTGTTGCCACAAGGGAGAAAACAACGGTGCTTGTACTTGCGGGTGCAAAGATTGTTTACTTTACGCAAAGTTCTTTAATGCAGTTGTCTGTTGCTTTGAGTTTACACTTTGGGTGGGATTCACAACTTAATACCAGCGAGATGTTCTGGATAGATATCTCAAGGTGGATGATTAGTAGGTAGATGCAGATGGATTTCGGTCTACTTGTCTTGGCGTACCTCCCAAGCTTTTGAGCCTCTTCCTTTCTTTATAGCATAGTTAGCATTGGTTTGCGCACATAATCCTGTCAATTGCCAAGCTGTAATTTTTTTACCTCGCATGGCTATTTTGTCGTATTTTGGGAGAGAGACATCACTAGTGAACATCATGAGATCCCGGTCCATATTTCCAATACTGTTTACACCCACTATTTATTTTCTGATTATTTACTTTTCCGTTGCTGTCACTATCATTATTATCCCGTACGTTTTATCCTTTGTAAACAACAAGGCCGGAGGGATTGACAACCTCTCTGAACTCGTCGGGAGCAAAGTTATCTGTTGTGTGTGTGCAGGTCCACGTCAACCGCCCAATTACTGGCGCCATTGTCACCTTCCTGTCGTTGTTCGAGTCCTACTGGAGACAAACCTTGGTATCTTCACCGAGGGAAATTTGTTGTTGTCTACATCTCAAACCTTCCACTTTGGGTAACCAACGAGGGGCAAGCAACTCTCGCGACATCAAAGCAATTTCTGGCGCCGTTGCCGGGGACTCTGAAGCGCAGCAAAAGAGTGGTCCCGCCAACCTCCCAATTTCTGGTGCCGTTGTCGGGGACTCCACTCTTCAAGATAGGGGAGTTGCACACTACCTTTTATCTTTGTTTTTTAGTCTTGTTAGTTTACCTTTCAGTTTTTGCTTTAGTGTCCTTTATCAAAAAAAAATAGTTATCCTTTCTGTTTAGCCAAGCATGTTAGGATTTGGTGCCTTGAGGGAATCGGAGGTCCTAGATTTCCATCAAAGGGATGGAGAAAATATGAAGAAGGCATGGGACAGAATTTCTGATGCACATAGGAGAATTATGCCTTGGATACCTATAAAAATTGTGCTTGGAAATTTTTACCATGGTCTTTTTAGATGGTGCAAACACTCTCTTGATATTATAGCCGAAGGAGATTTCTTAGATTGTGATGAAGCTAGAGCTCTTGAAATTATACATGGTCTATCTAGTTACTTTTTTTATGATCATAGTTTTGATACTGTTATAGATAGACTTGATACTATTGAAAAGAGATTGGATGCTCTAGACTTGAGAGAAGTAAAGAAACCAAAGCCAAATAAGAAAGATGTTTATGAGTTAGATGGTGATTGGGAACCCTTTGTTAGAATTAGCTTCTCTAATCAAGACTTACTTGCTTTTTGTGATATTGGATCCATGGTTTCTACTATGCCAAAAGTTGTTTATGATTCTTTAAAATTTAACATGGACAAATTGTCATCCTATCATGAACATGCTAATGGAGATATTTATGAGATCCAGGGAAGGATAAAAGATGTACCAGTGACATTCCTTAAAGGGATTGCAATGGTTGATTTCTTCGTCATGAAGCCAAACCAAGGAAACATAGTGCTTGGAAGGGATTTCCTCCGGGCCGTAAAGGGCTTCATTGATATAGGTAAGGGATGATACGTCCAAAATGCATCACTATTTTATATAGTAATTCTTTCTTATTCATTGATATATTTCATGATATGATGCTATTCTTATGTTGTTTTGGCTTATTTTACACAGTTTGCAACTTTCCGGTGCCGAAGCAGCAGACGCAGGATTCAGCGGTAAAAAGTGGACGCTGAGTTGTTGAAGAAGAACACCTCCAAATTACCTGAAAATTGACGGAGGCTGTTTTCCAGCAGGATCACGAAGACACGCAAAAGAGCAACCAGAGAGGGGCCACAGTGTGCCCAGGCGGCCACCTGGCGCGGCCCCACCCCTGGCCGCGCCGGGAGGGCGCCTGGACCCCCGGGGCCACTTCTGGCTCCCCCCTCTGGCCTATTTACCCCTCGTGATCCAAAAACCCGAAAACAGAGAGAGTTTCCGGAGTTCCGCCGCCGCTCCGTGGCGGAAACCTACAGAGAAGAAAAGCCATCTCTGGCGGGCAAATGCCGCCGGGGAGATCACCTCCCGGAAGGGGAGATCGTCGCCATCGTCATCACCATCGTCACGGGCATCATCGAGATCATCATCAACATCATCCCCATCATCAGCACCATCTCCATCTTCATCCAATCTTGTCTCACAATTGCAACTCGTGTTGTAATCCGTACTATCTATCCTCTCTACTCTATCGGTGTTGATTACTACTTTGTGGTGAATGCTATTGAGTTTTGTTGGAGAAATATTATTGTGTTCAGATTGTTTATCATCTATTTATCCCCACTGATCATGATCTCTTTTATGTCTTGTGAGTAGCTACTTTAGTTCTTGAGGACATGGGAGAAGTCTAGTTGCTAGTAGTCATATGATGTTGAAGTAATATGTGTTGGTTGATATTTAAGTTGTGTTGTTATTTTCCTAGTGGTGTTGTGTGAGTCGAACACTCAACACTTCGCCTTATCAAGGACCTAGGGGAATGCATTGTGTATAAAGAATGCTTACGGTGGGTTGCCGGAGTGACAGAAACCCAAACCCCAGTTTGCACGCTTTTGCACAAGGGAACAATGGATCATCGATCGTATTGCTATGGTTAGGCTTTTGCCTTAATTACTATCTTGTATTTGCGGATGCTTGCAAGGTGTTTAATCATAAGAGTGCATTCATCTTAGTCTAGAGGATGCACTAGCATAGATCCACCCACCAAACACTCATCAACACAGTACATAGTAAGGATACGGAATATGGCGAAAGCACATGACTACCTCTCCCGTGTGTCCTCAAGAACGCTTTAGCTTTTATAAGTTCAGTTGCTAGGCCTCTCCTTTGCTTAGAAAGGATTGGGCCACTTTTTACTATCCAGTACCTTTTACTTTGCTCGTCTTTACTTTCCTGTCGCTTATACCAAGAAAACCCCTAAAAAGTTATCTCTCAGTGCTTGCAGTTATCTCCTTATCAAAGTCACTTTCTACTACCTTCTGCTCCTCGTTGGGTTCGACACTCTTACTTATCGAAAACACTGCAATAGATCCCTCTACGTTGAGGGTCATCAAGGACAAATACGCCTAAGCGGGAAGGCAAAAGGTATGTACCCCTTTCCTAAAATAAACAAGGATGAACTTGTTGAGGAACCATTTGAAGCGATTTACAACTCCGATTATTATGATGACTTTTGATTCCTCCTTTTTGCATTATGCCTAGCTAATGGCTTTAAAGAAGCACTTTCGGGAGGCAGCCCGCAACGAATTTAGGTTTTACTTTTTGTTTTTCTTCCGTTTTTAGTGGTCTTGATGATTGTTACTACTGTAGCAACATCATTGTATCTTTACTTTTCAAGCTTTGTGCCATTTATAGCCTCATATGACAAGGGAAGTGAAAGTTGTGATATGTTGTCCAGAAAACAGATTCTGTCCTCGTGACTGGAAAAATTAAAGAAAATCCCAGTTCATCTTTATGAGCTGAAATTTTTACACAGCGTGCTCTATACAATCACGGAACTTTCGTATGTTCTGAGTTTTTTTATTTGAGTTGCAGAAGTGTCCCTAAAAAATTCTTTACTACCTGCTGGTCTGGTTTTCACAGATTCTGTCCTGTTTTTCCTTTTCTTCATTTTGCAAACCTTAAGCTTGCTTTTTCTTTGCAAAAACTTTTTGGCAATCTTTAGAAACAGTAGCTCTTCAAGAATATCCTTATTTCCAGTAGAGAAAAATTATTTTATTATGGGTACTAACCTCTCTAATCAGCTTATGATGAGTTATGTATGAAGGGAGTTTTCAAGTGTGCGAGGGAAGATGATAAAAGAAGATTCAGGAGTGTCAAACGCTCAAGCTTGGGGATGCCCCCGTGCACCCCTAAGAAATATTTAAGGAGACTCAAGCATCTAAGCTTGGGGATGACCCCATGCATCCCCTTCTTCATCAACAATTATCAGTTCGTCTTTCGTTTCACTATATTTTTATCACTTCATGCGTTATGTGCTGTGCTTGGAGCATCTTGCTCTTTATTTTCTTTTTATTTTTCTTTAGCTTTTCTTTCTGTTCATAACAAGTTAGAACCCAACTTTCTTTGTGTGGGAGAGAAACACGCTCCACTTTCAAAATCTAGAACACATCATAGGATTTTTCATGCTTATCTTTGTTGTGTGTGTTCTTTATCTTTTTCATAGTTGATGTCATGTTTAGCTCTTAGTTTTCATGCTTATCTTTTTAAGAGCTTTTGTTTAGTTTTTTGCTGGAACTCTCTTGAGTTTTCATGTTTATCTCGTTTAGAGAGTTTGCCTGTTGCACTGAGTTTTGTGTCTTGACTTGAAGTAGGTAATTGAGGTTGCTATTCAATTGTAGTAGTAACTTGCAATAGTTTTGAGGTATTGCTTTGAGTAATGATTTGGACTTTTGGTGTCAAGAGCTTTAGCCTATTAGTGATAGATGACGTATTTTGGGCAATCCGTGTTTATTTTCAAAACTTACAAAAATAGTTGAGAACTTTAGCTACTAGATGGATCACTACTCTTTGGAGGGATCGAATATTAGAGTACACTCACGTGCCATGAGTCGAGGATGCGCAAGGATAACCAAACCCCCATAACTCCTCCTCGGGGTACTTGTCTCTTTGTGAACCTCCTTATTAGATTGAGAGTTACCGATAATAAGTGCATGAGTTCTTCGGACTAATGTGAGTATTCGAAAGTTGACACTTCCACCTTCCCATATTTTTCTAGCCTCTCCGGTGCCGTGCATTGCTTTCTTCTCACTCCGAGAGTTGGCGTCCACCTTCGCCGGTACATTCAAAACCCTTGGCATGATACGCTCTGTCATCATAAACCTCCTTATATCCTTCCTCAAAACAGCCACCATACCTACCTATCAAGGCATTTCCATAGCCTTTCCGAGATACATTGCCATGCAACATCCACCTTCTCATGACTTGATCTTCATGTCATACTTGCTACTTGCTTGATCGATGAGACGCATGCTAGTTGGGCCTTGCCCTAATCATTGCTACATGACGCGCTAGTATCATTGCATATCCTGCTACACTGGCAGAGGCATACATTTGCATACTTCATGATAGCTACATCTTCTTTATGATTTGAGTACCTTGTAAAGTGTGAAAGATCTTCTATACTTTTTGTAATATATAGAGTGTTGCCCCTAAAGTGAGGAAAAGATCCCAAAGAGGACAAATGAGAGAAATAGAAAGAGCCATTGAGGCCACCAAAAAAATAAAAAAAGAGAAAAAAAATAAAAAGAGAGAAGGGGGCACACTACTATTCCTTTTGAGAGATCCACACTCGTACTCCATCTTATATCTTGTACTCCATAGAGATTATCATTCATGCATATAGCTATGTGGGACCTTCACACTATAGAACTTGGCTTGTATATTCCAATGATGAGCCTCCTCAAATGAGCTCTAGGTCTTCTTGAGCAAGCAAGTTGGATGCACCCCCACTAGTTCCATTGGAGAGCTGATGCCCCACAAAGGGATCGAGATAGTCTTCGCGGGTAAGTTAACCCAATTTATTGATTCGACACAAGGGGAGCCAAAGAGTATTTATAAGCTTTGACAGTTGAGTTGTCAATTCAACCGCACCTGAAATATACTTGCTTGAAACAAAAGATAAGTGGTAAAGGTAATATGATAGTGATGGTGACGACAGCAAAAGTAAACAGCAAAAGTAACAACTAATAACTAGCAGGATTGAAAACACTGTAGGCTAGGGAGATGGATGGTTGGGCGTTGCATGGATGAGAGTGAACATGTAATAGATTCTAACACGGGGCAAGGCACACAGAAAAGCAATGATCATCTAGGCAAATATCAAACATTAGGCATGTATCCCGTAGGTAGTTGTGCGTGCTTGCAATAAGAACTTGCACAACATCTTTTATCCTACCATCCCGCTACGAACGGGGCTAAAGGGAACTTATGGAGATTAAGGTGCTCCTGTCAAAGAGCACCGGAACAAAGCAATAAACTCAATGGATACATGGAATCCTCAAATTATGGACCATCCCCTTTGGTGTCCCAAGCTGTCACCTTTGGGATCGCCGGTTCCGGACCATAATAGGTGCATACAACTCATAGATAGGATCAAGAAAACAAATATATTCATGAAAACACATAGGGTTCAGATCTCAAAACATGGCACTCGGGCCCAAAGTGACAAGCATTAAGAGCAACAAGTTGAATCAAAGAAGATAAACACCAATCTAGATGATAGGCAACATGCCCCCAACAATCTGACGAACAATTACATGATCTAACTCATCCAATCCCTACCATCCCCTTTGCCTACAGCAGGGGATTACTCACACATGTGAAGAGAAGTCATGGAGGAGGGATGGATTGGTGATGGTGATGACGATGGCGACGATCTCCCCTCTCCGGAGGCCAAATCAGCCTCCAGATTAGCCCTCCCGAAGAAGAACAGAGGGTGGCGGCGGCTCCGTGACGGAAACTGGAAAAGCGACTCCTCTTCTGGGGTTTTCCCGTCACGAGAATAAATAGGAGCATCGGTAGGGCACCAGAGGAGGGGGGAGGCGCCCAGGCGGCCAGAGGGCGCGGCCCCACCCCTGGCCACGCCAGGGGGCGCCTGGGGCCCCAAGGACTCCCCTCTGGTCCCACTTCTGGCATCTGGCTCCTTCGGGTGCGTGGATTTTCTGGTATTTTTCTGGGAATTTTCTGGGACACCTAAAAATCCATTTTCCTGCACACAATAAAACCATACATGCAGCTCTGCTGAAAACAACGTTAGTCCGGGTTAGTTTCCTCCAAATCATGCAAGAATGAGGGCAAAACAATAGCAAAAGTGTTTGGAAAAGTAGATACGTTTGAGACGATTCAACTCCCCCAAGCTTAGCATATTGCTTGCCCTCAAGCAATTCAGTTCAACGAACTGGAAGCGACAAAGAAAACTTTGACAAACTCTTTTGCTTCATTATATGTATATAAGCATGTACTACGAAAAGAGTTTAGCAAGTATTGAAACAATGCTATAAGGACAATGCACGAAGCAATTCTTCTTTCATGTGATCAATCACAAACAACTAAAAGTAAATAATATGCTGCTGAAAATCAAGACAGGATCACAATGCACATAGCTTGAACATACTTGAGTGGCATTTCGCTAGCCTCCATGAGTGAAGCAAAACATAAATGCAGAAACTCCTCCGGAGTTTTAAAGGTGACTAGAACTCAGTATTTCAGACTAGCAATAACACAAGCATGCAGAAGACAATGTAATACTTTGGGACAATGCATGTTACACTAAGAATGACAATTATGCTCTCATAGTTGGTGCTTTGAAGAAAGAAGGGGAGACTCTCGAACCGTGGCTTTTGATGGTAAGGTTGAAAACCCATGAAAGGAAGCAAAGACTAAGCATGTGCCAGAGCTCTTGGTTTTGAAAACAGAGATAAAACTCTTTTGAGAGGTGTAACTTTCCAATCAACGGTGAACGGTAAAGGTCTCTCAATATCTCCCATGCCAACCATATTAATGCCTTTTGCTTACACATATTCCCTTATCCATAAATCCTTTGATGGTCTACGGAACCTTTTATTTTGCCTCAAATATGGAAGGAGGGTATCGTTCCATCTATCATAAGCAGCATTTCGTCCATTTCACTCCATCATCAAGTATGGTGGAGGTGTAACTCTCATATTTTTTTTACTTGACTAGTTAAAACTTCCGTCAAAATATTTTTGGCATGCAAGATACTGATTTCCCCTCACCGCACCATGAGCTTGTACGGTTACAAAAGGGAAGCTTTTGAATAAATTTCGAGATGGCACATGAAAGTCTAAGTTAGGAGTGGCCGGTAAATACCACATATAGGTAGGTATGGTGGACTCAAATGGAATAACTGGTTTCAAGGATTTTGGATGCACAAGCAGAATTCCGCTTAGTGCGAGTGAAGGCTAGCAAAAGACTGGGAAGCGACCAACTAGAGAGCAATAACTGTCATAATCATGCAGAGCGACAAAGCAACATTGAATCGGGCATGAAAGTGATATAACTATTCTGAAACAAAAAGATCATCAAGGCATAATAGACTTTTTAGTCATAAACATGTGTGAACATGTGCCAAGTCAATCCAAAAATTCTCCGAAGGGAAATACCACTTCAGTATGCCAACCCATGAACGATGCAATGCATGTAAATCATTTCAACAACACAATATGTACTCTAGCTATTTGAGACTAGCCACAAGGAAAGCATGAACACTGGGAAAGCATTGTAAACATAGCACTATGTTGCTACAAGCTGGTCTTTAGATCATAAGTACAGGCATATGTACAAAAGTAGAAACAAGAAGAGTTCATACCGATTTTCCTTGTTGCTTCCCTTCCGCCGATCTTCGTCATTACTGCCTGGTCACTTGCACGATCGAACGTGGGAAATATTATCAAATGCCATCACGGACTCGAGCTGAACTCTGAAAACAAAGCAAGCTAAAGAGAGAAATGAAATCTTTTTGGGTTTTTAAAAGGTTTAAACGAGAGCAAAATAAAAGAGAAAATCTTTTTGTTGTTTTTGCAAAGAAAGAAAGAAAGAAGAACAAGCAAAAACTTCGAAAAGATCAAAGAGAACAAAAATAAAACGGATAATACAATGGAAAAGTGAGAAGGGTACGTACTCCCCCAAGCTTAGGCTTTTGGCCTAAGTTGGTAGTAGCTAATGTCCCCAGGAGCCTCCTGCTCCAGGGTGGTACTGGTGAGTCCAAGGGTCGTATGAGGCTTCCGGTGCGTACACCGAAGTCCTCGGATCCTCCCACGAAGAAGGATCCGCGCTCCAAGCAGAGGAAGACCCTTCACCAGACTGGGTGAAGGTCTCCCCCTGGAAAGGTGGGAACTCACCATGCTCCTCCTCGTCGGGCACAACCCCCTCCATGGGGTTATGAAACTGATGCTGGACCACGAACTCATCGATCTGGGTAGCATCAAAGGACCATCCGTTCCTGCGAGAAAAATCGAACAAAAGAGTGCAGGTAGACGGATCTTGCGTTCCGTGGTGGCTCCGAAACGCAAGATATAATCAAGGTTACCAAACTCGGAAAACATGGTAACAAACTTATGCCTTTTCATAGCAGTAAGATCAAAACTTAAATAAGTAAAAGGCTTATCATCGGGGTGTGGGGTGCCATTAAGAGACTCTAGGATAAGTGTGGCGTAAACGCCACCAAATAAATCTCCCTTGTTACTGTTCATAGCAAGGCGTCGAGCAATTAAGGCACCCACATTATAATCAAACCTCCCCGAGAGGGCGGTTGCCAGGATAGCAATATCCGGCGCAGATATGTTGCTCGTGTTGTCACGAGCTAACACCCCTCTAGCAATATAATACGCAAAATACCTGAGGTGTGGGAACAAGATGCTGGAGATTTTTGACCGATGAATATCCCTTGTATCCATGCTACAGAAAGAGTTGAAGACGGTCCTCAACTCGGAGGGCTGAGAGCTCATCTTCGCCGTCAGTCCAACGTTCGGCACACCTATTATTTCACAAAACTTTTCCAAAGGCATGGTCAAAAGATCATTGTAAAATTTAAACTCAACAGAACCATTATCAGGGTTATATCTAAAACTGTTAATGAAACAGGAGGTGAGTTTTTTATACTGAGCAACACGGCACGTTGCGAGCCGCGTCAGACCTGCATTAGCACAAAGATTATAGAACTCCTCCTTAATTCATGCAGCTTCAAGGAATTCATCGCACGGGAAAGTCATTGCACGTGCTGGGATTTGTGTCCTCCAACAACTCTAAGGGCACATGATCTTCGTTGTAGCTCGCCCTAGCAGTCGAGGGTGAAGCTGCAGCTCTTGTAACTCGATCGGAGCGCTCGGGCCTTTTCTTCCCAAGCCACCCCTTTGCTCTTCCTAGCAAACTCATTTCTGAAATTTTTGACAAATTACAAAAACAAGGATTTAAACAAAGTGAGTTAAGGCAAACTACTCAACCCACTTACCTAAGGCAAAAACTTGCATCAAAACTTGGAAAATAAACTTCTACACATGCATGCAAGCTCATCTAAACAGCACCAAGAACTACTAAATACTCACAAATGAAGCCACCAACCAAAAATCTATTTGGAGGAGTGGAGGAGTTACATACCAGGGAGTATTTGCCCAAAATCTTAGCTCAAATGATGGGTCGTAGAGAGAGATCGAAATTCTGGACGGAGAGCAGCAAGAACACAAGAACAAAGTGCAGAACTCGTGTTTTTGGAGAGAGAGGAAAGAGGAGGAAGAAGACTTACCTTGCTGGCTGCCCTGTGGGCGCGGCCAGGCCGCGCCAGCTGGCCGCCTAGGCCACTGGTGGGCCCCCCTGGTCAGCCCCAGGTGCCTCTGGGTCACTCCCGGCATGGAAATTTTTATTTTTATTTTTCTGGAATTTTTCTGAAAACTTCACTGTTGAAAATTTCTCGGAGTTCAAAAAGCTGCAAAACTTTCTGAAGACTTAAAGCGGTGATTAGTATTGTGAAGCTTCAAAAACACAAAAACTTGGTATAGCAAAGAGAATAAAAGCTAAAGCAAATGAAAACATAACAAGCTTAACTTTTTACCTATATAAAACAAGCTCACTAGTAAGGTTGATCAAGTCTTACCAACAAACCGGTGATATATAGAACAAGAAGTCTCACCTATTATGAAGTGATCATTGCACCTTTACTTTAATGGAAATTGTCCCCACCATGATGGTTTTGTATTTGTGGTGCACATGTAGTGGACAGTCCCATTCTCCAATCTTCACGGTCTCAACATTCTCTATAGAGTTAAGGCCATGCCTCTTGTCGATCTTCTTTGGAAAATACACCGTGTGTTCTTTATCATCAACGTTGAAAGTGACCTTTCCTTTATTGCAATCAATAATAGCACCTGCGGTGTTAAGAAAAGGTCTACCAAGAATAATGGACATGCTCCCATACTCGGGCATGTCAAGCACAACAAAATTTGTAAGGATCAAACAATTAGCAACTTCAACGGGAACATCCTCACAAATACCAATGGGGACAGCTGTTGACTTGTCAGCCATCTGAAGAGAGATATCTGTAGGGATTAGTTTATCTAAACAAAGCCTCTTTTAAAGAGAAAAAGGCATAACACTCACTCCTGCACCAAGATCACATAAAGCAGTTCTGACGTAATTATTTTTTATGGAGCAAGGAATGGTGGGTATAACTGGATCACCAAGCTTCTTAGGAATCTTGCCACTGAAAGAGTAGTTAGCAAGCATAGTAGATATTGCCTCATTAGGAACTTTTCTTTTATTTGTGACAATATCTTTCATATATTTCGAGTAGGGAGGTAACTTAATAGCATCATTCAAAGGGATTTGAAGAAAAAGAGGTTTCATCCATTCACAAAATTTATTATAGTGTTCTTCTTCTTTAGATTTGAGGGACTTACCTGGAAAGGGCATGGGTTTCTGTATCCATGGTTCTATTTCCTTCCCATGTCTTCTTGCGATGAAGTCTTCTCTAGAGTACTTCTTGCGTTTATCGGGTGTTTCTTCTTCTCTTACCTCGGGAGAATCATCCTTCTCCGTGTCCTTTTCTTCAGGCTCGGCACCGTCTTCTGTTTCAGCATCGGAGGTAGATATGCTGTTAGGATCAACAACTGGCTTTTCACTTATAATAGGATCATCGGGATTGTCAGCC
This sequence comes from Bromus sterilis, assembly GCA_950022295.1. NCBI lineage: Eukaryota > Viridiplantae > Streptophyta > Magnoliopsida > Poales > Poaceae > Bromus > Bromus sterilis. The sequence goes on along the minus strand of OX465595.1, from coordinate 42,037,885 downwards.
TCCTTGTGTTTCTTCTTCTTCTTCTTTTTCTTCGGAGAGCTAACAGTCTCGTCTTCTTCTTGTACTTGAGAATCTTGCTCGATCCTCTTTGGATGCCCCTCAGGATAGAGTGGGTCCTGGGTGTGTGTTACACCCCTAGTTTTGATGCCATAAGCTTGTATGTCCTGTTTGGCATTATTAGCAAGCAAATCTTTTTGCACATTAGAAATTTGTTCAAGCTGAGTTTGAACCATATGAAAATGCTTAACAAGACATTTAACATCATTAACTGTTCTTTCTAGAACACCACACAAACTTTTGATAGCAAGAGAGTTATCATGCAACTGACTTTGTATCCTCCTATTAAAATGGTCTTGCTTAATAATAAAATTATCAAGCTCATCTAAGCATTGGTCAGGAGGCTTACCTTTAGGGATGTCACTTTCAGTAAAGTCTAATAAAGAGTGTACCTCCACCAAGGGAGGGCGAGTAGTAGGCTCACACAACTTCTCAATAGGCGGTAAATTCTTCACGTCTTCGGCTTTAATACCTTTCTCCTTTATAGACTTCTTTGCTTCTTGCATATCTTCGGGGCTCAGAACAAGCATGCCCCTCTTTTTCGGTGGTAGAAGTGGTTCAGGAATGGACCAATCTTCATAGTTCTTGGCAATTTTGCACATTAATTCTTCTGCATCGTCCGGTGTTCTTTCCCTGAAAACACAACTAGCACAACTATCCAGGTAGGATCTGGATTCATCGGTTAAACCAGCGTAAAATATATCAAGCAGTTAATTCTTGGGGACTCCATGTCCCGGCATAACCTTAAGTAAATCACAAAACCTCCCCCAAGCTTTAGGGAGATGCTCATCCTGCAATTGTTTAAAGTTATAGATTCTTTGCAAAGCAGCATGTTGCATATGAGCTGGGAAATATTTATCAACAAAGAATTGGACTAAGTCCCGAGGACTCTTAATGGAACCATAGGGTAGTGCATCGTACCATGATTTAGCGTCTTCCTTCAAAGAAAAAGGAAAAAGCTTGGCCACATAGAAGTTTCGTATCTTCTCATCAGTAGTGAATAGGTTACCTAGCTCAGCGAGTTTGGTCAAGTGTGCTATAGCATCATCATTTTCTCTGCCATAAAAGGGGTCAACCTCGACTGTAGATATAAGTGAAAGATCAACAGAGAAATCATAATCAGGATCAATGATGCATATAGGGGACGTGGCAAATTTAGGATCAGGAATAACTTCGTTCTTCATGGAGTGCTTTTTGAGCAGCTCCTTAACAACACCAGGGTCAGAGTCGACACACTCTCTGAGTTTCCTGCAAAAATCATCATCAAGAGTAACATAATCATCATCAAGGATTCTCTCCTTGAGTTCATCTAAGCACGGGTAACCAAAGGTTTTGCGGGTAGGAATATAGGTAGCAGGGGTCTCGGTCTTGGATTCTGCTGCAGCCTTAGCAGTCTGAGTTTCAATATAGTAGACAAGAAAAGTAGTATCATCAAGAGTAGTGGAAGCATCATCAAAAGTATCGGACATAGTGACAGACTCAGTAGAAGCATCATGTGGTGGTGGTGAAGTAAACTTACTCATAACAGAAGGTGAATCAAGTGTAGCACTAGTGTTCAGAACAGTACCTTTTCTTGTACGGGATGGTAAGATCGGAACCTTGGGGTCTCCTTTCTTACCCATAGCGGATGATGTGCAGCAGGCAGGATACTTCAAGTAGACTTGTAAATATTGCTATGCTCCCCGACAACGGCGCCAGAAAACGTTGCTTGATGCCCCACAAACGTAAGGGATCGAGATAGTCTTCGCGGGTAAGTTAACCCAATTTATTGATTCGACACAAGGGGAGCCAAAGAGTATTTATAAGCTTTGACAATTGAGTTTTCAATTCAACCGCACCTGAAATATACTTGCTTGCAACAAAAGATAAGTGGTAAAGGTAATATGATAGTGATGGTGACGACAGCAAACGTAAACAGCAAAAGTAACAACTAATAACCAGCAGGATTGAAAACACTGTAGGCTAGGGAGATGGATGGTTGGGCACTGCATGGATGAGAGTGAACATGTAATAGATTCTAACACGGGGCAAGGCACACAGAAAAGCAATGATCATCTAGGCAAATATCAAACATTAGGCATGTATCCCGTAGGTAGTTGTGCGTGCTTGCAATAAGAACTTGCACAACATCTTTTGTCCTACCATCCCGTTACGAACGGGGCCAAAGGGAACTTATGGAGATTAAGGTGCTCCTGTCAAAGAGCACCGGAACAAAGCAATAAACTCAATGGATACATGGAATCCTCAAATTATGGACCATCCCCTTTGTTGTCCCAAGCTGTCACCTTTGGGATCGCCGGTTCCGGACCATAATAGGTGCATACAACTCATAGATAGGATCAAGAACACAAATATATTCATGAAAACACATAGGGTTCAGATCTAAAAACATGGCACTCGGGCCCAAAGTGACAAGCATTAAGAGCAACAAGTTGAAGAAAGGAAGATAAACACCAATCTAGATGATAGGCAACATGCCCCCAACAATCTGACGAACTATTGCATGATCTAACTCATCCAATCCCTACCATCCCCTTTGCCTACAGCAGGGGATTACTCACACATGTGAAGAGAAGTCATGGAGGAGGGATGGATTGGTGATGGTGATGACGATGGCGACGATCTCCCCTCTCCGGAGGCCAAATCAACCTCCAGATTAGCCCTCCCAAAGAAGAACAGAGGGTGGCGGCGACTCCGCGACGGAAACTGGAAAAGCAACTTCTCTTCTGGGGTTTTCCCGTCACCAAAATAAATAAGAGCATCGGTAGGGCACCAGAGGAGGGGGAGGCGCCCAGGCGGCCAAAGGGCGCGGCCCCACCCCTGGCCGCGCCAGGGGGGGCGCCTGGGGCCCCCAGGACTCCCCTCTGGTCCCACTTCTGGCATCTGGCTCCTTCGGGTGCGTTGATTTTCTGGTATTTTTTCTGGGAATTTTCTGGGACACCTAAAAATCCATTTTCCTGCACACAATAAAACCATACAGGCAGCTCTGTTGAAAACAGCGTTAGTCCGGGTTAGTTTCGTCCAAATCATGCAAGAATGAGGGCAAAACAATAGAAAAAGTGTTTGGAAAAGTAGATACGTTTGAGACGTATCAAGAGCTTACCTTAGCTCATATGTGCATCCGTTGCATGGCAATCCCTACTCCTCACATCATATCTATCATTTGGCTTTCTCTCGCCTATGATTGTCCTCATTGATGTGAGCCTTTCACATCTTTTTTGTTTTCCTCCTCCACCATTATTCTCTCTTTGCCATCCTAAGTGTCAATTTTCTTGCTTACGCTCATCCATTGCATGAGTTCTCAAAATATCGAAAAGGAGTGGATCATTTGGACTTGTACCTGGCTAGTGGTCTGGGGATGAGTCAAGATAAGATTCCAAAGAAGACCAAGTGTGAAACTTTAGTAGATTGAGTTCTCAACACAAAAATACCTTTTTCTCGTATATCCCTATCCCCTTTCTTGCACGCAAACACCATTTGGAGACATTCGAGTCACAGACAGCAAGAGCTCTTGCACCTTTATGTTCTTATGTTGCTTGTTTCAATGCTAATATAGACTCTTGCCTGTTATGACTTGAATTGAATTACATGCCTTGATTGCTTTACTTAAAAGTTATTATATGGTTGGTAGCATGTCACCACAGAAATTATGCTTGTTATCATTTACCTACTCGAGGACGAGCAGGAATTAAGCTTGGGGATGTTGATACGTCCAAAACGTATCTATAATTTATGCTTGCTCCATGCTTCTTTTGTGTGATATTGCTATGATATTGATGCACTTTCATACACTTTTGATCATATTTCGACTAACCTATTAACTCAGTGCACCCCAGTGCCAGTTCCTGTTTTCTACTGTTTTTCTATTTCAGTTTCCCCCCCATATTAAAAGTGCTCCAAAAATTCGGGAAAAATCCAATAAAAATCAGCGCTTCGAAAGCTTCGGGAATCACCAAGGAGGGGCCAGAGGCGACCCACCAGGGCCCCAGGCGCCCTCCCGACGCGCCCTAGGATGAGGTCGCGCCAGGGGGCCGCCTGGACCCCTGGTGCCCACCCTGGCTGCCCCCTTCGCCCATATATTCTCCGTGACACGAAACCCCCGAAGACAGAACCCTTTTTCGCGATGTCTCCTATGGTCCATGATCAGTAGCTATGTGATGTTCTCCTCCCCTCTTTGTTCTTCATGGTTTAGACCTCGTGAGCTGCCCTACATGATCGAGGCACATATGTAATCTTTCTGCTGTTCCTATGCTGAGTTTGCTGGGATCCGATGGATTATGAGACTATGTTCAGATTGTGTTTGAGTAATATATTTGATTCTCCTCTTATATATTTATGTTCTTGAGTAATTTTTGCATGTTCTCCGTTGTTGTTTATTGCTTTGGCCAAGTAGTAGGTAGTGACTCCAAGAGGGAGCGTTATGCATGATTGTGGGTTCATGCCCTCTGATGACTAGCTTGAGTGACAGAAACATGAGTCTAGGGGATGTGTTGTTGCCACAAGGGAGAAAACAACGGTGCTTGTACTTGCGGGTGCAAGGATTGTTTACTTTACGCAAAGTTTTTTAATGCAGTTGTATGTTGCTTTGAGTTTACACTTTGGGTGGGATTCACAACTTAATGCGGCGAGCGGTGCCCCCTCCGGCCTTCTCCACCTTTCCGGCCTTCTCCATCTTTCCCTTCATGTTGCCTTGTAGCAAACCGCTGCTGGCGCTCCATGGCACCATCGACAAGTCGTCGTCGGACACTCCATGGCAGCAACGGAAAGCCGCCGTCGAACGCTCCATTGTAGCATCGGGAAACCGCCGGCGAACGCTCCATCGCAGCACCGGAAAATTGCCGGCGAACGCTCGATTGCAGCACCGACAAACTGTTGTCGGACGCTTCATCGCAACACCGGTGAACCGCCGCCGGAAAGTCGCCGACATACGCTCCATTGGAGCATCGACGGATGCTCCATTACAACATGGAGAAACCGCCACTGGGTGCTCCATGGCAGCACTGGTAAGTCGCCGACGAACACCGCAGCTTCAAAAGCCACTGAAGAGCGCTTCGTACAACACCGGCAGCCGACGACAGCGATCCATTGCAGCACAGGGCGTTGCATTGTAGCACCTGGAGCCGTCGGCAAGTGCAGTTTCGAGATTCACCAGTTCCGCGTTGAAGCTTGGAAGGCAGCGGTGTGTTCAGAGCTGGGGGGGGGGGCGACACTATTGGACTGTTTATCCATGGCGTAGAGAAAGAGAGCATGGACATGGAGGGGAGGGGAGCAGCAGAGAGATCGCTGGATTTGAAGGGGAAAAATGATAAGGAATGTGTGGTTTGGGCGTCGTCGCGTTGTAGATAAGGGAACGATGGGCCATGGTGGGTCTTCGTGGGACGCGTGGCACATGTAGGAGGCTGTTTAGATAAAACGGAAATCAGCCGATTTAAAACAAGTGTTTTCCTTAATTTTGTGATGTATGTAAGTATATATTGTTGGCGATAAGCGTATTGTTGGCGATAAGCCGTCGAGGAACGAATGCTCGTTTAGAAGTACAGTAGCATAGAGCCGAGCCATAGACTTTTGTTTTTTTGAGGGGTGAGCCATAGACAATGTCTCGTCAAAAAAGAAGAGTAGCATAGACAATGGACTGGGCCGCATCCGGAAACGATCGCCTGGCCCAGTAGTTATCTGAAATCCGGCCGTGTTAGCATAGGCTACTATGCCCTAGAAGAGGTGTATAAATAGCCAGCGCCAGCCCTCGCCTATTCTCAGCCTCCGCGCCGCTGCAATCGACCTTCATCCGTCAGAGCCATCGTCGCCTGTCAAACCCATTGGATCTCTTCCCCATCTTCGTTTCTGTTGTTATACTAGCAATTTCCATCTCGTTTTCTCGTTTAGATTTGCGCAATTTTGCCGCCGCACTCTTCTCGTTTTAAACATCTTTGAGCTGGGATCGCAGCCTAGCGAATCCGGAGCTTTTTGAAGAGTTGCTATATCAACCGAGGACCTATGGACATGTGGCTTCTCCCCACTAGATTCCCGCATTTTCTCGTAGATCCAACATGTTTTTGCATTCTTTGGAAGATCCAATTTGATTCTCCCCGGTCGTACTTTGAATCTGGTTTTGTGCTAACCGATCCGTGGCTCGATGATGATTACTTTGCTTTAACCACACCGAATCCAAGGCCGGAGGAAGCATGCTTTTCACTGAATCTCTGCGTTGTGCTCTTCTCCCTCGGAGATTCCTTGCGAAGTCCCTTCCTCTTGTCGAAGAATTGAATCTTCTTCTTTGGCAAGAGAATGGGACGGAAGGATTTTTCGAGATGGGCGAGCATATCAGGGTGGATGGGCAAGCCTGCTTTCGATGGTTCTTCACCTGTGGAAAAACCAGTGCCTTTAACTGAGAGCTTAAACCGATATGGTTCACCAGTTATGCTAGATATTTTTTGTGTTTAGAGTTTTGACTTATGCTCTGTAAATCGTTGAGATCGATTGGAGTTCTTGTATGCACTATCGATTATTGAAACCAAAATTGCAACTAATGTCCTGAACTTGATATGGAATGTAATCGGGTTTGGATGGCTGGTGATGATTCAGGTCCGAAAGGATCTTAGCGGATTTCGGTGAGGTGGACTCGTCTGCCGTTGATTGATTCATGTTGTTACACACACTGAAGCCTTTCCCGTTTCCATTATCTTCCGTCGATTTGGTCTTATTTTATTCTGTGTTTCCGTGATGCGATGATGATTCATATAGGTTTTTGGCAGTGGTGGCATCTGTCTCCGTGAGCCTTCAAACCAAAAACGACTTCTCTTTCCACTGAGCATTGCCTCCCAATTTCGTCTCTTTAATGTAGATTTTCTTACTATCTTTCTTCCTCTTATGCATCAATTTGTCCCTGTGAAGATCTTTAGACCAGGAAGTGCCGTATGACACTGTAAACAGCAGCTACTTCTCTGCCGTTGCAAGTTCCCATCCCTGAATCATAACCTTTGTGGTTTGGTTGCTCTGGTATGGAAATAACCATTTGCACCGGCTTGATTTAGCTGTGTGCATGATTTTAAACGGGTCTCTGAGGGACTTCTGCAATGAAACATTCTCTTATCTTTAGATTTTGGTTGCGTTTGCTTGGGCCCGATGCCATGTCTCCGGTAGCCACAAGCTTTGACTGTTGATGCTACATTGTGCCGATAAAGATTTTTCACATTTGATAGGAACCTGTGGCTGTATTCAGTCGGTACACAGCCGTTTTTTGTGATTACACATCTTGCTTGACATACATATCTAGTTGTATTAGTATCTGGGGAAATCAGTTGCCGTGATGATACAACTAAGGCTTGTTTCTCAAAACATTCGCATATGCTGCCTAAGAGCTTTCGCCTTGCCAGGCTGGAGAGCTAATGCTGCTAATTCCTTCCTTGGATGTCTGAGCCATGTTGATTTTCCCAGTTTAATATTGTGTTGGTGCCTAGTATATTTCTGCTATTTATAGGGCATTTCACCAATTGTTACAGAGAAACAATGAACACACTGTCCTACATCGTGTTTACCAGAATGAGAAGCGTGATCCAGATATTTCTTGATGAAGAGAGTACAAGCAGACGGGCGGTCTGAACTGATGCCATGTTGATTTGTCTGCATCATCCGTGCATTCCCTTGTGGTTTGCATCCGAGAGAAAACGTTAGGTTTTCAATCTGTTGTTTTGTCATGTTTGCGCTGCGCTTAATCTGACATACGCAGCAGGAGTCAAATGTTCTATTCTGGCAACTGAGGTCTTCCGAGAGATTACTTTTGACATCTGAATTGCATCCATGGTCATTTATATCCATTTAATGATTTTTGGTTAGAATTCTATTTTAATGCGCAATAACTTTTTATTTAGTGCTCCCTTATGCCATTGGCTTTGTTAGCCAAGACTAGAGGCAGCGCATTTCTAGAAAATATATAAAATAAATATATATTGGATTTTGAATTCTATAGAAATTTGCTTCTAAATCAGACCAGACTGTGAGTCAAATTCTTTGTTTGCATTTCGTTCAGAATAGAGTTTTATCTTTTTTCCATCTTTTATTTTTTGTTTGACAACTGTTTTTCAAAATTTTCTATGCTGGCAACTGATAATCAGATATCCTACACTATGGAAAATTCAATCTGTGGACCAAAAATCTCTGCTTATTATCTTATGCCTTTCATTAACAAACATGTACCTTTTCTCCTTTGCTTGTAAATTTTATGAATCTTAGTCTGTCGTATTGGGCTAAATGAAAAATATTTATGATAAAACACTTAAACTCTACTTGTTATGTGATGACGCGTCAGCTTTGAACCATCTTTTCTTGTTCTAATATTTTTTTGTTATGTGCATTCTAGTTTTCAAGGCTGTGACTTTCAGTAAGTTTTGACACATTTCATCAAGATTAAAGCTTTGTTATGGTTGTTATTGAAAATTACCAGTTTGCACTAGTAGCTAGTAATATATTTGCCAACAGTAAATTTGGAGGTGCTGTGGATCGTGTTAACAGAACCTACCTGGGGCGCTGTATCCTCAGTCATTCATGGAAGTCTAATGTTTTGATGATCTGAGCTGTTATTGTTAGCTTTATTAGATTTCTACTCTTTTTTAGCTGATAAAACAGAATTGGCTGAAGATCTCGATTGTGGAAGAATCTGCAGAACCTGATGAAATAAAAATGGCTCCAGCTGTTGTTAATAGATAGCCTTGTACATAGTGTTTGCTGCCCTAAACTTCAGCGTCCCATTCGTACCGTCATCTAATTCCTAATCTTCAACCTTGCTTTGATTGGCGTTTGCAAGATAAAGAGTTCCCCTCCATCATATCCTCGAGCTTGCATTTGGATGATGCAGTGAATTTGTCATTTTGCACCAACCTCAAAAGTTCGGTGGTTGGTGAAGGTTGCCCTAGTAGCCGGGATGCAGTTATATGGCCATGCATCCCGGTTCTATATACATGCAGTTGCGGTCTATTTTATAGACATGCAGTTACACTCGTTTCTATAGACATGCAGTTGTGGTCGGTTCTATGGCCCTGCAGTTACGGTCGATTCTATGGACGTGTAGTTGCGGTCGGTTCCTTGGACATGTAATTGCAACTTGGTGCGTGGACATGCAGTTATAGTTAGATTCGTGGACATGCAGTTTCGATTTGGTGTAGGAACATGCAGTTGCGTTTGTATTGATGGGAAGAAATCTCAGAAAGATTCCATACAAAGACTTTAAAAACAGGCGTGTGATGTTTTGTAGTGGATTTTTTTGCATGAAGCAATAACGAAAAAGCATGTCCTTCCTCTTGAAAAGCCAAAGCAACGACAACATTCTTTGGGATTTTATGTGTGCAGATTAAAAAAATATATTGAATGTATACAAAGTTTAACAAAATATAGTGAATAATAATAATATAAATTAATTATTAAAAAAATAAAAAGAAAAAGAAAATATCTAGAAAGTGAATGATACAAAAAAGAAAAAATAAACATATACTACAAATTTGTGTCAAGAAAAATAATGTAGAAAATATAATTCTTATGAATCGTTTATGGTTTTTTGTGCACGTTTAAAAAAAGTACACAAAGATTTTAGAAAGACAAAAAAAGATGTTTCTCCAGCGTAGAAAAAGGTCGCAAGCACGAAAAAGAACAACGATTGAAAAAAAACCATTCTCAATGCCAGCCCAACTTCTATCTCTACGTTGCAGCAAAGCAAAACAAATACGTGGGCTTCGGTGGGCCGAAAATGTTGTACATGGTTGTGTTGCACGAATCTGAATGCGCCTTTTGATCCGATGGCTACCAACTCGACTAAGACCTTGTTTGTTCTCAGTCGACTGAGATTAGCCGAACCGTTCAGCTTACGGTCACTAAGTTATGGAGTGATGAACATCAGGTATTGAAGATGACCTCACATTAATCCACATAGAAAGATGGTGCTAACAAATTGCATGATAATTTATTTACATCTGTTGTAGCACCTTGTTGTCCAAGCAACTCTTCATTGACATGTATTTGGTGGACTAACATCATCCCCAATAGTAATCCCCAATAGTGATCCCCGAGATAAAATATGCACACAAAAATCAGGTATGAAAGTGCAAACAAAGTATCCAGTAAAACCTATTTTGTAGCATTGCTGACCAAGAAAAACAGAAGCTAGCAGCCGGTTCAAACAACTAAAATCTTACGAAATCTGGATACCATGTAGGCTAAAGTCTCTCAAATAAAAAGGCAAAAACATTCAACAAGTCCATCTAACATCATAAAGTTCATTTAACTATGTGCTCCATCTTCATAATTCTTGTCATGGTTTAAGTTGAAAGAACACGAACTAAAACCACGATAGGAATTATGGAACAAAGGGAGTATATTAGAAGCGAAGGTACTTCTAATAGTCAAGCAGTAGATATATGGCACGTAAAGGCCAATAAATAAAGCACCAGAGAGAACCAGACCAGTTCTGAGCAAGTTGATCAAACATGGATCTCAATTACAAGAACTTCATAATCCAGTAGCTGTATTATATAGGCATAGCATGATCAAAACAAAAAGGAAGGATATAAAACAAAATAGGGATGAAACACTCTAGAAACTTACCATTGAAAAGAAGAGAACCTTTTGTGGATGGGAAAAAATAACATATGACAATCGATATGTTCTGCATTCTTATATTTAGCTAGCATTTGTCGATGTAGCTCAAGCAATATTTCACAAGCCCTTCTATAAGGTTCACAGTTCTTGCATTACCAATCAACAATTTTTGATAACAATGCTTCTATTTATTATTTCAGAAAATTACTAATCAAATTTGAGAGCGCAGTATAGTTATTAAGAATGAAGAAAAAACATCTATGTGCTTAAGATATCCAGGGCTCCTATTGTTTTCATCGACCACAAAAAACTTATTTCGTTAACTGAATCACGTGCATGGATTGAAAGAACTCCTGTAGGAATACAAAAGTATGCGGCCGAAAAAATTTATATATGAAAACATTGGATGGCTATGATGCAGGGTAATATGTAATCCTACAGTTCCACAACAAATTTCAGAAGAATAGGATAGAAGCAAAACAAGGGAAAATGATCTGCAAACCTCTTCAGGATTTGAAAAAGTTGATAACTCTTCACTCTAGTCAACCATTGATTTCACATAGCCCGCCCACAAGAACCAAACTCCTCAGCAATCTCCTTCCGGATGGATCCGACGCCAGCAAGGTACTCGATGCTAATATAAACCATTGTCCATATAGGCAACTACAATGACTAAAAAAACTGGGAGGTAGTGATTTTAATCATCAGGTCATTATTACGGGAAGCAACAAAAAATGAAAAGATAATTCTAAAAAAAAATCTAAAATGCAAGGTAGTGATTTTAATGCTAATCTAAAAAGGTACTTTTTACAGCCCAGAATGTAGTAGTAGCACATAATCAGTACAATAAGCTGGAAAAAATATTACTCCCTTCATTCCTAATTATAAGGTGTATAGTTTCTTTAAAAAAGTCAAACTTATTCAACTTTGACCAAATTTGTAGATAAATATATTTATATAAAGTATACAAAAAGGGTATCATCAAACTCATCTTGAAATGTATTTTATATTATATTTCTTGAATATCATAGATGTTGATATTTTTAACTATAAATTTGGTCAAAGTTATAAAAGTTTGACTTTTTTAAGAAAACTATACACCTTACATCAAGGAACGGAGGGAGTACATGATTGGGGAAGCCACTCCCAGTTTTACTGAAGTTGTGCTTCATCGACCCCTTCGATGTCTAGCACAACAATGTATCTTTTTGGAGAATTATCTTAGCAATAAATCATTTTGAACAATTAACAGAACCATAAATCATTTTGAAAAATTATCATAGAAACAATAAAGCTATCAAGACAAACTCTTTTATCTCTGTAACCAAATTGAATTCAGTCAACGGGGGGTAAAAAAGACGAGATTAACCAAGCATGAAAAGAACAGTGTTCCTAGGGAGACACAATAACTTTCATAAAGATTAACCTAACCAAATACCACCGGCCAATTTTTGTAGCTTGGGAGTAAGAATCAGCAGACATGATCACATCCTAGGCAAAAAATAACAGACATGATCACATCCTAGGCAAAAAGTAAACTTAAACACAAAAGCTAAAGATCTAAATAGCATTGAACCAACCTGAATAAACAACAGAATATGAACAGGACCGCACTATAAAGCAGATAAGCCGGGAAACAAGAATAAATAGTTGCAAAGTACATCTCCCCGTGAAAAAGGATGGAACCAGCAGCAACCAATGAAGCCAAATTGGCTAATGAGGACATATAACCTAGTGGGGAATACTGAGCATCAGTAGGAGGCAGTCTTTTTAAACGAAACAATGTAAATGTATGAGATGAATGAAACCAGGGATTTGGGAGCAAAGGTTACTTTGTGTGGAATAATACAAGAAGGCTCAAATTAACGATTTAATAAATCCTACAGAGAAGCTACTCATCCCTTAATGCGAACAACATTTACTGGCCTACTAATTGGATCCACACCTACTGTGGAAACAAAAGAAATCTAGCATACAAAAGAAACAGAAAATGCAGACCTATGGTGAAGGAGAGGGGCATGGCCGGCGCGTTCGCTAGAGGCGGGGCGGGGCGACGCGACGGGAGGGGAGGAGGCGGCGGCGGTCAGGGCCTCCCTCCTTTCCTTCCTTCTCTCCATCCCTCTCATTTCTCTCTATCCTAGGGGGCGCCGATGCCGCCACTGGAGGGGAGGAGGCAGGGGGTGCGGCGGCTCTCTATCCTAGGGGGAGAAGGAGGAGGAAGAGTGTGACGCCCCCAAAATCAATCCGTGTACAGTAATCATACACGCAAGGTACACGATCAAGATCAGGGACTCACGGTGGGATATCACAACACAACTCTACAAATAAAATAATACAAGCTGTTTAATACAAGCCAGGGGCCACGAGGGCTCGAATACAACAGCTCGAGAGCACAAAGTCAGCGGAAGCAAATAGTATCTGAGTACAGACACAAGAATACAAGGTTGCCTTAAGAAGGCTAGCACAAAAACAACACGATCGAAAAGGCGAGGCCTCCTGCCTGGGAACCTCCAAGCTACTCCTGGTCAACGGGGAACTCGACGTCGTAGAAGGCATCGGGGATCTTCATGTTGTGGTGGTCGGCATCGGGGATCTCCTGCTCCTGGACTCCAACGTCGACTGCAGCGGCCGATCAGGCAAAACAGTAAAGGAAATAAAGCAGGTGAGTATCTAGTATACCCGCGAGTCTTACGTCCGCTACTAAGCATTATGCATTGTATCAACGGAAAGAAGAGGCTGTATATAGTGGACTGAAAGACAGAAATCCAGAGCAAGGGTAAGAAGCTAGGCCTACCGAAGACTAGCATCTTCCGACGATGTCTTGCAGCATGAGGTAAGAATCAGCCAACAGTTTATATAAAGCATAAAGTAACAATGCAGCAAAAGTTGCTGCAGCATTGTATAATAATAAGTTGTAATAATTAGCAATGCCTCCGAGTTCACCTCCTCGACATCCCCGCAAGGAAGAAAACCCGAAACCATACAGTTTAATAATAATAGTTTGTAGTGGTAAGATCCAGCTTCAGCATAAAGCGTCTTGTTACCGTGGACACGGCTATTCGAATAGATTAATCTTCCCTGCAGGGGTGCACTTGTGTTACGCTACACGCACGGATCTCCAGGGTGGCGGAAACCTTGTTAGGGAACGCTCCACCGAGGCTATCCGACACTTCATAGCCCATCTTTCAAACTCAACAGAGAGGCCATCCGCCGGTCTAAATCCTAAGTACGCCGGGCCTTGGACCCCAACCCGAACGTACTCCTGCATGGTGCGTGGCTGGCCGGTGAAGTTGAAGCAAATCCAAATAAGACACCACCGCGCGAGCAAATAAGACAACACCACTTCCCGGCAATCAGCCCGCAGTACCGCTGACGTCTGAAGAGTCCTCGGACGACACTACGAAGCAGAGGAGCCCATAACTCGTAATTCCCATGGGTAGGTAGTGTGTACATGGCATATAGCCAACTCAATACATTCACTGAACCATTTAGCATTTTATTAACCTGCGTGAAAACCGTTATCGTTGCCTCGACTTAACTGACCCGCGGACAACGACAGCAGCCAGGACCACCAATACATCGGTGCCTGCCCTGTCGTCCCACCAAGTCACTGCGGTTACCAACAAGGTGAACCGTCTCCTTACCTTGTCTCGCATGTGCTCCTGGAGGAGCTCGACTTTCGTGGTTTGGTAACTCTCGCGGCCAACGATCAGGGGCCAAGCACACCAGTACACTGGTCTTACCCTCTCTGTCGTCCCGTCGCAATACCACTCGCGGGCACCGTTGGGTCGCCCGACTTCTTACCTTTAAGGACACCAGTTGGTTCGAGTTCCTACCATTAAGTGAAACCAGGAGGTATCACCCTCGATGGCACACTTAAAGAGGTTTGACAGAGATATCAGCGGAATGAACTAAAGAGGTAATCCTCATATCATCCCGGTGATGCTACGCTACTGAGCCGACGAGAGTGAAATACGAGTCCATTCCATTCGTAAGACAAACTCGAAGCGACTCGGCAGAGTCTCGCCGTTGTAGGTTCCCTAGGGTGTCTGCATTGATCCGTACCTGTTGCAGTTGTAATATATCGTTTCCGCGATCACTCCCAAAGTGATCACGACCCTCTATTCTAAACCTAGCTAACAATGCGCAGGGTTCACTGCTGAATAATGCATAAGTAATAATAGGCAACATAGGATTAAAGGAAGGCACATCAAGGGGCGACAAAAACAGGTTATGCAATTGAATATGATTGTAATCGTAGCAGCAGCAGTAACAATGCCTAGTGCAAGAAATGTACGGAAAGATAGGCGATATCTGCGGAAGAGAATGGCTCTGCTTGCCTGGAAGCTCGGTAGTAGGGGTACGGTCGTCGACGAAGTAGTCGTACTCAGCAGCGGTGTAGTCGACAGCAGCAGCGGGGTCTATCGGAGATTAAGGGGGGGGGGGAAACAGTGAATACAAAGCAAACATATACAAACAATTGCATGACATGACAGATGAAATGTTAACGGTGTTCTAACGCAGTGCAATGCACGTTGCTCGGAGCGGAAATTCATCCGGGGATGAACGGCCAGCTCCGGGTGATTATCGGACAAGGTGTCCGGAGGGGGGAGATATCATGCCGGAGGTGTCGTTGACATCCGACACATGTGTGGGTGGTGTATCCGGGTTAGTTGATCTATTCCGAACAACTTTCGTGTTCGAAATAAATTCATCCGGGCACTCTAACAGTACCAGACAGTTTAACGGTTATCGGGCAATCTATCGGACAGTGCCACCGGAGGGGGGGACACAGTTCGATGATCGGTATGTTAGAGGGGTGTGGTGAGGATATGGGTATCGTATCTGTATTCAGTGACCCTTTCTGGGCAACTTTCGTATACGAAAGTTGTTCATCCGGACAACTGTTATCGGTACCGGGAATTATCGACAGACGGCCCGAAGGGGGGAATGTTAATGTTCGGTAAGTTAGAGGGGGGTGGTAGGCATACGGATAGCGTATCCGTATCCGTTATATTTTTCTGATCAATTTTCATGTATAATTTTTTTTATCTGAGTTATGGTTTAAAAGATATTGAATTTCAAAGTTTTAAACATTTTAAATCATTTAAAATCCTTTTTAATAATTTATTTTATTATTTTTAATAACCTTATCCAGAATAGTGCTGTCATGTGGGACCCACGTGTCAGCCTCTGTTTATTAATAATTCAAATAATTTAATTTAAATGTCCCTGGACCCACATGTCATACACTGACATAATCAAAAACATTTTTATTAAAAGAAAATCTGACAAGGGGGCCCAGGTGTAAGTCACACAGTGATACTTAACCATATTAACAAATTTAATTAATCCTAAGCTAATGGCCTAGGGCCCACTGGTCATACATAGTAGGGTGTTTGTTTCCTTTTATTAACTTAAACATGCAATTAGGGGGGGTACTTAGTGGCACATGGCCCGCGTGTCAGGGAGGGTTAGCGCTAATAAGGGATTAGGGGGGGGCATTTACCCACGCCACACGGGCTTGCCGGCGACGAGGAGCTCGGGGACGAGCCGCTCCGGCGAGGGGAGCCACGGCGAGGAGGGGGCAGCCGCGCGCTGCGAGGTGAGCAGCGGGACAGCGCGCCACGGACAGGTCCAGCGGCGGCGGAGACACGGCCATGGCCGTGGCCGGCGAAGCAGCAGCAAAACCCGTGCTGGGGGAGGCCAAGAGGGCGCCTCTGGCGTGGCCAGAGCGCGGCCCGCGCACGGCCAGGGCGCGGCCGCGGGGCGCTGAGCACGGTGCGCACACGCAGAAGGCGCAGAGGTGGTTGGGGTGGCCGGTGCTCGCTGGTGAGGAGAAGTACGCCAGCGGCGAACGCGCGCGACTACGAGCAGAATGGAGGGGGGAAGAGAGGGGAACGAGGGCAGCTCACAAGGGGGGAGGCGGTGGAGAGCTCAAACGGGGTTGGGGAGGCCAAGCGATGCAGATCGACGGCGAGGAGGCGCTCGGTGCCGAGAAAATGGCGACGACGGCGACGCATAGACGGCCTCCAGGCCGAAGCTGAGACCCGTAGCGGACGTAGCCGAGGCAGGCGCGTCTCCCTGGCACGTTGAGACGGCGGGGGAGGCTCGGTGGCCACGGCGGCGACGATGGCGTGCCAGCGGCGCGCACGAGCGCGAGCGGGCGGAGGCGTGGCGAGCTAGAGAGGGAGAAGAGATGGGGGGTTCTAGGGTTCCGAGGGCCCGGGGTGCTCTTATCCACAGGCATGGGGGGGGAGCAGGTAGGGGACAGGTGGGGTGGGGGCGGCCGAGCAGTGCTCCCCCTGCCCATGGTGCGTGGTGAGGCAGAGGAGGGAGGGAGCAGGTGGGAGGAGAAGAAGAGAGAGAGAGAGGGGGGGGGGGGCTGGGCCCGGGGTGGGCCTCGCCCCCGGCGTAGTTTAGTTTATTTTGTTTTTCTTTTCTTTTGTTTCTTTTCTGTTTTATTATTTCTCGGTATGAAATATTTTTACAAAAATGCGACAATAGTCCCAATAATTGTGTTAAACCGTAAAGGGATGCCACAATAAGTTTGGGCATTAATTAAATTCATTCGAATATTGCTATTTATTTTAAGAGGCTTTTTGGTATTGTTTTGCTACTGTTATCATTTAATTGCATTATTTAAATAACTTAATAAATTCACATTCCAATATTTATAAGACCTACTGATTTTTAGGCATTTAATAAAATTGGTTTCACAATTTTTAGTGCATTTAAAATTCCTACTTGTTTATTAAATTTACCATGGCCATTTAATAATCCCTAAGCTATTGTTTTTATTTTAAATATTATTCCTATACCATTTTAATAAAACCCTAAACACTTAAGGTGACCTACTGATTATTTGCAACTATTAAAAGTGGTTGCATTACTTAGGGTTTATTATAACTTTCATTTCCATTTTTAAATCAATAGAAATTTTGATAACCCAACATTGGTTCCATCATTAGCATTGACTTGTGATTATTCACATGGCTAGTTGGATTTGGTTTAACCATGGCCAAGTTGATTGACATGCATCCACAATCCTTGGAGCAAAGTTTTATAATTTACCCAATTTGAAAATTTTATCCGGGTTGGAAATCGACAGAGCTATGATCAAAGGTGATCATGGCTTGATCATCAACAGTAATGATCACTAACAGTGGAATCACTGTAGTGATTACTGTTACTGATTCTGAGGGTGTTACAAAGAGGCGCCTAGGCCGCCGACGCCATGGATGTCGGTCGGGGGAGGAAGGAGGAGGGATGAGGCGCCGCTGGGAGGGGAGGGGAGATGGCGGCGGAGTTGGCTGGGGTGAGGGGATTAGGTCGGGGGAGGAGGGAGGAGGGCACACGATTTCTATCGGGAGGAGGGAGGAGGGAGGAGGGAGATATTTCTATCGGGGCTCGCTACAGGAAAGCGCGCTGCCGCGCAGTACAGTACGAAGCGAGGTACTATTCATCGGTAATAAAAGGCGACGTGGCCGCAACTTCGCTGGCTATGTGCCCAGGACCCTTTACTAGTTGGATGAGTCTCTAATTTCGGATTAAGAGATTTGTTGTGCGTGGAATTTGTCAAAAGACTATGAGCGCCAAATGAAAAGTAAGTTGGGAGGTGGTCTGTAGGCCACGCGGGTATGGTGCACTTTGCTTAACATCGACCAAGCTTGCTCGTGCTTTGAGGTTGAACTTGCCGTGACATGAGTGGAAAGACCCTGACAAGCTTTGAGTGGGGATGGGAAATTCATGTGACGAGGGCTGACCTAGACTTCTTCTATGCTTCAGCAAACATTGTGGTTGAAATCTGGGCGCGCACTCCGTTTTGGACTTCATCGTGGCTTTTGGGGCATACTCCTAAGGACATCGCCCTCAAGGACGACACTTGGAAGCTTAAGATCACCCCTCCGATCACCATCACCGCCCCACATATTGCGCAACTCTTCACTCTTTGGCGGCTTTTGCACAACGTCCATCTGGATGAGCTCTTGGAAGATGTGAGATCACTTGGAAGCACACCGACGGTGGGCTCTACTCGATTGCATCCGCTTACGAGACTTAATTTCTAGGCTTGGTCTCCTCCCCTTTCCGAAATATGATTTGGGAGGCTTGCCCCCCCCTCGAAGGTCTAGTTATTTGCTTGGTTGACACTTCAAGATAGGATTTGGATGGCGGATTATTTGGACAGATTGCGGACTTTGCACCTTGTCCAAGAGGGGGTAACAGTGGTCCACACCTTTTCTTCCGATGTTGCTTCACCATTAGGTTTTGGAATTTGGTCATCCAACACTTTGGCATTGCGGGAATCCACATGGCGGCTTGGAGCGCTTAGACGGACATCCAATCCTGGTGGATGATCACTATCGAGGTGGTTCCTTTTCAGAGGTAGGTCATAGCATCTCTCACCATGCTCTTGGCATGGACGATTTGGAACGAAAGATTGGATGTTCGTCTGAAAAGGAACGAAAGAGCATCATATCGAGGGGGTGAGGACTTTTGACGTGTCCTTGAACCCAAGTCGGTCGTCCACAAGATTTTTACCCGCATCTTTCATGATATGTTCAAGACCCAAGCTTTACATTGAACATCCCTGTCACCATGGAATGTGGACATGGCACTGTATGATATAGATTTGTTATTTTCATGTGAAATTGTATGGTTGCATGTCCTCTTATGTCTTTGGAGTTACTAATATGTTTGTGTTTGCATGTCCTCATATTCTTCAGAATGGTCTTGCTGCCAAGGTAGAGAAGTCACGCAAGCAGATCAAGGAAAAGAAGAACGACCTCGAGATTTTGTTGAATTTATTCTCTCTGGTACATTTTGCAGACCAAGGCTGGAGATACCAAGAAGAAATAAGAACATTTTTGTCTTTGATCTTTTCACTATCAACATTTGCTTGGTTTAGGAGGGTATCCTTGTGGCAATGTTGATGAGTGATTAATTATAACTTGAAAGTATTTTGGCATCTATGTCACCTCCTGGTATGTTAAGAGGCCTTTTGTAGTGTCGTGTGGTTAAAGATTTTGAGGAAGATCGTCAGACTCAAACCATCATATATACATGTTCAAGTGGTTTATTCGTTAATTATTTTCATGTTGAAGTGCACGAAATTATACACCGATGGATCAGAAAGCCAGTCCATCGATGGGTCCACTATCAAAACTACCAAAACTTCTTGAGCTTTGCACGTACATTTCTTCTATGATTTTTTGATATTCCTAAGATTGCATTTTTAATATTTTACAAATCCTCTTTACCAATCCCTTCGTACCAAATGATAAGAGGATGCAAAGGGTTTTCGAAAAGGGGATTCATCAAATTCTCTCCAATCCCCTTCCCTTTTTTTTTGAACTATCCAATCTCCTTCCCTTTGGGGGCTTGAAAAGCACCTCTACCAAACTAAGCCCAAGGAAGAGCCACTATGAGGGCCCATGAGCTCTCGTCTTTCACAACCATTGCCATCTCACTCTTAAGTGTTTCCCAGAGGAGTAGAACCCCTCAATAAGGGTTTCTCCGTCCTCTCGGCGACTCGGAAGCCGCGAGTTTCCTCTTCTCTTCGGATTTCCAATCTCAATCTCGAGCAAGTCTTGATTTCTCGCTGCGATCAGGTTCGGTTCCCCCAATCCCCTGCGATGGAGAAGGCAGACCCCGGTTCTTCCGTGGATGAACTTCTCGGTCGCTTGAAGATCCATGAAGAAGAAGACGGCGAGGGTTTTGTGCTGGAGGATGAATTCAAAGAACCTCCAGTCAAAGCAAAGTGGCTGGCGATCGCCAAAGTGCACACTGAAAAATCCTTTAGCCAGAGCGCCCTTTTTGCGGATATGCGAGCCGCTTGGAACACAGCAAAGGAGGCTGTTTGGAGGAGAATTGATTCCAACCTATTCACAATTCAATTTGGGTGTCTAGCGGATTGGAACACAGCAATGCTTATGGGTCCGTGGTTTTTCCGTGATCAGGTTGTTCTAATGGAGGAGTATGATGGTTTTATGAACCCTAGATCGATTATACTAGACAAGATCGATTTATGGATCCAAGTCCACAAGCTTCCGGACAACTTCTTGCACGAAGGAATCATCAAGGGGATGTGCAGACCAGTAGGCGAGGTTCTTGAGGTCCAGGTCAAGTTGCCGGCTGGTTTTGCTGGAGAGTTCGTCCGTGTCAAAGTTCGGATCAAGATAGATAAGAAGCTGTCCCGGTTTGTGTCAATCACAAAAGATAAGAAAAAAGATAGGTATCAGCTGAAGTATGAAAGGTTACCGGTATTCTGCGGAGCTTGTGGTTTAATGGGACACTGGCATGAGGAGTGCGGAGACGGTGTTCACGATGAGTCTAAACTTGAGTGGGGCTCATTCATGTTGGTTGCGGGAGCTAGAGGTAGAGGGAGACGTGGCTGGTCTGGAGGTAGAGGACCATCAGGAAGGAATTCCAGGAATGATAATGTCACAGATGATGATAGGGGTGATGGTTATGGAAGCCGTGGTCGAGGAAGGATGTTTGGTAGAGGGCTCTCAACCAACCAGGGTTTGAACTCCACAAGCTGGAGGTTTAATGCAGCTTACCAAGGGGAGCCTGCGCTGCCTGGTAACAACGTAGCATCTGGCAAGGAGATGGTTACGCTGGAGAGTAATATCTCCACCGGAGGTGATGGAGGGACTCCTGTTGTTCCTGGCCCAGGAATAAATGATATAAGGATGACAGAGGCGGGAGCCTTGGGAAAGCGGTCTGCAGAAGATTCAGTGGCAGAGGATGGAAGAAGTGGTGCTTCGGTCTCTTTCCAAAGTGATGCTCTAGTCATTGTGGAACCATCAACATCTGTTTCTGCAATGGTGGATAAATTTGATGGCCTTAAAGAAGGAGATGATCCAGCTACCACCCCGCAGAATGGCGAAAATAAAAAGAAGCAGAAACAAACTGATATTTCATGCAGCAAAAACCTTTTGGAAACCCTAAATAATGGATCGGCGGCATCCCGTGAGGATGACCGCCGGGAGCAATGAGTGTGTTATGCTGGAACTGTCGTGGGTTGGGCAGCCCCGCGACAGTCCGAGAATTTCGTGAGCTAACGAACAAGCTTTCCCCGGCCGTGCTCTGTTTACTGGAGACTCAAATTCAAAAAGCACGGGCTGAATTATTAGCTCATTCTTTTGGTTTTAACAAATCCTTTGCAGTTGGAAGTTCTGGCCGAAGTGGAGGCCTTGTTTTGTTTTGGAATGATGATATAAGACTGGAAATTATGGGATCATCCAAGCACTTTATAGATGCTGAGATCAAGGAGTTGGGGCCAGTTCCGTGGAGGTTGTCATGCATATACGGAGAAGCTCAGTTGCAAGATCGATATATGACATGGGACGCCCTTAAAAATCTTGCCACTCAATCTGGGCTCCCCTGGGTGGTGATGGGCGATTTTAATGAAGTACTCTTGCACTCCGAACATGATGGAATTGGCCAGCGCAGTCAGACGCAGTTGGATGGGTTCAGAGATACCCTAGATATTTGTGGATTGGCGGATCTTGGTTTTAGTGGTTCTCCTTGGACTTTTGAGAAGAGAGTAGCCGGGGGATCGTTCACCCGCGTGAGACTTGACAGGGAAGTGGCTGATGTTCAATGGACAGGTGTATTTCCAAATGTTGGGTTGGAACATCTTGTGGGAGCATGTTCAGACCATGTGCCGATCATGTTGCAGCTCAATGACACAGCCATCATCAGGAAGGAGAAGATTTTTCGGTATGAAGCTGCCTGGGAGGAACATAGCGATCTCAGCAATTGTGTGTCTGGTGCTTGGCGCAATGGTCAGATGTGCTCTACAGTTGAAGATCTTAAGAAAAAGCTTAGTGATCTTGCTGACAATTTGTCAGCTTGGGATAAGGACACTTTTGTAAGTGTTCGGTTATTGATCAGGAACTTGAAGTCCGAGCTAGAGGTGCTAAGACAAATTCCTGGACGGTTAGGCCCGAGCCATAGAGAAGTTAAGATAATAGAGGAGCTTGTTGAACTGTACCACCGGGAGGAAATTCTGTGGAAACAAAGGTCTAGAGTTCAATGGCTCGCTGATGGGGATAAAAATACTAAATTCTTTCACATCCGTGCAACCATGAGAAGGAGAAAGAATTTGATCAAATCGCTGATGAATGGAAACGGAGATTCTATATCTGATATTGTTGATTTGGAGGAGATGACGACCCAATTCTATTCAAACCTCTTCACGTCAAAAGGGGTTCATAACATGGATGCAGTTCTGGACAACGTTTCCCCGAAAGTGAACAGTGTGATGAATGCTATGCTAAATGCGCCTTATACTGCTACAGAAGTAAAAGCTGCCTTATTCCAGATGGCTCCTTTGAAGGCACCAGGGCCAGATGGGTTCCCGGCTCAGTTTTTTCAGAAGCATTGGGATACGTGTGGTCCAGAGGTGACGTCGGTTGTCCTCAAAATTTTAAGTGGAGAGGAAAGTGCTGATTGTATCAATAGCACTTTTTTGGTTCTTATACCAAAGGTCAAAAGTCCCATGTACCTCACGCAATTTCGACCCATTAGCTTATGCAATGTATTGTATAAAATTGCGTCCAAAGTTATTGCTAACCGTTTGAAGCTAGTCTTGCCAGATATCATTTCTCCAGAGAAGTATGCTTTCGTTCCTGGGAGAATGATAACGGATAATATTTCAATGGCATATGAGTGTCTACACTTCATGAAGCGAAATAAATCTTTGAAGCATCGTCATTGTGCTCTTAAATTGGACATGATGAAAGCGTATGACCGTGTTGAGTGGGATTATTTGGAAGGTATCATGCTGAAGCTTGGATTTTCGGAATCTTGGGTTTCGAATATTATGAAGATGGTCAAGTCAGTTTCCTTCTCGATCTTATTTAATGGGAAGAAGCTGGAATATTTCAAACCTTCCAGGGGAATTCGGCAGGGAGATCCAATATCACCCTAC
The DNA here is from genome assembly GCA_950022295.1 of Bromus sterilis. Lineage (NCBI taxonomy): Eukaryota > Viridiplantae > Streptophyta > Magnoliopsida > Poales > Poaceae > Bromus > Bromus sterilis. The sequence goes on along the minus strand of OX465595.1, from coordinate 42,014,304 downwards.
CTGTTCTTGTTAGCAGCAGAGGGCCTGTCTGGCCTCCTCAAAAATAGAGATCAATCATCGCAGTTGAGCGGTTTGTTGGTGGCTCCTTAGGCTCCACCGGTGAACCACCTTCTCTTTGCCGATGATAGCCTGCTGTTTTTCAAGGCAAATGGTTTGGGAGCGGTGGAGGTGTCAAACATGTTGCATTCATATTGTCAAGCTTCTGGTCAACGAGTAAATTATGACAAATCCTCAGTCTATTTTAGTAAAGGCACTCCGGAGTCAGTGAGAAATGAGGTGAAGTCAATACTTAATGTTCCAAAAGAGACACTCAATGAGAAGTACCTTGGTATGCCCTCGGATATTGGTTCTTCAAGGACAGGAGCTTTTAAATATCTGAAGGATAGGGTTTGGAGCAAGGTGAAAGGTTGGATCGAGAGTACGATCTCATATGCTGGTAAAGAAATCTTGATAAAATCGGTGGCTCAAGCTGTTCCCGTATATTCAATGTCCTGTTTCAGATTGCCAAGAGGTTTATGTGAGGAGCTAAACAAAATTATTAGGCAATTCTACTGGGGGAGTAAAGAGGGGAAGAGAAAACCCCACTGGGTCTCGTGGAAAGCTATGATGGAGCCAAAGATCAATGGTGGTTTGGGTTTTAAAGATATGGAGTTATTCAATTTATCTCTATTGGCAAGGCAGGCTTGGAGATTTCTCTCTGAACCAGAATCTTTTTGTGCATCTTTCATGAGGACTGTTTACTATCCAGGAGGAGATTTGATGAATACAGCGCTTGGTAACCATCCTAGTCAGCTTTGGAGATCTATATTGGATGGTAGAGATGCTTTGTCACATGGTCTTATAAGAAGAATCGGGAACGGACAAACCACTAAAATCTGGACCGATAACTGGATACCAAGATCATATGCAATGAAACCTTTTGCTTGTCTATCAAACAATGCTCCTGTTCTGGTTTCGGAGCTCATTGATCCCACAATGGCGACCTGGAACAAACAGGAGGTGGAGCGGTTGTTTCTCCCACAGGACAGGAAGTTGATTTACGATATCCCTCTTTGCACGATGCCTATGGTTGATTTCTGGGGATGGCAGCCGGACCATCGTGGAATCTTCTCAGTTAAATCATGCTACCAGCTGCTGCAACGTTTGAAGAACTCAACGGATAATCTCCTTCAAGGAGCGACTTCGTCTTCTGATCTATCAGGAGAGGAGTCGGCATGGAGCTCTCTTTGGGGTCTGCAGGTTCCATCGAGGATTAAAAGTTTTTTGTGGAGATTGGCAAAAGTGTCTTTGCCCACAGAGGACATTCGACATCACAGAAATATGGGTCCAACGGATTGCTGCTCTTTATGTGGGATGCCGGACTCATGGACTCATTCTCTGTTACATTGTTCAATGGCGAGATGTGTTTGGGCACTAACAGATGATGAGATCATCGAAGCTATTTCAAGGACGGAAATTCCCCAACCAAAGCTGTGGATTTTTCAGCTTCAGGACTCTTTATCGCATGATCTTTTCACCAAGCTAGTGATCACCTTGTGGGCTATATGGACAGCGAGACGCAAGGCTATCCATGAAGGAATTTTTCAAAGCCCTTAGCTACCCATAGCTTCATCCAAAGCTATATTGGGGAGATCAATCTCTCCAATCAGAAGCACCGTCGGACCCCAATATCACATGTGGGGATCTCCGGTTCACATGTGATAACAAGGGGGGAAAGGAGTGGTGCTAATCATGGGGCCGGTTTGCCCATCATTACTTGTGTTGGTAGAATAATGGGGGATGGATCTGGAAGTGTAGCCTCGGCTGTTTGCAGAGATGCTCATGGATTATATCTAGGATCTTCAGCTTTGGTCTTACCTGGACTGGTGGATTTGAAGATCGTGGAAGCAATTGCTTGTCGAGAAGCCCAATGCCTGGCGGAGGATCTGGGTATCAACCGGATAGAAATTGCAATCAGAAACAAGCTCCTTAAAAGGGACATTGAGGAGGTGAAGGGTGGAGCGAATCTTTCGGTCATCCGCGAAATTCAGAAGAGGCTTTTATATTTCTCTACTTGTCGTTTTTCTTTATTAGAGTCTAGTGCTCTTAGTGATGCTAGTTTAGTTGCTGGTTTTGCTGGTCAGCTTCCCCCGGGGCGCCACCTGTGGCTTATCACGCCTCATGATCCTTGTATTGTTTTGAATTCTTGAGCAATAAAGGGGAAGCATAAATGTCTCAAAAAAAAATCTCACTCTTAAGTGTCAGATCTTGCAACCGGAGATTTATGATGCTCAGGCATCCGAAGCAGGTAGGACGACGTATTATGTTTCAGGTAGGGGCGTAGCGAGACACTAGGCTACAAGGGCCATGGCCTGGGGCCTGGTCGTCAAATCATTCATTCACTGTAGCTAATACATGCACTGTAGCTAATGTCAAGGTATCCATGATCAGCAACTGGTCACATGTTTAGCAGAGATGCACCGATTTAACAAGGATCAGACACCCAGAGCGTTCGATAAGGCCCCGCTGCCAAGCCGCCGGCACAAAGGATCGCACCTAATCCAACCCCGGTCCACGGTTAACGCTACTAAGTTGAGGAATTGCAAGTTGCAACCCGAGATACTTGCAGGGAAACCTGCCAAGATCGCATTTCAGAATTTTCTCTACTCTGGCGCCATCCTCTTCGCTGCTTTTGATCATCATCAACGTTGACATAGCGAAATTCACCCGTAGCCTAGATGCTTCTCGAAAAATACCAGTAACGGACGGCGTCGACTAGGCATGGACGGTGTGAAGATCTTGGGAGGAAGACCTGATGAACACGGCAACATCGTCATGAAAAATAGAAATACGCTGCGTGGCCGAAACGCCGGCGATCCTACTCAGTGCATCATCCTCCACTGCCGAAATGTACGTGCTGGTATTTTGAGTCTGAAGACACTGCAAGAACTCGAAAACTGCCCGACGCTTACGTCCCCGCCCTTGCAAGTTGCAACACCATGCACGGCAGCCGGACAGCAGTCGACAGCGGTCACGCCACAATTGCGACTGCCAACTAACAGCAATAACTAGGGCCTTTCCTAGCATGTATCCAGCGAAAATTTCAACTCCGGAGAACAGGAGAAGGGCACAGCGTCCAAATCATCGCAACAACTATCTCCGAATCGTCGTCGCCGGCCGCATTCTCTCCGCAACCATCAATCGTTGCCATCTGACCATCTCCGTTGCTCATGCTCTTCTCTGTCTCAGAGGCCTTATCCCGTACCGATCACTGTCGTTGGGTGGAGCCACTCGATTTGACTCGACCAGCTAGGATTCTGCGAGTACTTGAGCACATTAATTTCCAATTGGCACACTGTCTGATTGATCTTTTTTGGTTGATGAACACTCCAAAGGACGTGAGTTAATGGCGGGTGGATCAAATGCAGACCTCCAGAGGATAACTCTCTCGATGCGAGTGGAAGAAAATGCCAGCAGGTAGTACTCCCTCCGGTCTTTTTAGTCTGCATATAAGTTTTGTTCGAAGTCAAAATATCTCTATTTTGATCAAACTTATAGAAAAAAATATAAACATTCACAATGTCAAATTGTATGGTTAGATTCATCATGAAATGAAGTTTCATAGTATATGTATTAGGTGTTGTAGATGTTGATATTTTTTAGTATAAATTTGATCAAACTTTATAAAGTTTGACTTCACGCGAATCTAATATGCGGAGTAAAAAGGACACGTACTAGTACACTCCTTTACCTGGTTGCATGATTGCATCTCTCGCCGCTCGCTCGCTGAACAAATCTTCCATAGCGACATCGAACCAACTAGCTAGTGATAAACATAAATTCAGCGATGCTTGCTAGTTACTACTGTACTGACAAATAAATAACCTGAGGCCAAGTTAGAAAAGGAAGAAGCAGCAAGGACATGGGACTGACTCGTGCAGCAGAAGATTGGTGCGTGGTCATGCTGTTGTTTTCGGTCCCATAAGTTTGATGTGACATTACATTTTTTATTGAAAGACTGTAAGGAAACATCGCCACAATTTAATATGTGCAACAAACCTTAAATTGTAAGTATCGTGCCTTAAACCTGGGTGAGTGGGAAGGCATCAACCCTTCCCTAGCACTTCACGTCGTCAGAAAACCATCCGAAGCGGCACAAGAGATAAAAAGTAATCGATTTTGAAAAATGAGGGGCTAAGTTTGTTGTTTTCAAAGTTGTGGTAGCAATTCTATATTTTTGAAAGAGTTTAGGGATGAAAATTATATCTTTCCTTCTCAAAATTGAACTGTTTTAAGGCTGGACGGAGCCAAGCTTGAGACAGGAACGCCACAGCCGATGAGGATGAGTTTGGACCTCATCAAAGGCGGGCATCACCATCAAAGGGAACGAAGCGTGATGAGAAAGATGATTAGTGCTACGTGTGGAGTAGAGGAAGAGCACTCGTTGCTAGTCGGAATCCAACCGTTGAGAGGGAGAAAAGGAAAAGGATGAAGTGTGTGTGTGTGTGGGGGGGGGGGGGGGGGGTCATTGAATTCTCTACAAAAAATCATGACAACAGATGGTGGTCCCTTTTTTCGTAATAGACAAAATTTCTCAATCTAAATGGAGCGGGTTTCCTTGAAGATCTTGTTAAATATGTTCTATTTGATAATGGTAGGAAAATAACCAGACTCAGTATTCATTAAAATAAGGCGAAGCAAAACCAAGTCAAGATGATATGGATCACCCCTTCTTCTTGCGCCAAATATTTTAGTACCATTTTCGAAGGAACTGGGGCTATATTTCTTTTCAATTTTCATTCAAGAGTTTCTATCTGTTTTCATGCCCTTTTTTTAGAACCTGAAGCATGAGGACCAATTACTTCTCTTAGAAACACATACAAGGAAAAGATAGCAGTTGCCCTCTCATTAACTACTTCATTTTGATTTATGAATTTCATAGGAATAAAAATCCGTGTCTTTTACCAAATCTATCAAGTGGTTCATTTTAGCCTGTTTGATACACTGACTAGTGAAAAACAGGGAAACCTGATAAATGCTACAAGTGTGGTATGAACACATATCAACTTCGAAGATTTTATGGTAAATTCAGTGATGCGAGTATGATAACTTTAGTTATTAAAGCATGGCAACTTTCGTGCTTTAGTTTTTTTGGAATATTTTTTGGAATAGCAATTTGAGTTGTAAAAAAGTCAGAACCAGAATGCTTCGTGCCACACGTGTGATACTTATCATTTCAAAAAATAAAAACATAAAGAAATACTTAAAAAAACATAATGGGTGTTGAAAACTTTCTACTCTTTGCACGGTCACTAGCATGACTCTTATCACAAATGTTCAAGTTATGGTACCTTTAGTCTAGGGCAACCTTTTTGATCAAGACCTTTAGTGCAACCGTTTTGAGTAAAACCTTTAGTGCAATCTTTTTAAGCAAAACCTTTAGTGCAACCTTGATGTATCGCTTGACTTTTACGTGGTTCCACTATTTTTAGATTATTTTGATTTAGCTTGATATCTATATAAAAACACATGCATTTTGAGCTTTTGTGAGACTCGCTTTCATTCTTGTCAACGTACAATAAGAAAGGATTAGTGGGCTCGCAAGGCCTACGGGCAATGTCTAAGGAGATTGCTAAATCTCAGTTGTCAGATACTTAACCAAGTCACAATCGATGCTGTATTCACAAAAACATATCTGAAGATTCGTACACAAATTTATTTTATTTATATGTTCGATCACTTAACTGAGATTTCATTAGACCTTACAAAGAGACGAACGTACCTCTTCTAAAAGGCATCCCCCGAATTTCAGTGATGGACCTGTCTTCTCAACTTAATCTCAGTAACATTCAGTCAAAGGAAAATGGAATGAGGGCTAAAAGCATTTTCGGCTTGCTACTTATTTTCTTATGAGCGTGTAAGACGGAATGCAGACCAAGCAATCATAGCGAAGTCCTTCACTTTGCATGTCACCATGTTTCTCCCCCTCCTGCTCCTCCTGCTCTTCTCCAGCCTACAGCCCTCCACGACGGCCATCGACACCCTCGCTCTAGGCCAGTCACTCCCATGGAACGAGACGCTGGTGTCCAAGGGCGGCAACTTCGAGCTCGGCTTCTTCTCCCCGGGCAACTCCGGCAAGCATTACGTCGGCATCTGGTACAAGAACATCTCCAAGCAAACCGTCGTCTGGGTGGCCAACCGAGAGCACCCGGTCGTCAATCCGTCGACGTCCCACTTCATGCTCAGCATCCACGGCGAGCTCGTCCTCCTCACCACGCCGTCGGACACCTTGCTGTGGTCGTCCAACGCGTCCTCCCGGTCGCCCCCGCTCACCACCGTCGCCATGCTCCAGGACGACGGCAACCTCGTGGTGCGGCGGAGCAACACGACGTCGAGGTCGGACGGTCTGACGTGGCAGAGCTTCGACCACCCCACCGACACCTGGCTCCCCGGCGCCAGGCTCGGCTACGACAGGCGCGCCGGCGTCCACAGCTTCCTCACGTCGTGGACGGACGCCGAGAACCCGGCGCCCGGCGCGTTCACGATGGAGATCGACGCGCGCGGGCAGCCCAAGTTCGACCTGTTTTCCAACGCGGGCGGCGCCGCGCACAGCCAGTACTGGACGACCGGCCTGTGGGACGGCGAGATCTTCGTGAACGTGCCGGAGATGCGGTCGGGCTACTTCGCCGGGTTCCCCTACGCGCGCAACGGCACCGTCAACTTCTTCAGCTACCACGACCGAATCCCGATGATGGGCGTCGGCAACTTCATGCTGGACATCAACGGGCAGATGCGGCGGCGCCAGTGGAGCGACATGGCAGGGAAGTGGATCCTCTTCTGCTCCGAGCCGCACGACACCTGCGACGTCCCTGGCTCGTGCGGCCCCTTCGGGCTGTGCAGCAACGCCACCAGCCCCGCGTGCCAGTGTCCCGCCGGCTTCGCGCCGCGGTCGGGGCAAGAGTGGAAGCTGGGGAACACCGCCGCCGGATGCGAGAGGCGGAGCTTACTGGAGTGTCCCAAAGACCGGTTCGTGCAGCTGCCGAACCCCGTGCAGCTCCCGAACGGCTCGTCGGAGGCGACCGGAGTTAGGGGTGACAGGGACTGCGAGCGCACTTGCTTGAAAGACTGCTCCTGCACCGCCTACGTGTACGATGGAACCAAGTGCTCGACGTGGAAGGGCGAGCTTGTTAACCTGAGGGCTCTCTCGATTGACCAGGAAGGTGATCCTGGTCTCGCCGGAGCTGTTCTTCACCTCCGCGTCGCGCGCTCGGAGGTGGCGGCGTCGTCGTCGTCGTCACCGGCGCATTCGTGGAAGAAATCGATGGTGATCCTCGGGAGCGTAGTTGCGGCCGTGGTGTTCCTCCTGGCAAGCCTCGTGCTCGGCGTGGTGGTGGCCGTGGTGCTGCGGAGGCGGCGCGGGAAGGGGAAAGTGACGGCGGTGCAGGGCTCGCTGCTGTTGTTCGACTACCGGGCGGTGAGGACCGTGACGAGGAACTTCTCAGAGAAGCTCGGGAGCGGGAGCTTCGGCACGGTGTACAAGGGCGCGCTCCCGGACGCGACGCCGGTGGCCGTGAAGAAGCTGGACGGGCTCCGGCAGGGCGAGAAGCAGTTCCGGACCGAGGTGGTGACCCTGGGCGTGATCCAGCACGTCAACCTCGTCCGCCTCCGGGGCTTCTGCTCCGAAGGGCACAAGAGGGCGCTCGTGTACGACTACATGGCCAACGGCTCGCTGGACGCGTATCTGTTCAAGAGCGGCGGCTCTCCGGCAGCCTCGGACGCGAAGGTCTTGAGCTGGGCGCAGAGGTACGGCGTCGCGCTGGGCGTGGCCAGGGGCTTGGCGTACCTGCACGAGAAGTGCCGCGAGTGCATCATCCACTGCGACATCAAGCCGGAGAACATCCTCCTCGACGGCGAGCTGGGCGCCAAGCTCGCGGACTTCGGCATGGCCAAGCTCGTCGGTCGCGACTTCAGCCGGGTGCTGACCACGATGCGCGGCACGCTCGGGTACCTCGCGCCGGAGTGGCTCGCCGGCTCGCCGGTCACCGCCAAGGCGGACGTGTACAGCTTCGGCCTCGTGCTGTTCGAGCTCGTCTCCGGCCGGCGCAACAACGCCGCATCGGAAAAGGGGGGCTACGGGATGTACTTCCCGGTGCACGCCGCGCTGAGCTTGCATGAGGGCGACGTCGTCGGGCTGCTCGACGAGAGGCTGGCCAAGGAGGCCGACGTGGAGGAGCTGGAGAGGCTCTGTAGGATCGCCTGCTGGTGCATCCAGGACGAGGAAGGTGACCGGCCGACCATGGGGCTCGTCGTGCAGCAGCTCGAAGGGGTCGCCGATGTCGGATTACCGCCGATCCCATCCCGGCTTCACATGCTGGCAAAGGTGAACGCAGGCGCCGGTGGAGGTGAACAGGAAGAATCCTACTCAGAGAGTGACAAATTAGCAACAGAAAATGTGTAGACGTGAAATTAGCCTCGCTATACAACTCGAGTGAAGATTACGCAAATATGATATGCTTGTATAGTTTGACTTTAGTCATTATTTTTGCCTTTTTTATACAATGGTAACACTAATATTCAGATGATGGTACTTATATCTCGAACACCACAATATTCAAACATAGTCTTTTTTTAGGGGAGTGACTACATGCGCTGACGTCAGCCTATGATTTTTTTAATTGGGTCTTTTTTCTGTTTGAGGTTGATAGTTTCTTTAGTGAGTTTCTAATGGGCAGGAAAAAAATAAAGTATGTGTAGTCGCGATACTTTGTAATTCGGATTGGATTTAGTTGTGTGTGGAGTTGCGTATTAGTTTGCATATATATTTTAAATTTAATTTTATATAGAAATTTAGACAAAATAAATAATCTCATACTATATAGAAAATGTGTATCTCATAATCTATATTCTTAAAAAAAATATTTGACCTACAAATGTTACAAAAAAAATTGTATCCTACAATGCAAAAATTTGAGAATTATATTGTGTATGTGAGGAAGGATGCAAAATTTTAAAAAAACACAGTCGTACCAAAAAATATATTACAATAAATGTAAAAAAGTCAATTTAAAAAATTATAAGTAAATATCATACCAATTGCGACTCGTTGATGGACTTGCAACTGAGAAAAAAAATCGTACCCAGTTGCGACTCGTTGGTGGACTTGCAACTGAGAAAAAACCGAATCCAGTTGTGACTCGTTGGTGGACTTGCAACTGAGAAAAAAGTTGGACCCAGTTGCGACTCGTTGGTGGTCTTGCAACTGAGAAAAAAAATCGGACCCAGGTGAAACTCGTCGATGGAATTGCAACTAAGAAAAATAAGTTGGACCTAATTGCGACTCGCTGGTGGACTTAAACTGAGAAAAACAAATCGAAAACAATTGCGACTCGTTGGTAGACTTACAACTGAGATAAAATGTGGGATCAAGTTGCGACTCGTTGGTGGACTTGCAACTGAGAAAAAAAAATACCGGACCTAACTGCGACTAGTTGATGGACTTGAAACTGAGAAAAAAAGTCATACCTAGTAGCGACTTGTTGGTGGACTTGCAATTGAGAAATAAAAAGTCAGACCTAGTTGTGACTCATTGATGGGCTTGAAACTGAGAAAAAAAGTTGGCCCAGTTCCGACTAGGTGGTGGACTTACAATTGAGAAAAAACAAAAAGGAGAAAATATAATATAATATTTTTTAGAAAAACTTGAATTTTATAAAACAAATAATAATTTCAAATGAAATAAATAAGAAAATAAGGAGGAAAAAGGATTGCTTTTTTTTGGAAATAAAACAACGCGACTCACGACAACAAACATGTATCGACGCCATGTACCTATAAAAAATTTGTTTACAAAATTTATAAAAAAAATTCAAAAATATATTCATGACTTTTTAAATAAAAGGAACAATAAAAGACAATATGTAAAAGAAGAAACAAAATAAAATGAACAAAAAACAACAAAATGAAAAGACAGAATCTTAATAATAGCAAACAAAGTTGTTGTTATAGTTAGTTCTTGCTCGACCCAATACAAAAAAAACGCAAAAACACGCCCACAAATCGTTTGTATTGAGTAAAAAAAATAGATCTGGGTTAATTGGGCTAAATCTCCTCCAGCAGCACGAAAGAAATGCATGTAACTTAGTTAAAACATATGTAAATGTAAAATAGCAAAACCGTTTTTATAGAACACAGTACAATGATCGCACGTACGCATACCTTGTCCTTATGAGCATCTTCACAATACTGTTCCGACACATCATCTTAAGATCGACGAAGTCATCATAGGCACCTCGTAATCGAGAAGAACATCTCCTCTCACTAAAAACACATCACTGGAAGCTTTGTAATAAATCCAAAAAAATACGAACACCAATATCAAATCTAAAATTTGAAATTTGTTGGGCTGGGGATACTAATGTTCCTTTAACCAACTCAACCACATGTTGATTCACATACTCAAACCTATTCGAGACATTAAGGAGACATATATAATCAGAAAAAATGATACGATCAACAACACGTAACAAGCAAAGACTTTTATCATTTCTTCACTTTAGCTATATAGTAAATCGTTTGAAAATTAACTTTCACTCAATCAATTTTTTTGTCGCTCATTTCTGCTTTGAGATTCATGTAATTTTTTGTCTGCTCTACTACGAGTTGTTTGAGCTGTTTTTCAGGAAGATTTTTTTTACTATTGACCATAGATTTGAGTTAGCCAATTTGCTGTGCGATTCAGCCCTTTTTCCCTTGGTCCGTTATGTGCGTTATTTTAGTGAAATTACTAGTTAAGAAGTATTCTTTGCAGCGAGCACTCCCACCGCTTTCGCGGTTGACAAGTGTCATACTGCATGTGCGACACTTGTTGCAACCTGTAGTGTTTTTTTCGTTTTTAGAGGCACAAGTGTACCTCTCGTGAAAACAAATATGTGCCTTCATGATAGGCACGATCATGCCTCTCGAAAAAAAAATATGTTTTCCTTTTTTGGAGGCACGTGGTGTGCCTTTCAAAGAAAAAAAACATATAGGTTTTCCGTTTTCTAAAGGCTCACGTGTGCCTTTCGCGAAACCAAACACGTGCCTCCATAAAAGTCATGATCGTGCCTCTCTGAAAAAAGAAAGAAAATCTATTTTTCCTTTTTTAGAGGCATAGAAGTGCCTCTCGTGGAAGCAAACATATCGTGTCTCTCGGAAAAAAATACGTTTTTTCTTTTCTTTTTAGAGCACAACGTGTCCCTCGCGGAAGCAAATTTATGCCTCCACGAAAGGACCGGGACTCTCCTGAAAATAAAATAAAATGCAATTTTTCATGTAATTATTTTTATTTTTATTCACCAAAATGTAAGAAAAATCGCACGAAACCGAAAAGTCCAAAATACCCCAAAAAACATCTAAATATCAAAAACACATACACACAAAAATATTTTTTGAGAAAGCGCTCAATACACGACACGTGACGCACTCCCTTGGAGATGCTTTCGAAGGAGTATTCTTTAATTAATTTCTCTCTTATTTTAGATTGGATTTTTTTCGACAGGCCATAGTTTCGGCTCAGTCAATTCCTTAATGGGCTGAAAACTACTACTCTCTATACATGTATATAAAGAGAAGTCATCTAATTTGGAACGGAGAGAATACTTGTGAGACAGTGAGACCCAGCCCTCCCTTTCTCCCTTTGTTCTTTTATGTTTTTTCATTTTTCTGTTAGTCTGTTATATTTTATCTTTTGTGGGTATTTTTTGAATGTGGATGAATGTAAATTTGTATACACACATAATATAAAATAGATGTGTAAATTGCACTATCATATGATTATTCTTTGCAGACTACAAAAAAATGTACTTGTAGTGCGAAATTGTGTTTTTTTCTTCTTCTTTCTCCTTAAAGGGCACACCAATTCCACATACTAGATGATTCCCCGCACGTTGCTGCGGAAATTATTAAGAAATAATTTGATGTTTTAAAACATAAAATATGTTTTAACATAGTACAATTTTATTATAATTTCTTTTTGAAACAAATATTGTTTAGAGTACAAATCTAAGAAAATTTGATGAAAAATCCAAAATAACTGTGATTTTTATTGTGTTAAATTATTACCTTGACAATATATTGGCGAGATGATATATGATGAGAAAAACGTTGAGTAGAGATAGTAAAGACATCTCCACCGTTGGCTAAATCTAAAACAATTATATCAACTATAGATGTGCATAGAAAAATAAAATATAAGATAAATCATAATTAGATTTTTTTATAAAAAACACTTATAAATCATGAGGCTAAGTGCATACAATTTTATTATTTATTTAGTTGCATGCGCATGCGGAGTTAATGGGAGCATTTGCATGAAAAATTGGTAAAAAAAAGTTTTTGCATGATGGACCTACTTGATGATGTGGATAGCTTGCATGTTAAGATAAATAGGTTAGTGGGGATGAACTATTTAGGTATTATAGATTCATTATACTTATACAATTATATTATTTTGATTTTTCAGTTATTATCCTATTTCTTTATTATTTTTAAATAATTTCAATGTCACTAATTAATTCCTTCTTAGTATTTGTTTTGCCAAGATTTTACAAAATAATATTATTATTTTCATATTTTTAGGAACACATTTTTTCTGTATGTTGTGCAAAACAAATAATTGTTTTTTAGAATTTTCTATTTTCCTTTTTTTAGGGGGATATTTCCCTTTTTCTTAAGGGCGACGCTAGGCGTCATCCGCCTGAAAACGGTCTATTTTAAACCGCTTTGCTGACCATCGGATTATGTTTAAAGCAACGGTTTAGATATCTGACAATGACACCTTTCCCGCAGACTCCTCCCGAGGTTGCAATGCAGCAACTGCTCACACACACCCTTCCTGAGCCAGATTCGTCGGACGTCCTTTTCCTCTTGCAAAACCGAGCGCGCTGCCACCTCTCGAAGCTTCATTGCAGCTCTAGCAAAATTTTCATTGAAGCTCTTGTTGACACCGTGCGACACATGCGGCTCTGGCGTCTCCCAGCGATGTGGATGGAGCTCGATGCAACCCCGACGAAAACTTCAATGAAGCTCCGGCAATGATTCAATGCAGCTTCAACGAAGCTTTGAGCGACGCCGACGAGCTTCATTGCAACTCCGGTGACCTCCGGCATGCTACACTGCAGCAAAGTGTTTGGAAAGCTCCGGTGGCGTCATCGTCGCTTGCCCAGCAGTGCTCCATTGCAGCTTCAGTGCGTCACCGTCGCTAGGGAGCGCTCCGGTGGTGTCGCCGCTTGCCCGGCGGTGCTCCATTGCAGCTCCGCCGGCGTTGACTTGCAGCAGCTCCGGTGCGTCTCCGTCGCTGGAGAGCGCTCCAGTGGCGTTGCCGTCGCTTGCCCGGTGGAGCTCCATTGCAGCCAAGACAACCTCGGCGACGGTCCATTGCAGTCACATCGATGCTTCATTGGAGCACCGATGGAGCGGCAAAGCTCCAATTCAGCACCGCCGCACCCCGAAGAGGCTCCATAGCAGCTCCGACGGCATCGACTAGCGCCGCATCGTAGCTCCTGCACACCCGGGAAAAAAATTTGTGGCTGCACTTGCGCGTCTATGCAGCGGCTGGCAGCATCGATGAGGGTTGCGTTGCAGCACCGGTAGCCCCCCTCCCCCTCTGCATCGCACCACCGACCGGCGTCACCGACGAGCATTGAATGCAGCACCGGTGCGTAATGTCGAGCTTGGGCAGCGTTGCATTGGAGGATGCAGCAAGGGAGCGGGCGTTGGGTGTCGTCGCGCTGGAGGATGTAGCAAGGGAGCAAGCATCGGTCGCCGCCGTTCCTATGAAAGATTGCTCCGGCCGCCATGGGAGTTCCTTCCTCTGAAACGTGAGGAACCAGAGATGGGGGAGGAGAAAGAGAAGAAGCGGGAAGAATGTGTGGACGAGAGAGTTCGGTGAAAAGATAAGATTGTGGGGAAGAGGCGGACAAGCCCACAGGACACGTGTCCATCAGTCGACGCGGTTTACAAACCGAGTGAAACCAGTCGGTTGAATATAATGATTTTCCTTTTCTTAAAGGTATCAAAGTCTCGAATTCATCCAAAACCTCATTCTTTCTATTTTGTTTTAGCATTTTATTTCCTTTTTGTAATGGTAATACCAAAGCCGATCCCATCCTCCTAACATACATGCTGGTAAAGATGAACACAATGTCGAGGCCCGCAGCCCAGCACCAGTGATCACCACTCTAGCGGCCCACCGTCGTCGTTGGAAGAGGATGGGTCGGGGCTGCGCGGTTGCTCTCGTGGCGGCGGCGACGGTGGTGGCGGTGGCGGCGCTGCTGGTGTCGCTTCCTATGCTGCTAGTGTTGCCGCCGGACGCGGACACGTACGATCAGGAGAGTCGCCGGATGTTCGTGGAGTGGAAGGCCAGGTACAAGAAGACCTATAAATACGCCGGCGAAGAGGAGTGCCGGTACGCGTTGTTCAAGGAGAGCCGCTACCGCATCGCCTGGGCCAGGGCCGACGGAGTGACCTCATCTGGCCTCAACGGTCTCAGCGCCCTCGCCAATGAGGAGATCTACCGCGGGTACAGGGTCCGGAAGGGGGAGGAATCGTACGAGCAGGAGACCCGGCGGATGTTCGTTGGGTGGAAGGCCAAGTACGGCAAGACCTACAGAGACGTCGGTGAGGAGGAATGCCGGTACAGGTTGTTCAAGGGCAACCGCCGCGTCGTCGTCCGTCTCAACGCCGCCGCCGCCGCCGGGCAAAACGTGTACGGCATCAACCAATTCGGTGACCTCACCAACGAGGGGGTCCGGGAACGCTGCTACCCGGAGATGGTGGACCAAGAGCTGAGCGCCAGGTGCCAAGCCGCCGCCCCCGACCCGGACCCCGACCATGGGAGGCGGATTTGGTACCAAGAAATCATCTTTTTTTTAATGAAACTGTTGCTAGCTGTTTCTACTTTCTCTATTACCATTGTTGTGTTCTTTACATGCGGTTGATTACCATTTGCATGAAATGGGAATTATGGATTTTGTTTCCCTCTCCCACGTACTAGTCCTCTAATTATTGATTTTGTTTGGTCAACTGCACTAGTTTCTTTCGGTATCCATATGAACACAAGTAGGGAATGCCTTCTGCCTGCAGATCATGAGATCAAATGCCTATTTCAACGGTGTACCAGTTTGTAATGGCCTCGTATGTGCAAAGAACTCATGAGATTTTGAGTAGTGCCTTGGTCGGTAGACAAGTATGTGAAGATTTTTGTTAATCTCTCTTTGGATATGATTTGATTAACTTAGCAGTTCAATCTGTATTATAACTACTAGTATATGGTAACTGGGAATTCCTACATGGTTTTATCCAAAGTTGTATAATTGTGTGATTCTATTACCGACTGGAGTACAGCATGGAAGAGAATCGAGGGTTTGGTTTTATGATCAATGAGTGTTATAGAAACACATATTCCTTTGATCAAACATAGACATTAAAGTTTCTCGACATTTGGACTGAGATAAACTTACCTGAAAAGGGGGTGGGGGGGGGGGGGGGTGGGGTGGGATTATGGAGTGTGCTAATGCTTGATAAGCTGGTGTGGTGGATCCATAAGTCGTTTTTCTCTAATAATTGATGATCTCAACATCTGCTGTCATTTGACATGATGCTAAATGGCCTGTTGGTATTGGAAACATCTTATGACTGAATCTCGTGTGGATATTTGTTAATCCTATTACCAGTGTTTAATCATAATATAATTCTCAATTTACTAGTATATGTACTTTTTTTACATAGGTTTGCCGGTGCATTGCTACGGAAGCGGATTCTGGAGGTAGCGCCGTTCCTGGAGATGAAGCACACATGTTGATCTGACCGTCACTTGTGTTAGAAATATACTTGAAGTAGAGGAGCAGAGGGAAGCTGGGGCTGAACACAGGATAGAACAACTTGTGTGTGTTGCTGGAGAATTTTAGAATAAAGATGTTGCTAATGTAAATGGTTAATTTAGATGAAAATATACATTTTTACTATTTTTCAGTCGACTGAATATTGATTTCGTTCTCAGTCGAATTTTATGACCATTCGATCTGTCAATCCGAATCTTAGCTCTCTTTTCATGAGTTGCCCGTTTGCGGGTGATATTCGGTTTTTTGTTTGCGGTTCAGTGTGCCCGTCTTTTTCTAAATCCTCCTGTTCGCATATAGCGTGTGTCAGTTTTGCCGTCGAGCGGCGGAGGCCATCCGCCGGAGGGGGAGGTGAGCTAGTGGTGAGCAACACATGGGTTTAGCGGAGGCAGAAGTGGAACTGCCGGCGAGCAACGGAGGACGGAGATTAAGGGGCCTGAGAGAAGGCAAGCGGCCTCCCCTCACCGCGGGCGGCATAAGCGTGTGATGATCCACGGCGGTGGAACCTCACGTCGACGCCGGCGCGCGATACAGATACGGCGAGGTCATACCAGTGCATCACTCATCTCTCCCGCTGGCCTTGGTTCACCTGCACGATGCTTCCCCTCTCAAATTTTGGTCGTTCGTTTCAATTTTCTTTGGCAGGCTATTTCTTCTGCAACACGGCCGAATGAGCGATGATTCCATGGTTCGAGTTCGGTTTCTATGTGATTACTCAGTCTAGCAAGTTTTTTAGAAATATTGTTGATTCAGCTCCACGAGTGTTTGAGTGTTGATTTTGAGGGCCTTTTTAGATGTTTTTAGTTAAGCTAGAACCAGTGGATCCGTCATTGTTTTTTCGAAATGGGCGATAGATGTTTAGTGTAGGCTTATGAGAGTGGTTTCTAAATCCTTATTGAGTCTCTGCAACCTGAAGGAATAATCTACGAAAGTAATGGCAGGGAGACTTTTTCGTATGTGTATACATGACATATCTTTGGTCATGGTTGATTCAGCTCTAGCAGTTTTGTTAGAAGAGCATAGCGTGGAAGATAAGATTGGGTGTAGATTTGTTTTTGTGAGAGTTGATCATGACACTATGTTATGTAGGGGAATTCATAGTTTTTGTGCCCTTTCCCAAGTTGCCATGTGTTGTGCTTTTAAAAGCCTTCTGCCAAGTTCTGTCATTATATTAGTTTGGCATCATTAAGTAGCAGTGTTGTTAAGCGCACTCTTTTCATTTGAATTTTCCCAAAGAGTACTTAAGATGGGATGAGTTTTTTAATTCAGATTATAGTCTCTCTTAGTTAGTACACACTTTTTTCAGGTTATTTTTGTTGTGTTCAAGCTCGTGTTTCAGTTCGATAACACCTAATTAAGTAGCATTGTTGTGTGTGTTTTAGGGGATAAAGCGTACTGATCACCGTACTGACCAACAACACAGAGAGTCAATGATCACACCACACGATATCTTTCTCAAAATAAATATGAAGGGAGTACTCGTTTTCCTTATATATACAGTCCACATTGAAAGCAAAAGATGCTTGTTTTTACATGCTACAAATTTCAGTAGGGAACTTTGAACTATTCACATATACACTTGTACTTATTCTCATAGATATTTTTAATCCTTGGAAGTTTGAATTGTTTATTACACTATAAGACTTGGCTTGGAAACTTGGTAATTATCCACTTGCAAATAGTTACAGGTGTGTTATAGAGTGCACTATAAATTCAGGTGAATTGAAACACCCATGTAGACAATGTTTGGGAAAAGAAAATCAACATAAATCATGTGTAACTTGAACCAGATTCCTTTTCAATAAATCAAATTCCACAACAGAATGCCAACCACAAGTACAAAAACCGATGTGAAATAAGGCATACCCTCATGCGCCTTATATCAGGGGGTATCCTTAGGTCTACCATCTCTTGGAAAATACTCATAAAATAAAAACATGGAATTCCTTCCCCTCTTTTCCTTCTGAGTAAGGAACTACTCGGATGAATTCGAACCCTTCCGAGTGGTTAGCTTACTCGGAAGACATCACCACTACGGGAGGAACCTTATTCGGACAAGGTCACTTCTCGAGTAAGACGTCACTCGGAGCAAGGCGTTACTATCCGAGTAAGCTGGCTACTCGGAAGCAGGAAAGACCGAGCTGCATGATATTCGGACAGGAAGAAGAGAAGCTGGAGTTACAAGACATTAAACCCACAGGCGTTACCCCTACTTGAATGACAATAATGGGGAGACGTTTCTCATTGTAATAATAGCTATCATTAACCCTGTAATCAAAACCCATTACCGGACAGTGAAGGGACGTGGCGCACTCTATATAAGCCCATCCCTTCACCCCAGTAAGGGGGATTTTTTGGGCTGAGAAAGAACAATACGAGAAAAACACCCCAAGACACTTGGGACAGGAGTAAGGTTGTTATCTCTGAGGAGAGGCCTAACCTGTATAATTCCTCCCGGTGTCACCATCTTTGCGTACAGATCTTCATAGCTCCGTTACTACCCCTATATCTATTGTTAGGTTCATCACCACAACAGCCATAGTGCTATTTAGGTTTTGGAATTCATGGAGACAACTTGTCTGTCATTTTAGTTAGTTTATGAGCAGATTCAGGGAATTATGGTACGTACTCAGTTTCTTTCATGTTCTTATGAGATGTAGTCGATATTTATGCAAATTCAGTTTAGTGTGTTTTCAATGGGGAGAATTCAGTTTTTGTTTTGTTATCTTCTTTCTATAACAACATTTAGGGATGAATTCCCTCTGAATTTGCCTAGCGCTTTTTATGTGTCAGGGTGCAGATTCAGTTATTTGTAGACTTTGATCATAGTGCCCTTTTTTGTTTTATTGAATTCATGGACAATGTGTCTGGAAGTTAGTAAGCATCTATGCAGATTGAGGGGATTATGAGACCTACCAAGTTTTTTCTTTTCTCCTGAGTTGGAGTCAATTTAATGTATTTTTCCTGGGCGGGCATTTAGTATTTGTATCTTGGCTCCCAAGGTCTCCAGTCTGGATGAACTTATTTCGGACATCCTGCAGCATGGTGTTCCCTAGCACCGTCCACTCATTTATCTATTTGTCCTAGGTTTCTTCTTTATTAATTATAACTTGTTTCTAATTTTTCATTCATCTTTTAGTTGTCTCATTATTGTATTTATCATTTTTATGTTGTTAGTATTCAGATTTCGTGTTTACCAGTCAGCTTTTGTCTCTGTCTTATCTTAGCTTCAGTTTTCTTAACTTTCATTTAGTTTGCCTTATTTTCTTCATTATTTAAGTTTTCCTTCACTGGCCTAAGTTTCTTAGTCTTAATATATTCTTCAGTCATTACAGTTTTAATCTTTAGCAAATCATTTTCACTTTCGTCATTTTTTGTGAGTACTTTAATGTATTTCAGTTTTGGTTCAATCATCAGTCCTCGGTGATCAACCTCTTTGCATTATATATTTTCAGACTATCAATTATCAGCTAGTGATTTATCAGCTATGAATCATCAGAATTTTAGTTTGTCTATCTAGCTGTCTGTAGTGAAGACTCTTTTGTGGCACTATCTATGTCCTGACCCCACAAGAGTCCAGAGATAAAAGGTGTGTGCTCAATTTTTTTAATCCGACAGTTTGATGTAAGGCTTAATAAGTTTGCTCAGTCTTTAGTTTTTCTAATTTCAATGGCAGTAAGTTTTGCAAGCCTTGCTGTTCTACATGGCTAATTAGTGTGAAGATCATAGCTTCAAACAAATAAATCAGACTTCGGTGTTCTACACTGATATTAAGGTTTGCCATTTTCTCTCACCCACTTTTTCAGTGCTATCCGTATTCAACTTGTGTTCTTGTGTAGGTTTCATTTTTGTTCTGGTAGGGTCCTAAGATGCTTCATGTCTAGTACAATGTTAATTTTCTTGATATTATTGGTTCAATTAAATTCCACCAATCAGTTTTTCAAGGCTTCCAATTTTAGTTCTTGACTTGTCAGTATTATAAGCATTGATATTTCGAATGCCACATCAATTTTTAGGTGCATCTACATTTCTGTACAGGGGGTAATCTTCCACTAGTACTTTCCAGTTTTGTTAGCCATTCGTTCTCATTAAACTCCCATGAATCAGCTGGAATTGTCAGTTGTAACATTCATTTTCTCTAGATAAAATTCAAAGCAGGGAGCAAGTTTCTATTTCATAACTGAATTTTTCAGTAACAATGATTTCAGTACAATTTTTTCTAACATTTCCTTCATTGTCCTAAGTTTCTTAGCCTTAGTTGTGCGGTGTGTGCGGCAGACATGAGAAGAAGATGGAGGATGAGTAGGAGCGGGTGACTGTGTGTTGGGAACCTAGCCCATTAGTACATGCAGTTTTGGTGGAAGGAAAAATCAAAATTCGACTGAGACCCAATTGTAAACTCAGTCAAACTCCTTTTCACAGCCGAGACAAATAAAAACAAATCAAGACACTTGTTAACTAACCATTGGACAGATTATTGACTGTGACTTAAATGTAAATTCAGTCGAGTGTTGTTTAGACACTCCCAAAATATATGTACGCATTTCCAAGCTATGATTAAGATTGTTGTTTCTCATGGGTGGGATGTTTTCGGCTATTTGCTATGTCAAACTGGCGGGCCTCCTAGGACAACCGTTCCATCATAATGACTCTTGAAAAGGCCTCTCTCTCCTGCAATTGTAGAAACAAGCTCTTAACAGTGGGAGCCTTGAGTGTCATGTTAAACCAATCTTTGATCATCGGGCAAACAAGGCAATGCATTTACACTCAGCTACTTTTCATCTTTATCTTTGAATTGACTACTATGCGATTGGTTGGAAGCACCGAGTTCTATGGAATTGCTTCTTTTCCTGTTGTCGTTCCTAAACTTCTTCGAATTTTGTCTTGCTTATAGAATGTTAATTTTTACAAGATGTTTAATTGTGAATTGTTGTATATTATCATGGTTGTGAACCCATGATAAATAGATTCTGTAGTTTAATAGCAGTAGTGATTAATAGTCATTATCCACTTACGAATTTTTGTTCCTCTCTGTCAAACAGGGGATTGTATCCTTTTGGGGAGTACATTTCTTATACCAACCAGTCACTCACTATTCATGAAATCAAACATTTGTGGAGGAAACATCGCTGTGCTAGGACGTATGGTAGAGATCTAAATATCAGAGTGGACATTTTTGAAAATCCAGCTGAGACGAATGTTCTGTGTAGTGACTGGAATGGCTGGAAAGATCCAATTATCTGGTTAGTACTAAAGTCACAGCCTAGAATAAGTTTTATGTTTTACAGTATTTCTCCTGGCATGACCTGCATATATTGAAGTGCAGAAAATAGCAACGGTGATAAGTTTCCTAATTTACTCCAGAGGGACACTAGATGATGAAGATATCTGTCACATCTTGCACTTACACATGGCTTAGGGTTTAGAGAACAAGTTCTATAATGTTTTTTTTCCTTAAGCCTTAGGTGACCACTAACCAGTCATTTACGTTAGTGTGCATTTCTTATGTAACTAATCATTTGCTGCAGTGCATTTATTCTTTCTTGTCTGTTCAGTTTTTTTACACACTAGTGCAGTTGGTTTACTTTCTTTTCTTGAGTCATTAGTTTTCATACAAAAGCTAGGTGTAAAAAGCATGCTGAATGGTGCTACTTTTTCCCAATTATAGGTTTGATGGCGCAACAGATGCAGTTGGGATTCAGTTTTTTCTGGAGAATGTTCATCCTAGATTGAAGCTGCTGCATCAGCACTTTTTGGATTGCCAGACTCATTGTATGCCAGGCCTAATACATTTGGTGAACTTATGCGAGCTATCATATCTCCATCCAGCAAAGTCCAAGAAGCAGTTGACTGGGCTTTGAAGGGTGCGAATCCAGATATTGTTTTGCACACACGCATGATGGCGAATAGGTATGGCACACTATTTGTGGATGCTTGTGTAAATTGAAGTAACTATATAGATTGCCGAATGACGTGAAGGAAAGCCCTCCCTCCCTCCCCTCCCGCGACGCTCCCACGAGCGCCGCCGGGGGGCTCCCGTGCGCAGGCGCCCCTCCCCTCCCCCTCCGCGTGCTCCTCCCCCTCGCCGCCGCCTCGACGAGCTGGCGGGCAAAGCCCGTCCAGCGCTGGCGGCGGCAGGCCCCTCCCCCCCCCGCGCGGGGCACCGGTGGGCGCGGGCTCTCGGGGCCAGCCGGCGGCGTGGCGCTGGCTGGGGGCGCGGAGGCGTGGCGACAGCGGCTGGCGTCGGAGGTGCGGCAGCTAGCGGCGGCGTGGGTGGCTCAGCGGCCAACGGTGGGGCGCTCGGGATCCCGGCCGCGGCGGATCTGGTTCGCCAGATCTGCGGCCTCGGGGGCTCGGGTGGCCATGGGCTGGGCGGCGGCCGGGCTTTGGCTTGCCGTGGGTGGGGGCTGGCTCCGGTGGCCCTCCCCGGCGGCGACTCCTCCGGGTGGTTGCGACCCTGCTGGCCTCCGGCCAGATTTGGCTTTGGCTGGCATCTGAGACCGGCAGGGGTCGCGGGCTGCGGTTAGCGGTGCGGCGGCTTCGTCGCGATCCATGGTGGTGGTGGTGCGTGCTTAGCGGGGCAGCGACGGATCTTGGCGCGGTCGTCAGATTTGGCGGCGGCGGCCCTGCCAGTCTTCCCTGCGGGGCGGCGCAGGTTGAAGGCGGCTCCGACGGGAGCTGCAGCGGCGCTGGCTGGTGGTGGCGTAGGCGGCGCAGGGCGGTGGTGGCGGCTTGCCTTCTCCTGGATATGTCTCGACGGTGCGCGGGGCTGGGCGGATACCGCCGCACGCGCTCCGGGGATGAGTCAGATCCGGGGTCCGTGCTCGGGCGGGCTAGTTTGGAGTCCGGGGCGGATCGGAGCTTACACTTCGGGTAGGCGAGTTCGGGCTTGGCCCGGGAGGTGCCCACGAGCGGTGGTCATGCCCTTTTCGCGAGTACGGTGCTCGCTGGTGGTGGTCGTGGTAGCGTGATGTCGTGTCTCAGATCGGCACCGGTCACCTCGGGCATCGTGTCGTGTGAGCTCGCTTGGTCGTGGACCTCGGTTGGCTCACCGGCGGCCGGCGGTGGTCCAGATGTCGTGTCCCCCCCCCCAGTTCACGGGGACTGGCTGGGGATGCAGGTGCGGGGGCCTCCGACGATGGAGGCACCTGCCCAGACTCGGGACTGATGCCGGGCGGAGAGCTGATAGTGTGATCGCTCTTCCTGCCGAGGTCGAGTGCGTTGTGATGGGGATGACATTCGCTATCTGGCTGCATGGATGCTGGGGTGGCGGCCCCGGATGGTGGGCCTCATGATTGCTCTCCGGCGGGCGTCATCGTGGCGGTGGTGTCTCTCCCCCTGTTTGTGTGGGCAACGGGCGGTGAGCGGTGGGTGTCCCGGACACGCCTCCTCCAGGGGCGGTGTCCTGATCCGGATCTGGGGGCCAGATCTCCTCGCAATCCTCCTAGTGGCATCGAGGATACGGGAGAGTTGCCGAGCGAAAGCTCAGTGCCTTGGCGCCGGCGGCGGCGACACCTGTGGGTGCCGTAATCTTCCTGAAGACGTCATCGAGGTATCTCTCTTCGTGTCAAGGCTCCGGGTGAAGACCTGTGTTCGGTGGGCTCGGCAGCGGCGTCGCTTTGCATCGTCTTCCCTCTTGGAGGCGTTGTCGTGGAGTCTAGGTGTGCTAGGTTCTAGAGTGTGGTGGTGCTTAGTTCTCCGGTGTTTCCTGTTAGTTGCACTGCGCGCCGAATATCTCAGGATCAGATTTGTAAAGGGTTACCTCACCACCTTGTATCGTTTGGCCGTGTACCTTGGTCGGTCCTTTATCTATAAAGGGGGGCGAAAGCCTAATTTCTCACTATATAGATTGCCCCATCAGTTCAAGAAGGAAAATTGCAGTATAGTAGAATATTGACATCATGCAATTTTACCTGCCTACTTATCTCATTCGTCAGTAGTCACTGAAAATGCTTCTTTGTAGCCGAAATTGTTAATGTAACCTAAGATAGCTTCGCATATTTCTTTTATTTCTGTAATATAATCTTCAAACTTAAAGTTTGAATCGGTAATAGTCAATTACAATATTTACTATATATCTTCTAGTTTCAGAATGTGCGCCACATTTATCATGCAGATAATTTGTTAGTAGCACTTAGTGCTGTACAACATATCAGGCGAGCTAAAGAGCTAATCAGTAATGATTTGCAATAGTTGGCTATATGCCTATGTTTTAGAACACTGATATCATATGTTTTTGAACAGTTGAAGATTAACTCCTATCATTACTCTAGGCCAGTCCGAGCACGAAAAGCTGCAGTTCTTTGTATTAAGAGAGCCCTACAGATTAGGAATATCAAGGGTGCACCTCTGGTGGCACTGGTCTCAGACACACCAGCATTTGTGAAGGAGATAAAGTCACACATCACTGAGTTTGCAGAGGTTAGCTGCTAGATTGAATTGAATACTACAGGGTGAACTTAGCACCATATTTCAAGCACCATGGAGATTGATTATGTACTAGAAGTGTTTAGCGCGCTTTGCTGCGCCGGAAAATGTCCCGCGTGTATAACTTCTCACTTCAGAGTAATTGTGTAAGCCTATAACAAAGAGCAATATCTTGAGATAATGGCTCTGCATCCTCTCCTTTTTCTTTTATGCAAGTGGCTTAAGTTGAAGCTCAAGAAACATCTTGGGCTGTTACATCACACCAAAACTTATTAGCAAATAATTTAAGAACAAAATCACATTTGAACTATCTCACATACCTTGTTCTTGGTTTCTTTATAATCCGACATTACGGGTTCAGTTACTATCGGATTCACATGAACAGGAAGAATGAGATCACATTTGCAAACATAAGATATCTATTAATTGTGATAATCACAAAACAAATTGGCCAAGCAATTCCTCAAAATCTTAATAAAAATGACCTAACAAAGTTCATGAAAACTTAAGCTTCACAAAATAGGAGTATTTGTTTTCTGTTGATGCATAAAAAAACAAATGCACAAGGCCACATCAATATAGACACTATTGCTTTGCAAATCATAGAGAAATCTTGATAATGAGCACAAGAATTTTGTACACTATTAACACCACACAATAATATCTAGGATGTAAATTCACCCAAACAATTTAGATGGAACCGGGTATGTAACAACCGAAATGAACAATTGGATTACAGATAAAGTGCACTTCTTATTGGGCTGAAGCTCTTGATAAGTCCATGCATCCACCTATATGTGACTTCAATTAGCAGTGCAAACTGAAGTACCTGTACAAATGAAGAGGGTGAAGCTCAGCACATAGGTCCTTCCTTCCCCCATTGTGAGTTTAAGTTGCATTTCAAGCTCAAGTACTGAGCATACAATATTTTGAAGTTGTTGAGGTAAGCCCTTGCTGCCCTGCTGTAAGCTTAATTAGCATTGCAAGCTGAATTACCGTAACACAAAAAACATGGTATAGAGATTAAATTCCTACATATTATTATCCAGAACATGAATGATTGAAAGCACTCCTCACAAGGCTGAGAATTCCGCAGTAAAAAAAGCTGAAATTGTACATAAAAATTATGGTCTGCAAGTAAACCACCAAGAAAAATGACAATTAGAAAATCTTAAAACTAAAATAGTGGATGATGTTCCTTGATAGCGGTAAGGGTCTGTGCCTATATGACCAACAAAACACACTTATAGCATTAGCACCAGCACTATAACACCCCTCAACTGAACCTGGCCAACACATTGTTGATGCGGTGCACTATATGCTTTACATGTGGATTGCGACCTAATTGGTTAAAAGCACTCCACAGAAGAAACAAATCATCGACTGAGAATAAATAACGGAGCAAAGAGATGGAAAAATGATAAACCTTGCAATTCTTAGAACATTAACACGTTGGTAAAATGGTAAAACTTGGCGTGTGTAAATAATTTGCACATACATCTATATATTAAAATAATATATAAATCTAAACAGACAAGATTTGGCTCAAATCCATGTAGCGTAGCTGGTATGAGTGACTCACGTGTAAGAAAGGAATAGGTACAAAATGGAAACTGCAACCCAGCTGGCCCGTAAGCACTAATCAAAAATTAACATCATGATTACAGGTTCTAGCTACCACATTTTTGTTTTCTTAAAAAATCAGTTCATTACCATTTCTGCTAAATTAACAAAAACGATAGCAGTTCTAGAGTACAATTTAGATGACACCTAATTATCACAAACTAAGGATAGTCATTTAAAATATGGCCAACTATGTAACCTGGATATAAACCGATACTTCAATTATAATCAATAAATAGCTTGCTAGATCTTCAGTTGAGAAGGCTTGCATGCATAATTAATTGGCTGGTCATACTACATTATCAATTGCACATGTATTCTGGATAATATTCACACCACGAACACCTCAATCAGGCTGAAGACAATTCAAAGTACATATGGGACAAATTCACCAACAACACAGAGAGTCAATGATCACACCACACGATATCTTTCTCAAAATAAATATGAAGGGAGTACTCGTTTTCCTTATATATACAGTCCACATTGAAAGCAAAAGATGCTTGTTTTTACATGCTACAAATTTCAGTAGGGAACTTTGAACTATTCACATATACACTTGTACTTATTCTCATAGATATTTTTAATCCTTGGAAGTTTGAATTGTTTATTACACTATAAGACTTGGCTTGGAAACTTGGTAATTATCCACTTGCAAATAGTTACAGGTGTGTTATAGAGTGCACTATAAATTCAGGTGAATTGAAACACCCATGTAGACAATGTTTGGGAAAAGAAAATCAACATAAATCATGTGTAACTTGAACCAGATTCCTTTTCAATAAATCAAATTCCACAACAGAATGCCAACCACAAGTACAAAAACCGATGTGAAATAAATGAACTAACACACACAAAAAAAAGTTTATAGTAAAAATCTAAAGATCAGACACCATGCATGCTAGTAGTAGCAAGGTGTTACCTTTGGCATGTCAAGGTGCAAGCCGTTTACTATCCTTGAAATCAGATGCCTTGGCCTAGCTGGCATGTCGTTGGCTGATGTGCTCCTTTCCCAACGGCTCACAACCCCAGGAGAAATTCTAACTTCACCAGGCTATGCAGGATACCTGCGATGGAGATGGTGGTGTCAGCAGGGAAGAACGACCTACCTGCGATGGAGAAGGTGGTGTCAGCAGGGAAGAACGACACGGGGAGGTTCCAGCCATGGTAGATGCGTGTATGACGGAGAAAATGGGAATAAAAATGTGCCGGCGACGGAGATGATATTTCAACCTGGCATGAGGAGACACAAAGAAGGACATATGCAGACGAAATCCCTAAGACGATCACCAAAGACCAGCCCCCGTCGTCATTCTACTGTCGCTTCGTGTGTCACCGATGAGGCACCACAAAGAATCCAGCGCCGCCGCCAAAACCCTAAAAAACCCAATCACCTATCTGAAGTCCACCGATGGCAGAACACTGCCGCAACACCGCCACCAGTCTATGCACCAACACAACCAAGAACAAATTGTACATCAAATGAATAAAAAAATACTCACCCCCCTTCAAGAAGCGACCCTCAGTCCCCACGATGCGAGTTGGCCGTTCCTTGCAGCAAGATCTCTTTTTGACACAGCCCTCGTTCCCCATCGCGCGAGATGCAGCCTCCAATCACACCGGTTGTCGCCGCTCAGAATGAGGAGAAATCGAGGAAGGGGGCACATGAGTTGTCGAGGAGGAGAGATCTTGGAGAAGGAGGAGCGACATCAAAGGCTCAAAGGAAGAACTGAATCGGTGGCGCATCGGAGCAGCCACCCATCCCTTCCTCTCAGACGAAGCTTTCAGCCGCCACGCCACCCCTCGCGCGAACGCCTCCAACGGGCTGGGCCCTCAGAACAGCCCATACAACAACCAAGGCTATCGCTGGAAAAACGGTCCACAGACCAGAACGAGGACCGAGTCAACATCGGGATTGCAAATTTCTCAACCGATCCTGGTGCTTCCAAACTTAGGGAGCATAGTGAATTTAAGGATATCAACTGGATCACAATCAAGCTTGTTGGTTGTAACAAAGATGTAACAATATCTTAACAGCTAGCTTGCACTATTGCCATCAAATCTAGAACAAAATCTGGAAGTTATTGCAATAGAAAATGTATACATGAGGAGCATATCCATTGCTATGGACAAATAACACATAAATTTTTCACGATGGACCTTAACAAGCTTCACATAGATTCTGCATTGTTAGAAAATTTGTAAAATATGATTATCCAACAATGAGGATTAAGCCTATAACATAAGTGTGTTCTTGCATGCAGAGAACAATTCAGCTAGTAGTAAGAAGAATAAACATGACCAAACATTGACTCCTTGTCAATCTCCATGAAACCCTTAATGTGAACCTCACTAAATTCAGAGTACACCAAGTTATATGTTCAGATTAGTCGTGATATCTACAAACACAATGTACATGAATTTGTTAATAAACTGTTCAGGGAAACAACTAAATAATTGGAACTGGTAGCAATTTAAACCATTCATAATCTTACAGATTAAAGCGATCCAGGCAAACGGATTTTCAGTATGAAACATCACAAATACACCTGTCTAGCATGGAACTGCTAAGAAAAGAACACATAAAAGAAAGCCCACTCGTTGTGATACAACTTACTTACCACCTCTAGATAATTACACAAGCATAGACTTCTACTTTTCCAGTGGTTCAAGGACGTCCACCACCCATCTCAGGCAAGCTTGAAACAAGCCTCTTGTCCAGCACCATGCCGGTTGACTCAGCCTCCCTGATGAGCTGCCGGCACTTGGCTATTCTCCCTGCTGCAGCATAGCCTTCAATCAAAGTACAATATATGTCACTGGTCGGAACGAACTCAGCCTCCTTCAACATAGACAGGTACTGAAAAGCCCTTTCTGGATCATGCAATGCCACACAGAGCTTCACGATGACCCGGTACGCCGGCAGGTCAAGAAGACAGTTTGCCTACTCCATCTCCCAAACCAGAGCCAACGCCTCCCGGTGCCTCCCATCACGGCAACGGCTATGGGTCACTGTGGTGTATACATCACAACATTTGGGTTGCTGCCAGACCCTCTGAACCAAGTGAGCAGGCTCTCCACGGTTGCATAGCACGTGAGCTTTATGCAGACCTTCATGATAGCCGTACAGTCCTGCAGACGCAGGTCAAAGTCTGGCCTCTCACCGAGCTCGTCGAGCAGTGCAGCAGCCAGACCGTAGCCCTCAGGTGTCCGGGCAGCCTCCAGAATGAGCTTCGCATAGATGCCAGGATGCAGTGTTCTCTTGTTCATCTTGGCAAGTTCAAGGAGCTTGCGCGCCAGGCCTACTTTGCCTGCCCTGATGAACCCGCTCGCCATGGCTTCGAGGACAACGCGGCTCGCCGAGGGGACGCACTCCTCAAGCGCAGACTCCCACCTCAGCTCGTCGAAGCACGGCAAAACCTCGATGGTGGAAGCGAGGATCCGGTCATCAGGGAACAGCCGCACAACCGTCTGTGCCTGCGCCCATCACAGCGTCTGCAGAGCCCGCTCGGGGAGCCCCATGTGCCCGAGCTCCCGGATGGTTATGGACGGGGAGCCTTTCCGGAGGAAGCGGACCGAACGGTCGAGCACCTTGCACACATCAGCCTCTGGATGCGCGGCGATCTCCCGGGCGATCCCGATGACGACCTTCGGGTTCTTGCGCACCCTGTCACTTAATGAAGTGCGCAACGCGAGCCGGACGTGCTGGGTCGGCGCTGGAGCGAAAGGCAACCTCCTGTGGGGTGGAAGCGGCAGCGGGGGATGCCGCAACGTCATCGGGTTCGGCGGCTTCAGTGGCTTCTGACGCATCGGTGGGGCGAACAGTGTCGTGATTTCCTCGAGCTCGTCTTTGCTCCATACCGAAACACCTCCTTCCTGCCCAGTAGTCGCGTTCTCTTTGTGCACCCGCTGCTTATCGTACGCAGGTTCCTTGGCGAGACCTCCGCTGGATGATGCAGCACATATGCGGGCAGTAGGATGACGAGAAGGACGGCCGTCGCGGAGCCACGTGCGGCCAAAGGTCCTTACCGATACCGACGACGCCAGGGAAACGGCGGCCGGCAGCGCGGGGAGTGGCGGTCGGCTCGCCAGCGACGACATGGCCGGCGAAGCACCCTCTCCTCGTCTACTCCGCTCGCGCCTTGCTGGGAGCTTCCACTGATTGCGCCGGGGAGGCAATCCAACGAACACCTTGGGCGCAGCCAGCCTCCCTTGTCCGCTCAGACTGGATCCGTCTGCCTTTGTCAGCTCGACCTGGCGAGCGTGTATGGCCGCACTGCACGTGCGTGCTTGCGCGCTCTGCCCTTCCTCCGCCGCACGTCAGCCGCCGCATCTGGGGGCGGAACGGGAGGCCGCTATGCCGTGAAAGGATTGGGGGTGGATTCTGCTTCGATCCGTTTGCAGTGCGGCGGGTCTGCCTCCCTCCTTGGATGGATTTTGCGTCGCTCGTCCTCGAAGCATCCACCCTTCCCCTCCTCTCCCTGGCACCGACGCGTAGCAAAGACGAAGCTTCCAGCCGCCACGCCACCTCTCGTCGTGAACGCCTCCAACAGGCTGGGTCCTCACAATAGCCCATACAACAACCAAGGCTATCGCTGGAAAAACGGTCCACACACCAGAACGCGGACCGAGTCAAAATCGGGATTGCAAATTGCTCAATTGATCCTAGTGTCTTCAAACTTAGGGAGCATAGTAAATTTAATGATTTCTGGAAATATTGGAAATTGGATGCTCATTCTGCAATTGTTTTCAGGTATTTTATTTTGATTACAAGCTGTTTGCCAAGACTTCTGGTCGGGACTCGGGAGATAGTTGAAAATGATAAGGTATTATTCACTCTCATCATGTCATGGCCCCATAACTGTTACTGTTTCCTCTACAGTTTTCTGAGTTCTGAACCTTATTGGAATCTTTAGGAGTAAATTTTTATGCTAGATTTGTGTCAAGGATGTTACAGTTTATATCAGGAAATGGAGAAACAAACAAATGTAGATATTTCCTAAAGTTGCTATATTAATAATGCACAACTCTATTTTGCTAGTGTGGAGCTACAATTTTGGCAAAAAATTCAATTAAATTGCTTCCGGATTTCTTGTCATCTTGTGCATATTCTATCCTGTGCTGCTTTCTTGTGGATCTTCTTTCTCTGTTTTGCTCTCTTGTCTATATGTTGTGTTTTCTATTTTGAAGCTTTCTTCCATACGCATGTGGAATTAAGACAATCCATATGTGTACAGTTCTAACAACATGCTAGCAATTCTAGGACAAATTATGAGGTAAAACAAATGACACATCTAGTCCTCTTTTAACTATATAGAGATCTTCTTATCATATTTTTGAGCGTGTTGGTAGACATTAATGGCATGTACGTATGCGGTTGGTGCTTTGGGGGAGTTAATTCACCTAGAATACCTTATAATTTGGGGAAAAAATTGAATGCTTTAGAACGGCTCCACCGTCCGTCCTCAGTGCCGCCGTTGCTGCATGGTGCAGTGGCCTCTATCCTCGCACGCGCCGCCGCCGCTGCGGTGCTTGCCTCCGTCGGATGCGAGGACTGCCTTCGCTGTCTCCACTTGCCTTCCTCTGCTACCTCATTTCTTGCTGCGGAACTAGCCGGACCATCCTGCCGTGTCGGGCTTCTTCGTCGCTGCCGGCAGGTCTTCTGCTTCAGCCTCCCCCTCTTTAACATGGACAACGTCCTACTGGCATCTTGCCCTTTGCAAGGGCACATTTGCAGTGAGGATGCGCTGTGACCGACTAGATTCGATCACGATCATATCCTCCAACACTGGGCGGATGGGGCTTTGCGCCGGGCGAAGGTTAACAGAGCCACCTGGTCGAGCGATTCAGTGTGCCGTTGCGTCCCTGCCACGAGAGCCAGCTTCTCCTCCTCAAGACCTTTGTGGGCTGCAATGCTAGATGCCCCGACATGTATTGGACAACCGTGGGTGTCGTCGATATGTAACGACAGATGTCATGGGGATGACTAAAGAGGGGAACAGACCGAAGTTAGTGTCGTTGGTACCGGAAACGAGAGTGGGAACACACGGTGAGACACCACGATGTACCCAGGTTCGGGGCTCTCCGTAGAGATAACACCCCTAGTCCTGCCGAGCTAGCTATATGCAATAACTCTGGCAACAATGAATGCTCCTTGAGCTGTTTGAGAGGAAGAAGAAGAGGGCCTCTGGTCTCTACTCTCTCCTTGCTCTCTCTGGTGGGTGAGATTGCGATAACTACTCTGTCGTCCCCCATGCAGGAGGGGTACCCGGGGCTCTTATAGGCCGAGCCCAGGGTACAAAGGTAAATACACAAGAGGGAGGGCCTAACTGTCTGTCTCAGATCGGCTAGGGACCTAGCATCGTGCTTCTTCGGATGACCCGGTGTAGACTTGCGGCTCGCCATGCCGCTATCCCGTAGACCTCGGCAGTGAACAGTAAGGCTAGGTACTTAGGCTTGTCGGCATGTCCGCGTGATCGGCGCTGGAGGAGACCGCACACCTCTGACAGTCCCGATCTTCAGGGATTGCGCATTGAATTCTCTTGTACCAGGTGTTCGATCTGGACCTCTGATCGGACGCTGCTCTTCTTACTTTGGCCGGATGCTCCTGGATGAGGCCGATTGCGCCCTCTCCGGGGCAATCGGCCCTCACTTGGAACAGTTCGGCCCACTTCTTGGTTTCTCTTGTTTAGCTCGGCCTTGAATAGATCAGTGACCTCCAGCTCGGTGATCTTTGCTTTGATGAACTATTTCCCCTGGGTGACCCTACCCGGGGGTCATTCCCCCGACAGTGGGTGACGACTCCTGGTCCGACGAGACTTCTGCTGGCGAATAGCCCCGTCCCCGTCTACCATGTCATGACACCCCACCAAAAGGTAAGACACCAGCGTAGGTTTCATCCTATTCCTCCACAGTGGGATTCATCAAGACTAAAAACTGCCATGTTGAATCTCTGAATAAGTTCCCACCACACTATCAGTTCTGAACTTTCTGAATTTAGTGGCTGCGCATGGAGGCATGTATGATGGATGCTTTTGAGAATTGAGAGATCTATATAGATTTAGTCTGGACCACTTTTCAGATAGCTTCGTAAGTTGCACACATATGCTTGCACAATGTTTGATGCTTTTCCAGTACAGATTGATGTAGGTAAGGTCATAAGCAATGTGCAGTTGTGTTTACCTGAAGTAGTTGCACATACATAATTTGATATTGATTTACCTTACCATCCTGATCTGTTGAGCAGGGAAATGAATTTTGGTAACATAAGTAGCCTTTCCCTTTTCAAATCCTATATTGTTTGATAATTTTTGAACACGAAGGTCCTCACTACCATTTTATCAAATTTATTTATTTTCCTCAGACCTTCATTTCAGTGCAAATAGTTAGTCTGGTGGAAGCAATTCATGCCATGCTCATATATCATTGAAAATTAATATAGTGGCCCCTACTAAACTGAGAGTGCCTATATTATGCTATGGTTGATTCAGTCATCCAGTACCATGTGCCACCAAAATAACACCTGTTCAATCATTGATTTCCTTTTCCAGAGTAAATGAGATTTGTGGCTGATCTATGTGTTTAGTACAATTAAGTTTCTCTACTAAATCCGCTTACAGCTCATATTAACAAGGCGTTTTGTTGTTCAAATTTAGTTGCTTCAAAGATTGTTACCACTCTTTTGTTGGTAGGTTTTCAGATGTCATGCTGTAAAAATTATGGGCTATACTTTTATTTGAATTCCAAGGTTTGTTTAATATGGTTAGAGTTGGAATTTTGGGGCTTGCAAGAGAGGTTTTTAAACCTGTTGTCTTCTTCTTTTTCTAAGTCATGCCTTTTCCTGCTCTCAGTCCATGACAGTTCTCCTTATATTGTTCGTCATGTTTATAGGACAACATGTTCTTTGATCCTACTATCCCAGACTCACGACAATTCTGCCTTTGCAGGATTCAAACTTAGAGCATCTCCAGCCGTTCGCTCCCCCCAGTGTGTGTGTGTGTGTGGGGGGGGGGCATCGGCGCTAAAAACGCCTTGGGGGCGACCGAAGGCCCAGCCACGACACCAGGGTCGCCCCCAGGCGGCGAGATTCGGCGTAGATTCGCTCAAGATTCGGCGCAGTTTGGTTCAAATTCGTTCCATTCGGCTACAATTTCGGCTAAAACTCGGCGCGGAACATACAGTTTCAGCGATAATTCGACGTAGAGCATACAGTACAAATAAATAGTTCGGCGTAAATACAGAAAACAGTACAAATCAAACTAGACATTGCCTTTACACCTTCATATGCACTTGCGGGTCTCGGATCTCGTGACGCATATTGAGGTAGGTTGTCCAATCTGTCGGCATCTGGTGATCATCAACTGCAAGTGTTCCTTGGTTGAGATATGGTTCAGTGTTCCGCTTTCTCGTTCTCAATGATCATGTTGTGCAAGATGACACAACAATTCATCACCTCCCACATTTGAGATTTCGACCAGGTCAGAGCGGGGTATCGGACAATAGCAAATCAAGACTGGAGCACACCAAATGCCCTCTCGACATTCTTCCTGCAAGCCTACTGGCACTTTGGCATCCAAGCAACCAAGTTATGCAATGCAGCCTCAACACGTTCATGCTTCGAGCGATGGATAGCAACAACACCCTTGAGCCGGATAATCTCGCGCTCCTCGTCTCTTAAGTCTCAAACAGAGAGACTCGTAAGCACACCCTCACGAGCGTCCTCCTTCAAAAAATTCCAAGCCCGGGAGACGCCCGGGACGGCCTACCGCAAAAGTAAAAGCAAAAAGGAGTCAAACGCAGAAGGAAGGCACAACAACAAGGAAAAAAACAATACTGTCAACAAATTTCAACATTTTTTTCTCCAAAGAAGACTTATTACAAAACTCAAGGAGTTATTCAAGCATAAGGACAAACAAAGTTTTCTTCTACTCCGTACCCTGGGACCTGTGGATATCGGCCTCCACAACCAACTGCAGCCGACGGGCAAGTTCCGTGGCCCGCATGCTCTGCTCCTCCGTATATTCGGGCACACTCCATCATGACATCCTAAATCAGAACACCACGCCCCAAGAGAACAACAAAGGACGTCGCAAGCCCAGTCACCACGGTTTTGCGGACCAAGCCTTCCAAGCGTTCGTCGTCCGGACCAAAGGCAGTAACAAGAAGATCGAGACCCCTGGGCCGATCCTCTTCTTCCGGATACATGTGTTCATGCAATAGCTTGAGGAGGATAGAAGCTCGATCATTGACGGCCCTGACAGCTTCCGCAGCACTCGACACGGTATCCACAACACCACGAAGAGTGCTCGAGTCTGTAGAAGCTGTCGTCGTAATCTCAACACCTGTGGAGCCTATATCATAAGAAAAAGACACGATCAGAGTTCAAGTCAGAAATCAACACCAAAGTAGAGCACAAGAACAAATCTTTCACCTGTCAAATCACTCGCCAAGGCGCGCAGGCGATCACCTTCAGTCACCTTGACCCGCCGGAATTGCTCCTCCACCTGCCGCAGCCGATCAACCTCGCCAAGTTGCACTCGAAGATCCTTGTCGACTCCAAAGTTTCTCGGAGCAAGGCGAGCTCTCTCTCCGCAGAAGCAGCCCATTTCTCAGCTTCCTTCTTGTGACCTACAAACCATGCAAAGGAACAAGAACAACAACATAAAAAAGGGGGCAACTCACGTCTCATGGTGGTTAGTTTCCCCTAGACAGCATCCTGAGCACGCCGGGACCGGTCAGCATCAGTCAGCACGCGCTCGCACATCTGGAACAGCGGCTACAGTAGCATGAAAGCAAGAAACAAGGCCACAAAAGGCAGAATAGTTCAAGACTGCGACCAACCACAAGTGGTTACTCGCAGCCTCGGGGGCTACTCCCATCTGGGCGCTGCCGCGCCCCAATAATATGAGGAAAACAAAGACACGCAAAGAGGAACAAGTTCAAGACTGCAACCAACCACAAGTGATTGCTCGCAGCCTCGGGGGCTACTCCCATTAGGAGCGCTGCCGCGCCCCCAATAAAATTCAGAAGCTAGAAGGGTTCCATACCTGCTTAGCCATGGGATGAAAAAATGCGGCCTTATCTTCAACCGGAAGGCTTCTCTTTTCCAAGACGTACCCTTCAGGAACCACGGGCTTCACATCTGGGGAAGAGTTGCCTTCAGTAGCTTCCCCAGACCCTCCAGATGGAGCAGCCGCGGGAGTCATACCCGTACCTGAGACTACTGGAGCCGCCAAAGGACCCGACTGCTCAGCCGCCGTACCGGAATCAGTCGACTAGAGATCAGCACCAGCAGCACTTGTCGAAGAAGCAGCCGGAACAGGCACAGTGCTGCAGCTTACAAATTATCAGAACAAGAAATCAAAACAGAAGCACAATCAACCAGAAGAAGAAATGAATACACACCCAATGGGCGCAGCACCCGGACGAAGAAGCATCCCGAACTTACGCTTTTTTCGGAACAGTCGGAGGAGGCAAGGCGCAACGACTGGTTCCACTGGTGGCAGCACTCCACCACCACTCCTAGTGGGCCACTTAGCAGCACCCGAGGAACGATTACACCTGAAGCGCAGTGGTTCCAGATCATCATCATGATCAACAGCTAGAGGCCGACCACCAAGAGCTGCACCCGCATGCTCGCCAGCATTAGCACGTGGAGGTGGACCGACACCGTCGCCACCCGCGGGTACGGAATCCACCATGATCACATTGGGATCCTCCTGCATCTCTGCATCCTCGGGCTACGGCGGATTGCTAAGCAGAGGAACATTTCCCTACAAACAAAGCACCATCAGCAAGCAATGATATTTCGGATAATTTCACAAGATGGACGTGATACGTACAATTACCTTAGGCAAAGGCAAGTCAGGAGCATACGGAAATCCAGAGCTTTCAAGACCAGTGCTTGTGCACTTGGTGACTTGTTGGATATGAAACATGAGGTCACTACCCGAAATGTCTGTGGGCGAGCACCTAGTTGGGTCCTCGAGTCCAGTATACCTCCACATGGGATGCACCCGATGCTGCAGCGGCTGGATGCGCCTCCTCAAAAATACAACAATGAGTTGCTCGCCAGTTATCCCCATTTTCATATCCGCAAGCTTTCGCACTAAGGGTTCAACAGCAGCTACTTTGTCAGCAGTCAGGACGTGTCCCCAAGACGACTTCTTAGTCACTCGCGCAACCAGGTGAAAAGGAGCAAGACCAAACTGCTGGCTATCAACATGCTGATCCCTCAAATAGAACCAGCCTTTCCACCAATTATGGACAGAATCCAATTTCTCCAGATCGAAATAGGCATTTTTATCCTTAATGGAAATGCCGACGCCCCCAGAGTTTGTCCTCTTCACATTGAAGAGGTGCTTCCAGAGCCCCCAATGGGGATAGATTCCCAAGAAACCATCACATAGCATGATGAAGCACACTATATGTTGTATCCCATTGGGCGTAAAATCATGCAACTGAAGTTGGTACGCGAAGAGTAACCCCGGGACGAACGGGTGAACGGGAAGAGAAAATCCACGAGGGAAAAAGCTCTGAAAGCATACCCGATCATCGTCGCGGGGCGCAGGCACCTCCTCGTCACCAGGGATCCGAGCAACGCCCTCCGAGACGAGCCCATCCACCATCAGCACATCCATATCAGCATATTCAAAGGACGACCGCTCCCATCTCTCGGTCATCCTCGCCGACGATTCTTGCGATGCGCCCTTAGCTGCCCTTGTGCTCTCCGAACGCTTGGACATAACCTCACAGACAACTGCACGATGCAAAGTATCAAAGAGGAAAGACACAATGGAAGAAGAAGAAGAGGAGGAAGGCGAGAGCTGGGTAAAACCTAAATCTACCCAGCCCTCTTGTATTTAACCAACATCGACGGGCCATCCACCCACCATCGATTTCATAAATCAAATCAACGTGGCACGATCCCCCGACATCTACACATCACGGAAATCTCAACCGGCGCAGTAACCACGTCACCCACTTCGCACGAAAACCAAGGAATCATCATCACGCACCGCAAAATTACCGCGGTACGTCACTTCACACCTGGTCGCGGCACGCAGCTGTCCCCAACTGCCAGCCCCTCCTGTAGCGTCCCATCTTAGCTGGACGTGCTGAGCGCATGCTAGTGCAAGAGATTTTTTGACTGCGGACCACTTCTCATCAGCAGATGCCGAGAACAGGTTCCTTCAAACTTTTGCTTTACATCAAAATTTTACTCCCATAGGGAGCGCTCTGTCTTTGCTAAAACAGAGCATGGACCATGCTTCGTGGCTACGAGTGGTCACTCCCCGCCAAACAAGAACAAGCGCATGTACAGAGTTCGGGTGCTCCCTCACCCAGATGACGGAGTGCTCGAGTGGTTACTCGCACTAACAAGCAAGACTCGAATGACACAAAGAAGGACAATCCACTCGAGCACTCGAGTGCTCCACGGGTGCTTACGCTATTAGCTCACTCGACGACTATCCGAGTGGGTGCATATCTTATTAATTCCTCACCCGAGCTCGCAAATGCTCCGCGAGTGACTGCTATTAGTCCACTCGATCGTTATCCGAATGGGTACATTCTATCTTGGCACTACGCCCCTACAAATGTTGCCTGGGCTGCGACACACTGCACCCCAGATGCCGCGCAAGCTCGCGCGTAGGTAAGACCTCGCTGCGCAGTCGGCCGTGCCGGGACTTGCCAAAACGCGACTTCACTCTCGACGGTTCCATGCGTGATGCATGAAGAATGTTGAGCCAATAACGGACGCGTTAAGGCTGTATTTGCTGAGACCGACAACATTGATCCTGTAAGCCCTGCAGCTGCATGGACCTTGCTAGACACCGGTTGTATCCAAGTTCGTGTTGAGGGACACATACTTGATTGGGCTATTGAGGTATTTTCCACTAGCGCAATTCACCAAGGCTAGGCCAGTCGAGTATCTTGGGCCCTTTCATCTTAGCATCCCTCGAAAAAACTATCTTTTGTGGCTAACATCTGACGACTCGCAGCAAAGCGACGCGCACAA
Organism: Bromus sterilis; assembly: GCA_950022295.1. NCBI lineage: Eukaryota > Viridiplantae > Streptophyta > Magnoliopsida > Poales > Poaceae > Bromus > Bromus sterilis. The sequence goes on along the minus strand of OX465595.1, from coordinate 41,975,382 downwards.
CTGTAGGTGATTACAGACTTGAGTCCCTGCGCGACTCTTCGAATCCCCCAGGCACTCGGAGGCTACTGACGAGGGGGTGTCCCCACGACTCCTGCGGATGAGGGTACCTCATGCGTGTCAAGACAAAAGGCCCACTGGAAGCTCCGACCGGCCCATGATTGGCCCACTCGAAGCACCGATGTAGGAGTCCTTGGAGATTATGGAAGCTGCAACTTGGCGTCCAAGACTAAAACTAGATTAGGAAATTGCTTCTGTAAACCTAGATGGACTCCTTGCGACCCAGCCTAGTATATAAAGGCTGGGAGAGGGGACATCTAGGACATCCAATCTCATAGCAATACCACCGGTCTCGAGCGATATCGCCTCGACCGCCACTGTAATCGCTTCCATCATAATACAAAAGAGCGGGAAGTAGGGGTTTCACCGATCGAGGGCCCTGAACCTGGGTAAATCCCTGTCTCCTGTTAGCCGACGAGTATCGCCAACCTGCACCTCCTTTCTATGATCTAAACCCAGGGTACCTTACCATGGGGTTTGCCGAGGCCGATCCTCGTCACTTTGCATCCTTGGCATCATCTTTATTGATTGTTGTTTGGCTTTTCTCCTTGAGTGAGTTTTGAGCTTGTGGTCTTCTTCATGACAAGCTCGTGTTCATCGAAAACATATTTCATATGCATCTTCTCTTGTGTTTTTCGATGTGGGAGATTTGCAGGTTCTTCTCAGTTAGAGGTTTCACACCTCTATTTGTCGTGATTAGGCAACTCTGTTCGTTAGCTTTTCATCAAGCTTGAGTTTGCCTTAATAGGAGTTCATTTGTAGAAGTTATGGTTGTTCAAGGTTTGCCTGTTTCTTTTCAAGTTCATCTGTTATGTGCTAAGGGCTCCTTGGTTTTTCCAGGGTGGTAGTACCGCGGTCATCGCGGTAGTACCGCACCAGAGATACTTCCGGGACTTGACCACCTCGCCACTACCGCACTGAGATTTTCTCTCTGAAACCCTAGAGGTAGTAGCACGGTAGTTAATATTCGGTAGTACCGTGCCAGCGGTACATCTGGGAATTGACTACCGTGGCACTACCGCACTAGGAGTTGCTCTCTGTAACCCGAGCGGTAGTGAATATTCGGTAGTAGCGCCCGAGAGGTACTACCGTGGTAGGTGCAGTCTGCACATAACAATTGGATTCGTGGGGACCTATAAAAGGGGGTCTTCTTCCCCATTGTCCCAATGTTCTTGAGATTTTTTTTCACCTCCAATTGTTGACCTCTTCTAGATTGGGATCTCTCTATCCCTCTCATGATTCCTTCTCCTTTTTGAGGGAAAAGAGAGAGATTTAGATCTACATTCTCCACCAAGTCAACTCTCCTCTTTGTGAGGGGAACCTGGTGGATCTAGATCTTAGAGTTCTTGGTGTTCTCCTTGTTCTTCCTCTCATATTCCTTCATAGCTTTTGTTTCTTTGGTGGTATTTGAGAGTGAGTGACTTGAGCACTTCATGTGTTCTTGCCATTGCATTTGGTGCATCGGTTTGAGTTCTCTCCGAGAATTCGTTGTAGTGGAAGTTGAGCATTCAGAAGATTGTTACTCTTAAGTGCATTGGCACTCTAGTGCTTGTTCCACTTGGGTGCGTTGGCCCCTAGAGGCTTATTGTTGTTGCGGAGCTCAGTCATTATGGTGTAAAGCTTCGGGCCGCTACGGGAGCCTCCAATTTGGTGTGGAGAGTGCTCCGAGAATTTGTACGGGTTCAGTGACCGCCCTCAAGGGTTTCCATTTGTACAAGTTCAGTGACCTCCCTCAAATGTACCATAGTGAAATCACGACATCTCGCATTGGTGAAAGCGCGAGGAGAATAGGGTGGCCCTAGTTGGACTTCGTGATGATCATTATGCTCCACATCCTCTCCAAATGGAGACATACTTCTCACAAGAGAAGGAACTTCGATAACACATCCTTGTCTCCATCGGCTCCACTTGCGGTTATCTCTACCTTTATTTTGTGCAAACTTATTATCTTGTTTATTTTGTGCTTGCTCATATTGTTGTTGCATTGCATGTCCCATAGGTTTCTCACCTAGTTGCACATCTAGTCAACCTATTTACTTGTGCACTTACTTTGTGATAGACATAGTGCTCGTGTTATATATATATTGCTATCACATAGTTGTTTATCTTGCTTGTAAAAGTTGTTGGTGCACATAATTGAGCATAGCTTATTTAGGTTTCTTGCTTGGCAAATTAAGCATTAGCTTTATTCCGCATTTGTTCAAGCCTAAACCATAATTATTTTAAGCGCCTACCCCCCTCTAGGCGACACCCACGTCCTATCAACCCTACTTCAAGAATTCAAGCTCAATGCTATCGATCGAACTAAAATCTCGTCTTTCACCCCCCCACTTCCTTACCAAACTACACATTTGTCGGCGGTCGGATCTGCTGGTGGAATTTTTCCGACGCCAATCCCCTCCATCTTCACATGTCGTCCCACTGTCACGCCACTTTCTCCTCTTCAACCCACTTTCGTTGCCCTTCCTCGGACAAACATGTCGTAGTTACAAACGTTTATGCGCCTTCCCAACGAAACCTCAAGCCGGCTTTCCTCCAAGAGCTTACCACCATCAAGCTAGACGACGATACCCCATGGCTCATGGCCGGTGATTTCAACCTTGTCCAGTTCTCTAATGATAAAAACAACTACTTCCATGGCTCCGAAGCTCATCTCTTTAATTCCACCCTCTCGGATCTTCATCTAATCGAGTTACCCCTGCTAGATAGATCTTACACGTGGTCCAACAACAAGGCTACCCCCACCCTTGAGCGGATCGACATAGCTTTCGTTAACCTCGCTTGGGAAGAATGTTTCCCCAACACAAACCTATCTTCCCTCACGTGCTTCACCTCTGACCACGTTCCGCTTCTCATCTCCGTCTCCTCAAACATCCCCCAATCTCGTTTGTTTCGTTTCGAACGGGCATGGACCTCCTTCTCGGCCAGCTAAAAAATGGTCCAGGAAGCTTGGGCTCCTCCGCCATCCTCTGATGCATCCTCGAATCTAGCATCGACCGTGAAGAAGACAAGATCTCTCTTCAAGCGATGGACTAGGACCATCAAGCCTTTCCTTCAACGAGAGGCTAACTGCAAGCTTGTCATTGAACGCATTGATCACCTCGAGGAGGTCAGGCATCTTCCACGACCTAAAGTAGCCCTTAGACTTCAAGTCATCGGTACTCTCCAGCACTCCATCAAGCAAAAGTACTCTTCTGGGTTCAGCGCTCCAAAGTCAAGATCGCCATCCAGGGGCTGAGAACACAAAATCTCTTCACGTCTCCGCCTCTCACCGCTTTCGAGTGGATCTTGCTCTTGCTGGTACTTTTCTCTTTTTTGCTTGTCCTTACAATCCGACCTGATATTATTTCACTCCGAGCTCACTTTCTCTCCGATTGCTTTTGCCAGATGCCTGGCCCAACTCCACCCTTTTCGCTGAACAAGCTGTTGCCGAGGCCCGCCGAGTGAGAGGTGTGGTGGTTTATGCTGACGCTGGCTGGAACACTGAAGACTTTGTTGTGGCTTTGGATGCCCGAGTGCCTCATGTAAAGGGTGCCCTATGCACTTACAAAGCTGGGGTCCAGAAGCTGAACGACATGCTCTTCAAGTCCAGGGTGAAGCCGATTGCTGGTGAAACCAATGAAGATGTGGCTCGGAACATCAAGGCCGCGCCTCGTCAGCTGGACATAATGCTTGATTCTGCCTTCCGAGCTGGGATACAGACTGCCCTTTCCATTGTCAAGAGCTGGTACCCCGAAGTGGATCTAGATCTGATGCACGCCTTGCGAGCTGGGTCGAAGGATAGCGTTGGTGAGGTCTGGCCACAAATCTGCAAGGTTGTCGAGGAGCTTTTGGTGGGCATGAATCTCTTGGAGTTTACTCCGTATCTTGATGATGAAGGCTCGCCAATCTCGTCAGCGTCACTCAGGGAGCTTCTTTACTCCAGCAACAAGGATGGTGCCCAATCTCGGCCTGCCCGCCGAGCTAGAAGCACAACCTCCCACTTCTCACTCTATGCCGACGATGATGAAGAAGGTGATGATGACGAGGAAGAAGGCGAGGACTCCTCCGATGGGCACTCGGCGAGCGCAGCTCGAGACCCACCGAACACTCAGCCCGAGGGCACCACTACTTCAGCTCCTGGAGGTGTCGCCAGCACGACTCCGACTGCTCCAGCTCCGCCTTCTCCGGATGCCACTACTTCAGCTGCTTCCCCACCTGCTCCAGATGCGCCGACTGCTTGAGCTCGACGCGCCTTTATTTACCTGGTTTTGCTCTACAAACACTTTGGTCAAACTTCAAGTGCGCCCACAGAGGGCCACTTTCATGTAATAATCAACATTCGGCCAATCGGCCATGCTTTCTTGCGAACTTGGTTCTTGCTTGGTTATATATGCTATCATGCCTTTTCGCTTTTGAACCGATTGCCTTTTTCTTTGCCTCTTTTCTTCCTTGTTCGATATTCCTGCCTTTCCTACAGCTGACCTGTGATCTATGATCGGATCAAAGAATAAACCTCGAATGAAATTTTGACAAGTACTTCTAGGCTCTCAGTTTTTCGCGTAAAGGTAAGGTTGTGCGGACGGGCCGATTGCAACCTGCTAACTGTTGGCCAGCCGGTCCGGTCGCAATCGGTTGTGTTGTCCATCGGCTAAGTCCGAACTAAATATACTTTTGAATACGAATTTTCCGATTGATGATTCTGCTTGGCCACGTTCACCCGACATTCCAGCCGACCTGCTGTTAGCATTCGGTTCGAACTGACATTCACAAACTCATCGCTCTTCTTGCTCTTTTCTTAAGTATACCCGTTTCGGGGGAAACCGACCAGTCCCCGGGTCCGCTTTTGCCGACCTTAGGTCTGGGAAATAATGCACAAATTTTTATAACTCCCGCTGAATGCAGTCTCATGGACGGACGACTATTCTCATTCACAATATTTCAAAAGGGGAATACAATGATACCGCTCAACTGTAAAACGGGCACAATTGCTCGACGTTCCAGGGACGTTCCGTTTCTTGTCCTGAAGTATCCACATATCGCGTCGGCTTTCTGCAGTCAAAGAGGTAGTATGCATTGTTCTTGAGCGCCTGACTGACGACTAATGGACCTTCCCAAGGAGAGGTTAACTTATGCTGGCCATCCGATTTCTGGATTCGGCGCAACACCAAGTCACCCTCACGAAAAGATAGGGGATGAATCTTCTTGCTGTGGTACTGACGCAGCTTCTGCTTGTATATTGCCGACCTGCACAAGGCCAGGAGACATGCTTCTTCTCTCAGATCAACACCGTCCTCTCGAGCTTCCTTGGCTTCTGCCTCAGTGTACATGGCGTGGCGAGGTGAGTCGAACTCATATCAGAGGGAATGATTGCCTCCGCGCCTTATACGAGGAAGAAGGGAGTGAATCCAGTTGAACGGTTCGGTGTGGTACGCAAACTCTAAAGCACTGCTGGAAGCTCATCGAGCCATGCGCCAGGTGCTCTCTCCAGTGGTTCCACCAATCTTGGCTTGATTCCGGACAAAATGAGGCCATTTGCCCGCTCTGCTTGACCATTTGACTGGGGGTGAGCTACGGATGCTACATCCAGCCGAATGCCCTGCTGGGAAGCGTACTGAGCTAGCGCCCCTTTTGCGAAGTTTGTTCCATTATCAGTGATGATGTTGTTTGGCACCACATATCTTACTGTGATGTCCACAATAAATTTGACCGTAGTTGGTCCATCTAGCTTCTTGATCGGCCTTGCCTCAATCCACTTGGTGAACTTATCCACTGCCACCAACAAATGTGTCATGCCACCTCTAGCTGTTTTGAATGGTCCAACCATGTCCAGTCCCCATACTGCGAACGACCATGTGATCGAAATGGTCTTGAGTGCTGAGGCTGGTAAATGGCTCTTGGCCTTGAATCTTTGACACCCATTACAGTGCTTGACTAGCTCTTCTGTTGTTGCTTTCGCAGTCGGCCAGTAAAAACCGTGGAGGAAAGCCTTGGCAACTATTGCTATAGCTGATGCATGGTGACCACACTCTCCTTGGTGGATGTCTCGCAACAACTCCAGCCCCTTGTCTTCTTCAACACGGCGTTGGAGGACTCCAGTCGCACTGCGGTGCACTAGCTCATTGTTGATGATGGTGTCTGCTCCCGATCGGCGCTGGATTTTCCGACCCTCCACTTCATCTTGGGGGAGTGTGCCGTCCAACAAAAAATTTCTGATCGGTTCTGCCCATGATGGTGCAACAAAAATTACCATTACATCAACTGCTTCTGGTTCTGGCTGTTCGGCTTCTACTACTGGCAGTTCGGAGGAAAAGGAGCCGATTGCATCTTGCATGACCACCTCAGTCCCCGAGCTGACGACAGCAGCCCCTGGTTTGCAATCGGCAGCCCTTGGTGCTGCCGACTGCTTCTCTAATTTTTGCTTGTTGGCCAGTTTTTGCGCTTCGAGCTCTGCCATCTTCAGGTCGGTCGAAATAAAGATTGACTTTGATTCTGGGGAAGGCTTGATATATGGCTTCTGGATGTTTTCCAAAGAAACTCCTGGTGGTATCTCCTTTCTAGTGGATCCCAATTTGGACAGTGCATCTACTGCTTCATCCTCAGCTTAGGGAACATGATGGAACTCGCACCCTTCGAAGAAACCAGACAACTGCTGCACAAGGAATCTGTAGCTGGCCATGTTTTCATATTTTGCATCCCAAGTGCCAGTGCATTGCTGCACCACCAGATCGGAATCACCATAACATAAAATCCGCTGAATGCCGATCTCCTTGGCCAATCGGATACCGTGTACCAATGCTTCATAATTAGCCACATTGTTTGATGCTGCGAAATGGATCTGCAGTACATACTTGAGCTTGTCACCGTTTTGATAGGTGAGAATAATGACAGCCCCTAGTCCGGTCATCATCTTGGAACCATCAAAATGCATTTGCCAGAATCGAGAATCCGGACAGGGGGGCTCATACTGGGTTTCTGCCCAAACAACAAGGAAATCTGCCAAAGCTTGGGACTTGACCGCAGTGCGCGCCTCATACTTGATTCCATGAGTTGCAATTTCAATGGACCACTTAGCCACCCTACCACATGCATCCTGATTGCCTATGATTTCTGCTAGCGGCGCCGAGCTGATAACTGTGATCGGGTGTGCTTGAAAGTAGGGCTTCAGCTTCTTTGCCGCCATGTACACACCATAGCACATCTTCTGGTAATGGGGGTAGTTTTTCTTGGAGGTCGAAAGCACTTCAACAACATAGTATACCGGCCTCTGGACCAACTGTGCCCTGTCCTTCTAAGGACGCTCGACCACCATGACAATACTGATCACCCGAGTGGTTACTGCGATGTATAACATCATTGGCTCTTTCTCAATCGGAGCTGCTAGCACTAGGGCAGTAGACAGCATGCTCTTGAGCTGCGTGAATGCTTTGTCTGCTTGTGGAGTCCTGGTGAACTTGTCCGTCTTCTTCATCAGTTGATACAATGGGATTGCCTTCTCACCCAACCGACTGAAGAATCGGCTGAGCGATGCCAAGCATCCAGTAAACTTCTGCACGTCCTTGAGGTTTCTGGGCTTGTTCATCCGCTCAATTGCTGCGATCTTCTCGGTGTTGCACTCGGTTCCTCTTTCGGAGACCAAGAATCCGAGCAGTTTGCCGGCTGGCACGCCAAACACACATTTTTCTGGATTGAGCTTGATCTTGTACGCCCGCAAGTTTGCAAATGTTTCTCTGAGATCGTCCAACAGGGTTGACCCTTGCACTAACTTGACCACAAGGTCATCTACATATACATGAATATTCCGGCCCAACTGAGATCGGACACACCGCTGCATAATACGCTGATAAGTCGCGCCGCCATTTTTCAGGCCAAAGGGCATGGTGACATAGCAATAAGCCCCCAAAGGGGTGATAAACGCTGTCTTTATTTGATCGTTTACATCAAGCTTAATCTGGTGATAGCCAGCTGTGGCATACAGAAAGCAGAAGAGCTGACAGCCAGCCGTATAATCAATCACTTGATCGATACAGGGCAATGCAAAAGGATCCTTGGGGCAGGCCTTATTCAGGAAAGTGTAATCTATACACATGCGCCAAGTTCCATTCTTATTCGAAACCAGCACTGGGTTTGCTAACCAGTCTGGGCAGAACACTTCTTTGATAAACCCTGCTGCGAGCAACTTGGCGATCTCTTCGCCGATTGCTTTTCTCTTGTCCTCTGAAAAGCACCGAAGTGGCTGCTTGATCGGCTTGGATCCAGGTCAAATGTGAAGCTTGTGCTTGGAAAGTTCCCTCGGTACTCCAGGCATGTCCTGTGGGGACCATGCAAAGATGTCCCAGTTCTCACGGAGGAACTCGACGAGCTCGCCTTCCTATTTGCTGCTGAGCCCGGCCCCAATAATGACACACTTTCTTGGGTCGTAGGGGTCCAGAGCAATCCTCTTGCTGTCCTTGGCTGCCTGAAATGCAGTCTCATCGTCTGATCTCTTGGTCTTCGTGCTCGGCATGGGTGCCTTCATCTGAGCTTGGGCCATTGCTACGACCTTGTCGAGCTGGCGCCGTTCTACATCAATGACCAGGGAATTGGCCAGCTTGGAGCCGGCGAATGAACACTCTAGTGACTTCTTGTAGTCACCGCACACTGTGATGGGACCATTCGGCCCTGGGAGCTTCATCTTCAGGTAGGGCTGGAATATATTGAACATTGACGAGGGGGTGACCCCACGACTCCTACGGATAAGCCTACCTGGTGTGCCTGAAGAAAGAAGGCCCACGAAGATACAGCCTCGGCCCGCTAATTGGCACCGACGTAGGAGTCTGCGACTCACAAGGAAGGTGCAAAAACCTTCCGTACAGAGCAAGCTAGGGTTAGGAAAGCTTACCTGTAAACATAGATGAACTCCCAGAGACCTAGCCCAGTATATAAGGGCTAGGAGGGGCGATGCAAAAGACAACCAATATCATCTGTAACCCTAGCCTTGAGCGCTCCAGCCTTGGCATCCACTGTCATCGCATCTCCCCCATCAATAATATCGAGCAGTAGCGTGCCTTCGTGTTTGCCGACGACCTATTGTCCAACCTGTGCCTCTCATGACTATCCCAGGGTCCCTGACCATGGGATTTTCCGGGGTTGATCCCCGTCAATTGGCGCTGTCTGTGGGAACTACACAGGTTGGGATCACGATCTCGGCGGTCCCGTCTTCAACAAGGTACAACTCAAGGGCAAGGACCAGATCTAGCCCACTCGAAGGATTCAAGATCACGACGAACATCTCTGCCGCCCCATCAAGACCGCTCGGGCTACAGCTGTGCCAGGACCGATACTACGGTAACGGCCAAGTGCAGTGTCAGCGCCGAAGGAATCGATGACCCAGAAGAACAGCGAGAGGCCTCTACGAAGGAATTCCACTCGATGAACCGCGTCGCGCAGCGGAGGACTCACAAATCTTTCGACAACCCACCGCCGCCCGGGCACCCGCCGCACATCGAGACGATGACTGCGGGATCGAAACCAGCGATCAGGAGAACCATCGCCAAGGAAGAAGGATCGACGACCCAAATGGCGCGCATGGGAGATCTACGGCGAGGCCCCAATGAACGAGCCACGTCACGAAGCCACGCAACCGACGACCGCTCGACGACACGCCGTCGCACGAACACCTGCCGCCAGCCAGGACAGCGACTCCGAGACACCGGTGGGCGAGTACTATGACCCAGATCGAAGGCCAGATGAATTCGCCAACCTCATCAAGAACCAAGACATGAGTCGAGGAATCGAAACCGACCCTCGCTTCCAAGAACACCCGGAGGATCACGAGCAAATCTTTTGTCACAACCCCAAGTTAGGTATGTGCTAGGATCAGAGGTACCTTGCATTCTTGCCAAAAATTCAAAAAGAAAATCAAAAATGGGGAAAAAGAAAAGCCCTGAGAATTTAAATCAAATGGCCAGATAAAAATCTTTTTCCAAAAATCATTTGAGTATTTGGAAAATTCCTATAAATGGTGCTGATCATTTTAAAAATGGTTTGGGAGCAATCCCATGCTCATGGAATTTTCTAATATTCAAACAGTGGCTTTGGAAATTAAATAAAACCCTATTTGAGTTGAAATTCAAATTATTTGAATTTCAAAAATGCTCAAATTTTATAAGTGGCTAGCTCTTTAATTTATGAGGCCATATAAAAAATTTCAGCATTTATAAAAATACCTAGCTATTTTATTAGCTAGGTCAAACATATTACAGAAAATATAAAAAGAAAAGAAAACAACACAGCTTACCTGTCGCCCACCAGCGAGGCCCACCTCCTGTCGCCTCGGCCCAGCCCACCGAGCCGCCTTGTCTTCTTCCTCCCCGCCCCTCCAAGCACCTCGCTGGAGGCAGAGCGCGGCGACGACGACACGACGAGGCTCCAGGCCCTTCTAGACCTCCCCCTCCCTCTCTCTTGTGCCACGGAGCCGCACACAACCCCCCCCGCACCCCTTCCTCTCTCACTGGACCTCCTCCCCCTCTCCCCACGCCGTATTCCTCACCTTCCCGAGCGCCTGCCGGAGCACGCAGTCGTGGCCGACGCGGCCAACGGCTCCGTTTAGCCGCACCGCCGTGTCCAGAAGACTCCTCGACGTCGTCTTCTTCTCCGTGCCAGAGGAATCGGCCCCGGGAGCCCGAAGCACGCCGTCCCCTTCGTCGTTCTCATTGCCGGCCGCCGCGGAGTCTTCGCCGGAATTCGTCACCGTCTCGCATCCTCCGGCCCCGTCGAGCTCGTCAACGCACTCAGGGTGAGCACACGCTCGTTTTGTCCCATCTCTGGCCCCCTCCCGTGCCTTCTCGCGAGATCCCGACGAGGCCAGTGGCCCGGCCACCGCCGCAGTTGAGCTAGCCGAGCTCCAGAGCTTCCCCAAGACCCCCCAGTGGCACCGTTGGATGCGCAAGCCTACGGGCTACGCGCCCGTCCCCTCCTCAGCCGCCCCCGTGCACTCCGGCGAGGCGCCGCCGTGGCCAGAGCCACCGACGTCAAGCCGGCGCCATTAGGAGCCTAACCAGAGCCCTAAACCTCTCCCCTCTCTCACTGATAGTGGGCCCCAGGCCACCCCTAATCCCCTTTGTTAGCTAAACTAACAGGGATTTAACCCACAGAGACAGACAGGTGGGGCCCCTTGTCAGTTTGAAAAATGATCAGGAGAAAATTATCTTTCCAAATATGCAACTTTCAACTATGTTGGAGTTGATTTTAAAATGGGACCAGTAGCATATGTCATTTGGTTTATTTGAATTTAATTCAAATTCAAATCAATTGATTTTGCAGCTTGGACCATGGAATTATGCTACATTTCACCTACACTTAAGAAGCTTATCACAAACATGTTTATTTGGATTACAAAATACAAATGCTAGCAAATGCAACTTGGACCAATTTAAATACATTTGGAGTTTGAATTTGAATTCACTTTCAAATCAACTTCAATTAACTTGTTGCAATTGAAACCTAGATCACATCAATGCAATTCACATCATTTGACAACATAATCATGTGCTTGAGCATTGCAACTTATTTATGCTTTGTTTATATTGTTTGCTCGGATAGAAGTGGATCCGGAGCTCGAGATCACCCCCTTCGTTGAAGACTCCGTTATCGAAACCTCGTCAGCAAGGCAAGCAAACCCCCATTGATCATGTCGATAAAATCCCACTTCCCTCTCATGTATCGCTTATGCATTGTTTAGGATGATCACCATGATAACGTTTCTATCGCATAGTTGAACCCATATCCTTTGCATGACCTATCATCTTGTCACAGTAGTAAGAAAACCACAATCCTAGCAGATGTAGGAGTTGGTTGATATCATGTGGCCCCTGCAACTGTTACTGCTTATTGCATGCTTAGTGGTACAATGAGGTTGCTTATGATGTGAGTCGGGATGATAAACATGGTGTTGATGAAAGTGAAACGTGTTGGTGAATCTACCCTAATACAAGGTGAACGATGAGAGGCTGTGTAGGAGTACACAGTGGGTTGTCTCGTTGAACACCGCCCTAAGCCCGAGTTCTTGTGTAGTGATCCAAGAAGAAGAGTACAACCACACATTGGGCTCACTGACCCCTCTCATCCTAGTACCTCACCCCGTTCGAACCCCAAGAGTCGCAGTAGTTCGGAGTTCTGGTAGGGCTGTGGCACGGTCTGCGAAGTGGATGAACGGCTTTTCAAGACCGGCTTGGGACCCTGCACACATTGTTTGAGGCTGTACTGGAACCTCGGCCGGACTTCCATACGGATCCCCCTTAGATAGGCGACTCTCTGGACTAGAACGGAGCTGTGGGCGAAGTGTTGTGGTGGCATTATCGCTGTCACCTCTTGAATGGTGACACGCAAAAGGCGGTAACTGATGACACGTGTGTGTAGCGGTACAACCTTGCAAGTTTAACAAAACTATTCGAATAGCCGCGTCCGCGGTTAAGGACTGCTTGGAGAGCTGTGATCGATTATTAGACAATTTGAACTGGATACTTCTAAAACTCGCAAGATGAGCGTGAGTGCTATGGTGTGCTTCTCATGGGGAAGTCGAGGAAGTAACCATAGTGGTGTAATTGGTTGAAGAGATGTAGTGGACTCGTGTACGCTTCTTATCTCAAGTCTGGTACTCGTAGTTCAGGACTAGCCAAGTCAAAGATGGCACTTCTGCAAGTGGAACCCCACCTCCCTTTACCTTGATACATGTGCATGAGTAGTATAGCTCCTATGTAAGTCTTGCTGAGTACGATTTTGTACTCACGTTTGCTTAATCTATGTTTTAGATGAACCCACCGACCCCGATGGTGACTTCTAAACGAAGCTCGAAGAATGAAGACTCAGACCAAGACCAAGCTAGTATAGTCCCAGTCAGACGACTGGTTCCTTCGAGGAGGGCTTGTTTTTTTGATAAGGCTTCTCTAAGCCATTTGTTAAACTTGTCTGTACTCAGACCTACTTGCTTCCGCTTGTCTGTTGTAATGTTGGATCACATGCATTGTGATCTCTGTGTGCACTCTATAAGAGTTATTAATAAAGATGTATACTTTGTAGAGAATTGCAATGATACCTGCTGTTCATACAAGGCATGTCTGCTGCGTGTATGTTTATAACATGCATGTCTTTGTATGGGTTTTCGAGACCTTAGTTGTGATCTGGCTGGCGGTCTTTTATACACCAAGTGGCCCTTAGATGTGCGCAGCTTGGGGCATCGCGATGCGATTGTTCGAGACTCTGTCTCGTGCACCCTTTGATGTATGATCGAGCCCGCCCTAGACCCCGACTAAGTGATCGGGCTGGAGTAAGTCTATGTAAGGGTTATAATACAATCGACAGTATGGTTGAGGCGACTTGTCTATGAGTATGGGAGTTCACCACCCATATCATTTAGACTTGTGTGCGGACGATGAGGACCCATTTCAGTTGATCATCCGGCCTGGATGGGACGCCCCTCACGTTCGATGCTTTCCGAGAACGTTCTGTGCTTGGCCTTGTCTGCTTAGACAAGTGGGTACGGTTCTCGGCTCTCCATATGATTGTGTTGTAGTGAGGCTTGCATACGCTAACCCCGGGTCCCGACATCTTTAGAATCTCAAGAAGGAAGAGGCACGCCGGATCTAGCAAACTCACGACTAGAGAGCAGCTAGCAGGACCCTGCACGATCCATAGCTTCGAGGATGACTGGGGATGCATCAGGTCAGGCCACACTTTGAGAGACTGCCGCCTGTTCAACGAGCTAGCCGACGACCTCAAGAAGGAGAAACAGAAAGAAGACAGGCGCAACCGGCGACCCGAACAATCGCCGCCCTCAAGCTCGGAAGGACGTCACAGCCCGCTGCAAGAACAAGTTCTCATGATCCAAAAGGGAAGGGTGCTTCAAACACAACGCGACGCCTACAACCTGCAAGCTAGAGCAGCCGTGAGCATAAACATAGTCGAAGTCTACCAGCTACATGATACGGAGACCAGCATCACGTTCTCACTGGACGACCATCCACCCGCAGTCCCAAGACCGGGGCACGCACCCCTGGTGCTTGATGCACAAATCGGAGGGTACGACATGGATAGGGTCTTCATGGACGGAGGCAGCAGCATGAATATCATCTTCGCCAGCACCCTGCAAAAGATGCTGATCCCACGATCAGTATGGAGAAAATCGAGCACCGAGTTACACGGGGTAGTCCCAGGAGAAACAGCCACATCCCCCGGAGTCATCGAACTCGAAGTTGTCTTCGACAACCGACGCAACTTCGCAAAGCACGTCCTCGAGTTCGAGGTACTCGACTGGCAATCGCAGTACCATGCCATATTGGGACGGCCAGCATTCGCGCAGTTCATGGCGGTCCCACACTACGCCTACCTCAAGCTCAAGATGCCAGGATCAGCAGGAGTCCTCACGATCAACGGAAGCTTCATCAAATCAGATCAATGTGACCTTGACTTTCACAAAATCTCCGACACATTCGGAGCCGAGCAAGAATTCAGAGAAATAGCCATGGTGACAGACAAGAGTACCTTCCCATTGGTGAGCCAAAGCGAATCTAAGGAGTACGGACGCGACTTCAACATCGACAGCGACACAGTCACTCACCAAGTGCACCCGACGGACCCGGACAAAACAGTCCGCGTGTACGCCCACCTACCAGAGGAGCAGGCGACGACCCTCGTCGCTTTCCTTCGAGATGAGTGGGAAATATTTTCCTGGTGCCCAGCTGACATGCCTGGAGTACCACGCGAATTCGCGGAGCACGCCCTACGCATCAAACAAAACACGAAGCCGGTGAAGCAAGCTCTCAGATGATTCTCGGAGCCCAAGCGCAGAGCAATCGGAGAGGAAGTCAACCGGTTACTCGACGCCCAGTTCATCCGAGAAACGAAGAAAGCCACCTGGATAGCCAACCCAGTGCTGGTGCCCAAGAAATACACGACCGTGCTGCGCATGTGTGTCGACTACGGACCAGTCAACAAGCATTGCCCGAAGGACCACTTCCCCCCTGCCTAGAATCGATCAGATAATCGACTCGACAGCAGGGTGCGATCTACTTTCCTTTCTTGACGCTTACTCAGGATACAACCAGATCAGGATGAAGGAAGAAGACGAAGAGCACACATCGTTCATCACCCCCTATGGCGTATTCTGCTACATGACCATGCCCTTCGGGCTCAAAAACGCAGGCGCCACATACCAGCGAATGATGCAGGCCTGCCTGAAGGAGCAAATCGGAAGAGACGTGCAAGTCTATGTGGACAACATCGTCATCAAGACCTAAAAAGCAGCCACACTACTCGACGACCTGCGCGAAACCTTCGCAGCGCTCAACAAATACAGAATCAAACTCACCCCAAAGAAGTGCGCATTCGGCGTACCGGCGGGAAAGCTGCTCGGCTACATGGTCTCCGCCCGAGGAATCGAGGCAAACCCTGAGAAAGTCCGAGCCATCACCCGAATGCAAGAACCAACCGACGTCAAAGGAGTACAACAGCTCACTGGAAAACTCGCAGCCCTAAGACGTTTCATCAGCAGGCTAGGAGAACACACGCTGCCTTTCTATCAGTTGCTCAGGAAAGGAGAGAAATTCAAGTTGACGGAGGAAGCCCGCCAAGCATTCGCGGACCTGAAAAAGACACTCTCGACCCCACCAATCCTGGCGGTACCCAAGGAACGAGAGAAACTATACCTCTACGTGGCAGCACGTAACAGTGTAGTAAGCACAACGCTCGTTGTCGAATGCGCAGAAGAAGGAAAGGTCCAGAGCATCCAGAGACCAAAGCACTCGGGGGCTTAAGCATAAAATCCCCCCGAGAGACGCTATCGTCTAAACAATCTCTACATCAAAAGCACTCAGGGGCTCGAGCACCACCTCCCCCCGAGAAACGCTCGCGCAGTCCGAAGCTTAAAAAGCGCAAGCAAAAATACCAGGCCAGCCCCACTTGCCCAGAACACGGCTCGAAAAGACATGGCCACAATCAGATGGAGCACCAAGTACTCTGAAGAAATTTTGGAGGAAGCACAAGACACAGAATCCTCTAGTCTTCATCCGATTGCCAACGATCACCTAAAGACTCAGGGGCTACTCCCATCGGGAGCACTGTCGCGCACCCAATAAAAGACAGAAATTAACGGAAGAACGACAAGGGAAACAAAACTCAGCCTACGCTCGACCCTCCGACTCAAGCGTAGCCTCGGAGGCTACTCCCATCGGGAGCGCTGTTGCGCACCCGATAGAACCCACAGTGCAAAGTTCGGACGGACTCGAAGACAGCTCTCGATCACAAAGGACTCGAACACAACTCTCGGTTACAAAGAACTCGAAGACAACTCCTGGTCGCCAAAGGACTCGAACACAGTTTTCGATTGCATAAAAAGATAAATTCCTTTGCAAAGGCTCAAGCACAGTTTACATCACAAGGATCATTTTCAGTACAAAGTACATTGGATAGAAGGCAGCTCTGATCACTCGAAGGCAATCCTCACTACATCGAGAACTAACCTAGTTACAAAGGACGCAAACAGTCAATAAAGCCTACAACATCAATCACCCAAGGAATCATGACTTCTACATGTGCGCCCATGCTGGGATGATTGGCGCTAAGACAACAAGCATCATCACAGACAAAGGAGAAGACGAAGTAGTAGGCTCATGATGTTAATGACATAACAAAAGGTGAAGCTCGACTTATTTGCGGAGCAGTTGAAGACGATTCTCCACCAGCTTCTTCTCCTGCTCCACTAGGTTCTTCTCCAGCTCCGCCCGAGCTGCCGGCGAAGATGACGCCGCCGCCTCCAGTTCTACAAGGTCGTCTGCCACGTCCGTTTAACCGGTGGCTTGACGTCGAGGTCCTCTTCAGAGCCAGAGGGGGAAGTAGTTGAAGACGGCTCATCACCAGCACCAGAAGAGTCGCCGGAGGAAGCAGTTGAAGACGCGGGCGAAGGACTCCTCGACCTTGTGGAGCTGTCGCTGCTCGACTCCTGCCAATGCGGATCCATGCTATTGCCGCTCGGATCGAACACGCGGACAGTGACAGTGCTTTCGCCGTCAAAACGACAGCTGAGCATATCGCCACCTCGCAGATTCAACCGCCGAGCAAACAAACTCCAACCAGAGCCAAGAAAAATCAAGCGGGAACTATCAACCTACAAGTCAACATAGGAAGGAGACCGATAGCTCCCTTGAAGATGCAGAAGCAAGCCATCTAAGCCAATTTCAGAGACAATGGCGGAAAAAGCAGAGGGAAGAAGAACACGATTGGCGCTCTGGCCACGAACGCGTAAAAGAAAATCATAGCGCCAGAAACCCTCCTCCAAGGGAGAGGAGGAAGGCACTGGCGCCGTACCATGGCGACCACCACGGCATGAGCGTGGTGCACGGCCACCACGGCCACGACGAACATGGCCACGGCCAGCACCTCCCCTAGGAACCATGAGAGGAAGAAGAGCAGAAGGAAGAGGCAAAGCAGCAAGCTGGATAGAGGCGAAACGCTGTGGAAGCAAAAGGCTTATTTATAGAACATCAAATCACCCAGCACAAAGAAGCCACGACGACAGCAGCAATTAATTCAAAAGACCAAACGTCGCAGACGTCTCAGATTCCAAGACCAAGATGCTTTCCCACGGGACGCACTGTGCATGAGACGCGTCAATTCACGCGCGTTTCCAACGCGCGTATCGGAAATTCAACCAGCGCCTGACGCACGCCACATCGGTCATCATTATGACCGGTCATGAAGAAGTGACGATTCACTGGCGGAGCATCCCTGACAGCCATCAAACAGAGGCATCGTTATCCTGACAAGCGATAAAGAATACAAACATACATCAAGGCTCAAAGATTCCATCTTTCAGATCTTTTTCCCGATGAAGAAAAACATCTTACTCCCATCGGGAGAGCACATCATGAGAGTCCCATGTGCTCCCTCACCTAAAGGTCAGCGATGTGCTTGAGTGATCACTCGCACTCACGAGAGTCTCGGGTGCTCCCTCAACCCAACGCAAGACAAACATTCACTCGCCAAGATCATACGGCGCTAGAGTCTCAGGTGCTCCCTCACCTCAAGAGCCGAAACGGAATTCGAGTGACTTCTCGCGAAGAACTCCCCGTCTGAGCACTCAAAACAAGCTCCGCGGGTGAATGAGTGAACAACTCGCTTGATGTTTTTTTCCAAGCGGGTGCAATACTATTAGGCTCCGCGCCTCAAAAACACTCATTCCTGGAACACGATACACTGTGCCCAGATGCCATGCAAGATTAGCGTGTAGGTAAGACCCTGCGGCGAAGTTCGGCCGGGCTGGGACTTGCCGAAGAGCGATTTCACTCCCAACCTTTTCCATGCGCTGTGCATGATAGAAAAAGCCAGGCGGACGCGCCTTAGGCTATGCACATTACTGGCGGAAAATGAACACCGTAAGACCTGAAGCGGCAGGACTTTTTCTCGACACCAGTGTTCCAAGCTCACGTCGAGGGACGTGGGTTTGATTGGGCTACTGCGGTTTTTGCCCTAGTGCAATTCACCAAGGCTCGACCAGTCGACTCCTTGGGCCCTTTCAGCTTAGCATCCCTCGAAACAGGTTTTGTCATGGCCACCAGACTGCCAGCGACCCGCGGTTGTACCGCGCATACAAATAACTAACAAATGGATGTACTCGAGTCCCTGCGCGACTCTTCGAGTCCCCCAGGCACTCGGGGGCTACTGACGAGGGGGTGACCCCACGACTCCTACAGATAAGCCTACCTGGTGTCCCTAAAGACAGAAGGCCCACAAAGATACAACCTCGGCCCGCTAATTGGCACCGACGTAGGAGTCTGCGACTCACAAGGAAGGTGCAAAAACCTGCCGTACGGAGCAAGATAGGGTTAGGAAAGCTTACCTGTAAACATAGATGAACTCCCCGAGAGCTAGCCCAGTATATAAGGGCTAGGAGGGGCGACACAAAAGACAACCAATATCATCTGTAACCCTAGCCTTGAGCGCTCCAGCCTTGGCATCCACTGTAATCGCATCTCCCCCATCAATAATATCGAGCAGGAGCGTGCCTTCCTGTTTGCCGACGAGCTATCGTCCAACTTGTGCCTCTCATGACTAACCAAGGGTCCCTAACCATGGGATTTGCCGGGGTTGATCCCTGTCAAACATGAACTTGGAGATTGCAGAAGATCCGAAGAGAAGATGGTACGGACTGCTCAGGTCGGCCACCTCGAACCAGATCGGCTCTCGGCGGAAATTTTCCTCCGAACCAAACACTACCTCTAGTCGAATGCGGCCAACGGAGTACATGAGAGGCCGGACACTATCCCATGAAAGATGGTCCTGCTGGGTTCCAATTCGCTCTCACTGATGCCGAGCTTGATCATTGTATCTCGGTACAGAATGTTGATAGATCTGCCTCCATCAATGAGAGTCCTGGTGAACTTGCATGAGTATAAAGGTGCCGCAACAATTGCATCCACCACGAGCGCATAACTGGCTGGGTTCGGCATTACGCTCGGGTGGTCTTCTGGGCCCCATGCGATGATGTTCTCCGACCAGTTCATCCTCTAGGGAACTGCTGGCATAGTGGCATTGACTGCCTGCTCTCGGGATCTTCGAATGCCCTTGTCATCCGACTCGCTCATGAAGATCATGTATGTCGCGTCCTGGTGCGGGAACTGCTGACGAGCATTCGGTGGTGGTGGACCTGGGGGTGGGGGTGGGGTTGGTGGGAGGTTTCCTGCTCCTCCCTTTGCCAGACGCTCGGCCCAGATGCATTGTCGAGTGGTATGAGATGAGGGCTTGCCAACTCCACTGTGCATTTCGCATGGCTGGTTCATCATTTCTTCAAAGGTGTATGGGGGCCTGATCGGGCCCTGTGGTCTTTCCGCAGGTTTTTTCCTCCGACTGCCTCCCGCAGCCCCTTGCTAATCCTGCTGCTGAACTACTGCCACCTGCTGATTGCCATATTGGGCATCCGACTGCTCATCCTTGTTGCTGCGGGTGTTGTTGTTGAAGTTGTTGTTCCGCTTGATCTCGCGCCTCTCGCGCTGATTGGGACCATTTGGCCCTCCTGCTTCTGCCGACTGCTGCTGCTGTCCAGAGGACTGCCGTTGGACGAAACCGCTGGGACTCAGTTGGATTGGGCGCATTGCGGCATCAGACGCGGCGAATGAATTTTCTATACTCATCAGATCGGCCAAAGATGTGATCTCCTTGCGCGGGAGCTTGTGCTTCAACAATGACCCATCCAAGCAGCCGTCAGTGAAATACTGGATGACTTGGATTTCATGAACTCCCTCGCAAGTGTTTCTGAGCTTGATCCACCGCTGAAGGTAATCGCGAAGGGGCTCGTCCTTTCCTTGTACACACAACGCCAGGTGTCGGGGCAGACCTGGGAGCTCATATGTGCCGGTGAAGTTCCGAACAAACGCATCATCAAAATCCTTCTAGCAATTGATGCTATTGCTGGGAAAACTATTCAACCAGGACCGAGATGAACCTTGAAGCATGAGTGGTGCACAACAAACTGCAACACGCCGACTGCCTCCTGCGATGCCGACTGCGGTCATATAATCGAACAACCAATCCTCTGGCTTGACTGATCCATTGTACTTGGGGGTGTCCCTGGGCAATGTGAAGCCTTTGGGGAACTGCTCTTGCCGAATGCGCATGCCAAAGCATGCTGGACCCGCTAGTGCATCGTCTTCTGGCTTCTTATCCTGCTGCAGCTGCGCAATACGGTGCCTTGCATCATTGTCCGCGATTTCTCGGGGACCTAGACCCTGACTCATCGCCGGCCGAGCTGATGCCGCTGGTTGCTCATTAGGCTTGCTGTTGATTGCTGTCTCATCTTTCCGACTGCCTCCTGCAACCCCTTGATTCCTCCGACTGCAATGCAAACTACCATGTGGTGAAGATGCCTGCCTTTGCTGCCAAGGTGGAGCAGTCGGCTGGTTTGCTCCCGCAGTTGCCCGAGCTGATTTTGATGCTACTGGACCTTGCTTCTCGGTGTCCGCCTTTTGCTGTTGGTTTGCTGCTGCTAAGAGGTCACACATTCGGCGTGTCCTCTCTCGCAACTCCTCTCCTTCCAGGTGCTCCAGCTCGGTGGCGATCTTCTCAACAGCTCTCATGTTCTTCACAAGAAAACTTTATGAGATCTTTGGAGCGATGATGGTGGACGTTGTTGGTTGCTGGGCTCCTCCCAACTCTCTGCCGAACTCTCGGCCAGCAACTCGAAGCTCATCTATCACTTGGGGTGGGATGATGCATTGCTTGAGGCCGTGCGCCGCATTGTACTCCCGAACTTTTGCTTCCAGACGATGTTTTTCAACGTCTATCCGATCTGATTGCTCCTTTAGAGCTTGGCGCGCCTTCTCCAGCTCGGAGTGCGCTACTGCTGGGTCGGCATTCAGATCCACGGCAGTGCGAAGCACATCCGGTGGGTTGCTTGTGCCTGCTGGTGCGGTAGCTTCTTCCCTCGCGGCTCGGGTCACTGACATGGAACTGTGGCGCTGGATGCTCCAGCCATCATAACCTCCGCACGGATGTGCGCAGTCGTGCCTTCTGCTCCCATAGCATCCGGCCCGCCTGGCAACGGATCTGTGAGCTCAGAAAACACCCATACTTCCCTGGGAAAGACCTCGGGAAGAGCTGCTACAAAGACGCAATGACCGCCGAAGGAAATGATGACGTCGCGCGGCAGAGGAATTCCAACCCCAAATCGTGAAGCGTTATCCATGACATAGTCCCACGCTCCGTTCCTGAAGACCGGGCTGGAGGCGAAGCGTACGCGCGATGCAGATGATGGCCCCATCCGAATCAGAACTCCAGTCGACGCCTCGGCCTGCCCCACGGTGGGCGCCAACTGTCGTCGATATGTAACGGCAGATGCCATGGGGATGGCTAAAGAGGGGGACAAACCGAGGTTGGTGTCGATGGTACCAGAATCGAGAGTGGGGACAAACACAGTGAGACACCGCGATGTACCCAGGTTCGGGGCTCTCCGTAGAGATAACACCCCTAGTCCTGCCGAGCTAGCTATATGCAATAACTATGGCTACAATGAATGCTCCTTGATCTGTTTGAGAGGAAGGAGACGAGGGCTCTAAGCACAACTCTCTCCTAGCTCTCTCTCTCTGGTGGGTGAAGTTGCAATAAGTGCTCTGTCGTCCCTCACGCAGGAGGGGTACCTGTGGCTCTTATAGGCCGAGCCCGGGGTACAAAGGTAAATGTACAAAGGGGAGGGCCCAACTGCCAGTCTCAGACAAGCTAGGGTCCTCACATCGTGCTCTCCCGGATGACTCAGTGTAGACTTGCGGCTCACCATGTTGCTAACTTGTAGACCTTGCTACTGAACAGTGAAGCTAGGCGCTTAGACCTGTCCGCCTGTCCACGTAATCGGCGCTGGAGGAGACCGCACGCCTCTGACATCCCGGATCCTCTGGGATTGCGCATTGAATGGACTTGTACCAGGTGTCCGATCTAGGATTCTGCTCGAAGGTTGCCTTGTTCTCTTCGGCCGAATGATCCTAGGTGAGGCCGATTGCGATCTCTTGGGGCAACCGGCCTCCGACCTGATCAGTTCGGCCCACTGTTTTCTTAGTCTTAATCAACTCGACCTTGATTAGATTGGCGACCATCAGGTCGGTGATATTTGCCTTGATGAAATGTTTCCCCTGGGTGACCCTACCCGGGGTTCACTCCCCTGACAGGGGGTCTTCATCAAGATCTTGCGGAGAAAGAGCCAGTTTGATGCATGACATGCGGTGTTGATGTCTTCGGCCCAAAAGCTATATGGTGACTTTTACTCATCCAACATGGGCCGGGCCATCGCCACAAGAGTATGGTTCTTCCTCTCGGCTACACCATTTTGTTGAGGGGTGTATGGTGCGGAATATTGATGCTCAATCCCCTCATCACTCAAGAATTCTTCCAAGGTGTATTTCTTGAATTCGGAGCCATTGTCACTTCATATTGCCAGGGTAGCCATGTCGTATTTCCTTTGGGCTTGCTTGGAAAAGTCAATGAAGGTGGCCTTCGTCTCGTCCTTGGACTTGAGGAAGAACACCCACGTGTATCTTGAGTAATCATCAACAATGACATGATCATATTTCTTCCCACCAAGACTATCCCATGATGGAGGCCCGAAGAGATCCACATGAAGGAGCTCCAAAGTCCTTGAAGTTGACACAACAGTCTTGGGGGTATGATTTTCTTGATGTTGCTTCCCGGTTATGCATGCACTACACACACGATCTTTCTCAAAAGACACGTTTGTTAGTCCGAGGATGTGTTCACCCTTTAGGAGATCTTTTAGATTTCTAATGCCGACATGGGCTAGCCGGCGATGCCATAGGCACCCCTTCTCGGCCTTGGCCATTAGACAAGTTGCATGGTAAGTACTCTCTTTCGAGAAATCAACCGTGTAAAGGTTGCCATCCAACTCTCCAACAAAGGCCACTTCGAGAGTATCTCTCCTAAAAACTTTCACACTTGTTAGACCAAATAGTGTATCATAACCAACGGAAGCTAATTGACGAATGGAAAGCAAATTGTATTGAAGGGATTGGACAAGCATGACATTTGCAAGAGACATTTCATTAGTAATAGCCACCTTGCCCAACCCAAGTACCTTTCCCTTGGAACCACCACCAAAGACAATGCTCATATATGGTTGAATTGCATCCATGAAATCCTTGAGCAAACGGCTTTCTCCGGTCATATGATTGGTGCATCCACTATCAATCACCCATTTGACTCCACCGGAGAGAGCATCCTACACATAGATTTAGGCTTTGGTTAGAGGTGCCCATTTTGCAATGGGACCTCTAAGGTTAGTAACAAGGGTCTTCGGAAACCAAATAGCATAGAAACGGAAAGCATTACGGGGCCCAATAAATTTGGCACACACATCTCCATCCTTTGCCTTACGGAGTACATAGGATGGAGGCATCTTCTCCTTCTTCTTGTTGGGAATGCACTTGCCCCTAGTGGCCTTCCCACTCCCACCACAAACCTCATCAACCTTCTTCTTACCTTTTTCCTTGTGCCCTTCGCGAACAAAGATCACCTTTTGATGAGTTGATCCCTTGCTAAGGGTGACATCCTTTGTCACACTCGTACTTGGATCTAAACCAAGTCCATTCTTAGCAAAGAACTCCTTGTGATGACATAGTACATAATTTAGGATCTAAACCAAGTCCCTCCTTAGAAAAGAACTCCCATGTTCATCATCATATCATGCCATTTTAAATGTGCATTGCAATATTTTGAATGTGTGATTTACTTCCAGTGCTTCGGTGTTTGCATCTTCTCGGTAGAGTTGATATCAGAGACGAGTTCAACGTCATGTCAGAAGATTAGTTCATCGTGATCGTCAGCAAGGCAAGCACCACCTCTTTGATCATGTCGATAAAATCCCAGTTCCCTCTCATTCTTGCTTATGCATGTTTAGGATGTCACCATGATACGTTCTACCGCTAGTTGCACCCATTCCTTTGCATGACCTATCTTTTTGTCACAGTAGTAAGCAAACCACAATCCCAGAAGATGTAGGAGTTGGTTGATATAATGTGTCCCCTGCAACTGTTACAGCTTATTGCATGCTTAGAGTTTACAATGAGGCTACTTTCTTGTGAGTCGGAATGGTAGTGATCATGTGAATGATGGTGGTAACGTGTTGGTGAATTTGACCTAAACAAGGTGAACGATGAGAGGCTGTGTAGGAGTACACAGTGGGTTGTCTCGTTGAACACCGCCTTAAGCCCGAGTTCTTGTGTTGTTATCCAAGACTAAGAGTACGACCACACATTGGGCTCACAGACCCCTCTCGGCCTAGTACCTCACCCCGGACCAAGTCCAGGAGTCGCAAGTAGTTTGAACTTTAAACGATCTCAAGAAGGTACATCAAGGTAAGTGGTGGACGTAGGTTGTGGGCTCGTTGAATCAGGTGATCATGATCGAGTTGAGCTTGATGGCAGTCACACAACGTTTCAGTCTGCATCGGAAAAATTGGCCGGATTTCGATTGTGGTCCGAACTCAAATAGGCGACTCCCTAGGACTAGAGATGGAGCTGTGAGTGAAGTGTCGTGGCAACATCCTTGCCGGCAACATCCTCATCGATCTGAGTTCTGAGTCACCCTCATTGTAAGAGCAAAGTTATACCCTCATGAGTTTTGGATATTGTTGGTCAAAACAGTAGAGGAACTAACAAGTTTTCTAGTGTGAAACAGATGGTTAGGTTCCTGAAGTTATTGGTTGGTGATAAAGCTTCAACGAAGATTTACTCATTTATCGAAGCATATCCTCTGGAGCGAAGCTTATCACGGATGTCGACCCCTAAAAGGATAAGGAATCCTGAAGCACATCCTATCGAAGAAAGTGATCAAGATGGCGCAAGACTTAGTTGTTTCTGCGTAGTTCTTTTTACTTCTTTGAGTCATAGGAAAAACCGTACTATCAAGAGGGTTTTAGTAAATGTATTTCGAAGGTTTTGATGAAAAGACTCAGATCGAATCTAAACCAGTGAGAAGCCAGAGTCGAAGAAATCTCATGTGAGCTAGGTAATGCTTCACCAGCGAAGACTTTGTTCTTTCGGCTCCTGAAGCATAACCAAGTCCGTGAGTCAGCTTTACTTGGACAGCAAGTAAAGTTGCGCATTGATTGGAAATATGACCGTTGGGGACAGGTGTCAAGCTGTCACATCGGGTTACTTCAGTCATTTCGCACCTTGGGATTGCTGCCTATAAATACGCCACCCCCACCCTCATTGGCGGGGGGGGGGGCTGCTCCAACATTGATTCCCTACTGAGGAGAGAGAGAGAGAGCAACCCCACCGAAGCATTTCAAATACCGATCCACCGAAGCATAAGTCCTATTGATCTGAGTTGATTCATTATGACTTAGGAAGAAGTTTGCTAGCCTTGTTATCTTGGAGAACTGCAATTCTCCTAGACGGTTAGAGAGTTGTTCTTCAGAGAGCGAAGAGTTATTGTCGCCTCGAAGTCCAGTTTGTCAAAGGTTTCGGTGATTTCCTCAATAATCAACCAAGAGTGAAGAACTGACCAAGCTCTAGGAGATTGGTGCAGTGGAGAAATGGACGGAGAGAGGTTAGCTCCTGTGTTCAATCACAAGTCCCTCCAACCAGACGTAGCACTTTGCAGAGTGTGAACTGGTCGAACAAACATCGCCGAGTCAAGAGTTCGTTTTACTTTCCGCACTTACATTCTGTTTGTCAATTGCTTCAGAGTTCTGCTTCGATGCAATTGATTCGATACTTCTGATTCACTATGTTCTGCTTCGATCACGTTCTGCTTCAATGTTTACCTTTCTGTTGAATAGTTTCGATTGCTGTGTTAGGCTTCACTTCAAAGTTTCATGCGAAATTTTGAAGTGATCATTCACCCCCTCCCCCTCTGATCACATACTTGGTCTAACAATTGGTATCAGAGCAGGTCACTCTTTTTGGATTAACCTCCTGGAGTGTTTTCAAGTATGTCTTCTAGTATGTCTTTCGCAGCTATTCGCTCTGGCGAACCTATTCCTATTTTCAATGGGAAGGACTACTCTTACTGGAAGGACAAGATGAAGAGGAATATTATGGCTATCAATTCCACTGCATGGCAAGTTGTCCTACATGGTGTTACAGTTACTGACAAGAATGCTATCACTCCTGAAGAAGCTCAACTGATGGATCTGGATTCGGTTGTCTGGGTGTTCATCACAAATCACTTGACTCCAGAAAAGTATCATGAAGTGAAGAATATTCCTTCGGCAAAAGGTGTCTGGGACTATCTTGAAAAGATTGGTGAAGGTGTTTCTACTCAGAGAGATGCCAGAATTGACACACTCCGAAGCAAATTCTATCGCTTCAAAAGACTCGAGGGTGAAAAGGTTCACTCAATTTACAGCAGACTCACAACTCTGGCAAATGAGTTGATTTCCCTCGGTGCTGATGATATAACTCCTCACTCAGTTGTCAGAACACTTCTTCGCTCGCTAGATGATTCGTTCGATCACATTGTTCTGATGATCAAGGAAAGGTCTGATTACAGACATCTTGTTGCTGCTGATGTTCTTGAGAGACTCACTACCTTTGAAATGGAAGAAGATGAGAAACGTGACATAAATGGTTCTCGAAGAAGATCTCATGCTCTGAAAGCAAAAGCTTCGCGTCATTCTTCGCCCGAAGTCAGTTCTACTTCAGGTGTCGAATCAGATGATCCTGCAAGCATTGGAAAGGATTTGGCACTGATCATGAGACGCTTCAATCGCTTTCAGAAGAAAGGTTTTTCTTCACCCAAGAAGAGTTATCCTTCAAGAAGCTCGAGTCATTCTTCTCACCGTTCATCCTCAAGAAGCTCTCCATCGAAGGACAACTGCTGCTATAAGTGCAAGAAACCAGGACACTATATTGCTGATTGCCCTCTGTGGGAAGCTGAGAACAAATCGAAGCATTCTCTCAGAGACTCTTCATCGAAGCCTTACAGATCCTCCAGAAGTCATGAGTCAAAGAAACATGATTCCAGTTCAAGAAGGGAAAAGAAGAAAGATTCTGATGGTGATAAGAGAAAGAAGTATCATAAGAAGCGTGAGGGTTCTTCATCGAAGACTCACTCGTCTCGTCGAAGCAGCTCTCACCGTGCCAAGGCCTATCTGGGAAAGGAGATGAACTCAGAAGACGAAGCCTCTGGTTCCGAAGCTGAACAAGACTCAAGGTCTGCTTCAGGGTCCGAATCAGATGGTGTTGCTGGATTGGCATTTGCTTCGACAGATGCTTCAGTCAATGCTTCGAGCTCATTCTTCACCAACAACAGTAGTGAAGATGAAACTCCTGCATATTGCTTCATGGCCAAGGCAAAGGTATCTTCATCCAAGTCAACCTATGATACCTCTGATTATTCCTCATGTGAAAGTGATACTAGGATAAGCTATGCTAAACTTGCTAAAATTGCTTCAATTCAACAAGATGAACTTGATTCTCTAAGCAAAACCATTAAGAAGTCAGAAACGTTGTTGATCAATGAGATTGAGAAGAATCAAACTTTAACCAATGAGCATGCTGCTCTGAAGGAGAAGGTTGAAGAATTATCCTCTCGGCATGATCTTCTTTCAGTTGATTATGAGAAGCTTACCTATGAATTTCTTCAGAGGAAAGTGGCTCTCGAAAAACTGACAGAGGCTCATGAAGAATTGGAAAATGTCAATCTCTCTCTCATGGCTCAACAAGGTTCTGAAGCAATTGATAAAAATGAATCACCTTGTTTCGATTGTTTGGAACGAAGCAAAACTATTTCCAAAGGGAAAGCTCCTATTGTTATTGATGATACTAATGCCTCCGATGAGGAAAATCCTGCTGTTACCGAGGAACTCCTCAGGTTGAAAAACTTATTTGAAACAGGCATGTTCAAAAGTGTGCAAGGACACCAATATCTCTGTGATATCCTTAGGAAGGCTCTCCTTCACAGGAATCCCAGGAATGAAGGTGTTGGATTTGAAAGAAAGATAAATCCTGATGGCACATATTGGGAGCCTGAGCAGTATCCTAAGACTGTTTGGGTTCTAGCTAAGGAGAAACCCATTGATATTGCTAACCTTTCAGGTTTCGATTGCAAAATGAACAAAGTCATTGTGGATGAATCACTTGATTCAGACTACAAACTCATGAAAGATGAACAGGGAAAAGTTTCAGCTGAGTATGTAGGTACTCCACCAAAGAATGGATTTTACAAGAGGCAGATATGGGTGCAGAAAGCACTTGTTGAAAAATTGCCTGCTAAGCATTCTATGCAGGGAAAGCCTTCGGTACCACCGAATCATTTCTACTCACTTGAGACGAGAAATGATCCATTGGTAACCGAATCAAATGTTCCGCAGAAGCAATACTATCGTACTGGTCGCCATACGTATCGTCCTCATAATAATCATACTAAGATTGCATATGCTCATACTTATGCTAACCATTCGCAGAGGACTTACATTTATGGTGTGCTTGATGGTACACCGAAGCAATACACTCCTGTCCGATTTAATATTGCTTCGACCAGTGCTTCAACGTCTTCTCAGTCACCTGCTCGTTTGTGGGTGGTTAAGAAGAACTAATTCTTCTGCAGGGCTATGTCTCCGGTGGATCCGAATGGGTCATGGATAGTGGTTGTACAAATCATATGACCGGAGACAAGGAGTTGTTCACCGAAGAAAAACTATCTCAATCTTCTCTGAAGTACATTACCTTCGGTGACAACAACAAAGGTAAAGTGTTAGGTTTGGGTAAGATTGCCATATCGAAGAATAAGCACATTGACAAGGTTATGCTAGTCCAATCACTTGGATATAATCTTATGTCTATTTCAAAGTTATGCGATATGGGTATGCTTGTTTTGTTTTCTGCTTCGCGTTGTGTTGTCTTTTCACAGGATGACTATACGTTTGTCTTCGAGGGTTACCGAAAGGGAGATCTATACATTGTTGATTTTTCTTCGGGCCCTGCTGTTTCCACTTGCTTAATGGCAAAAGCTTCATCGGGTTGGTTATGGCATCGAAGACTTGGTCATGCAGGGATGAGAAATCTTCATAACCTAGTGAAGAAGAATCATGTTATTGGTCTTACCGAAGTAAAATTCGATAAGGATCGTCTCTGCAGTGCTTGCGAAGCTGGTAAAATTACGAAGAAACATCATTCAGCGAAGACCATCATGACTACCACTCGTCCTCTTGAATTGCTTCATATGGATCTTTTTGGTCCTCAAAATTATGCAAGTCTGGGAGGAAACAAATATGGTCTAGTTATTGTTGATGACTTCTCACGTTATTCTTGGGTTTTCTTTTTGGATGACAAGAGCAAAGTGGTTGAAGTCTTCAAGTCATTCGCTAAGAGAGCTCAAACAGAATATGAATTATCTCTGAAGCATATCCGAAGTGATAATGGAACTGAGTTCAAGAATACAAATATCGAAGATTTTCTTGATGATCATGGTTTTACTCATGAGTTCTCTGCTGCTTATACACCTCAACAGAATGGTGTAGTTGAAAGGAAGAATAGAACTCTTATTGAGATGGCCAGAACTATGCTTGCTGAATACAAGACTCCTATTAGGTTCTGGGCCGAAGCAATCAACACTGCATGTCACATCATCAACAAGGTTTACCTTCACAAATTCTTGAAGAAAACTTCACATGAGCTTATCACTGGTAACAAACCAAATGTCTCATATCTTAGGGTATTTGGTGCTCCATGCTTTATTAGAGATATGAATCATAGCTCCAAATTTGCCCCTAAGGCACATGAAGGTTTTCTTTTAGGTTATGGCTCAAACTCTCACACTTACAGAGTCTATAACTCTCACTTTGGAAAAGTTATGGAAACTGTAAATGTAAGATTTGATGAAACTAATGGCTCTCAAAAGGAGCATTTGCCTCATGATCTAGATGAACCTCCACTTGATGAAGTGATTAGGTCCATGGCTATTGGTGAGATTCGCCCTGTCGAAGCTAATGAACGTCAAGCTGTAAGGGATGATGATGGTCCAATGTTCCCACACATAGCCCGGGGCGCTGGAGATCACCATCCTGAAGCTAATGATGAACAGGACGAAGAAGGTCAAGGGATCGAAGGAAATGCTGAAGCTGAACTCGAAGCTGATGCAGATTCTGAAGCATATGCTGAGCCTGAAGCAAATGATACTGCTTTATCACGAGTTCAAAGAAGAGTTGATGTGGATTCGATTCTCGAAGATATCAATCTACCAGGTCGTCCCACTACTCGATCTCGCACTCGCTTGGCTAACTTCTGTGGAAATTTTTCCTTTGTCTCTATGCTAGAGCCTTCAAAATATGATGAAGCCATAAAAGACCCTGATTGGTTGTTGGCTATGATGGAAGAACTTCACCAGTTTGAAAGAAACAAAGTCTGGTCACTTGTTGAAAGGCCAGATCCCACGAAGCACAACGTTATTGGCACCAAGTGGATATTTCGCAACAAGCAAGATGAAGACGGTATTGTGGTAAGAAATAAGGCTAGATTGGTAGCACAAGGTTACACCCAAATCGAAGGCATTGACTTTGGTGAAACCTATGCTCCAGTAGCCCGTCTCGAATCCATTCGTGTCATGCTTGCTTTTGCTAACCACAAAAATATATTGCTATATCAAATGGATGTCAAGAGTGCTTTTCTTAATGGTGAAATCGAAGAAGAAGTGTATGTTATGCAGCCTCCAGGTTTTGAAGACTCGAAGAATCCTGATATGGTGTACAGGCTTCATAAAGCTTTGTATGGACTGAAGCAAGCACCTCGTGCTTGGTATGAAACATTGAAGGATTTCCTCCTGAAGAAAGGCTTCAAACCAGGAACTACTGACCCCACTCTTTTCACTCGATCATATAACAATGATCTATTTGTGTGTCAGATATATGTAGATGATATCATTTTTGGCTGTACTAACTCTGAGATCAGCGAAGAATTTGCAAGGATGATGTCGAAGAAATATGAGATGTCAATGATGGGAGAATTGAAGTTTTTCCTTGGACTTCAGATTCGACAACAGAAGAATGGCACCTTTATTTCACAAGAGAAATACTTGAAGGATTGCCTGAAGAAGTTTGATCTTGCTGAATGCAAGACCATTAGAACTCCCATGCCTACTAATGGTTTTCTTGATGCAGATGAGAAAGGGAAACCCTTCGATCAGAAAAAGTTTCGGTCTATGATAGGTTCACTCTTATACTTATGTGCATCTAGACCTGACATCATGCTATCAGTTTGTATTTGTGCTCGTTTTCAGGCAAATCCGAAGGAATCGCATCATACTGCTGTGAAGCGAATTCTTCGATATCTAGCACATACTCCTTCATTGGGACTTTGGTATCCCAAAGGCACTCAGTTTGATTTGATTGGATATTCTGATTCAGACTGGGCTGGTGATAGGGTTGACAGGAAATCTACCTCAGGCACTTGTCATTTTCTTGGTAGATCTCTTGTGTGTTGGGCTTCAAAGAAACAGAATTGTGTCTCAATATCTACTGCTGAAGCTGAATACATTGCTGCTGGCTCATGCTGCACTCAAATACTTTGGCTTAAGCAGACGCTGAAAGATTATGGTATTCATATGAAGAACATCCCTCTGCTTTGTGACAATGAGAGTGCCATCAAGATTGCTCACAATCCTGTGCAACACTCTCGAACGAAGCATATCGATATTCGTCATCATTTTCTTCGAGATCATGTTCAGCGCGAAGACATTGAGATTAGCCATGTAAGAACTGAAGATCAATTGGCAGATATATTCACGAAGCCATTGGACGAGAAAAGGTTTTGTGCATTGAGATGTGAGCTGAACATCTTAGACTCACACAATGTTCGGTAAGATCGAAACTATTCCCTGTATATATTCACCTTCGTTGTGTTATTTTAGTTTAGTTTCGCTTGAGTTTTTCTTCGCCCAAGTTTAGCTTCGTTTGCCATTTGCTGTTTGTTCTGTGTTTAGATTGCTTTATTTATTCGTTTCTTTTGTCCTATATGCTTATCACTTTTAGCTTCGTTGTTGTTCTTCGAAGTGATAAGTTTCGGACCCTACCACTCCATTCTGCTTCGCTTCCAATCTTTTCGATCTTGAATGTTAAGCACAATTGAAACGGAAAGCATATTGCTTCGAACGTCATTGAGTTCCGAATCAATTGCTTCCAACTTTATCGAAGTTTTTGCTCTCGGTCAAGACTAATTCTTCGGCCGAAGAGTCCCCGTCTTCTCCGGGTCGTTGAGTTTCGCTCGCGATACGCCACCACATCTGAGCCATTGAATCGGAAGAGTCAGTTGCTGAGAACTGTACGATGTGATCTGATAACCGCTTCAGATCGTGCCTATTTAAGGCGATCCCCCCATCGAAACCGTTCCCACGCATTCATTCACCCCGACTCCTCCGTCTTCCTCCTCGAGCATCCGCAGAGCTCCTCGTCCTCGTCGTCGCCGTCGCCGATTCACTGCCGGAACGTCGCCGCCGT
This sequence comes from Bromus sterilis, assembly GCA_950022295.1. Taxonomy (NCBI): domain Eukaryota; kingdom Viridiplantae; phylum Streptophyta; class Magnoliopsida; order Poales; family Poaceae; genus Bromus; species Bromus sterilis. The sequence goes on along the minus strand of OX465595.1, from coordinate 41,942,378 downwards.
GGACCTTCCCCGTCGACGCAGAGCACTTCTCCGCCCTCCGTCGCCGTAGCCGCCGTGCGTCACCAAGTTAGGGTACGCATTGCCTCTCGGATCCAATCTTGCTCTCCGTGTTCTTCATCTAGGGTTTGGATCTGAGTTTGTTAGGGTTTTGATTTCTGTTTTAGGGCTGTTTGATCCGTGCTGATCTTTACAACTTGGGAAAGCTGTTCTTAGCATCGAAGCTATCCCATCTTCTCAGGATGTCTGACGAAGAGGCTGCCATAGGAAATGAGTCTCCCATAGTTGATGGACTTGAGAATTTCCCTGAACCACCGAAGCCGAAGGGCAAAGGTGGCAAAATGAAGGAAGTGAATAATGCCAGAGGCATTCCCGAAGCTATTCGCATTAAGATGGGGTATAACACTCCTCCAGAAGAAACAGATCAGGATAGGAAGACGAGATTGCAAAGGATTCACAGATATTGGGCTGTCAGGTGGTACAAGTTCAAGAGCATCCCAACTTGGAAGTGGGCAATGCAATTTGCTTTCAGTCCTCCTTACAGATACACCACAGTCATGTGTGCTCAGTACACCGAAGCCAACCGGATGAAGTACTATCCGAAGCCTCCGGCTGTTCCACACCCAAATTCACTCAAGACTCCGGATGATTATCCAGATGAGAAAATCAGGCTTGCCATTTTGGCTGAAAAGAAGAGAATCCGCGAACAAAAGAAAGCTAAAGCTCTTGCAGCTGCTGGACTTGATGATGCTGAACCATCGAAGCCTAAGAAGAGGCGAAAGCTTCGGAAGCTTAGTAATTCGCCACCTCCTGCTTCAGATGAGGAGGCAGAACACGAAGCCGATGACGAAGCTGAAGCAGCTGCTCAGCTCGAAGATTCTATCGAAGAAGATCCAGCTGATGAAGCTGATGATGAGTCAGAACACTCACCCATTCCCCCTAGTCCCAAGAAGAAACTGATTCGAATGCCTCTGAAGAATAAGGCTGGAGCGAAGCCGACTACTCCTAAGGGTGTTAAGTTCCAAGAACCTACAGTACCTCCTGCTCCAAAGAGGAACATTGACTTGACGAACCTGGTGGTCGAGGCACCCTTGTCGTCTAAGCCTCCCCGCCGTCCTGTTCCATCTGAGCAGAGGACCAAGGAACGGCATGACCCGAAGGCAAAGCCTGTGGCTAAGCCGGCTGCTGTGCCCGAAGCCAAAGCTCAAGAGCCTGTTAAAGCTTCGAAGCCGAAGACAACTGTGGCTAAGCCTGGTCAGACTTTTGCCCAGGTTGGCACAAAGAAGTTGACAGAAGTTGAGTTGAGGAAAAGAGACCTCATCGAAGCTGAACGCCTGCACGCCGAAGCTCAAGCCAAAGCTAAGGCTGAGAGAGAAGCAAAAGAGAAAGAGAAAGCTGATAGAGAAGCAGCTGATCTAGAGAAGCAAAGGAAGGAGCTGGCCGAGGCGAACCAGCAAGCTGAAGCGAAGCGCAAGCTAGCTGAAGCTAAAGCTCAAGAGGCTAAGGCAGCCGCCGAAGCCAAACAACTTGCTGAAGCTGAAGCCAAACGCCAAGCTCAGCTTGATAAGAGAGCAGAAAAATCTACTAGGGCCGCTCAAAAGGAAGCCGCTGTGGACATGGTGCCGAAGGAAATTCCCCCGAAGCCAGTCGCAGCTCCTGTCCCCGAAGCCCAAGCTGAAGCTGAACACAGTGAGCACAACTTTCCAGATGCTAGGGAAGGTGAACTGTGGGACTGTCTGGGTCTGTGCCAGACATATTTCAAGCTTGCTGAAGCCATTCATCCTCACACTGTGGATATTGGAGATACATATATCTCACCTAATCTTTCAGCAATGATCGAAACTTTGTACAATCAGCTGAGAGATCTGCATTCAAGGGATAGATCTGAAACTGCAAAGATCCTGAAATTTCAGAAGAAAGCAGATGAAGAATCTGATGAGGATTTCAAGAGCGAAGCGACTGCTGCTTCGAAGAAAATTGCTGCTGTAAATGAGCAAACCAAGCAGAATCTTCAAATTTTTCAAGGCAAGCTGAAATCCGCTATCGAAGAATGCTGCAAAGCACATAATGCTTTGGTCATGGCGCTTGACTCCAAGAAGCGCGAAGCTATGGTCCAGCAATTAGCTTCGCCTCTTCCAAAGCTGCAATCTAGGAAGAGACGACTGCTTGCTGACACCGAAGAAGTTGATGAAGTCAGCTCCCACCCAACCAAGAAAGCACCAAGAAAGGCATCGCCCCCACGATGCAAAATAATCAAACTTGGCAAACCATCATCGAAGCCATCCGCCCCCGAAGTTGCTCCACCTCCACCTCAACCCGAAGCCAATCCACCCCGTGTTCAAACTCCACCTCCACCTCAACCCGCTCCACAACCATCCACTCAAGATAACTTTGCACCACAACCATCTCCACCCCATCAAGCCACTCCTGACAAAGATTACTCTTCAGCTCACTCTGCTGAGGAGTCAGAAGAAAAAGAAGAAGAAGCCCAAGTGCAAGCTGGACGTGCCGAAGCTGATGTCGCAGCAGAGGCCGAAGCCAATGAGTTGGCAATCGTCACTCAACCGCCGAGGCGAATCGCAGATGCCCGAAGGCATTGTATTCCTGCTCAAGACACCCAGCTGGACTCCCTCTACCCCAGAGAGACTTTTCCCATTTTCATGGGAAAAGGAACTTCTTCAAGGCACGGTCCTGAATTTGACATTGAAGTTCATCGCAAGAAGCTTAGATTCTTTGGCACTAGTCCATATGATTCACCAAGAACAGCTGATGACCTTCGTTTCTGGACAGCAGAACAACAAATCCTATACACAAAGCTTTACTGCCAGAAAGGTGTTCTGTTTAGACACAGATACTTGGATATGCACAGTTTATCTGCTGCCACCTGCTTCCAGAACATAGTTGAAACTATCGAAGCTCAGAATCTCACAGGATTATTTGCAATGGAAACACCATTCAACTCCGAGCTAGTGAAGCAATTCTATGCTACTCTGTATGTCTCTGGATCCCCAGAAGATACTAGCACTTGGACTCTTGAATGGATGATTCAAGGGAAAATCTTCAGGATGTACTCCGAAGAATTCATGGAAATTGTGAACATTCCAAGACACACTGGCAAACTTGCAAAGGTTCACATGTTACCGGATCCCACCGAAGCTGAATTCGCATCTTTACTGGATCCCGAAGTCACTGGAGATCTCATGCCAGAAAACATTCGCCCGAAGCATCTGGTGTTCAATTCCAAGACATGGTTCTATATCCTGTCAAACTCACTGATGCCTCTCAGTACAGCGAATGAAGAATCAAATATCCATTATCCAACTCGTCATGCTCTATTGAAGCTCACCCATGGACATGTGTTTGACTTCGAGGATTGTTTTCTTCGAAACATGGTACAAGCCGCTGAATTGGTAAACCAACTGAAGCCATATGCTCCTTGGCTGCAAGCCATTTGCAACCATGGACGCAGCGAAGAATTCACAGCGAAGCATCACCCGAAGCTGTTCTGTCCTCCGGTCCGCGATACAATGAACATCTTCAGGCGGCCAAATGACCCCTTTGCAACTTATGTAGGAGTCAGACAGCACATAAATGAGCGCAATATGTCGAAGCGTTACCAGAAGGAAGTGTATCACTTCGAGGTTGCCATTCGGAATACTCAGTTGCTAGAAAATTTCATCGAAGGCAATCAGCGTCAGATGCAACATCTATCTGATGAGATCAATCGCGTTGGAAACATTGCAATGAACAACAACCAATACTTGAAGGTATTGAAGCGTCATTCATGGAAAGGACTCAGAAAGTTTAACTCTGTGAAGAAACTACAAGCTGACCGCATATTCAAAGAATATCCTCATCTGCAGCGAAACTTTTCCAGAAATGATTCGGTTGATCGCCCCAACCCCAAGATCCCACCGCTGGAGAAAATCGAAGAAGTACTATTTGTTAACTCCGCCGAACATATTCGCCCGGATACATTCTCTGATGAAGACTCCCACACGTCGAAGCACGAAGACGATCCCCTCGATGACAGCGACCTTGAATTGCTTCAAGCGCCGATGGACTTCGACGAGGAAGAGTCACTGGCTTCGACCGAAGGCGATACTTCAGGAGATGAATCTTCGTCAGGCGAAGACATTCCGCAGGGTCCCAGGGGTGCAGCTAACGCGTAAATGCTCTCGATCTGCCTCTCAACCTTTTGTCCTATTCATGACAAAAAGGGGGAGAAAGTAGCATCGATTGAGTTTAGATTCGCTGCGGGGTTTAGGGTGTTGATTCGATTCGTTTTTGCGTGTGTTAAGATTCGACAAACATTCCATTCACTTCGATTGGGTTGTATCTTAACGTTTTTCTTCGGTTGTGAACTGTGTTATCTTTGTATATGTTAATAACCCCGTTCTTGCAAGCTGCTCTCCTATATTTTATCTTGCAGGTGGTTATTTTCCTTAAGTTCACAGGTCATTGGATGATTGCATATTCTTCAAGACAAATTATCTTTGTATGCAATTGATTCGCTAGGATATGTGTTAGGTTTCCCATTGATGATATTCTTCAACAAGCATTTACTTCGATTATAAAAATCTTCGATGCTTGCATTCAGGGGGAGTCAAAAGCTTCATATCTTAGAGTTTGCTCTCATCTCAATTCAAAATTCCAAATTTATTATCAATGCCTGTTTTGTCAACAATAGTCCAAAAAGGGGGAGATTGTAAGAGCAAAGTTATACCCTCATGAGTTTTGGATATTGTTGGTCAAAACAGTAGAGGAACTAACAAGTTTTCTAGTGTGAAACAGATGGTTAGGTTCCTGAAGTTATTGGTTGGTGATAAAGCTTCAACGAAGATTTACTCATTTATCGAAGCATATCCTCTGGAGCGAAGCTTATCACGGATGTCGACCCCTAAAAGGATAAGGAATCCTGAAGCACATCCTATCGAAGAAAGTGATCAAGATGGCGCAAGACTTAGTTGTTTCTGCGTAGTTCTTTTTACTTCTTTGAGTCATAGGAAAAACCGTACTATCAAGAGGGTTTTAGTAAATGTATTTCGAAGGTTTTGATGAAAAGACTCAGATCGAATCTAAACCAGTGAGAAGCCAGAGTCGAAGAAATCTCATGTGAGCTAGGTAATGCTTCACCAGCGAAGACTTTGTTCTTTCGGCTCCTGAAGCATAACCAAGTCCGTGAGTCAGCTTTACTTGGACAGCAAGTAAAGTTGCGCATTGATTGGAAATATGACCGTTGGGGACAGGTGTCAAGCTGTCACATCGGGTTACTTCAGTCATTTCGCACCTTGGGATTGCTGCCTATAAATACGCCACCCCCACCCTCATTGGCGGGGGGGGGGGGCTGCTCCAACATTGATTCCCTACTGAGGAGAGAGAGAGAGAGCAACCCCACCGAAGCATTTCAAATACCGATCCACCGAAGCATAAGTCCTATTGATCTGAGTTGATTCATTATGACTTAGGAAGAAGTTTGCTAGCCTTGTTATCTTGGAGAACTGCAATTCTCCTAGACGGTTAGAGAGTTGTTCTTCAGAGAGCAAAGAGTTATTGTCGCCTCGAAGTCCAGTTTGTCAAAGGTTTCGGTGATTTCCTCAATAATCAACCAAGAGTGAAGAACTGACCAAGCTCTAGGAGATTGGTGCAGTGGAGAAATGGACGGAGAGAGGTTAGCTCCTGTGTTCAATCACAAGTCCCTCCAACCAGACGTAGCACTTTGCAGAGTGTGAACTGGTCGAACAAACATCGCCGAGTCAAGAGTTCGTTTTACTTTCCGCACTTACATTCTGTTTGTCAATTGCTTCAGAGTTCTGCTTCGATGCAATTGATTCGATACTTCTGATTCACTATGTTCTGCTTCGATCACGTTCTGCTTCAATGTTTACCTTTCTGTTGAATAGTTTCGATTGCTGTGTTAGGCTTCACTTCAAAGTTTCATGCGAAATTTTGAAGTGATCATTCACCCCCTCCCCCTCTGATCACATACTTGGTCTAACACTCATCTTGTTCTACGGGAAGTTAGGACTAGGCTCATCTATGTATTTACTAGGACATCTCGTTGATTGCTTCTTTGTAGCTGTAGAAGTGTTGTGGTCTTCCAGAGTCATCATTCCATAGTGTTTCTTTGGAAGTGATGTTTGTTGTCTTGTTGGTTGTCTCATTTTTCTTCCCGACACAGCCGTTATGTTGTCCGACTGTGACTTCGATGCCGTTGCATTATAGTCTTGTTGGCTTAGCTTAGAAGTATATCCTAAATCCTATTCCGATTGTTGATTCTTATCACACAGAATGTCAGGTGGAAATTGTTCTGTTGATTTCAGTCCCGGTAATAGAGATGGTGAAGATCCTGCGCCACCTCCTTCTGCAGAGGAAATCATGATGGAGGCTGAGCAGAATCGTCATGATCAGACACGTCTTCTAGAGCGTATTGAGCAGAACACTTCTCATCAGCGTCATAGTGTTGTTACCATCCAGGACTTCATTCTCCTCAACCCGCCAGTATTACGATGTTCTTCTGAGCCCCTTTATGCCGATGATTGGCTTCGTTCCCTCGAGCGTAAGCTTGAGACATCCCATGTTGCTCCCGGTGATCGTGTACTTTCTGGAGGGTGCTGCTCTTTAGTGGTGGGACAATTTTGTAGCAATGCAGCCTGTAGGTCACGTGGTGACTTGACAAGAGTTCTGTGATGATTTCCGAGGATACCATATTCCGGATCAGCTGATGGAGCGCAAGAAAGAAGAGTTTTGCAATTTGACCCAAGGAAAGATGTTTGTTCATGAGTATAGGACTGAGTTCACTCGTCTAGCATGTTATGCCCAAGAGGAGATATCCACCGACGCCAAGAAGCAGGCAAGGTTCCGCAAGGAACTTAGCCCCGTCCTTCGTCATGACCTGAATCTTCATGAGTTCGTCAACTTCCAGGATTTAGTCAACAAATCATTCAAGGCCGAGTATGGAAATGAGTTGTACGAAGAGTCTCATAAGCGTGATCGTGACTCTCGTAAGTGTGATCGTGAGTTTGCACCATATTCTAGCTCAGGTTCTCAGAAACGCTGTGTATGGATTCCCTTCAGTGACGTCAGTCATGCTGTAAGTGCTTCTAGACCATCAACCACCATATATCGTCCACCTCAACCCAATCTTCCTCCTTGGAATTTTGTTGGACAATCAAGTGCTCATGTTCCTTGCATTCCACGTGGTGTTTGTTTCCAATGTAGACAATCAGGCCACAATGTTCGAGAGTGTCCCCAAAATCATGTAGCCACCACACCTAATCCCAAGCAAGCTTTTCTTTGTGGTAAGCCACAACCCAAAACTTCCAAAGTTCACACTCCTGTTAAGGAACATGGGTGGCTGAACCATGTATCTGTGGAGGAATCCCATAGGGAAACTGACGTTGTACTCGATACCCTTCCTGTCAACTCCATCCCAGCTTCTGTTCTTTTCGATCCAGGAGCATCTCATTCATTCATATCCCAGGATTTTGCACTGTCACATGACATCTCATTTTTTATGTTATCCACACCCTTAGTTGTGCATGCCCCTGGATCTAAATGGCACACCACCATGGTGAGTCATGAGAATGAAATTTCAATTGAGGGTTTAGTGTTCCTTGCTTCACTTATAGCCCTCAAGTCTTCAGACATTGATTTCATCCTAGGAATGGATTGGTTATCAAGACAGAATGTTGTCCTTGATTGTAAAGCCAACTCAGTTAAACTCACCCATCCTTCAGGCCAGACAATTTACTACACCTCACCAAGCTCTAGAACCCAGTTGCATTTTTGAATGTGCTTCCCCTTCCTGACATTGAAGATATTCCGGTGGTTCGTGACTTCCCGGATGTCTTTCCAGAAGAGTTGCCAGGCATACCACCTGACATATCTGTAGAGTTTGTGGTAGATCTTATCCCAGGAACCGCCCCAATATCCAGACGCCCATATAGAATGGCCCCACGTGAGTTAGCTGAGCTCAAAATCCAACTTGAAGCTTCGTTGGCAAAAGGATTCATCCGCCCTAGCTCATCGCCATGGGGTTGCCCCGTTCTGTTCGTAACGAAGAAAGATGGAACAGAAAGGATGTGCGTAGACTATCGCCCGATAAATCTAGCGACGATAAAGAACAAGTAACCACTGCCCGGGATCAATGATCTTTATGATCAACTTGATGGATCCTCTGTCTTCTCCAAGATGGATTTGAGATTAGGCTATCATGAAACCAAAATCAGAAACGAGGACATTCCCAAAACGGCTTTTACTACTCGTTATGGTCTTTACGAGTACACCGTCATGTCCTTCGGTTTAACCAATGCCCCAGCCACTTTTTCGCGCTTGATGAATTCGATCTTCATGGAGTATTTGGACAAGTTTGTCGTAGTTTACCTCGAAGAACGAAGAAGAACATGCTGAACATCTTAGGCTGGTATTGATGAAACTTCGAGAGCATCGCCTATATGCCAAATTCTCAAAGTGTGAATTCTGGCTACCAGAAGTGACCTATTTAGGCCACGTGATTCCTGCAAAAGGCATTGATTTCAATCCCGAGAGAGTTCAGGCCGTCCTTGAGTGGACTCCACCTGAATCAGTTAAGCAAGTTAGGAGTTTTCTTGGCTTAGCAAGCTATTGTCGCCGCTTCGTTGAGAACTTCTCCCAAGTTGCAAAGCCTCTAACTGAACTCTCAAGAAAGATAAGAAATTTGAATGGACCCCCAAGTGCGAGGAAATATTTCAAGAGCTAAAAAGAAGATTGACTTCTACGCCCGTACTTGCGCCTCCAGACACCAAAAAGGATTTCGAGATCTATTGTGATGCTTCACGACAAGGGTTAGGATGCATACTTATGCAAGATCGACATGTGGTAGCTTACGCTTCGCGCCAGTTGCGTCCACATGAAGAGAACTACCCTACCCATGATCTTGAACTCGCTGTCGTAGTTCATGCCCTGAAAACTTGGCGACATTACCTCCTTGGTAATCGTTGTGAGATCTATTCCGACCACCAAAGCCTCAAATACATATTCACCCAGCCAGATCTTAATCTCAGGAAAAGACGCTGGATTGAGTTGATAAAAGATTATGACTTAGGAATTTCTTACACTCCAGGAAAAGCCAAGTCGTAAGTCGTATTGTAACAACCTCATGTTACAACAGTATCAACCACTTCTTCATGAGGAAATTCGAAAGCTTAATCTTGAGATTGTTCCTTATGGATTTCTTTCCACCTTGGTAGTGAAACCAACTCTTGAGGATCAAATAAAAGCTGCACAGAAACGTGCTCGAGGTATCCGATACATCAAAGGAAACATTGCTAGTGGTAAGGCTAATTTTTTTACCCTAGACAATGAAGGTGTTGTATACTTCGAGAACAGGATAGTAGTACCGAAGAATAAGAACCTTAGACAGCTGATCCTTAAAGAAGCCCATGAATATCCCCTCTCGATTCATCCCGGTAGTACGAAAATGTATCAAGATCTACGCCAGAGATTTTGGTGGACTAGGATGAAGCGAGAAAGTGCTCAGTTCATTGCTGAATGTGATGTTTGTCGTCGCGTGAAGGCAGAACATCAAAGACCTGCTGGTACTCTTAGACCTTTGTCCGTCCTTGAGTGGAAATGGGATAAAGTCAGTATGGATTTCATCACTGGCTTTCCAAAAACCCAGAAAGGAAATGATGCCATCTTCGTGGTCATTGACAGACTTTCAAAAGTTGCTCACTTCCTTCCTGTTCGCGAGTCTATAACTGCTAGCCAATTAGCGGACTTGTATGTCTCCCGAATCGTGTCACTTCAGGGTGTTCCTTTGGAAATCAATTCAGACCGTGGCAGTCTTTTCACTTCTCGGTTTTGGGAAAGTTTCCAGAATGCTATGGGAACCCACCTCTCCTTTAGCACCGCTTATCACCCCCAGTCCAGTGGTCAAGTAGAAAGGGTCAATCAAACTCTCGAAGACATGCTCAGAGCTTGTGTTATCTCTTTCGGAAAGAAATGGGAGAATTCTCTTCCTTTTGCCGAATTTTCGTATAACAATAGCTTCCAATCTAGTTTGGGCATGGCTCCTTTTGAATTTCTCTATGGACGGAAATGTCGAACACCCCTAAACTGGTCAGAAACCGGTGAAAGACAATTCTTTGGAACGGGTATGATTCAGGATGCAGAAGAGCAGGTTCGCATTGTTCGTGAGAAATTGAAAACAACCCAGTCTCGTCAGAAAAGATATTATGATCGTCATCATAGGGAAGAAAGCTATAATCTGGATGAGCAGGCTTACCTTCGGGTTACTCCTATGAAGGGTACCCATCGCTTCGGTATCAAAGGCAAGTTAGCTCCACGTTATATTGGTCCCTTTCGCATTCTCGCTAAACGTGGAGAAGTTGCCTACCAATTGGAACTACCACCTCACCTCTCCCAGGTTCATGATGTATTCCACGTCTCTCAACTCAGGCGTTGCTTCAAGGACCCCATCCGTGAAGTAGACCACGAAACGCTTGATCTCCAAGATAACCTTTCATATCGAGAGTACCCTATTCGTATTATTGATGAAGCCGAGCGTATCACCAGACGTCAGAAGATCAGATTCCTCAAAGTGCAGTGGTCACATCATTCAGAGAAAGAAGCCACCTGGGAACGAGAGGTTCGTCTATGAGCTGAGTACCCCACCCTCTTCCCGACGACTTCTGAATCTCGGGACGAGCTTCTTTTGAGTGGGGGCGAGTTGTCAGAACCCTAATTTAGGTTTGTGTTTTTCCTATCTAGCATTTTTTGCATCATGAAAATTTTTGCAAAAGAAAAAGAATTGGGGAAGCAAAAAGCCTCAACATAATTTTTAATAAAAGGCCACACAAAAATCTTTTTCCAAAAATGCTTTGATCTTTTTGAAAAGTCTCATAAATGAGCATGATCACATTTCAAGTGAAGTGGGTCCCACTTCATGCTCTCTGATTTTCCTAAAAGTCCAAAAAGCCTTTGGAAATTAAATATTTAATGTATTTGCAATTGAAATTATTTAAATATAATTTCAATAATTCTGAAACTTTGTGAGTGGACTTATATGTGTCACACAAGCTCACAATAAAGTTTTTGGAATTTTATAAATTGGTTTGGTTTAGAAATCAAATCAAAAACAGAAAGACAGAAAAGAATAAAAAGAAAACAAAAGAGAAGGAAGCTTACCTGGCGCCTAGTGCGAGGCCCACTTACCTTCTGGCCCAGCCCAGCCCAGCCGCCACTGCCCTTGTCTTCTACCTCAGGCAGCCAGGCAGTTGCGTGCCCGGCATGCCGACGCCGTCGCCACGCCACCTCCCTGCCTGCCTCCCCTGCCCTATCTCTTCGCCAACGCACGCCCTGGAGTCGCCCTCTCCATTTCCCCCCTCTCTCTAGCCCTTTCTTCTACCTCCCCGGCGAAATCCCGCGCGGTCCCGAAACCCTAGCAGAGCACGCAGCTGCGCCCGCGTGGCCAACGGCGACGAGAAGCGCCACCGCAGTGTCTAGCCGCTCCGTCGTGGACGACTTCGTCGATTCCTCCTGTCACTTCGAGCAAAGGAGCTACCTACGCGACACCATCTTCATCGAGCCGCTGCGGCCACCGAGAACTCCGGCGACGAATTCCTCCGCCGACAGGACCTTCACAGTCGCGCCGAGCCCCTCGTAGTGATCCAGGTGAGCTCACGGTGATCCCCCACCTTTCCGTTCCTCCTCCCGCGCCGTTCTTCGCTTTGCTCGACAAGCTTAGTTGTCCGGCCGCCGCAAGCTCCGACATTGCCGTGGCCCGAGACCTCCCCTTGAGCCCCCACTCGCCCTACCAGATGCGCAAGCGTGGGGGGCACACGCCCGTACCCTCCAACCCCCTCCCCGTGCCCTCCGGTAGAGCGCCGCCGTGTGCAGAGGCCACCGGCGTCAAGCCGGCCATTAGGCCTAACCCCCTGCTAACCTCCCCCCCCAGTGTCACAACCCCAAGTTAGGTATGTGCTAGGATCAGAGGTACCTTGCATTCTTGCCAAAAATTCAAAAAGAAAATCAAAAATGGGGAAAAAGAAAAGCCCTGAGAATTTAAATCAAATGGCCAGATAAAAATCTTTTTCCAAAAATCATTTGAGTATTTGGAAAATTCCTATAAATGGTGCTGATCATTTTAAAAATGGTTTGGGAGCAATCCCATGCTCATGGAATTTTCTAATATTCAAACAGTGGCTTTGGAAATTAAATAAAACCCTATTTGAGTTGAAATTCAAATTATTTGAATTTCAAAAATGCTCAAATTTTATAAGTGGCTAGCTCTTTAATTTATGAGGCCATATAAAATTTTTCATCATTTATAAAAATACCTAGCTATTTTATTAGCTAGGTCAAACATATTACAGAAAATATAAAAAGAAAAGAAAACAACACAGCTTACCTGTCGCCCACCAGCGAGGCCCACCTCCTGTCGCCTCGGCCCAGCCCACCGAGCCGCCTTGTCTTCTTCCTCCCCGCCCCTCCAAGCACCTCGCTGGAGGCAGAGCGCGGCGACGACGACACGACGAGGCTCCAGGCCCTTCTAGACCTCCCCCTCCCTCTCTCTTGTGCCACGGAGCCGCACACAACCCCCCCGCACCCCTTCCTCTCTCACTAGACCTCCTCCCCCTCTCCCCACGCCGTATTCCTCACCTTCCCGAGCGCTTGCCGGAGCACGCAGTCGTGGCCGACGCGGCCAACGGCTCCGTTTAGCCGCACCGCCGTGTCCAGAAGACTCCTCGACGTCGTCTTCTTCTCCGTGCCAGAGGAATCGGCCCCGGGAGCCCGAAGCACGCCGTCCCCTTCGTCGTTCTCATTGCCGGCCGCCGCGGAGTCTTCGCCGGAATTCATCACCATCTCGCTTCCTCCGGCCCCGTCGGGCTCGTCAACGCGCTCAGGGTGAGCACGCGCTCGTTTTGCCCCATCTCTGGCCCCCTCCCGTGCCTTCTCGCGAGATCCCGACGAGGCCAGTGGCCCGGCCACCGCCGCAGTTGAGCTAGCCGAGCTCCAGAGCTTCCCCAAGACCCCCCAGTGGCGCCGTTGGATGCGCAAGCCTACGGGCTACGCGCCCGTCCCCTCCTCAGCCGCCCCCGTGCACTCCGGCGAGGCGCCGCCGTGGCCAGAGCCACCGGCGTCAAGCCGGCGCCATTAGGAGCCTAACCAGAGCCCTAAACCTCTCCCCTCTCTCACTGATAGTGGGCCCCAGGCCACCCCTAATCCCCTTTGTTAGCTAAACTAACAGGGATTTAACCCACAGAGACAGACAGGTGGGGCCCCTTGTCAGTTTGACTCGGGTCAAACCCCCCTGACGCCAGCATGACACCACAGTGACGCATTAAAGGATTTTTTTTCCAGAGATTTAAATTATTACAGAAATTCCAGAAAATAGGACAAACTTTGGAAATTCATAATTAATTCATACCAACTCCAAATATAGCAAATAATATATGAAAAATGATCAGGAGAAAATTATCTTTCCAAATATGCAACTTTCAACTATGTTGGAGTTGATTTTAAAATGGGACCAGTAGCATATGTCATTTGGTTTATTTGAATTTAATTCAAATTCAAATCAATTGATTTTGCAGCTTGGACCATGGAATTATGCTACATTTCACCTACACTTAAGAAGCTTATCACAAACATGTTTATTTGGATTACAAAATACAAATGCTAGCAAATGCAACTTGGACCAATTTAAATACATTTGGAGTTTGAATTTGAATTCACTTTCAAATCAACTTCAATTAACTTGTTGCAATTGAAACCTAGATCACATCAATGCAATTCACATCATTTGACAACATAATCATGTGCTTGAGCATTGCAACTTATTTATGCTTTGTTTATATTGTTTGCTCGGATAGAAGTGGATCCGGAGCTCGAGATCACCCCCTTCGTTGAAGACTCCGTTATCGAAACCTCGTCAGCAAGGCAAGCAAACCCCCATTGATCATGTCGATAAAATCCCACTTCCCTCTCATGTATCGCTTATGCATTGTTTAGGATGATCACCATGATAACGTTTCTATCGCATAGTTGAACCCATATCCTTTGCATGACCTATCATCTTGTCACAGTAGTAAGCAAACCACAATCCTAGCAGATGTAGGGGTTGGTTGATATCATGTGGCCCCTGCAACTGTTACTGCTTATTGCATGCTTAGTGGTACAATGAGGTTGCTTATGATGTGAGTCGGGATGATAAACATGGTGTTGATGAAAGTGAAACGTGTTGGTGAATCTACCCTAATACAAGGTGAACGATGAGAGGCTGTGTAGGAGTACATAGTGGGTTGTCTCGTTGAACACCGCCCTAAGCCCGAGTTCTTGTGTAGTGATCCAAGAAGAAGAGTACAACCACACATTGGGCTCACTGAACCCTCTCATCCTAGTACCTCACCCCGTTCGAACCCCAAGAATCGCAGTAGTTCGGAGTTCTGGTAGGGCTGTGGCACGGTCTGCGAAGTGGATGAACGACTTTTCAAGACCGGCTTGGGACCCTGCACACATCGTTTGAGGCTGTACTGGAACCTCGGCCGGACTTCCATACGGATCCCCCTCAGATAGGCGACTCTCTGGACTAGAACGGAGCTGTGGGCGAAGTGTTGTGGTGGCATCATCGCTGTCACCTCTTGAATGGTGACACGCAAAAGGCGGTAACTGATGACTAGTGTGTGTAGCGGTACACCCTTGCAAGGTTAACAAAACTATTCGAATAGCCGCGTCCGCGGTTATGGACTGCTTGGAGAGCTGTGCTCGATTATTAGACAACTTGAACTGGATACTTCTAAAACTCGCAAGATAAGCGTGAGTGCTATGGTGTGCTTCTCGTGGGGAAGTCGAGGAAGTAACCATAGTGGTGTAATTGGTTGAAGAGATGTAGTGGACTCGTGTACGCTTCTTACCTCAAGTCTGGTACTCGTAGTTCAGGACTAGCCAAGTCAAAGCTGGCACTTCTGCAAGTGAAACCCCACCTCCCTTTACCTTGATACATATGCTTGAGTAGTATAGCTCCTATGTAAGTCTTGCTGAGTACGATTTTGTACTCACGTTTGCTTAATCTATGTTTTAGATGAACCCACCGACCCCGATGGTGGATTTACCCGAAGCAAGAAGAATGAAGACTCAGACCAAGACCAAGCTAGTGTAGTCCCAGTCAGACGACTGGTTCCCTCGAGGAGGGCTTGTTTTTTTGATAAGGCTTCTCTAAGCCATTTGTTAAACTTGTCTGTACTCAGACCTACTTGCTTCCGCTTGTCTGTTGTAATGTTGGATCACATGCATTGTGATCTCTGTGTGCACTCTGTAAGAGTTATTAATAAAGATTTATACTTTGTAGAGAATTGCAATGATACCTACTGTTCATACAAGGCATGTCTGCTGCGTGTAGGTTTATAACATGCATGTCTTTGTATGGGTTTTCGAGACCTTAGTTGTGATCTGGCTGGCGGTCTTTTATACACCAAGTGGCCCTTAGATGTGCGCAGCTTGGGGCATCGCGATGCGATTGTTCGAGACTCTGTCTCGTGCACCCTTTGATGTATGATCGAGCCCGCCCTAGACCCCGACTAAGTGATCGGGCTGGAGTAAGTCTATGTAAGGGTTATAATACAATCGACAGTATGGTTGAGGCGACTTGTCTATGAGTATGGGAGTTCACCACCCATATCATTTAGACTTGTGTGCGGACGATGAGGACCCATTTCAGTTGATCATCCGGCCTGGATGGGACGCCCCTCACGTTCGATGCTTTCCGAGAACGTTCTGTGCTTGGCCTTGTCTGCTTAGACAAGTGGGTACGGTTCTCGGCTCTCCATATGATTGTGTTGTAGCGAGGCTTGCATAAGCTAATCCCGGGTCCCGACACCCAGTCTATGAAATGTGGGCCCTAAAGGCTAATTAAACCAGCTAGTTTAATTTAAACCAAGGATTAATCCCCAGTCACTAACCAGAGGGCCCCACTGGTCAGTTGACCAGTCAACCCGCTGACGGTAGCATGACGTAGTGCTGATGCGGTAATTCCTTTTTCTGTTTAATTTTAAATCCAGAAATTCTAGAAAATAATCAAAACTGTGAATTTGAATATCTTTTAAACCGTAACTCAAATTGAAATGTTTTTATATGAAAAATGATCAGAATAAAATGCTCTATCCAAATATCAAACTTTTATCCATGTTTGAGTTGTTTATATTGAGGAACCAGTAGCATTTTTCTATATGGATCATTTGATATAATTCAAATAAATCACTAATGATATTCCAACTTAAACCCTTGCTATGCAGTCCACTTCACATGAACATAAGGAACATAACACACCCATGTTCATCATCATATAATGCCATATTAAATGTGCATTGCAATATTTTGAATGTGTGCTTTAATTCCAGTGCTTCGGTGTTTGCATCTTCTCGGTAGAGTTGATCTCGGAGACGAGTTCAACCTCATGTCAGAAGATTAGTACATCGTAATCGTCAGCAAGGCAAGCACCCCCTCTTTGATCATGTCGATAAAATCCCAATTCCCTCTCACTCTTGCTTATGCATGTTTAGGATGTCACCATGATACGTTCTACCGCTAGTTGCACCCATTCCTTTGCATGACCTATCTTTTTGTCACAGTATTAAGCAAACCACAATCCTAGCAGACGTAGGAGTTGGTTGATATCATGTGGCCCCTGCAACTGTTACAGCTTATTGCATGCTCAGAGTTTACAATGAGGCTACTTTGTTGTGAGCCGGGATGGTAGTGATCATGTGAATGATGGTGGTAACGTGTTGGTGAATTTGACCTAAACAAGGTGAACGATGAGAGGCTGTGTAGGAGTACACAGTGGGTTGTCTCGGTGAACACCGCCTTAAGCTCAAGTTCTTGTGTTGTTATCCAAGACTAAGAGTACGACCACACATTGGGGTCACTGACCCCTCTCGTCCTAGTACCTCACCCCGGACCAAGTCCAGGAGTCGCAAGTAGTTTGAACTTTAAATGATCTCAAGCAGGTACATCAAGGTAAGTGGTGGACGTAGGTTGTGGGCTCGTTGAATCAGGTGATCATGATCGAGTTGAGCTTGATGGCAGTCACACAACGTTTGAGGCCGCAACGGAAAAATCGGCCGGATTCCGATCGTGGTCCCAACTCAAATAGGCGACTCCCTAGGACTAGAGATGGAGCTGTGAGTGAAGTGTCGTGGCAACATCCTCGCCGGTACTCGCTTGAAGGGTCCACTCCCAGGTGGTAACTGATGCTTGCGTGTGCGTAGCAGTACACCCCTGCAGGGTTAATGAACTATTCGAATAGCCGTGTCCACGGTTATGGACTACTTGGAGACCTTTACTTGATCATAGACAACTTGAACGGTTACTCTAAAATTGCCTAGATAAGCGTGAGTTCTATGGCGTGCTTCCTCGTGGGGAAGTCGGGGAAGTATCCATAGTGGTGTATTGGTTGGAGACTTGTTACTTGGACTCGTGTACGCTCCTTACCTCTTTCTGGTATTCGTAGTACAGGACTAGCCAAGTCAAAGCTGGCGCTTCTGCATTGAAACGCCACCTCCCCTTTGCCTTGATACATGTGCATGAGTAGTATAGTTCCTATGTAAGTCTTGCTGAGTACGTCTCTGTACTCAGGTTTGCTTATTCTATGTTTTAGAGACGAGACCACTGACCCTGATGGTTGCCTCTACCTCGAGCTCGACGTGGACTAAGTTATATAGTTCCAGACAGCAGCATGTGCCCTTTGGAGGGTCGTTGTATTTTCTTTTAGGCTTCTTAAGCCATTTGTTAAACTTGTCTTTACTAAGACATAATTTTCTTCCGTTGATGTTAGATGTAATGTTGGATCATAACCATGTGGTCTCTGCTTGTAATACAACTACTATGTCTGCTCTATTTAGCAGAAGTTATAAAGACTATGAGTTTGTAGAGTTCATGTTGTGATTACCTGTTGTTTACACTAGACAAGTATGCTGCGTGTATGATTATAACGTGCATGTCTTCGTGTGGGGTTTGATAGCTTAGTTGAGTTCTTGCCGGCGGTCTTTTATACACCAAGTGGCCCATAGATGTGCGCAGCTTGGGGCATCGCGATGCGATTGCTCGTGACTCTGTCACGTGGCACACTTTGTTGTATGATTGAGCCCGCCTGAGACCCCGACTTAGAGATCAGGCTGGAATCTGTTTATGTAAGTGTTATGATTCAATAGATAATATGGTTGAGGCGACTTGTCTATGAGTATGGGATTTCACCACCCATAAACATTTAGACTTGTGAGCGGACGATGAGGACCCATCTTAGTTGATCATCCGGCCTAGATGGGATGTTCCTCATGTTCGATGCTTTCCGAGAGTGTTTTGTGCTTGGCCTTGTCTGATTAGACAAGTGGGTACGGCTCTCGACTCTCCATATGATTGTGTTGTAACAGGAATTACGTATGCATATTCCGGGTCCCGACAGATGTATTGCCAAGTTTGGTGTTTATCAAGAAGTGTTCTTGATGAATGTGTTAATGGAAGAAAAGTGAAAGTTCAACCAAGGTAATTGACCTTGCCTCCAGATGTCAGAGTAGCGCAAAAGAATATGTTCCAGAAGCAAAGCTCTACAATTAGAGGAGAAACTAATGATAATGATCATGATGTTTCGGTTAAAGATCTTACTGAACAAAGTAGGATTCAAGAATACATATTTGCCCTTGTGCAAAATAATATTCATGATTCAATTGTCAAGTTAATAGACCAATACATACCTACGAACTACAAAGAAGCGATGGTGGACCTAAGTACGAGATATGACTATGAGTCATGAAATCCTATATTGAGTTACATTTAAGATTATTTGAATCTTATCAAGTAAAGAGGTTACTTGATATTCTCAATAACTTCAAAGTTATAATGAATAAATGTGAACATCAAAGAAGGAATTAATATCGATTTATCACAAAGAATGTTTCTGACAAATTCAAAAAGGTTGACTACAAAGTGTAGTGATGCTTGAGTCAACGGGATATGCACTATGATTGATCCAAATTGTTATTCCTCAAATTCTGTGTTTAAAGAAGTGTTGTAATTGGTAAAAAAGAAGGTTTTGGAAAATGTATGGTACTAGTGTCTCGTAACCTGAATTCTCGTTTTGATGGATGATCAAAGGATTTTGGACTTAGCCAAAATATCGAGGAAACATGCATTTGCATGAAACTGAGTGGGAGCTGAATAGTTTTCTAAACTTGATATATGGAAGACATATTTTGAGTGGGAGCTATGGGAGTATCATCCTAGTCTTATATGTGTCTGACGTATCTAAGTGGGAGTTATGTGGATGTTATCCATACCTTATATGTGACTGACATATTTGAGTGGGAGCTATATGAGTGTTGTCCTGAACTTAATATGTGCTTGACATATTTGAGTGGGAGCATGACAACAGTCTCATATGTGAATAACATATTGTGAATGGTGTATTTGGTATTAATGATTATTTGAATCTTTCATAGATGAAGATGAATAAGTATTAAGCATTAAGATCTATCAAGATAGATTAATGTGTTTAATAACATTGAGTCGGAATACTTTCCTGGATAAGATTCTAAAGGAGTTCAGAATGGGACAAGTCAAGAAGATAGTTCTTACTTGTATATCCAAGAGAAGTATCGAGTTAATCTCAGTACAAGAACAATGGTTAAATAAAAGAAAGAAATGGATGCGCTACATCCTCTATGCCTCAGTCATAGATCCTTTCATATAAAACCAGAGTTATGTACTCAACGTAATGTGACCCAAGTTCTTATTAAGAAGAACATGTTGTGATATGATTTATGAGTAAATCATTGAACAAAGAGTTAAGTTTATCCTTCAGAGTCTGGGGAGAACTGAGGATACATCTCTAATTTGGAAAGGATAGTGGACTTGACCATAAATGTTATGCTGGTTCAAGTTCTAGCACTAACCTAGAAAATTGAGATATCATGCTAATGAATGCCTAAGTTGAAAGAAACATGGTTAGACATCAAAGTTGCATACAATGCACTAAGGATTAAATGTACATTGATGTGGCTGCTTTAGAAGTGGCAAGAGTAATATTCTGGCTTAAGAAGTTCGACTTCTAATCGAGTGTGTTTTTTCAGTGTGCATGACTAAGTGAAGTGCCTCGTGACCCAACAGATGTCATTGCTAAAACACAATAAACGAAGTCTCACTCTACCACCAAATATATATATACCTTGTCATTATAATGGATAATGAAGTAATGTCAAAACTAGGTGACATTAACGATTTGCAAAAAGACATACAGATCTGAATGGTACAGACCGTTGATACGACCTTTTCCACAAGCAAGCATGATCAATAACCATATACATGATATGGAGTTATGATCCACAGAAAAATGCAACTAGATTATTTGTACTCTAGTGCAAGTGGGAGACTGTTGGGAATGTGCCCTAGAGGCAAATAAAATATATTTGTTAGCATATTCCATTAGTTCATAATAAGTTTTATACTGTGCTATAACTGTATTAAGCGGAAACATTAATACACGTGTGGTATAAAACAACTAGGTCCCTAGTTAACTCTAGTATACTAGTCCATTGGAAAATCGGATGATCAAGGTTTCCTAATCATGAGGACATAATCGCCTATTGACACTGGGGTCGTATCATTGGGAGAATGATGTGATGGACACAAACCCACCAGAAGTGTTGCAATGTGATCGAGTCACATAAGTTCAACATTGCGATAACTACAACGTAGTGACCAGATCCTTTGACCGTAATGATCATACGTAATTACTATCTATTAGGATGCTTTGATCTGCATCCACCGCCCGACTGAAATATGTGGCCATAAAGGTGTACTTTGGATATTTCGAAATAGATACGTTAATGAGTATGCAAATAGATCAAAGCGGGATTTGTCCATCCGAGTTACGGATAGGTACTCTGCGCCCACTCGGTGATATTACATCATAAAGATTGCAATCATGTGACTAGATCAGAGGGTTGTAATATCACGGGAATGAGTAAACATGTTTGTCGGTAACAAGGATGAACTAGGTACATTGTATACCGAGGATCAAACCTTGGACAAGCAAAGTACCATAGGACAAAGGGAACATGACTCAACGTTAACGGATCCAACAGCGATGAAGTTCATTCGATGGAAGCGTAGGGGCTATCAAGGATTGTAACCAGGTCCAATTGATTAGTCATTGGTCAGAGAGTGCCTGATCATGTCTGTTGTTTCCCGGACCGTAGGGTGTCACACTTAAGGGTATTCGACGCAATAAGGATTGATTCGGGATCATCGGAGAAATAAGAGAGAACACTGGAATTGTTCCGTTGGAGGCCAGAAATGGTTCTGGGTATTTTGAAAGGTTCAACATATTATTTAATAATGTTTAAATCTGTTTTACTATTTAATTAACAAAATAAAATATTAAAACATAATTAAAATAGAAGAAAAAGGCATATGGGCCTAAAGAGGCCCATTAGGGGAGGAGGGAGCCTCCCCCCTTGGCCCATGGCGCCAAGGGAGGGGCCCACCCCCCTTCCCTTTGGTATAGTACCACATGGGAAGTTGAGGGAGGTGTGCACCCCTCCTTGGCCTATATAAGGAGGGGTAGGGGTGCTCTTTTCTTCATAACTTTTGATTTGAGACAAGTTTCTCTAATCTCTCTTTTTCCTATTTTGTACTTCCTCGAGTGGACTCCCCTAGTTTGGAGTCTACACTTGGTTGGGGATTTCTCCACCATACACACGTCGTCGTGCTGCTGGAATCGGGATCCGAATCCATCTTCTTTCCGCTGCTCTCCTGGTTCGAAGCCTGGAGGGAATGTCGGGTACACCGTATGTGTGTAATCCCGCGAGGCACTACACTTATGGTGTTACTTCATCATCGTGGACGTGTCGTGACGTCTTCACGGACAACGTTCCGACGGGGACACAGCCCCGTCATCGGTCTACAAGGACCGGGTGGCTTCTGGAGTCATCGTGGATTTGCGCGGCATCGGGAATTGCCGGTACGACTACATCAACCACGTTCACGCGGGAACGTTTCCCGCTTAACGGATTACATACTGGTATGTGACCTATTTCCCTCTGTTACTTGCATCGCCATAGCATAGGTCTTGGTCTTAGGTCTTGTAGGTTATGAAAAATTATTGTTTTCTGCCCCGAACCCCAACATTGTCGTGGATTAGATGGTTCCACTCAGAGTATGGGCTCAACTTCAACCAAAACCCTCCCGCTAGGTCTTTCCTTTGGAACACGGTGCGAAAATTTCTCCCCTCTCTTCGGGACATCTCCTTCGTCCTTGCTAACAATTGTAATACAACCTTTTTTTGGCTCAACTCCTGGCTTACATCTCGGCCTCTTGCCATCACTCACCCTCACCTCTTCTCCCACTCCACCCATCAATCGGTCTTGGTTTGTCAGGTCATGCAGAATGGTTTACTCGCTAACCTTCGGGATCGCCTAACCACTATTGCTTCCTCGAAACTGCTTGAAGTGTTGTCTTTGTTGCATGATTTTTCACCCTCATTGTCTCCGGACAAGAGATCTAAACCACGGGCATGTGTTCTCCCCCATGTGTGCCTACTCGTTGCTCGCCCCTGTCCGCAACATTGACCTCACGCTTAAGACATATGGAGTGTCTTCGTCCCCATAAAGGTGAAAATCTTTGGTTGGCTTTTTCTTAAGGACATGCTGAGAACCACGGAGAACCTCCTTCGCAAGTCGATCTCCCCCGACTCCGCATGTCTGAGATGCGGCCATCACCTCGAGGATGCGGCTCACATGTCCATCCACTGGCCCGAGGCATCCCAGGTCAGGACCCGATTGGGCTTCTCTCCTCCTGCCGCCTTCGACCACCTGTAGGATATCGCCACTCCACCCGGCCTTGACATCAACCTATGGCCTTCAATTGCACTCACGATTACATGGAAGATTTGGGATTCTAGAAACGCCCTAGTATTTCGTCAGGACTCTCACTCCCCCCTCACTATTGTGCGTAATATTGTATCTGACTTCTCCCTCTAGATCCACCGTTGTAGACATAATGCTTCTAAAGAGGAAGTTGCCGCATGGCAAGACTACCTCTACTCCCGCTCTATTCTATGATGTAACACGGATTTTCCCTAACTCTTTAAGTAATATATTTAGGCGGGGATTCTCTCTCCTCCCCCCCTCCGGTGAGTTATTCACAAAAAAATTATAAGGGTTTCGAACGAAAACTCAAATGTTACAAAGACGTTACTTTTTTTAATTTATTTCAACTTCAATCTTTTTATGTGTTCAATATGTACCAATCAAAGCCACATCCTCAAATTCCAAACCATCTTTGAATTTAATTAGTAAAGAATTTTAGTCTAAAGATTGCTCAAATAATATTGTGATCCTTCTTGAAATCTTGTACAGAGTACAAATTTACGCACTCTGGTATCTGGTCGACATCATACAGGTGGGAGGGGTTGTGCGTGTGGAGACCCCGACGCCGACGGCCCCTTCCCCGCCACCGCCACCATATCCACCTTCGGATCATGATGACCGTGGGAACGGTGGCGGATCCCCGGGGAGGCGCCGGCTAGAGTGTGGACAAGCGGCCTGGCAGGCCTCGGCCTCGCCTGGTCGGGCGGCGAGCTCGGCGGCGTCGGCTCCGGCGCCGGTGGAGGAGGATGGGCTCGGCTTTGCGTTGGGGCCACAGTCAAAAGCTCTGGCGTCTGGCGCTGGCGACAGGAGTGATGCAGAGGCTGATGCTGGACATGGGGCTAGCTGCTTCTTGCCTGACAAAAGCGTGCTGGGCCAAATCCGTGGCAGACGCGTGGAGGAGGTTCCTTTTGACCAGATATCTTCGGTGCTTAGCTGTATGGGGCCACGCCCATCATCCCCTCGCTCTCCGGACCGTTACAGCCATTGTGGAGGCGTCTCGACACCCCTAGACGGATCCCCAGCCTCTGTTAATCACCCACGTGGCAAGGGGTCTGGCGGGCGGATGTTGGAGGGATCCCAAGGTGCGGTTGAGGGGGACATTGGTCAGACAGAACTGGGCCACCCTCTCCAGGCGATTCAAATTGGTGGGCTGGTCGTAGAACTGCCACGATCAGTGGCCTGAGAAAGCTTGGGTCTTCAAAGCTGCGGCCTCTCCTTCTCGCTAGGTGGGGAGATGGAAGTGGACCCTTCCTTGCATGGGGATGGAACGCCCGCATGCACACCCTTTCGGGACTGGGTGGCGGTTAGCCTCTCGGCTGAGGTGGAGGGGCCGACCGGCAGGTTATCCCTACGCCCGAGCCTGGTCAGGATGAAACGGACAATGTATCCCTAGCCCCGCGCGCCCAACCTGCTCCTGAATCGTCCTCCCCCTGCACCCAACTATCGGAGCTATGTTCGGAACTTAGACGTGTGCTCTCTCCGTTGCTGTTGCAACCGCAGGCACGTGTGCTTCCGGTCAAGAAAAGGAGGCCTAGACAGAAAAGAGCTCTGATTTCCACACCTCGGCACAGTGTGCGCATTGCCAAGGGAAGAGGAGGCTCTGTGGCCACGAAACAACATGCGGTGCTCATCAGGAAGTTGCGCTTGGCTAATGAAGGCGAGTCGATTGACGAGGAGGCGTTGCGAGCCTACGTGGCCCTGTTTGATCAGCCACTCTCGGATTGTCACATCCAGGCGATCTTGGCGCTCTTCGGGTGGGATGCTACGGCCTTGCCACTCCAAGGCGAGGACGGCATGGTGCGGGAGGCCAGTAGACCCTCCCGACGGTGGTTTTTGGAGGGTCTTTCCCATGTCTACACACCCACCCAAGATCCTCGTGTGGAATGTGCGCGGTCTCAACTCGCGCGCACGATGAAACGCCATTTTTCAGGTGGTGGCAGCATCGAGATTTAGCGTTGTTTGTCTCCAGGAGACTAAGTTGGAAGTGGTTAATGTGGACCTTGTAAGGAAATGTCTTGGGAATAAATTTGAGCACTTTTTTATGTGCCGGCGGTTGGTACATGCGGTGGCGTGCTCCTCGCTTGGGATGCACTGGCTATCTCCTTCTCGAACCCGCATATAACTTCAAACACCGTTATGGCTCTAGCCCAACAGCCCGGGAGCAACCCATGGTGGTTGACGGCGGTATACAGACCGGAGGGGGACGCTAAAAAGATCGCATTCTTGGAGGAGATTAGTGATGTCCGGGACCTACATGCCGGGCCTTGGTCCTTTCTTGGAGATTTCAACTTGCTAGTCAACCCAGAGGACAAGACCCGGGATAGAATAAATAGGCGAATGATGAATCGCTTCCGCGCACTTCTAAACAAATTGGACCTCAAGGAGTTGTATCTCAACGGCCGGAGGTACACGTGGTCGAATGAGCGTCGTGAACCCACTTTGGAGAAGATCGACCACGTCTTCATCACCAATTCGTGGGAGGATTTGTACCCCGCGAGCATGCTCACGGCCCTGGGATCTGCCGTGTCGGACCATGATATGTCCCAAACGTATCTATAATTTATGCTTGCTCCATGCATGTTTTGTGTGACTTTGCCATGTTTTTCTTGAACTTTCATACACTTTTAAGCATATTCGAACTAACCTCTTAACTCAGTGCACCCAGTTTCCAGTTCCTGTTTTCTGCTGTTTTTGTATTTCAGGTTTTTCGGCCATTAAAAGTGCCAAATAAATCCCGGAAAAATTATATAAAAAATCAGCTACCCGGAAGCTTCCCGAATCACCAAGGAAGGAAGGGAGTGGACCCACCAGGGCCCCAGGAGGGTCCCTGGCACGGCCCCACCCTAGGCCGCGCTAGGAGGCCTCTTGGCTGCCCTGTGGCCCCTCTCGGTGCCCCCTTTGGCCTATATTTACCCCCCGTGACGGAAATCCCTAAGATCGATCTGCTATTCCCGTTCTCCTCTCTATTCTGTCGCCGCCGCCGTTTCAAGATCGGGGCTGCCAGGAGAAGCTGCCCCGGCACCCTGCCGGAAGGAGGAATCCCCTCTGGAAGACCATCCATCGCCATGGACGCCTCCCGGATGTGCCGTGAGTAGTCCCCCTTGGACCATGGGTCCGTGACCAGTAGCTATGTGATGTACTCCTCCCCTCTTTGTGCTTTCACTTTCGTGACCTCGTGAGCTGCCTCACATGATCGAGGAACTTCAGTAAATTTCTATGTTGCTATGCTGAGTTTGCCGGGATCTGATAGATTATGAGATTATGTTCAGATTGTGATGAGTAATATATTTGGTTCTCTTTTATATTTGTGTTCTTTAGTAAATTCTTGCATGTTCTCCGTTGTCGTATTTACTTTGGCCAAGTGATTTGTTGCAACTCCAAGAGGGAGCGTTATGCTTGATTGTGGGTTCAGCCCCTTGATGTCTAGCTTGAGTGACAGAAACATGAGACTAGGGGATGTGTTGTTGTCACCAGGGATAAAACAAAGGTGCTTGTACCTGCGGGTGCAAGGATTGTTTACTTTACGAATAGTTCTTTTAATGCAGTTGTCTGTTGCTTTGAGTTCACACTTTGGGTGGGATTCGCAACTTAATACCAGCGAGATGTTCTGGATAGATATCTCAAGGTGGATGATTCGTAGTAGATGCAGATGGATTTCGGTCTACTTACCTTGGCGTACTGCCCATTGCTTTTGTCCTCTTCCTTTCTTTTGTAGCATAGTTAGCATTGCGGTGCGTTTATAATCCTGTCAATTGCTTAGCTGTGATTTGTTTACCTCGCTAGCACTTTTATCGTCTTTTGGGAGAGAGACATCACTAGTGAACATCACGGGACCCCGGTCCATATTCACACCATTGTTTACACCCTCAATTTACTTTCAGCTTTTACTTTCAGTTGCACTATTATTATCTCTTGCGTTGATCCTTTGTAAACAGCAAGGCTGGAGGAATTGAAAACTCCTCTGTACTCGCTGGGAGCAAAGTTACTTGTTGTGTGTGCAGGTCCAAGTCAACATCGTCTCCATCCGTCAACAGCTTCTGCGCCGTTGACACCTTCTGGTATCTCTTGGAGTCCTACTGGTTCGATAACCTTGGTATCTTCACTGAGGGAAATTTGTTGCTACGCTACATCTCACCTTCCACTTGGGGTAACCAACGAGGAGTGAGAGAACTATCATCACCGTATCAGACCACTGCCCGCTTCTGGTGGATTTGGATGTTGAGTTTAGGGTGGGTAGGCGTTTCATCCTCGAGAGCTTATGGCCCAAGGCCGACGGGTTCCGGGAGACGGTGGAGGAGGCCTGGCGATCAGTGCCCGCGGGGGGAAACCCATTCACTGTGCTGGATGACAAGATGCATGCGACGGCCAAGGCACTTCAACAGTGGGGCGATAGGTGGATCGGAAACGTGCGCCTCCAGCTCTCCATCGCCATGGAGGTGATTGCGCGTCTCGATGTGGTGTTGGAGTCGAGGAGCCTCTCGGATCAGGAGCTCAGCCTTCGGAAGCTCCTCAAGCGCAAGCTTCTTGGTTTGGCATCGCTTGAGCGCACGATCACCCGGCATCGCTCTCGGCTCTTCCACCTACGGGAGGGCGATGCGAACACGGAGTTCTTTCATCGGCACGCGCGAAAGAGGCTGCGGCGTAACATCATCACCACACTCCAAAATAATGGAGAAGTGGCCACCGCGCAGGACGAGATCATGGACGCAGTGGACAGCTACTACGCGGACCTTCTCGGACGGGCGCCGGCCAGGGTGGGCGCGTTAAACCTTGATGTGTTGTATCTCCCTTCGTACGATCTCAGTCATCTGGAGGCACCGTTCACGGTTGAGGAGATCGAGCGGACGATTAAGACCATGCCGCTCGACAAAGCCCTGGGCCAGGACGGGTTCACGGGGCGGTTTTATGTGACTTGCTGGCCCATCATTAGGGATGATTTCATGCGGGCGCTGGAGCACTTCCACCGTGGTGACATGAGGGGACTAGCGGCAATAAATAAGGCGCTGGTGACGTTGTTGCCCAAAAAATATGGTGCGGTAGATATCAAGGACTTCCGCCCGGTGAGCCTTGTGTATAGTGTGATCAAGATCTTCGATAAGTCCATGGCTACTCGACTCACGTCGGATTTTCCTAGGCTGGTAGGGCACCACCAGAGCGCCTTTGTGAGGGGACGCTCGCTACACGACAACTTCATGTTGGTCCAGTGCACGACACGGCGGCAGCATGCGCTAAAGGAGCCCACAGGCATGCTCAAACTCGATATCTCAAAGGCTTTCGACTCGATTCAGTGGCCATTTGTGCTGGAGGTTCTGTAGAGAATGGGCTTTGGGGAGAGATGGATTTCGTGGATTTGTGGCTTGCTTGCCTCCTCCTCCACTAGGATCATGACGAACGGCGTGCCGGGCAAGCCTATTCTCAATTGTCGTGGCCTGCGGCAAGGGGACCCTCTCTCTCCCATGATCTTCATATTATGCATGGAGCCACTGCATCGCCTCTTTGAATACGCCTCTGCGCGTGGAATCTTCGCCCCACTGGCAAACATCGGGCTCCATCAGCAGGTCTCCATGTTCACGGAAGATGTCATGTTGTTTTTCAAGCCATCAGCGGCCGAGTCAAGAGCGTGTGGGACAATCCTAGGGTTTTTTACGGATGCCTCGGGGCTGGCAGTGAACATGGCTAAAAGCGCGGCCATTCCCATTAGGTGCGCTCCGGAGGACATCACCAGTGTGAGTGCGTTGCTTGGCTGTGCCGTGTCGGGATTCCCATGCACTTATCTGGGACTTCCCTTGGCGCTCAGAAAGCAGACGGCAGCCCAGCTTCAAGGACTGGTGGACAAGCTCGCAGGCCGCCTGCCGAGTTGGAGGGCGGCAATGTTGCCCAAGAGCGGGTGCCTCATCCTCGTCACTTATCTGCTCTGTGCCATCCCGGTACATTCCATGCTTTTACTAAACATTCCGAAGAAAACCATTGCTGCGATGGAAATGATCTGTCGGGGTTTCCTGTGGTGCGGAAGGAAGGATGCTAAAGGTGGCAACTGTAAGATGGCGTGGTGATACGTCCAAAACGTATCTATAATTTTTGGTTGCTCCATGCCTCTTTTGTGTGATATTGCTATGTTATTGATGAACTTCCATACACTTTTGATCATATTTCGACTAACTTATTAACTCAGTGCACCCTAGTGTCAGTTCCTGTTTTCTGCTTTCCCCCATATTAAAAGTGCTCCAAAAATTCGGGAAAATCCAATAAAAATAAGCGCTTCGGAAGCTTCGGTAACCACCAAGGGGGGGGGGGGGGCAGAGGGGACCCACCAGGAGCCCAGGCGCCCTCCCGGCGCGCCCTAGGGTGGGGCCGCGCCAGGGGGCCACCTGGACCCCTTGTGGCCCCCCTGGCTGCCCCCCTTCGCCCATATATTTCCCGTGACGTGAAACTTCTGAGACGAGAACCCTTTTCCCGATCTCTCCTCCTTTCCGCCTCCGCTGCGCTTCCAAGATTGGGAGCACCAGGAGACCTCTTCCCGGCACCCTGCCGGAGGGAGGAACCGCCTCCAGGAGCTTCTCCACCACCATGGATGCTTCCCGGATGAACCATGAGTAGTCCACCTTGGACCATGGGTCTATGATCAGTAGCTATGTGATGTTCTCCTCCCCTCTTTGTTCTTCATGGATTAGACCTTGTTAGCTTCCCTACATGATCGAGGCACATGTGTAATCTTTCTGTTGTTGCTATGTTGAGTTTGCTGGGATCCGATGGATTATGAGACTATGTTCAGATTGTGTTTGAGTAAAATATTTGATTCTCCTCTTTTATATTTATGTTCTTGAGTAATTCTTGCATGTTCTCCATTGCTGTTTATTGCTTTGGCCAAGTAGTAGGTAGTGACTCCAAGAGGGAGCATTATGCATGATTGTGGGTTCATGCCCCCCGATGACTAGCTTGAGTGACAGAAACATGAGTCTAGGGGATGTGTTGTTGCCACAAGGGAGAAAACAACGGTGCTTGTACTTGCGGGTGCAAGGATTGTTTACTTTACGCAAAGTTCTTAATGCAGTTGTCTGTTGCTTTGAGTTTACACTTTGGGTGGGATTCACAGCTTAATACCAGCGTGATGTTCTGGATAGATATATCAAGGTGGATGATTAGTAGGTAGATGCATATGGATTTCGGTCTACTTGTCTTGGCGTACCGCCCATGCTTTTGAGCCTCTTCCTTTCTTTATAGCATAGTTAGCATTGCTTTGCGCACATGATCCTGTCAATTGCCCAACTGTAATTTGTTTACCTCGCATGGGTATTTTATCGTCTTTTGGGAGAGAGACATCACTAGTGAACATCATAGGACCCCGGTCCATATTTCCAATACTGTTTACACCCACTATTTATTTACTGCTTTATTTACTTTTCTGTTGCTATCACTATCATTATTATCCCGTGCGTTTTATCCTTTGTAAACAACAAGGCCGGAGGGATTAACAACCTCTCTGAACTCGTTGGGAGCAAAGTTATCTGTTGTGTGTGCAAGTCCAGGAGAAGCAAGTGATTCTTTTCAGACGGTGCATCACTTGCCGAACCACCTACTTATCGTTGCTGGAGTCTGATACGTCCAAAACGTATCTATAATTTCTGCTTGCTCCATGCCTATTTTGTGTGATATTGCTATGATATTGATTAACTTCCATACACTTTTGATCATATTTGGACTAACCTATTAACTCAGTGCACCCCAGTGCCAGCTCCTGTTTTCTGTTGTTTTTCTATTTCAGGTTTCCCCCATATTAAAAGTGCTCCAAAAATTCGGAAAAATACAATAAAAAATCAGCGCAGAAGAAGCTTCGGGAACCACCGAGGGGGGGGCACGAGGGGACCCACCAGGGCCCTAGGCGCCCTCCCGGCGTGCCCTAGGGTGGGGCCGCGCCAGGGGGCCGCCTGGACCCCTGGTGGCCCCCCTGGCTGCCCTCCTTCGCCTATATATCCCTCATGACGTGAAACCCCCATGACGAGAACCCTTTTTCGCGATCTCTCCTTTGTTCCGCCGCCGCCGCGCTTCCAAGATCGGGACCACCAGGAGACCTCTTCCCGGCACCCTACCGGAGGGAGGAACCACCTCCGGGAGCTTCTCCACCACCATGGATGCTTCCCGGATGAACCGTGAGTATTCCACCTTGGACCATGGGTCTATGATCAGTAGCTATGTGATGTTCTCCTCCCCTCTTTGTTCTTCATGGATTAGACCTCGTGAGCTGCCCTACATGATCGAGGCACATATGTAATATTTTTTGCTGTTGCTATGCTGAGTTTGCTGGGATCCGATGGATTATGAGACTACGTTCAGATTGTGTTTGAGTAATATATTTGATTCTCCTCTTTTATATGTATGTTCTAGAGTAATGCTTGCATGTTCTCCGTTGTTTTTTATTTCTTTGGCCAAGTAGTAGGTAGTGACTCCAAGAGGGAGCGTTATGCATGATTGTGGGTTCATGCCCCCCGATGACTAGCTTGAGTGACAGAAACATGAGTCTAGGGGATGTGATGTTGCCACAAGGTGGAAAACAACGGTGCTTGTACTTGCGGGTGCAAGGATTTTTTACTTTACGCAAAGTTCTTTAATGCAGTTGTTCGTTGCTGTAAGTTTACACTTTGGGTAGGATTCACAACTTAATACCAGCAAGATGTTCTGGATAGATATCTCAAGGTGGATGATTAGTAGGTAGATGCAGATGGATTTCGGTCTACTTTTCTTGGCGTACCGCCCATGCTTTTGAGCCTCTTCCTTTCTTTATAGCATTTTTGCATTGGTTTGCGCACATAATTCTGTCAATTGCCTAGCTGTAATTTTTTACTTCGCATGGCTATTTTATCGTCTTTTGGGAGAGAGACATCACTAGTGAACATCATAGGACCCCGGTCCATATTTTCAATATTGTTTACACCCACTATCAATTTAGTTCTTTATTTACTTTTTCGTTGCTATCACTATCATTATTATCCTGTGCGTTTTACCCTTTGTAAACAACAAGGCCGGAGGAATTGAAAACTCCTCTGTACTCGTTGGGAAGCAAAGTCATTTGTTGTGTGTGCAGGTCCAGGAGAAGCAAGTGATTATTTTCAAACGGCGCATCACTTGCCGAACCACCTACTTGTCGATCTTGGAGTCCTACTGGTTCGATCTCGACCTTGAAATCTTTTCCAAGAGAAATTGCCGCTATCTACATCTCAACCTTCCACTTTGGGTAACCAACGAGGGGGCGTTAAATCATACCATCAAAAGCAGTTTCTGGCGCCGTTGCCGGGGGCTTCACTCTTCAAGATAGGGGAGTTGCACACTATCTTTTATCTTTGCTTTTTAGTCTTGTTAGTTTACCTTACAGTTTTTGCTTTAGTTCTCTTTATCAAAAATCAAAAAAATAGGTATCTTGCTTGCTGCTATTATGGGTTCCTCCGAGAACACCAAGTTGTGTGACTTCACTAGTCACAACAGCAATGACTTTATCTACACTCCTATTTCTACACCTGCTACTTCAGCACCTTTTTATGAGATTAAACCTGCTTTGCTGAAACTTGTAATGAAAGATCAATTCTCCGGTGCTAGAGATGATGCTTCTTTGCACTTAAATAATTTTATTGAGCTCTGTGATATGCAAAAGTACAAAGAAGTAGATGGTGATATTGTTAAGCTTAAGGTTTTTCCTTTCTCTTTGAGGGACAGAGCTAAAATTTGGTTTCAATCCTTGCCTAAGAATAGCATAGACTCTTGGGACAAGTGCAAGGACGCTTTTATTGGGAAGTACTACCCACCTGCTAAGATTATCCAATTGAGGAGCTATATTATGAATTTTAGGCAATTGGATAATGAACACGTTGCCCAAGCTGGGGAACGCATGAAATCTCTTGTTAAGAATTGTCCTACGCATGGTTTGACTACTTGGATGGTTATCCAAACTTTTTAAGCAGGCTTGAACTTTACCTCACGGAACTTGCTAGATTCGGCCGCGGGAGGAACCTTTATGTCAATAACGCTTGGTGCTGCCACAAAACTACTCGATGAGATGATGACCAACTATTCCCAATGGCACACCGAAAGAGCTCCAATAGGTAGGAAGGTAAACTCTGTCGAGGAGATCTCCTCCCTAAATGAAAAAGTTGACTTGATTATGTCTTTACTTACCAAGCAATCTCCTATTGATCCTCATGATGTTCCTTTAAATTCTTTGATTGCTCAAGATCAAGTAGATGTGAACTTTATCTCTAGAAACAACTTCAATAACAATGCTTATAGGAGTAATTTTGGTAGCAATCTTAGACCGTTCCCCTCCAACAACTATGGGAACAACAACACTTATCCTACCACCAAGAACTCCACTTCTGAACTAGAGAGTATGCTTAAAGACTTCTTCACTACCCAAAAAGCCTTCAACAAGAGTGTAGAGGAAAAACTAGACAAATTAGATAATCTCTCGTCGAAGGTAGACAATTTAGCCCATGAAGTAGAATTGCTTAAAATTAGAACTTCTCCTCTTGAGGAGAGGAAGGTCGCTCCTATGAACGCTATTCAAGTGCAAATTAATGAAAACATTAGCATGATGGCTAAACTTAAAGAGAGATGGGCTAGTGAATAGGAGGAAGAAGATAGAATTACGAGCCTTCCTACACACCATACCATTGCTACTATCCAAGTTGTTGAGGATATCCAAACTCTTAGCACCGAATGCACCCCTAGTCCCATAGGACCTATTAATGGTGATGCTATGACCTCAACAGTAGAAGAAGAAATTCCTATGACTATAGAAGCTACCAAACAAGTGAGCCTAAAGGACACCACTACCACTTTACTTGATAGTAGTGACCTTGATTTTGATAATTGCACCTTTTCTGAAGTTATTCGTTTCCTTCACAAGATGTCTAGAGACCCCCACACTAGCACACTTAATCTTGCCTTCACGGAGCATATCACTAATGCTCTCATTAAAGCTAGGGAGGAGAAGCTTAGGGTAGAAGCCTCCAAACCTAGAAAGCTAGAAGATGGTTGGGATCCTATGATTAAAATTAAGTTGAATAACTTCTCTCGCTATACTTTATGTGATGTTGGAGCTAGTACCTCCGTTATGCCCAAAAGAATGTGTGATATATTTGAATTGAAACCTTTTGATCCTTGTTCTTTTGGTGTTCGTCTTGTCGATTCTTCCATAAAGAAACCTTTGGGGAAGATCGATGATGTTCTTATCATTGTAAATGACAATTATGTTCTCGTTGATTTTACTATTATGGACATTGAATGTGAACCTTCTTGTCCAATTATTTTGGGTCGTCCTTTCTTCGCACCGTGGGTGCTGTTATTGATATGAAAGAAGGGATTATAAAATTCCAATTCCCTCTTAAGAAAGGGATGGAACACTTCCCTAGGAAAAAGATTAAGTTGCCTTTTGAGTCCGTCACACGGGCTAGTTATTTACTTGATAAGACTTGATCTATTTGCAATAAGCCTAGCTAATGGCTTTAAAGAAGCGCTTTCGGGAGGCAGCCCGCAACGAATTTAGGTTTTACTTTTTGTTTTTCTTCTGTTTTTAGTGGTCTTGATGATTGTTACTACTGTAGCAACATCATTTTATCTTTACTTTTCAAGCTTTGTGCAAATTATAGCCTCGTATGACAAGGGAAGTGAAAGTTGTGACATGCTGTCCAGAAATGTCGGGACCCGGGGTTAGCGTATGCAAGTCCAGTTAAGACATAGTCATATGGAGAGCCGAGAACCATACCCACTTGTCTAAGAAGACAAGGCCAAGCACAGAACGTTCTCGGAAAGCATCGTACGTGAGGGGCATCCCATCCAGGCCGGATGATCAACTGAGATGGGTCCTCATCGTCCGCACACAAGTCTAATGATATGGGTGGTGAACTCCCATATTCAAAGACAAGTCGCCTCAACCATACTATCGACTATCTCATAACTCTTACATAGACTTACTCCAGCCCGATCACTTAGTCGGGGTCTAGGGCGGGCTCGATCATACCACAAAGTATGCACGAGACGGAGTCTCGAGCAATCGCATCGCGATGCCCCAAGCTGCGCACATCTAAGGGCCACTTGGTGTATGAAAGACCGCCAGCCAGATCACAACTAAGGTCTCGAAAACCCATACAAAGACATGCATGTTATAAACATACACGCAGCACACATGCCTTGTATGAACAGTAGGTATCATTGCAATTCTCTACAAAGTATACATTTTTATTGATAACTCTTATAGAATGCACACAGAGATCACAAACATGTGATCCAACATTACAACACAAGCGGAAGCAAAGTATGTCTGAGTACAGACAAGTTTAACAAATGGCTTAAGAAGCCTTATTTAAACACAAGCCCTCCAAGAGGGAACCAGACGTCTGACTGGGACTAGACTATCTTGATCTTCAGTCGTCCAGCTCGATGAAGAAGCCACCTTCGGGCTCAGTGGGTTCATCTAAAACATAGATTAAGCAAACGTGAGTACAAAGTCGTACTCAGCAAGACTTACATAGGAGCTATACTACTCATGCACATGTATCAAGGTAAAGGGAGGTGGGGTTTCACTTGCAGAAGTGCCAGCTTTGACTTGGCTAGTCCTGAACTACGAGTACCGGACTTTGAGGTAAGAAGCGTACACGAATCCACTACTTTCTCCAACCAATTACACCACTATGGTGCGTTCCTCGACTTCCCCACGAGAAAGCACGCCATAGAACTCACACTTATCTTGCTGTGTTTTAGAAGTATCCAGTTCAAGTTGTCTAATAATCAAGCTAAGCTTTCCAATCAGTCCATAACCGCGGACGCGGTTATTCGAATAGTTTTGTTTACCCTGCAGGGGTGTACCTCTACACACACATGATCATCATTTACCGCCTTTGATCTCGACATCATTCAAGGGGTGCCAGCGAGGATGCTCACCACAACTGTTACCTCATAGCCGATCTAGTCCGAGAAAGCCGCCTACTTGGTTTGGCTACCACTATCGTGAACCCGGCCGGTTTACCAAAGTGGACCCAAGTGATGTGTGCGTGGTGCATAAGCCGGTCTCGGGTGAGCCGTTCTCTCACCTAGCATCCAGGCCACAAGCCTACCAGAACTCCGAACTATTGCGACATCTGGACATCGAAAGGGATGAGTTAGTAAGCTGAGAGGGGTCAGTGAGCCCAATGTGTGGTTGTACTCTTCATCTTGGATCACCACACAAGAACTCGGACTTAGGGCGGTGTTCAACGAGAGAACCCACCATGTACTCCTACACAGCCTCTCATCGTTCACCTTGTATTAGGTAGATTCACCAACACTTTTCTACTATCATCATCATGATCACTACCATCCCGACTCACATAACAGTATCATCAAGGTATCACTCTAAGCATGCAATAAGAAGTAACAATTGCAGGGGCCACATGATATCAATCAACTCCTACATTTGCTAGGATTGTGGTTTGCTTACTACTGTGACAAAATGATAGGTCATGCAAAGGAATGGGTTCATCTATGCGGTAGAAACGCATCATGGTAATCATCCTAAACAATGCATAAGCGAGACATGAGAGGGAAGTGGGATTTTATCGACATGATCAATGGGGGTTTGCTTGCCTTGCTGACGCGGTTCGGGTTCGGGGACTTCAACGAAGGGGGCAGCCTCCTGCTCCGGTTCCACCTCTACTCGACAAACAACAAACAAGGTAGCAAAGTAAATACAATGCACAATCACATGATGTAAGGTTGAAACTTGATGTATATGCTTTGATGTGTGAAGCAATTCCATTTAAATGGAGTATATTGCAAATTGAATTGCAAATTCAAACTCCAATTTGAATTCAAACTTAGTCAAGTTACATGTGACATTGATTGATCAATTTGAATCATTTGGAAAATTTGTATGATATGCCTCTGATGTGTAAGTGAAATGTAGCATGTTGCCATGGTTCAAGTTGCAAAAACTTTTGAATTGAATTTGATTTAATTCCATTTAAATCAAATAGCAAATTCTACTGATCACTTTTTAAATTCAACTCAAACAAAGTTGAAAGTTGGCTATTTGGATAGGTTATTTTCTCCTGATCATTTTTCATATATTATTTGTCCAATTTGGAGTTAATATGAATTTTCTATGAATTTCCAAAGTTTGAGCTATGATCTGGATTTTCTGGAATTCTTTAATTTATTTCAAAATCTGGAAATTCATTTATGGCGTCAGCATGACTTCATGCTGGCGTCAGGGGGGGGCTGACAAGTGGGGTCGGCCTGTCAGTGGCTGGGTTAAATAACCCGGTTAGTTTAAACTAACCGGGGGGGTTATGGGCTCCAGGGCCCCACCTGTCATTGACCTGGGGTCAACTAACAGGGGGGTTAACCCCTAATTAAGTGGACACGTCGGCGGGCCTGCCGGCGGCTAAACGCCGGCGTCACAGACGCGGCGGCGCTGCGCTATCTCCTCCTCCTGGCCTCCATTCTTTGCGCCAGGACCACCATTCGAGAGCCAGCGATGAGCTGCGTCGGTAGCACGACCTGCACGTCGCCGGGGAGGTCACAGACGACGGCAGCTTCAACCGCGGCGGCGACCGGAGCTACGGCTTCGAGCAACTTTTGCAAATCGGCCACGGGATGAAGTGTGCGTGGTGCGTTGGGCTGCTGGGGCCTCCAGGAACATCACGGACATGTTGGCGAGGACGAAGGCGCACGGGAGCAAGCGTATGGTCAACCGCGGCGGCAACCTTGCTCGGCCCCCATGGCGGATCGAGCTAGAGGGCGAGGGGGGGCCAGCTAGTTGAGGGGGAAAAGGCTGCTGCTCACCCTGAGTGCGACGACGAGGTCGGGGAGGGCAGAGGGGCGCCGGTGGTGATGGAATCGACGATGGCGCGCGACGGCTCCGACGAGATGGCGACGATGATTGCGGCGGCTACAACGGCTCCGAGCCCGATTACTTCTGTACGACGACGAAGACGAACACGGCGCGCGTCCTGGACATCTGGGTTGGGCTCCTCGGCGTCAATGGCCACGCGGGTGCGGTGGCGCGTCCTGGCGCAAGCTTCGGGCGTCTCCGATTCCGGCAAGAGAGAGGGAGGAGCTTGCTCTCGAGAGGGGGAAGTGGACGAGACGAACACGGGCGTCTCCGTGGCGCGTGTAGAAGGCTAGGGACGGGCCAGGCAGGCAGGCAGCTGCCGCCGGCGTCGGCATGCGCTCCAGCGAGCTGCTTGCCGCGCCGGGGGAAGAAGACAAACGGGGGGCTGCGGGCTGGGCTGGCTTGCTGGGCCGCGGGGGATGAGTTGGGCCGAATGGCCAGGTAAGTTTCCTTTTCTTTTTCTCTCTGTTTAATCTTTCCTTTCTTTTTCTGTAATTTTGTTTTGGCTCTGATAAAAATACCAAACCATTTTATAAAATGCTGAAACTTTTTATATGGCCTCATAATCATATAGACTAGCCACTCATAAAGTTTGAACATTTTTAAAATTCAAATAATTTGAACTTTATATCAAATATGGTTCTTTGATTAATTCCAAGGCACTGTTTGAATATTTGAAAAATCCATGAGCATGGGGTGGGTCCCACATCACTTGATATGTGATCACACTCATTTATAAGACTTTTCAAAAATCTAACATGAATTTTTGGAGAAGATTTTTATCTGGCCTTTTGAATTAATTCATCTGGGGGGGTTCCTTCTCCCATTTTGCTTTTGATTTCAAAGATTTCTTTTGAAAAAATTTTAACATGATGCAAGTGACTTACTAACCCTAGCACATTACCTAACAGAGGGTTCTGACAAGAAAACATATTCTGTCCTCGTGACGGGAAAAATCACAGAAAAATAGAAGTTCATCTTTTTTAGCTGAAATTTTTACACAGCCTGCTCTATACAATTACGGAACTTTCGTATGTTCTGAGTTTTTTTATTTGAGTTGCAGAAGTATCCCTAAAAAATTATTTACTACCTGCTGGTCTGTTTTTCACAGATTCTGTTCTGTTTTGCCTTTTCTTCGTTTTGAAAACCTTAAGCTTGCTTTTTCTTTGCATAAACTTTTTGGAAATCTTGAGAAACAGTAGCTCTTCAAGAATATACTTATTTCTAGTAGAGGAAAAATTATTTTATTATGGGTACTAACCTCGCTAATCAGATTATGATGAGTTATGTATGAAGGGAGTTTTCAAGTGTGCGAGGGAAGATGATAAAAGAAGATTCAGGAGTGTCAAGCGCTCAAGCTTGGGGATGCCCAGGCGTCTAAGCCTGGGGATGCCCCCATACATCCCCTTCTCCATCAACAATTATCAGTTCGTCTTTCGTTTCACTATATTTTTATCACTTCATGCGTTATGTGCTATGCTTGGAGCGTCTCGCTCTTAGGCTTTATTTTTAGTTTTCTTTAGCTTTTCTTGCTGTTCATAACAAGTTAGAACCCAACTTTCTTTGTGTGGGAGAGAAACACGCTCCACTTTCAAAATCTAGAACACAACATAGGATTTTCATGCTTATCTTTGCTGTGTGTGTTCTTTATCTTTTTCATAGCTGCTGCCATGTTTAGCTCTTAGTTTTCATGCTTATCTTTTTAAGAGCTTTTGTTTAGATTGTTGCTGGAACTCTCTTGAGTTTTCATGTTTATCTTGTTTAGAGAGTTTGCCTATTTCACTGAGTTGTGTGTCTTGACTTGACGTCGGTAATTGAGGTTTCTATTCTTTTGTAGTAGTAACTTGCAATAGTTTTCAGGTATTGTTTTGAGTAATGTTTGGACTTTTGGTGGCAAGAGCTTTAGCCTATTAGTGATAGATGTCGTATTTTGGGCAATCCGTGTTTATTTTCAAAACTTACAAAATTAGTTGAGAACTTTAGCTACTAGATGGATCACTACTCTTTGGAGGGATCGAATATTAGAGTACACTCACGTACCATGAGTCGAGGATGCGCAAGGATAACCAAACCCCCATACACTCCTCCTCGGGGTACTTGTCTCTTTGTGAAACCTCCTTATTAGATTGAGAGTTACCGATAATAAGTGCCTGAGTTCTTCGGACTAATGTGAGTATTCGAAAGTTGACACTTCCACCTTCCCATATTTTTCTAGCCTCTCATGTTCCGTGCATTTCTTTCTTCTCACTCCGAGAGTTGGTGTCCACCTTCGCCGGTACATCCAAACCCTTGGCATGATACGCTCTGTCATCATAAACCCCCTTATATCCTTCCTCAAAACAGCCACCATACCTACCTATCAAGGAATTTCCATAGCCTTTCCGAGATACATTGCCATGCAACATCCACCTTCTCATGACTTGATCTTCATGGCATACATGCTAATTTCTTGATCGATGAGCCGCATGCTAGTTGGGCCTTGCCCTAATCATTGCTACATGACGCGCTAGTATCATTGCATATCCTGCTACCCTGGCAGAGGCATACATTTGCATACTTCATGATAGTTACATCTTCTTTATGATTTGAGTACTTTTGTAAAGTGTGAAAGATTTTCTATACTTCTTGTAATATATAGAGTGTTTCCCAAAAAGTGAGGAAAAGATCCCAAAGAGGACAAAATCAAAAGATACCAAAGAGGAAAAAATTAAAAGATCCCAAAGAGGACAAATGAGAGAAATAGAAAGAGCCATTGAGGCCACCAAAAAAATACAAAAAAATAGAAAAAGGAGAAAAAGAAATAAAAAGAGAGAAGGGGGCACACTACTATTCCTTTTGAGAGATCCACACTCGTAATCCCTCTTATATCTTGTACTCCATAGAGATTATCATTCATGCATATAGCTATGTGGGGACCTTCACACTATATAACTTGGCTTGTATATTCCAATGATGAGCCTCCTCAAATGAGCTCTAGGTCTTCTTGAGCAAGCAAGTTGGATGCACCCCCACTAGTTCCATTTGAGAGCTTACCTTAGCTCACATGTGCATCCGTTGCATGGCAATCCCTACTCCTCACATCATATCTATCATTTGGCTTTCTCTCGCCTATGATTGTCCTCATTGATGTGAGCCCTTCTCACATTTTTTACTTCCTCCTCCACTATATTCTATCTTTGCCACCCTAAGTGTCAACTTTCTTGATTACGCTCATCCATTGCATGAGTGCTCAAAATGTCGAAAAGGAGTGGATCATTTTGACGTGTACCTGGCTAGTGGTCTGGGGATGAGTCAAGATAAGATTACAAAGAAGACCAAGTGTGAAACTTTAGTATATTAAGTTCTCAACACAAAAATATTTTTTTCTCGTATATCCCTTTCCCCTTTCTTGCACGCAAACACCATTTGGAGACATTCGAGTCACGGACAGCGAGAGCTCTTGCACCTTTATGTTCTTATGTTGCTTGTTTCAATACTAAATATAGACTCTTGCCTGTTATGACTTGAATTGAATTACATGCCTTGATTGCTTTACTTAAAAGTTCTTATATGGTTATTAGCATGTCACCAAAGAAATTATGCTTTTTATCATTTACCTACTCGAGGACGAGCAGGAATTAAGCTTGGGGATGTTGATACGTCCAAAACGTATCTATAATTTCTGCTTGCTCCATGCCTCTTTTGTGTGATATTGCTATGTTATTAATGAACTTCCATACACTTTTGATCATATTTGGACTAACTTATTAACTCAGTGCACCCCAGTGTCAGTTCCTGTTTTCTTCTGTTTTTCTATTTCAGATTTCCCCCATATTAAAAGTACTCCAAAAATTCGGTAAAATCCAATAAAAAATCAGCGCTTAGGAAGCTTCGGGAATCACCAAGGAGGGCCCAGAGGGGACCCACCAGGGCCCCATGGTGTCGCCTGGACCCCTGGTGGCCCCCCTGGCTGCCCCCCTTCACCCATATATTTCCCGTGACGTGAAACTTCCGAGACGGGAACCTTTTTTCGCGATCTCTCCTCTGTTCCGCCGCCGCCGTGCTTCCAAGATCGGGACCACCAGGAGACCTCTTCCCGGCACCCTGCCGGAGGGAGGAACCACCTCCGGGAGCTTCTCCACCACCATGGATGCTTCCCGGATGAACCGTGAGTAGTCCACCTTGGACCATGGGTCTATGATCAGTAGCTATGTGATGTTCTCCTCCCCTCTTTGTTCTTCATGGATTAG
Source organism: Bromus sterilis (assembly GCA_950022295.1). Classification (NCBI taxonomy): domain Eukaryota; kingdom Viridiplantae; phylum Streptophyta; class Magnoliopsida; order Poales; family Poaceae; genus Bromus; species Bromus sterilis. Next base: position 41,900,391 of record OX465595.1, on the reverse strand, counting down.
ACCTCGTGAGCTGCCGTACATGATCGAGGCACATATGTAATCTTTCTGCTGTTGCTATGTTGAGTTTGCTGGGATCCAATTGATTATGAGACTATGTTCAGATTGTGTTTGAGTAATATATTTGATTCTCCTCTTTTATATTTATTTTCTTGAGTAATTCTTGCATGTTCTCCGTTGTTGTTTATTGCTTTGGCCAAGTAGTAGGTAGTGACTCCAAGAGGGAGCGTTATGCATGATTGTGGGTTCATGCCCCCCGATGACTAGCTTGAGTGACAGAAACATGAGTCTAGGGGATGTGTTGTTGCCACAAGGGAGAAAACAACGGTGCTTGTACTTGCGGGTGCAAGGATTGTTTACTTTACGCAAAGTTCTTTAATGCAGTTGTCTGTTGCTTTGAGTTTACACTTTGGGTGGGATTCGCAGCTTAATACCAGCGAGATGTTCTGGATAGATATCTCAAGGTGGATGATTAGTAGGTAGATGCAGATGGATTTGGGTCTACCTGTCTTGGCGTACCTCCCATGCTTTTGAGCCTCTTCCTTTCTTTATAGCATAGTTAGCATTGGTTTGCGCACATAATCCTGTCAATTGCCCAGCTGTAATTTTTTTACCTCGCATGGCTATTTTATCGTCTTGGGGGAGAGAGACATCACTAGTGAACATCATAGGACCCCGGTCCATATTTCCAATACTGTTTACACCCACTATTTATTTACTTCTTTATTTACTTTTTTGTTGCTATCACTATCATTATTATCCCGTGTGTTTTATCCTTTGTAAACAACAAGGCCGAAGGAATTGACAACCTCTCTGAACTCGTTGGGAGCAAAGTTATCTGTTGTGTGTGCAGGTCTAGGAGAAGCAAGTGATTCTTTTGTGACGGCGCATCACTTGCCGAACCACCTACTTATCATTGCTGGAGTCCTGTTGTAATCGAACCTTGGTATCTTACACGAGGGAAATTGCTGCTATCTACATCTCAACCTTCCACTTTGGGTAACCAACGAGGGGGCGAGAAATCGTACCATCACGTGGGACGCCATCTGTAGACCCAAGTGGGCAGGCGGTCTGGGAATCCCGAACCTTCGGTGGCTTAACACGGCACTTCAGACGAGATGGCCATGGTTCCAGCGTATGGATAGGGAGCGACCCTAGGCAGAGTTCGAGATACAGGTGTCGGATGACTCTTGGGCCATGTTTAGGGCGGCAGCCATGGTTACGCTGGGGGATGGCAGGGGCACGCTGTTTTGGGAGGATAGATGGATTGATGGGTACAATATATGCGAGATTGCGCCGTCCATATATACGAGCATCCCAAGGCGGAAGAGGCAGATGTACCTGGTATTTGTGGCGATCACCACCGGCGGGTGGGCCCGAGACGTAGGACCTAATCTGACCGCTGGTGAATTAGATGAGTTCATGAGCCTGTGGGTTCGCACCACCCGGATCCAGCTTGCCGCGGGCCGGGATGACGCGATCATGTGGGCCTGGGAGAAGGACGGGTGCTTTTCGGCTCGATCCTTTTACGCGGCAAGGTTCATGGGCATGGAGGTGTCGTCGACGATAGCCTTCACATGGAAGTCTAGTGCCCCTCTTCGGTGTCGCTTCTTTGCGTGGCTTGCTCTACTGGATAGGTGTTGGACGTTCGACAGATTGGCCCGTCGGGATCTGCCGCGCCAGGACGCCTACCCCCTTTGCGATTAGCACGAGGAGATGATGCACCATGACGAGGATCAGCCTCGAAAAATCCCATGGTCAGGGACCCTGGATTTATCATAGAGAAGGAACAGGTTGGACGATACTCGTCGGCTAACAGGAGAAGCACTTCCTTCTCGATATTATTGCGTGAGGGGGCGATTACAAGGGAGGCCAAGGCGAGTTCTCGCAAGACCAGGATAGTAGATTGGATATTGGGTGTCAAGACGTCTCCCCTCCCAGCCTTTATATACTAGGCTAGGTCTCGGGGAGTCCGTCTTAGATTACAGAGATAGTTTCCTAACCCTAGTCTTGCCTTGTGCGCCAAGTCGTGCCTTCCATATCAGTCGTGGACTCCTACGTCGGTGCTTTGAGAGGGCCAGCCGCAGGCCCATTAGTGCTCCTTGCAGGCCTTCTGTCTTCCTACGCACCAGGTATCCTTACACGCAGGAGTCGTGCGGTCACCCCCTCGTCAGTAGCCCCTGAGTGCCTGGGGGACTCGAAGAGTCGCACAGGGACTCGAATTCGTCATTGTTTTATCATTGTAGGCGCAGCACAGCTGCGGGTCGTTGGCAGTCTCGGGCCATGACAATACCTGTTTCGAGGGATTGCTAAGCTGAAAGGGCCGAAGGAGTCGACTGGTCGAGCCTTGGTGAATTGCGCTAGTGACAAATACCGCAGCAGCCCAATCAAGCCCACGTCCCTCGACATGAACTTGAAACGACTGGTGTCTAGCAAAGTCACGCCGCTGCTGGTCTTATAGGATCAATTGTTGTCCGTCTGAGTAAATAGCCTTAGCGCGTCCGCTCGGCTCTTTCTATCATGCGAGTGCATGCAAAAGATCGGGAGTGAAGTCGCTCTGTGGCAAGTCCCGGCCAGGCCGTTCTGCGCAGCGGGGTCTTACCTACACGCTAAGCTTGTGTGGCATCTGGGTACAGTGTGTCGTACCCCAGGTATAATTGTTTTTGCAGAGGCACGGAGCCTGTTTAGCGATGCACCCACTTGGAATAAACGATCAAGTGAGCTATTAGTAGTCACTCGCGGAGCTTTTGCGTGCTCAGGCGAGGAATCAGGTAAGAAAAGCACCCACTCGGAAAGTCGTCGAGTATTTGATTGGGCCTTGCGAGTGGCCACTCAAGAGTTTTGCCATCTTCGAGGTGAGGGAGCACTCGAACTCTGTAGGTGCGTCGTTTCTGCTAGCGCGAGTAGTCACTCGAATACATTTTGCCTTCTGGGTGAGGGAACACCCGAAACTCTGTTTGTGCGAGTGGTCACTCGAGCATATCTTCGTCTTCTGGGTGAGGGAGCACCCGAACTCTCAGGTTTTGGCCCTTTACTCTGTGTTGAATAAAGATACTCCCGATGGGAGTAAAATATTTTTAGGAAAATATGTTTGCACCAAAGGATAGATGATCCTTGCAGGCCTCAGTGGTTTTTATCCTGATTCATTTTCATCTGTATGCCTCAATAATGAGCATTGCAATATTGTTTTTATGGATTACCGCCAATGATTCTTTGGTTTTTGAACCGTCACATCTTTAGACCAGTCATAATGATAGCCTGGATGACATGCTGCCACTGCGTGTTGGATTACCAATGCACGTATGGGAAACGCGCGCGATTTGACGCGTCCTTTACACAGTGTCGCCCGTGTGAAAACATCTTGTCTCGGAATTCATAACGCCTGACGTGTTTGGTCTTTGATTTAATGATGGCGCCTCCTGGGCTTCTGTATTTTTCCTGGTTTGCCCTTGGGTTGCGCTATAAATACCCGTTGCTTTATTGCTTGGGCTTGGTCATCCATTCTTCTCCTATCTTCTTCTTCTTCCTATGGCTCCCAAGCGGAGTGGTGGTGCTTCTGTCCGAGGTCGTGGCCGGCGTGGTCGTGGTGGCCGTACCCCTCGCTCTTCTCGTGGTGGGCGCCGTGGAGCTGCGGCGACGCCCCCTTCGTCTTGTGCGGACGAGGGTGTTTGGCGATATAACTTCCTTCTGCGCATTCTTAGTCGCACTGCTACTCGAATCCCTCTTCCATTCTCATTTGCCTTCATGATTTCTGAACTTCATCTGGGGGGTTTGTGGCTTCGGCTTCAGGGGTGCGCTCGTCCTCCTGCTTGGGTTGAGCTTTCTGTTGATGGCTCCTTCTTGATTTTTCTTGATGCTGGCTGGAGGTCGTTTTCACGGCGGCTAAACTTGCGTGATGGGGATAGTCTTTTCTGTCGTTTTGATGGTGAAGATACCCTCATTGTTCGTGCGTTTGATGCTGGTGGTTCTGGATCCATACTGACAGTTCTGATGGGTCGAGGGGTGATTCGCCTGCTTCTCCTGTGACTTCATCTTCTGCCGACTCCTCGGCTGGTGGTGCTTGCTCTTCTAGTTCTAAGGATGAGCTGGACGTCAAGCCGGTCGTTAAGCGTGTGCGTCAGTAGGCAAGGCACCTTGTACAACTGGAGGGCGGCGACTTGCTTCTTCACGGGCTCAGGTGCTACTTTGTCTGTGGTGATTCTCGTCCGGTTGTGGGACGAAAGTGCCAATTATCTCAGCATGAGCACACATGTAGAAGTCATAATTCCCTGTGATAATTGGTATTGTAACCCGTATGGTAGCTGCTCGAGTCTTTTTGTAATTAGAATTGTCTTCGACTCCTTTGTAATGGAAAATTGTCTTCGACTCCTTTGAAATGAAAAATTGTCTTCGACTCCTTTGTAATGAAAAATTGTCTTCGACTCCTTTGTAATGAAAAATTGTCTTTGACTCCTTTGTAATGAATATTTGTCTTCGGCTCCTTTGTAATGAAAAATTGTCTTCAACTCCTTTGTAATGGAAATTGTCTTCGACTCCTTTGTAATGAGACAATTGTCTTCGACTCCTTTGTAATAGGTTTGATCGGGTGCGCGGCAGCGCTCCCGATGGGAGTAGCCCCCGAGGCTACGTTTGATTTGTAGAATCAGGCGTAGGTTGTGAACTTTTGCCTACCTAGGCTGTCCTTTCTTGCGGCTGCTTAGCTGTTCCAAACTTTCATCGGGTGCGCGGCAGCACTCCCGATGGGAGTATCCCCCGAGTCTTTAGGTGATCATTTTCTGATCAGGTGAAGACTAAAGGACTTTGCATTTTCCAATGCGATTCTCTTGTGAAAAAACTGTGTTCTGGTTCCCCGAATGTTTTCAGGTAAAGTTGCATGAGCGAGGATAGCGTCTCTCGGGGGGAGTTTCGAGCCCCCGAGTGCTTTTAAGTAAAGTCGCGTGAGCGAGGATAGCGTCTCTCGGGGGGATTTTATGCTCGAGCCCCCGAGTGCTTTTAAGTAAAGTCGCGTGAGTGAAGATAGAGCCTCTCGGGGGGGTTATGCTCAAGCCCCCGAGTGCTTTAAGTAAAGTCGCGTGAGCGAAGATAGCGTCTCTCGGGGGGAGTTTATGCTCGGGCCCCCAGTTCTTTAAGTAAAGTCGCGTGAGCGAAGATAGTGTCTCTCGGGGGGAGTTTATGCTCGAGCCCCCGAGTGCTTTTAGTGATAATCTTTGGGCAACACAATTTTATTTCTTTGAGTTTTACATGGGTTGTCGATCGGTACTGCTGCCGATGCCGCTGAAATGCCTGGATGACTATGGGTAGAACAGGCGTAGGTTCACTACATTCCATAGATTTCCTATGTCTTCATCGGTCTTTGGGTTCTTCAACTTGTATGCGCCGCCTCCTATGACCTCCAAGATTATGAATGGCCCTTCCCGTTGCGGGGCGATTTTGTGCACTTTTTCTTGTATCAGCCGCAAGACAAGGTCTCCTTTGCTGAAAGTTCTGGTCCACAGGGGACTGCTTTGATACGTGCGCAGCTTTTCCTGGTATCCTTCAAATCTTGATATGGCTGTGTCCCGTGCTTCGTCTGCTGTGTCTTTATCGTTCTGCAGTGCTTCTTCTGCCTCTTCCTCTTCGTACCCTAAGATTTGTTGGGTCTCGCAGCAGAAAACAATATTTTTTCTAACTAGCGTCGCCCTCAACCCAAGATCTATCTAGCTGTAATGCTGTAACGGAAAGACTTGCGGAAACATACCTCGGGGTGTAGTCCGTTGCGCGGGAAACGTTCCCGCAAACATGGTTGATGAAGCCGTAAACCTTTCACAACCCCTTGGCTGTGTTAGCACCATGTTGGGTCGTAGTGCCGCATGTGCAACACCTCGTAGTACTCGCACACATACGGACTCGATGACGACCTCCGTTCTCCGATCCAGCGAAGGTGGCGGAAGTAGACCTCCCAAAACTGGAGTTTCGGCAGCACGACGGCGTCCGCATAGCAGAGAAGCCTCAATCCCAGCACAGGTTCCAGACAAGGGTACCCCGGATTGAGAGTGACGAGAGAGGGGAGAAGACCGGTGAAAACCGATCTCAATTCGGAGTAATATTGAATTCTCTGCGAATTTTTCTGTGTTTAAGAAGTGCACCCCTGCCCATCTTTATATAGGCAGACGGAAGGAGTCAACCCCCCTTCCCTTGGCAATGTGGGACTAATCCCTTGCCAAGGGGGGAGGGTGCGGCTAGGAGGAGGGGGGAAGTGGGGCGCCACCCACATGGGCCCCAAGGCCCATGGCGCCCCCCCCCTTTTTTTATTTTCCTTTTCCCTTTTTTCCTCCTTCCCCTAATGGGCTTCTTTCACAAATAAGGCCCATTGCACTTTTTAATCTGAAATAAATTATTATTAATTATTAATTCACTTAATTAATAAATAATACATATTATTTCATCTCCCGATGATCCGGAACTCCTTCCAGCTCACTCCGAACGTCCTTCGGACCAACACGGAACTTTTCCGGTACGTCTTTCTCTCTTCTCCGGTAACTCCGATAGTTCCGAAAAGGTCTCCGATATTCATCGAGCCCTTAAGTGTGTTACCCTACGGTCCGAGAACACTCCATTCATGACCGAGACAAAGGCTACGGCCAATGATCAATAGCGGGACCTGGATGCCCATAATGACCCCTGTGCATTCCGGAAGTAACCGATTGAACCGTACACGTTGTATACCATTCCCTTTGTCATGCGATACTAGATTAGTCCAAGATTCGATCAACTACATCCAATGCATTAGTTCTATGTTGTTACCAACAAATCTTATTTCGTCGTTCCGTGATATTCATCCTAGTGACCTAGTCACACGCTGTGCAGCTTTATGGATGCAATCTCACCGAGTTGGCCATGAAGTATCTTTCCATTATATGGATTGACAAATCCCGCTCTTGAATCAACACTCCTCAACATATCCCATCGGATAGCCCAAGATACACCTTTATGGTCACCATGTTTCAGTGTGACGGTTAATGCACTCAAAGCATTTTCAGAAGATAGCAATTATGTGTGATCTCACGGTCAAAGGAACAGGGTACTATGTTCTATAATTACAACACTGAACTTTTACGATTTGATCATGTTGCAATGCTTGCATTGGGTAATGTTCATCACGTCATTCATTCAATGAAGTGACCTTACCGTCAATTGACTTTATTGTCCATGATCGTGAAACCACAATCATCAGTTGATGATAAACCAGTCATCATGAGAGGCTGACTAGGAACTCTAGTTGTTTCTATACCACACATGTATCATTGTTTCACTGATACAGTTCCAGCACAGTATGAAACTGGTCATGAACTTATTTAGATATATTGGAATAATCATATATTATTTTCCTCTAGAGCATATATCCAACAGTCTCCCACTTGCACTAGATAGCAAATAATCTAGCTGCATATTTTCTCGATCATAATCATCTTATTATATAAGTGTTTATTGATCATGCTTGCTCATGGAAGAGGTTTCGTCAATGATCTGTACCCATTCAGATTCATATGTTCCTTTTGCAACAGGTATTGGTCAACTTGCTTGATATACCTTTCATTATGTAATAATGCTTGAATTATAAGTTTGACGGGAGAGTGAGACTTCTTATTTTACAGTATTCTCTAATGACAAAATGGTTTTAGTCCCTAGGACTCCCATAGTCATGTATACTGAAAAATACACTCAGCCAGAATTCTAAACTTCTTACGCTAAACTTTATTCAACCTTCTACTTCCTTAAGTAGATATTTATATTTTGTAGAGTTTTGGTTCGTGAAATTATAGCTCACATTTCCTTTCTATTCCTTTTGGTGATATCTCTAATTCATATAAACCCATAATAAGGCTTGCAATCGTAATCCAGTATTACATTCAAGTATATTATCTTTTCTATCATTTAGAGTATTGTCCTTAGTTTCTCTTCAGATACTGAATGCTTGGACTTTGCTCAGGTTCTATGTTTTGCCAACCAAGCACATCGGAACCTGTTCTTCTTCTAAGAACTTTTGAGTCATTCTGTTATTGGATTCACAACTTCCGTTTTATGATAGAATCATATGTCAAAGGTCATATAGGATCACATGTCTTGAGACAAAGTGCATCCCTATTCTTCCATTAAAACATTATTTTGTGATATTAAGGTTTTACATCCTTTATATAATTCCTAGCCACAAGAACCTTTTCTTGTTTAGGATATCATTCCAATCCTTTTGATGTTCATTACACGTGTCCTAATCTATCCTTATAGATTTTAGTGTGTGACACATCTTTATTTCGTTCATATAAGATTCTCGTAATCCTTTCATCTTATTAGCCTTAATCTCCATGTATATCAATGTATATATATGATATTGTTTTCACATATATCATCGTATATATATGAAATTGACATTGTGCTCCCACTCAAATATATCCGACATATATCTGTAAGTAAGCTTTTATTAAGTTTCTATTCTAATTATGTCAGACATAATAATATTTCTCCCAAAGCTCCCACTCAGAAAATGCTCTTTGCATTCCAAGTTTTCAGGAAGTCTCCAAAGCTCCCACTCAGTTTCATGAAATTGCAGTCCGTCTCAATATTTTGATTACTTCAAAATCACTTGATCAAATCAAGGTTGAGAGTTCTTTCCTTGAGGTACTATGGTCCATCTTATCGAAACATTCTTTCGTTATGCCAATTGCTACTACTCTTCAAATTCCACAATTTGAATGTGATGCAATTTCAAGCTATGGTCCCTTCATAGTGTTCGTGAATGAAATACCCATATTGATTTAGCATTACTACGCTTCCGTAGTCAATCATTATTGAATTTAGCCATAACATCTTTTATGTGCCAAATCATGCCTTTATGTGTTGCATCATTCTTAATAACTTCCTGGTTATTCGGAATGTGAAATAACTACTTTATTTCATAGGATGTGAGCCATCCCATATGCAACTCAATATGATTTCATTTCTCCTCGTTTCCTAGGTAACCATCAATCCTTCGTAATTTATGAGCAGTGTCCCTTTTGTTTCACTTAAGAAGACTCATGATTATTGTTCTGTACAGAACGTATTCATGACAATCTTCTTATTTTTAAACTAAGGATTTAACTAATATACCATGATCATCATCAATAGCATATTTCCTCTTCTCATGGAGTCATTTCAGCGGAACGTTTTCCGTTGCGTTACTCTGTTATCTGGAGGCAGGGTCAATCACCCTGGTCAAAGAATTCACTTTTCTCCCATTGGTTTATTCCTTGAGAACCATCTTCTCATTTACCAATTAAGCAATACAAGTTTTGCTATTTGAGAAGGTGTGTTTTACAATTGCTCACAACTCTAATACAAAGAAAGTTATATCATATAAAACTTCTAGAAACTTTCTAACACCATCATCATATGGAGTCATCAGCTTCATTAAATTCAGAATGGTTTCCTTATTTCATGAAGTGGGTGTTTTAACTTAATAAATTATAACAACTTTGTTCATTCAAAATAGCATTAGCATAAGGGGAGTGTATTTATACCACACTATATTTTAGCATGACTACGAATGGTTTTAGGTGCTTGATCACTTTAAACTTCCATCATAATTTGTGGTATTACTTCCAAAAGTCTCCCATTTATGTCAACTATAATACTCATCACTTTGATCACATCATGGTGATTTGTATTCTTATATCCAACTTCACTGTGATTTCGTCATCTCAGATTTATTATCTTAGTTGAATGCCTTGTTCAATTAATCATGCGAAGCATCTTTAATGATTATTCATGCACTTGGTTAATACATCATTTATGTACAATGTTTGGCGCAAGTTCTAATTTGCTAGAACTCTGTCATTAGTCATCTTGGTTGACAATAAATTCATGAGTTAATAGATCGAGTATCTAATGACTTCATCATTTATGAATTCATCTCATGCATTTAGTATAGTTATGACTTTTGACCTTATTGTTATTCATAATAACTTAATCATTAAACATTGAATATCACTTGACAATTATGGTGTTTTATAAATGCTTCTATCATATTATAAACTCAATGGCAATTATAGTATAAGCACACTTTATTCATCAAACTGGAACAACTGACTTGTCTCAAAACATGAATAACTTTTTCTCGCGAGATGCAAGACATACCACTAAGTGTTCATATTCGATTGATTACAAAAGATTTATCTAACTCAAAAGTATAATTCTATGATAGATGTCTTGGTGAAATCTTGGTGGCCATCAACTGTCTTGGTTTCCATCAATCCTGGATCGCACCTCTTCCCGTCCATGCAACGGCAGGCCCTGTTTTCATAAAACAGAACAAGTATCAAATACTTATTAAACTGCAAATGTTGTATAAGGGAACAAACATTTATAACGAGTATATCAAACATATACCTTCTCCATCAACAATTTCTCCTTCAATGGGTTCAACCTTTGCATCAAGAAGATTAGTCATGAAATCCTGGAGATGCATGTTATCTCCTCTCCCGACATAGCCATGGACATAATCTTGATAACTGTGTGGAAGAGAATGTAGCACCGTGTTTATCGCAAACTCCTCTGTGGTAGATTCATTTGTTGTCCAATAGTCAAAGTCTTCCACAAGGCTCAGATACATCCTATGCATCTTGTCTAGGTGGGCTCTCAGGCAGGTGTGCTCTTCCATCTTTGTAGAAAGAAACTGTTTTTCTAACTCAAATCTGGCCACTCTGAACTGACGTATAAACAATGACTTTAGCGTGTCTATCATGCCATAAGCACTAGTTTCCCTAAACAGATTGCTCAACTCATTTGACATGGAGTGTTCCATAACATTCTTCACCACAAAGTATTTATGTCGACGAACATAGTAATCCATCATTTCTTGTTCATCTCCATTGTTATCCGGAGGATCTCCCACATGGCTTTCTATTATGATATTATGAACAAGATGTTTACTCTCTTGAGTGAAGTCCTAAGGCGTAGATACGAATCAACGAAGTTTGACCCATTTACTTTAAGTCTATCACCACCCATGAAAGAAAGCAATTCACGATGTTCATTTGGATTCATTTTCTACAAAATATTTGCAAGGAAAACAATTAAGACTAGTTCATAACAATGAGTTCATAATAATCATATTATAGATGAGCTCACACTAAAACAATCATCCCTAAGAAGTTTTAGTGATTACATGATCCAGATTAACTATCCGTCCTCGAATATCACAACGGCCGACGGATTAGTTTCAAAGGTAGACAACTAGTTTGTGCGATCACATCCTATATGTGACGCATGCTCGATCTTTCGATCTCTAGTATTCCGAGGCCATATCTGCATATGCTAGGCTCGCCAAATTGACCTTAGTGTTATATGATACTTAGCAAGGCTGTGGGCACCCCGGACTATATGTCCGAAGCGACCAGCTGTGTATACGGTCATGCTCCCATGATCAGTTCGCATGACACACAACTCGACATGGATATCCTAGTCTCAATGTTCATACAATACCGAATACAAGTCATACATTAATAAAGTCTTGCATGGCCTCGTCGGGCTCAAATAGCAGCGGAAAAGCAAAAGCAACAAGGGTAGGGGCGACACAATCCACAGGGTAGATCAGAGCATAACACGTCCTAGTAGTCGCCGGTAGCATCGTCGTCATATACCTGCTCCTCCAAGCCTGGCCGATGGAATAACCAGGGACAAAGCCGTGAGTACATACAAAGTACTCGCAAACCACCTAAAGAAGAAACAAAGTTTTGTACAAGAAAATAATGGGATGGCTATATGGTGGAGTTTTTCATAGGGATTTCCTATCTACTCAATATTATTATTAAGTTGGCAAAGTTTTAAACTTGGCAAGTTTTATTTCCCACATTGCATTTGGATAAGTCAAGTCCAACCCTTTTTCAACTATACCAACACCATCATCGCGAACCATAAACTCAGTACCGGCTTTCTCATCTATTCCCCACAAAGTGTGGCCTCACTAGCTGTCCATGACCGTGGACTCCGGCTACTCGAATGGATTTACACTCTGCAGAGGTTGTACACTTTACCCACCACATTCGATACATCCGCCGTGTGTCCCCACGGGTCGTCATACTTCAGTATGCGGGTCTCGGATAATCGACCTTAGCTTTCCCTGTCAGAACCCCAACTAGGGTAAGTGCTAGGGTTTGTTTGTGCCTTTGCATCATGCAAAAATTCAAATGGAATTCAAAAATGGGGATGCAGAAAGCCCTGAAAAATTATTTGAAATGGCCAGATAAAATAATTTTTCCAAAAATCATTTGAATGATTGGAAAATTCCTAGAAATGTTACTGATCATTTTAAAAGTGGTTTGGGATCAATCCCATGCACATGGAATTTTCAAATATTCAAACAGTGGCTTTGGAAATTAAAATAACCCTATTTGGATTGAAATTCAAAATATATTGAATTTCAAAAATGCTCAAATTCTATAAGTGACTTGCTACTGGTCACCTAGGATTTATAAAAATGTTTGGGCATTTAACAAAATTGCCTAGCTATTTATTTCAGGGCAATACATATTTACAGAAAAAGAAAAACAGAAGAGAAATTAAAAGAAAAAGAAAAAGGAAAGCAACCCACCCCAGCCAGGCCGCAGGCCCAACTAGCCGAACCCCGGCCCAAGCCCACGAGGGGCTTGTCGTCTACCCCAAGCAGCTCGCTGTCGAGCATGCCGGGGGCCGACGACCGCCACCTCGACGGCGAGCACCTTCTAGGCCCCCCCGAGGCTTCTCCTTGCGCCACCACACTCGCCAGGAGCCGCCACACCTTCTCCCCCCTCCGCTGCTTCCTCCCCGTCGCTCTCCGGTGAGATCCCAACCGCAACCGAGCGCGGCCGGAGTTCACCATCGAGCACCACCGTGGCCAGAAGCCACACCTCGCCCCCCCAGCTTGTCCTTCGTCCTCCCCGACGTCGACTCCTTCAAGCCGCCGCGCCAATTTAGCCCGAGCCGCACCGGAGGAGACGCGGGCTTCAAGTTCTTCGTCGCCGGAGCCGTGCGTCACCGTCTTCGATTCGCCGCCTGCAGTGCTCCCTCGGCCCCGCCGTGGACGCCATCGTCCTCCTAGCGCTCCGGTGAGCAGAACCCCCCTATCCCCGGCCCTTCTCGCGCTCGAATTCTCCGACTCCCTCTTCACCAGTGGCGGCCGCCGCCATTGACGTCGTAGTCGAGCCCGTGAGCCCCAGTTCGTGCTGGAAGACGCAGACGAGCACGGGCTTCCTCCCAGTGCCCTCCCCTCCTTCTCCCGTGGTCGGAAGCCCACTCCGGCGAGCCATCCGCCGTGCCTGTGGCTGCCGCCAGTTAGCCACCGGCCATTAGCACCTAATGACCCTGCTTAACCCCCCCCCCCATAGCCCAATGACAGGTGGGCCCTGCCCCTAATTAATCCTCTGCTAAGTTAATTCAACCGGGGATTAACCCCCTGAGGCTGACAGAAGGGACCCACAGGTCAGGAGCCCCCACACGTCATGCTGAGGTCAGCATGACGCAATAAACCAATTTTCCAGTTTTAAAAGAATTAATTAAAACAGAGAAAATTCCAGAAAATGAGTTAAACTTGGAAAATTCATAACTAATTCATATTAACTCCAAATATAGCAAATAATATGTCTAAAAATATCAGAAAAATCCAAGGATTATGAATATGGGCTCTGTTTTCATGTTTGACCATTTCAAAATGGGTGAACAGTGCAAAACATCCATATGGCTTTATTTCAAATTCAAATTTGAATCACATTTGCAAATGACTTTGCATTTGACTTCTTTTAAATGGAATTGTACCCACCTTGTGACCAAGAACATCACCATTTCAATATTGATCATGTGTTTGAGCATTGCAAATAAATTTATACCTTGTTTGATTGTTTTCTCGATAGACGTGCAACCGGAACCGGAGGCCACCCCCTTCGTTGAAGACCCCGATATCGAACCTCGTTAGCAAGGCAAGCAAACCCCATTGATCATGTCTATAAAATCCCAATTCCCTCTCAGTCTCGCTTATGCATGTTTAGGAGATCACTTTGTATCGATTCTACCGCATAGTTGAACCCATATCCGATGCATGACCTATCATCTTGTCACAGTAGTAAGCAAACCACAATCCTAGCTGACATAGGAGTTGATTGATATCATGAAGCCCCTGCAACTGTTACATCTTATTGCATGCTTAGTGGTACAATGAGGTTGCTTTTGATGTGAGTCGGGATGATAGTGAGCATGGTGTTGATGAAAGTGAAACTGTGTTGGTGAATCCACCCTAATACAAGGTGAACGATGAGAGGCTGTGTAGGAGTACACAGTGGGTTGTCTCGTTGAACACCGCCTTAAGCATCGAGTTATTGTATGGTAATCCAAGACAAAGAGTACAACCACTCATTGGGCTCACTGACCCCTCTCGGCCTAGTACCTTGATCCGTGTCGACGTCCAGGAGTCACATTAGTTCGGGCTTTTCATTTGGCATATGCATAGAAAAAGAATGAAGGAATGGCTGCATCATCCTAGATATGTGGGTGCACCTGTGAGGCAGGAAAACCATCTGCTAAAGGTGGCGTCTCGGTCACTTACATTGTCTGAGTCCGTTTCGTTGATCCGGCCGGGCTCTCGAGCGGTAGCAACTCAGGTAGTCGACTCCTGGAATAGACCGGTTGTGAGCGAAGTGTCGTGGTGAACATCCTCGCTGTCACCTCTTGAACGGTGGCGAGACCTGGCGGTAACCGATGGTCATGTGTGTGTAGTTTACACCCTTGCAAGGTTAACAAAACTATTCGAATAGCCGCGTCCGCGGTTAAGGACTACTTGGAACCTGTACCTGATTATTAGACAACTTGAACTGGATACTTCTAAAATACACCAAGATAAGTGTGAGTGCTATGGTGTGCCTCCTCGTGGGAAAGTCGAGGAAGTAACCATAGTGGTGTATTGGTTGGAGACTTGGATAGTGGACTCGTGTACGCTTCTTATCTCAAGTCTGGTATTCGTAGTTCAGGATTAGCCAAGTCAAAGCTGGCACTTCTGCATGATGACACCCCACCTCCCTTTACCTTGATACTTGAGCATGAGTAGTATAGATCTGATGTAAGTCTTGCTGAGTACGACTTTGTACTCACGTTTGCTTATTCTATGTTTTAGATGAGAAACCGGACCCCGATGGAGTCACCTCCGTGAAGCTCGACGTTGACTAAGTTAGCATAGTCCCAGACAGCAGTCTGGTCCCTCGTGGAAGGGCATGTTTGTTGTACAAGGCTTCTCTAAGCCATTTGTTAAACTTGTCTGTACTCAGACCTAATTTGCTTCTGTTGTATGATGTAATGTTGATCACAGACATGTGATCTTTGTATGCTCTATGTGTATATCAATAAAGATTACGTTGTAGAGTTATGTGATGATACCTGCTGTTCATACTAGGCATGGGTGTGCTGCGTGTATGTTTATAACATGCATGTCTTAGTATAGGTTTTCGAGACCTTAGTTGTGATCTGGCTGGTGGTCTTTTATACACCAAGTGGCCCTTAGATGTGCGCAGCTTGGGGCATCGCGATGCGATTGTTCGTGACTCTGTCACGTGCACACTTTGTTGTATGATCGAGCCCGCCCTAGACCCCGACTAAGTGATCGGGCTGGAGTAAGTTTATGTAAGAGTTAGGATCCAATCGATAACATGGTTGAGGCGACTTGTCTATGAGTATGGGATTCACCACCCATAAGCATTTAGACTTGTGAGCGGACGTTGAGGACCCATCTCAGTTGATCATCCGGCCTGAATGGGATGCCCCTCACGTTCGATGCTTACCGAGAACGTTCTGTGCTTGGCCTTGTCTGCTTAGACAAGTGGGTACGGTTCTCGGCTCGCCATGTGATTGTATCGTGACTGGAATTACATACGCTAACCCCGGGTCCCGACATTCCCCTTGTCTGCCATAGTACAGGTGAATCCACCCCTTGCGTACTGCATGGACTTTCCGTGTGACAGGTCATGCTCCTCTTGGACCCAAGCCTGCACCGTAGTCGAAGAGTACCAAGGTTCCTTCCGACACTAAGCCTAGCGAATTTCACCCATCGACTTCGGGGGCTATCGGATTCGTGGAATCACGCATCCATGTGTAGTTATAGGACCCCCGTACTAAGACAAACAAGCTTCCAACTAGCCCTGTCCCATACCAGAGTATAGTGGTTGTACTGTAATGCTAGATTTTGGCGGCACATATAGAGAGTCCCTCCTGACTTTGTCCATGTCCGACGATGTTCCACAATCCCGGCTATACCACCTTCTTAGGTGTATGCCGTACCAAGTAGGATGGAGTATGACTTTCCAAGTTGTAATGTAATACTAAATACTAGAGCTGAGTGATGGTCTCGACAAAATGTCGGGATCATCGGGGTTCTACTTAGTTTTTCCCAAATAGGTAAGCTATGGGGTGGTGTGGAGTTTTTCTAATATAACTAATACAATCCCAAACCATATGAATATAACACTAGCATGATACAGTATATATGATACAAAGAAAGTAAAAAAATGGGTAAAGCGGAGTTTGAGTTTTGACGGTGGCTTGCCTTCCTCGACGATGTACCCTGGATCGGCTTCTTCGGCGGCTAGGGAGGAGTCTTCACCTGCAACGTACGGCGTATCGTCTACACGTTGCGGAAGAAACAGATTCACCATTACAATCGGGCAAAACAAACAAGGCACACAACACTCATCCCTACTAGCAAACAACAAGTAAATAAATGAACCATTTGTACTAGTATTGAAATACTAAACCAACACTTCAAGTCGAAAACCACAACAAGGCATTGGAATTAAATTTAATAGGATTACCACAACAAGATTATATTAAGCAATTCTTAACTAGAGTTATGTTAAGTGATTCACTAACAACTTATTAACTTGTTTTAATTCCATAACCAAGTTCATTGCAATAACATTCTGACCACATGCTAGTTTAATAATAAACTAACAATCAAAATAGTACTAACATAAGTTACAAAGGGAATAACTAGCAATATTAATAATAATAAATATAATAAAAAGGGTCACAATTTTATTTAAGCCAAATAATATTCTACACATACAGAAAAATCAAGAATATTCACGGGAGTATATAAAAATCAACATTACATTTTTAGGGTTAACAGTGATTTGATTAAAACTAATCTTAGCTGCTAAAAAGCACAATTAACTAGTTTGACCTAAAGCAATTATTTTGATTCTGCATAAAAATTATTCTAAGCATACAAAAAAATAAAACACAATTTTCTAAGCCACACAAAATTTATTTCATAATTTTCTGAGCTACGGTTATTTGTTTAGAATTATTTAAGTGCTGCAGTTTTTAAGAAAAAAGGAAAAAAATACAGCCGACCCATGGCTACTTGACACATCCGGGCACAGTTTCTATTTTATTTTTTTATTTTAAAAACGGGCCGAGCCCAGTGCAGTAGTAAGTTTTTTTTAAACGAAGGGGTATGGGGCTCCCTGGGCCGTTAGATCTGAGAAGAACGGCCAGGGGCCCTTCTTCCAGCTCGGGCGGCCTGGAGCTCGGGAGGGGCTCCCATGGCGTCCAGGGAGGCGTCCTGGCCTCGCCGGCGGCCCTCCGGCGGCCGGAGGCCGGTGGCAAGGGGCGGCGGAGGTTGGGGACCCCTGGGGGGTTCCATTTTTGCCCAAAAACGGGGCATGCAACGTGGAAGAAAATGGCGGCGCTCGAGGCGACAGTAGGGGCTCAGGCGGCTCACCGGGGGTGGTTCCGGCGACGACGGGCGGCGTGGAGGGGCGGCGGGCGTAGAGGACGGCGCGACGGCTCCGTTTTTGAAGAATTCGGCGGCCGGGAGCGACGAGGTTGAAGTCGAGCTCGGGGTAGACGAACGGCGGCGGCTGCGGCTTCTCCGGCGCTCCCCGCCGGCGTCTCCTTGCCGGCGTGGCTCCGGCGTGGGGCGGAGGTGGAGAGGCTCGCCGGCCTCTCCCTCCTCTCCTTCTTCTTCTCCCTCCTCTTCTCCCTAGAGATAATTTTAATTATTTAAATAGTGAATTCTTATAAGGACAAGCATTTATTTGGGAGTCATTTTATTGGCTTTAATTATTTATGGGTCACTAAATTTGGTTGTTTGGGGTCTGGTGCTATGAGTTTGTACCACTATTTAGGTTGATTCTTTAGCCATGGAGAGGCAACATCATAAGGAAAAGCAAAATTAAGCATGGCAAGACAAGGCATAGCAATCAAGGCAAAGCATAGCCAAACAGAACAAGTAACAAGCAGGTATGATATGTCAGTTTTACTATTATCACCTCTCAACCAAGAAAAGTTTTTGTTACCCCTAATTTTTGGCTACTCTAATAACAGGGTAATAAAAGTCGGGGTGTGACAGACCTTCCCCCCTTAAAATAATCTCGTCCCGAGATTCACAAGCTAGTGAAGAGATGCGGAAACTCTCGCTTGAGGTAGTCCTCCCGTTCCCAGGTGGCTTCCTCTTCTGTGTGGTTTTTCCACTGGACCTTGTGGAACTTGATCGCGCGCTTTCGGGTGACTCGGGTGGCTTCCTCCAGGATACGAAGGGGTGTCTCACGGTACATGAGATCCTAGTTGATGTCCACCGTGCGATGATCGATGTTCTTGAAAACATCGGGCTTGTCCGGCACCTCCAGACATTTTCGGAGCTGCGAGACGTGGAAGACATCGTGCACATCGGATAGCTCTGCTGGCAGTCTCAACTGATAGGCAACTTGGCCTCGCCTGGCTATCACCTCAAATGGTTCGATGTATCGGGGTGCTAGCTTTCCCTTCACATGGAATCGCTGCATTCCTTTCAATGGGGTGACTCGGAAATATACAAAATCTCCAACTGCGAAAGTCACCTCTCGACGCTTTGGGTCGGCATAACTCTTCTGACGAGACTGAGCGGTCTTGAGACGCTCACGAATCAACTGGACCTGCTCTTCGGCCTCCTTCAGAACATCGGGTCCGAAAATCTTCCCTTCTCCGGTCTGAGACCAGTTCAGGGGTGTGCGACACTTTCTCCCATACAGAGATTCAAAAGGTGCCATCTGCAAACTCGACTGGTAGCTATTGTTGTAGGAGAATTCTTCATAGGGCAAGCAGTCCTCCCACTTGGAACCGTAGGCTAGAGCACATGCGCGGAGCATATCCTCTAGTATCTGGTTTACTCGCTCGGTCTGGCCTCCAGTCTGCGGGTGATAGGTTGTGCTGAATGCGAGCTTGGTTCCTAGTGCCTCCTAGACTTGCTTCCAGAACCTCGAGGTAAACTGGGTACCTCGGTCTGACACAATCTCCTTTGGAACTCCGTGTAGGCATACGATTCTTGACATGTACAACTCCGCCAGCTGATCTCCTCGATAGGTGGTTCGCACTGGAATAAAGTGTGCTACCTTGGTGAGTCGGTCGACGATGACCCAGATAGAGTCATGACCTTTGCTCGACCTCGGTAGACCTGTGATGAAGTCCATACCTATTTGTTCCCACTTCCATTCAGGAACTCGGAGTGGTTGTAGCAATCCTGCAGGTCTCTGATGCTCTGCCTTCACTCTCTGGCAGATGTCGCACTTGGCGACATACAAGGAAATTTCACGCTTCATACCGTGCCACCAGAACAAGTCCTTCAGGTCTTGATACATCTTAGTCCCTCCGGGTTGGATGGAGTAAGGTGTATCGTGAGCTTCCTTCAGGATAGTGAGCTTCAACTCCTCCACATCAGGCACACACAATCGGCCATCAAACCAAAGAACTCCTTCATCATCCGTCGTGAACTTCGGGGCCTTGCCGAGGGGCATCTTCTTCTTGATTCCCTCGATACTGTTGTGTCCCTTCTGTGCCTCCTTGATCTGATCAAATAGAGTCGGAGTCAGCTCGAGGTGAGCCAGAAAACCGGGTGTAACAAGTTCCAAACCCAGCTTCTCGAACTCCTCGTGCAGAGCTGGCTGCGCCTCTCTGATCATTGCATTAAGTCTTCATGGCTTGCGGCTGAGGGCATCTGCTACCACGTTGGCCTTACCAGGATGGTAATGGATTTCGAGATCATAGTCTTTGATCAGCTCGATCCACCTCCTCTGCCTCATGTTCAACTCCTTCTGTGAGAAAATGTACTTCAGGCTCTTATGGTCTGTGTATATGTCGCAACGGTGACCCATCAGGTAATGTCTCCACCTCTTGAGAGCAAGCACAACTGCGGCTAGCTCCATGTCATGTGTGGGGTAGTTCAACTCGTGCGGCTTCAACTGTCGTGACAGGTACTCAACCACATTGCCCACTTGCATAAGGACACAACCCAAACCAATCTTTGATGCGTCACAGTACACATCAAAGCTCTTGGTCAGGAAGGCATAGTCAACACTGGGGCAGATACCAATCTCCTCTTCAGCTCCAGGAAACTGGCTTCACACTTTTCTGTCCACACAAACTTCTGGTCCTTCTTCAACAACTGGGTCATGGGACGGGCAATGCTGGAGAAGCCTTCCACGAACTTGCGGTAGTATCCCGCTAGTCTGAGGAATCTTCTCACTTCGGTCTGAGTTGTCGGAGCTGTCCAGTCTATGACAGACTGAATCTTGGCGGGGTCGACGGATATTCCTCCTTCTGACAATACATGTCCCAAAAATCCGACTTCCTTGAGCCAGAACTCGCACTTGCTGAACTTGGCGTATAGCTGGTGCTTACGCAAAGTCTCGAGGACTAAGCGCAAATGCTCGGCATGCTCTTCTTCCGTCTTGGAATATATCAGGATATCATCAATGAACACCACTACAAACTTGTCAAGGTACTTCATGAAGATCTTGTTCATGAGGTTCATGAAATAGGCCGGGGCATTGGTAAGTCCGAAGGACATCACAGTGTACTCGAACAAACCATAGCGTGTCGTGAAGGCTGTCTTGGGGATGTCCGACTCGCGGACCTTCAACTGGTGATATCCGGTCCTTAGATCGATCTTGGAGAAGACTCGGGCTCCGTTCAACTGGTCGAACAGATCCTCGATCTTGGGGAGCGGATACTTGTTCTTGATGGTCACTTCGTTCAGCTTACGGTAGTCCACACACATGCGTATGGTGCAGTCTCTCTTGTCCACAAAGAGAACTGGCGAACCCCAGGGTGAAGCACTGGGTCGAATCAGTCCCTTCTGGAGCATGTCATTCAGCTGTTTCTTCAGCTCAACCAGTTCTTCAGCATTCATCCGATAGGGTCGCTGTGCGATAGGGGCTGTGCCAGGCACTAACTCAATGATAAACTCGATATCCCGATCAGGCGGCATACCGGGTAGCTCCTCTGGAAAGACGTCCGGGAATTCACACACAACCTTCACCTCCTCAAGTGGTGGCACCGAGACACTCTGATGACAGAAGGCTCGGGCAGTCTCTTCCTTGTCGGTGTACTCTATCTGAACTCCATCGGCACTTGTGAGGCTGACTGTTCTCTCAGTGCAATCTATTCGGCCTCGATATCTGGACAACCAATTCATGCCAAGTACCACATCTATACCTTTTGTCCCTAACACGATCAGGTCAGCTGGGAACTCGACTCCATGAATTGCTATGGGAACTCCGGAACAAGCTAAACTGGCTCGGGTTTTGGATCCGGGTATTTGGACTATCATGGGCCTCCTCATTTCACTAGGTGACAACTTACTTCTATCCACAAATGTCTTCGTAACAAAAGAGTGTGATGCACCAGAATCAAACAATACTTGAGCAGGTACTGAATTAACTGGAAACGTACCCAAGATAACGTCTGCTGCTTCCAGGGCTTCCTCGGCTTGCACATGGTTCAGACGTCCCTTGGCGGCATTCGGCGCACCGCGCTGGGCATTGTTGCGTCCAGGGTTCCCTCTGGCTGGTGCTGGAGCATTGGGGCGTGGGGCAGCATTCGCCTTATTGGTGCAGGTAATGGCATAGTGACCCTTCGGGCCACACTTGAAGCAGATCACTTCTGATGCAGGGTCGCGGGGAACTCCGCTTGCTGGGCGCGGAACTCCACCAGGGCGAGCAGGAGCATTGGGGTGTGGCGCTGGGTAAGGGCTCCTCTGAGGCTGGGGTGCTGGCCTGGGTGGCTGTGTTGGACGCAGTCGGGGGTTGTTGGATCCACCCTGCTGCATCATGTGGCGCTTGCTGTTCTCAGAGGCCGTCTTGAGCTTGCCCTCCATCATGATAGCAGCATCGACAAGACTCTCAAGATCGGGGAACTACATAGCCACCAGGACAACCTGCAGCTCATCGTGCAATCCATCCAGGAAACGGTCCTTTCGCATCTCCTCGATGTCCACCTCCTCTGGGGCATACCTCGACAACTGAGTGAAGTGGTCAAGATATCCAACCACAGTCATGCCTCCTTGCTTGAGGTGGCGGAACTCGTCCTTCATTCTCCTGATTAGTGCAGTCGGGATGTGTGCCTTCTTGAAATTCTCGGAGAACTCCGCCCAAGTGAGTACTTGCCCCTCAGGAAGACGGGCACGCACTCCTTCCCACAAGCTCCTTGCGGTGCCGGTGAGATAGTGGGTGGCATACAGGACCTTCTCGTTGTTGCCAACAGTGGCGACAGCGAGATTGTTCTCCATGGTGCGGAGCCAATCCTCAGCATCCAAAGGCTCCTTCGTCTGCGCGAACACGGGCGGGTTGGTATTCTGGAAATCTCGGAGCCGAGACCTGGGCTCTTCATTCCCACCAGCTCCTCCGCCTCCTTGGTTGGCATTGGTGGCGGCCTGGACTAGCTGCTGGAGTGCAGCCATGTTCGCCTGGCGCTCGTCTCGAGCGGCCTGGCGCTCCTCCATCAGCAGTCGCAGAAGCTGCGCCATGTTCGGGTCGGGTGGTGGCGGTGGCGCGTCACCGGATCCACTTGGGTTGGCGCGGGAGCTTCTCGGCATCCTGAGGTTGGTGCGCAAGGTAAGAGGGAATTTAGTCTACAAGGGGGTAAGTCCCTAACAATCTAGTTATCACACACAAGCAAGACTTATAGGTAATAATCATGCAACTAGCAATCACCACATGGTAGCATAACGATAGCATAAGTCTCATACATAATCAAGTCTTACAGGTAACCAACCACACATGCAACGTCTAACGCAAATCTCCAAAAGGGCATCCAACAACTAACGACGCCTAGAGCTCATCCTCCTCGCGATCATCGATGAAGTCGTCATCATCAGTGTCCGGAACCTCCTCGTACTCCTCATCCATCCAGTCCTCATCATCACTGATATGAGCGTTCTCACCCATCTGGATGTCCTCGCCATCATCCAGAGCATCAATCTCCTCCTCCAAATCGTCGCACTTACGCTTCATGCTCCTGTTCTTCTTCTTCAGCATCTTGTTACTCTCCTCCAGACTGGCGACCTTGTCCTGCAGCTCCTTGATAATCTTGTCCCTAGTCTCCAGCTCGATGGGGGCGACGGGGGCGGGACCCTCGGTCTGGAGGTTGTAGTCATGCTTGACCCGGACCTCATCCAGCTGGGCCTGGGTCAGAGCCAGGTGTGTCTCTAGAGCGAACAAGTGGTCCTTCAGGACCGGGTGAAGCACACCAGGAGTGGGATCTCCCTCACCATCGCGCATCCCGTAGTGACGGAACCGCGTGGTACCGAGCTCTTACTGGTGAAACCTCACAAGGCGAGCTCACACCGCACAATCAGGCGGAGCTCGGTGTCCTCCCCACTGGTGATCTGGAAAACACTGAACTCCGCAGCTGGGCGGTGAACGAGCGCAAGCAGATCCATCAGATCCTGAGAAAAGGGTGTCTTCCCAGCCTGAGTCAGCTGGAGGTGGTACACAGGAACTCCAGCCATCTACAAGTTTTAAGAGTTTAAGTTAGATGACAAGTGTGCAAGATATTAACATAGTAAAACATTTAAAAGTTTACTATAGAGGGGATAAGAGAGGTAAGCATTCTATACTATGCATTTGACCATCTCTTTAGTTTAGAAAATAGTTTTTGATTTCCCCCCATCCTATCTACCGACCAACCTAACTAGGCTGCTATGGTCTGAACAGAGGCTCTGATACCAAGTCTGTGGGCACCCCGGACTATATGTCCGAAGCGACCAGCTGTGTATACGGTCATGCTCCCATGATCAGTTCGCATGACACACAACTCGACATGGATATCCTAGTCTCAATGTTCATACAATACCGAATACAAGTCATACATTAATAAAGTCTTGCATGGCCTCATCGGGCTCAAATAGCAGCGGAAAAGCAAAAGCAACAAGGGTAGGGGCGACACAATCCACAGGGTAGATCAGAGCATAACACGTCCTAGTAGTCGCCGGTAGCATCGTCTTCATATACCTGCTCCTCCAAGCCTGGCCGATGGAATAACCAGGGACAAAGCCGTGAGTACATACAAAGTACTCGCAAACCACCTAAAGAAGAAACAAAGTTTTGTACAAGAAAATAATGGGATGGCTATATGGTGGAGTTTTTCATAGGGATTTCCTATCTACTCAATATTATTATTAAGTTGGCAAAGTTTTAAACTTGGCAAGTTTTATTTCCCACATTGCATTTGGATAAGTCAAGTCCAACCCTTTTTCAACTATACCAACACCATCATCGCGAACCATAAACTCAGTACCGGCTTTCTCATCTATTCCCCACAAAGTGTGGCCTCACTAGTTGTCCATGACCGTGGACTCCGGCTACTCGAATGGATTTACACTCTGCAGAGGTTGTACACTTTACTTACCACATTCGATACATCCACCGTGTGTCCCCACGGGTCATCATACTTCAGTATGCAGGTCTCGGATAATCGACCTTAGCTTTCCCCTTGTCTGCCCTAGTACAGGTGAATCCACCCCTTGCATACTGCATGGACTTTCCGTGTGACAGGTCATGCTCCTCTTGGACCCAAGCCTGCACCGTAGTCGAAGAGTACCAAGGTTCCTTCCGACACTAAGCCTAGCGAATTTCACCCATCGACTTCGAGGGCTATCGTATTCGTGGAATCACGCATCCATGTGTAGTTATAGGACCCCCGTACTAAGACAAACAAGCTTCCAACTAGCCCTGTCCCATACCAGAGTATAGTGGTTGTACTGTAATGCTAGATTTTGGCGGCACATATAGAGAGTCCCTCCAGACTTTGTCCATGTCCGACGATGTTCCACAATCCCGGCTATACCACCTTCTTAGGTGTATGCCGTACCAAGTAGGATGGAGTATGACTTTCCAAGTTGTAATGTAATACTAAATACTAGAGCTGAGTGATGGTCTCGACAAAATGTCGGGATCATCGGGGTTCTACTTAGTTTTTCCCAAATAGGTAAGCTATGGGGTGGTGTGGAGTTTTTCTAATATAACTAATACAATCCCAAACCATATGAATATAACACTAGCATGATACAGTATATATGATACAAAGAAAGTAAAAAATGGGTAAAGCGGAGTTTGAGTTTGACGGTGGCTTGCCTTCCTCGACGATGTACCCTGGATCGGCTTCTTCGGCGGCTAGGGAGGAGTCTTCACCTGCAACGTACGGCGTATCGTCTACACGTTGCGGAAGAAACAGATTCACCATTACAATCGGGCAAAACAAACAAGGCACACAACACTCATCCCTACTATCAAACAACAAGTAAATAAAACAACCATTTGTACTAGTATTGAAATACTAAACCAACACTTCAATTCGAAAACCACAACAAGGCATTGGAATTAAATTTAATAGGATTACCACAACAAGATTATATTAAGCAATTCTTAACTAGAGTTATGTTAAGTGATTCACTAACAACTTATTAACTTGTTTTAATTCCATAACCAAGTTCATTGCAATAACATTCTGACCACATGCTAGTTTAATAATAAACTAACAATCAAAATAGTACTAACATAAGTTACAAAGGGAATAACTAGCAATATTAATAATAATAAATATAATAAAAAGGGTCACAATTTTATTTAAGCCATATAATATTCTACACATACAGAAAAATCAAGAATATTCACAGGAGTATATAAAAATCAACATTACATTTTTAGGGTTAACAGTGATTTGATTAAAACTAATCTTAGCTGCTAAAAAGCACAATTAACTAGTTTAAACTAAAGCAATTATTTTGATTCTGCATAAAAATTATTCTAAGCATACAGAAAAATAAAACACAATTTTCTAAGCCACACAAAATTTATTTCATAATTTTCTTAGCTACGGTTATTTGTTTAGAATTATTTAAGTGCTGCAGTTTTTAAGAAAAAAGGAAAAAAATACAGCCGGCCCATGGCTACTTGACGCATCCGGGCACAGTTTCTATTTTTTTTTAAACGGGCCGAGCCCAGCGCAGCAGTAAGTTTTTTTTTATTAAACGAAGGGGTATGGGGCTCCCTGGGCCGTTAGATCTGAGAAGATCGGACGGCCAGGGGCCCTTCTTCCAGCTCAGGCGGCCTGGAGCTCGGGAGGGGCTCCCATGGCGTCCAGGGCGGCGGCCTGGCCTCGCCGGCGGCCCTCCGGCGGCCGGCGGCCGGTGGCAAGGGGCGGCGGAGGTTGGGGCCCCTGGGGGGTTCCATTTTTGCCCAAAAACGGGGCATGCAACGTGGAAGAAAATGGCGGCGCTCGAGGTGACAGTAGGGGCTCGGGCGGCTCACCGGGGGTGGTTCCGGCGACGGCGGGCGTAGTGGACGGCGGGGCGGCTCCGTTTTTGAAGAATTCGGCGGCCGGGAGCGACGAGGTTGAAGTCGAGCTCGGGGTAGACGAACGGCGGCGGCTGCGGCTTCTCCGGCGCTCCCCGCCGGCGTCTCCTTGCCGGCGTGGCTCCGGCGTGGGGCGGAGGTGGAGAGGCTCGCCGGCCTCTCCCTCCTCTCCTTCTTCTTCTCCCTCCTCCTCCTTCCTTCTTTCTTCCTTCTCTCGCTTCCTCTTCTGCTTCTTTTCTTTCTTCTGCTCGGGACGGTGTGGCTCGTGTGGGGTGGTGCTGGTGAGTGGAGTGAGGTGAGGAGGGGCGCTGGGGGTGGGGTTTTATAGCGAGGAGGGGAGGGGTGCGGGAGCGGGAGAGGCGAGCGGATAGAGCGGCCTCTCGTCTACTGGCCAGTCCAAACGGTCCGAGGGCTTGCGTCACCGGGGAAGCCTGGGGGTGACGTCAGGGGAGGGAGGGGCCATGCGGGCTGGGGGAGAGAGAGAGATGGGTTGCGGCCCAAGTAGTGTAGGTTTCCCCCTTTTTTTGTACTGTTAGTAATTATGTTGCAAAATTCTACTTCTGTTTTTATTTAAGTTTGAATAAAAGTTTCAAATCCAAAACTTCTAAATACGTTTAAAACTTACAGAGTTATTATTATGATTGTTTTTGGAAATTATAGAATATTTAATAAGGTTAATAATATTGTTACTATTATATTAATAGCAAATAATCATTTAGTACAAATTAAATATTTTAAATAAACACCTTTTGCTATAGAGATAATTTTAATTATTTAAATAGTGAATTCTTATAAGGACAAGCATTTATTTGGGAGTCATTTTATTGGCTTTAATTATTTATGGGTCACTAAATGTGGTTTTTTGGGGTCTGGTGATGTGAGTTTGTACCACTATTTAGGTTGATTCTTTAGCCATGGAGAGGCAACATCATAAGAAAAAGCAAAATTAAGCATGGCAAGACAGGGCATAGCAATCAAGGCAAAGCATAGCCAAACAGAACAAGTAACAAGAAGGTATGATATGTCAGTTTTACTATTATCACCTCTCAACCAAGCAAACTTTTTGTTACCCCTAATTTTTGGCTACTCTAATAACAGGGTAATAAAAGTCGGGGTGTGACAAAGGCCATATCTACATATGCTAGGCTTGCCAGGCCCAACCTCATGCGAACTCTAATGTATGTATGACACCCGATCGTCACAACCTGCCTATCATAAAGAGAACCTTCCAGGTGGTGCACACTTCGGTAGAATACTTATGTTTGGCATTTTATAAGGGATCATCTTATTTTATGCTACCGTCGTGTATCCTATACTAGCATGTTTTAAGATGTATGATCATGGTGGCACTAAGTCTACAGTGTCTCCATTTAAATTTGTTTCATCATGATGAACGTTTACTACTTTCTAGTAACACATAGCAAAGCTATCACTACATCAAGATTAAGCAAACAACAATAGCCCCCTCTGCAATATAAAGTTAGACGCCTCTATTTCGTATATTGCATGTTTTACGTGGCTGCTAGGGCTTTTCATAGATCAACCGTTTCTACGAACATTAAACCACAACGTTGATTATAGATTGTCTCTATTACACCCCGTACGGGGCCCTCCATTGCAAATGCCATATCCGCTAAAGTAAGAGAGACAGACACCCCCCAGAGCCACTTTATACGGTACAAGCCGTATGTCAAGCGTGGAACCAGTCTCGCGTAAGCGTACGCATAAGGTCGGTCGGGGGCCGCTTCATCAAACAATGCCACAGATATAACAAGTACACGTGAGAGGGTAACAACCGTAGAATCAACGCCCACATCCCCGATGTGTTCTAACCGTACAGCAATACGAAGCATAGATCTAGCTCATGATACCGCTGTTGGGTCTCGCAGCAGAAAACAATAATTTTTCTAACTAGCGTCGCCCTTAACCCAAGATCTATCTAGTTGTAATGATGTAACGGAAAGACTTGCGGAAACATACCTCGGGGTGTAGTCCGTTGCGCGGGAAACGTTCCCGCAAACGTGGTTGATGAATACGTAAACCTTTCACAGCCCCCTGGCTGTGTTAGCACCCTGTTGGGTGGTTCTGCCGCACGTGCAGCACCTCGTAGTACTCGCACACGTACGGACTCGATGACGACCTCCGTTCTTCGATCCAACGAAGGTGGCGGAAGTAGACCTCCCGGAACCGGAGTTTCGGCAGCACGACGGCATCCGCGTAGCAGAGAAGCCTCAATCCCAGCACAGGTTCCAGACAAGGGGACCCCGGCTTGAGAGAGACGAGAGAGGGGAGAAGACCGGTGAAAACCGGTCTCAATTCGGAGTAATATTGAATTCTCTGCGAATTTTTCTGTGTTTAAGAAGTGCACCCCTACCCATCTTTATATCGGCAGACGGAAGGAGTCAACCCCCCTTCCCTTGGCAATGTGGGACTAATCCCTTGCCAAGGGGGGAGAGTGTGATACGTCCAAAAGGTATCTATAATTTCTGCTTGCTCCATGCATGTTTTGTGTGATATTGCTATGATCTAGATACACTTTCATACACTTTTGATCATATTTGGCCTAACCTATTAACTCAGTGCACCACAGTGCCAGTTCCTGTTTTCTGCTGTTTTTCTATTTCAGTTTTCCCCCATATAAAAAGTGCTCCAAAAATTCGGGAAAAATCAGATAAAAAATCAGCGCAGAAGAACCTTCCGGAAGAACCTGAGTGGGGCCAGAGGGCCACCACCAGGGGCCCAGGCGCCCTGGTGGCGCGCCCTAGGGGCTGGCCGCGCCAGGGGGGAGCCTGGACCCCTGGTGGCCCCCCTGGCTGCCCCCTTCGCCTATATATTCTCCGTGATGAGAAACCCTCGAAGACAGAACCCTTTTTCGCAATCTCGCCTCTGTTCCGCCGCCGCCGCGTGATACGTCCAAAACGTATCTATAATTTCTGCTTGCTCCATGCATGTTTTGTGTGATATTGCTATGATCTAGATACACTTTCATACACTTTTGATCATATTTGGACTAGCCTATTAACTCAGTGCACCACAGTGCCAGTTCCTGTTTTCTGCTGTTTTTCTATTTCAGTTTTCCCCCATATAAAAAGTGCCAGAAAAATTCCGGGAAAAATATAGGAAAAATCAGCATACAGGAAGCTTTGCGAAGAGCCCGAGTGGGGCCAGAGGGGAGCCAGGGGTGGCCCAGGTGGCCACCCGGCGCGGCCCCACCCCTGGCCGCGCCAGGGGGGTGCCTGGGTCCCCTGGTCCACCTCTGGCTGCCCCCCTTCGCCTATATATTCTCCGTCACGGGAAACTTCAGAAAGGAGAACCCTTTTTCATGATCTCGCCTCTGTTCCGCCGCTGCCGCGCTTCCGAGATCGGGAGCACCAGAAGACCTCTTCCCGGCACCCTGCCGGAGGGAGGATTGACCTCCGGAAGTCTCCTCTCCACCATGGATGCTCCCCGGATGTCTCATGAGTAGTTTTCCTTGGACCATGGGTCCGTGATCAGTAGCTATGTGATGTTCTCATCCCCTCTTTGTTCTTCATGGTTTAGACCTCGTGAGCTGCCCTACATGATCGAGGCACTTTTGTAATCTTTATGCTATTGCTATGCTGAGTTTGATGGGATCTGATGGATTATGAGATTATGTTCAGATTGTGATTGAGTAATATATTTGGTTTTTAATCTCTTATATTTTTGTTCCTAAGTAATTCTTGCATGTTCTCCGTTGCTGTTTATTGCTTTGGCCAAGTAGTAGGTAGTAACCCAAAGAGGGAACGTTATGCTCGATTGTGGGTTCATAACCCCCGATGACATGCTTGAGTGACAGAAACATGAGTCTAGGGGATGTGCTGTTGCCACAAGGGGGAAAACAACGGTGCTTGTAACCGCGGTTGCAAGGATTGTTTACTTTACGCAAAGTGCTTTTTAATGCAATTGTCTGTTGCTTTGGGTTTACACTTTGGGTGGGGCTCGCAACTTAATACCAGCGAGATGTTCTGGATAGATATCTCAAGGTGGATGATTAGTAGTAGATGCAGTTGGATTTCGGTCTACTTATTTTGGCGTACTTCCCGTGCTTTTAAGCCTCTTCCTTTCTTTTGTAGCATAGTTAGCATTGCGGTGCGTTCATAATCCTGTCAATTGCCCTTCTGTAATTTATTTACCTTGCATAGCAGTTTTATCGTCTTTTGGGAGAGAGACATCACTAGTGAACATCACGTATCCCGGTCCATATCCTCATCACTGTTTCCACGCTCATTTACTTTTCTGTTTTTACTTTCAGTTGCTATCATTATCCTTTGTGTTTGATCCTTTGTGAACAACAAGACCGGAGAGATTGACAACCTCTCTGAACTTCGTTGGGAACAAAGTTATTTGTGTCTGTGTGCAGGTCCGCGTCAGTAGCGCCGCTGACACCTATTTATCATCTCTGGAGTCCTACTGGAGACAAACCTTGGTATCTTTACTGAGGGAAATTTGCTGGTGTGCTGCATCACGCCTTCCACTTGGGGCTCACCAATGAAGGGCGAGAAGACTACACCTGTCAACTCTCGCGCCATCAAGCAAATTTCTGGCGCCGTTGTCGGGGACTCCGAGTGCTAAGATAGGGAAGTTGCACACTACCCTTTACCTTTGTTTTTTATTCTTGTTAGTTTACCCTTCAGTTTTTATCTCAGTGTCCTTTATGAAAAACCACAAAAATAGTTGCTACCTTTTTCCTTTGTCTTGCTTTGCCTATTTATGCTATCCTCACCATGGGTGATGAACCACCCAAATATGGTAGGATGGACATGTTTCACTTGGATCGTCTTTGATCAATTTGTTCTCGCGCTAAAAACCCAACCGACTTGGTTCAGAGAAAATCATTGGATGAGCATGCTCATTATACGAGGCACCGCCTATCTCAGAAAGGAAAAACTTATGGGATCAAATACATGTTTCTTATTGCCATGCGAAACTTTTGTGCCACATTTATGATTTTACTTATTGTTCTAATATAGATCATAAACACCTCCCTTTCCAATGTAAGTTTAATGAAAATGAGATCTTATCTTCTTATGCTAAAGGTGTTTATGATTACTTTGATGTTGAAAAGATTGAAGAGTTTGTTGCTTTTAAAGGTGCCTATGAGATTGCTTCTTTGATTGAAAAATATCACGATTGTCGGGTCCCGGGGTTAGCATATGCAAGTCCAGTTAAGACATAGTCATATGGAGAGCCGAGAACCGTACCCACTTGTCTAAGCAGACAAGGCCAAGCACAGAACGTTCTCGAGAGCATCGTACGTGAGGGGCATCCCATCCAGGCCGGATGATCAACTGAGATGGGTCCTCATCGTCCGCACACAAGTCTAATGATATGGGTGGTGAAGTCCCATATTCAAAGACAAGTCGCCTCAACCATACTATCGACTATCTCATAACTCTTACATAGACTTACTCCAGCCCGATCACTTAGTCGGGGTCTAGGGCGGGCTCGATCATACCACAAAGTGTGCACGAGACGGAGTCTCGAACAATCGCATCGCGATGCCCCAAGCTGCGCACATCTAAGGGCCACTTGGTGTATGAAAGACCGCCAGCCAGATCACAACTAAGGTCTCGAAAACCCATACAAAGACATGTATGTTATAAACATACACGCAGCACACATGCCTTGTATGAACAGTAGGTATCATTGCAATTCTCTACAAAGTATACAATTTTATTGATAACTCTTATAGAGTGCAAACAGAGATCACAAACATGTGATCCAACATTACAACACAAGCGGAAGCAAAGTATGTCTGAGTACAGACAAGTTTAACAAATGGCTTAAGAAGCCTTATTTAAAAACAAGCCCTCCACGAGGGAACCAGTCGTCTGACTGGGACTAGACTAGCTTGATCTTCAGTCGTCCAGCTCGATGAAGAAGCCACCTTCGGGGTCAGTGGGTTCATCTAAAACATAGATTAAGCAAACGTGAGTACAAAGTCGTACTCAGCAAGACTTACATAGGAGCTATACTACTCATGCACATGTATCAAGGTAAAGGGAGGTGGGGTTTCACTTGCAGAAATGCCAGCTTTGACTTGGCTAGTCCTGAACTACGAGTACCAGACTTGAGGTAAGAAGCGTACACGAGTCCACTACTTTCTCCAACCAATTACACCACTATGGTGCCTTCCTCGACTTCCCCACGAGAAATCACGCCATAGCACTCACACTTATCTTGGTGTGTTTTAGAAGTATCCAGTTCAAGTTGTCTAATAATCAAGCTAAGCTATCCAAGAAGTCCATAACCGCGGACGCGGCTATTCGAATAGTTTTGTTAACCCTGCAGGGGTGTACCGCTACACACACATGATCATCATTTACCGCCTTTGTACTCGACACCGTTCAAGAAGTGTCGGCGAGGATGCTCACCACAACTGTTACCTCATAGCCGATCTAGTCCGAGAAAGCCGCCGACTTGGGTTGGTTACCACTATCGTGAACCCGGCCGGTTTACCGAAGTGGACCCAAGTGATGTGTGCGTGGTGCATAAGCCGGTCTCGGATGAGCCGTTCTCTCACTTAGCATCTAGGCCACAAGCCTACCAGAACTCCGAACTATTGCGACATCTGGACATCGAAAGGGATGAGTTAGTAAGTTGAGAGGGGTCAGTGAGCCCAATGTGTGGTTGTACTCTTCATCTTGGATCACCACACAAGAACTCGGACTTAGGGCGGTGTTCAACGAGACAACCCACCGTGTACTCCTACACAGCCTCTCATCGTTCACCTTGTATTAGGGTCGATTCACCAACACTTTTCTACCATCATCATCATGATCACTACCATCCCGACTCACATCACAGTATCATCATGGTATCATTCTAAGCATGCAATAAGAAGTAACAATTGCAGGGGCCACATGATATCAAACAACTCCTACATTTGCTAGGATTGTGGTTTGCTTACTACTGTGACAAAATGATAGGTCATGCAAAGGAATGGGTTCATCTATGTGGTAGAAACGCACCATGGTAATCATCCTAAACAATGCATAAGCGAGACATGAGAGGGAAATGGGATTTTATCGACATGATCATTGGGGGTTTGCTTGCCTTGCTGACGAGGTTCGGGTTCTGGGTCTTCAGCGAAGGGGGCAGCCTCCTGCTCCGGTTCAACCTCTACTCGACAAACGACAAGCAAAGTAGCAAAGTAAATACAATGCACAATCACATGATGGAAGGTTGAAACTTGATGCATATGCTTTGATGTGTGAAGCAATTCCATTTAAATGGAGTATATTGCAAATTGAATTGCAAATTCAAACTCCAAGTTGAATTCAAACTTATCCAAGTTACATGTGACATTGCTTGATCATTTTTAAACTTTTCGAAATGTGTATGATATGCCTCTGAAGTGTGGTTGAAATATAGCATAATTCCATGGTCCAAGTTGCAAAAGCATTTGAATTGAATTTGAATAAATTCCAAATAATTCAAATGACATATGCTACTGGTCCCATTTTAAAATCAACTCAAACATAGTTGAAAGTTGCATTTTTGGATAGATTATTTTCTTCTGATCATTTTTCATATATTATTTGTCCAATTTGGAGTTAATATGAATTTTCTATGAATTTCCAAAGTTTGGGGTATTTTCTGGAATTTCTTTAATTCAATTTGATTTCTGGAAATTCATTAAATCGATTTATTGCGCCATGCTGACTTCAAGCTGGCGTCAGGGGGGGCTGACAAGGGGGTTCACTCTGTCAGTGACTGGGTTAATTAACCCGGCTGGTTAATTTAACCAGTGGCTTAATTAAGCCACTGGGCCCACTGGTCAGTGACCCAGGGTGGGGTTAGGAGGTGGATTTAACGAAGGGGTTAGACTAACCCACCGGCGGCTAAACGCCGGCGGCCTGGCCACGGCGGCGCACTCGCCGGAATGGGCTAGGGGCCACGAGAGGCGACGGGGAGGACACCATCGGGTGCAGCATCGTTGTCCGCGTCGTCTGGAAGCAACAGGGGGTCACGGGGAGGTCGGGAGCGACGGCGGCGACCACTCCGACGGAAGCAGAGAACCGGCGAGGTCGTAGTCGAGGCTAGGGGGCACGGATTGGGCTGAGACTTGGCGCATTCGAACGCTAGTGCACGCAGGAGC
The DNA here is from genome assembly GCA_950022295.1 of Bromus sterilis. Classification (NCBI taxonomy): domain Eukaryota; kingdom Viridiplantae; phylum Streptophyta; class Magnoliopsida; order Poales; family Poaceae; genus Bromus; species Bromus sterilis. The sequence continues at coordinate 41,865,630 of OX465595.1, read as the reverse complement.
CAAACGCGCGGACTAGGGCATCAACAGAGGCACGAGAGCGAGCTCTAGCTCGACCATGGTGGTGAGGAGCTCGGGCTCTCATGGCGGATTTGGCTAAAGGGGCTACAGGGTGCTGGGAGCTTGGGGGAAACGGTGAGAAGCTCACCCTAAGCTCGACGGTGCAGACGGCGTGCTTGGGGAGGCCGTGGTGCTGCCGGAATTCGAAGACGACTCGCGGCGGCCGGAGTTGAAGACGACGAAGGGGGCGGCGGCTCTGGAGCTCCTCGGGACGATTCCTTGCGCACGGTGACGTAGTCGAGGACGGCGGAGGCGATGGACACCTTGGCTTGGCTCGGGGATGACGGTGGCCACGAGTTCTTCACGGCATGGCGACGGCGGCGCTCGGGTGGAGGAAGAATTCGGCGAGGGAGGGGTGGAGAGCGAGCCAGGAGGGGGGGAATGGACGTGGCGTGCTCCGGGGCGTCTCCAGGCGCGAGAAGGAGGCACGGGGAGGCCTAGAAGGTCCTCGGCGGCGACGTGGCCTCCACGGCTGGCTCGGTGGCATTCCACCGAGCAGCTTGGAGGCGTGGGGCGGGGAAGAAGACCCCGCTGCCCCTTTGGGCCGGGTGGGCTGGATGGGCCGGCTTCGCCTGGGCGTCTGGTAAGTCTTTCTGATTCCTTTTCTGTTTTTCTCTTCTGACATTTGTTGTCCTGTGCTAAAATAAATAGCTAGGCATTTTATTAAATGTTGAAAAAATTTATATGGCTTCATAATAATATATATTAGCCACTTATAAAGGTTCAACATTTTTAAAATTCAAATAATTTGAATCTTCGAAATAGGGGTTTTTAATTAATTCCAAGGCACTGTTTGAATATTTGAAAAATCTATGAGCATGGGGTGGGTCCCACATCACTTGATATGTGATCACACTCATTTATAAGACTTTTCAAAAATCTAACATGAATTTTTGGAGAAGATTTTTATCTGGCCTTTTGAATTAATTCAACTGGGGGGGTTCCTTCTCCCATTTTGCTTTTGATTTTTGATTTCAAAGATTTCTTTTGAAAATTTAACATGATGCAAGAGTACTGGCTAACCCTAGCACATTACCTAACAGAGGGTTCTGACAACGATACTATTTTCGAGCCTGAAAACTTTGCAGTTCTTGCTTATTGATTCGAGAATTATACTTCCAATTCTTATATTGAGGATTTTAAAAATAAAATTTTTGCTTCCCAAGAAGAGGCCAATGATTGCATTGAGGAGGAATCCCATGATTCCGAGGACTCACTTGAAATATCCCTTTCTGAAAATTTTGATACTTACTTTGTTGATGGCCAAGATGCCACTATGGCTGATGCTGACAAAAATGAACTCTCTATAGTTCCTTATGTTAAGCATGAAATTGTTGCTATTGCACCCACACTTGATTGTCCTATTATCCTTTTGAAATCTCCAAATCCGGAGAACTTTTCTCTTATCAAGGCTCAATGTGATGTGTTGCATTTATCTTATAATCCTAAAGACCGTGTTGAAAACTATACACGTGTGCTTGCAGTTCATGAACAACATGATTTATGTGATAGTTATATTCTTGATGTTGTTCATGATGCTACTGAAAATTACTTTGAGAGAAGAAAGTTTGGTTGTAGAAACTTCCATGTTACAAAAACACCTCTCTTCATGTTGAAAGTTTTGAAGTTGTTCTTGTTCTACCTTCCTATGCATGTCACTTTGTGCTCCTTTGATTTATTTTCTTACAAGATGCCTATGCATAGGAAGTGGGTTAGGCTTAAATGTGTTTCACATTTGCTTCTTGATGCTCTCTTTTGCTTCAATTCTTATTCTTGTGAGAGCATCTTCTATAATCATTTTGCCTAGCTAAAGGCTCTAAAGAAGCGCTTTCGGGAGGCAGCCCGCAAAGAATTTAGGTTTCTTTTTTCTTTTTGTTGTGTCTTGATGTCTGTTACTACTGTAGCAACATCATTGTATCTTTATTTTTCAGCTTTGTGCCAAGTTATAGCCTCTTAGGATAAGGGAAGCAAAAGTTGTGACATGCTGTCCAGAAAACAGATTCTGTCCCTTGACAGAAAAATTCTAATCAAATCACCAGATCATCTTTTTTATCTGAATTTTTTTGACAACGTGCTCTATACAATTGTGAAACTTCCGTATGTTCTGAGTTTTTTTATTTGAGTTGCAGAAGTTCCCCTAAAAAATTCTTTACTACCTGCTGTTCTGTTTTTCATAGATTCTGCCACGTTTTGTCTCTCCTAACTTTTGCAAACTTTAAGCTTGCTTTTTCTTTGAAAAAACTTTTTGGAACTCTTGAGAAACAGTATCTCTTCAAGAATATCTTTATATCCAGTGGGAAAAAGTATTTTATTAAGGGTACTAACCTCTCTAATCAGCTTATGATGAGTTATGTATGAAGGGAGTTTTCAAGTGTGCGATGGAAGATGATGAAAGAAGATCCAGGAGTGTCAAGCGCTCAAGCTTGGGGATGCCCCATGCATCCCCAATAAATATTCAAGGAGACTCAAGCGTCTAAGCTTGGGGATTCCCCCGTGCATCCCCTTCTCCATAAACAATCATCAGTTCGTCCTTCTTCTCACTATATTTTTATCACTTCATGCGTTATGTGCTATGCTTGGAGCGTCTCGCTCTTAGGTTTTATTTTTAGTTTTATTTAGCTTTGCTTGCTGTTCATACCAAGTTAGATCCCGTCTTACTTTGTGTGGGAGAGAAACACGCTCCACTTTCAAAATCTAGAACACATCATAGGATTTTTCCTGCCTATCTTTTTGCTGTTGTGTGTTCTTTATCTTTTCGTAGCTACTGCCATGTTTAGTCTTAGTCTTAGTTTGTCTTTAGCAAGAGCCTTGGCTTTTGTTTAGTTTGTTGCTGGAACTCTTTTTAGTTTTCATGTTTATCTTGTTAAAAGAGATTTGGTTGTTGCACTGAGTTGTGTCTTGTCTTGAAAGTAGGTAATTGAGGTTGCTATTTAATTCTAGTAGTAACTTGAAATAGTTTTGAGGTATTGTTGTGAGTAATGTTTGAACTTTTGGTGTCAAGAGCTCTAGCCTATTAGTGAGAGGTGTCGTATTTTGGACAATCCGTGTGTATTTTCAAAACCTACAAAACTTGTTGAGAACTCTAGCTACTAGATGGATCACTAATCTTTGGAGGGATCGAATATTAGAGAACACTCACGTACCATGAGTCGAGGATGCGCAAGGATAACCAAACCCCCATACACTCCTCCTCGGGGTACTTTTGTCTTTGTGAACGTCCTTATTAGATTGAGAGTTACCGATAATAAGTGCATGAGTTCTTCGGACTAATGTAAGTATTGAAAGTTGACACTTCCACCTTCCCATATTTTGCTAGCCTCTCCCGTGCCGTGCATTGCCTTCTTCTCACTCCGAGAGTTGGTGTCCACCTTCGCCGGTACATCCAAACCCTTGGCATGATACCTACCTATCTATCATAAACCTCCTTATATCTTTCCTCAAAACAGCCACCATACCTACCTATCAAGGCATTTCCATAGCCTTTCCGAGATATATTGCCATGCAACATCCACCTCTTCATGACTTGATCTTCATGTCATACATGTTCCTGCTACACTGGCAGCGACATACATTGCATACATCATGATAGTTACATCTTCTTTATGATTTTGAGTACCTTGTAAAGTGTGAAAGATTTCCTATACCTTCTTGTAAAATAGAGTGTTGCCCTTAAGTGAGGAAAAGATCCCAAAGTGGATACATTAAAAGATCCCAAAGAGGACAAATGAGAGTTAAATAGAAAGAGCCATTGAGGCCACAAAAAAATACAAAAAAATAAAAAAATAAAAATAGAGAAAGGGGAAACACTACTATCCTTTTGAGAGATCCACACTAGTACTCCCTCTATATCCTTGTACTCCATAGAGATGATCATTATGCATATAGCTATGTGGGGACCTTCACACTATAGAACTTGGCTTGCATATTCCAAGGATGAGCCTCCTCAAACGAGCTCTAGATCTTCATGAGCGAGCAAGTTAGATGCACCCCCACTAGTTTCATTGGAGAGCTTCCTAGCTCATATGTGCATCTGTTGCATGGCAATCCCTACTCCTCACATCATATCTATCATTTGGCATCTCTTTCCTATGGTTGTCCTCATTGATGTGAGCCTTTCTCATTCTTTTTTGTCTTCCTCCTCCTCCGTACTTCTCTCTTTGCCAACCTAAGTGTCAACTCTCGTGCTTACGCTCATCCATTGCATGAGTGATCAAAATATTGAAAAAGGAGTGGATCAAATTGACTTGTACCTGGCTAGTGGTCTGGGGACGAGTCAAGATAAGATTCCATAAAAAGACCAAGTGTGAAACTTTAGTAGATTGAGTTCTCAACAAATAAATATTTTTCTCGTATTCCCTATCCCCCTTCTTGCACGCAAACACCATTTAGAGACATTCGAGTCACGGACAGCGAGAGCTCTTGCACCTAATGTTCTTTTGTTACTTGTTTCAATGCTAATATAGACTCTTGCATGTTATGACTTGAATTGATTCTCTAACCTTGATTCCTTTACTTTTCAAAGTTCTTATATGGTTGCTAGCATGTCACCACATAAATTATGCTGTTATCATTTACCTACTCGAGGACGAGCAGGAATTAAGCTTGGGGATGTTGATACGTCCAAAACATATCTATAATTTCTGCTTGCTCCATGTATGTTTTGTGTGATATTGCTATGATCTAGATACACTTTCATACACTTTTAATCATATTTGGACTAACCTATTAACTCAGTGCACCACAGTGCCAGTTCCTGTTTTCTGCTGTTTTTCTATTTCAGTTTTCCCCCATATAAAAAGTGCTCCAAAAATTCGGGAAAAATCAGATAAAAAATCAGCGCAGAAGAACCTTCCGGAAGAACCTGAGTGGGGCCAGAGGGCCACCACCAGGGGCCCAGGCGCGCCCTAGGGGTTGGCCGCGCCAGGGGCGCGCCTGGACCCCTGGTTGCCCCCCTTCGCCTATATATTCTCCGTGACGAGAAACCCTCGAAGACAGAACCCTTTTTCGCGATCTCGCCTCTGTTCCGCCGCCGCCGCGCTTCCGAGATCGGGAGCACCAGCAGACCTCTTCCCGGCACCCTGCCGGAGGGAGGGCCGACCTCCGGGAGTCTCCTCTCCACCATGGATGCTTCCCGGATGTGCCGTGAGTAGTTTCATTTGGACCGGATATGTGACGGCAGATGCCATGGGGATGGCTAAAGTGAGGGGAAGACGCGAGGAAGAAGATGTCGATGGTGCCGGAATCGGGTTGGGCACAAACACGGTGACGGACACCACGATGTACCCAGGTTCGGGGCTCTCCGGAGAGATAACACCCCTACTCCTGCTTGTCTCTTCTATATCAATGGAACTGAACTACAATAACTGCTTCTCTGTCTACTCAGGGGAAGGTGAGTGCTGCCGTGGGCAAGGCTATCTTCTGCTTCCCTGAGGAGGAACTACAAGCAGTAAATGAACTGAGCGAGATGTGAGTAATGGTGCGAATGATGTGGATCGTCCCTCAAGCAGGAGGGGTACCCCAGGCTCTTATAGTGTGAGCCCGGGGTAAATCGGTAACTTCACTGCCGATTGGGCCCAGCTGTCATCCTCTAATCGGCTGGGTCCCACCGACTGCTCCTCTCCGGGTGATCCGGACCTGACGAGTGGCGGCCCATGCTGTAGACTCGTAGGGCATGATGGTGAACATTGGAGCTAGGAGGTGCGGTCTTGTCGTCCTATCCGCGGAATCGGCGGAGAGGTCGACAACGCATCTCTGCCAGATCTTCGATGTGACTTGGCTTCTCTGCCACCCCGATCTCTCGGGATTGCGCATTTATGACCTCGTACTTGGACCTCCGACTGGTCTCGGGGTCAACTTCTCTAGGGGTGGTAAGTTGTACCAATTGCGCCTGGGCCGACTGGTGGCCCTCGGCAGGGTCGATTGCTCTAGGCAATCGGCCGCGTTGATTCCCATCTCGGCCCAGCTGCGGGCCAATCGGATGATCGTCTTGGTGATGAAAAGGGTGGACCGGTTGCGCCTGGGCTGACTGCTGGCATTCGGTACGGCTGATTGCCTTGGAGCAATCGGCCGTACGCCTGCCCAGCTCAGCCCAGCTGTAGCCCAATCGGTCCATCCTTGTCTTGAAAGGTTGCTTCCGCTTGGGTGAGCCTACCCGGGTACCAACCCCCCGACAGTAGCCCCTAAAGCTGTAAAGGTCCCACAGTCACTCGACCGCGGGGCCTTTGCAGTTTTCAATCTTTCTCCAACACCTTCCGAATGCATTGGCCTCATCAAGTGCGTTGTTCCGAGTTCGCTGACCGACTCGGAGATCACACTCGGCTGGCCAAGATTTCGTCCGATCCGACTTGCGTTGCCTCCGATTTCTTTCTTCACTTTTTGAGAATTATATCTCTCGCCGATTCGGATCTTAATACGAACCGATTGCCTTCCAACGGTTACTTCCGATTCTTCCGGGGAACAGTCAATGGACTGGGGCCCACGACCCACGCACGATTTGACGTAACTGCAGGCCTCGACCCCCACGTCGCACGCCTCGCTTCCCACGCTGGGATCTTTTGCGCCGGTTTGCCGGTTGGACTTCCTGTGGGCTAGGCCACACCGGGCCACACGGCCGCAGCCAGATCCCACTCCCCTGCCCCGCCGCCCATATAAGCCACAAGGGAGGGCCTCGGGCTCCTCCTTCTCTCATACTCCTTCTTCCTCCTCCGCTTCTCGCTCTCGCGCATGCCATTGCTGCTCCGCCCCAAGCTCTCCATCGTGCTCGTGACTCCGCCTCCGCGCACGGGACCCGCTCCAGCCGCGCACTCAGCGTCCTCCTCCGCCACCGCGGTAACCTCTCACCGCCACCTTGCACGGTGTTCTTGCACTCCTCGCCTTCATTTTCTCTCCGCCCGCAAGCTCCATGTCGCCCCGGCGAGACACCTCTCAGGCCAACCGTGGGTGCTGGAAGGGCTCCACCGTCACCGCCGGTGCCATCCAGGCCTTGATTCGCGCCCGCAAGATGCCGACCGAGGTCCAGTGGCGTGCTCCCGGCGCCGAGCTCATGCCCGGTGCGCGTGCTGGCGAGAGAGTCGTCTTCCTCTCTCACTTCGAGCGTGGATTCGGACTCCCCTCCAGCACTTTCTTTCGGGACATCCTCAATTTCCACCACTTGCAACCGCATCACCTCGCGGCGAACTTCATCATGATTCTCTCTGGCTTTGTCACGCTGTGCGAGGGGTATCTCGGCTGCCGCCCAAGCATCGCTCTCTGGAAACGGTTCTTCAACCTCCGAGCTCACAATGCTCGGACGGGAGCTATGGTGCCTTCTGCCACGGAAGGTGGCGATCCGACATTTGTGACTGACATGACCGACTGCGGCAGTTGCCTCGTCGCAGCCGGCAGGCACAAGTACAAAGGTCCCGAGATCGTCCAATCGTGCAAAAATTGGCAAACCACATTCTTCTATGTCAAGTCGCCCGACCAAGGCCCCGATCTCCTGAACCTGCCCGAGTTCTCCCTTGCACGGTCGACTGAGAAATACCAGTGGTCACTGAAGTATGGTGTTGGTGATTGCGATGTCGACGCTCAAGTCGCCAAAGTTGCTCAGCTGGAGCAGGAGGGGCTCCTGCCGACTGATCTTATTGCAGCCTGGCTCAAGGCCTGAGTGCTCCCTCTACAGTGCCGAGTGCACCGCATCTGCGATATGTCGGGCCCCCGAGATCCCACTCGGCTCTGCACATGGCGAGTGAAACTCGAAGATCTTTGCACCAGGCTAAGGACTATCACCGCCAGTCCTTTGCCCGACCCTTTCCACTTCGGCGTTGAGTACCTCAACCGTCGGCAGAAACCGCCTGTGGTATGTTCCAACTGTCCTCTTTCTCCGATTGCTTCTTCCTTATACTTAACTTTTCTGATAACCTTCTTCTTATTGCTCAGCACTTCATTCGATCCGACTTGATGGAAGACGGCCAGGAGGCCGGCACGTACGCCCCCGACCGTGAGGAAGATGACCCCACGGACTTCGAGTACAATGGTGAGCTTCCCCCATCCGAATCCGCCGATGACGGTGAATCCTCTAGGGAGTCCTCCGAATCCGAAGATCCCACTGATGACGCCGATGCCGAGGCCGCCGACCCCAAGAACGCCGACATCCGAACTGCAGCTCAAGGGGGTACGCCTGACCCTTCCCTTGAGAAATTTCTGGCCGAATGGAGCGATGACGACAGTGTCTCAAAGGTTGGTGATTCTGATGCAGCTCCTCACGCCAAGCCTCCGAAGGTGCCGACTAAGCGTGCCTCGGCGACCGGCTCCTCCTCTGGTGCCGCTCCCAGCAAGGTCGCTAAGACGGCGTCGACTGCTCTCAAAGGCAAACAGCCTCAGGCCGCGGCCACTCGAGTGCCAACTGGTCAAGCTCCTCTCGGCAGGTCCAGGGGCAGACCTGTGCTAGGAGATGCCCCTCTGAATGTCACCCCGCTGAGATGTCGGATGCCCACGGGCGCGCCGAGGACAGTCGGGTATGCCTTTATCTTCACCCTTTGAACCTCATTGCTTTCTCTTATACTGATTCACCTCTTCTTTCTTCTTTCAGGGAGCCGATTGGACTTGATGACGTCGACGCCGACATTCCTGCCCATGTCGGCGCAGTTATTGCCCCCGCCGCGTCTGCTGCTGCGGTCCGCAAACGGCAACCGTCTCCACATCGTACCTCCAAGGATGCCAAGCGTGCCGCCAAAAAAGCCCGCCTCGAGACTGCCAAGAAAACTACCGCTTCCACCACTGCCTCCAAGACCTCCAAGAGCATGGCCGACCAGGGAGTTACTGGTGGCGAAGGAGCGCAACCGGTCGATTCGATTGCCCCATCTCCGCCACGCCGCTCCGACCCAGTCAACGCCCCCATTACGACTATCTCCTCGCCCATCCTGAAGACCACCTCGCCGATTATGACGACCACTCCGCCGATTGTGGCAACCACCTCGACCTCGTCTCGTCCGATTTCGCCGCAGCCACAGCCGGACGCCTCCGGCCTTCCGGCGACGTCGGAGCCACCGGACTCGACCATTGACTCTTCTGCCGCTGCGAATCAAGCTTCACGGCCACAGCCGACCTCTTCCGCGTCAATAATTTTGATGCGCTCAGTGGACCAGTTCCGGGCCGAATACTCTCGCACCAGACATGTCGGCGCCGAGCCTGATGCTTCACACCGCTCCCTGGTTTCCTCTCAAGGTCCTTTGACGACAGCCTACAATCGGGTGAACGACTTCGCCACCGCCATAGCTCAGGACCTCCAACTGCTCGACCGCAATCACGCGGTAAGTTCTTCAACTTTCCTTTATGGCTTCCTCAAATCGGGAGACTTTTCTTCCGGCGGGTGCGCGCAAGCGCACCCACTGGGTGGAGTCCCCGAGATTCGGGCCAACTGTTAGCAATCGGTTCGGATATTTTATACTTCTTGCTTCTTTTACTCATCTCTCCTGCCTTCCTCCTATCCGGAGACGTTTATTCCGGTGGGTGCGTGCAAGCGCACCCATTGGGTGTAGTCCCCGAGATTCGGGCCGATTGTTTGCAATCAGTTCGGATCTTCTTTTGGATGTTGTGTCTCTAAAGCTCATCTTGTTCTTCTTCTCAGGTCGTTCTTGAAGAACGACGCAAGGTCTTCGAGAAGCTCCTCGAAGCCTATGCTGCCAGCCTCCGAACCCTCGCTCAGGCCCAGCTCGAGGTCAACAATCAATCGGCCGAGATCAACAGGCTGAGAGGTAACTTCTTCATTACTTCTATCTTCCCTCCGATTGATAATTTCTCTTGTATTAATATCTTTATATCTTCCTCTAGTCTCTGTTCCCATGGTAGATGACTTACAGGGCCGCATTGCTGAATTGACCACTGAACTCGGCCAGCAAGGGCCCGCACTCGCCGCAGCTAAGCAAGAGATGACCCGACTGCAAGGGGTGGAGGCCGATTTGTCTCGGACCATCCAAACCCTCCGCTCTGAGCTGGCTGCTCTGACGAAGAAACACTCGGACGACCTAGCCGCCGTGACTGCTGCTGACGAGGGACTTCACGCTGAACGAGATGCAGCTGTAGCCGCCCGAGAAGCGATGCAGGCCGAGAGGGATGACGCCCTTTCTGCCCGAGACTCCATCTGGAAAGACCGTGACGAGCACATTGCCAAGTATGAAGACTTGGAGAAGCGCAACTATGAAGAAACAACCCGATTGCGCCGCCGGGCCAAGGGTTTCTGCGATACAATGACTGAGATGGACGTCCTTCTTAGCGGTGAGTGTTTCTTGCATCCGAGTGCATTTTCCGATTGCTTCCTTCTTCTGTGCTCTTACTCATACTTTCCTTCGTGATGCAGAGGCCTGGCCTGAGTCTGAGGCAGCTGCTTATGCAGCGGTGGCCAAATCCCGAGAGGAGACCATCGCGGCCGGAGGGACCGCCCAACTTGAGGCTGATGTCTGGACTCGGCATGAATATCTGATTGGCACGGAGGCTCGCATTCCTGTTATCAAGGGAGTTGCACTGTCTTTCAAGCTTGGCATTCTAAAGATTGCCGAATTGCTATGGCCGCCGACTGAGCTCAAGGTTGGGCTCCAGAAGATGAAGCACGTCGTCGGCTCCTCCGCCGAGACCCGCGAGCCTGAGACTTTGGTCGAAGAAGATTCCGACAATGGAGAGGCTCCAAATGCTACCACCGAGCAGACTCGGATTCTTCTGAAGGCCATCCCACGTCGGATTGATGTCTTGCTTAATTCTGCCGGTCGGACTGGTGCGGAGACTGCCCTTCAAACTGTGCTGAGCTGGTACCCACAAGTGAAGCTTCCCCAGCTCTACAACATCAGAGAGAACGCCGCCGACTTGCTTGAGAAGACCTATGCTGAGGTGAATCGGCTGGCCAGCACCATGGTGAACTGGTTTTCTCCCTATGACTACACTCCGTATCTCGACGAGGGAGGGAACCCACTGGCAGCGACTTCCATCTCTGGCTTGGCCGATGAGCTTTCTGACAGCGGCTCGTCCCATACTTCTCCGAGGTCCAAACAAGCTGGGGCCACGTCGACTGACGCGCAGACGGAGCCAGATGCCGCTACTGCGCAAGCCGATCCGACTGCTCCCGCCACCTCGGCCGCCCCGACTGCGAGTTCTGCGCCACCAACTTCCCCGACTGCTTGAGCCGTGCCGCCGATGACGTCATCTGCCTCTGCCGCCGATATCTGATCGGCCTTATCTTATTTCTACTTTCAGAACAGATGCTTGTAGAACACGATTTTAGTTCCACCGACACCCACTGGGTGTGGTTCGTTGTAATGAATTTATTCGGCCTTAGGCCTGCTATCCTTATGCAATCCGATTTCTCGTTGCAAGTTTTATTTGTGCGATCTACTTTGCGTTTTTGTCGATTTCCTTTATCGGTCTGCACTTGGGGGCGTCATGCCTTGTCCATTCTGCAGCCGACATGCGGTCTGCAGTCGGATCGAAGGTTGATTTCCGTCCAAGGTTCGATAAGTTTTTTGAGTTTACACGACAAGACTTAGCGCAAAGGATTCTACAATGTTAGGGGCCGATTGCTCGCTGCCGGCTACTCGGTGCACCGGTCTGCGGCACAATCGGTAGCTGACCTAGTCGGCTATGCCCTTTTTAGAGCGTTTCGATTTGTTTCTCGAGGATTTGTACTGCCGGCTGCCCCAACCGCTACCCTTCTCAATGCCACAACCACTCTCGTGACTTGTGCTTGAGCCAGGTGCTAGGCTGAGTGCCAGCCCGCAGCCCCCGTGCCTCGTTGGCTCATTTTTCTGACCTCGTGGTCGGTCAGTCCCCGAGTACGTTATGCACGTCTCGGGTATGACTAAGCGTTGCCGACTTGGGATAGCTTTTCGAATGAAATTATGCAAAGGTAATTGAATGCTCTTCTTCAGAAGCATGATAGCTTTACTGATCGTTTGCCGAATAGCATACATAAATTTCTGCCGCTCAACTATAGAACGGGCATAAAAGCTCGGCATTCCACGGCCGCTCCGTTTCGACTCCTGACGTGTCCTTATGCCGAGTGCCCTTGGTGCAGTCGATCAAATAATACGAGTTGTTCTTGAGTGCGCGGCTGATGACGAATGGTCCTTCCCAGGGTGAGGCCAGCTTGTGCTGCCCATCTGACTTCTGAATTCGGCGTAGCACCATGTCACCCTCTCGGAAGGCGAGAGGACAGATCTTCTTGCTGTGGTAGTGCCGCAACTTCTGGTGGTAGACTGCCGATCTGGACAAGGCCAGCAAGCAGGCCTCTTCCATGAGATCAACGCCGTCTTCTCGTGCTAGCTTGGCTTCTTCCTCGGTGTACAAGGCATGCCGAGGTGAATCAAACTCGATGTCGGACGGGATTATTGCTTCTGATCCATATACCAGGAAGAAAGGAGTGAATCCAGTCGACCTTTTTGGCGTGGTCCTTAAGCTGAACAATACTGTTGGGAGTTCTTCAATCCAAGCTCCGGGTGCCCTCTCAAGTGGCTCCACCAATCGGGGTCTGATACCCGACAGGATGAGGCCGTTTGCTCTTTCTACTTGACCATTCGACTGAGGATGTGCAACAGATGCAAGATCGAGCCGAATACCCTGCTGAGATGCATATCGAGCCAGTGCACCCTTTGCAAAATTGGTGCCATTGTCGGTGATGATGCTATTGGGCACACCATATCGTCACACGATGTCGGCCACAAAATGGACCGCAGTCGGACCATCCAGCTTCTTGATCGGGCGGGCTTCAATCCACTTGGTAAACTTGTCCACTGCGACCAGGAGATGTGTCATGCCACTTCGGGCTCTCTTGAATGGACCAACCATGTCCAAACCCCACACCGAAAATGGTCATGCTATTGGGATTGTCTTCAATGCTGATGCTGGCTGATGACTTTTTGCCTTGAACCGCTGACAGCCCTTGCAATATTTCACCAAGTTCTCAGCCGCTGCATGCGCAGTCGGCCAATAGAAACCATGTCGGAAAGATTTGTTGGCAATGGCTCTTGCTGGCGCGTGATGACCGCATTCACGTTGGTGGATGTCTCTGAGCAACTCCAAACCTCTGTCTTCTTCTACACATCTCTGAAAGACACCAGTTGCACTCTTGCGCACTAGCTCGTTGTTGATTATTGTGTATGCCCAAGACCGGCGACTGATTTGTCTTGACTCGGCTTCGTCTTCTGGAAGAACTCCGTCCACTAGGAAATCTCTAATCGGCTGTGCCCATGATGGCGCACTGACGACTACCATCACTACTGCTTGCTGGGGTGCGACTTCTTCTTGGACCTCGGCTTCTTGGCCATTGGCCTCTTGGATTTCGGCCTCTTGAATCTCTGCCATCTCGATTTCTGTCTCTAAACTGCCGATTGCGGCGCCTGGCACGCATTCGGCAGCCCCTGGTGACGACTGATCGTCTGGAGCTGGATCTTCTTCAATGCAATCGGCAGTGCGTGATGTCATTGGCTCTTCTAAGGCTGTGTCGTCTGGTGCTGCCTCTGCTTGCTTCCCTTTAGCCTTGCTCTTTTTGCTGCACTCGGCAGCCCCTGGTCTGCAATCGGCAGCCCCTGGTGTTGTCGGCTCTGCTGAGGCTGGAGCACCTTGGGCGCTTGATTGCTTCTTCAGAGTTGAAATTTTCGCCGGCTGAGCTTCTTTCGCCTTCTTCAATATTTCAACGTCCGTCTCCGAGATGAAGATGGATTCGGATTCTGGAGATGGCATGATGGATGGCTTCCTGATGTGCTCAAGTGATACGCCTGGCTGAATAGCTTGCCTTGTTGAGCCGAGCTTGGACAATGCATCTGCTGCTTCGTTTCTTGCTCTCGGCACATGGTGGAACTCACATCCTTCAAAGTACCCACTGATCTGCTGCACTAGGAAACGGTAGCTTGCCATATTTTCATCCTTTGCATCCCAGGTGCCTGTGCACTGCTGCACCACCAAATCGGAGTCACCAAAGCATTCAATATTCCGAATGCCGATTTCCTTGGCCAGCTTGATACCATGCACAAGGGCTTCGTACTCGGCAACGTTGTTTGATGATGCAAAGTGAATCTGGAGTACATAGTGTAGTTGATCTCCTCTTGGTGAAGTGAGCACTACGCCAGCCCCTAGGCCGCTCTTCATCTTGGATCCATCAAAATGCATTCGCCAGAAGTCCGATCCTGGGACGGGTGGCATATATTGAGTTTCAGCCCAGTCCACCGGGAAGTCGGCCAACGGCTGAGATTTGATTGTTGTTTTTGGCTCATACTGGATGCCATGGTTGGCGATCTCGATTGCCCACTTTTCCACTCTTCCGGTTGCATCTCTGCTTCCTATGATGTCGGCCAGTGGAGCCGAGATGACGACCGTGATCAGATGGGCTTGAAAATATGGCTTCAATCTCTTGGCTGCCATATATACTCCATAGCACATCTTCTGGTAGTGAGGGTAGTTCTGCTTGGACGCCGAGAGCACTTCACTGATATAGTAGACAGGTCGCTGAATCTGCGGTGCCTTGTCCTTCTCGGGCCGCTCCACCACCATGAATGCACTGATCACCCGATTGGTTGCCGCCACGTATAACATCATTGGCTCCTTCTCAATCGGGGCAGCCAGAATCGGCGCAGTGGAGAGCATGCGCTTGAGTTCTCGGAATGCTTCATTTGCCTGAGGTGTCCAGGTGAACTTCTCCGTTTTCTTCATCAGCTGATATAACGGGATTGCTTTTTCACCCAGCCGACTGACAAATCGGCTGAGTGAGGCGAGGCAACCGGTGAATTTCTGTACTTGCTTCAGGTTCTTGGGTTGCTCCATTCGCTCGATTGCGGCTATCTTCTCGGGATTGCATTCGATTCCTCTTTCGGAAACGAGAAATCCCAAGAGCTTGCCGGCTTGGACTCCAAAAACACATTTCTCTGGATTGAGCTTGATCTGGTAGGTTCTCAGATTTGCAAATGTCTCTCGAAGGTCATCTAGGAGTGTGACTCCCTTGGCCGACTTCACGACCAGATCATCCACATAGACGTGGAGATTCCTGCTGAGTTGGGAGTGTGTACATCTCTGAATTGTGCGCTGATAAGTGGCACCTCCGTTCTTCAAACCAAAAGGCATGGTGATATAACAATAAGCCCCTAAAGGGGTTATAAATGCAGTTTTTATTTGATCTTCCACAGCAAGTTTGATCTAGTGATAGCCAGCTGTGGCATCCATAAAAGACAAAAGCTCGCAGCCGGCCGTAGAATCAATCACTTGATCGATATGGGGCAGAGCAAACGGATCTTTCGGGCACGCCTTGTTCAGGCAAGTGTAATCGATACACATGCGCCAAGTCTTGTTCTTCTTCATCACGATGACTGGATTCGCCAGCCACTCGGGGTAAAACACTTCCATGATGAAACCTGCAGCTTGCAGCTTCGCAATCTCTTCGCCGATTGCCCTTATCTTATCTTCAGAAAAACGTCTCAGGGGTTGCTTGACCGGCTTCGAGCATGGCCGAATGTGCAGCTTGTGCTCGGCGAGTTCTCTCGGCACACCAGGCATGTCTTGTGGAGACCATGCGAAGATGTCCCGATTCTCACGGAGAAACTCGACGAGCTCGCTTTCCTATTTGTCGCTAAGTCCAGCTCCGATTGCAACAAACTTGGTTGGGTCGGAGGGATCTAGAGCGACATTCTTGCTGTCCTTGGCCGACTGAAAAGCTGATTCCTCATCTGCTCTCTTGGTTGGGCCGACTGGGAGTGGAGCCTTGTTCTGTGCTTGCGCCATTTCTATCACCTTGCCGAGCTGGCGCTTCTCTGTTTCAAACACTTGAGAGTCATCCAAACTGCCGCCAGCCGACGTGCACTCGAGGGACTTCCTGAAGTCCCAGGTGACGGTGATGACGCCGTTTGGGCATGGGATCTTCATGTTTAGGTAAGTCTGTTGTGCATTGAACATGAACTTGGCGAATGCGGGCAGTCCCAACAAAGCATGATAAGGACTGTTGAGGTCGGCGACCTCGAACCAGATTGGCTCCCTCCTGAAATTCTCCTCTGTGCCGAATATGACATCCAGCCGAATGCGACCCATGGGGGTGCAAGACAACCCAGGGACAATCCCATGGAATGTCGTCCGACTGCGCTCCAGATCCTTCTCGGTGAGCCCTAGCTTGATCAAGGTGTCTCTGTACAGAATGTTGATTGTGCTTCCTCCATCAAAGAGCACTCGGGAGAACTTGCATGAAAATCTTGGTCCTGCGAACAGAGCATCAACCACAAGCGGATAGTTGCCTGGATTCGGCAAGATGGTCGGGTGATCTGCTCTGTCCCAGGATATGGCACACTCGGACCAATGCATATACTGAGGAATCAGTGGCATGGTGGCATTGACTTCTTGAGCTCGGGCTCTCCGAATGCCCTTGTCGGTGGACTCGCTGGTGAAAATCATATAAGCGGCGTCTTGCCGCGGGAACTGGTTCTGCTGCTGAGGTGGTCCTCTATTCTGGGGTGGTGGTGGGGGTGGAGGTGGTAAATCTTCTCCCTTTGCAATCCTTCTCACAAAATCACACTGCCGAGTGGTGTGCGCAGACGGCCTGCCAGGAGTGTTGTGCAACTTGCACGGTGCATCCAGCATATCATCAAACGTGTACTTGGGCTTCATCTATCCCTGTGGACTCACATTCGGTCTCATCGTCCGACTGCCTCCTGCAGCCCCTGGATCTTCTTCATTCTGGACAGCGGCCACCTGCCGACTGCCATACTGAGTATCTGGCTGCTCATCCTTGCGCTTGCCATTGTTCTGCTGGTTGTTGTTGTTGTTGTGGTTGTTCTCTCTTCTTTCCTTCCGACCGAGGCCTTGGTTCCCTGCGTCCGACTGCGGAGCCCCTGGTGACTGAATGACACCTCCAACTCCGAGCTGGATGGGGCGCATCGCAGAATCGGACACGGCAAACGAGTTGGCCACCTTCATGAGCTCGGCAAGCGATGTGAAATCCTTGCGGAGCAACTTGTGCTTCAACATTGAATCGGCCAGGCATCCATCCGTGAAGTACTGAATGGCCTGGATCTCATGGACTCCTTCGCATGAATTCTTCAGCTTGATCCACCGAGATAGGTAATCTCGGAGGGGTTCATCCTTGCCTTGCACACAAAGAGCCAACTGCCGCGGGAGGTTGGGCCGTTCATATGTGCTCGTGAAGTTGTGAATGAATGCACTTGTGAAATCTTCCCAACAGTTCACACTATCCTTGGGCAGACTGTTCAACCACGTCCGAGCTAAACCCTGCAGCACCAAAGGTGCATAGAGGACCGCCACGCGCCGATTGCCCCCTGCAATGTGAACTGCGGTCAAGTAATCGGACAACCAATCTTCTGGCTTCACAGAACCATTGTACTTAGGCGTGTCTCTCGACAGCGTGAAGCCTTTGGGAAACTTCTCGGTCCGAATGCGATGACCGAAACACGACGGGCCAGCCTCTCCTTCCTCATCTTCTTGAGCCTCCTTCTCCCAGAGCTCAATGCGATGCCTGGTGTCATTCTGACCGATTTGGCGAGGGCCAAGTCCAGCGCTGATTGCTGGTCTTGCTGCCGACTGCTGAGGCATATCATTGCGCCTGCTGTTAACAGCTGGCTCTTCTATTCTTCTGCTTGCCGCTGGGGGTGGCCGATTGCTCCTGACCCTACTCTCATGCCGAGATGGGGCCGGTTGCTGCCTGTTCTGGCGCGATGCATTCGGTCGCTGGCTAGCTTCCGGAATCGGCCTCACAGTTCCTCTTGATGCCCCAGGTCCTGCATTCGGATTCTCCATTGCCACCAGCTGCTGATCCTTTGCAGCTGCCAGCAATTCGCGCATTCGGCGCGTCTGCTCGCGCCGTTCATCTCCTTCTAGCTCTTCTAACTCAATTGCTATCTGCTCGGCGTCTCTCAGGTTCTTGTCAGGCGTGTTGTACGTCCGCCTCTGGACGAATGCCGACTGCGCCTGCTGCGCCGGCCTCGCCGGTCTCGCCGGTTGCTCGGCTCCCGACAGCTGCTGATAGACTGCCCGACCTCGGCTTCTCGAATCTTCTAAGACTGCGGGCTCAATCAGCCGACGCGGTCCGTCATGCGCTGCATTGTACTCTCTTGTGATAGCTCCCAGCCTACGCTCTTCTGCCAACACTTGCTCGGCCCTGCGAGCGAGGGCGAGCCGTGTTGTCTCCAGCGCAGTGTGCACTTGATCAGGATCACCATTCCTGTTCACGGTTGTGTACAACACATCCCGCAACGAAATGGTGCCGACTCTTTCCGTGGCGTCAGCTGCCTCCTTGGCTCTCCTAGCCGCACTCGCTGCGCCGCGGTTGCTTGATGAAGACGCCCCCACCATCATGACGGCTGCGTGCACACGGCCATCCTCTTCGCCGGGTGCTGCAGTGCAGCCCCTGGTCGAGAGTGGATCCGTGATGCACGAAAAGACGCGTATTTCCCTGGGATATGCCTCGGGGAAGCTGCCGATGAAGAGGCGATGGCTGCCAATTTGCAGCGACACACCGGGCGGCAGGGGTGCGCCAACCCCGTACCGCGCAGAGTAGTCCACCACGTAGTCGATTGCCCCACGACTAAGAATCAGGCTAGAGGCGTGGCTACCACCCGATGCAGAGGAAAATCCCGTCTGGATCTTTACTCCAGTCGACGCCTCGGTCTGCCCCATGGTGGGCGCCAACTGTCGTCGATATGTGACGGCAGATGCCATGGGGATGGCTAAAGTGAGGGGAAGACGCGAGGAAGAAGATGTCGATGGTGCCGGAATCGGGTTGGGCACAAACACGGTGACGGACACCACGATGTACCCAGGTTCGGGGCTCTCCGGAGAGATAACACCCCTACTCCTGCTTGTATCTTCTATATCAATGGAACTGAACTACAATAACTGCTTCTCTGTCTACTCAGGGGAAGGTGAGTGCTGTCGTGGGCAAGGCTCTCTCCTGCTTCCCTGAGGAGGAACTACAAGCAGTAAATGAACTGAGCGAGATGTGAGTAATGGTGCGAATGCTGTGGATCGTCCCTCACGCAGGAGGGGTACCCCGGGCTCTTATAGTGTGAGCCCGGGGTAAATCGGTAACTTCATTGTCGATTGGGCCCAGCTTTCATCCTCTAATCGGATGGGTCCCACCGACTGCTACTCTCCGGGTGATCCGGACCTGACGAGCGGCGGCCCATGCTGTAGACTCGTAGGGCATGATGGTGAACAGTGGAGCTAGGAGGTGCGGTCTTGTCGTCCTATCCGCGGAATCGGCGGAGAGGTCGACAACGCATCTCTGCCAGATCTTCGATGTGACTTGGCTTCTCTGCAACCCCGATCTCTCGGGATTGCGCATTTATGACCTCGTACTTGGACCTCCGACTGGTCTCGGGGTCAACTTCTCCAGGGGTGGTAAGTTGTACCGATTGCGCCTAGGCCGACTGGTGGCCCTCAGCAGGGTCGATTGCTCTAGCCAATCGACCGCGTTGATGCCCATCTCGGTCCAGCTGCGCGCCAATCGGATGATCGTCTTGGTGATGAAAAGGGTGGACCGGTTGCGCCTGGGCCGACTGCTGGCATTCGGTACGGCTGATTGCCTTGGAGCAATCGGCCGTACGCCTGCCCAGCTCGACCCAGCTGCAGCCCAATCGGTCCATCCTTGTCTTGAAAGGTTGCTTCCGCTTGGGTGAGCCTACCCGGGTACCAATCCCCCGACAGTCCGTTATCAGTAGCTATGTGATGTTCTCCTCCCCTCTTTGTTCTTCATGGTTTAGACCTCGTGAGCAGCCCTACATGATCGAGGCACTTTTTTAATCTTTCTGCTGTTGCTATGCTGAGTTTGATGGGATCTGATGGATTATGAGATTATGTTCAGATTGTGATAGAGTAATATATTTGGTTCTTATCTTTTATATTTTTGTTCTTAAGTAATTCTTGCATGTTCTCCGTTGCTGTTTATTGATTTGGCCAAGTAGTAGGTAGTAACCCCAAGAGGAAAAGTTATGCTCGATTGTGGGTTCATGCCCCCTGATGACACGCTTCAGTGACAGAAACATGAGTCTAGGGGATGTGCTGTTTCCACAAGGGGGAAAACAACGGTGCTTGTAACCGCGGTTGCAAGGATTGTTTACTTTACGCAAAGTGCTTTTTAATGCAGTTGTCTGTTGCTTTGGGTTTACACTTTGGGTGAGGCTCGCAACTTAATGCCAACGAGATGTTCTGGATAGATATCTCAAGGTGGATGATTAGTAGTAGATGCAGTTGGATTTCGGTCTACTTATTTTGGTGTTCTTCCCATGCTTTTGAGCCTCTTCCTTTCTTTTGTAGCATAGTTAGCATTGCGGTGCGTTCATAATCCTGTAAATTTCCCTTCTGTAATTTTTTCACCTCGCATAGCAGTTTTATCGTCTTTTGGGAGAGAGACATCACTAGTGAACATCACGTATCCCGGTCCATATCCTCATCACTGTTTCCACACTCATTTACTTTTCTGCTTTTACTTTCAGTTGCTATCATTATCCCTTGTGTTTGATCTTTTGTGAACAACAAGACCGGAGAGATTGACAACCTCTCTGAACTTCGTTGGAAACAAAGTTATTTGTGTCTGTGTGCAGGTCCGCGTCAGTTGCGCCGCTGACACCTACTTATCATCTCCGGAGTCCTACTGGAGACAAACCTTGGTATCTTTACTGAGGTAAATTGTCAGAACCCCAACTTGGGTAAGTGCTAGGATTTGCTTGTGCCCTTTGCATCATGCAAAAATTTCAAAAGAAAATTCAAAAATGGGGAAAAGAAAAGCCCTAGAGAATTTAATTAAATGGCCAGACAAAAATTGCTTCCAAAAATTCCTCTGGTATTTTTGAAAAGTCTTATAAATATGCATGATCACATATAAAGTGAAGTGGGTCCCACTGCATGCACCAAGATTTTTCAAATATTCCAAACAGGGCTTGGAAATTTAATAAATACCCTATTTGAATTAAAATTCAAATTATTTGAATTTTAAAAATGCCCAAACTTTGTAAGTGGCTAGCTAAATGCATTACAAGTCCACATAAAAATTTGGAGCATTTAATAAAATGCTTTGCTATTTTATCCAGAGCAAAACAATTTACAGAAAAGGGAAAACAAAAACAAAAACAGAAAAGAAAAGGGAAATGGCTTACCTGGCCATTCGGCCCAACTCAAGCCTGTCTGGCCCAGCACCACGGCCCAGCCCACCTCGCCGTTTGTCCTCTTCCTCAACCAGCTCGGTGGCGAGCTAGGAGAGCACGGCGACGCCGCCGTGGCCGCCGAGAGGCTTCTAGGCCTCCCCCTGCCCTCTGCTTGCGCCACGAGAACGCCCAGAAGCCCCTACCTCCTTCCACTCACTCACCGCTCTCTCTCCCGCATGCCCCTCCCCGATTTTGTCGTGGCCCGAGAGCTCGTTGGAGCACATCGACGTGCACCACCGCGGCCACCGGCCTCCCCTCTCCGAGCCACCGTGTCCAGGAGCTCCGCCTCCTCGAGAAGGCCTTGTACATAGAAGCTTTCGAGCGGGGGAGCCTCCTACGTGACACCCGCCTTCCCCGACCCCGGCTCGGCCGCCGGCACGCCGTCGTCAAATTCGTCTCCTCTGGTGCTCCTTCGACCCCGTCGTTCTCTCCATCCGCTCCAGGGTGAGCTCCTCACCTTTTTCCCCCTTTCCCCGCTATCTTGCGCGCAAGGATTCAACGTCGCCGTGTTCCAGTGCCTCGGCCGCCGCCGGGAAGCTCGCCGCTGTCACGTTGGGCCTCCCCGTGGTCGCCCGACCCCTCCAGTAGTTGCACGCGGGCACGGGCTACACGATCGTGGTCTCAGCGCTGCGAACGGTGCCCGGGAACGCCACCCCGAGTGGGCTCCGCCGTGCCCAGTGGCATCGGCGGCTAGCCGCCGGCCACTTAGGCCTAATCCCCCCTTAACCACCCCCTAAACTAACCCACACCCCACTGACAGTTGGGGCCCTGCCCCTAATAACCCCCTGTTTATTTTTAAACAGAGGGGATTAACCCCTTGTGAAACTGACCAACCGACCCCACCAGTCAGCCCCCCCCTGACGTCATAGTGAGCTAAGCATGACGCAATAAAGGTTTTCCAGATTAAAATTAATTCAGAAAAAACCAGAAAATAGCCAAAACTTCAATAAGTCATATAAAATTCATATTAACTCCAAATTGGACATATAATATATGAAAAATTATCAGAAAATTGCAAGGATTAAGAATATGCAATTTGTTTTGATGTTTGACCATTTTAAAATGGGTGAAGAGTAGCAAACATGCATATGACTTAATTTGAATTTGAATTTGGAGTTTGAATTTGCAAATCCTTTGCAATACACTTCAATTAAATTGAATTGTCAACAAACTAGTACCATTCACAACATGGAACCACTTATCATGTGCTTGTGCATTTTTACTTCCAAAGTTGTCTGTCACAACCCCAAGTTAGGTATGTGCTAGGATCAGAGGTACCTTGCATTCATGCAAAAATTTCAAATTGCAATTCAAGAATGGGGAAAAGAAAGCCCTGAGAAATTAATTCAAATGGCCAGATAAAAATCTTTTTACAAAAATCATTTGAACATTTGGAAAATTCCTATAAATGGTGCTGATCATTTTAAAAATGGTTTGGGAGCAATCCCATGCTCATGGAATTTTCTAATATTCAAACAGTGCCTTGGAATTAATAAAATAACCCTATTTGAGTTAAGATTCAAATTATTTGAATTTTAAAAATGTTGAAACTTTATAAGTGGCTAGTCTATTTTATTATGAGGCCATATAAAAAATTTCAGCATTTATAAAAATACCTAGCTATTTTATTTGGCTAGGTCAACCTATTTACAGAAGAAATAAAAAAAGAAAAGAGAAAACCAGAGGAAAAGGGAGTTACCTTGCGCCCACAGGCGAAGGCCCACTTACCTTGGCCTGGCCCAGCCCACCCCGAAGCGTTGTCTTCTTCCTCCCCGCGGCTCCAAGCAGCTCGCTGGAGCTGGGAGCGCGGCGACGACGCCACGACGACGCCCGCGCCTTCTAGGCCTCCCTGGACTCCCTCTCCTCGCCACGACAGGGCCCAGACTCCCCCGCTCCTTTCCCCTCGCTCGCTGCTTCCTCTCTGCCCTTCCCTCGTCGATTTCTTCACCATCCCGAGAGCCTGCCGGAGCGCCGACGAGGAGATCCCGTGGCCACCGTGACCTTCAAGCTCCGCCGCCATGTCCAACGTCCTCCCCTCCTTCGACTTCGTCGCCCTGCACCATTTATTCGAGCCCGGAAGCCCCAACGGAGACGTCCTCTTCATCGAGCCACCGCCGGGCACAGTGGACGCTGGCGAGAAATTCTCCTCCGTCAGCCCTCCTCCGGCCTCCTCGACGGTACCTTCGCACTCAGGGTGAGCCTCTCGCCGTTTTTCCCTAGTCCACTCTCCTCCCCGTGCCCTAGCCGCTGATCTCGCCGAGGACAGTGCTGCGCCGCCGCCTTGCTCAATGCCGGCAACGCTATGGAGCACCCCCTTGACCCCCCAATGGCACCACCAGACGCGGACGCTCCCCAGCTTTCTTCCTGTGGTCTCCAAACCCCAAACCATGGCCTAAATCTCCATGCCCACCTTGAACCGAGCCTCCGCCGTCCCCGAGCAGCTCGCCGGCGTCGCCCCGTTGCCTCCCGAGGACGCTGCAGTGTCCAGCTCGAAGCGCGCGAGCTCGAGGAGCACGGCGGTGCCCTCCGTTCGGCAAATGGCGCCCCGAGCCATCGTCCAGGGTGTGCGCCGCCACACTGGACTCCACCGGCGGCTAACCGCCGGCGGCTCGTTTAGGTTAGGGGGCTAATCCCCCTGTTAGTTGACCCTTGGGTCACTGACTGGTGGGCCCTGGCCCCCCTAATGACCCTTTTAGTTTAAACTAAACCGGGTTAAACCCACTGCCACTGACACCCCGACCCCACCTGTCAAATCCCCCCCCCCACATCATGATGATGTCAGCATGACGCCATAAATGAATTTCCAGTCAGTTAATAATCAGAGAAATTCCAGAAAATGCAATAAACTTTGGAAATTCATAATTAATTCATCCTAACTCCAAATATAGCAAATAATATGTCTAAAATTATCAGAAAAATTCAAGGATTATGAATATGCAATTTGTTTTCATGTTTGACCATTTAAAAATGGGTGAACAGTAGCAAACATGCATATGGATCCTTTTCAAATTCAAATTTGGAGTGATTTTGCAAATGATTTTGCAACACCCTTATTTCCAATGGTTTCATCCACCCATCAGAAGCTTTACTTCAACTATACCACATCACTTCATGATCAACAAATTCAAATGAACTTTCATGCATTCAAATGCATCTGAAATTCATCGATAAATCAAATGGAGTTTGAATTTGCATTACAAATGCAATATACTCCTTTTAAATGGAATGCTCAACACATCAGTACCTTGAACATCACCATTACAATCTTATTCATGTGATTGTGCATTGTACATTATGTTGATCCTATGATTGTCATGTTGCTGATAGAAGTGGAGCCGGAATCCGAGATCACCCCCTTCGTTGAAGACCTCGTGACCGAACCTCGTCAGCAAGGCAAGCAAACCCCCATTGATCATGTCGATAAAATCCCACTTCCCTCTCATGTCTCGCTTGTGCATTGTTTAGGATGATCACCATGATTCGTTTCTACTACATAGATGAACCCATTCCTTTGCATGACCTATCATTTTGTCACAGTAGTAAGCAAACCACAATCCTAGCAAATGTAGGAGTTGTTTGATATCATCTGGCCCCTGCAATGTTACTGCTTATTGCATGCTTAGTATGATACCATGTTGTTACTGTGATGTGAGTCGGGATGGGAATAATCATGTTGATGTTGGTAGAAAAGTGTTGGTGAATCGACCCTAATACAAGGTGAACGATGAGAGGTTGTGTAGGAGTACACAGTGGGTTGTCTCGTTGAACACCGCCCTAAGCCCGAGTTCTTGTGTGGTGATCCAAGACGAAGAGTACTACCACATATTGGGCACATGGACCCCCGCTCAACCTACTAACTCACCCCTTCTCAGTTCAATGAGTCGCATTAGTTCGGAGTTCTGGTAGGTCTGTGGCACGGTCTGCGAAGTGGAAGAACGGCTATTCAGACCGGCTTGGGACCCTGCACACATCTTCTGGGACCACATCGGTAAACCGGCCGGGTTCACGATGTGGATTCCAGCCCAGATAGGCGTCTCCATTGAATTTGAGTTGGTTGTGAGGTAAAAGTTGTGGGAATTATCCTCGCCGGCACCTCATGAACGGTGTCGAGTACAAAGGCGGTAACTGATAGTTTCATGTGTGTAGCAGTACACCCCTGCAGGGTTAATCAACTATTCGAATAGCCGCGTCCGCGGTAAGGGACTACTTGGAGAGCTGTGCTCGATTATTAGACAACTTGAACTGGATACTTCTAAAACTCGCAAGATAAGCGTGAGTGCTATGGTGTGCTTCTCGTGGGGAAGTCGAGGAAGTAACCATAGTGGTGTAATTGGTTGAAGAGATGTAGTGGACTCGTGTACGCTTCTTACCTCAAGTCTGGTACTCGTAGTTCAGGACTAGCCAAGTCAAAGCTGGCACTTCTGCAAGTGAACCCCACCTCCCTTTACCTTGATACATATGCATGAGTAGTATAGCTCCTATGTAAGTCTTGCTGAGTACGATTTTGTACTCACGTTTGCTTAATCTATGTTTTAGATGAACCACCGACCCCGATGGTGGCTTATAACCGAAGCTCGAAGAATGAAGACTCAGACCAAGACCAAGCTAGTGTAGTCCCAATCAGACGACTGGTTCCCTCGTGGAGGGCTTGTTTTTAGATAAGGCTTCTCTAAGCCATTTGTTAAACTTGTCTGTACTCAGACCTACTTTGCTTCCGCTTGTCTGTTGTAATGTTGGATCACATGCTTGTGATCTCTGTGTGCACTCTGTAAGAGTTATTAATAAAGATGTATACTTTGTAGAGAATTGCAATGATACCTGCTGTTCATACAAGGCATGTGTGCTGCGTGTATGTTTATAACATGCATGTCTTTGTAGGGGTTTTCGAGACCTTAGTTGTGATCTGGCTGGCGGTCTTTTATACACCAAGTGGCCCTTAGATGTGCGCAGCTTGGCGCATCGCGATGCGATTGTTCGAGACTCTGTCTCGTTCACACTTTGATGTATGATCGAGCCCGCCCTAGACCCCGACTAAGTGATCGGGATGGAGTAAGTCTATGTAAGGGTTATAATACAATCGATAGTATGGTTGAGGCGACTTGTCTATGAGTATGGGAGTTCATCACCCATATCATTTAGACTTGTGTGCGGACGATGAGGACCCATTTCAGTTGATCATCCGGCCTGGATGGGATGCCCCTCACGTTCGATGCTTTCCGAGAACGTTCTGTGCTTGGCCTTGTCTGCTTAGACAAGTGGGTACGGTTCTCGGCTCTCCATATGATTGTGTTGTAGCGAGGCTTGCATACGCTAACCCCGGGTCCCGACATTGTCCCCCCTTGTTGATGATTGCCTCCGATGACAGACGTTCCGAGACGGTGATCACCCCCGAAGAAGAAGACCACCGTTAAGACCCGTGTATCGTCAGCAAGGCAAGCAAACCCCATTGATCATGTCTATAAAATCCCAATTCCCTCTCGGTCTCGCTTATGCATGTTTAGGAGATCACCTTGTATCGATTCTACCGCATAGTTGAACCCATATCCGATGCATGACCTATCATCTTTTCATAGTAGTAAGCAAACCACAATCCTAGCTGACATAGGAGTTGTTTGATATCATGTGGCCCCTACAACTGTTACTTCTTATTGCATGCTTAGTGGTACAATGAGGTTGCTTTTGATGTGAGTCGGGATGATGGTGAACATGGTGTTGATGAAAGTGAAACTGTGTTGGTGAATCCACCCTAATACAAGGTGAACGATGAGAGGCTGTGTAGGAGTACACAGTGGGTTGTCTCGTTGAACACCGCCTTAAGCCCGAGTTCTTGTATAGTAATCCGAGACAAAGAGTACAACCACACATTGGGCTCACTGACCCCTCTCGACCTAGTAACTCACCCCGATCCAAGTCCAGGAGTCACACCTAGTTCGGGATTTCCATTCGGCATATGCATAGAAAGATAAAGGAAGTGAAATGTGGCATTCATGGTAGGGCTTGTAGAACATGGCTTGCCAAGCGGAGAACCATCCGTCGAGGTGGGCTTGCCAGTCATGCCTACATGGTTTGAGTCCTGGCTGGAAGCTCGGCCGAAACTCCAGTTGGGTTTGGAACTCAGACAGTTGACTCCTTGGACTAGAACGGAGCTGTGGGCGAAGTGTTGTGGTGAACATCCTCGCTGTCACCTCTTGAACGGTGGCGAGACTTGGCGGTAACCGATGGTCATGTGTGTGTAGTTTACACCCTTGCAAGGTTAACCAAACTATTCGAATAGCCGCGCCCGCGGTCATGGACTACTTGGAAATTTGTGCTTGATTATTAGACAACTTGAATGGATACTTCTAAAACTCGCAAGATAAGCGTGAGTGCTATGGTGTGCTTCCTCGTGGGGAAGTCGAGGAAGTAACCATAGTGGTGTATTGGTTGGAGACTTGGTAGTGGACTCGTGTACGCCTCTTACCTCAAGTCTGGTACTCGTAGTTCAGGACTAGCCAAGTCAAAGCTAGCACTTCTGCATGTTGAACCCCACCTCCTTTACCTTGATACGTGAGCATGAGTAGTTTAGTTCTGATGTATGTCTTGCTGAGTACGACTTTGTACTCACGTTTGCTTATTCTATGTTTTAGATGAGAACCCGGACCCCCGATGGAGTCACCTTCGTGAAGCTCGACGTTGACCTTGGTAGTATAGTCCTAGACAGTAGTCTAGTCCCTCGTGGAAGGGCATGTTTGTTGTACAAGGCTTCTCTAAGCCATTTGTTAAACTTGTCTGTACTCAGACCTAATTTGCTTCCGTTGTATGATGTAATGATGATCACAGACATGTGATCTTTGTACGCTCTATGTGTAAGTCAATAAAGATACACTTTGTAGAGTTATGTGATGATACCTGATGTTCATACTAGGCATGTGTGTTGCGTGTATGTTTATAACATGCATGTATTAGTATGGGTTTTGGAGACCTTAGTTGTGATCTGGCTGGCGGTCTTTTATACACCAAGTGGCCCTTAGATGTGCGCAGCTTGGGGCATCGCGATGCGATTGCTCGAGACTCTGTCTCGTGCACACTTTGATGTATGATCGAGCCCTCCCTAGACCCCGACTAAGTGATCGGGCTGGAGTAAGTCTATGTAAGAGTTAGGATTCAATCGATAACATGGTTGAGGCGACTTGTCTATGAGTATGGGATTCACCACCCATAAGCATTTAGACTTGTGAGCGGACGATGAGGACCCATCTCAGTTGACCATCCGGCCTGAATGGGATGCCCCTCACGTTCGATGCTTTTCGAGAGTGTTCTGTGCTTGGCCTTGTCTGCTTAGACAAGTGGGTACGGCTCTCGGCTCTCTATGTGATTGTATCGTGACTGGAATTACATACGCATACCCCGGGTCCCGACAGACTTGGTACCAGAGTAGGACTGTCTGTAGGCTTATCAAACCCTTGGTCGAAGTCGAGTCTAGCATTCTATAGTTATATAGTTACTTGGGTATAAAGGGAACAACGTAAGGCTTCTTTTTCTCTTTACCCTCATCGATCTGAGTTCTGAGTCACCCTTATCTTTTCTACGGGATGATAGGACTAGGCTCATCTATGTCTTACTAGGACATCTCGCTGATTGCTTCCTTGTAGTCGTAGGATTGTTGTGGTCGTCCAGAATCTTCGTATTGTTGAGTTCCTTGGGGAAGTTTTGTCCAATCTCCTCAAGGTTGTTTCATTTTCCATCCCGGTGTAGCCGTTATGCTGGCCGATTTATTCCATGTTTCTAGGAATCTTTGCCTTTGCATTACAATCTTTTCCTCCTAGTCATGTCCTCTTATCTTTGTTTCCATCGTAAAACCTGTTCTAATTGTTGATCTTTATCACACAGGATGTCAGGTGGAACTCGTAGTGCTGTTCTTCGGAATCGAGACCGTGATCTGAATCGAAATGATGATGAACCTCCACCACCGCTTTCTGCGGCGGAAATCATGATGGAAGTTGAGCGGAATAGACGTGATCAAATACGCCTTTTGGAGCTCATCGAGCAGAATACCGCTTGTCAGCGCAATGTGGTTGTGAGCATTCAGGACTTCATCCTCCTCAAGCCACCGGTATTTCGATGTTCCTCCGAGCCCCTTGAAGCTGATGATTGGCTCCGTTCCATCGAGCGTAAGCTTGAGAGTTGAGACTGCACATGTTGCTCTCGATGACCGAGTATTTTCGCGGTATACTTCTTGGAAGGTGCTGCTGTTGAATGGTGGGAGAACTATGTTGCAATGCAACCTGATGGTCACGTAGTGACTTGGCAGCAATTCCGTGATGCCTTCCGAGGGTACCACATTCTGGATGAGATGATGGAAAGAAAGAAGGAAGAGTTTTGCAATCTTACTCAGGGAGATAGGTCCATCCACGAGTATATGACCGAGTTCAACCATCTTGCTCGTTATGCCCAAGAGGAGATATCCACTGATGCCAGGAAGCAAGCAAGGTTCCGCAAGGGACTTAACCCTGTTATTCGTCATGATCTCAATCTTCACGAGTTTTTCAACTTTGAGGATTTAGTCAATAGATCCTTCAGAGCTGAGTATGGAAATGAGGTGTTCGAAGAGTCTCTCAAGCATGTTCGAGAGTTTGCTCCATCTTCTAGTTCGGCCCCTCAGAAACGCCGGATATGGATTCCAACTAGTGCCATTCCTTCACACCTTTTTGCAAGGCCATCCTATATGGTGCCTCAACCTCCTCCACCAAACATGAATCCCAACAGTTATGGTAGTGAGCCTGCCATCCTTGCTCCACCCCCTGACACCAGAGTTTGTTACAAGTGTGGTCATCCTGGCCACATCGCACGGAAATGTTCCTTGTCGGTGAAAGTTGATCCTCGTCCAAGAAATGATGCCACCCCCACCCAAGCCTTCCAAAGCTAAGTCTTCACAGAAATCAACCTCCAACTCCTTGCAAGCAAAGTCCTTAGCCACTGTTGATGGTTGTGTGAACCAAATCTCAGTTGAGGAAGCTATTGATACTTCTGGCGTCATCCTTGGTACGCTCCCAGTCAATCGTGTTCCCGCCTCCGTTCTTTTCGATCCAGGAGCTTCTCATTCATTCATGTCGGAGAGTTATGCACTTCGTCATGAGTTCCCTTTTGAAGAAATGTTTTCTCCAATGATCATCCAAACTCCTGGTTCAAAGTGGAAAACTAATAGAGTAAGCCATGGCAATCAAATTGCAATTGAGGGTTTAGTATTCCTTGCTTCTCTTATAGCCCTCAAGTCTTCAGACATTGATGTTATCCTAGGAATGGATTGGTTATCAAGACAGAATGCTTTCCTTGATTGTAAAGCCAAGTCAGTTAAACTTACCCATCCTTCAGGCCAGACAATTGACTACACCTCACCCAGTTCTAGAATCCAGATGCATACTTTGAATGTGCTTCCACTTCCAGACCTTGAAGATATTCTGGTGGTTCGTGACTTCCCGGATGTCTTTCCTGAAGAACTGCCAGCAATGCCTCCTGACAGATGTTTAGAATTCATTGTAGATCTTGCCCCAGGAACCGCCCCAATTTCCAGACGCCCATACAAAATGGCCCCACGTGAGTTAGCTGAGCTTAAAATCCAACTTGAAGCTTTGTTGGGAAAAGGCTTCATCCGCCCTAGCTCATCGCCATGGGGTTGCCTCGTTCTGTTTGTAACGAAGAAAGATGGAACAGAAAGGATGTGTGTAGACTATCGCCCGCTAAATCTAGCGACGATAAAGAACAAGTACCCACTGCCCAGGATCAATGATCTTTATGATCAACTTGCAGGATCCTTTGTCTTCTCCAAGATGGATTTGAGATTAGGCTATCATCAAATCAAGATCCGAAACGAGGACATTCCCAAGACGGCTTTCACTACTCGTTATGGTATTTACGAGTTCACCGTCATGTCCTTCGGTTTAACCAATGCCCCCGCCACTTTCTCGCGCATGATGAATTTGATCTTCATGGAGTACCTAGATAAATTTGTTGTAGTTTATCTTGATGACATTCTCATCTACTCGAAGAACAAAGAAGAACATGCCGAACATCTTAGGCTGGTATTGATGAAACTTAGAGAGCATTGCCTGTATGCTAAATTCTCCAAGTGTGAATTTTGGCTACCAGAAGTGACCTATTGAGGCCACGTGATTTCTGCAAAAGGAATTGCTGTCAATCCCGAGAGAGTTCAGGCCGTCCTTGACTGGACTCCACCTAAATCGGTTAAGCAAGTTAGGAGTTTCTTGGCCTAGCAAGCTATTGTCGCCGCTTCGTTGAGAACTTTTCTAAAGTTGCAAAGCCCCTGACTGAACTCCTCAAGAAAGATAAGAAATTCGAATGGACCCCCAAGTGCGAGGAAAGCTTTCAAGAGCTAAAAAGAAGATTGACTTCTGCACCCCTACTTGCGCCTCCAGACACCAAGAAGGATTTCGAGATCTTTTGTGATGCTTCACGGCAAGGGTTAGGATGCATACTTATGCAAGATAGGCATGTGGTAGCTTATGCTTCACGCCAGTTGCGTCCACATGAAGAGAACTATCCTACCCATGATCTTGAACTCGCTGCCGTAGTTCATGCCCTGACAACTTGGCGACATTACCTCCTTGGTCATCGTTGTGAGATCTATTCCGACCACCAAAGCCTCAAATATATATTCACCCAGCCAGATCTTAATCTCAGGCAAAGACGCTGGATAGAGTTGATAAAAGATTATGACTTACGAATTTCTTACACCCCAGGCAAAGCCAATGTCATGGTTGATGCACTAAGTCGTAAGTCGTATTGTAACAACCTCATGTTACAACAGTATCAACCACTTCTTCATGAGGAATTTCGAAATCTCAACCTCGAGATTGTTCCTCGTGGATCTCTTTTCAACTTGGTGGCGAAACCAACCCTTGAGGATCAAATCATAGTTTCCCAAAGGCGTGCACGAGGTGTTCGTCGGATCAAGGAGAACATAGCTAGCGGAGTTGCTAAATGTTTCTCCACAGATAGCAAAGGAACGGTATTCTTTGAAAATCGTTTGGTAGTACCTAAGAATAGAGATCTAAGGCAACTCATCCTCAAAGAAGCCCATGACACACCCCTCTCAATTCATCCCGGTAGCACAAAAATGTACCGAGATCTACGCCAGAGATTTTGGTGGACCAGGATGAAGAGAGACATTGCTCGATTTGTTGCTGAATGTGATGTTTGTCGTCGCATTAAGGCAGAACACCAAAGACCTGCTGGCACACTTCAACCTTTGCCTATTCCCGAGTGGAAATGGGACAAAGTCGGTATGGACTTCATCACCGGCTTTCCAAAAACCCAGAAAGGAAATGATGCCATCTTCGTTGTCATAGACCAAAGTTGCTCACTTCCTTCCTGTTTGCGAGTCTATAACTGCTAGTCAGTTAGCGGACTTGTACGTCTCTAGAATTGTGTCTCTTCACGGTGTTCCTTTGGTAATCAATTCTAATCGTGGTAGCCTTTTCACCTCTAGATTCTGGGGAAGCTTTCAGAATGCTATGGGAACTCATCTCTCCTTTAGCACAGCTTTCCATCCTCAGTCTAGCGGTCAAGTGGAAAGGGTTAATCAAATCTTGGAAGACATGCTCAGAGCTTGTGTTATCTCGTTCGGAAAGAATTGGCAGAAATCTCTTCCATTTGCCGAATTTGCTTATAACAACAGTTTCCAATCTAGTCTGAACATGGCTCCTTTTGAACTCCTTTATGGACGGCGATGTCGAACACCCTTGAACTGGTCAAAAACCGGTGAAATACAATTCTTTGGACCTGATATGATCAAGGAAGCAGAAGAGAAAGTTCGCATTGTTCGTGATCGTTTGAAAGCCGCTCAGTCTCGTCAGAAAAGCTACTATGATCGTCATCATAGGCAAGAAAGCTACAATCTGGATGAGAAGGCTTACCTTCGGGTTACTCCTCTGAAGGGAGCCCAAAGATTCGGTATCAACGGCAAGTTGGCCCCACGTTACATCGGACCTTTCCGCATTCTTGCTAAACATGGAGAAGTTGCCTACCAACTTGAACTACCCCCGTACCTTTCCCGAGTACATGATGTATTCCATGTATCACAACTCAGGCGTTGCTTCAAGGACCCCATCCGCGAAGTCGACCATGAAACGCTTGATCTCCAAGATGACCTTTCTTATCGAGAGTGCCCCGTTCATATTCTTGATTCCGCAGAGCGTGTCACTCGTCGTCAGCAGATCAGGTTTCTGGAAGTGCAGTGGTCGCATCACTCCGAGAAAGAAGCAACATGGGAAAGAGAAGACCGCCTCCGTGCCGAGTACCCCACCTTCCTCCCGACAACTTCTGAATCTCGGGACGAGATTCTTTTGAGTGGGGGCGAGTTGTCAGAACCCCAACTTGGGTAAGTGCTAGGATTTTCTTGTGCCCTTTGCATCATGCAAAAATTTCAAAAGAAAATTCAAAAATGGGGAAAAGAAAAGCCCTAGAGAATTTAATTAAATGGCCAGACAAAATTGCTTCCAAAAATTCCTCTGGTATTTTTGAAAAGTCTTATAAATATGCATGATCACATATAAAGTGAAGTGGGTCCCACTGCATGCACCAAGATTTTTCAAATATTCCAAACAGGGCTTGGAAATTAAATAAATACCCTATTTGAATTAAAATTCAAATTATTTGAATTTTAAAAATTCCCAAACTTTGTAAGTGGCTAGCTAAATGCATTACAAGTCCACATAAAAATTTGGAGCATTTAATAAAATGCTTTGCTATTTTATCCAGAGCAAAACAATTTACAGAAAAGGGAAAACAGAAACAAAAACAGAAAAGAAAAGGAAAATGGCTTACCTGGCCATTCGGCCCAACTCAAGCCTGTCTGGCCCAGCACCACGGCCCAGCCCACCTCGCCGTTTGTCCTCTTCCTCAACCAGCTCGGTGGCGAGCTGGGAGAGCACGGCGACGCCACCGTGGCCGCCGAGAGGCTTCTAGGCCTCCCCCTGCCCTCTGCTTGCGCCACGAGAACGCCCAGGAGCCCCTACCTCCTTCCCCTCACTCGCCGCTCTCTCTCCCGCTTCCCCCTCGCCGATTTTGTCGTGGCCCGAGAGCTCGTCGGAGCACGCCGACGTGCACCACCGCGGCCACCGGCCTCCCCTCTCCGGGCCACCGTGTCCAGGAGCTCCGCCTCCTCGAGAAGGCCTTGTACGTAGAAGATTTCGAGCGAGGGAGCCTCCTACGCGACGCCCGCCTTCCCCGACCCCGCCGTCCTCTCCATCCGCTCCAGGGTGAGCTCCTCACCTTTTCCCCCTTTCCCGCTATCTTGCGCGCAAGGATTCAACGTCGCCGTGTTCCAGTGCCTCGGCCGCCGCCGGGAAGCTCGTTGTCGTCACGTTGGGCCTCCCCGTGGTCGCCCGACCCCTCCAGTAGTTGCACGCGGGCACGGGCTACACGCTCGTGGTCTCAGCGCTGCGAATGGTGCCCGGGAACGCCACCCCGAGTGGGCTCCGCCGTGCCCAGTGGCACCGGCGGCTAGCCGCCGGCCACTTAGGCCTAATCCCCCCTTAACCACCCCCTAAACTAACCCCCACCCCACTGACAGGTGGGGCCCTGCCCCTCATAACCCCCTGTTTATTTTCAAACAGAGGGGATTAACCCCCTGTGAAACTGACCAGCCGACCCCACCAGTCAGCCCCCCCCTGACGTCACAGTGAGCTAAGCATGACGCAATAAAGGTTTTCCAGATTAAAATTAATTCAGAAAAATCCAGAAAATAGCCAAAACTTCAATAAGTCATAGAAAATTCCTATTAACTCCAAATTGGACATATAATATATGAAAAATTACCAGAAAAATGCAAGGATTAATAATATGCAATTTGTTTTGATGTTTGACCATTTTAAAATGGGTGAACAGTAGCAAACATGCATATGACTTAATTTGAATTTGAATTTGGAGTTTGAATTTGCAAATCATTTGGAATACACTTCAATTAAATTGAATTGTCAACAAACCAGTACCATTCACAACATGGAACCACTTATCATGTGCTTGTGCATTTTTACTTCCAAAGTTGTCCCCCCTTGTTGATGATTGCCTCCGATGACAGACGTTCCGAGACGGTGATCACCCCCGAAGAAGAAGACCACCGTTAAGACCCGTGTATCGTCAGCAAGGCAAGCAAACCCCATTGATCATGTCTAGAAACTCCCAATTCCCTCTCGGTCTCGCTTATGCATGTTTAGGAGATCACCTTGTATCGATTCTACCGCATAGTTGAACCCATATCCGACGCATGACCTATCATCTTGTCATAGTAGTAAGCAAACCACAATCCTAGCTGACATAGGAGTTGTTTGATATCATGTGGCCCCTACAACTGTTACTGCTTATTGCATGCTTAGTGGTACAATGAGGTTGCTTTTGATGTGAGTCGGGATGATGGTGAACATGGTGTTGATGAAAGTGAAACTGTGTTGGTGAATCCACCCTAATACAAGGTGAACGATGAGAGGCTGTGTAGGAGTACACAGTGGGTTGTCTCGTTGAACACCGCCTTAAGCCCGAGTTCTTGTATGGTAATCCGAGACAAAGAGTACAACCACACATTGGGCTCACTGACCCCTCTCGACCTAGTAACTCACCCCGATCCAAGTCCAGGAGTCACACCTAGTTCAGGATTTCCATTCGGCATATGCATAGAAAGATAAAGGAAGCGAAATGTGGCATTCATGGTAGGGCTTGTAGAACATGGCTTGCCAAGCGGAGAACCATCCGTCGAGGTGGGCTTGCCAGTCGTGCCTACATGGTTTGAGTCCTGGCTGGAAGCTCGGCCGGAACTCCAGTTGGGTTTGGAACTCAGACAGCTGACTCCTTGGACTAGAACGGAGCTGTGGGCGAAGTGTTGTGGTGAACATCCTCACTGTCACCTCTTGACGGTGGCGAGACTTGGCGGTAACCGATGGTCATGTGTGTGTAGTTTACAACCTTGCAAGGTTAACAAAACTATTCGAATAGCCGCGTCCGCGGTCATGGACTACTTGGAAAGCTGTGCTTGATTATTAGACAACTTGAATGGATACTTCTAAAACTCGCAAGATAAGCGTGAGTGCTATGGTGTGCTTCCTCGTGGGGAAGTCGAGGAAGTAACCATAGTGGTGTATTGGTTGGAGACTTGGTAGTGGACTCGTGTACGCTTCTTACCTCAAGTCTGGTACTCGTAGTTCAGGACTAGCCAAGTCAAAGCTAGCACTTCTGCATGTTGAACCCCACCTCCTTTACCTTGATACGTGAGCATGAGTAGTTTAGTTCTGATGTAATTCTTGCTGAGTACGACTTTGTACTCACGTTTGCTTATTCTATGTTTTAGATGAGAACCCGGACCCCCGATGGAGTCACCTTCGTGAAGCTCGACGTTGACCTTGGTAGTATAGTCCCAGACAGCAGTCTGGTCCCTCCTGGAAGGGCATGTTTGTGGTATAAGGCTTCTCTAAGCCATTTGTTAAACTTGTCTGTACTCAGACCTAATTTGCTTCCGTTGTATGATGTAATGATGATCACAGACATGTGATCTTTGTATGCTCTATGTGTAAGTCAATAAAGATACAGATTGTAGAGTTATGTGATGATACCTTCTATTCATACTAGGCATGTGTGATGCGTGTATGTTTATAACATGCATGTCTTAGTATGGGTTTTCGAGACCTTAGTTGTGATCTGGCTAGCGGTCTTTTATACACCAAGTGGCCCTTAGATGTGCGCAGCTTGGGGCATCGCGATGCGATTGCTCGTGACTCTGTCACGTGCACACTTTTTTGTATGATCGAGCCCGCCCTAGACCCCGACTAAGTGATCGGGCTGGAGTAAGTCTATGTAAGAGTTAGGATTCAATCGATAACATGGTTGAGGCGACTTGTCTATGAATATGGGATTCACCACCGATAAGCATTGACTCATGAGCGGATGATGAGGACCCATCTCAGTTGATCATCCGGCCTGAATGGGATGCCCCTCACGTTCGATGCTTTCCGAGAGTGTTCTGTGCTTGGCCTTGTCTGCTTAGACAAGTGGGTACGGCTCTCGGCTCTCCACGTGATTGTATCGTGACTGGAATTACATACGCATACCCCGGGTACCGACAGAAATTTTCTGCTGTGCTACATCATACCTTCCTCTTGGGGTTTACCAACGAAGGGCGAGAAATCATCATCACCTCGCGCATCAGGGTGCGGCTAGGAGGGGGGGAAGTGGGCCGCGACCCACATGGGCCCCAAGGCCCATGGCGCCCCCCTTTTTTCTTTTCCTTTTCCCTTTTATTTTCCTCCTTCCCCTAATGGGCTTCTTTCACAAATAAGGCCCATTGCACTTTTTTATCTGAAATAAAGTATTATTAATTATTAATTCACTTAATTAATAAATAATACATATTATTTCATCTCCCGATGATCCGGAACTCCTTCCATCTCACTCTGAACGTCCTTCGGACCAACACGGAACTTTTCCGGTACGTCTTTCTCTCTTCTCCGGTAACTCCGATAGTTCCGAAAAGGTTTCTGATATTCATCGAGCCCTTAAGTGTGTTACCCTACGGTCCGAGAACACTCCAGTCATGACCGAGACAAAGGCTACGGCCAATGATCAATAGCGGGACCTGGATGCCCATAATGACCCCTATGCATTCCGGAAGTAACCGATTGAACCATACACGTTGTATACCATTCCCTTTGTCATGCGATACTAGATTAGTCCAAGATTCGATCAACTGCATCCAATGCATTAGTTCTATCTTGTTACCGAAAAATCTTATTCACTCGTTCCGTGATATTCATCCTTGTGACCTAGTCACACGCTGCGCAGCTTTATGGATGCAATCTCACCGAGTTGGCCATGAAGTATCTTTCCATTATATGGATTGACAAATCCCGCTCTTGAATCAACACTCCTCAACATATCCCATTGGATAGCCCAAGATACACCTTTATGGTCACCATGTTTCAGTGTGACGGTTAATGCACTCAAAACATCCTCAAAAGATAGCAATTATGCGTGATCTCACGGTCAAAGGAACAGGTTACTACATTCTGTAATTACAACACTGAACTTTTACGATTTGATCATGTTGCAATGCTTGCATTGGGTAATGTTCATCACGTCATTCATTCAATGAGGTGACCTTACCGTCAATTGACTTGATTGTCCATGATCGTGAAACCACAATCATCAGTTGACGATGAACCATTCATCATGAGAGGCTGACTAGGAACTCTGGTTGTTTCTATACCACACCTGTATCATTGTTTCACTGATACAGTTCCAGCACAGTATGAAACTGGTCATGAACTTATTTACATATATTGGAATAATCATATATTATTTGCCTCTAGAGCATATATCCAACAATATTCGGGGAGCTCCAAATTTTAAGTCGTGCGGCAACACTGCTTCTACCCCGTATACCATGAACAAAGGTGTATACTGGGTCGAGCTGTTTGGGGTGGTGCGCAGGCTCCATAGTACCGCGGGGAGTTCTTATACCCATTTGCTTGCGGCTTGTTCTAGTGGTGCGAGGAGTCGTTTCTCTATTCCTCCGCATACTAGGTTGTTTGCTTTCTCCACTTGGCCGTTGGATTGTGGGTGTGCGACTGACGCGTAGTTGACTTTGATGCCTAGCTCCTGACAAAAGTTTTGGAATTCTGCTGCTGTGAATTTTGTACCATTGTCTGTGGTGATGTTGTGTGGTACGCCGAATCTGAAGATGGTTGACTTGATGAAGTTAACTGTCGTGAGGGCTGTTGAGCTGGTGATTGGTACTGCTTCGATCCATTTGGTGAACTTGTCGACTGCGACGAGTACGTGTGTTCGTCCTCCTTTTGAGGATTTGTTGAGTGGGCCCACCATGTCGAGTCCCCGGGTGGCGAATGGCCAAGACAGCGGTATAGTTTTGAGTTCTGATGCAGGGGTGTGTGGCCTGCTGGCGAACTTTTGGCAGGCGATGCAACGCCGCACGATATCTTCCGCATTTATCATGGCTGTCGGCCAGTAGAACCCTGCTCGAAAAGCCTTGTCCACGAGTGCGCGAATGCTCGCGTGATGCCCACAGGTGCCTTCGTGAATCTCGAGAAGTAGGGATTTGCCGTCTTCTTCGTCAATACATTTTTGGAGGACCTGAGAGATGTTGCGTTTGTATAGCTGTCTGTTGATTACTGTGAATGCTTTGGATCGTCGACTGATGCTTCGGGCATCTGCGACGTCTTGTGGTAGAGTACCTTTGGTTAGGAACCGAAGGAACGGTTTTGCCCAGGCTGGGTCTTCGAGTGCGGCTGGCTCTGCGACTTCGATTGCTTGGCTGCTTGTGTCGTCGGCTGTGCTCGCGGGCGCCACCTGCGCTGGTTCGTTTGTGTCGTCGGCCTCTGCGACTGCTTCGGGCGTCGCTGGTTTTACTTTGATTGATATTTGGATGCTGCTCTCGAGGAAAACGCCTGGTGGTACTGGTCCTCGAGTCGATCCGATGTTCGCAAGCTCGTCGGCCTCCGTGTTGTTTGCTCTGGAGACGTAGTTGAGTTCGCAGCCGTCGAATCCTCCCTCCAGTGTGTTGTAGAGCTTCTGGTAGGCCATCATGTTTTCTGCGACTATGTCACAGTCCCTCATCGCCTGCTGGACGACGAGGTTGGAGTCGCCGTAGATTGAGAGGCGAGTGGCGGCGCAAGTTTTTTCCATGCGCATGCCGTGGAGTAGTGCCTCGTATTCTGCTTCGTTGTTGGAGGCATTGCTGAAGTTGATCTGGAGGGAGACTAGTACGACGCCTGCTCCAGCTCCTTGATGTCTTTTGGACCCGTCGAAGAACATCGTCCATGAGTTGGACAAATCTGGGGGCCGGGTGTTTGGACCTCTGTCCACTCGACCAGGAAGTCTGGGAGTACTTGGGCTTTGATTGTTGTTGGGTGCTTGAACTGCAGGTCTCGCGGACTAAGATCGATGTTCCACTCAGCGACTCGGTCGGTTGCTCCGGGGTTGTTGAGGATGTCCGCGAGTGGTGCACTGCTCACGATTGTGATGGGGTGTTCGTCGAAGTAGTGCGATACTTTTCTTGAGGTCATGATGATGGCGAGCAGGAGCTTCTGGTAGTGCGGGTACCGTTGTTGGGGTTTTGTGAGGAGCATGCTTAGGTAGTAGATTGGCCTTTGTATGCTCTGTACTTTGCCTTCTTTTGCGCGTTTGACGATGAGTGTCGTGTTGACTACGCTGCTGCGCGCTGCTATGTAGAGGTACAGTTTCTCCCGTTCTTTGGGCACCGCCAAGATTGGTGGAGTCGAGAGGGTTTTCTTTAGGTCTGCGAATGTATTGCGGGCTTCCTCGGTCCACTCTAATTTTTCTCCTTTTCTGAGCAGCTGGTAGAATGGTAAGGTCCTTTCTCCCAGCCTGCTAATGAAACGGCTCAGTGCTGCGAGTCTTCCTGTGAGCTGTTGCACGCCTTTGATGTTGGTTGGCTCTTGCATCTTGGCGATTGCTTGGACCTTTTCGGGGTTTTCTTCGATTCCTTGGGCGGAAACCATGTACCCGAGTAGTTTTCCGGCTGGGACGCCGAACACGCACTTTTTTGGGTTGAGCTTGATTCTGTACTTGTTGAGAGCCGCGAATGTTTCGCGAAGGTCGTCGAGTAGCGTGCTTGCGCTGTAGGTTTTGATGACAATGTCGTCTACGTAGACCTGGACGTTTCTGTCAATTTGGTCTCTCAAACATGCTTGCATCATTCGTTGGTACGTAGCTCCGGCATTTTTTAGACCAAAGGGCATTGTTTTGTAGCAGAATACGCCCTAGGGGGTAATGAACGAGGTGTGTTCTTCGTCTTCTTCCTTCATCCTGATCTGATTGTATCATGAGTATGCATCGAGGAAGGATATGAGATCGCATCCTGTTGTAGAGTCGATTATCTGATCGATTCTTGGCAGGGGGAAGTGGTCTTTCGGGCAGTGCTTGTTGACAGGCCCATAGTCGACGCACATCCTCAGTACGTCAGTGTCTTTTTTAGGGACCAGGACTGGGTTTGCAATCCAGGTTGCTTTCTTCGTCTCCCGGATGAACTGTGCGTCGAGTAGTCGGTTGATTTCTTCTCCGATTGCTCTGAACTTGGGTTCTGAGAATCGTCGCAACGCCTGCTTTACTGGCTTAGTGTTTGGCTTGATACGGAGCGCGTGTTCTGCAAATTCTCGCGGTATTCAGGGCATGTCGGTTGGGCACCAGGCGAAGATTTTCCACTCTTCGCGAAGGAAGGCTATGAGGGCGGCTGCTTGTTCTGCCGGGAGGTGGGCGTATACGCGGACCGTCTTTTCTGGGTCCGTTGGGTGAACTTGGTGGGTAATTGTGTCACTGTCGACGCTGAAATCGCGGCCGAATTCTTTTGACTCGCTTCGGTTCGCTAGTGGAAAAATGCTTTTATCCGTCACCATGGCTATTTCTTCGAGTTGTTGTTGGGCTCCAAACATGTCAGAGACTTTGTGGAAATCGCGATCGCACTGGTCCGATTTGGTGAAGCTTCCATTGACTGTGATGACTCATGCGGGTCCTGTCATCTTGAGTTTGAGATATGCATAGTGCGGGACCGCCATGAATTGTGCGAACGCTGGTCTCCCGAGTATGGCGTGGTACTGCGACTGCCAGTCGAGCACTTAGAACTCGAGGACTTGTCTTGCGAAGTTGTGCTTGCTGCCGAAGATGACGTCGAGCTCGATTGTTCCGACGGAGGCGGCTGCTTCGCCTGGAACTACGCCATATATTGTGGTGCCTGACTTCTTCCAAACTGATCGTGGGATCAGCATCTTGCGTAGGGTGCTGGTGAAGATTATGTTTAGGTTGTTGCCTCCGTCCATGAAGACTCTTTCCATGTCGTAACCTCCGATCTGGGCGTCAAGGACCATGGGTGCATGCCCCGGCCTTGGGACTGCGGGCAGGTGGTCGCTTTGAGAAAAGGTGATGTTGGTCTCTACGCCACACAGTTGGTAGATTTCTGCAGTTTTTGGGCCCTCGGCTGCTCAGGTCTGCAGGGTGTAAGCGTCCTGCTTTGCTTTTGAGGGTCTTCCTTCTTGGATCATGCAGACTCGTCCATGGGACGTATGGTATTGCCTTTCTGTGCTTGGTGCCGGTGACTGCGCGCTTCTTCGGGTGCGCTTGGCTTCATGCTGCTTTTCCTCCTTGAGGTTGTTGGAGAGTCCGGTGAATAAGCGACAATCTCCTAGGGTGTGACTTGCTCTGAGGCGCCCCCGCCCGTCTTCAAAACAGTGGATCGTGCAAGGTCCTTCCAGTTACTCTCTGGCTGTGAGCTTACTGGAGCCAGCGTGCCTTCTTCTCCTTGAGACTTGGAAAATCTGCGA
This sequence comes from Bromus sterilis, assembly GCA_950022295.1. Classification (NCBI taxonomy): domain Eukaryota; kingdom Viridiplantae; phylum Streptophyta; class Magnoliopsida; order Poales; family Poaceae; genus Bromus; species Bromus sterilis. Next base: position 41,823,083 of record OX465595.1, on the reverse strand, counting down.
GTGGTCTTCTGAACGGTCGTGGAATCTTGGGTCGAGCTATATCCCATCGTTGAGCGACTGGTTCCGAATGAAGTTGGCGAATTCATATGGTCTTCGATCTGGGTCATAGTACTCGCAGGTCTGGGTTTCGGAGTCGCTGTCTTGTCGCGCGGCGGGAGTTCGGGTGGCGGCGGGTCGTCGAGTGGCTGGCGAACCTTCTGTCGCGCGTTGCGACTCTTCGAGTGGTATTCCCGCGTAGAGTCCTCGCGCTTGCCTTCTGGGTCGTCGAGTTCTTTTCCGTCGGCGGTGGATCTGGCAGTTGTCGAGATGTTGGGCTTGATTTGGCTGCGGATTAAGTGATCTTGGTGGGGCGATGAAGATGCTTGTGGTGAACTTGAACTCCTCGAGCAGGTTAGGTCTGTCTCTAGCCCTCGAGTCATGGTTTGCTGAAGACGGGACCGCCGAGATCGTGATTCCAATCTGTGTAGTTCCCACAGACGGCGCCAATTGACGAGGATCAGCCTCGGAAAATCCCATGGTCAGGGACCCTGGGTTTATCATAGAGAAGTAATAGATTGGACGATACTCATCGGCTAACATGAGAAGCACTTCCTGCTCGATATTATTGCGTGAGGGGGCGATTACAAGGGAGGCCAAGGCGAGTTCTCTCAAGACCAGGATAGTAGATTGGATATTAGATGTCAAGACGTCTCCCCTCCCAGCCTTTATATACTAGGCTAGGTCTCGGGGGTCCGTCTTAGATTACAGAGATAGTTTCCTAACCCTAGTCTTGCCTTGTGCGCCAAGTCGTGCCTTTCATATCAGTCGTGGACTCCTACGTCGGTGCTTTGAGAGGGCCAGCCGCAGGCCCATCAGTGCTCCTTGCGGGCCTTCTGTCTTCCTACGCACCAGGTATCCTTACACGCAGGAGTCGTGGGGTCACCCCCTCGTCACACCACCTCATGCTGGGTTGTGTGCTTGCGAGACAGGTATGACGGTGGTTCCAGGAGGGTACTGGCTGCGAGGCGTTTGAGCCTCTAGGTGAGGACTCGGTTCGGTCTTGGTGCATTCGCCAGGAGCTAGACCCGAGAGACGCGCGGACCGTGCGTGTCCTATGCCTGCTAGGGATGTGGATGATCTGGAAACACAGAAACGGTGTGGTTTTCGACGGTGCTACGCCATCCATGGAGACTTGTCTTAGACGGATTGAGGAGAAGGGCAAAGTGTGGATAACCGCCGGCCTCCTCCAAGATAGTGGGCGCTTGCCGTGGAGCAGTCAGGAGTAGTTATCTTAGGGTAGGGCACGCATGCTTGTGCGTATTCAAGAAAAAAATTAAGGTTGGGTCTGACATTGGGAAAAGTTGTGAAGGATATGTTTATCACGAGTCTGTGTTTGCGTCAACCTCCATATTCATGTGGAGCGATATGGAGCGTTATGAAGCCTCCATATGACAACTTCACTAAAGTTGCTCTTAGATCACCCACAGATCCCCATAAATAATTCCACAATGGTGTGTTATTCACATGTTTTGCTGACCAGCTCCCTCGAAAGAAAAAAAGATGTTTGGCTGAGCAATCCAGTAAACTATACCACATATGACGCATTATTCGAAACAACTTATTGCCAAAATTGCATTTACACTCTTTCACTCAACTTACCTCTGTTCTGTACAACTTTAAAACGAGGAAGTTTTTTCATAAATCAAACGAATAAAGGAAGCACAACCTAGAGAGCTAATGAACAAACTGTACAGATTAACAGCTAAATACAACCCCCAAACCAATGAATGAAATCACTACAGAACTACAAAACTAACACATCATGATATACACTTTACAGGTAACGGTGAAGAAGCTTCTCCATAGTAAAGAGCCTTAATTACCGAAATGAACTTCAAAAGAGTTTCTTCAGCAAACCACTTCAGTTTCCATGTATGTACTGTGTAATTTTCATCTGCTTGATCGTTCTGCGAATTTCCAGTGCTGCTGTGGAATCTTTCTTCTTCTATATGTTTGTGCCAAATCAATGTCAAGCATTCCTTGTCACGCTGATCCACAACCTAAATATAGGGAATGCAGTAGGAAATTAGAAATGTCAACAAAATGATATCAACTCTTTTAGTACAATGAAGCAAAATATTTAGCTCGTATTACATCAAAGCTCAGTAAAAAAAGAGGGGATTTCCCTTTAGAAATATGGAGTAAGTACGAAAAGATGACGAGTAACAGTACAATAAAATACTCCCTCCGATCCATAATAAGTGTCGCTCATTTAATATAAAGTTTGTACTAGCTTAGTACAAAACTTGCGACACTTATTATGGATCGGAGGGAGTACAAGTTTAGAGACCAGGTACAAACCTGTCTATGAGAATACACAGAGCCACACTTATGCATATTCCACAATTGACAAGAAAAAACAAATATCCCGTTTTTGGGCAAGGGAACCATCTCAGAGCATCTTTTTTTATGAAAAGAATATCGCTGCAATCTATCATGCAAAGTAATCTACATAGATTAGAAATTTTAGAAGTCAAGACAACTTACCACTTCCTTAATACTGTTAATAGAACAGCATTCATCAAGAGAAAAATATGGAGGATGTGAATCATCGGGAAAGCAACCAAACTGATGTAGGTTCTCAATGCACACACATATTGATCCTTCAGTAACAACAAGGGATCTAATAACCAGGGATTCCTCTGCAAAACAGAAACAGGCATTAATTCAGCAATTTCTAAGTAAAAGAACTCAAAAAATAATTAATGTACATTACAGAAAGGATTTAAGTACTAATATATTTTAATACAATTAAAGGCATAACATGGCACAACCAAGAGCCCTCGCAATTCTAATCCTTCTGGTTTACTAATTTCGTAAAAAAGAAAAGGTTGCTGAAATTGAAAGAATGGGTAAAGATCTAAAGATTCGTGTACAGAAGTGGGGATGAAAAATGAAAATCACCTTGTAAACATCTAATCATGAGAATAAAACAAGGCAGCCTTAGGTTTCTTAAAGATCAAATAACATGACCACCCAGCAGACATACTTGTAGTTAAGTTATCTACCATGCAAACTAACAAAACATATTCATGCAAAAGTCCACAAGTAATCATCATGACTTCAGCTCAACGGCAGCATGTTGTGTCATGATGGGCTCGAATCATTGATCAATTGATCCCTAGCTCTCACCATAGGACTGAATGCACTGAACTCGTACAAGAGATGATGCAACAGAACGAAATTTAAGACTTTAGTACTGAATCTTTGACACTGAGACTAGAGATGATGCTACAGAACAAAGTTTAAGACTTCGGTACTGAATCTTTGACACTGAGCAAGAAATTGTGTGCATTCTGGACAAAATATCACAAGGACTGCAGAAGATAAAGCCTGCGGGCTCATTGCTCTAGTTATCATATGTCAAACGAGATTTTGGACAGTATGTATTAACAATATTCATTTAGAGAACATAATGACTTAAATAGTGCTGCTCAACTTACCATAATACAGATGATAAAAAACAAAAAACAGTATGTTCTATATTTGTCAAGGATAAGATGTGTATTAATCCTACTCTACTTTGTTAGGCTTCAAGGAAGAAAGCCAAGAGCCAAGACTGACCCAAGCAGCTAAGATCATAGGATTTCAAAAGGTCAAAAAAGTTCTGACTCCATAGACAAATAGGGTCATATTTCAGCCACCAAAATAACAGTACCTTCAGCGTCATTCTTCCAAAACATCAGCATGGAGTAGAGAAATATTCCCATCTTCAAACTTGCACATATGCATTTCTCGAGCAATTTAACTTGGATCTTCTCCCAACTGTTATTTAAATTACAGGACAAAGTGGAATCAGAAAATGAAACAGAAGGCACAATAAATACACAAAAAAAAATCCTTTCTTTGTTTATCTCCAACGGAAGGCATTTGCTCACGAAGAAGGCAGAAAGCTAAATACACAAACCTTTGCAAAGATACCCCACTAGTTAACTGTGGAAAGCTGAACAGATTTAAAAGCCAAAGTACATCTTGTGCTTCCTTGGAAGTACGCGTCAAGAATAGATGAGCTGTATGATCTGCCATGTGTACCCTACGATATGAAAAAAACAAAAGTAAGCCTCATATCAGCCAAATAACCACCATTGATGATTGAAATGCTAATAGACCTTAGTGCTTGTAGACCCAGCCCAGTCAAAACCTTTTCCAGATCCTCAAGCCTATAGCACCCCAAAACTCTTGGCATAATTTCTGTAGATTAATCAGCATCTAAGAATTATTATGGAAGTTTTAGAATAGAAACATGATAAGATAAATTTCTTTACAACAATAAAAATTCTAAAATTCCAGTTGCAATAGTTTTAACTATCTAACAGAGATAAAAGAGAACCAAGAGAAAAGCTTTCAAGCAAAATAAAACTATGTGTAGAAAACTAACCTTGCTCATCTTGCTCCATATCGACTAGCAGAACATACAATTTATTTTGAGAACTTCTCAACAAAGCTACTTCTCTACAATAAGTAACAACACACTAGTCAGGTACAGTACCCTACAAAAATCATGCATGCAGATAGGCTTTCAGAACTGCTGCATAATTAGTTCAACAGAAGTTAAGATGGCATTTACTGGACGTGTTTTGAGGATTAAATGCTACAAGAAAGTACTTAAGAGTTAAATAAATCCAACAAATTTTCTTATTCAAAGGGCTGTTATTGCTAAGTGCTCATTGTGCATTGAAATACTTATGAAGCCTGAAGCATGAGACATATTACTGACATTTATGCATTCCATCCTCTCTAGTCTATACACATGTCATTTATATAATGTAGATACTTAATCAAGGTTGAACAACATACGTAAAGCAACACTAACCTTTGGATTAGATCGCTTCCATCTTGAAACATGTATCCACAACGAGCTCCTTGTTCACATATTTCGGACTCTTCACCATTAGCGACTTCCACATTGAAGAAATCCTCTATAAGCTTGTATTTATCCCTATCAGTGTTGAAAGAAACTGTATCGTCACCAATTGAGAAGTTACTATTGTGCAGGATACTTGAATTGTGTTCTGCTGATCTCTGATCCTTGAAAATAGTACTTCCGTTTAGGTTGTAGCTCAGATGACCATTTGCACCCACTGAAACCCCCTCATCCAACTTATCTCCATTAGCCTCCAGAGATTCTAGTTTAGTGCCATTACTGTTCTTAAAAATAGGAAGTAACCTATTCCTAACCTTCTGCTTGCCATTTTGTCTAACCAGATGGCCACCTGAATCTTGACCTAAATGTCCATTCCTCTGGTTCCTGTCCTCTGGCTCCTTAATACCAAACTCTGTGGCATCTGTAAAAGTTGGGTCATCTTCTGCCAAACAGTCAGACAATTTTTCCTCTCGTGAGAAAGATTCCATCTCATCCATTTCATCATAATCAATATCTGAATAAGGAAATGAAGCAATCTGACCATTCAGGGCTAGTTCCCTTCTTGTCTGAATTGCTACGCAATCATCTTCCGAATTGCACGAACATAAATCACCTGAAGAGTCATCACTGCAACTGCTGCCACTACCAAGAGAACCAACACATTGGAAATCTCCTGAACTCTGCAAAAATTCTTCCTCCAGAAAAAGTCTGCGACGTAGGATGTCTTCCTTGTATTGTGGGGGTGACTGTGGACTAGGATATGCAAAGGATGGAATTGGTTCTATCAACTTGCTAATAGCATTAAAGGGTGTTCCGTTCGTACGCAGAAAATTTGCGCCGCCTTCCACATCAGAAACAGAATCTGAATGTGAAGTGCCCACAAATTCTAGTGGAGGAAGCTGTAGGGCAGAATTCAAGTGTACCCTTATTTCAGTTTGTTCAGCATTCGCTTCGTTCAAGGATTCTGCAGCGAAACCATTAGTGCCATTACATGCATCATCTGTGAAAGACAATTCAGACTCCAAATGGTTTGAGCTGCTCCCACCTTCTGATGTCTTTGCCATGTCGGTGACACTCTTTGAGCTCTCTATTTTTGATTTTTCTCTTCTGTTTTGTTTGTTCTGACTTCCATTTCTGTTAGTGAAATCAACATAAAGGCTGTCACCATCTGTGTTCTCCATATTTTCATCCATCCACTCCTTAAATTCACGCAGCCAATCAGTCGATCTTTCTTTCTTCATCAACTCTGCTGTACTTATCAACGAAGTAATTTTTACGTCATTATCAGCAGCGGCAACTTCATCCTTCTTAGAACTAGCACTCTCGCTGGGGCTGGACTGCTGGTCCACACCTTCATCACAAAGATTTTTCTCTTCCTCCAGAATACAGGCAAGTCGGGAAATCTTTTTCTGAGGTAAATATAAGTGCAAAGCAGAATATCATTAAAATAGCCACACACTGTCACATTCAGTTGCGTTCAGGATACAAATGCAGGATGCCAAACTTTTGTCAAATTATTTCAACTTTGCTAAGATATATTGATGGTTTTATAGTGCATTTATATAGAAACTAAGATGCCATATATGGCAGGAGCTAGGCTGAACGAAGCAAAAAAAAAAAGGAATCCTGGCAATATACTGAAATAGTGCTCCTGCATCATAGATGAAAAAAAATGTATACCCCAATGGGGAAAATGAAGCATAAGACCAATTCACTAAACAACATGTATTGACTGATCTATCCTCCAGAGAATAATAAAATTAAAAGTGTTAACTGAGGAAACTTGATAATTGGTGTGACATGCTGATATATAATACTATCACTGTTAGCAGTTGGTAAAAGAGATACATACCATCATAGAATTTGAAGTGTATTCATCCTCATGATCATCTTTTGCAGGAAAATAAAATCCATAGCCAGCAGGTTGTTTTTGTCTGCTTGCAAACAATACTTGCTTCTCCCAGTATTCTTGTGTGTTCATACCTTTATCATCTAGCTTTAACTGAGGCATAAAAATCATGGAACAGAGCATTCATGTTACTCCAATACTGTGGAAGAGACTATTATTAAAAACAAGACTATGGAGTATGGACAACAAAAATAGTTTAGCATGCTTGACCTAAAGAACTTACATTTTCTGAATTATGGAAAAAACTAAAAACACGTGCTCGATACCACCGAGCACAGCAGATTGGGTTGCCTTCCAACCATAGGTTCTGTAGCAAAGACAAGCTGCCAAGAATTTCCAACTCTGAGAAATTTGATATGATGTTGTAAGACAGATCAAGGCCCACAAGTGACTTCAGGTTTTCAATGCCATGTATTGTAGTTAAAGCATTGTTTCTAAGTACTAGTTTACCAACCCGACTGCAAATCTGCACAAATGTAACATGTAATCAATCAACAAAAGTTATGGCAAGAAGCTTGTGTACTATTTTAAACTGAACCAGAAAGGAAGTTAAACCTCATTCAAGGATGATATAGAACGCAAATGATTAAATCCAAGGTCCAGGTTTCGCAACTTTGTACATTTGCGCAGATTATCCACCTTCGCAAACCGGTTCCGACTAAGATCAAGGGTTTCAACCGCAGGTAATAATTGCAATGACTCATCCATGAGTACGAGACCATTAGAAGCACACGAGACATATGAAAGCCGAATCCATACAGGAGATTCCTTGATATCCATCACTCTACTCATGAACACATGCCTAAGAGCATCCTGCAGCAGTGCAAAAATTAACCGTTATGAATATGGTGAGACTGTAACATTTTGCAGAATTTCTTAAACTGGAAGAATATAAATTTCAATAATCGCACGACGAATGTAAAAAGTATATGCAATGTGTCCATGTAAATCATTTTTTGCTACTAGCTGAGCTTTTGGTTGCATGCCATGGTATCAAAAGAGAGAAGATGTAGCACACCCAGTCAATCTGCAACCATCAAATCAGGAACCGATAACGAAGTTCTCCAGCTACAACCTCAATAATAGTTCTGACCTCCATCGTCCAACAAAAATCATTTTTAAAACTGAATAATAGGCACGAAATGACATGCCATGATTGCCAATGCAAGCACATGGAAGTACAGAAAATCTGGCAAACTTGTAAGTGTGCGTCCAACGGCAAACAAAGAAGTGAAGAACTACATTTAAAACAGAAATCCAGATGCCGCCTAACACCACTGTTAGTTCCAGATATCACTGTCAATCCCCAACTAAAGTTCTAACTCAAGAGGAGGCGACAATTCCATAAGAGTTCCCGTCATGGTATGGAAAACAAAATACAGTACATAAGATGCATAAAGCAATGTTTTCAGTTGCATAAAGTACAGGCATGAAAATCTATCAAGAAACCAGATGGCTGAGTATTTTTTTGATTCTCACAGCGAGACTAATTATATTGGGTGATAAATGCAACATGTGCGAAAGAGATACTCCCTCCGATCCATAAAAAGTGTCGCTCATTTTGTACTAAGTTAGTACAAACTTTGTACTAAGTGGGCGACACTTTTTATGGATCGGAGGGAGTAATAACTATTATAATAGCATTATGTGATGTCAACCATGCACCACAACAATTGCATTCCAGCAACATTCCAAGATATCACAGTTGCTTTACTTCAGAAAATAAATGCGCAGACTAAATTGGTAAATTTACATCAAAGTTATAACAGGAATACTCAATGAAACCTAAATACTAAATACAACCAGCAAGGGAAACGTCGGTAAATATAGAAGTTCCACACCAGAACGGCATCTTAACACTACTAGGAACCAACAAAATTGAAAGGAACCTGCTGAGTAAACAGAACCTAATAGTTTTAATGCATGCACCAGACTGGATCGGATCCTAGGAGCATAGTATTAACTAAGTATGGACCATCCCGAAGTACTACTATACTGCAGCATGTGGGCTGAAACAAAACTCCGCTTTGCTAGCTGTAGATGAACCAAACGGCAAAAGAGAATCATGATTCACAGCTCAGCTTAGCTCATCGACTTGTAGTTTGTTAGGGCGCCGTAATTAGCTGAATTGCCACCGCTAATAAATTAACTAGCTGTATCGTCAGAATTACGGGGAAACGTGGCATAGCCGCACCGTGGAGTTGTGGCAGACGAGCCTCTCAAGCGTGTGGCGGAGGTCGAGCAGGCCCCTGGCGGCGGAGGTGGAGAGGTCGCAGCCCCGCAGCTCGAGCACCCGAAGGTGCGCGAAGGGCAGGAGGGAGAGCGGCGCCGGGTCACGGCCGGGCCCCGCGGCGACGACCTTGAGAGAGGTGAGGAGGCGGAGGATCCGGCGGAGCTGCTCGAGCGCGCGGTGGTCCCCGAGGTCGGCGACGTAGGCGCGGAGGTAGTCGACGGGCGCCCCGGCGCCGACGGCCTCGAGCTCGCGCAGCGCCTCGAGGCGGGAGGCGACGTAGTGGAGGCCGACGGGGTGGAGGCGCAGGGTGAAGGAGCCGTCGAGCAGCTCGCCCGCGTGGCTGGCCACGAAGCGGACGAGCAGGTCGAGGTATCGGTCGCCGGTGACCGGCGGCGCGGCCCCGGGGCGAGGGGTCGCCATTTGGGATCCGGCTAGGGTTCGCGGGCGGGCCGCATCGGCGGAGGGCGGGGGAGCGGGGCCGGCGGGCGAGCGGGAGAGAGGGAGGGAGGGGGAGGAAACGGACACGGCCGCGCTGCCTGCTATGATTGAGGCTGGGGGACACGCGGGTGGGGGAGAGAGCGGAAGGCGACGGGGTGCAAATGTGCAGTGCGATTGCAATTTGCTTGCAGGCTGGGTATCTGCAGTTTCGCTGCCTTGGTCTTTGTTTGTTTAATACAGCTACTAGATGGAAACTGACGGGATCGCTCGCCTGGGTAGTAGTAATCCAGTGGCCAGTGGGGGCCTGCCGTGATGCTGCACGTTTCCTTCACCGTGCTGCTCTGGTGTAGTATGTCCAACGATTTGTGTTAGTTTATGGATAGGAGTGATTATGCCATCTACACTAAAATGGAGTGTGTATTTCCCTAAGAAAGGAAAAAATACACCCTTCTTTCCCAAGAAAGGAGGAAATGTCTTTGGGGCTCTGCATAACAAAATGCATTAAATTAACATCTACAACTAGGTCACCGATCTTTCACCATAAAGACCTTCAAAAAGAGAGTACACACTCGTGACGGAGCAGTCGAGTCCATATCGTGAAAGCCAGAACGTTGATCATAGATGCTTGATCCGGTCAATAAAGGTCACTTAATCGACACAGACAGACCTTTAACAAGGAAACGATGCAAGTTTGTCGTTGTTGGGTCCAAACAATGGACACGAGTCACATGTTTTCATTTCAGATATGAAGTGTGTTTTGGTTATCATCTTGATTGTAGATCTTTTTAGAGTTGCTAGACTGCTCCACCATGTGTTCTTCAAAGATATATGTTGTGGGCCACCATTGGTGCCCCTCGCAATCGTGTACTGGCTTGGTAATGAACATCCACTGTTCAAATTGAATTAGTAACCACCCAGCTTTCAGTCCTCCACTCGTTAGCGAAGTGTGGAGGCCATGATCCACCATCGTGGTCTGCTAATCTGGAATCGCTCGTGGGCACATCTTATGCATCGCTGAAAGTCATATCTTCTCTGCGACAAGAGGGTTAAACCCCCTAATGGACTTAAGAGATTGGTTTGGTCGCCACGGTCAATATGTGACCTAACCATGGTTGTCCTTGTCGCAACGTGCACGCGCAACACCATAGTCTTATGTAAGTTTATTGATTTGCAAACATACAAACACATCCTTGGATCCCACTTATTATCTAACACATCCCGTGTAAATTACAATGTCCCCAATATCAAAAAAGTTTGACTTCTCTGGTACCTTTCACATAATCTCGACCGGGCGAAAATTTTGTATAATGAGAGTTGTAGTTGATGTTGTCTCTTACACACCATCATGTAACAATGTAACATATACATGTTATACTTTATCTGGCGGATTTTTGTTCACATCCGATAGTATATAAGGTTGACTTATATGGTGTCTCCCACGTCATCCAGAGAAGACAATAAAACCTTTATGTGCAACGAGTTGTTCTTGGTATTATCTTTGCCCTCACGTTGCTTCATGTAACGTCATAAACTTCATTGAAAGACTTTACGAACAATGACAATTTTTAGGTCATCTCTTCTATTAGATGATGTTGACTTCTTTCGGGACTCCCACCCATCTAGAGGAGATAATACAAATTTGACGTGCAATGAGTTGTCCTTCATGTCGTATCTTGTAATATTATAACATATTGCATGACAAACTTTATCGAATATGACAATATATTTTAGGTCATGTTTTATGTTAGAGAAAGTTCAGTTCTTGTGAACCGTCTACGTCATATAAAGAAGACAATAATTTTTTACAGTACAATGAGTTGCTTGTTGATTTTCTGTTGCAGTTAATACCACAACGATATGATGATTAAGAAAGTAAGTTTCACGTTTTACTTACAATTTTTATTCCATTTGAAAATACTATCACACTTACCTTGTAGGCTTTTAGTTATGACATGGTAAAGATTTTTACTCCGTGGTACTGTATTTCATAAACCGATGAGCTAGATTCACTTGTTAGGACAGATATAATGGCTTCCTAAACATATATCGCAAACACTTACTCGATAGGACAATCAATGTATGCCAAACCCCCTAGTTTTCATCAAAATTTGTGATATTGTGTGAACTTGTTGGACTAATATTGTACACTCATGTGATAGATCAAATAAAATCACTAGTGGTTTTTGGTTTACTTGTCTGCATAGTTGTTGTTACGTCATCGTGGCACATGGGGCTCCCTTGTAAGTTTAGAGAAAGTAAAAAAAATCGAGTTAAATTATGCACCAAGGGTAAATGGGGTGATATTTTTATGTGTATTAAACAATATCAAAATTCAAAACTAGATGGAACAAGTAGGTTACTCGTATCTCACGTAGAAATGACAAGGCTGCTAATCAAAAGAAAAGGAAATTGTTAGCTCACATGGATGAATTATTGATAAATTGTGGAAATAGATGTCACATATTGAGTGGTTGAAAGGGGGAGGGGTGAACTAAATATTTTCACACATGCTTCATGGAGGGCTTGTTGGAAATATGCCCTAGAGGCAATAATAAAATGTTATTATATATATTTCCACGTTCGTAATTAATGTTTATATTTCTGTGCTATAATTGCAATGACCCTGACTATGAGATTCAGAAGAAAACTCACTTGCATGTGTGGAAATGTAAACACCAAGAGTTCCTGGTTTAGCCTCTAAAACAAGCTCATGTGCTAACTGATGATTACGTTTTCTTAATCATGGACATTGTTCTTGTAACAAGGATGTCAGTAGCAATGGGAACATATTGTTAGCAGAACAATGATGTTGAACCGACCCCAGTATTGAATGATATACTTAGAGATCACATCGTAACAACGTTATAAGTCATATCATGAAATGTTATCATATACGTAATTCCTTAGACCATGAGAGTATCGAGTTGCTTCACACAGGAAGACATGCTTTGGTTCTTAGATGAATCCTCCCGTAAATGGGAAGTAGTAAAATAAGTTCTGGGTATGTCAGATGGTGTGGCTAGTAACTGTGATAGTTCAAGAATGGGATTTGCTCCTTCACGATGAAGAGATATTGACTTTGGGCCCACTCGGTATGACGGTATCCATTATAGTCTGGCCAGACGCATTGTGATTCAGTCACGGGGATACCGGAATACGATAACGAGAAAATGGACAAACGAGCAAAGAGGATAACGAGTGGCTTGTGTTCAAGAAGTTGTTACACATGGGTGCCAAACTTCTCTCCTCTAACTTTGTCATATATCACGAAGCAAAGGGAATGGTACATGACTAAACATAATGGTTCACTCGAAGTTTCTTCGTGTATGTGCGGGAGTCAACATGGGTGTCCATGGCTCCGCTGTTGATCATTGGCTATTGACAAAAAGCTGTTGACCTATGTCCGGAAGATGTTCTGAGTCATGTCCGCATTATACCGAACCTATTGGGTCACACACTTAACGAGCAGTAGTCTGTTAGAATGCTGGAATGGTAGAAGGTTTAGTGGAAGCAAAACAGAATAGTTCATACGGGGTACCGGAAGTAGTTCTGGGGATTTATGGAATAGTTCATAAGGGCACCAGAAGTAATTCTGGGTATTTAAGGATATGTCCGAATCACTCTGGAGTAGTCCCAGGTGGTTCCGGAACATATGAGAATGGTACCGGTGAAGTCCTGGATCAACCGGAATAGTTTCCGGTTAATCGGTGGACGTCCCGAAAATGACCGACGAACTGACGCAGGGCATCGGGCAGGCTATACTGTAACCCGGATCGTCCCGGAACCTATCCATATAGTTCCGGAACGTCCGAAAACGGTCCCGGAAGGTCTTGGAAGTGTTCCAGAAGGTTCCGGAATGTCCCGAAACCATCCCGGAAGGTCCCGGAATGGCCGAGAATGGTCCCGGCGGGTCATGGAAGGTTCTGGAAGCTTCCGGAAGGTTCCACAAGGTTCCAGACAGTACCATATGCGCCCCACCACCCTTAGCCTTGGGGGGCAAGGCACCCCAAGGGGGCTGGCCGAAATTAGGTGGTGGGGGCGCCCTACTTGGGGAGGAGTCCTCCTTGGACTCAGACTCCCCGGTGGGAAGGACTCCCTTTGGGAGTAGGAGTCCCAAGGGGACTCCACAACCCCTAGGTCGGCCAGGACAGCCCCCTGGCCACCTATATAATGTGGGGGGGGGGGCGCAACACAATCAGTCCCCAAGGCCTATGCGCCACCCTCCCTCCTCTAGACCCCGTTGCTCCACAATTAGACCCCGGTTTAGACGCTGTTCTAGATCGGAATCCGTTAGGGTTTTCCCCCTCTAGTTTTCTCGGTGGCGTTCATCTCTGGACGGCGGAGCGCTGCTGGATTGCTGCTACGGGATGTGTGGATACTAATGGAGGGGTCGTACCTTCGACCCTTCTTCGAGGAGCTTGTTCATGGGACTTGTCCGTGGGACTAGATCGCGGGACTTGTTCGTGGGATTGATCGAGGGACTGTTCGTGGGAGAACTTGCGAGATCTACTTCCACTACCTCCACGAGCTTCACCAACTCTACTTCCGCTACATCGGTGGGTGAGCCATGACCTAAAACCTTGTATGCAATCTTCTTGGATGATCTTGGGTTCTTGTTTCGTAGGCCGAAATTTTTGCTTTTCTACTACGTTTCCCAACAGTGGTATCAGAGCGATCCTTGATTAGATGCATGTTTAGGTCTAGATCATATGTGTGATATGAGGCATTGATTTTCTTGTTGCTTCCCTGTCATGTGATTTTTTTCTATGCTTGATGGCAAGTTGAGGTTTTGCTACAAGGATTGAGTTTTCCATCGATCCCTCTATGCTGCTTTCAGTATGTTGGTTGCCTTGATCATGGTCTACATCAAACTCCTTGGACCTCATCTTAATCTTGCAATAGAAGATTTAACATGGAGGGCTTGTGGATTTTATGAACTCAAATCCACACGGGGGTCACACGTTGAACGAAGTTTGGCTTGTGGCATTAGTTGCTGCACGCACCCTGAACGTTAAACTAGCAACAATGAAGTATCGTGTTTGGTTTGTATAGGGAACAACGTTTGCCTGTAACCTGCTAATCAACCACGATAAAAGTTGCAACAACCCGTGTAGATGGCGATCTAACTTGTTTTTGCAGAGTATGCATGTGATGTGGTATAGCCTTCAAGATTTGCAATGTGTTTGTATGAGATGCTATATGTTATGTAATATTTATTCGCGACCTGCGTGTCGTGGTACGGCATGATGACTGGAGTCATATGATTGTCACTTAATTATGGCCTGCGTGCCAGAACTGTTTATTAGCTCGAGGCAAAGCAATAGATAGATGCAAGGTGATGATCTACGATGCGGAGGTGGACCCCGACGCACATGCCGGAAGCCGTGGTGATGGTCCCGGCGCCAAGGACAAAGTTGGTGGACACGGTGACTTCAACCACGACGACGTGAAGACAACGAAGACTTCACGAAGCAAAGGGCTATACTATATCATATAATTTTATGAACTGTCTGTGATGTTTATCCCTTTGATGCACCCTTGTTTGATGCGCGGTAGTCATATTTTATTAGGGTGATCTCTCGCAAAACAATATCAAATTGATAGTGTTCTTCCAACTGTAGCACCGTTTATACTATGTTTCACACCGGAGCAGGTCATGTCACATGGGTGCACACGGTGTGACGCATAAAAGGCGGGTGTGTTAAAAGAACACACAGCACATTACACTTGGTTGTCTTGACGGTTTGGATAAAAGTTTGCTACCGGAACACGCCCATCGAAAGATGAACAAGAATCACCTTTGGCGTGATTGGCAAGTTGGCCTACCGGTCCAGTCTAAGTCATCAGTGATGTCACATCAATGGCGGACGATTGGGTCGGATCTTGAATCACTCCAGCATCAATTACGAGAGATATTGATCTGAGTGGGAGCGCACTAAGTAATTAAATTGATTAATCACAAGTGCAACTTAATTATGAACAAAGTCTTAGTATTTGCATTATCGTTGTAGAATAATGGCTCGCGTTACCACCTTCCCAATTGATTTTGATTAACTGTATTATCTGGTAAAAACTTTACGATTGGTACCGTATTGTGAGGACTATCCTCAATAGTGTCGAGAAGGAGCTTGTCCTATCGCAAATTTTTGATGCTCTCCCGCTGATGCTATGGATGATGTGACTTATGTCCATAATCCAAAATGCTAGAATTCCACCACAGCTAAGTGCATTGTCTTCACCACCATGAAACCCGAACTTCGAAAAGTTTGGGATAGTTATGTTATATTCATGGAACTGAAAAATAGTTTTCAGTAGTAAGACAATTAATGTTGGATATAAGATATCTGGTACAATGTATGATTGTAAGCATTAGTGAAAATGTTCACTGTGCTCTAAACAAAACTGATAAGTGTGGTATCCAGAAGAACACCGATCATATGATGATGAGAATTAAGGGAAAGGAAGTCCAAAGGATGTTAGTAAGACTCACACGCCGGATAGTCCATGGCATGCGCCACCCTTGATCATATGTGATCTTCTGTGAGTAGGAGTGACATTGGAAATAGAACTATGATACGTATAAAGGCAAAACGAAAGAAGACTGGAATAACCAGCTCAGAAATGAAAGTCATACGAAGTTATAGATGAATTCATTGCTGGTCAAGAGATGTAATTCTTGGGAATCATGATTAAGCAGTTAATTGTGGATTCTGTATATTGTGATTAAACAATTGATCACCGGAATATCACATCGATTGCATATTGTTGCAACTCGATGCAAGAAATACTATGGCTTTTATGACTAGCTAATGATGAGTTTTGACACGCTCGGGAACACGGTAAAAGGTTTGCTATACCGTGTGTTGACTCTATGATTATCTTCATAATTCATTTTAGAGTTGAGTAAATTGTTACTACACTTTAGCCTTGTTGCAAAACATCATTTTGAATCATGTTTGTTGCAAGAGAGTTGTTCAAAGCTATGAATAACGTAAAGGCCATACTTCCATTATGAATAGGTTGTATGTTATGAATCTTGATAATAATACTAAACATCCATAACACTGACGCTAAACGTCGCAAGACTGACAGAAATACCACATAGATGTGGCACTGCCGTTTATCACAAGTGACATAACATGCATGAAGAATTTCCATAAGTGATGGACTTTCGAGTCATATGATTATGAATCACTTGACGCTTGCGATCTTTGTCTCGAAGTAATGTGACTAAAACACCGTTGATAGGCCATACATGAACGGGCAACTAAACCATTGGTAATCATACATGATGATGTGTGTAGTCCAATAAGTATAGTTGTGTGCAGTGGATTCCCTATCTTCACTCATGAGTTGAAGTGGATATGTGGATATCTGTTCAATAGAGACATACGTCTGAAATCTTTGAAATGTTCAAGGAATTTTAGAGTGAAATAGAAATTCATTGTAACGAGAAAATAAAGCTTCTGCAAATTAGATTGTAGAAAGTAATATTTGAGTTACAAGTTTAGCGAACGTTTGATGAGTTGTGAAGAAGTATCATAACTTGCGTCCACTATGAGTAAAGTGTTCGAGAGATGTAATCAAGCCATGTATGACACGGTAAGATCAAATATGACGTTTATCAATTTGCCATTATACTTATTAAAGTTATGTGTTAGTGACTACGGCTTTTACACTGAAAAGAGCACCATCAAATCTGTTGAAATGACACCATATTAGATATGATATGGCAATCATAAAACCATATTGTCTTTTCTTAAAATTTGGGTGTATGAGACATATGTTTGACATACTCAAAACCCCAAATCAGATAAGTGCTACTTTGTTAAGGTTATGCCAAAAGTTTTGGTATTCCTCTATCACTACACAAAAGCAAAACTGTTTGCTGTTAAGAACAATGTGTTTTGAAGAAAAATAGTTTCTTACAAAAGAGTGAGTGGGAGGACAGTGCAACTTGTCAAAGATTGTTGAATCTTCAGAGAAGTGCGCAGCTGAACCACACATGTTAGACAAAACTCGTACAAACATTCATGATATGTAAAACGAGATATTGTTGTTCGACAATGATAAACCTGTGATATACAAAGAAGCGTTGATGGGCCCTGACTCCGGGATTTGGCTAAATGCCAAATAATCCGAGATAGTATCCATGGAAGTAACTCAAGTTTTGAACTTGGTAGACCCTCCGAAAGACTAAAAGTCTGAAGAATATATATATGGATCTATAATTGATTCGGATGAAATTGTTTTATCCATAAAGCTCAACTCGTTGGAAAATTGCTTTCTAGCAAGTTCAAAGGTTGACTACGGCGAAATAGTGTCGACCGTAGAAATGCTTTAGTCAGTTCGGGTTATACTAGCAATTACTACATATCTCATTTATAGGATATGGTAGAATGAACGTCAAAAACAAAGTTCCTACACGGAAATATAACAAAGGACGTATACGTGATACGACCGGAATGTTTTGTCGATTCAAAGGATGCTAAAATAGATGCAAGCCTTGGATATCCAGTGATGGACTGAAGCTAGCATAATGGAGTTGGAATTTTCGTTGTGATGAAATTGCGAAAAGAGTTTGTTTTCATCAGGAATAACGAAGATGCTTGAATATTCAAGAAAGTAAGTGGGAGCTGAATAATATTTCTAAAACCTTATGTAGATGACATATTGTTGATTAGAAATGATATAAATTTCTTGACACGAATAAGGACTTTATTGGAAATAGTTTTCAGCTGAAGTACTTGGGCTAATATAGCATTAGTATTGAGCACAATGATCTATGCAGATAGTAAGTGCTTGATCATGCTAAAGCCAACGTTACATGTTGACATGATACTAAAGTAGTTTAGTATGAAAACGCCAGGAAGGATGTTCTTGCCGAGGTCACGGTGAAAAGTTCTTTGCGGAAATCAGTGTTCATGAATACAGATAAGCAAAACACATGAATTGAATTTCACTCACATGTGTGTTTGGATTAATCATGTACACCATAATATGTAAAACGACCAGATATGTCCAGTGCTCCAAAAGGTTGTGAGCAAGATACCAAAGTGATCAAGATGTTGATCATTGGACAAACAGTGAAAATTTAAACTTATGATAGATAAGATATGTTTCTCGGAAAATGGAGATAATGAAGAGCTCATTGTAACAAGTTACACCAGCTGAATTCTGATGTAAACAGTTACACCAATTCAGTCTTCATACTTACTCCGATCGACTTTCGATTTTAATTGGGATTATGTGTTTCCACGTAAGGGTGGCACAGTATGGAGGAACTATGTCAAGTTCGATACTGTGGCGAATTCTATAACAGAGGCTAAGTATATTGTTGCTTAAAGAAGTAACAAGGAGGGTACTTTGAATCATAAATTCATTTATGAACATGGTATGGTTTCCTAGATGTTTTGAAGCTCATGGAACATTGATGAATGATTTCATGACTTATTCTAAGGAACCAAGGTCCTACCAAATGATCCAAAACATATACAAAGCTAAACTGATAAAATTAGTGAATTTTATGATAGCGTGAAAACGTGAAGATATGCAAGATACAAACGGGCCTGAAACGTCAGATCCGATGATGAAGTCTATACCACAAATGAAGCATGTATTACACCGGTATGCCATAGGTGTAAAGTGCTCAAGCACTGATAATATTATTGACTCTAGTGCAAGTGGGAGACTGTTGGAAATATGCCCTAGAGGCAATAATAAAATGTTATTATATATATTTCCACGTTCGTAATTAATGTTTATATTTCTGTGCTATAATTGCAATGACCCTGACTATGAGATTCAGAAGAAAACTCACTTGCATGTGTGGAAATGTAAACACCAAGAGTTCCTGGTTTAGCCTCTAAAACCAGCTCATGTGCTAACTGATGATTACGTTTTCTTAATCATGGACATTGTTCTTGTAACAAGGATGTCAGTAGCAATGGGAACATATTGTTAGCAGAACAATGATGTTGAACCGACCCCAGTATTGAATGATATACTTAGAGATCACATCGTAACAACGTTATAAGTCATATCATGAAATGTTATCATATACGTAATTCCTTAGACCATGAGAGTATCGAGTTGCTTCACACAGGAAGACATGCTTTGGTTCTTAGATGAATCCTCCCGTAAATGGGAAGTAGTAAAATAAGTTCTGGGTATGTCAGATGGTGTGGCTAGTAACTGTGATAGTTCAAGAATGGGATTTGCTCCTTCACGATGAAGAGATATTGACTTTGGGCCCACTCGGTATGACGGTATCCATTATAGTCTGGCCAGACGCATTGTGATTCAGTCACGGGGATACCGGAATACGATAACGAGAAAATGGACAAACGAGCAAAGAGGATAACGAGTGGCTTGTGTTCAAGAAGTTGTTACACATGGGTGCCAAACTTCTCTCCTCTAACTTTGTCATATATCACGAAGCAAAGGGAATGGTACATGACTAAACATAATGGTTCACTCGAAGTTTCTTCGTGTATGTGCGGGAGTCAACATGGGTGTCCATGGCTCCGCTGTTGATCATTGGCTATTGACAAAAGGCTGTTGACCTATGTCCGGAAGATGTTCTGAGTCATGTCCGCATTATACCGAACCTATTGGGTCACACACTTAACGAGCAGTAGTCTGTTAGAATGCTGGAATGGTAGAAGGTTTAGTGGAAGCAAAACAGAATAGTTCATACGGGGTACCGGAAGTAGTTCTGGGGATTTATGGAATAGTTCATAAGGGCACCAGAAGTAATTCTGGGTATTTAAGGATATGTCCGAATCACTCTGGAGTAGTCCCAGGTGGTTCCGGAACATATGAGAATGGTACCGGTGAAGTCCTGGATCAACCGGAATAGTTTCCGGTTAATCGGTGGACGTCCCGAAAATGACCGACGAACTGACGCAGGGCATCGGGCAGGCTAGACTGTAACCCGGATCGTCCCGGAACCTATCCAGATAGTTCCGGAACGTCCGAAAACGGTCCCGGAAGGTCTTGGAAGCGCTCCAGAAGGTTTCGGAATGTCCCGAAACCATCCCGGAAGGTCCCGGAATGGCCGAGAATGGTCCCGGCGGGTCATGGAAGGTTCTGGAAGCTTCCAGAAGGTTCCACAAGGTTCCAGACAGTACCATATGCGCCCCACCACCCTTAGCCTTGGGGGGCAAGGCACCCCAAGGGGGCTGGCCGAAATTAGGTGGTGGGGGCGCCCTACTTGGGGAGGAGTCCTCCTTGGACTCAGACTCCCCGGTGGGAAGGACTCCCTTTGGGAGTAGGAGTCCCAAGGGGACTCCACAACCCCTAGGTCGGCCAGGACAGCCCCCTGGCCACCTATATAATGTGGGGGAGGGGTGGGGGGGCGCAACACAATCAGTCCCCAAGGCCTATGCGCCACCCTCCCTCCTCTAGACCCCGTTGCTCCACAATTAGACCCCGGTTTAGACGCTGTTCTAGATCGGAATCCGTTAGGGTTTTCCCCCTCTAGTTTTCTTGGTGGCGTTCATCTCTGGACGGCGGAGCGCTGCTGGATTGCTGCTACGGGATGTGTGGATACTAATGGAGGGGTCGTACCTTCGACCCTTCTTCGAGGAGCTTGTTCATGGGACTTGTCCGTGGGACTAGATCGCGGGACTTGTTCGTGGGATTGATCGAGGGACTGTTCGTGGGAGAACTTGCGAGATCTACTTCCACTACGTCCACGAGCTTCACCAACTCTACTTCCGCTACATCGGTTGGTGAGCCATGACCTAAAACCTTGTATGCAATCTTCTTGGATGATCTTGGGTTCTTGTTTCATAGGCCGAAATTTTTGTTTTTCTACTACGTTTCCCAACAGGGATAAGAACAAAAATCTTAACACCAGGGGAAAGCGATGGTTCTATTTTCTTTTGCAAGTTGGATGGTTCTATTACTGATAATCCCAAAGAGATGCATGATGTAACAAGTGCTTATTGTATGAATTTCTATTTCACTGATGCTAACATGTATTGTTCCAATGTTTTTTTTATAAATGGTGCAAATTTTGGTCAATGAGGAGATTAATATCATTCATTGCAAGTCTTTTTCTAAGCAAAAAAAAATAGAGTGGTGCATGATTTACAAATTGGGCCCCTTAAAAGCGTCGGGTACAGATACTCTTCAAGCGATATTTTTGCATCAGAACTAGAAAGTGTTAAATAAACATTTTGTTCGGACGATCTTGTCGTTTTTCAACATTGAAACTATGCCTGAGGGGGTAAATATAAAATATTACGTCCATTGTGTTAATAACCAAAGTGATGGTTCTAAGGATCTGGAAGATTTCTGGCCTATGAGTCAGTGTAATGTTATCTACATAATTATTTCTAAATGTATGGTTAATAGACTGAGATCCTTTCTCAACAGTATGATTTCAAACACTCACAATGCCTTTATCATGGTAAAGATTTTTGTATAATGTTTTGATTGTGCTTGAATGTATGTATTCTATGAGTTTGTCGAGCGATGGGAGGGTGAGTTTTATGCTTATATATTTGATCTCGCTAAAGCCTATGACCAAGTTGATTGGACTCTTCTCACAAATATAATTGTGGCATTGGGTTTTGCGCCTAAATGAATACATTGGATTATGACTTGTGACTCATGTGTGAAATATAACACATGTTTCAATGGACAATTTTTAAACTCTTCCATTCCTTCTGATTTTTGAGACAAGATGATCAACTTTCATCATTGTAACAACCCAGGATCTCAATAGGAATGATAGACTACTCATATCAACAAGGTGCACCTTCTTTTCCGGAAGCCCAGCTCCAAAAAACTCCAAAGTTAAGCTTGCTTGGCTTGAAGTAGTCTTGGGATGGGTGACCGACCAGGAAGTTGATCCCTGGTGCGCACGAGTGAGGACAAAGTGTGCAGAAAAGACTAGTGTTGGTTTGTGAGAACAGTCTAGATCCCAGGCGCACCGACCATGGAATCGGTGTTTAACCGGTTGGGAGTGGTCGGGGCGTTACAACTGGTATCAGAGCCGACCCTGGCGGTTACACAGTGTGTGTGTCGGTCAGTGAGGCTTACATGGGGTACATGTTGGATGCCTGCAACCGGCGCGCACAAACGTGTGCCAAAGGAGAACGTTTCCGCTGGGCCGACGGGGATGTCGGTTCCTTTGAGGGGTGGTGTATGTAACAACCCAGGATCTAAATAGGAATGATAGACTACTCATATCAACAAGGTGCACCTCATTTTCCGGAAGCCCATCTCCAAGGAACTCCAAAGTTAAGCGTGCTTGGCTTGAAATAGTCTTGGGATGGGTGACCGACCAGGAAGTTGATCCCAGGTGCGCACGAGTGAGGACAAAGTGTGCAGAAAAGACTAGTGTTGGTTTGTGAGGACAGTCTAAATCCCAGGCGCACCGACCATGAACTCGGTGGTTAACCGGTTGGGAGTGGTCGGGACGTTACAATCATTTTTTCTTTTTATATATGACACTTACTATTTTTATTAAATATGTAAGTGTTAAGGCGGCAACATGAGTTTAAGATATGTAGGTAACCTCTTGGTATTTGTATTTTGATCTTTTTTAGGATCTTGTATTTTTATCTTATAGATGATAGTCTTCTATTACTTAAATTTTCTATTGATCAAGTTCTGGTTTTTTTTTTTAGTATTGTATGAAAAGTTACGTTAAATGATTTGCCATGAAAAATCTCCCATCATGTTTGAGAAGAGTTGCAGCCTGCAAAATAAAATCTCCACCATGGTTATTCTTGAGGGGACACATGATGGTTTTAGTTATATTTTTCTTGGTTTTCTTGTGTTGGAGGTGCCTATGTAAGTTGGAAAGCATATGTATACAAAAGTTAAATATCTTAAAGGATTTTATGATTGGACAGGAAATTATGTCTTGTGGGGAAAAACATATCTTTATCAAAAAAATTATGTAGGTGGTTCCTACCTATGCTTGGGGTATTTATTTTTTCGGTAGGATTATGTGATGAGCTCACGCATCCGATCTAGATTTTTTGGTGGAGTGGTGATAAATAACATCACAATACTCACTCACTTGCTTGGGACAAAGGACATTGCCTACATGGGCAAAAATGTGTTTTTGGAATATTCATTTATTTAATCAAGGTCTTTTGGCTAAGGAGGTATGTCGTCTTCTCATTTATCCAGATTTCTTATGTGCTCATCTGTTAACGGCACCATAGTATCTTCAAGGTCAATTTTTAGAGACGATGTTCTAAAAATCGACATCTTGGCAAAGTGTCGTGTATGTTTTGGAGCTGTTAAAACAAGGCGTTACTTTGGGGCTTAAGGATTTAAATGGTGTTAATATTTGAGGAAAAAATTGGTTGCCTCGGAGTGTGGGGCTCAAAGTTAAAACGAGACTGAAATGGATTTCAGACTTATACCTCCTGAAGTTGAGAAAGGTGGGATAAAAAACTTATTTTCCACCTATTTTATTCGCATGATGTTGAAGAGGGGGGGTTGCCTTGCTTGGCACCATGGAAAATAAGAATTGTTTTTAGAGTTTTTAGTTAAGAGTGAAACGATAAAATAAAATTGCGGTCAAAGTAGTTTGTTCGTCCTAGTAGTTAATAAGATGCTCTATCGTCACGCTATCTCATGCATGTGTAATATTCATGAGATAAGTGGTGATAGTATAGAAATGTGCACCTTGTGGTTGGCTATTAGGGATGTTTGAAAATTGCTGGATGGGGATTTTTTTGTAAATTTTGAGCCTAAATGGTTGCTAGTTTTGTCGGGTAATTTGTCTCCAACGAAGCGCTCAAAGGTTCTTTCCTTGTTTTGACGTGTCTGGCATATAAGAAATGATATAATTTTTAAAGATGGAAAGTTCTTTACCTTACAATTTTAAAGTTTTCTAGAAAATTATTGTGGTTCTTTATAACTATCACAATGTTTCACATGCCAGCCATAACTGCAAAGGTAAATCGGTTATGGTGAAAAATTAAGGAAAAAAGGCTTTGCTACGCCTACATAAGAGTACGTTGTGAATGGAATTACGTAATGAAATGGCGGTGTTTATTTGAGTATTGGTCTCACCCTGAAATTCAAGGAGGGGGACGTTTGATTAGTTCTGGAGGGGTTTTCGTAGGTCTAGCATTTTTGTAAGAAAAAAGATACGGTGAATTGGAAAACATCTAATATGGTGAAAAGAAGACATAATTTAAGCATTGAGGGATCGTCTAGATGAGAAGATATTTCCCAAAAAAATGTCCTCCGAGCTTCAACTACTCCTAGAAAAAGAGTTTTTTTTCCGTAAAGAAAAGGTTATGCGTGGAGAGAAGACTTGGATCACTGATCACAGCACGAAGATGCCTTCACGGATGGCGTGCTTTGGCTTCTAGGAGAAATGAGCTGTTGGGTTTTGTTGCCACGCGCAGAAGCATCACATCGGCATCAGCAGCTGGCTTTGGCCCTTTGTTCGGATCCAGCCGCGAGACGCGGGCGATCCAGGGGAGGGAGATCCACTGACCGGGGGAGCAGCGCCAAGCCAAGCGCGGTCTTCTTCCCAGGTTCTTCAGCATTTTTGTTTGTTTGTTAGATGACTGTATTGTATAAAAATGAGTACGTTTTCTTCAGAAATGACCGCCGATTTTCACCGTAGCATCGCAAGAATACCCTTCTGACCGACGTTTTTTGCACATAGCAAGGCGCACAGTGAACACATATTTTACATCTTACATTCTTAAGAAGTTGCTCTCCACTACCACCAATTCTCTCAACATACACACACTCCACCTCATCATGTATGACACATCACCCTCCACTAGCATACTTCTTTCAACATGCAAGCATACCACCTCATCATCTAACATGCATGAGAAAGGTCCACCTTAATATGCCACCATGCATAATAAAAACCAGAATTTTATTTTATTATGATATTTATATTAAATTCATATACTATTTTAAAATCTATTATTTCAAATATACATACTTCATTTAACCAAATATTTTTACTGAAATATTTTATAAAAAAATTCCACAACAATGTACGGGACATCATCTAATTACTATAGGTTTTAACACGATTAAGTTGACTACCGATTATAGTAGTGAGAATACGGCATGAGCATGCCACTGCTCGCGTGGTGGCCACATGTTACACCGGAGTACAGCACATGCCCCCTTGCACAAAATGTCGTCAGCCCACGTCGATGCATGCACCAGCACCACCATCTAGCACGCCACGCTGCCATGCATGCGTAAGTGGAGTCAAGATCGTTTTTGTCTTTATTTTGCTCGTTTTGAATGTTTGTTTGAGGCTCGAATCAAGGCACGGTATCCTAGGCAAAGTCGACCATTTTTACATGCGCGAGTTGCCATGTTCTTGGGCAGTGGGATGTTTCAAACAAAAAATGTTCTTGGGCAGTGGGGCAGGTCCAACCTACCTGTCTCTCCGTCCGTGCACATTGGTTTACCGTCCGGTTTCGGGCAGCAGATGTTAAGCGTGAATCTTATGTGACGCTCGTAAGCGTCATGAAAAAGAGTTTTTGTTCTAGAGAGTACTCGTTCGTACTGTGGTTCCACGAATAGCGTCACGTGATGTGTTCACAGCGTTCCTTCGAAATTTCATTTTTTTATTTTTGTGTACGTGTTTTTATATTTAAAATTAATTTTTTCGGTGGGATTTTCGATTATCTCGGTTTTTGCACGTTTTTCTATACATTTTGATGAAAAAAAAATCAAAAAAGTTTTTTTAAAGAGGCACGACATTGGCTTCGCAGGAGGCACGAGTCGTGCCTAAAAAAAGGAGGCACGAGTCGTGCCTTGTGCCTCCGCGAAAGGCACTATTATGCCTCTAAAAGTGGCACTATCGTGCCTCAGGAAAAGACACACTTGTGCCTCCGTGAAAGGCACTCGTGTCTTTCGTAAAAAGGCACTATCGTGCCTCCGCGAGAGGCACTCGTGCCTCTAAAACATGAAAAAGAAAAAAAGCTTCAGAGGAGACAACGCGTTGTTCGTAGGCACGAGTACTCTTAAATTAGTGATTTTGGGAAGTTCCCCCTTCTTCTTGACACCATAGTTGGGCCAGTCTATGTACAACTACAGATTTTTTTTTCTGTTCTTATTTACTCATTTTTCTTCGTTTTTTCTTTTACTTATTTTTTCGCATATTTGATTTTACTTTATATTATTTTTGATTTTTTAATAAATCTTTAGCCATGCCTAATAATAAAGAGAAGTGGCTTTTTTAGTCCGTCGTGATTATTTTACAAAAAAGTCCCTAATATTTCATGTAATAAATTCATAGTCTACGAAAAAACGATTCGCACCGAGGCCTTCGTCCCATCCATCGCTCGATCGCTCGTTTTTGTACAGCGTGCTCGCTCCAGCCAGACGACGGAGCGATCGAGCGATGGATGGGACGAGCACACTGTACAAAAACGAGTGTTTTCTGCAGTACCTCAACGTGACATGAGCGTGAAAGAGGCTTCAGAATTACGTCAAGGTTTGTTTTCTGCAGTACCTCGACGTGACATGAGCGTGAAAGAGGCTTCAAAATCACGCCGAGGTTTGTTTTCTGCAGTACCTCGACGTGACATGAGCGTGAAAGAGGCTTTAGAATTTGTTCTCTTTTTTGGGGTAAATCTCTTATTTTCCACGGCACCTCAACGTCATATGAGTCGTGAAAGGTTTCAAAAATATATATTATGAGGACTAAAATCTCTTATTTTTTGCCTTTTGTTACTACTCCCTTCGTTTCTAAATATAAGGTGTATAGTTTTTGGCACGAAAATTAAAGAACACACGTTGAGGAAAAATTACACCAGGTTTTGATAGGATTACATCTAGCTAATTGACGTGAGAAAGTAGAGGGGTTTGCAAAAGATAAGGAAACATGATCAAATCTCTAAATTTTTTGTCGAGATCAATGTTGCAATGCAATACACCCTATATTTTGAACTTAAAAAAAAACTATACACCTTACACCCATGAACGGAGGGAGTACTATTTTTATTTCTTTCCATCACATGTATAGAGCTTCATACAAGTACAAGGATTTTTTTTAAATGGAACAGTGTATATAACTATTTCTACTCATTCAATGGCAACACATTCATTCATCATAGTAAATAGAGATGAAATAATGATGATATGTATTTTTTTAGACCTCGGCATGCGCCTTGCTGCCACAAAGATGTCGCCGTGCAATTGCGTAAGTGGATATTTTGGTGAACACTACAATTTTCTTTCCTGTTGCAACGCACGGGCAATTTTTCTAGTCTTCTTTTCTAATAATAAAGAAAGGTGATTTTCTTAGTCCGTTTTTGTATTTTTACAAATAAATCCCTTCCTTTTTGCTATATTAACCCGCATTAGTACTCTGTAATAACGAAAGAAATAAGTTGGGCCGTCCAGGCTTCGGGTCTGTTCCTTCCTATCCGAGATCCCCCCCCTCGCCTGAGCCTTACGTGAGGTGCGTTGGCCCGCCGCTGTACAACCCATGCAATTATGCGAATCCCTTTTTAAATAATAATTATTTTTGTTAAAACAAATTGCTCCAAATATCACAAAAAAATGTTAACATGATTTTAATTTTTGTGTCATTCATTCCAAAACCCTACATGTAACTAATTCACGAAAAAGTGTAACCATAAAAAAACTAACAAAAAGTGTTCATACATTTTAATTTTTTGTATTATTTTAAATGCATTTATGCCATTTTAAAATATATAAAGTTAATTTTACGTACATCATAGATATTTTTATCATAAGTTTTAAATTTTCTCCCTCTGTTTTAAGAAAAAAAAAATATTGCACCAAATGTCACAAAAAAATGTTCACCCGATTTTGATTTTTTGTGCCATTCATTACAAAATTTTCAAAATCCTACATGTACCTAACTCACGAAAAAGTGTACCCACACAAAAAAAAACTCACGAAAAGTGTTCACTCGTTTTTTTTTCTAAAATGGGTTTGCGCTTTTCAAAATATATACAGTTAATTTTACGCACATCATAGGTATTTTATCATAAGATTAAAACTTTCTCCCGTTGTTTCATGCAATCTTTTTTTATTAAAAAATATTGCTCCAAATATCACAAAACAAAATGTTCACGAGATTTTAATTTTTGATGTGTCAATCATTCCAAAATCCTACATGCAGCTAACTCAGGAAAAAGTGTACCCACAAATAAAACTCACGAAAAGTGTTCACACGTTTAATTTTATACTTTTTAAAATGCGTTTGCCCCTTTTTAAAATATATAAAGTTAATTTTACGTACATCATAGGTATTTTATCATAAGATTAAAAAATTCTCTTCCATTGTTTTAAGCAATCTTTATTTTATAAAAATATATTGCTCCAAATATTACAAAAGAATATTCGCATGATTTTAATTTTTGTGTCATTCATTCGAAAATCTTACATGTACCTAACTGACAAAAAAGTGTACCCACAAAAAAACCTCATGAAAAGTGTTCACACGTTTTAATTTTTTGTATTATTTTAAAATCGTTTGCGCCTTTTTAAAATATATAACGTTAATTTTACGTACATCATAGGTATTTTATCATAAGATTAAAATTTACTCCCGTTGCAACGCACGGGCATTGTCCTAGTTGTTACAATATACGGTTGATTTTCCGAAAATATGTTCAACATTTCTTATTTTTTATTGTTTTTAGAAATGGCAAACTTTAAAAAAATGTATATTGAATTGTTATTTTATATATGCTAAATGTTTTTAGTATACATTGAAATTTTAAAATTATAAGATGAATATTTTTTTGTGTTGTTGAAGAATTTATAGCATACTTTGAATTTGTTTATATCATAGGATGACTATTTTTGAACACACATTGAATTTTTTTAATATGAAATTAAACCTTTTTAATTATATTACACGATGAACAATTTTTAATAAACATCAATCAATTGTTCAATATAAAATGAACTGCATTGAACTTTTTTAGAAAACAATTACTTCAGATTTTAAAAATATCATTTTTCTAAGTGTTTTCATTATTTGACAACTAAGAATATAAAATCTTTAAATAAAAACCAAACAAAAACAAAATTAAAAATAAAAATAGAAAAACACGTTTAAGGAAAGGCGTTGGCCCAATTGAGGCGTGCTCTATAACGAAACCCCGCTCATGAGTGTTGTTAACTAGGGGCTCTGCCAGAAGCTTATCTTTTTTGGAAATGCTCTCCCTCAACCGGTTGATCTCGTGCAACAAATTTGCTGCTTCCGTGATTGTTGGATTAAACTACGATCGAACCGTTATTATTAGATCCGCACTAGCCTTTGCAACTGACCCTTCATTGCAATCCTTTCTTCGCAACAGGCGACCAATTACAAACTGGGGATGGAGGAAGAGAAGCGGTGGAAAACGTCGACGATGACGACAAAAAGAAGAAGGTTAAGAGGCTTTTGCAACAAGGTTCTTGGAATGGAGGGAGTATATCACAAACACAACAATCAATACAATTTCCCGCAAAAAAACCCAACACAATTTAACATGGCCTAAATTTGATAAAAAATTATGAAACTAAGATTACACCTAATGTTAAATAATGTATCAAAAACACAATAAAAATTGACAAAAAATAAATGGAGGGACGAAATGAGTTTACGAGTATGCAAGATGCACAAAACGATGAAGCAACGAGGAAGATCAGAGGGGATATTGGAGGGAAGGAGAGAGGGTTCCTCCTTTGTTCCTAGTGCGGCTCGAGGAGGAAGAAAGGAAGGATGGTCTGTGGTGGGTGGACCCCATTCGCGACCCGCAATCCTTTTCCTCTAAGGGGCGTACCATTGCCAACCCCGGTGGTATGGTACAAAGCCCCCCCCCCCCCCCCCCCCCCAACGGTACGTCCTTTGCCACATAGGACGGTTGGGCAACCATGAAGCCCGGATTGATCAAGGCGTGCACCCTTGACCTCGATGATGCGCAATGTACCCCTACCGCCAGCGACTATGGCGATAGTCAAACGAAGTAGATTTGAAAAGTAAATCAAAATGAGGTCAATTAGCATTTACTCCTTGGCTTAAATGTCAAAACAGTGATTCCGATTTGGGCCCCGGAGGGTGACCCATTCTGTCCCCCCTGCTTGGTTCTTCTTCTATGCTATCTGAACGCATGTCCACCAGTTCACCTCGGACCCCAAACTGCCAAGGCCATCTCAACTTGTGTCCACTAGTTCATCTCAACGTACGCATGCACACCCTCTACCAATCTTGCAGTGACACGACACGCTGCGGCCATGCCACCCCTCCCGCTTCCTCTCCCCTGTTTCCATGGGAGGGAGGAGCCATGCATCTGCATGGGGAGATAAAAGCCATTCCACCCGCCGCGCTCGCTCTTCACAGCTCTCTCTCAATCGCTCCCTGAGGCAGAGCTGTCCCCACGAATAATTCCGGAGAGATGAACACGGGAGCTCCTCCTCGACGTTTTCAATTCCTTCCATGTTGATTTCTTCTTCCTCCTGACCGATCCTAGCTACCTGTACATGTAACCGGCCGGAGTCGTGTGTCCAAGGCGCCTGCAACTCGTGAGGCGCCATCTGCACCTCACGGCGCCTGGTCGGACGGAATAATAACGGAGTTGCAGAGAGCCGATCCCCGATGGAGTCACCCGCGCGCCGGACGCCGATCAAATGCCCCACCGCCGCCGAGGTAATTAAACCAGCATTGATCCGCGCCATTTTCCGTGCCGCCGCTCCAGATTTTCGTTTTACGGAGCGGAGGGGAATGGTTCAGGACGTGGAGCAGCTGCCCACCCCGACGGTGTCGTCCGAGGAGTTCCTCCAGTTCAAGGAGAAGGCCACCACGATCGTGCAGGAGTACTTCTCCACGGACGACGTCGCCGCGACGGCGAGCGAGCTGAGGGAGCTCCGCGTGCCCTGCTACCACTACTACTTCGTCAAGAGGCTCGTCTCCGTGGCCATGGACCGCCACGACCGGGAGAAGGAGATGGCCGCCGTGCTGCTCTCCTCGCTCTACGGCGACGTCATCGACCGCCCGCAGGTTTACAAGGGCTTCTGCAAGCTCGTCGAGTCCTGCGACGACCTCTCCGTCGACACGCCCGACGCCGTCGACATCCTGGCCGTCTTCGTCGCTCGCGCCATCGTCGACGACATCCTGCCCCCGGCGTTCCTGTCCAAGCAGCTGCCGTGCCTGCCCGAGGGGTGCAAGGGCGCCGAGGTCATCCGCAGGGCGGAGAAGAGCTACCTCTCCGTGCCGCATCACGGGGAGATCATCCTGCAGAGGTGGGGCGGCATCAAGAACATCACCGTGGAGGAGGCCAAGGCCAAGATCGCCGACATCCTGGGGGAGTACCTCGCCGCCGGCGACACGGCCGAGGCCTTCCGCTGCATCAGGGACCTCAACATCCCCTTCTTCCACCACGACGTCGTCAAGCGGGCGCTCGTTCTCGCCATCGAGCGCGGCGGCGCGGCCGAGGGCCACATCCTGGACCTCCTCAAATCGGCGTCGGACGAAGGTGTCATCAACGAGAGCCAGATGATCAAAGGCTTCAACCGGATGATCGACTCCGTCGACGACTTGACGCTCGACGTGCCCAACGCGAGGTGCCTCCTGAAATCCATAATCCTCAAGGCTTCGTCGGAGGGCTGGCTGTGCGCGTCGTCCCTGAAACCGTTGGCGCCGGAGCCGAAGAAGGTCGTCGTCGTGGATGACTCCGCCGTCAAGAAGTTTAAGGCAAGGGCCGTATCGAACATACATGAGTACTTCTTGACGGGGGACATCATCGAGTCGGTGAGCCGGCTCGAGGCCGACAACAGCTCCTGCGCCTCCTCCTTCAACGCCATCTTCGTCAAGAAGCTCATCAGCCTCGCCATGGACCGGAAGAACCGCGAGAAAGAGATGGCCTCCGTGCTTCTCTCCTCGATCTGCATGCCGCCGGAGCACGTCGTCGCAGGGTTCCACCTCCTGATCGACTCCGCCGAGGACGCCGCGCTGGACAACCCCGCCATCGTCGAGGACCTGGCCATGTTCTTTGCCAGGTCAGTGGTCGACGAGGTGATAGCGCCGTCGGACTTGGAGGCGGTGGAGGAGGAGGCCGGTCGCCGCAAGGCTGCGGGCGCCCCCGGAATGATGGCGTTGCGGAACGCCCACGCCATGCTCGGAGCAAAGCTGTCCGCGGAGCGGATCCTGCGGTGCTGGGGCGGCGGCGGCACCGGCAAAGCCGGCTGGGAGCTGAACGAGGTGAAGGACAAGATCGGCAAGCTGCTGCAGGAGTACGACAGCGGCGGCGGCGTCAGGGAGGCGTGCCGGTGCATCAAGGAGCTGGGGATGCCCTTCTTCCACCACGAGGTGGTGAAGAAGGCGCTGGTGGCGATCATCGAGAAGCGGGGCAAGGACGAGCGCCTCTGGGGGCTGCTCAGCGAGTGCTACGGCCGCGGCCTGATCACGCCGAACCAGATGACCAAGGGCTTCCAGAGGGTGGCCGACTGCGTCGACGACCTCGCCCTGGACGTGCCGGACGCCGGGGAGCAGCTCGGCCGCTACGTCGAGCGCGCCAAGAAGGGCGGGTGGCTGGACGCGTCCTTCTCCATTGCCAAGCCAGGGCAAGCACCGGTCCCAGACGCCATTGCTGCCTGCTCGTGAGCACGCACCGGTTACATGCATGCAAACACCACTGACATAGTACGTACCACGGGGGATCGCTTGCATTGGTTTGCAGCTTGACGCCATTATATTACGTGTATGTATCTGCAGGTATAAGAGAGAAGACGGTCGATTGATTAGCAGCGTATATGTTGGCACGAGAGAGAATGTGTTATAGGGGATAGGGAAGGGAGTATACGATCTTCCAACCAAATTATAGGAGTTTTGAATGGCGTTTAGCATGGAGGATTTGTGCATTGGAGAGTTTGTGTTTGCCATTTGTAATTTTCTCCTACACTGTTTGGTGGAGTTTTGTTTTGTCAATTGCTCGTTGAGGAAATCACAGTGTTACTCTTTTTTGCGGGGACAGAGTTACTCTTGTTATTGTATACTTCCTCCGTTTCTAAATATAAGCTTTTTTAAAGATTTCAGTATGAACTACATATGAAACAAAATGAGTGAATCCACATTCTAAAATATATTTATATACATCCGTATGTAGTTTGTACCGAATCTCTCAAAGGCTTATATTTAAAAACGGAGGGAGTATATCACACCTTTTTTGTGTGAATTTTATTTTCTACCAGGAGTTTAGGCTAGTTTATGAGCTTGAGGATATGGAAGAGACATGTGAGAATATTACTTTTACGAATACGCATAGTGTGATCAATGAAACTAGAGTGAGTACAAAGAAAGGTATAACACACCATGCGAACAAAGCATGAGCATAGTGCTCGGAGCAGAAAAAAAATAGGATGCTCAGCCCAAGCAAAGGATACAACACATCGTTAACCCCCCCTAACCTGAACTCCAGCTTTGTAAGGGGAGGAGATGATACACAAGGCACAGAGACAACATCGCCACCGAAGATGGCGTACATTGTGCCCCTAATGCCCACACCTTGAGCAGCAACTCAAACCAGCACGACACCCAAAATCACCGAATCAAACACCGCAGATGCCATGAATTACCAAGACAACGCCTTCAAGAAGGGGAAGGACTCTCTGACTCTATTGTCGTTCGATTCGATGAACAAGACATGGGGTTTCCCTCAGTGCTCGAAGAGGGGTGCGGAAGGAGGTGGAGTTCTATTCTAATTTACAAATTTACTACGTGCTATACAAGGTAAGTTGAATTCCTTCTAGGGCTTCAATCTTCACGCTTAGCACATCCGACTCCTGGTCGGGTCTTCTTTGTGGGCCTTCGTATGTAAGTCGGCCCAGAGGTTTCTAATGCCGGGTCTATGGGCCCGATCCATCCCCCCGACATTAGCCCCCAGGATTGTTATGATGTTTTAGTCTTCATAGCAATCTTCTTCATTTTCTTCATTGCCGCAGGCTCTTCATGGGTTAAAAGCCGACTTCATGCTTGGCGTTGATTAGGAGTCGGAGTCGTCTCTCTTCAATCTTGCTTTAGTTCCTTTATCTTTATAGGACCGACTCTTCTGGTTGAGTCGACTAATATTTGATGCTCACTAGGAGTCGAAACCAACTCTCTTTAGCTTCACATCATCTTCTACTTGAAATTTTTTCTTTGACTTTTGGTCAAAGATCCATTTTTACATTTATAGTCTCTCTGCCCGAGACGCCACTATTAGAGGCATTCATGTCGTTGTGGGAATCGAGTCTTTCCATAAATGTCACCCATCATGGGTAGTTTACCCGTAGCATTGATTGATTTTCCTTGTAGTCGCTATAAATAGCCATCAAGCAGTTTATCTTCTGAGTGCTCATATCTTCTTCCTTCGTTTCTTTTTCTCGCAACTCTCCATGGCTCCCAAGCTAAGCACCAGTGTTCCTTCGGCGACCGATGACCCTAGTTCTAGCGCTGGTACTCGCGATGGTCGAGGTCGTGGCCGCGGTCGTGGCCGTGGACGGGGCCGTGGTCGTGGCAGGGGAAGAGGCACGCGTTCCACTTCTCCATTTGAATCTCCACTTTCTTCTCCTGAGAGGAGTGAGTTCTTGGTGAAGGTTCAGGCAGTCCGTCGTTGGGTAAAGCTTCCTGAATCTTTTTCTCATATTGTAATGGATTCCAAGCCTCCAAGTCTTTGGCTCCGCTGTGAGAGGTGCCCTCATGGACCCATTCGGGGGGCTACCAGCTTTTCTGACCAAGTCTCCATGTTTTTGGAGAAGGGTTGGAAAACTTTCCTGCGCTCCAGGAACATTCAGAAGGGAGATACTATCATTTTCAAATATGATGGTGATGAGACCCTGTGGGCCAAGATTTTCGACTCAGATGGTGATCGAGCCGGTTGTTGCATGGAGAGATCGAGCAGTAGTGATGAAGCTCAAGCCTCTTCATCTGATGATGAAGCCGACTTTGAAGACGACCACTGAAGCCGCTGAAGCCGTAGTTTTATCAAGTAGATTGATGTAGGTACTGCCGGCTTTTGTCTTGTATGCTATTGATGTAAGGCCTGATCTATGATGAATGAGAATTTTTATTTCCCATCTAATATGTAAGTCAGTTTTTGTACCTACCTGATAAGATAACATGTATGTATGAGGGCCGACTTCCTTGACAGTATATGTAGCCCCCTGAGTCGGTTTGAAAACTGGTGTCATATCGACTCACGAGTAAAATCGGCTTGTAGCCCCCATGGTTGGTATGGACACCTTGTGTGCCGAACCAAATCATAAAAAATTAGAAGTGATATTTCCCAAGAGTTGGTACGAACATCATTGCGTCGTGCCGAATCTCGTAGAAAGAGTTTCTCGAAGTGTAATCCCCATGAGTCGGTATGTACATCTGGGTGTAATACCGAGTCACATAGGTCTGTCCCTCGTCTTTGTGTTCCCATTCTCAGAAAAACTTGGCGACATTGTGTAGAGTCGGCCAATGCGTTAAACTGAGACGGGTTCACTTTTTATTATATGTGAATCGACAAGTTTTGTCAAATCATATTTTCAAATTGTAGTCCCCATGAGTCGGTGTGAACATCTTTTGTGTCATACCGAGTCATAGAGAATTTTGAGCTATAGTCCCCATGAGTCGGTATGAGCATCTTTTGTGTCATATCGAGTCACACAGGTTAATGCTCACGGTGCATCTTTTGGATGACATATAAAATGATAAAATAAAAAGTATGCTATGATGATGATGTATGCAAAAAGAAAGTATGAAGGCTCATATAGAAGTCGACTCTGGATTAAACATGCCTCATCTTCTCGCATTTGAGATAGATTATTGGGTTATCCAGGAGTCGGAACCTCTCTGTAAGCCGGCTACATATGACTATCGTTCCCTGTACTTAAGACCAAACTCGGTAGGCGTTGCTGTCAGCCCCCAAGGTTTTTAGGCTAAGCCGGGTACATGTAGGTCGTATGAGCTTGAGCTATACAGGCCAAGATTAAGGCGTGGTTTAGCCAGTTCATGTATATGCCAGGATTTTTTCAGATAAGAGTCGTTGAGTGACATTGAGCTCCCCTACTGCCCCTGAATAAGCTTATACACATGTGGATTTTTACATATATATGCTGAGTTTTCGGATAAAGAGTCAATGATTGTCATCGAGCTCCCCGATTCCCCTGAATAAGCAATATACATGCTCAGTACCAATAGAAGGGTTGATCAAGCCCCCAGGTATCTGAGATATAAAATGCAAAACATGCAATGTATGATGCAAAATAAATAACATTAAAAAAAGTAAAGAAGATTCGATATGGCGAGAGCCGGCGCGACAGATGTCGACTTAGGTATATGTGGCGAGGGCCAGTGCGACAAAAGTCGACTTATGTATATTAGATGGCGAAAGCCGGCGCGACGAATGTCGGCTTATATATATGTTACCATGGCGAAAGCCAGTGCGACGTGTGTCGACTTGGATAAATGTACAGTAATGTTCCTGTTCTACTCAAGTGTAATATGGAAGGAGTTGTGCGATGTTCTACGGCCTGGGAGTCTCCTCCATGCATGTGCGCGTGTCTTCCTTCTCGCGTATATCAACTAGGTAGTAGTATCCATTGTACAGGTTCTTGGTGACCACAAACGGTCCTTCCCATGGAGAGGATAACTTGTGCATTCCATCTTTTTTCTGTATGAGTCGGAGCACTAAATCACCTTCCTGGAAAGTCCGACTTTTGATGCGACGACTATGATAGCGTCGCAGATCTTGTTGGTAAATAGCCGACTGAGCCGCGGCCAAATCTCGTTTTTCATCGAGAATATCCAGGGAATCTTGCCTTGCTTTCTCGTTTTCGGCTTCTACATATGCGGTGACTCTTGGTGAGTCGTGACATATGTCACTTGGGAGAACGGCTTCCGCTCCATAGACTAGGGAGAAGGGCGTATAGCCTGTCGACCTGTTAGGAGTCGTCCTGATGCTCCACAATACTAAGGGTAACTCCTCCTCCCAGCAACCCGGCGTCCTTATCAAGGGGACATAGAGTCGGGGTTTGATGCCTCGGAGTAACTCTTGGTTGGCTCTCTCGGCTTGTCCGTTGGACTGTGGGCGAGCCACTGATGCAAGGTCGAGTTAGATGTGCTCGTTCTAGCAGAATCGCTGCATAACCCCTTCTGATAGGTTAGAACCATTATCAGTGATGACGCTGTGGGGGTAGCTGAATCTGTATATGATCTTTTTCAAGAATTTCAGTGCTGTCGCAGCGTCACATTTGCTGACCGGCTCTGCCTCGACCCATTTGGTAAACTTATCCACTGCCACTAATATGTGGGTATTCTTGTTGGCTGACCTTCTGAAAGGTCCCACCATATCAAGCCCCCATACCGAAAAGGGCCAAGTGATAGGGATCATCCTGAGTTCTTGAGCCGGCACGTGAGCTTGCTTTGCATAGCGCCGACATCCATCACATTTCTTGACTATGTCCTCTGCATCCGCATGTGCTGTGAGCCAGTAGAAGCCATGTCGAAAGGCTTTAGCTACAAGCGAACGAGAGCCGACATGGTGTCCGCAACCTCCAGAGTGTATTTCATTGAGGATGGCTCTACCTTCTTCTGGTGAGACACATCTCTGGAAAACATCTGTGGCACTCCGCCGATGTAACTCACCATTGATGAGTACAAAGGATTGGATTCTCCTGACAATTTGTCTGGCCAAAATATCATCTTGAGGAAGGATTCCCCGAGTCTTGTAATCAAAGTAAGGTACGACCCATGAGGGTGTAGAATGAATTGCAGCAACCAAAGCCGACTCTGGATCCGGCTCTACTATGTCTTGCTCTGTTGGTGGTTGTTGATACGTCCAAAATGCATCACTATTTTATATCGTAATTCATCCTTATTCATTGATATATTTCACATTACGATGATGTTCTTATGTTGTTTTGGCTTGTTTTACACAGTTTGCAACTTTCCGGTGCCGAAGCAGCCGATGCAGGATTCAGCGGTAAAAAGTGGACGCTGAGTTGCTGAAGAGGAATACCTCCAAATTACCTGAAAATCGACGGAGGGTATTTTCCAGAAGATTAACGAATACACGCCGAAGAGGGGCCAGAGGGGGGTGGGCACAGGGTGCCCAGGCGGCCACCCGACGCGGCCCCACCCCTGGCCGCGCCGGGAGGGCGCCTGGGACCACCCCGGCTCCCCCCTCTGGCCTATATACTCTTCGTCACCCGAAAACCCTGAAAGAGAGAGTTTTTACGGAGTTCCGCCGCCGCTCCGTGGCGGAAACCTACAGAGAAGAAAAGGGCTCTCCGGCGGGCAGATTCCGCCGAGGAGATCACCTCCCGGAAGGGGAGATCATCTCCATCGCCATCACCATCGTCACGGGCATCATCGAGATCATCATCAACATCATTCCCAACATCAGCACCATCTCCACCACCATCCAATCTCACCTCACAAGTTTATCTTGTGTTGTAATCCGTACTATATATCCTCTCTACTCTACCGGTGTTGATTACTACCGTGTGATGAATGCTATTGAGTTTTGTTGGAGAATTATCATTGTGTCCAGATTGTTTACAACCTATTTATCACCTCTGATCATGATCTCTTTTATTTCTTGTGAGTAGTTACTTTAGTTCTTGAGGACATGGGAGAAGTCTTGTTGTTAGTAGTCATATGATGTTGAAGTAATATGTGTTGTTTGATATTTAGGTCGTGTTGTTATTTTCCTAGTGGTGTTGTGTGAGTCGAACACTCAACACTTTGCCTTATTAAGGACCTAGGGTAATACATTGTGTATAAATAATGCTTACGGTGGGTTGCCGGAGTGACAAAAACCTGAACCCCAGTTTGCACACGTTTGCACAAGGGAACAATGGATCCTTGATCTTATTGCTGTGGTTAGGCTTTGCCTTATCTTGTATTTGCGGATGCTTGCAAGTTGTTTAATCATAAGAGTGCGCTTATCTTAGTATAGAAGGTGTGCTAGCATAGATCCACCCACTCAACACTTATCAACACGAAACATGTTATCAATACGGAGTATGGCGAAAGCACGTGACTACCTCTCCATATGTCCTCAAGAACGCTTTAGTCTTTATAAGTTCAGTTGCCAGGCTTATCCTTTACTGAAAAGGATTGGATCACTTGCTGCTCCTCAACACTATTTACTTTGCTTACTTTTATCTTATTATTGCTTATACCGAAAACCCCTAAAAGGTTACCTTACAGTGCTTGCAGTTATTCCTTGTCCAAAATCACTTATCAATACCTTTCGCTCCTCGTTGGGTTCGACACTTTTACTTATCGAAAATGCTGCAATAGATCCCTTACGGTTGTGGGTCATCAAGTACCGTTTTCTGGCGCCGTTGCCGGGGAGCATAGTGCTATTGGTACGTGAAGCTGGTAAGAATTTTTTTATATTGTTGTTTTTATTTTGCTGTTGCTCCTGTTTGTCCGTATGGACAACTGATACGTCCCAAACGTATCTATAATTTCTGCTTGCTCCTTGCATGTTTTGTGTGATATTGCTATGCTTTTGATACACTTTCATATCTTTTTATAACATATTTTGGAACTAACCTATTAATGGTTTCAAGAGTGCACAAGTTCTTGTTTTTATACTTTATGTGTAGGAATTACTTGGATAAAGGAAAAATCACAAAAAGGAGCCTTGTAGGAGTTGGACTCTAACTCTCCCGAAATCTGTCCCCACCAGACAGGTTTTAAAGATCTCCTCGGAAACGCTAGAAGACGACCTCAAACGGAAAAACTTAAAACTACAAAGTTGTAGGGAATTTTTTTCCGTTGGATTTAGACATAAAATGCGGCCCAATCAGAGTTTGGATGCTTCCAGAAACCCCGAAATACAGAAGACGTAATCTGGATGACGGGAATCCGAGAGTCTATATAAAGAGAGGAAACCTAGGTCAAATGGCACCACGAAATTTCCTCCCCTTGGCAGCCGTCTTGAGGGGGAGATCAATCTCCACAGCAGCACCATCTCCAAGGAAGAAGAAGGGGCCAAGGGCCGCTGCCCCCAAGGGCCGTGGCCGTGGGCGCCGCCGTCGCCGTCTCCTTCATCTCTTCCGGGCTGCACCTCTCCATCAACAACTCTCTCTCTCTCTCACCATGTCCATGTGTGAGTAGTTCTCCTCGGGGCTAAGGCTTGTATCTTGATCTATGTGGTTTCTCTCTCTCCCATGATGTGATCTTCGTTGTGATCATAAGCTATGTTAATCTAGGGTGATCCCATGATGTTTCCCCTTCTTTTATGTATTGGATTTGATGTACTCACTTGATCATATCTAATATAATACCCGAGACCATGGTGACAACGGTCTATTGGACATGGGTTAGAAGAATATTTTCATGAGTGATTTCCTCTTTTGTGTGTGGATTGAAGACTGAGAGTCTTTTGGTGCTTGTCTTTGACTATCCTTTAGATATGTTGTGGTGATTGTGGTACTCTCTTTGGATGGCCGCGGTGACATTGGGAAATCCATAGATTGAGAACTACGAACTCTGAGGTGTGCTTTTGTAGCCCTACACAATTCTCGTCGTCTCTTTACCACAAAGGAATGACCTCCGAGTACGCTTCCATTGCATGTTTTATGGGAAATATCATGTGATTAGACTATGTTAATGTTGTTGGGAGTTGCCACTAGTGAAAGTATGAAGCCTAGGCCTTGTTTCCATCATTGTTACACCGTTTGCACTCACTTTTGTTACTTGTTTCTTTGCTGCACTTTTTATTACAGATTTATATTACTTCGTTATCACACCTATCACCCATATTTTACCATCTCTTCGCCGAACTAGTGCACCTATACAACTCCTAGTTGTATTAGGTGTGTTGGGGACACAAGAGACTTCTTGTATCTTAATTGCAGGGTTGCTTGAGAGAGACCATCTTCAACCTCTACTTCCCTGAGTTCGATAAACCTTAGGTCATCCACTTGAGGGAAATTGCTGCTGTCCTACAAACCTCTGCGTTTGGAGGCTCAACATAGTCTACAAGAATAGAAGCGTGCGTAGACATCAAGCTATTTCTGGTGCCGTTGCCGGGGAAGTAAGTGTTTGAAGGTATATCTTTAGATCTTGCAATTAAATCTTTTCGTTTCTTGTTTTTATTTTCACTAGTTAGGCTTTATGGAAAACAACAAAAAAATTATGAGAGAGCTTTATGAGCTCTATCTTGAGTTAGGACATGAAGTGTTTGAGGAGAAAATCAAAAAGCCTATGGAGCTCTATTATTTCCACAACACTCATGATAGTAGTAATGTTATTAGTATGTCTTCTTTGAATACTTTTGATGCTAATGATATGCAAAGCTATAAGCTTGGGGATGCTACGTTTGATGAAGATGATCTTTTTAGCCCCCCAAATTTTGATGAGGAAATTTATTTTGATGATACTTTGCCTCCTATCTATGATGATTATTGTGATGACACTTATGCTATAAAGAATAAATTTTTACAAGTGCACCATAATAAGAATGATTCATGTGATAGCTATTTTGTTGAGTTTGCTCCCACTATTACTAATGAGAAGGATTTTGCTGATGTGGAGAGTAACAAATTTTCTATGCTTGTGGATCATGATAAGAATTTTTTATGTGATACTTATATTGTTGAGTTTATTCATGATCCCACTGGAAATTATTATGAGATGGGAACATATGCTTATAGATATTTCAATAATATCAAGTTCCCTCTCTTTATGTTGAAGGTTTTGAAGTTGCACATTTTTTGCCTTCCTATGCTAATATCTTTATGCTTCAATGAGTTATTTCTCTACAAGATCCCTTTGCATAGGAAGCATGTTAGACTTAAATGTGTTTGATATTTGCTTCTTGATGCCCTCTTTTGTGCTTCAATTCTTATTCCTACGAGAGCATCATTAAAATCTTAAGCCTATCTTTATGGCTATAAAGAAAGAGCTCTAGGGAGACAACCCTTGTTATCTTTATTTTTAGTTTGTTCTTTCTGTTTTTAGTGGTCTTGATGTTTGTCACTACTGTAGCAACATCATTGTATCTTTACTTTTCAAGCTTTGTGCCATTTATAGCCTCATATGACAAGGGAAGTGAAAGTTGTGACATGCTGTCCAGAAAACAGATTCTGTCCTCGTGACTAGAAAAATAAAAGAAAAATTCCAGTTCGTCTTTTTGAGCTGAAATTTCTACACAACATGCTCTATACAATCATGGAACTTTCGTACGTTCTGAGTTTTTTTATTTGAGTTGAATAAGTACCCCTAAAAAATTCTTTACTACTTGATGTTCTGTTTTTCATAGATTCTGCCACGTTTTGTCTCTCCTAACTTTTGCAAACCTTAAGCTTGCTTTTTCTTTGCAAAAACCTTTTGGCAATCTTGAGAAACAGTAGCTCTTCATGAATATCTTTATATCCAGTGGTAAAAAATTATTTATTAAGGGTAATAACCTCTCTAATCAGCTTATGATGAGTTATGTATGAAGGGAGTTTTCAAGTGTGCGATGGAAGATGATGAAATAAGATTCGGGAGTGTCAAGTGCTCAAGCTTGGTGATGACCCCGTGCATTGCCAACAAATATTCAAGGAGACTCAAGCGTCTAAGCTTGGGGATGCCCCCGTGGATCCCCTTCTCCATCAACAATCATCAGTTCGTCCTTCGTCTCACTATATTTTTATCACTTCATGCGTTATGTGCTATGCTTGGAGCGTCTCGCTCTTAGGTTTTATTTTTAGTTTCTGTAGCTTTGATTGATGTTCATAACAAGTTAGATCCCGTCTTACTTTGTGTGGGAGAGAAAC
This sequence comes from Bromus sterilis, assembly GCA_950022295.1. Classification (NCBI taxonomy): domain Eukaryota; kingdom Viridiplantae; phylum Streptophyta; class Magnoliopsida; order Poales; family Poaceae; genus Bromus; species Bromus sterilis. The sequence continues at coordinate 41,779,868 of OX465595.1, read as the reverse complement.
ACGCTCCACTTTCAAAGTCTAGAACACAACATAGGACTTTTCATGCTTATCTTTGCTGTGTGTGTTCTTTATCTTTTTCGTAGCTACTGCCATGTTTAGTTTTAGTTTTAGTTTGTCTTTAGCAAGATCCTTGGCTTTTGTTTAGTTTGTTGCTAGAACTCTCTTTAGTTTTCATGTTTATCTTGTTAAGAGAGTTGGTTGTTGCACTGAGTTGTGTCTTGTCTTGAAAGTAGGTAATTGAGGTTGCTATTTAATTTTAGTAGTAACTTGCAATGGTTTTGAGGTATTGATGTGAGTAATGTTTGAACTTTTGGTGTCAAGAGCTCTAGCCTATTAGTGATAGGTGTCGTATTTTGGGCAATCCGTGTCTATTTTAAAAAACCTACAAAACTAGTTGAGAACTCTAGCTACTAGATGGATCACTAATCTTTGGAGGGATCGGATATTAGAGTACACTCACGTACCATGAGTCGAGGATGCGCAAGGATAACCAAACCCCCATACACTCCTCCTCGGGGTACCTGTCTCTTTATGAACCTCCTGATTAGATTGAGAGATACCAATAATAAGTGCATGAGTTCTTCGGACTAATGTGAGTATTCGAAAGTTGACACTTCCACCCACCTATAATTTTTCTAGCCTCTCCTGTGCCGTGCATTTCTTTCTTCTCACTCCGAGAGTTGGCGTCCACCTTCGCCGGTATATCCAAACCCTTGGCAAGATACACTCTGTCATCATAAACCTCCTTACATCTTTCCTAAAAACAGCCACCATACCTACCTACAAGGCATTTCCATAGCCTTTCCGAGATACATTGCCATGCAACATCCACCTTCTCATGACTTGATCCTCATGTCATACATGCTACTTGCTTGATCGATGAGCCGCATGCTAGTTGGGCCTTGCCCTAATCATTGCTACATGACGCGCTAGTATCATTGCATATCCTGCTATCCTGGCAGAAGCATACATTTCCATCATGATAGTTCTATCTTCTTTATGTGAGTACCTTTGTACAGTGTGAAAGATCTCCTATATTCTTGTAAAATATAGAGTGTTGCCCCTAAATTGAGCAAAAGATCCCAAAGAGGACAAAATCAAAAGATCCCAAAGAGGACAAATGAGAGTTAAATAGAAAGAGCCATTGAGGCCACCAAAAAAATACAAAAAAATAGAAAAAAGAGAAAAAAAAAGAGAGAAGGGGGCACACTACTATTTCTTTTGAGAGATCCACACTACTACTTCATCCTCTATCGCTTGTACTCCATAGAGATCATCATCATGCATATAGCTATGTGAGGACCTTCACACTATAGAACTTGGCTTGTATATTCCAATGATGAGCCTCCTCAAACGAGCTCTAGGTCTTCTTGAGCAAGCAAGTTAGATGCACCCCACTAGTTCCCTTGGAGAGCTTTTAGCTCACATGTGCATCCGTTGCATGGCAATCCCTACTCCTCACATCATATCTATCATATGGCCTTCTCTCGCCTATAATTGTCCTCATTGATGTGAGACATTCACACCTTTTTTGTCTTCCTCATCCATCATATTCTCTCTTTTCCATCCTAAATGTCAACTTTCTTGCTTACGCTCCTCCATTGCATGAGTGCTCAAAATATCGAAAGAGAGTGGATCATTTTGACTTGTACCTGGCTAGTGGTCTGGGGATGAGTCAAGATAAGATTCCAAAGAAGACCAAGTGTGAAACTTTAGTAGATAAAGTTCTCAACAATGAAAACTATGTTTTACTCTCTCGTATTCCTATCCCCCTTCTTGCACGCAAACACCATTTGGAGACATTCGAGTCACGGACAGCGAGAGCTCTTGCACCTAATGTTCTTATGTTTCTTGTTTCAATGCTAATATAGACTCTTGCCTGTTATGACTTGAATTGAATTACATGCCTTGATTGCTTTACTTAAAAGTTCTTATATGATTGGTAGCCTATCACCACAGAAATTATGCTTGTTATCATTTACCTACTCGGGGACGAGCAGGAATTAAGCTTGAGGATGTTGATACGTCCCAAACGTATCTATAATTTCTGCTTGCTCCATGCATGTTTTGTGTGATATTGCTATACTTTTGATACACTTTCATATCTTTTTATAACATATTTTGGAACTAATCTATTAATGGTTGCAAGAGTGCACAAGTTCTTGTTTTTGTACTTTATGTGTAGGAATTACTTGGATAAAGGAAAAATCACAAAAAGGAGCCTTGTAGGAGTTGGACTCTAACTCTCCCGAAATCTGTCCCCACCAGACATGTTTTAAAGATCGCGTCGGAAACGCTAGACGACGACCTCAAACGGAAAAACTTAAAACTACAAAGTTGTAGGGAATTTTTTTCTGGTGGATTTAGACATAAAATGCGTCCCAATCGGAGTTTGGATGCTTCCAGAAACCCCGAAATACAGAAGACGTAATCTGGATGACGGGAATCCGAGAGTCTATATAAAGAGAGGAAACCTAGGTCAAAGGGCACCAGGAAATTTCCTCCCCTTGGCAGCCGTCTTGAGGGAGAGATCAATCTCCACAACAGCACCATCTCCAAGGAAGAAGAAGGGGCCAAGGGCCGTGGCCGTGGCCGTGGGCGCCGCCGCCGCCGTGGCCGCCGCCGTCGCCGTCTCCTTCATCTCTTCCGGGCTGCACCTCTCCATCAACAACTCTCTCTCTCTCTCTCTCTCTCACCATGTCCATGTGTGTGTAGTTCCCCTCGGGGCTAAGGCTTGTATCTTGATCTATGTGGTTTCTCTCTCTCCCATGATGTGATCTTCGTTGTGATCATAGGCTATGTTAATCTAGGGTGATCCCATGATGTTTCCCCTTCTTTTATGTATTGGATTTGATGTACTCACTTGATCATATCTAGTATAATCCCAAGACCATGGTGACAGGGGTCTATTGGACATGGGTTAGAAGAATATTTTCATGAGTGATTTCCTCTTTTGTGTGTGGATTGAAGACTGAGAGTCTTTTGGTGCTTGTCTTTGACTATCCTTTAGATATGTTGTGGTGATTGTGGTACTCTCTTTGGATGGCCGCGGTGACATTGGGAAATCCATAGATTGAGAACTACGAACTCTGAGTTGTGCTTTTGTAGCCCTACACAATTCTCGTCCTCTCTTGACCACAAAGGAATGACCTCCGAGTACGTCTCCATTGCATGTTTTATGGGAAATATCATGTGATTAGACTATGTTAATGTTGTTGGGAGTTGCCACTAGTGAAAGTATGAAGCCTAGGCCTTGTTTCCGTCATTGTTACACCGTTTGCACTCACTTTTGTTACTTGTTTCTTTGCTGCACTTTTTATTACAGATTTATATTACTTCGTTTTATCACACCTATCACCCATATTTTACCATCTCTTCGCCGAACTAGTGCACCTATACAACTCCTAGTTGTATTAGGTGTGTTGGGGACACAAGAGACTTCTTGTATCTTAATTGCAGGGTTGCTTGAGAGAGACCATCTTCAACCTCTACTTCCCTGAGTTCGATAAACCTTAGGTCATCCACTTGAGGGAAATTGCTGCTGTCCTACAAACCTCTGCGCTTGGAGGCCCAACATAGTCTACAAGAATAGAAGCGTGCGTAGACATCAACAACCTAGCTATTAGATAGTTGCTTGCGGGGAAACGCCCCACATCTGTGGTGGTTGTTCCTCCCTCTACTGAAATTGTGCCTTATAAAATACCAGCTGGTATTATCGATTGTTCTTTGGCTAATCGTTATGCAGGAGACAGACATCCTAGTGAACACTTGCTTTATTTGTCACAACTATGTTCACTATTTAAGCTTGCAGGTGTATCAATGGTGTTTGTCATGAGGAAATTGTTCTCCGTATCGCTTATAGATAAAGCTTCAGATTGGTATAAGCTTCTCGATAATTCTCATTTGCTTGATTGGCAAGAGCTTATGTCTCTCTTTTATACCAAGTTTTATCCTCTTCATGAAATTCATCGAGACAGAAACTATATCTATAACTTTAGTTCTCGTGACGGAGAAAGCATCGCTCATGCTTGGGGGAGATTGAAATCCCTAATGCTGAAATTTCCTATTCGTGAGCTCCCCAAGAAAACTATACTTACAAATTTTTATGTTAGACTTTCTCGTCATGATAAGGAGATACTGGATGCCTCCTCTAGTGGGGTATTTCAGACGAAAAGCGTTGAAGAAAGATGGGATCTCCTTGAAAGGATCCAGAAGAATACCGAAGATTGGGAAATAGATAAAGGTATTGAACCCACTATAAATTATGAGCATGATTATATAGAGAGCTATGTGAAAACTGATTACTTTAATACGTTTTGCTCTAAGATTGGTCTTGATTCCCATCTAATGATTAATTTTTGTAAGGACTTTGCCTCTCATATTAACTCTTCTGAGAAGAAGAAGTATCAGCATCATAAACCCTTCAAAGTATTACCTATTGATATTCATGTTGCTGACCCTATTTTGCCTGCAGTTATATATGAAAAGCCCCCTTTTCCCCACAAGGATAAGGGAGCACTCTTTTGTGACAGGCATAATAAATAAAAGTGAGAGAAGGATTGATGAGCCCGAGGACCAGATCAAGGTCGATCCTCAAGTTGCATTGGTTAAGGATCTTGTTACTAATGATGCTTTAGGTTCCAATATAAATTTTTGTGTTGTTTCCACTAACCTTGTCACAGCCAAGAATAAAGGCCCAATTTCAAGTACTCCAGTAGTATCTGTTAAAATAGGAGATCACAATTATTATGGGCTATGCGATTTGGGATCGAGTGCTAGTGCTATCCCGTATTCACTTTATCAAGAGATCATGGGTGAGATTTCACCTTGTGAACTTGAAGAAGTTGATGTTACTATTCATCTTGCAAACAGAGCAACTATCTCTCCTATCGGAATTGTGAGAGACGTTGAAGTCTTATGCGGAAAGGTAAAATATCCTACCGACTTTCTAGTACTTGGTTCAGTAAGGGATAAATTTTTTCCTATTATTTTTGGTAGACCTTTTCTCAAAACTTGTGAAGCTATAATAGATTGCAAGAAAGGTAAAGTTTCTGTTGAATTCAATGGCGAACCATATGAATTTAACTTTTCTAAGTTCTCTAAGCAGCCTCGTGGTGCTAATTTGCCTAGTAACGATAAGATTATTGAAGATATTTCTTCCATTGCTATTCCTCCTAATGATCCTTTGCAGCAATATATGGAGGACCACGAGAATGATTTGCATATGCAGGAGAGAAATGAGCTGGACGAAATATTCTTAAGACAACTTCCTATCCTAAAGCACAACCTTCCGGTTAAGCCTTTGGGAATTTTATCGAAACCAAAAGAAGATCCAGTGTTTGATCTTAAACCTCTTCCCGGTACGCTCAAATATGCTTATTTAGATGAAAAGAAAGTATATCCTGTTATTATCAATTCTAACCTTTCAGGGTATGAAGAAGAGCGACTATTGGAAGTACTTCGCAAACATCGAGGTGCAATCAGTTATACCCTTGATGACCTTAAGGGGATTAGTCCATCTATTTGTCAACATACCATCAACCTTGAGCCTGATGCTAAACCAGTTGTTGATCATCAACCGCGGTTGAATCCGAAAATGATTGATGTTGTAAGGACTGAGATTCTCAAGCTTCTAGCCGCAGGTATTATCTACCCTATAGCTGATAGTAAGTGGGTAAGCCCGGTTCATTGTGTTCCTAAGGAAGGAGGTACAACTGTGGTTCCTAATGATAAGAATGAACTAATACCTCAGAGAATTATTATTGGATATAGGATGTGTATTGATTACAGGAAGCTGAACAAGGGAACCAGGAAGGACCACTACCCGTTGCCGTTCATTGACCAAATGCTTGAAATGTTATCAAAAAATACTCACTTTTGTTATCTTAATGGTTATTCTGGCTTCTCTCAAATTCATGTTAACACTGCTGATCAAGAGAAGACCACTTTTACTTGTCCCTATGGTACTTATGCTTATAGGTGTATGCCTTTTGGTTTATGTAATGCCCCTGCTACTTTTCAAAGGTGTATGTCTGCTATCTTTCATGGTTTTTGTGAAGAAATTGTGGAGGTATTCATGGACGATTTGTCCGTCTATGGAACCTCTTTTGACCATTGTCTCCACAACCTTAATAAAGTTTTGCAGAGATGTGAGGAGACAAATTTGGTGATTAACTGGGAGAAGTATCACTTTATGGTCAACGAGGGAATTGTTCATGGCCACAAGATTTCTGAGAGGGGAATTGAGGTAGACAGGGCCAAGATCGAAGCAATTGAAAGGATGCCCTATCCAAGGGACATCAAAGGTATTCGTAGTTTTCTCGGTCATGCTGGTTTCTATAGAAGATTTATTAAAGACTTCTCTAATACTTCAAGACCCCTCACTAATCTTCTCTAGAAGGGTGTTCCTTTTGTTTTTGATGAATATTGTAAGGAAGCCTTCGAAGTTCTTAAGAAAGCTTTAATAACTGCTCCTATAGTACAACCACCTGATTGGAATTTACCTTTTGAAATTATGTGTGATGCTAGTGATTTTGCTGTTGGAGCTGTTTTAGGGCAAAGGGTTGATAAGAAATTGAATGTTATATATTATGCTAGCAAAACCCTTGATAGTGCTCAAAATAATTATGCTACTACTGAGAAGGAATTCTTAGCAGTAGTGTTTGCTTGTGATAAGTTTAGGCAGTATATTGTTGATTCTAAGATTATTATTCATACTGACCATGCTGCCATTAAGTATCTTATGGAGAAGAAGGATGCCAAACCCAGACTCATCCGATGGGTACTCCTTCTTCAAGAATTTGATATGCAGATTGTCGATAGGAAAGGAGCAGACAATCCGGTGGAGGACAATCTTTCAAGGATGGAAGATATACCGCATGATCCCATTCGAGTCAACGACAGTTTTCCAGACGAACAGCTAGCTGTTGTAAAAGTACAATCTGTCTCAGATCCTTGGTTTGCAGATTATGCTAATTTTATCGTTGCAAAGTTTTTGCCTCCAGGATTAACATTTCAGCAAAGGAAGAAGTTCTTCCACAATTTGAGGAATTACTTTTGGGATGACCCACATATTTTCAAAGAAGGTCCAGATGGGATCGTGAGGAGATGCATACCGAAACACGAGCAGAAGGACATTCTCAAACAATGTCACGATAGTCCATATGGAGGACATCATGCCGGTGAGAGGACCGCACATAAGGTTCTTCAATCAGGTTTTTATTGGCCTACTCTCTTTAAGGATGCTAGAAATTATGTGTTATTCTGCGATAAGTGTCAGAGAGTTGGTAATATTAGTAGAAGGAATGAGATGCCTATGAACTACTCTCTACTGATTGAGCCTTTTGATTGCTGGGGTTTTGATTTTATGGGTCCTTTTCCTCCCTCGCACAAGTACACTCACATTTTAGTTGCTGTGGATTATGTAACCAAGTGGGTAGAAGCAATCCCCACTGATAGTGCTGATCACAAGACATCTTTGAAAATGCTCAAGGATGTAATTTTTCCCAGGTTTGGAGTGCCCAGGTACCTCATGACTGATGGGGGTTCACACTTTACGCATGGAGCTTTTAGAAAAGCTTTAGCCAAGTACGATGTCAATCATAGAATTGCTTCACCGTACCACCCTCAAACTAGTGGGCAAGTTGAGCTCACCAATAGAGAGATCAAGTTGATCTTACAGAAGACAGTTAGTAGAAATATAAAGGATTGGTCGAATAAGTTAGGAGATGCTTTGTGGGCGTATAGAACTGCTTACAAAAACCCCATGGGCACGTCTCCCTATAAGATGGTCTATGGCAAGGCTTGCCATCTGCCATTAGAATTAGAACATAAAGCTTTCTGGGCCATTAGAGAGCTTAATGCTGAGCCGAAATTAGCTGGTGAAAAGCGTCTCATGAACTTGACTTCTCTAGATGAGTGGAGAAGTGAAGCTAACGAGAGCGCTAAAATGTTCAAGGAAAAGGTAAAGAAGTGGCACGATAGGAGGATTCTGAAACGTGAATTTAATGTTGGTGATAAAGTTTTGTTGTTTAGATCCCGTTTCAGGTTTTCCCCAGGTAAACTACTTTCCAGGTGGGAAGGGACATTTCATATTGAAGAAGTCTAGCTCTCGGGTGCAATCAAGATTAACAATTTCGAAGGCACCAAACCTCATGTAGTGAACGAGCAAAGACTTAAGCATTACATAGCAGGAGACCCTGTCAATGTTGATGTGGATTTGGTATACACAACAACTCATGAAGAACATGTTGCAGCCCTGTTTCAGACACCAGCAGAAGCAGAATAAGGAAAGGTATATATTACGGTAAGGAAACATCGCGAACCGCCATAAAAATCCCGTATTATGAGTTTTTGTAAAATTAGGAAAAATTGAGGCCTAAGTGGAGCTGGAGACAAGCTCCAGGGGGGCCAGGCGCCCCCCTGGCCGCGCCGGGAGGCCGCCTGGGCACCCAGGAGTCCGTCTCCGACCCCACTTTGGCTCGTTACCTTCCTTTCTGCGCTAAAATTCTTGCTATATATTTGCCCGGATTGTTCCGCCAACGTATCTCGCGATTTCGTGTGTTTTCTTTTCGATCTGTTTCTGCCAGAAAATCTTTCAGCTAGACCTAGGTACCATGGCTTCCCCAAGTTCCCCCAAGGACAAGTTCGCCGTCAACGTCATCAACCCTTACCTCGCTGAGGTGAAGAAGCACCCCCAGATCCTTCGTGTGGAGGATGGTGACCTCCACAAGGAGGATCTGAAGGGACCAGTCAAGGAAGGAAGCACCAAGGAGCGGCTGAACGAGATGGAACATGAGGTCTTCAAGTTTAATAAGATGGTGGAGCGTGGTGTTGAAGCTGTTGGGATACGGGGCAGAAAACACAAAATTTTCATACCTACGGTACCCGAACCCAAGATCTATGCTATGGCGATGTAAAGTAACGGAGGGAATCGGTGTTCATACCTTTGAAGACCGAAAGAGGGAAACGTTCTTGTGAATGTGGCTGGCGTAGACTCAGAACTACGACCTCCCTGTCGTGTAGAAGACCACCACCGGCGAGGATGACTCCCGGTAAACCTCCAGCGACGAAGTAGCACCACAGGTGTAGTGCCTCGAAGAGATTATACACGTACGGTACAATCGATGTTCTCCCGGGCCCCGAACCAGGCGAGCAGCGGAAGAAAGACGGCTACGGATCCCGACTCCAGCAGAACGACGGCCTGCCTTATGGTGGAGAACTCCAATCCTGGTGCAGACTCCAAACAAGGGGAGTCCACTTCCGAGAAGGAGAAGGAGGAAGAAGGAGATATTGGTGTGTTGGAAAAAGGGGGTTCTACCCCTCCTTATATAGGCCAAGGGGGGGGGGTGCTATCCTCCTCCCCTCCCCCATGTGGGACTAAACTCCCAAGGGGGGGGGGGAGTGCGCCTGCCAAGGGGGGTGGTGGGCCCCACCCTTGGCGCCAAGCCCAAGGGGGGAGACCCCCTCCTCCCTTAATGGGCCCCATGGGCCCATAAAGCCTTTTCCCATTTTTTAATTTATTTAATATGTTTGAAATATTTAATTCAGATAATTAAATAATAAAACATTATTAAAACAATTAAACTTTATTTTGAACTATTCAAAATGTCCGGAAACTATTCCGTCCTCCTCCGGAACTATTCCGGTGATTCCTCCTATTTCACCGATTGATCCCGTAACTGTCCTATGCATCGATTGCCCTTAAGTGTAACACCCTAACGGTCCGGGAAACAAAAGACATGGTCGAGACTCTTCTCATTGACCAATGACTAGTCAGTTGGACCTGGTTACAATCCTTGACAGCCCCTGCGCTTCCATCGAATGAACTTCGATCGATTTTGGAAACCGTTAACGATACGACGTAATCCCTTTGTGCTGCGGTACTTTGTTTGTCCGAGGTTTGATCGTCGGTATCCTACATACCGTGTTCACATCTCGTTCACAACAAACAACTTCTCTCATGATCATTGCATCTCTTGTGACCTAGTCACGTCCTTGCAAGGTGTTGATGCAATATCACCGAGTGAGCCCAGAGTACCTGTCCTGTCACAAGGACTGACAAATCCTGCTCTGATCTATTAACATACTCATCAACCATCTATTTCGGAATACCCAAAGTGCACCGTTATAGCCAGCATATTTCAGTCAGGCGGTGGGATACAAATCAAAGTCTCCTTATAGATGACAATTACGTATGATCATTACGGTCTAAGGACTAATCCATATGTTACAAAGTCATAGCAACGCTGAACTATGTGACTCGATCACATTGCAATACTTGAGGTGGGTGTACGTCCATCACATCATTCCCCTTAACGATATGACCTCATTGTCAATGGACTTAAGTGTCGCCATGATCAGGAAAGCTTGATCAATCAATTGCCCAATGAGATAGTTTACCCGAGTTAAACTACGGACCATGTTTTATACTACACTTGTATTAGTATTTCCAAGTAATACAGTTATAGCACAGTATAAAACGTATTATCAACAAAACGGATATGTGACAAATATCTTTATTAATTTGTCTCTAGGGCACATATCCAACAGTCTCACACTTGCACTAGAGTACAAATTACACTAGTTTACATCAGGTATGTATCTAACACCAATGGTCTCTCGGTGTTCTTCAAACTTGCCCTGTGGAAGAGGTTTAGTCATCGGGTCTGCTGCGTTCAGATCCGTATGTATCTTGTGAATCCTAGTGTGTCCATCCCTGACGTAGTCTCGCGTCAATGGAACTTTCGGAGGATGTGCTTGGATGTAGAGTGAGTTCTTGGCTCCTCCGCGTTAGCAATGGCACCCGTGTTGTCGCAGAAGATTCCCACGGGGTCAGTGCAGCTGGGAAAGATGCCAAGCTCGATCACGAACTTCTTCAGCCACAGCGCCTCGTTTGACGCTTCGCAAGCGGCAATATACTCTGATTCCATTGTAGATTGGGCGACGACTGACTGTTTGCCGCTCCTCCAGCTAATTGCGCCACCGTTCAACATGAAAACATATCCCGTCTGGGATTTCGAGTCATCTAGATCTGAGCCGAGGCTTGCGTCAACGTAACCCTTTACGGTGAGCTCCTCATCAACTCCTCCATAAACGAGAAAGAGATCCTTGGTTCTTCTCAAGTACTTAAGGATGTTCTTTACTGCTGTCCAGTGAGCCATTCCCGGGTTACTCTGGTAGCGATTAGTCATACTAATGGCCAACGCTAAATCCGGTCTGGTACATAACATAGCATACATGAGAGAACCTATGGCTGAGGCATAGGGCTTTGAGGACATCTCCTCCTTCTCTTTTGCTGTGGTTGGGCATTGAGTCACGCTTAATTTGACACCTTTTATAACTGGCAAGAGGCCTCTCTTGGAGTTACCCATACTGAACCTTTTCAATATCTTGTCAATATAAGTGTTCTGACTCAAGGCCAACCGTCAATTAGGTCTATCTCTATAGATCTTAACCCCCAATATGTACGCAGCTTCACCTAGGTCCTTCATGGAAAATTGTCCATTCAGATATTCCTTCACTTCCTCTAAGAATTTCTTATCGTTCCCTATTAGTAATATGTCATCTACATATAACACAAGGAATGCTAAAGAGCTCCCACTCAGTTTCTTATAGACGCAGAACTCTTCGATGTTTTGGACAAATCCAAAAGCTTTAATGACCTCATCAAATCGAAGATTCCAGCTCCGAGATGCTTGCTTCAACCCATAGATGGACCGTTGAAGCTTGCATACCTTACCAGCGTTCCTTGGATCGACAACCCCTCTGGTTGCATCATATACAACTCTTCCTCAATGTTGCCGTTTAGGAATGCAGTTTTCACATCCATCTGCCATATCTCGTAATCATGATATGCAGCTATTGATAGTAGGATCCGAATAGACTTTATCATCGCTACAGGAGAGAACGTCTCCTCGTAGTCAACTCCTTGAATTTGTCGGAACCCCTTCGCGACAAGTCGAGCTTTGTAGACAAATACGTTTCCGGCTGCATCAGTCTTTTTCTTGAAAATCCATTTATTCTCGACGGCCTTGCGGTCCTCGGGAATATCCACCAAAGTCCATACTTTGTTGGTGTACATGGAGTCTATTTCGGATTTCATGGCTTCAAGCCATTTCTCGGACTCGGGTCCCTCCATTGCTTCTTTGTAACTTGTAGGTTCATCCGACTCATCAGCCGAGATTGCATTCACAAGCTGTCCGTAAAACTCAGTAGGTTGACGGACTCTTGATGACCTACGGGGCATAAAAGGTTCCTCTTCATGCTCATCATGAATGTCATGATCGTTATGAATGTCGTTCTGGCCATTATCTTCAGTTCCCACTGTGGAAGATGGTTCCAGAACAATTTCCGTAGCCGTTTCTTCCAATTGGAGTGATTGGTCAGTCACTTCATCGAGGTTTATTTTCCTCCCACTCAACTCTTTCGCGAGAAACTCCTTCTCAAGAAAGTGTCCCGTCTTGGAAACAAACGTTTTTGCTATCAGACTTGTTGTAGAAGGTGTATCCACAAGTTTCCTTGGGATAGCCCACAAAGATGCACTTATCCGCCTTGGATTCAAGTTTGTCAGGCTGTAGTTTCCTAACATAAGCCTCACAACCCCAAATCTTCAGGTGAGAGAACTTAGGTTTCGTGCCATGCCATTCTTCAAATGGTGTTGTCTTTACGGATTTGGATGGTGCCCTATTAAGAATATGAGCGGCAGTTTCTAATGCATACCCCCAGAATGACACAGGCAAATCAGTATGAGACATCATCGATCGTACGCTATCCAATAGGGTTCGATTACGTCGCTCAGCCACACCGTTTCTCTGAGGTGTGCCTGCCGGCGTAAGCTGTGGTACTATGCCACAAGAATTCAGATGATTGCCAAACTTGTGACTCAAATACTCTCCACCTCGATCCGATCGAAGGTGCTTGATTTTCTTTCCGAGTTGATTTTCGACCTCATTCTGAAATTCCTTGAACTTTTCAAAGGTTTCAGACTTGTGCTTCATCAAGTAAATATACCCATATCTACTCAAGTCATCAGTAAAGGTCACGAAGTAACGAAGACCATTGCGAGTGGGGACGTTCATGGGTCCACATACATCCGTGTGTATGATCCCCAATAAGTCATTCACACGCTCCATTATCCCATTGAATGGAGTCCTTGTCATTTTTCCCATGAGGCATGGTTCACATGTATCAAGGGATCCAAAATCCAATGACTCAAGAAGTCCATCCTTATGGAGCTTCTCCATGCGCTTTCTACCAATATGACCAAGTCGGCAATGCCACATCTTCATGTGATATTCATCATTCTTCAATATTTTGGCCTCAATATTGTTAATGTGACACACGTCACCATCGAGATCAAGTACGAATAAACCATGCAACTCCGGTGCGTGAACATAAAACATTTCATCCTTATAAATCGAACAACCAATTGTATCGGACTTAAAAGAATAGCGGTCTCGCTTCAAGCAAGAGCCACTAACGATGTTCACACTCAACCCGGGTACATAGTAGCAATTATTCAGAACTAAAACCAATCCCGAAGGGAGACTAAGATGCTTCGTGCCGACCGCCAAGACTTCAATTTGACAGCCATTCCCCACGCGCATCGTCACTTCATCTTTGAGCAAGCGTCTCCTATTCCTTAGTCCCTGAATGGAATTAGAAATATGAGCGACAGATCCTGTATCAAATATCCAGGATGTGTTCCCGGCGCTTGTCAAGAGAAGATCAACAATATGTATATCAAATATACCTTCGTCTCTCTTGGCGACCTTGCTTGTCCTTTAGGTACTTGGGGCAGTTGCGTTTCCAGTGACCTTCACCCTTGCAGTAGAAGCACTCCACTCCGGGTTTAGGCTTGGGTGCCTTGGGAGGAGCGGCAACTGACTTGCCATCCCTCTTGGGGCCACCTCTCTTGGCCTTCTCCCGCCTGCTTGACTTCTTGAAGTCAGTGGTCTTGTTGACCATGAAGACGGCATGCTCCTTCTTGATCTCAACCTCGGCGCTCTTTAGCATGGCGAACAACTCAGAAGGGGTTTTGGTCATCCCCTGCATGTTGTAGTTCAGCACAAAGCCTTTGTAGCTAGGGGGAAGCGACTGTAACACCCTATCAACAGCAAGTTCATCTGGAATCTGGCATTCCAGAGCATTCAAGCGCTGAACGTAGCCAGACATTTTGACTACGTGCTCACTCACGCTGCCGTGCTCGTCCATCTTTGCTGAGAAGAAGGCTTCAGAAGCCTCGTACCATTCAACCCTGGCTTGAGGTGCGAAGACCTCCTTGAGGTCGGTGATAATCTCATATGCACCCATCCTCTCAAAGCGTTTCTGCAGCTCAGCCTCCATGGAGTAGAGCATGCCACTCTGGACAAGGTTGTAATCATCAGTCCTGGAGAGATAGACATTCTTCTCGTCCTGACTGGCATCATCTGCTGGTGCGTCACCTAACGCGTCCTCTAGTACGTATGCCATCTTGAGGGGAACGAGGAGAATCCTCAGGGTGCGGAAGCAGTTGGTGAAGTTTGTCCCATCTGTTTTTAGCTTATCTTTCTCTAGGAATGATCCTAAGTTGAACGAGGAGCAAGGTGCTGCCATCTACAAGGTTGATTCCCAAGGGTACATATTTAGACTTTTGTTCATAATGTGGAGTTTCAATTTAATCTCAAAATTCTAGAAAGCTCCCACTTAGATAAACACCTCTCAATTTAACTAAGTGATTACACAATCCCAGCCCCAATACCTCCCCCGATCGTCACGGCCATCAGTATGCGAACCAGGTAGGCCTCTAAGCCAATCACATCAGGCATGTGACTCGTGCTCGACCTTTCGGTCTCCTGTGTTCCAGGCCCGCATCTACATACGTCAAGCCTGCCAATCGAACCTTGATGTTAGCTGTTCAGCAAGGCCATATCTGCATATGCCAGGCTTGCCGTGTCGGGACCCGGGGTTAGCGTATGTAATTCCAGTCACGATGCAATCACATGGAGAGCCGAGAACCGTACCCACTTGTCTAAGCAGACAAGGCCAAGCACAGAACGTTCTCGGTAAGCATCGAACGTGAGGGGCATCCCATTCAGGCCGGATGATCAACTGAGATGGGTCCTCATCGTCCGCTCACAAGTCTAAATGCTTATGGGTGGTGAATCCTATACTCATAGACAAGTCGCCTCAACCATGTTATCGATTGAATCCTAACTCTTACATAGACTTACTCCAGCCCAATCACTTAGTCGGGGTCTAGGGCGGGCTCGATCATACAACAAAGTGTGCACGTGACAGATTCACGAGCAATCGCATCGCGATGCCCCAAGCTGCGCACATCTAAGGGCCACTTGGTGTATAAAAGACTGCCAGCCAGATCACAACTAAGGTCTCGAAAACCCATACTAAGACATGCATGATATAAACATACACGCAGCACACATGCCTAGTATGAACAACATGTATCATCACATAACTCTACAAAGAACTCTTTATTGATATACACATAGAGCATACAAAGATCACATGTCTGTGATCACATTACATCACACAACGGAAGCAAATTAGGTCTGAGTACAGACAAGATTAACAAATGGCTCAGAGAAGCCTTGTACAACAAACATGCCCTTCCACGAGGGACCAGACTGCTGTCTGGGACAATGCTAACTTAGTCAACGTCGAGCTTCACGAAGGTGACTCCATCGGGGTCCGGGTTCTCATCTAAAACATAGAATAAGCAAACGTGAGTACAAAGTCGTACTCAACAAGACTTACATCAGATCTATACTACTCATGCTCAAGTATCAAGGTAAAGGAGGTGGGGTTTCATCCTGCAAAAAAATGCCAGCTTTGACTTGGCTAGTCCTGAACTACGAGTACCAGACTTGAGGTAAGAAGCATAGACGAGTCCACTATCAAGTCTCCAAACAATACACCACTATGGTTACTTCCTCGACTTCCCACGAGGAAGCACACCATAGCACTCACGCTTATCTTGCGAGTTTTATAATTATCCATTCAAGTTGTCTAATAATCAGGTACATGTTCCAAGTAGTCCATAACCACGGACGCGGCTATTCGAATAGTTTTGTTAACCTTGCAAGGGTGTAAGCTACACACACATGACCATCGGTTACCGCCAGGTCTCGCCACCGTTCAAGAGGTGACAGCGAGGATGTTCACCACGACACTTCGCTCGCAACCGGTCTATTTCAGGAGTCGACTATCTGAGTTTGTCACCGCTCGAGAGTCCGGCCGGGTCAACGAAACGGACCCAGACAATGTAGGCAACCGAGACGCCACCTCCGACAGATGGTTTCACTGTCTCACAGATCCACCCACATATCTAGGATGATGCAACATTTCCACTCACTCTTTTTCTATGCATATGTCAAATGGAAGGCCCGAACTAATGTGACTCCTGGACGTCAACACGGATCAAGGTACTAGGCCGAGAGGGGTCAGTGAGCCCAATGTGTGGTTGTACTCTTTGTCTTGGATTACCATACAAGAACTCGGTGCTTAAGGCGATGTTCAACGAGACAACCCACTGTGTACTCCTACACAACCTCTCATCGTTCACCTTGTATTAGGGTGGATTCACCAACACAGTTTCACTT
This sequence comes from Bromus sterilis, assembly GCA_950022295.1. Lineage (NCBI taxonomy): Eukaryota > Viridiplantae > Streptophyta > Magnoliopsida > Poales > Poaceae > Bromus > Bromus sterilis. The sequence goes on along the minus strand of OX465595.1, from coordinate 41,763,267 downwards.
TCATCAACACCATGCTCACTATCATCCCGACTCACATCAAAAGCAACCTCATTGTACCACTAAGCATGCAATAAGCATTAACAGTTGCAGGGGCCACATGATATCAACGAAGTCCTATGTCAGCTAGGATTGTGGTTTGCTTACTACTGTGACAAGATTATAGGTCATGCATCGGATATGGGTTCAACTATGCGGTAGAATCGATACAAAGTGATCTCCTAAACATGCATAAGTGAGACTGAGAGGGAATTGGGATTTTATAGACATGATCAATGGGGTTTGCTTGCCTTGCTGACGATACACGGTCTTAACGGTGGTCTTCTCCTTTGGGGTTGATCACCGTCTCGGAAAAGCTGTTACCGGCACAATCATCAACAAAGGGTGACACAAATAAAGTACAATGCTCAAGCACATGTTAAGTTGTGACATGATGTAAAGGTTACTGATTTGTGGCAAATTCAATTTAATTGAAGTATATTGCATTTGGAATGCAAATTCAAACTTCAAATTTGAATTCAAATTAAGTCATATGCATGGTTGCTACTTTTTCCCCATTTTAAAATGGTCAAACTTAAAAACAAATTGCATATTCTTAATCCTTGTATTTTTCTGATAATTTTTCATATATTATATGTCCAATTTGGAGTTAATATGAATTTTCTATGATTTATTGAAGTTTGGCTATTTTTCTGGATTTTCTGGAATTATTTTAAATGCTTTTCTATTTACTGCGTCAGCATGACGTGGGGGTGACGTCACAGGGGCTCTGGCCAGTGGGCCAGCCCTGTCATAGGCTCTGGGGTTAACCCACTGTTTAGATTAGCCACTGGTTTAGATTAGGGCACAAGGGCCCAGGGGTCAGTGGCTAGGGTTAGGGGTTAGTGGGTTAATTAGGCCACGGGGTTGGGTTTAACGGCGAGGGTCGCCGGAAAAACGGCCGGAGCATCGCCGGAGTGGGGAAATCGGCCACGGGGAAGGGGAAGGAAGGCACGGGCGTGCTCACCGTGAGCTGCCGCGTCGGGTGGGGCTAGGCGGGGCTCGACAGGGGGCTCTGGAGCTTGGATAGCACGGCAATGGCGACGACCGGAGAGGCTTGAAGGGGGAAACGACTAGGAGGAGCGGGGCGAAGCGCGGATGGAGTCAAAATGCGCGCAAGCTCACCGTGAAGGTGATGGCGAGGTCGAGGGAGCCGGAGGGATTGCGGTAGTGGCGCAATCGACGGCGAGGTCTTGCGGGTCCGGCGGCGTTTTGTCGTCGATTCCGGCGACTCGAAGAGTTCCGGGCTCGGGGCCTACTCCAGCGCGATGAAGAGGAGGGCGCTGCGTCTGATGGACAGCTCGGCGTCGCTTGGGAGGGACGTTGGCCACGCGAGTCCGACAGTGGCGCTCCGGTGTGTTCACGGGTGTGTGCGGGGAAGACGACGCAGAGGCGCGGGGAGGGACCGCGAGCAGAGGGGAAAGGAAGAGGGGGGTTCTGGGCGTTGCGTGGCGCAAGGAGAAGGCTGGAGGGGGGCTCTAGACGTCTCTGGACGTCGAGGTGGCGACGGCGCTCCCAGGCCGCCACCGAGCTGCTTGCCCGTCGGTGAGGAAGGAGACAAGCGGGTGGAGGTGGGCTGGGCCGTCTGGTGGGCTGGGGGGGATGAGTTGGGCTGAAAGCCAGGGGTTCTTCCCCTTTTCTTTTTTTTCTCTCTTATTCTTTCTGTAATTTTGTTGTGCCTTGATAAATAAATACCTAGGCAATTTATAAAATGCCAAAAACTTTTACATGGACTTACAAAGCATATAGTTAGCAACTCACAAGTTTTGGAGATTTTTTAAATTCAAACAATTTGAATTTAAATTCAAATTGGAGTTTAATTTAATTTCCAAGCCCTATTTGGAATATTTGAAAAATCTTGGTGCATGGAGTGGGACCCACATCACTTTATATGTGATCATGCATATTTATAAGACTTTTCAAAAATACCAGAGGAATTTTTGGAAGCAATTTTTGTCTGGCCATTTAATTAAATTTCTTAGGGCTTTCAGCTTTCCCCATTTTTGAATTTTCTTTTGAAATTTTTACATGATGCAAAGGGGCACTCAAACCCTAGCACTTACCCTAGTTGGGGTTCTGACAACTCGCCCCCACTCAAAAGAATCTCGTCCCGAGATTCAGAAGTCGTTGGGAGGAAGGTGGGGTACTCGGCACGGAGGCGGTCCTCTCTTTCCCATGTTGCTTCTTTCTCGGAGTGATGTGACCATTGCACTTTGAGGAACTTGATCTTCTGACGACGAGTGACACGCTCTGCGGAATCAAGAATACGAACATGGTACTCTCGATAAGAAAGGTCATCTTGGAGATCAAGCGTTTCATGGTCGACTTCGCGGATGGGGTCCTTGAAGCAACGCCTGAGTTGTGACACGTGGAATACATCATGTACTCGGGAAAGGTGAGGGGGTAGTTCAAGTTGGTAGGCAACTTCTCCACGTTTAGCGAGAATGCGGAAAGGTCCGATGTAACGTGGGGCCAACTTGCCTTTGATACCGAATCTTTGGGTTCCCTTCAGAGGAGTAACCCGAAGGTAAGCCTTCTCATCAAGATTGTAGCTCTCCTCTTTATGATGACGATCATAGTAGCTTTTCTGACGAGACTGAGCGGCTTTCAATCGATCACGAACAATGAGAACTTGCTCTTCTGCTTCCTTGATCATATCCGGTCCAAAGAGTTGTCTCTCACCGGTTTCTGACCAGTTATGGGGTGTTCGACATCGTCGTCCATAGAGGAATTCAAAGGGAGCCATGTTCAGACTAGATTGATAGCTATTGTTATAAGCAAATTCGGAGAAGGGAAGAGATTTCTCCCAATTATTTTCGAAAGAGATAACACAAGCTCTGAGCATGTCTTCCAAGATTTGATTAACCCTTTCAACTTGACCGCTAGATTGAGGGTGGAAAGCTGTACTAAAGGAGAGATGAGTTCCCATAGCATTTTGAAAACTTTACCCAAATCTAGAGGTGAAAAGGCTACCACGATCAGAATTGATTACCAAAGGAACACCGTGAAGAGACACAATTCTAGAGACGTACAAGTCCGCTAACTGACTAGCAGTTATAGACTCGCGAACGGGAAGGAAGTGAGCAACTTTGGCCAGCCTATCTATGACAACGAAGATGGCATCATTTCCTTTCTGGGTTTTTGGAAAGCCGGTGATGAAGTCCATACCGACTTTGTCGCATTTCCACTCGGGAATAGGCAAAAGTTGAAGTGTGCCAGCAGGTCTTTGGTGTTCCCCCTTAATGCGACAACAAACATCACATTCAGCAACAAATCGAGCACTGTCTCTCTTCATCCTAGTCCACCAAAATCTCTGGCGTAGATCTCGGTACATTTTTGTGCTACCGGGATGAATTGAGAGGGGTGTGTCATGGGCTTCTTTGAGGATGAGTTGCCTTAGATCCCTATTCTTAGGTACTACCAAACGATTTTCAAAGAATACCGTTCCTTTGCTATTGGTGGAGAAACATTTAGCAACTCCGCTAGCAATGTTCTCCTTGATCCGGCGAACACCTCATGCACGCCTTTGGGCAACTATGATTTGATCCTCAAAGGTTGGTTTCGCCACCAAGTTGAAAAGAGATCCACGAGGAACAATCTCGAGATTGAGCTTTCGAAATTCTTCATGAAGAAGTGGTTGATACTGTTGTAACAATAGGTTGTTACAATACGACTTACGACTTAGTGCATCAGCCATGACATTGGCTTTGCCTGGGGTGTAAGAAATTCCTAAGTCATAATCTTTTATCAACTCTATCCAGCGTCTTTGCCTGAGATTAAGATCTGGCTGGGTGAATATGTATTTGAGGCTTTGGTGATCAGAATAGATCTCACAACGATTACCAAGGAGGTAATGTCGCCAAGTCTTCAGGGCATGAACTACGGCAGCGAGTTCAAGATCATGGGTAGGATAGTTCTCTTCATGTGGACGCAACTGGCGTGAAGCATAAGCTACCACATGTCGATCTTGCATAAGTATGCATCCTAACCCTTGCCGTGAAGCATCACAATAGATCTCGAAATCCCTTTTGGTGTCTGGAGGTGCAAGTACAGGTGCAGAAGTCAATCTTATTTTTAGCTCTTGAAAGCTTTCCTCGCACTTGGGAGTCCATAGGAATTTCTTATCTTTCTTGAGGAGTTCAGTTAGAGGCTTTGCAACTTTAGAAAAGTTCTCGACGAAGCGACGGCAATAGCTGGCTAGGCCAAGAAAACTCCTAACTTGCTTAACCGATTCAGGTGGAGTCCAGTCAAGGACGGCCTGAACTCTCTCGGGATTGACTGCAACACCTTTCGCCGAAATCACGTGGCCTAAGTAGGTCACTTCTGGTAGCCAAAATTCACACTTGGAGAACTTGGCATAAAGGCGGTGCTCTCTAAGTTTCATCAATACCAACCTAAGATGTTCTGCGTGCTCTTCTTCGTTCTTCGAGTAGATGAGAATGTCATCAAGATAAACCACAACAAATTTATCTAAGTACTCCATGAAGATCGAATTCATTAAGTGCGAGAAAGTGGCGGGGGCATTGGTTAAACCAAAGGACATGACGGTATACTCTTAAAGACCATAACGAGTAGTGAAAGCCGTCTTGGGAATGTCTTCGTTTCGGATTTTGATTTGATGATAGCCTAATCTCAAATCCATTTTGGAGAAGACAGAGGATCCAGCAAGTTGATCATAAAGATCATTGATCCTGGGCAATGGGTACTTGTTCTTTATCGTCGCTAAATTTAGCGGACAATAGTCTACGCATATCCTTTCTGTTCCATCTTTCTTCTTTACGAACAGAACGGGGCAACCCCATGGCGATGAGCTAGGGCGGATGAAGCCTTTTTCCAATGAAGCATCAAGTTGGGTTTTTAGCTCAGCTAACTCATGTGGGGCCATTCTATATGGACGTCTGGAAATTGGGGCTGTGCCTGGAATAAGATCCACTATGAATTCTACACACCTGTCGGGTGGCATTCCCGGCAGCTCTTCAGGAAAGACATCCGGGAAGTCATGAACCACCGGAATATCTTCAAGGTCTGGAAGGGGAAGCACATTCAAAGTATGCATCTGGATTCTAGAGCTGGGTGATGTGTAGTCAATGGTCTGGCCTGAAGAATGGGTGAGTCTAACTGATTTGGCTTTACAATCAAGGAAAGCATTCTGCCTTGATAACCAATCCATTCCTAGGATAACATCAATGTCCGAAGACTTGAGGGCTATAAGTGAAGCAAGGAATACTAAACCCTCAATTGCAGTTTGGTTGCCATGGCTTACTCTATTAGTTTGCCACTTTGAACCAGGAGTTTGAATGATCATTGGAGAAAACATTTCTTCAAAGGGGAACTCATGACGAAGTGCATAACTCTCCGACATGAATGAATGAGAAGCTCCTGGATCGAAAAGAACGGAGTCGGGAACATGATTGACTGGGAGTGTGCCAAAGATGACGTCGGAAGCAACAGTGGTTTCCTCAACTGAGATTTGGTTCACATATCCACTACTTGTGGCTGAAAGCTTTGCTGGGATGGTTTTGGTGGTTGATTTCTTTGAAGGCTTATGACTAGGTCGACGGGGTGCCACAAACACTGTAGGGCATTGTCGGAAGTGATGGCCTGTCAGACCACACGTGAAACATACCCTGCCGGAATTGCTGGGGGTGGGGTTACTTGGTTGCACACCATCATTCCGGGGTGGAACAATGTGTTGAGGTGGATGGCATAATTTCGGTGGTGGCCTCTGGAGAAGGTTTTGAGGTATGACACTGGTTGGAATCCAAATTCGGCGTTTTTGAGGGGCTGAACTTGAAGAAGGAGCAAGCTCAAGAGCATGCTTGCGGGACTCCTCGAAAATTTCATTGCCATGCTCAGCTCTGAAGGATCTGTTGACTAAATCCTCAAAGGTGGCAAATTCGATGAGGTTGAGATCATGACGAAGGATGGGGCTAATTCCCTTGCGGAACCTTGCCTGCTTTCTAGCATCGGTGGTGATCTCATCTTGGGCATACCGAGCAAGACGGTTGAACTCTCTCACATACTCATGGATGGACATCTCTCCTTGGGTCAGATTGCAAAACTCTTCCTTCTTGCGCTCCATCAACTCATCTAGAAGGTGGTACCCTCGAAAGGCATCACGGAACTCCTGCCAAGTCACTAGGTGACCATCTGGCTGCATAGCAACATAATTCTCCCACCATTCAGCAGCAGCACCTTCCAGAAAGTATGTCGCGAATATAACTCGATCATCGGGAGCAACATGTGCAGTGTCAAGCTTACGCTCGATGGAACGGAGCCAATCATCAGCTTCAAGGGGCTCAGAAGAACATCGGAATACCGGTGCCTTGAGGAGGATAAAGTCCTGAATGCTCACAACCACATTGCAATGACGTGAGGTATTCTGCTCGATGAGCTCCAGAAGGCGTGTTTGGTCACGTTGATTCTTCTCAGCTTCCATCATGATTTCCGCCGCAGAAGGCGATGGTGGATGTGCATCATCATTTCGATTCCGAACACGGTCTCGATTCCGACGAACAACACTACGAGTTCCACCTGACATCCTGTGTGATAAAGATCAACAATCAGAACAGGTTGTACGATGGAATCAAAGACAAGAAGGACATGATGAAGGCGGAAAGATTGCAATGCAAAGGCAAAGATCCACAGAAACTCAGAATAAATCGGGCAGCATAACGGCTACACCGGGATGGAAAACAAGACAACCTCGAGGAGATTGAACAGAACTTCCTCAAGGAACTCAAAACATGAAGACTCTGGACGACCACAACTGTCCTACGGCTACAAGGAGGCAAACAACGAGATGTTCTAGTTAGACATAGATGAGCCTAGTCCTATCATCCCGTAGAAAAGGTAAGGGTGACCCAGAACTCAGATCGATGAGGGTAAGGAGAAAAAGAAGCCTTACGTTGTTCCCTTATATACCCAAGTAACTATATAACTATAGAGTGCTAGACTCGACTTCGACCAAGGGTTGATTAATCCTACAGACAGTCCTGCTCTGATACCAAGTCTGTCGGGACCCGGGGTTAGCGTATGTAATTCCAGTCACGATGCAATCACATGGAGAGCCGAGAACCGTACCCACTTGTCTAAGCAGACAAGGCCAAGCACAGAACGTTCTCGGTAAGCATCGAACGTAAGGGGCATCCCATTCAGGCCGGATGATCAACTGAGATGGGTCCTCATCGTCCGCTCACAAGTCTAAATGCTTATGGGTGGTGAATCCCATACTCATAGACAAGTCGCCTCAACCATGTTATCGATTGAATCCTAACTCTTACATAGACTTACTCCAGCCCGATCACTTAGTCGGGGTCTAGGGCGGGCTCGATCATACAACAAAGTGTGCACGTGACAGAGTCACGAGCAATCGCATCGCGATGCCCCAAGCTGCGCACATCTAAGGGCCACTTGTTGTATAAAAGACCGCCAGCCAGATCACAACTAAGGTCTCGAAAACCCATACTAAGACATGCATGATATAAACATACACGCAGCACACATGCCTAGTATGAACAGCAGGTATCATCACATAACTCTACAAAGAACTCTTTATTGATATACACATAGAGCATACAAAGATCACATGTCTGTGATCACATTACATCATACAACGGAAGCAAATTAGGTCTGAGTACAGACAAGATTAACAAATGGCTTAGAGAAGCCTTTTACAACAAACATGCCCTTCCACGAGGGACCAGACTGCTGTCTGGGACTATGCTAACTTAGTCAACGTCGAGCTTCACGAAGGTGACTCCATCGGGGTCCGGGTTCTCATCTAAAACATAGAATAAGCAAACGTGAGTACAAAGTCGTACTCAGCAAGACTTACATCAGATCTATACTACTCATGCTCAAGTATCAAGGTAAAGGAGGTGGGGTTTCATCCTGCAGAAAAATGCCAGCTTTGACTTGGCTAGTCCTGAACTACGAGTACCAGACTTGAGGTAAGAAGCGTACACGAGTCCACTATCAAGTCTCCAAACAATACACCACTATGGTTACTTCCTCGACTTCCCACGAGGAAGCACACCATAGCACTCACGCTTATCTTGCGAGTTTTATAAGTATCCATTCAAGTTGTCTAATAATCAGGTACAGGTTCCAAGTAGTCCATAACCGCGGACGCGGCTATTCGAATAGTTTTGTTAACCTTGCAAGGGTGTAAGCTACACACACATGACCATCGGTTACCGCCAGGTCTCGCCACCGTTCAAGAGGTGACAGCGAGGATGTTCACCACGACACTTCGCTCGCAACCGGTCTATTTTAGGAGTCGACTATCTGAGTTTGTCACCGCTCGAGAGTCCGACCGGATCAACGAAACGGACCCAGACAATGTAGGCAACCGAGATGCCACCTCCGACAGATGGTTTCACTGTCTCACAGATCCACCCACATATCTAGGATGATGCAACATTTCCACTCACTCTTTTTCTATGCATATGTCAAATGGAAGGCCCGAACTAATGTGACTCCTGGACGTCAACACGGATCAAGGTACTAGGCCGAGAGGGGTCAATGAGCCCAATGTGTGGTTGTACTCTTTGTCTTGGATTACCATACAAGAACTCGGTGCTTAAGGTGGTGTTCAACGAGACAACCACCGTGTACTCCTACACAGCCTCTCATCGTTCACCTTGTATTAGGGTGGATTCACCAACACAGTTTCACTTTCATCAACACCATGCTCACTATCATCCCGACTCACATCAAAAGCAACCTCATTGTACCACTAAGCATGCAATAAGCATTAACAGTTGAGGGGGCCACATGATATCTACCAACTCCTATGTCAGCTAGGATTGTGGTTTGCTTACTACTGTGACAAGATTATAGGTCATGCATCGGATATGGGTTCAACTATGCGGTAGAATCGATACAAAGTGATCTCCTAAACATGCATAAGCGAGACTGAGAGGGAATTGGGATTTTATAGACATGATCAATGGGGTTTGCTTGCCTTGCTGACGATACACGGTCTTAACGGTGGTCTTCTCCTTCGGGGTTGATCACCGTCTCGGAAAAGCTGTTACCGGCACAATCATCAACAAAGGGGGACACAAATAAAGTACAATGCTCAAGCACATGTTAAGTTGTGACATGATGTAAAGGTTACTGATTTGTGGCAAATTCAATTTAATTGAAGTATATTGCATTTGGAATGCAAATTCAAACTTCAAATTTGAATTCAAATTAAGTCATATGCATGTTTGCTACTGTTGCCCCATTTTAAAATGGTCAAAAATAAAAACAAATTGCATATTCTTAATCCTTGTATTTTTTTGATAATTTTTCATATATTATATGTCCAATTTGGAGTTAATATGAATTTTCTATGATTTATTGAAGTTTGGCTATTTTTCTGGATTTTCTGGAATTATTTTAAATGCTTTTCTATTTACTGCGTCAGCATGACGTGGGGGTGACGTCACAGGGGCTCTGGCCAGTGGGCTATCCCTGTCATAGGCTCTGGGGTTAACCCCCTGTTTAGATTAGCCACTGGTTTAGATTAGGGCACAGGGGCCCAGGGGTCAGTGGCTAGGGTTAGGGGTTAGTGGGTTAATTAGGCCACGGGGTTGGGTTTAACGGCGAGGGTCGCCGGAAAAACGGCCGGAGCATCGCCGGAGTGGGGAAATCGGCCACGGGGAAGGGGAAGGAAGGCACGGGCGTGCTCACCGTGAGCTGCCGCGTCGGGTGGGGCTAGGCGGGGCTCGACAGGGGGCTCTGGAGCTTGGATAGCACGACAATGGCGACGACCGGAGAGGCTTGAAGGGGGAAACGACTAGGAGGAGCGGGGCGAAGCGTGGATGGAGTCAAAATGCGCGCAAGCTCACCGTGAAGGTGATGGCGAGGTCGAGGGAGCCGGAGGGATTGCGGTAGTGGCGCAATCGACGACGAGGTCTTGCGGGTCCGGCGACGTTTCGTCGTCGATTCCGGCGACTCGAAGCGTTCCGGGCTCGGGGCCTTCTCCAGGGCGATGAAGAGGAGGGCGCTGTGTCTGATGGACAGCTCGGCGTCGCTTGGGAGGGCCGTTGGCCACGCGAGTCCGACAGTGGCGCTCCGGTGTGTTCACGGGTGTGTGCGGGGAAGACGACGCAGAGGCGCGGGGAGGGACCGCGAGCAGAGGGGAAAGGAAGAGGGGGGTTCTGGGCGTTGTGTGGCGCAAGGAGAAGGCTGGAGGGGGGCTCTAGACGTCTCTGGACGTCGAGGTGGCGACGGCGCGCTCCCAGGCCGCCACCGAGATGCTTGCCCGTCGGTGAGGAAGGAGACAAGCGGGTGGAGGTGGGCTGGGGGGGGGATGAGTTGGGCTGAAAGCCAGGGGTTCTTCCCCTTTTCTTTATTTCCTCTCTTATTCTTTCTGTAATTTTGTTGTGCCTTGATAAATAAATACCTAGGCAATTTATAAAATTCCAAAAACTTTTACATGGACTTACAAAGCATATAGTTAGCCACTCACAAGTTTTGGAGATTTTTGAAATTCAAATAATTTGAATTTAAATTCAAATTGGAGTTTAATTTAATTTCCAAGCCCTATTTGGAATATTTGAAAAATCTTGGTGCATGGAGTGGGGCCCACATCACTTTATATGTGATCATGCATATTTATAAGACTTTTCAAAAATACCAGAGGAATTTTTGGAAGCAATTTTTGTCTGGCCATTTAATTAAATTTCTCAGGGCTTTCAGCTTTCCCCATTTTTGATTTTTCTTTTGAAATTTTTACATGATGCAAAGGGGCACTCAAAACCTAGCACTTACCCTAGTTGGGGTTCTGACATGCCGAACCCAACCTCATGCGAACTCCGTTGAATATGTAGGACAACTCCGGTATGTACGGAGCATCAAGCCATATGGGAGAACCTTCCAGGCGGTACCCACCAAGGGAGAACACAATGTTGGTATTGTGAGAGATGGTCCTGTTTCGTGCTACCGTCGATATATCTAGCATACTAGCATAAAACAGAAAGTAAAACTGTAAATCATACAACCTATGATCCCCCTTCATGCAAAGCAAAGTTAAACGCCTTTCTACTTTAGCTTGTGCAAGTTTTACGTGGCTGCTAGGGGTTTCGAGAGAGAGAACCGTTTCTATCCTGCGAAAAACATGCCACAACACCGTCTCCCATCCGTCTCTATTACACCCCTGTCGGGGCCCTCCATTGCAAACATCTTCGCATCGCTAATGCAGAGAGACAGACACCCCCAGCCACTTTATATGGTACAAGCCATATGTCAAGCGTGGAACCAGTCTCGCGTAAACGCGTAAGGTCGGTCGGGGGCCGCTTCATCAAACATTGCCGCAACGCTAAATGAGTACACGTGGGAGGGTAACGAATGAAGATTCGATGCCAACATCCCAGATGTGTTCTACTCATACAATACATCTACGCATAGCTAGCTCTGATACCACTGTTGGGATACGGGGCAGAAAACACAAATTTTTCATACCTACGGTACCCGAACCCAAGATCTATGCTATGACGATGTAAAGTAACGGAGGGAATCGGTGTTCATACCTTTGAAGACCGAAAGAGGGAAACGTTCTTGCGAACGTGGCTGGCGTAGACTCGGAACTACGACCTCCCTGTCGAGTAGAAGACCACCACCGACGAGGATGACTCCCGGTAAAACTCCAGCGACGAAGTAGCACCACAGGTGTAGTTCCTCGAAGAGATTATACACGTACGATACAATCGATGTTCCTCCCGGGCCCCGAACCAGGCGAGCAGCGGAAGAAAGACGACTACGGATCCCGACTCCAGCAGAACGACGGCCTGCCTTATGGTGGAGAACTCCAATCCTGGTGCAGACTCCCAACAAGGGGAGTCCACTTCCGAGAAGGAGAAGGAGGAAGAAGGAGATATTGGTGTGTTGGAAAAAGGGGGGTCTACCCCTCCTTATATAGGCCAAGGGGGGGGGGGGTGCTATCCTCCTCCCCTCCGCCATGTGGGACTAAACATCCAAGGGGGGGGGGAGTGCGCCGGCCAAGGGGGGTGGTGGGCCCCACCCTTGGCGCCAAGCCCAAGGGGGGAGACCCCCTCCTCCCTTAATGGGCCCCATGGGCCCATATAGCCTTTTTCCCATTTTTTTAATTTATTTAATATGTTTTAAATATTTAATTCAGATAATTAAATAATAAAACATTATTAAAACAATTAAACTTTATTTTGAACTATTCAAAATGTCCGGAAACTATTCCGTCCTCCTCCGGAACTATTCCGGTGATTCCTCCGATTTCACCGATTGATCCCGTAACTGTCCTATGCATCGATTGCCCTTAAGTGTAACACCCTAACGGTCCGGGAAACAGCAGACATGGTCGAGACTCTTCTCATTGACCAATGACTAGTCAGTTGGACCTGGTTACAATCCTTGACAGCCCCTGCGCTTCCATCGAATGAACTTCGATCGCTTTTGGAAACCGTTAACGATACGACGTAATCCCTTTGTGCTGCGGTACTTTGTTTGTCCGAGGTTTGATCGTCGGTATCCTACATACCGTGTTCACATCTCGTTCACAACAAACAACTTTTCTCGTCCATGATCATTGCATCTCTTGTGACCTAGTCACGTCCTTGCAAGGTGTTGATGCAATATCACCGAGTGGGCCCAGAGTACCTGTCCTGTCACAAGGACTGACAAATCCCGCTCTGATCTATTAACATACTCATCAACCATCTATTTCGGAATACCCAAAGTGCACCGTTATAGCCAGCATATTTCAGTCAGGCGGTGGGTTACAAATCAAAGTCTCCTCATAGATGACAATTACGTATGATCATTACGGTCTAAGGACTAAGCCATATGTTACAAATTCATAGCAACGCTGAACTATGTGACTCGATCACATTGCAATACTTTAGGTGGGTGTACGTCCATCACATCATTCCCCTTAATGATATGACCTCATTGTCAATGGACTTAAGTGTCGCCATGATCAGGAAAGCTTGATCAATCAATTGCCCAATGAGATAGTTTACCCGAGTTAAACTACGGACCATGTTTTATACTACACCTGTATTAGTATTTCCAAGTAATACAGTTATAGCACAGTATAAAACGTATTATGAACAAAACGGATATGTGACAAATATCTTTATTAATTTGTCTCTAGGGCACATATCCAACAGAAGCTAACATCGACATCATGAACGAAATAGAGGCTTCCCACAAGAAGGAGATGAACGAGATGTGGTCAAATTTGGCCGCACTAGAAGAAAAAGTTTATGAGCTTCAAGCACAGATCTATGATCTGCAGAACCAGAACTGTGAGTATGAACTAAAGTTTCTGCGCATGGGTTTGGGTGCTGAGTGCAGGATCCTGGAGACGGGAATGTCCTTTGAGACTGGAGAGCAGCTGCCATGGAAGCGCTTCGCCAAGGAGCACGTGATCAACAAGAACAAGAATGAGGAGTAAATCTCCTTGGGTAATGGCATCCCCTTAGCTTGTCTCAAGCTTGGGGATTTCCCGGTATCTTTATCTTTATCTTTGTCTTTTAGAGTCAAATGGAGTCGTATCATGTCTAGGGAAGTTATCTTATAAATTAGGTGTTTGCATTGAGGTCTATCACTCCTTTTTGGAGAGTTATGTATCCGTGAGTGTGGAGTCGTCTATGATGGAATATTAATGAGAAGTCTATTGATCCCTTCACTGCACTCGGTATTCTCTTCACGCAATCGATCTTATGATGATTCTTATGGGGAGTATTGACCTTGTATCAGGTATGGCTTTGAAAACTTTATTTAATCTTGGTAAACATAGCTTTGGTCACAACAACAAGCATGATTTTCTCAAAGTAGCGACATAGCCAAACCCTTTATGTTATTATGCTTGAAGTGTTATGTTGACAAGGAAGACAACTTGATGTGCTATGCTTATTTTAATGTTTATGCTTTATATTGCTTTGCATCTAAGTCATCATCAATTGTCTGTTCTCTCAAAGCCTTTGCTAGACAAAGCTCTGTACTAAGCGGATTTCTGCTTGTACATCCATATCCTGAAACCAATATCTCCCGTATGAGTCCACCATACCTTCCTATTCGTGGTATTCCACTACCACTCCTAAAGTATAGAATTTTTGTGTTATCCTTAAATGTTCAAAATCTTCTATTTTGTGCCCCTGTTTTAGCTCATGAGGAAGTAGTAGTTAATTCATGATCTTCTTAACTTGGACAAGTTTTATCCCGGGATTGCATGTCTATCTGCAAACCCCTAATACGAGGAGGAATCGGCATGAGTGCGCCCAGCTCACAAAAGATAATACAACAAACAAACCCTCCTTCACGCTTTGTTCATGAGAAATTAGAAAACTTTGGCAGTGATAAACAAAGGAGATTGCGGGGATGTGATCGTCCCCTTGTGGGAGTCGTTCCTCGAAACATGTCCAATCTGAGGAGTAATTGAGTTATCTATTAGCATTCGTTGACAAATCATGCACCTCTCAAAACTTGTTTTCATTCTGTTTGATTAAGGATAGCACTTGAGTTTTCCCTACTTCCCTAGAGCAGGGCCTATCTTTTAGTTTTAGGTTGAGTCAGTTTTTCCTACTTCTTTCTATTCTTAAAGAGAGCAGACACTTGATGTGACAAGGATTCATTCATATAAAGCTGCATTAAGATCAGTCATACCGCATCCTTGTTGACATTATCATTTGATAACTAAGTTGTTTGTTAAGCCTGGCTGAAGCAAACATCTTCCTTTGTATTAACATTTTCACTTCGTGCCTAACAACATGTTCTTTCAAAAGCTTCAATTGATCTCATCAAAATATAAAAAGAAAGAGCAAAAGTAAAAGCTATTAGTTGTTCTTTGACCAAAGGACATGTTTGCCATGATTTGATGAGTTTCGTTAACCCTACTTTTGATTATAATTGTTATTACTCTTTCATAAGGGCCTTATGAGTTGAAGATTGCTGTTGAGGATGTTTGAATTTGGTGAAGAAATCATGATGATTCTTGTCAGTATTCTATTTATCGACACTTCACTCTCTAAACTTGTGGACAGGTTTACCGAGCTCAGTTTTCGCTTGGGGACAAGCGAGGTCTAAGCTTGGGGGAGTTGATACGTCCAAAATGCATCACTATTTTATATCGTAATTCATCCTTATTCATTGATCTATTTCACATTACGATGATGTTCTTATGTTGTTTTGGATTGTTTTACACAGTTTGCAACTTTCCGGTGCCGAAGCAGCAGACGCAGGATTCAGCGGTAAAAAGTGGACGCTGAGTTGCTGAAGAGGAATACCTCCAAATTACCTGAAAATCGATGGAGGGTATTTTCCAGAAGATTAACGAAGACACGCCGAAGAGGGGCCAGAGGGGGGGCCACAGGGTGCCTGGGGCCCTGGGACCACCCCCGTCTCCCCCCTCTGGCCTATATACTCTTCGTCTCCCGAAAACCCTAAAAGAGAGAGTTTTTACGGAGTTCCGCTGCCGCTCCGTGGCGGAAACCTACAGAGAAGAAATGGGATCTCCGGTGGGCATATTCCGCCAAGGAGATCACCTCCCGGAAGGGGAGATCATCGCCATCGTCACGGGCATCATCGAGATCATCATCAACATCATCCCCAACATCAGCACCATCTCCACCACCATCCAATCTCACCTCACAAGTTTATCTTGTGTTGTAATCCGTACTACCTATCCTCTCTACTCTACCGGTGTTGATTACTACCGTGTGATGAATGCTATTGAGTTTTGTTGGAGAATTATCATTGTGTACAGATTGTTTACCACCTATTTATCACCTCTGATCATGATTGTTTTATGTCTTGTGAGTAGTTACTTTAGTTCTTGAGGACATGGGAGAAGTCTTGTTGTTAGTAGTCATATGATGTTGAAGTAATATGTGATATTTAGGTCGTTTTGTTATTTTCCTAGTGGTATTGTGTGAGTAGAACACTCAACACTTCGCCTTATTAAGGACCTAGGGGAATTCATTGTGTATAAAGAATGCTTACGGTGGGTTGCCGGAGTGACAGAAACCTGAACCCAAGTTTGCACACTTTTGCACAAGGGAACAATGGATCCTTGATCTTATTGCTGTGGTTAGGCTTTGCCTTAATTTCTATCTTGTATTTGCGGATGCTTGCAAGTTGTTTAATCATAAGAGTGCACTTATCTTAGTCTAGAAGGTGTGCTAGCATAGACCCACCCACTCAACACTTATCAACACGAAACATGTTATCAATACGGAGTATGGCGAAAGCACGTGACTACCTCTCCATGTGTCTGCAAGAACGCTTTAGTCTTTATAAGTTTAGTTGCCAGGCTTATCCTTTACTAAAAAGGATTGGGCCACTTGCTGCTCCTCAACACTATTTACTTTGCTTGCTTTTATCTTATTATTGCTTATACCGAAAACCCCTAAAAAGTTATCTTTCAGTGCTTGCAGTTATTCCTTGTCAAAAATCACTTATCAATACCTTTCGCTCCTCGTTGGGTTCCACACTCTTACTTATCGAAAACGCTGCAATAGATCCCTTACTATTGTGGGTCATCAGTTGTACAAACGGTTTTGTTAGAACATCTAGGAATACGTTTGGAGGGATCGGCTTTCGCTGAGAGCCGAGTCGGGATAGGGCATCTGCTGCTTCGTTTTGCCTACGGTCGACATAATCCACCTGGTATCCAACGAAAAATTCGTCTTGTCTTTCCACTTCTCGACAATAAGCTGCCATTATGGGATCCTTGGAATTCCATTTTCCTGACACTTGTTGAGAAACGAGATCAGAGTCGCCATAGCATTGGATCTGACTTATGCTCATCTCACGAGCCAGCCGTAGCCCATGAAGTAAGGCTTCATACTCAGCTGCGTTGTTGGTGCAAGTGAACTGCAACTGCAGAACATAGCAGAATATCTCCCCTTTAGATGAGGTAAGGACCACACCGGCTCCTGACCCTTGGAGCTGCCGACTTTCATCAAAGTGCATAGTCCAATACTTGTTGACCGGCTTCTCCGGAGGTTCTTGGATCTCTGTCCAGTCATTGATGAAGTCGGCCAATGCCTGGGACTTGATGGCCGTACGTGGTTCATATTTGATGTGATAAGCGCCCAACTCTATGGCACACTTTGCAATCCTTCCCGTGGCTTCCCGGTTTTGGATGATATCTGCAAGCGGTGCTAAGCTGACTACGGTTATGGGGTGCTCCTGAAAATAGTGTTTAAGCTTCCGACTCGCCATGAATACACCAAGGGCCAATTTCTTCCAGTGAGGGTAACGTTGCTTTGATAAAGTCAAAACTTCACTGACATAATAGACTGGCCTCTGCAGAGGGTGCTCTTTACCGGCTTCCATTCACTCAACAACAACCACAACGCTAACTGCTTGATTATTGGCTGCAATATATAGTAACATAGGATCCTTTGGCTTGGGAGCCACCAAGATTGGAGCCTGGGATAACTGCTTCTTTAGTGATTCTAGGGCTTGGACGACTTCGTCATCCCAAACAAATTTTTCTGATTTCCTCAGAAGTCGGTACAGGGGAATTGCCTTTTCCCCGAGCCGGCTGATAAACCGACTTAATGCGGCTACGCATCCTGTGAGTCGTTGGAGTCCTTTGACTGAGTCCGGATTCTGAAGAGTCATGATAGCGTTGATCTTCTCCAGGTTTGCCTCAATGCCTCTCTTAGATACTATCTATCTGAGGAGTTTACCTGCAGGTACCCCGAAGGTGCATTTGGCCGGGTTTAACTTCATCTGGTACTTGCGCAGGTTTTTGAAGGTTTCCTGTAAGTCGTTGATGAGTGAGTCGGCCAGCTGGGATTTGACCACTATATCGTCCACATAAGCGTGCACGTTGCGTCCAATTTTCTCTTTGAGGCAACTCTGCACTGTTCGTTGATACGTGGCTCCCGCATTCTTAAGGCCAAAAGGCATAGAAGTATAACAGTAGACCCCAAAAGGAGTGATAAAAGCCGTTTTCTCTTGATCCGCAAGGGCCATCTTGATCTGGTGGTAACCAGAGTAGCCGTCAAGGAAACACAGGAGCTCACACCCCGCAGTTGAGTCTACGATTTGGTCAATACAAGGTAGCACAAAGGGATCCTTTGGGCAAGCCTTATTCAAGTCGGTATAGTCGATACACATACGCCAGGTCCCATTATTTTTCAGAACGAGGACCGGGTTTGCGAGCCATTCTGGATAGAAGACTTCCATGATGAATCCAGCGGCAAGAAGCCGGGCTATCTCTTCCCCAATAGTGTTTCTCCTTTCGTCATTGAAACGGCGAAGGAATTGCTTGACCGTCTTCAACTTTGGATCTATATTTAGGTGGTTCTCAGTGAGCTCCCTCGGTACACCTGGCATATCAATGGGTTTCCATGCAAAGATGTCCCGATTCTCACGGAGGAACTCGATGAGCACGCTTTCCTATTTATCAGATAACTCTGTCCCAATGATGAACTACTGAGAAGATTCACCAGGGAGAAAGTCAACTTTCTTTGTATCCTGAGCCGGTTGGAACTTGGGATTGTTGTCTGGAGTCAGTTTCTTCAGGATTGTGGGGTCTGCCGGGTCTACCTTTTCTTGGTATGCTGACAAGTCCTCTTTGGCGCATGCCGACTCGGCAAATTTGACGTGTTGTTCGTCACACTCCGCTTCCCTGGACCGACTTGCATCCACTGTGATCGGGCCATTAGGACCCGGCATTTTTAGCTTCAAGTAGATATAGCATGGCCGAGCCTTGAATTTAGCGTAAGCCGGTCTGCCTAAAATGGCGTGATATGGGCTCTCGAGTCTTACCACTTCAAATGGTATGAGCTCGGAGCGGAAATTTTCGGCGTTTCAAAAATCCGTCTGAAGAGGATTAGCCTCGGCAAATCCCATGGCCAGGGACCCTGGGTTAGTCATAGAGAAGGAACAGGTTGGACGATACTCGTCGGCTAACAGGAGAAGCACTTCCTGCTCGATATTATTGCGTGAGGGGGCGATTACAAGGGAGGCCAAGGCGAGTTCTCGCAAGACCAGGAGATTAGATTAAGTATTGGATGATTTAGACGTCTCCCCTCCCAGCCTTTATATACTAGGTTAGGTCTCGCGGAGTCCGTACTAGATTACAAAGATAGTTTCCTAGTTCTAGTCTTGCCTTGTACGCCAAGTCGTGCCTTCCATATCAGCCGCGGACTCCTACGTCGATGCCTTGATTGGGCCAGTCGTGGGCCTGTCGTTGCTTTCCCAGCGGGCCTTCTGTCTTCATACGCACCGGGTATCCTCATACGCAGGAGTCGTGGGGTCACCCCCTCGGCAGTAGCCCCCGAGTGCCCGGGGGACTCGAGGAGTCGCGCATGGACTCGAATTCGTTTAATGCTTTATCATTTGTAAGCGCAGCATAACCGCAGGTCGCTGGCAGTTTTGAGCCATGACAATACCTGTTTCGAGGGATTGCTAAGCTGAAAGGGCCCAAGGAGTCGACTGGTCGAGCCTTGGTGAATTGCGCTAGTGGCAAATACTGCAGTAGCCCAATCAAGCTCACGTCCCTCGACATGAACTTGGAACGACCGGTGTCTAGCAAAGTCATGCCGTTGCAGGTCTTATAGGATCAATTGCTGCCAGTCTAAGTAAATAGCCTAAGCGCGTCCGCTCGACTCTTTCTATCATGCGAGCGCATGGAAAAGATTGGGAGGAAATCGCTCTGCGGCAAGTCCCGATGTCGTCGATATGTAACGGCAGATGCCATGGGGATGGCTAAAGAGGGGGACAAACCGAGGTGAGTGTCGCAGGTACCGGAAACGAGAATGGGAACACACGGTGAGACACCACGATGTACCCAGGTTCGGGGCTCTCCGTAGAGATAACACCCCTAGTCCTGCCGAGCTAGGTATATGCAATAACTCTGGCTACAATGAATGCTCCTTGAGCTGTTTGAGAAGAAGAAGAAGAAGAGGGCCTCTTGTCACTACTCTCTCCTTGCTCTCTCTATGGTGATGAGATTGTAATAACTGCTCTGTCGTCCCCCACGCAGGAGGGGTACCCGGGGCTCTTATAGGCCGAGCCCGGGGTACAAAGGTAAATATACAAAGAGGAGGGCCTAGCTGTCTGGCTCAGATAAGCTAGGGACCTCCCATCGTGTTCCTCCGGATGACCCGGTGTAGACTTGCGGCTCGCCATACCGCTATCCTGTAGACCTCGATGGTGAACAATGGAGCTAGATACTTAGGCCTATCGGCCTGTCCGCGTGATCGGCGCTGGAGGAGACCGCACGCCTCTGAATGTCCCGATCTTCCGGGATTGCGCATTGAATGCACTTGTACCAGGTGTCCGACCTGGGAATCTGATCGGATGTTGCTTCGCTTACTTCGGCTGAATGCTTCTTGGTGAAGCCGATTGCGCCCTCTCTGGGGCAATCGGCCCTCGCCTTGAACAGATCAGCCCACTTCTTGCTTGCTCTTGTTTAGCTTGGCCTTGATTAGATTGCTGACCATCAGGTCGGTGATCTTTGCCTTGATGAATTGTTTCCCCTGGGTGACCCTACCTGGGGGTCATACCCCCGACAGTATCCCCTGAAGCTACAGAGGTCCCGCCGAACTCAGAGATGGCGAGGCCTGCACAGGTTCCTTCACTTCTGAAATGCTGAATCTTTGCTTCTGGCCGAATGCTTCAATAGGCCGATTGCTCTTCAACTTCCGATTGCTTCTTGATCTTCTTACCGATTGCTCTCAATGGGCCGATTTATCTCAATTGGCCGATTGCTCTTGATTTCCTCGATCGATCCGCCCAACGGTTGGTTTGACTGGAATGTTGACCGAACTTGCCGCTTCGAATTCTCCGAAGAATACGGGACGTCGTGCCATGATTTGACATGCCATAACCGCTGCCTTGAGCCAAGCGCGCACGTACCGTTCCATCCGCCGGATCTTCTGTGCTCCGAACTGATGCTGCTCCGTGGATACACGCGGCCACACCGCCTACCGGATCGGTACACCGGATCCCACTACCTTCTCGCTGCGTCTTTAAATACCCCGTGGGGTGAGAGATGCGCCACACACCCCTCACTCCACCTTCTTCCTCGAGCTCTTCTCCATTGCCTCCGCCGCCGCACCGCGCGCCCCTTCGTGCTGCTGCCGCTGCCTCCCGACGCCAGGAGCTGCTGCGCCGAGGACCTCGCCATCGCACTCCACCGGCGTCGCCATTGCTCCTCCTCTGCCACGATAGGTGGGCTTGGATCCAGATTTCCGCCGCCGCCGCCGCCGCCGTCTTCTCCGCCGCCGCCATCTTCATCATCGTCTCCGTCTCGCTCCTCCTCGCCCACCATGGAGTCCGACGTCTCCATGGGGGACGATGCCGCCGGCGGCTCCCAGAGGGGGGCTTGGAAAGGCTCCAATGTTACTGAAATGCATATTGCGCTTCTCCGCTGGTCTCGCAAGATTCCAGCGGACGTCGATTGCCGCGTTCCTGGTGACGAAATCCTACCCGCGCCTCGCGCCGACGAGCGCGTCATCTTCCTCGCGCATTTTCAGCGCAGATTCGGGCTCCCGGTGAGCCAGTTCTTCCACGAATTTCTTGACTTCTATCGCATGCAACCGCACCACCTCGGAGCGGATGCCATCATGCTGCTCTCCACCTTTGTGGCTCTGTGCGAAGGCTACCTCGGAGTTCGGCCCACCATTGGGCTCTGGTGCCGGCTCTTTTATTTTTGAAGCTTCCGAGTAGGCACTGGGGTGTGGGGTGTTAACCCCAAGACCAAGAAGAAGGAAGAGGTGAAGGTGATGGCCGAATGCGGTGGCGCCACCATATACATCCGCAAGGTCGGACTCTACCCTCATCCCCAACTGCCTCAGTCCATCAAGAACTGGCAGATGGGGTTCTTTTATATTTCTTCACCAAGGAACCAGTACTTGCTGAATCTGCCTGAATTCTCTCTGCCACCTCCAACTGCAAAGTATCACTGGGCTGAAAAGCCAGGGGAAGGGGATACCGATCTGGATCATCAAATGGCCTACATCCATAAGCTGATGGAGAAAGGGCTACATCCCGCCGATCTGGTGGCGACCTGGCTCTGCCGCCGAGTGCTCCCGCTGCAACGCCGCTGCCACCGGATCAGCAACATGAACCGGCTCCTTGACCCCACTCGGATTTCCATATTCCGAATAAACGAAGCTGAGTTCCTCCGCCGAATTAACAGTATCACCGACCTCAAGGTTGTTGGGCCTTTCGAGTTCGGAGTGACACCGTACAACCGAGCTCGGCCCTGCCCCGAAGTATGATCTAAATCTTGTCTTTTATCTTAGCTTCCATTCCCCTTTTACTGATTCTGATTGGACCCTTCTTCCCAGGAATTCCTTGGCTCTAGGATCATGCAGGATGGACAATCCGCCTCGGGCTACCATCCCGACCGCGCTGAGGGAGACGCCCAAGACGTGGAGCTTGAAGCGGAGACCGATTCCGAGACCGAAGCTCGAACTACTTCTCTCGGGCTCGGCTTCAAAAAGCCGGGTGAGTCTGATTCCTCCGTGAAACGCTTCATGACCGAATGGAGCAGCGATGCTGATTCCCTTGGTGATTTCGGCGCAGAATCTGAACCCGATGAGCAGACAATACCCGAGGGGAAACTCCCCCGAACTTATGATGCCGCCGGCCCCTCCAAGGCCTGTCAGAACCCTCTGTTAGGTAATGTGCTAGGGTTAGCAAGTCCCTTGCATCATGATAAAAATTTCAAAAGAAATCTTTGAAATCAAAATCAAAAGCAAAATGGGAGAAGGAACCCCCCCAGATGAATTAATTCAAAAGGCCAGATAAAAATCTTTTCCAAAAATTCATGTTAGATTTTTGAAAAATCTTATAAATGAGTGTGATCACATATAAAGTGATGTGGGACCCACCCCATGCTCATGGATTTTTCAAATATTCAAACAGTGCCTTGGAATTAATCAAAAACCCCTATTTGAATTTGAATTCAAATATTTTGAATTTCAAAAATGTTCAAACTCTGGATATGACTAGCTAATGGTCATGTAATGCCATATAAAAGATTTGAGCATTTATAAAAATGCCTAGCTATTTATTTAGCACAGCAAAACAAAAGACAGAAAAGAAAACAGAAAAGAAAAAGGGAAAAGGGCTTACCTCTAATCTGGCCCAACTTGTTGCCCCTGGCCCGAGCCCACCTCCCGCTCCCTTGTCGTCTTCCCCAGGCCAGCACGCAGGGAGCTGCGTGGCGACCATGCCGTGGCCGCCGACGAGCCCCTGGCCACCTCCTGCTTCCTCCCGTCCACGTAGTCGCGCCTGGAGATGCCCAGAAGCCCCCCCGTTCCATTCCCCCTCTCCACGAACACCCCCCGTCTCCCTCGCCCGATTTGGTCGCCGCCCGAGGACTCGCCGGAACTCGCCACCGTGGAAGACGCGGCCGACGTGCGCTAGGGCCCAGGAGAGCTTGTCCATCAGCTTCACCACCGTCGACTTCATCGCCATGCAAGGAATCAAGATCCCGGAGCCCTCCTAGTCGTCGGAATCGTCACCGAGAGCTCGCCGGATCCGCCACTCGTAGCCGTTCAATACTCCGTCTACGTTTCCTCCCCGACTCCGTTGACTACCTCGTCGTGTTCCCTGTAGCCTGGTGAGCGTTTCCCCTCAAGCCACGGCTTCCTTCTCCTCCTCTAGCTCGAGCTGCCATGGACGCCAGAGTACCGAGCCGCCGTGCTCGTCGTCGACGAGACTACGCTACGCAATCGACCCCGTCACCTTGTCCATCGCGTTCCCCGTGCTCCACTGCTCCGAACGCAACCATCCCCGCCCAAAATGGCGTTCCGTAGCGAGGTTGGCCTCCAGCCAGTAGCGCCGCCGCCGCAAAGCTCGCCGCCGGCATGCGTGCAGGGCCTCCCAGCCTCCCCTTTCGGTCTCAATCGACGCGCGACACCGAGAGCTTCGTCTCAGTGGTCGAAGCGCGCGATTTGGGCCACGGGAGCGCCGTCCCCGCGGACACCGCCGCCTCGGGTGGTCACCGGAGACACGTCGCCGGCGAGGCTGACGTGTCCGGCATGGTTAACCGCTAATGACCCCCCCAGCCTATGACATGTGGGCCCAGCCCCCTAATTAATCCCTGGATTAAGTTTAAAACGTTTTAAATCGATTTAATTAACACAGTGACACTTACAGGTGGGACCCCCTTGTTAGTGGCCCCCTGACGCCAGCATGAGGTCATGCTGACGCAGTAAATGAATTTCCAGAAAATTAGAAATAATTTAAAGAAAATTCCAGAAAATCCAGAAATTAGCCCAAACTTTGGAAATTCATAGAAAATTCATATCAACTCAAAATTGGACAAATAATATATGAAAAATGATCAGGAGAAAATAAGCTATCCAAAAATCCAAATTTCAACTATGTTTGAGTTGAATTTAAATTGGGACCAGTAGCATTTGTCATTTGATTTAATTGGAATTTATTCAAATTAAATTCAAATGCTTTTGCAACTTGGACCATGGAAACATGCTACATTTCAACCACACATAAGATGCATATCATACACATTTCAAAATGTTTAAACTTGATCAAACAATGTCACATGTAACTTGGCTAAATTTGAATTCAAATTGGAGTTTGAATTTACAATTAATTTTGCAATATACTCCATTTAAATGGAATTGCTTCACACATCAAAGCATATACATCAAGTTTCAACCTTCCATCATGTGATTGTGCATTGTATTTACTTTGCTACCTTGTTTGTTGTTTGTCGAGTAGAGGTGGAACCGGAGCAGGAGGCTGCGCCCTTCGTTGAAGACCTAGAAACCGAACCTCGTCAGCAAGGCAAGCAAACCCCCCATTGATCATGTCGATAAAATCCCACTTCCCTCTCATGTCTCGCTTATGCATTGTATAGGATGATTACCATGATGCATTTCTACCGCATAGATGAACCCATTCCTTTGCATGACCTATCATTTTGTCACAGTAGTAAGCAAACCACAATCCTAGCAAATGTAGGAGTTGATTGATATCATGTGACCCCTACAACTGTTACTGCTTATTGCATGCTTAGAGTGATACCATGATGATACTGTTATGTGAGTCGGGATGGTAGTGATCATTTTGATGATGGTAGAAAGGTGTTGGTGAATCTACCCTAATACAAGGTGAACGATGAGAGGCTGTGTAGGAGTACACAGTGGGTTGTCTCGTTGAACACCGCCCTAAGTCCGAGTTCTTGTGTGGTGATCCAAGATGAAGAGTACAACCACACATTGGGCTCACCGACCCCTCTCAACCTATTAACTCATCCCTTTCGATGTCCAGATGTCGCAATAGTTCAGAGTTCTGGTAGGTTTGTGGCCTGGCTGCTAAGTGAGAGAACGACTCACCCGAGATCGGCTTGTGCACCACGCACATATCACTTCGGTCCACTTCGGTAAACCGGCTGGGTTCACGATAGTGGTAGCCAACCCAAGTAGGCGGCTTTCTCGGACTAGATCGGCTATGAGGTAATAGTTGTGGTGAGCATCCTCGCCGACACTTCTTGAACGGTGTCGAGTACAAAGGCGGTAACTGATGATCATGTGTGTGTAGCGGTACACCCCTGCAGGGTTAACAAAACTATTCGAATAGCCGCGTCCGCGGTTATGGACTGCTTGGAAAGCTTAGCTTGATTATTAGAGAACTTGAACTGGATACGTCTAAAACACACCAAGATAAGTGTGAGTGCTATGGTGTGCTTTCTCGTGGGGAAGTCGAGGAAGGCACCATAGTGGTGTAATTGGTTGGAGAAAGTAGTGGACTCGTGTACGCTTCTTACCTCAAGTCTGGTACTCGTAGTTCAGGACTAGCCAAGTCAAAGCTGGCACTTCTGCAAGTGAAACCCCACCTCCCTTACCTTGATACATATGCATGAGTAGTATAGCTCCTATGTAAGTCTTGCTGAGTACGACTTTGTACTCACGTTTGCTTATTCTATGTTTTAGATGAAACCACTGACCCCGAAGGTGGCTTCTTCATCGAGCTGGACGACTGAAGATCAAGCTAGTCTAGTCCCAGTCAGACGACTGGTTCCCTCGTGGAGGGCTTGTGTTTAAATAAGGCTTCTTAAGTCATTTGTTAAACTTGTCTGTACTCAGACATACTTTGCTTCTGCTTGTGTTGTAATGTTGGATCACATGTTTGTGATCTCTGTGTGCACTCTATAAGAGTGATCAATAAAATGTATACTTTGTAGAGAATTGCAATGATACCTGCTGTTCATACAAGGCATGTGTGCTGCGTGTATGTTATAACATGCATGTCTTTGTATGGGTTTTCGAGACCTTAGTTGTGATCTGGCTGGCGGTCTTTCATACACCAAGTGGCCCTTAGATGTGCGCAGCTGGGGGCATCGCGATGCCATTGTTCGAGACTTTGTCTCGTGCACACTTTGTGGTATGATCGAGCCCGCCCTAGACCCCGACTAAGTGATCGGGCTGGAGTAAGTCTATGTAAGAGTTATGAGATAGTCGATAGTATGGTTGAGGCGACTTGACTTTGAATATGGGAGTTCATCACTCATATCCTTAGACTTGTGTGCGGACGATGAGGACTCATCTCAGTTGATCATCCGGCTTGGATGGGATGCCCCTCACGTACGATGCTTTCCGAGAACGTTCTGTGCTTGGCCTTGTCTGCTTAGACAAGTGTGTACGGTTCTCGGCTCTCCATATGACTATGTCCTAGCTGGACTTGCATACGCTAACCCCGGGTCCCGACAGACTTGGTATCAGAGCAGGACTGACTGTAGGACTAGTAGCCTTGGCCGAAGTCGAGTCTAGCTTGCTATAGTTATATAGTTACTCTGGGTATATAAGGGAACAACGTAAGGCTTCTTTTTTCTCCTTACCCCTTCGTTCTGAGTTCTGAGTCACCCTCATCTTACTCTACGGGAAGATAGGACTAGGCTCTCCTCTGTCTGACTAGAGCATCTCGTTGTTTGCTTCCTTATAGCCGTAGGAAAGTTGTGTCCGGTTTTCCTAGCATTGTTATAATGCTGATTTCTTACATCGTATTATGTAAGTGTTGTTTTTCCATGTTGGAAGAAATTGTCATTTCTTACAATTACAGCCATTATGCTGTCCGAGCCATTCCAGGTTTATCTTATAATCTGATGCATTTGCAAACTCCTTCTCTCTGTTTCATATGGCAGATCATTCCCCTCGGCAGATTGTTCGTTTGACCAGGTGCCTCGGTGTGCGTGGCCATCCCGCCACGTTGATCGAGATGATGTCCTATGTGGGATATCGATGGTATCCTGAGTACACCGTCGAGGAGCAGTTCCACGACTTCAACCAGACCCAGTTCCATTGCATTGTCCGGATCTACCCGCACCACGTTGGAGTCACTCAGCCTATCCATTTTGGATATGGCATTGGCATGACCGAGAACATTGCTGTGCAGGATGCTGCATACTCATGTATTACACTGCTGAGAGAGGAGCACACTATGCTGAGAGAAACCTCATTCCGCTATATCCCTGCTGCACTTCCAGGAGAAGAGGGATATTACACCGGACTCTACTCAGATCACTCTGCAGAGGATCTAGTACTTCAGATGACTGCTAGGTTTGCTAGTGATCGAGATCATGATGCACGCGCTCTCCGTTTTGAGCTTCACGCCACTCGTGTTCGTCTGTATCGAGCACTGACACTCTTGGCACCCTTCATGAGTGTTGGATCAGTTGAGTACGATGCTATCTACCCTGTGAGGACGCAGATGCCTTCTCGAGTTGCTTGGCCCGAGATTGGAGGCATTTTTCCACCCCATGGTCCTTTGCTTCCACCCTACGCTGGACCTAGGCCCCATCCTTGCCCAAATGTATATCAGGTTCCACAGGCCTCCGTGTTTTCCGATGGTCACCTTCATCTACCGGGATACGCGGGTAACTTTTACGAGGACTACTATGGAGATGGAGACGAGTGAGACCGCCTGTGGTCTTACTTAGTGAGGATGTAGGAGTATCTTAGTATATTGTATGCAAGGTGTTCTAAGTTCCAGAGGCTTAGATAAATAATGTATAGGAAGTCAGAGTGCCTCTGAAGGATGTATCATCTTCATCACGTTTGTATTAGCTTGGTGCTTGTACTAAAATGATGTATGGTTTATATGACAGCTTGTGAATATATGGCTTGTATGCTTTTATCACCATGTTGTCAAGATGATTAATTCCTTTGCTCTGTAATCCTTCCAGTACTTCAATACCTTGATTAGATTCTTCAATCAACTCTATTTGACTTTGGTTTTCAACCTTCAGGATGTCTCAAGGAACCCGTGGCCAGCTTGGTCGTAACCAGGGTCGTGGAAATGACCAGGAGGAAGGCAACCTTCCACCCCCACCCACGATGGCTCAGGTTCTGATGGAGGTTGAGAGGAACCGCCGAGACTCTCACCATCTGCTGGAAGTCATTGCTCGCAACACCACTCAGCAGCGCAACGAGTTGGTGTCCCTGAACGACTTCATCCGGCTTCATCCCCCGGTTTTCAGTTACTCCACCGAGCCCCTTGACGCCGATGACTGGCTTCGCAACATCGAGAGGAAGCTCCAGGCAGGCCATGTTGCTAATGGCGACAAGGTTAGCTATGCCACCTATCACCTCGAAGGTGAAGCTAGCTCTTGGTGGGATAACTTCCTGGACATGCGTCCCGTTGGACCGCCTGCATCTTGGGATGAATTCTGCACTTCCTTCTGTGAGCACCACATTCCCAAGGGTCTTATGGACCGCAAGCGTGAGGAGTTCGGCAACCTCACCCAAGGCAGAAGGACCGTTGACGAGTTTAGTCGTGAGTTCAACCGACTGGCTCGTTATGCTACTGAAGAAGTCTCCACCGACTCCAAGAAACAAGAGAGGTTCCGTCGTGGCCTCAATTCCGGACTCCGTCGTGAGCTCAACCTACATGACTTTGCCACCTTCTAGATCCTTGTCAACAAGGCCATCAAGGCAGAGGACATGAACACCCCCAACGACTTCCGCAAACACCCTAGAGACGATGGTTCATCTACTTCCGGCTCTCAGAAGCGCAAGATCTGGATCCCAAATAGTATGTTCCGCCAGAACAACCCACCGAGTCCATCCTATGTGGCGCCTCGTCCACCAACTCAGTTCCACCCAGCTCCACCAAACAACCCAGCTCCACGCACTGTCTTTGGAGCCTGTTACAAATGTGGTCAGGCAGGCCACTACTCTCGTGAGTGTCCCCAGAACCAGCTCCAGAATCAGAATGCTCCACCCCGTGCCGGAGGCAACAACAATGGTCGTGGCAAGCCACCCCAGAAGGTCTACACCGCCAAACCTGGTCCTCCCGCCACTCGTGGACGTGTGAACCAGATTGCCGCCGAAGAGACTGACGACACTACTGACGTCATTCTTGGTACGCTCCCAGTCAATTATGTTCCTACTTCCGTTCTTTTCGACCCAGGAGCATCTCATTCATTCATGTCGGAAAGTTATGCACTTCGTCATGAGCTATCTTTTGTTGAATTGTCCACCCCAATGATTATTCAAACTCCAGGGTCAAGATGGCAAACTAATAGAGTAAGCCATGGTAATCAAATTGCAATTGAGGGTTTAGTATTCCTTGCTTCACTCATAGCCCTCAAGTCTTCAGATATGATGTCATCCTTGGCATGGATTGGCTATCAAGACAGAATGCCTACCTGGATTGCAGAGGCAAATCCGTGAAACTCACCCACCCTTCAGGCAAAACCGTCAACTATACCTCACCCAGAACAAGAACCCAAGTGCATTCTTTGAATGTACTTCCCCTTCCCGAACTTGAAGATATTCCGGTGGTTCGTGACTTCCCGGATGTCTTTCCTGAAGAGCTGCCGGGCATGCCACCCGAAAGATGTGTAGAGTTTATAGTGGATCTTGTACCAGGAACCGCACCAATTTCTAGACGCCCATACAAAATGGCCCCACGTGAGTTAGCTGAGCTTAAAACCCAACTGGATTCTTTGTTGGAAAAAGGCTTCATCCACCCTAGCTCATCGCCATGGGGTTGTCCCGTTCTGTTCGTAACGAAGAAAGATGGAACAGAAAGGATGTGCGTAGACTATCGGCCGCTAAATTTAGGGGACGATAAAGAACAAGTACCCATTGCCCAGGATCAATGATCTTTATGATCAACTTGCAGGATCCTCTGTCTTCTCCAAGATGGATTTGAGATTAGGTTATCATGAAATCAAAATCCGAAACGAGGACATTCCCAAAACGGCTTTTACTACTCGTTATGGTCTTTACGAGTACACCGTCATGTCCTTTGGCTTAACCAATGCCCCCGCCACTTTCTTACGCATGATGAATTCGATCTTCATGGAGTACTTAGATAAATTTGTTGTGTGTTATCTCGATGATATTCTCATCTACTCGAAGAACGAAGAAGAACATGCCAAACACCTAAGGCTGGTATTGATGAAACTTAGAGAGCATCGCCTGTATGCTAAATTCTCCAAGTGTGAATTTTGGCTACCAGAAGTGACCTACTTAGGCCACGTGATTTCTGCAAAAGGCATTGCTGTGAATCCCGAGAGAGTTCAGGCCGTCCTTGACTGGACTCCACCTGAATCGGTTAAGCAAGTTAGGAGTTTTCTTGGCCTTGCCAGCTATTGCTGTCGCTTCGTCGAGAACTTTTCTAAAGTTACAAAGCCTCTAACTGAACTCCTCAAGAAAGATAAGAAATTCCTATGGACTCCCAAGTGCGAGGAAAACTTTCAAGAGCTAAAAAGAAGATTGACTTCTGCACCCGTACTTGCACCTCCAGACACCAAAAAGGATTTCGAGATCTATTGTGACGCATCACGACAAGGGTTAGGATGCATACTTCTGCAAGATCGACATGTGGTAGCTTATGCTTCACGCCAGTTGCGGCCACATGAAGAGAACTATCGTACCCATGACCTTGAACTCGCTGCCGTAGTTCATGCCCTAACAACTTGGCGACATTACCTCCTTGGTAATCGTTGTGAGATCTATTCCGACCACCAAAGCCTCAAATACATTTTCACCCAGCCAGATCTTAATCTCAGGCAAAGACGCTGGATTGAGTTGATAAAAGATTACGACGTAGGAATTTCTTACACCCCAGGAAAGGCCAACGTCATGGCTGATGCACTAAGTCGTAAGTTGTATTGTAACAACCTCATGTTACAACAGTATCAACCACTTCTTCATGAGGAATTTCGCAAGCTTAACCCGTAGATTGTTCCTCATGGCTATCTTTCTACCTTGGTGGCGGAACCAACTCTTGAGGATCAAATCATAGTTGCCCAAAGGCGTGCACGAGGTGTTCGCCTGATCAAGGAGAACATTGCTAGCGGAGTTTCTTAGTGTTTCTCCACAGATAGCAAAGGAACGGTATTCTTTGAAAATCGTTTGGTAGTACCTAAGAATAGGGAACTAAGGCAACTCATCCTCAAGGAAGCCCATGACACACCCCTCTCGATTCATCCCGGTAGCACAAAAATATACCGAGATCTACGCCAGAGATTTTGGTGGACCAGGATGAAGAGAGACATTGCTCAATTTGTTGCCGAATGTGATGTTTGTCGTCGCATTAAGGAAGAACATCAAAGACCTGCTGGTACACTTCAAACTTTGCCTATTCCAGAGTGGAAATGGGAAAAGTCGGTATGGACTTCATCACCGGCTTTCCAAAAACCCAGAAAGGAAATAATGCGATCTTCTTTGTCATAGATAGGCTTTCCAAAGTTTCTCACTTCCTTTCAGTTCGCGAATCTATAACTGCTAGCCAGTTAGCGGACTTGTACGTTTCTAGAATTGTATCCCTTCACGGTGTTCCTTTGGAAATCAACTCTGATCGTGGTAGCCTTTTCACCTCTAGATTCTGGGGAAGCTTTCAGAATGCTATGGGAACTCATCTCTCCTTTAGTACAGCTTTCCATCCTCAGTCTAGCGGTCAAGTCGAAAGGGTTAACCAAATTCTTGAAGACATGCTCAGAGCTTGTGTTATATCATTCGGAAAGAATTGGGAGAAATCTCTGCCCTTCGCTGAATTTGCTTATAACAATAGTTTTCAATCTAGTCTGAACATGGCTCCTTTTGAACTACTTTATGGACGACGATGTCGAACACCTTTAAACTGGTCAGAAACCGGTGAGAGACAATTCTTTGGACCGGAGATGATCAAGGAAGCAGAAGAGAAAGTTCGCATTGTTCATGATCAATTGAAAGCAGCCCAGTCTCGTCAGAAAAGCTACTATGATCGTCATCATAGGCAAGAAAGCTACAATCTGGATGAGAAGGCTTACCTTCGGGTTACTCCTCTGAAGGGAACCCAACGTTTCAGTATCAAAGGCAAGTTGGCCCCACGTTACATCGGACCTTTCCGCATCCTTGCCAAACGTGGAGAAGTTGCCTACCAACTTGAACTACCCCCGCACCTTTCCTGAGTACATGATGTATTCCATGTGTCCCAACTCAGGCGTTGCTTCAAGGACCCCATCCGCGAAGTCGACCATGAAACGCTTGATCTCCAAGATGACCTTTCTTATCGAGAATACCCCGTTCGTATTCTTGATTCCGCAGAGCGTGTCACTCGTCGTCAGAGGATTAAGTTTCTGAAAGTGCAATGGTCACACCACTCTGAGAGAGAAGCTACGTGGGAAAGAGAAGACCGTCTCAGTGCCGAGTACCCCACCTTCCTCCCGCAGACTTCTGAATCTCGGGACGAGATTCTGTTGAGTGGGGGCGATTTGTCAGAACCCTCTGTTAGGTAATGTGCTAGGGTTAGAAAGTCCCTTGCATCATGATAAAAATTTCAAAAGAAATCTTTGAAATCAAAATCAAAAGAAAAATGGGAGAAGGAACCCCCCCAGATGAATTAATTCAAAAGGCCAGATAAAAATCTTTTCCAAAAATTCATGTTAGATTTTTGAAAAATCTTATAAATGAGTGTGATCACATATCAAGTGATGTGGGACCCACCCCATGCTCATGGATTTTTCAAATATTCAAACAGTGCCTTGGAATTAATGAAAAACCCCTATTTGAATTTGAATTCAAATATTTTGAATTTCAAAAATGTTCAAACTCTGGATATGACTAGCTACTGGTCATGTAATGCCATATAAAAGATTTGAGCATTTAGCACAGCAAAACAAAAGACAGAAAAGAAAACAGAAAAGAAAAAGGGAAAAGGGCTTACCTCTAATCTGGCCCAACTTGTCACCCCCGGCCCAAGCCCACCTCCCGCTCCCTTGTCGTCTTCCCCAGGCCAGCACGCAGGGAGCTGCGTGGCGACCATGCCGTGGCCGCCGACGAGCCCCTGGCCACCTCCTGCTTCCTCCCGTCCACATAGTCGCGCCTGGAGACGCCCAGAAGCCCCCCCCGTTCCATTCCCCCTCTCCACGAACACCCCCTTCTCCCTCGCCCGATTTTGTCGCCGCCCGAGGACTCGCCGGAACTCGCCACCGTGGAAGACGCGGCCGACGTGCGCTAGGGCCCAGGAGAGCTTGTCCATCAGCTTCACCACCGTCGACTTCGTCGCCATGCAAGGAATCAAGATCCCGGAGCCCTCCTAGTCGTCGGAATCGTCACCGAGAGCTCGCCGGATCCGCCGCTCGTCGCCGTTCAATACTCCGTCTACGTTTCCTCCCCGACTCCGTCGACTACCTCGTCGTGTTCCCTTTAGCCTGGTGAGCGTTTCCCCTCAAGCCACGTCTTCCTTCTCCTCCTCTAGCTCGAGCTGCCATGGACGCCGCAGTACCGAGCCGCCGTGCTCGTCGTCGACGAGACTACGCTACGCAATCGACCCTGTCACCTTGTCCATCGCGTTCCCCGTGCTCCACTGCTCCGAACGCAACCATCCCCGCCCCAAATGACGTTCCGTAGCGAGGTTGGCCTCCAGCCAGTAGCGCCGCCGCCGCAAAGCTCGACGCCGGCATGCGTGCAGGGCCTCCCAGGCTCCCCTTTCGGTCTCAATCGACGCGCGACACCGAGAGCTTCGTCTCAGTGGTCGAAGCGCGCGTTTTGGGCCACGGGAGCGCCGTCCCCGCGGACACCGCCGCCTCGGGTGGTCGTCGGAGACACGTCGCCGGCGAGGCTGACGTGTCCGGCATGGTTAGCCGCTAATGACCGCCCCCAGCCTATGACATGTGGGCCCAACCCCCTGGTTAATCCCTGGATTAAGTTTAAAACGTTTTAAATCGATTTAATTAACACAATGACACTTACAGGTGGGACCCCCTTGTCAGTGGCCCCCTGACGCCAGCATGAGGTCATGTTGATGCAGTAAATGAATTTCCAGAAAATTAGAAATGATTTAAAGAAAATTCCAGAAAATCCAGAAATTAGCCAAAACTTTGGATATTCATAGAAAATTCATATCAACTCCAAATTGGACAAATAATATATGAAAAATGATCAGGAGAAAATAAGCTATCCAAAAATACAACTTTCAACTATGTTTGAGTTGAATTTAAATTGGGACCAGTAGCATTTGTCATTTGATTTAATTGGAATTTATTCAAATAAAATTCAAATGCTTTTGCAACTTGGACCATGGCAACATGCTACATTTCAACCACACATCTGAGGCATATCATACACATTTCAAAATGTTTAAACTTGATCAAACAATGTTACATGTAACTTGGCTAAATTTGAATTCAAATCGGAGTTTGAATTTGCAATTCAATTTGCAATATACTCCATTTAAATGGAATTGCTTCACACATCAAAGCATATACATCAAGTTTCAACCTTCCATCATGTGATTGTGCATTGTATTTACTTTGCTACCTTGTTTGTTGTTTGTCGAGTAGAGGTGGAACCGGAGCAGGAGGCTGCCCACTTCGTTGCAGACCCAGAAACCGAACCTCGTCAGCAAGGCAAGAAAACCCTCCATTGATCATGTCGATAAAATCCCACTTCCCTCTCATGTCTCGCTTATGCATTGCATAGGATGATTACCATGATGCGTTTCTACCGCATAGATGAACCCATTCCTTTGCATGACCTATCATTTTGTCACAGTAGTAAGCAAACCACAATCCTAGCAAATGTAGGAGTTGATTGATATCATGTGACCCCTACAACTGTTACTGCTTATTGCATGCTTAGAGTGATACCATGATGATACTGTTATGTGAGTCGGGATGGTAGTGATCATTTTGATGATGGTAGAAAGGTGTTGGTGAATCTACCCTAATATAAGGTGAACGATGAGAGGCTGTGTAGGAGTACACAGTGGGTTGTCTTGTTGACCACCGCCCTAAGTCCGAGTTCTTGTGTGGTGATCCAAGATGAAGAGTACAACCACACATTGGGCTCACTGACCCCTCTCAACCTATTAACTCATCCCTTTCGATGTCTAGATGTCGCAATAGTTCGGAGTTCTGGTAGGTTTGTGGCCTGGCTACTAAGTGAGAGAACGGCTCACCCGAGACCGGCTTATGCACCACGCACACATCACTTGGGTCCACTTCGGTAAACCGGCCGGGTTCACGATAGTGGTAGCCAACCCAAGTAGGCGGCTTTCTCGGACTAGATCGGCTATGAGGTAACAGTTGTGGTGAGCATCCTCGCCGACACTTCTTGAACGGTGTCGAGTACAAAGGCGGTAACTAATGATCATGTGTGTGTAGCGGTACACCCCTGCAAGGTTAATAAAACTATTCGAATAGCCGCGTCCACGGTTATGGACTGCTTGGAAAGCTTAGCTTGATTATTAGACAACTTGAACTGGATACTTCTAAAGCACACCTAGATAAGTGTGAGTGCGATGGCGTGCTTTCTCGTGGGGAAGTCGAGGAAGGCACCATAGTGGCGTAATTGGTTGGAGAAAGTAGTGGAATCGTGTACGCTTCTTACCTCAAGTCTGGTACTCGTAGTTCAGGACTAGCCAAGTCAAAGCTGGCACTTCTGCAAGTGAAACCCCACCTCCCTTACCTTGATACATATGCATGAGTAATATAGCTCCTATGTAAGTCTTGCTGAGTACGACTTTGTACTCACGTTTGCTTATTCTATGTTTTAGATGAAACCACTGACCCCGAAGGTGACTTCTTCATCGAGCTAGACGACTGAAGATCAAGCTAGTCTAGTCCCAGTCAGACGACTGGTTCCCTCGTGGAGGGCTTGTGTTTAAATAAGGCTTCTTAAGTCATTTGTTAAACTTGTCTGTACTCAGACATACTTTGCTTCTGCTTGTGTTGTAATGTTGGATCACATGTTTGTGATCTCTATGTGCACTCTATAAGAGTTATCAATAAAATGTATAATTTGTAGAGAATTGCAATGATACTTGCTGTTCATACAAGGCATGTGTGCTGCGTGTATGTTATAACATGCATGTCTTTGTATGGGTTTTCGAGACCTTAGTTGTGATCTGGCTGGCGGTCTTTCATACATCAAGTGGCCCTTAGATGTGCGCAGCTTGGGGCATCACGATGCGATTGTTCGAGACTCTGTCTCGTGCACACTTTGTGGTATGATCGAGCCCGCCCTAGACCCCGACTAAGTGATCGGGCTGGAGTAAGTCTATGTAAGAGTTATGAGATAGTCGATAGTATGGTTGAGGCGACTTGTCTTTGAATATGGGAGTTCATCACTCATATCCTTAGACTTGTGTGCGGACGATGAGGACTCATCTCAGTTGATCATCCGGCCTGGATGGGATGCCCCTCACGTACGATGCTTTCTGAGAACGTTCTGTGCTTGGCCTTGTCTGCTTAGACAAGTGGGTACGGTTCTCGGCTCTCCATATGACTATGTCCTAGCTGGACTTGCATACGCTAACCCCGGGTCTCGACAGACTTGGTATCAGAGCAGGACTGACTGTAGGACTAGTAGCCTTGGCCGAAGTCGAGTCTAGCTTGCTATAGTTATATAGTTACTCTGGGTATATAAGGGAAGAACGTAAGGCTTCTTTTTTCTCCTTACCCCTTCGTTCTGAGTTCTGAGTCACCCTCATCTTGCTCTACGGGAAGATAGGACTAGGCTCTCCTCTGTCTGACTAGAACATCTCGTTGTTTGCTTCCTTATAGCCGTAGGAAAGTTGTGTCTGGTTTTCCTAGCATTGTTATAATGCTGATTTCTTACATCGTATTATGTAAGTGCTGTTTTTCCATGTTGGAAGAAATTGTCATTTCTTACAATTACAGCCGTTATGCTGTCCAAGTCATTCCAGGTTTATCTTATAATCTGATGCATTTGCAAACTCCTTCTCTCTGTTTCAGATGGCAGATCTTCCCCCACGGCAGATTGTTCGTTTGACCAGGTGCCTCGGTGTGCGTGGCCATCCCGCCACGTTGATCGAGATGATGTCCTATGTGGGATATTGATGGTATCCTGAGTACACCGTCGAGGAGCAGTTCCACGACTTCAACCAGACCCAGTTCCATTGCATTGTCCGGATCTACCCGCACCACGTTGGAGTAACTCAGCCTATCCATTTTGGACATGGCATTGGCATGACCGAGAACATGGCTGTGCAGGATGCTGCATACTCATGTATTAAACTGCTGAGAGAGGAGCACACTATGCTGAGAGAAACCTCATTCCGCTATATCCCTGCTGCACTTCCAGGAGAAGAGGGATATTACACCTGACTCTACTCAGATCACTCTATAGAGGATCCAGTACTTCAGATGAGTGCTAGGTTTGCTAGTGATCGAGATCGTGATGCACGCACTCTCCGTTTTGAGCTTCACGCCACTCGTGTTCATCTGTATTGAGCACTGACACTCTTGGCACCCTTCGTGAGTGTTGGATCAGTTGAGTACGATGCTATCTACCCTGTGAGGACGCAGATGCCTTCTCGAGTTGCTTGGCCCGAGATTGGAGGCATTTTTCCACCCCATGGTCCTTTGCTTCCACCCTACGCTGGACCTAGGCCCCATCCTTGCCCAAATGTATATCAGGGTCCACAGGCCTCCGTGTTTTCCGATGGTCACCTTCAGCTACCGGGATACGCTGGTAACTTTTACGAGGACTACTATGGAGATGGAGATGAGTGAGACCGCCTGTGGTCTTACTTAGTGAGGATGTAGTAGTATCTTAGTATATTGTACGCAAGGTGTTCTAAGTTCCAGAGGCTTAGATAAATAATGTATAGGAAGTCAGAGTGCCTCTGAAGGATGTATCATCTTCATCACGTTTGTATTAGCTTGGTGCTTGTACTAAAACGATGTATGGTTTGTATGACAGCTTGTGAATATATGGCTTGTATGCTTTTATCACCATGTTGTCAAGATGATTACTTCCTTTGCTCTGTAATCCTTCCAGTGCTTCAATACCTTGATTAGATTCTTCAATCAACTCTGTTTTACTTTGGTTTTCAACCTTCAGGATGTCTCAAGGAACCCGTGGCCAGCTTGGTCGTAACCAGGGTCGTGGAAATGACCAGGAGGAAGGCAACCTTCCACCCCCACCCACGATGGCTCAGGTTCTGATGGAGGTTGAGAGGAACCGCCGAGACTCTCACCATCTGCTGGAAGTCATCTGCCAGATCGGCCTGCCGCTGATGCTGCTCAGCCTGGGGCTTCTCCAGCCCAGGCCACTACCGCCGACCCAACTCCTGCCGCTGGCTCGGAGAGTGCTCCTGCTACCTCCGCCGAACCAACTGCTTCTCCATCCGCTACTCCACAGGTCAATTTCCCACTTGGAACTCATACCGTCGCCGGATCCAGTGCTTCCACAGCACCGTCCTCTGGTGCCCTTGTGCGCCAACCGCCAGCTCGTGCTAGCCGACCGGTTCCGCGAGGCGTACCTTGGTGTTTCCGACGTCTCCCCCGTCCGACCTGCTGCCGACTCAGCCACTCCTCCGCCTCCTGGATCCGAGGAGCAACTTCCGTCCCACCTCTTGGGATGTTTGGGTGGGCGTGCCACTGATATCAGACGCTTTGCTGATGGGGCCTTGGGCCAAATCCTTGCCTCCGAACACTCTACTACTGTAAGCTTTCTTTTCGGTGGGGGCGCGCCTAGTGCACCCACTGGGTGTAGTCCCCGAGATTCGGGCCGATTGCTTGCAATCTGTCCGGATCTTAATTTCTTTTCACTGCTTTGTGATTTTGCTTAGATCTGACATGCCAATTTTTCAGGCCATCAGTGACAGACGTCAGGCTGTGTTTGAAGAACTCCTGGCCGCTTATTCAGCGGGCCATAAATCCATTGCTGCCTTGAAGAAAAACGCTGACACCCAAGCTGCCAAGATTCAAGAACTGACAGGTATACTTTTGCTTATCCTCTTTTGTTTTCTCCCGGTTGATACTATGCTCTCACTCTATTGCAACTTGTAGCTGCTGCCATTTGCTCCTCCGAGCTGGAGGCCGCTCAGAAGAGAATCGTCGAGCTGGAGAACCAGCTTGGTGAGAAGAATAGCCAGCTCGGCCATGCCGAACAAGAACGCCAGCGCCTAGCTGCTGTTGAGACCAAGCTGCAAGC
Source organism: Bromus sterilis (assembly GCA_950022295.1). NCBI lineage: Eukaryota > Viridiplantae > Streptophyta > Magnoliopsida > Poales > Poaceae > Bromus > Bromus sterilis. The sequence goes on along the minus strand of OX465595.1, from coordinate 41,723,863 downwards.
CACGCTTCAAAAGGCTACCAAAGATCTTGCTACCGGCAGAACTGCCCATGAACAAGAACTGCAAAGGCTTGTCGACGCTCGTTACGAGGTGGAGGGCCAGCTGCTCAAAGAGAAAGATCTTGCTGTCAAGCGCGCTGAGGACATGGACGTCCAACACCAGACAGAGATCCAACGTGCACAGGCTGGTGTTGACCTTGCCCTTTCCTGCCTCCACCGAGTGGATCTTGCCCTTGCAGGTAATTTCTATTTTGTTGTACTCAGATCTGATCTTGCTGTTCTCCGAACTAAACTTTTTCTCTGATTGCTCTTGCCAGATGCCTGGCCTAATTCCACTACTGCCGTTGATGAAGCTGTCGCCGCAGCCCGCCGAGTGCGGGGTGTGGTACTTGCTGCCGACGCCGGCTGGGATGCCGAGGACTTCGTAGTTGCTCTGGATGCCAGGATCCCCCATGTGAAAGGTGCCCTGTGCACTTACAAAACTGGTATCCAGAAGATGAACGACAAGCTATTCAAGGGCAAGCAGAAAGCCATTGATTTTGATAAACATGAGGATGTTGCTCGGAGTTTTAAGGCTGTGTCTCGCCAGGTTAATAATATGCTTGATTCTGCCTTCCGGTCTGGAGTACAGGCCGCCCTCTCTATTGTAAAAAGCTGGTACCCCGGCATTGACTTGAAGCTGATGAATGCTCTGCGGGAGGGATCGGAAGAATCCATTGGCGAGCTCTGGACCCAAATATGCCAAATTGCCCAGGAACTCGCAAATGGCATGGATCTCCTGGAGGTTACTCCTTATGTTGACTCTGCTGGCCAGTCGACTGGAGTTGCCTCCTTCAGCGACCTTCTGTATACTACAAGTGAAGATAAAGCAACTCAGTCCCGACCTGCTCGTCACACCGGCAGCGGGAACTCCCACTCCTCGGACTCTGCGGATGATGATGCTGAGGAAGAAAGCGAAGGTTCCTCCGACGGGCACTCGGTGAGCGCCGCCCACGACCCCTCACGTGATCAAGCCAAGACTACCGCCTCTTCTGCTCCGGGGGGTGCCACCAGCACGGCCCCAACTGCTTCAACTCCGACTGCTCCACCCACGCCGGATGCGCCGGCCGCTCCGGATGCGACGGCTGCTAAAGCTCGGCACGCCGTTTCAGTTTCCTGCTTTTGCTTGACAAACAGTTAAATCTCAAGTGCGCCCGTCGAGGGCCACTTTCATGAAATGAAAATCATTCGGCCAATCGGCCCTATCTGCTTGTGAACTTGCTTTTGCTTAGATAATTATGGCACTCTTCCTTTGCGTTTTTCAACCGATTGCCTTTTTCTTTGCCATTTTTTCTCTCTTGGTCGATACTCTCGCCAACCTTACAGCCGACCTGCGGTCTGTGGTCGGATCGGAGAATAGACCTCAAAAGAATTTTTGACAAGTACTTCCAGTGTCAGAACCCCAACTAGGGTAAGTGCTAGGGTTGTTTGATCCCTTTGCATCATGTAAAAATTCAAATGAAATCCAAAAATTGGGAAGAGAAAACCCTGAGAAATTATTTCAAATGGCCAGATAAAAATCTTTTTCCAAAAATCATTTGAATAGTTGGAAAATTCCTATAAATGATGCTGATCATTTTAAAAATCATTTGAGGCGGCCCAGCCGAAAGGAGCAGGGTCGTCTTCTCCACCAGGCCAGGCAGGCAGGCTGCTCGCCGGCGGCCACCGCATGGCTACCAGGCAGCTACCTGGCTGCCTCCCTGCCTTACCTGGCGACGTGGAGACGCCTGGAAGCCGCCCACCCCTTCTCCCCCTCCCCTGGTTCTTCCCCTCTCCCTCTTTCGCCAGTTCCAACGCGCAACCGAGAGACGCCGTCGCCGCCGTCAAGCTTCCACGCGGCCACCGAACTCCTTCCAGCGAGCCAAGATGTATGGGAGGTTCCCCGACAACAACCCGTTCGAGTGGCGCTTCTAATTTGGAGCTAGGAGCACCAGCAAAGACGATAGCTTCGCCGAGCCGCCGCGGCCACCGTGCGCTCCGGCGACGAATTGAGCTCCGTACGCTTCTTCTCCGGCGCCGCCGTGCCTCTCTTCGTGTTCAGGTGAGCACTGCGAGCCGGTTTCCCCTCTCCGTTCTCCTCCCTGTGCTCTCCGTGTCGTCTTCGCCATGTCCAGCAGCTCCGGCCGCCGCGTTCCTCAACGCCGGCGAGGCTCCGGTGCCCCCGAGGCCTTCCCGTGGCCGCGAGGCGACGCAGCCGAGGTTGGGGAGTAGCCCCATGCCTTCCCCATGCCAAATCGTGGCCGGGAAGCCCACCCCTGCGAGGCGCCGCCGTGGCCGTGGTCACCGGCGGTTAGGCTTAATCCACCCTTAACCCCCCCTTAAGCCTATGACAGGTGGGCCCTGCCCCCTTAAACTGTCTGGTTAAGTTAATTAACCAAGGGATTAACCCACTGAGGCTGACACCCTGGCCCCACCAGTCAGACCCCCCCACGTTATGCTGATGTCAGCATGATGCAGTAAATCTTTTCCAGAATTAAAACTATTCCAGAGAAATTACAGAAATTCCAGAAAATACCCAAAACTTCAATAAATCATAGAAAATTCATATTAACTCCAAATTGGACAAATAATATGTCTAAAATTATCAGAAAAATACAAGGATTATGAATATGCAACTTGTTTCTACGTTTGACCATTTTAAAATGGGTGAACAGTAGCAAACATGCATATGGATCCTTTTTAAATTCAAATTTGGAGTGAATTTGCAAATGATTTTGCAACACACTTCTTTTAGATGGATTCATACACACATCAGAGGCTTTACCTCACCTTTACAACATCACTTCATGATCAACCTTTTCAAATGAACTTCATGCATTCAAATGCATTTGAAATTCATCGATAAATCAAATGGAGTTTGAATTTGCATTTCAAATGCAATATACTCCTTTTAAATGGAATGCTCAACACATCAGTACCTTGAACATCACCATTACAATCTTATTCATATGATTGTGCATTGTACATTATGTTGATCCTATGATTGTCATGTTGCTGATAGAAGTGGAGCCGGAACCCGAAGCCACCCCCTTCGTTGAAGACATCGTAACGAACCTCGTCAACAAGGCAAGCAAACCCCATTGATCATGTCTGTAAAATCCCAATTCCCTATTAGTCTCGCTTATGCATGTTTAGGAGATCACCTTGTATCGATTCTACCACATACTTGAAACCATATCCTTTGCATGACCTACCATCTTGTCACAGTAGTAAGCAAACCACAATCCTAGCTGACATAGGAGTTGATTGATATCATGTGGCCCCTGCAACTGTTACAGCTTATTTGCATGCTTAGTGTTACAGTGAGGTTGCTTTTGATGTGAGTCGGGATGATGGTGAACATGTTGTCGATGAAAGTGAAACTGTGTTGGTGAATCCACCCTAATACAAGGTGAACGATGAGAGTCTGTGTAGGAGTACATAGTGGATTGTCTCGTTGAACACCGCCTTAAGCACCGAGTTCTTGTATGGTAATCCAAGACAAAGAGTACAACCACACATTGGGCTCACTGACCCCTCTCGGCCTAGTACCTTGATCTGTGTCGACGTCCAGGAGTCACATTAGTTCAGGCTTTCCATTTGGCATCTGCATAGAAAAAGAATGAAGGAATGGTTGCATCATATAGATATGTGAGTGCACCTGTGAGGCAGGAAAACCATCTGCTAGAGGTGGCGTCTCGGTCACTTGCATTGTTTGAGTCCGTTTCGTTGATCCGGCCGGGCTCTCGAGCGGAGGCAAACTCAGATAGTCGACTCCTGGAATAGACCGGTTGTGAGCGAAGTGTCGTGGTGAACATCCTCGCTGTCACCTCTTGAACGGTGGCGAGACCTGGCGGTAACCGATGGTCATGTGTGTGTAGCTTACACCCTTGCAAGGTTAACAAAACTATTCGAATAGCCGCGACCGCGGTTATGGACTACTTGGAACCTGTACCTGATTATTAGACAACTTGAATGGATACTTCTAAAACTCGCAAGATAAGCGTGAGTGCTATGGTGTGCTTCTCGTGGGGAAGTCGAGGAAGTAACCATAGTGGTGTATTGGTTGGAGACTTGGTAGTGGACTCGTGTACGCTTCTTACCTCAAGTCTGGTACTCGTAGTTCAGGACTAGCCAAGTCAAAGCTAGCACTTCTGCAAGTGAAACCCCACCTCCTTTACCTTGATACTTGAGCATGAGTAGTATAGATCTGATGTAAGTCTTGCTGAGTACGACTTTGTACTCACGTTTGCTTATTCTATGTTTTAGATGAGAAACCGGACCCCGATGGAGTCACCTTCGTGAAGCTTGACGTTGACCTTGGTAGTATAGTCCCAGACAACAGTCTGGTCCCTCGTGGAAGGGCATGTATGTTTACAAGGCTTCTCTAAGCCATTTGTTAAACTTGTCTGTACTCAGACCTAATTTGCTTCCGTTGTATGATGTAATATTGATCACAGACATGTGATCTTTGTATGCTCTATGTGCATATCAATAAAGAGTACTTGTAGAGTTATGTGATGATACCTGCTGTTCATACTAGACATGTGTGATGCGTGTATGATTATAACATGCATGTATTAGTATGGGTTTTCGAGACCTTAGTTGTGATCTGGCTGGCGGTCTTTTATACACCAAGTGGCCCTTAGATGTGCACAGCTTGGGGCATCGCGATGCGATTGCTCGTGGCTCTGCCACATGCACACTTTGTTGTATGATCGAGCCCGACCTAGACCCCGACTAAGTGATCTGGCTGGAGTAAGTCTATGTGAGAGTTAGGATCCAATCGACAACATGGTTGAGGCGACTTGTCTATGAATATGGGATTCACCACCCATAAGCATTTAGACTTGTGTGCGAACGTTGAGGACCCATCTCAGTTGATCATCCGGCCTGGATGGGATGCCCCTCACGTTTGATGCTTTCCGAGAGTGTTCTGTGCTTGGCCTTGTCTGCTTAGACAAGTGGGTACAGCTCTCGGCTCTCCATGTGATTGTATCGTGACTGGAATTACATACGCCTATTCCGGGTCCCGACAGACTTGGTATCAGAGCAGGACTGTCTGTAGGATTATTCAACCCTTGGTTGAAGTCGAGTCTAGCACTCTATAGTTATATAGTTACTTGGGTATATAAGGGAACAACGTAAGGCTTCTTTTTCTCCTTACCCTCATCGATCTGAGTTCTGGGTCACCCTTACCTTTTCTACGGGATGATAGGACTAGGCTCATCTATGTCTGACTAGAACATCTCGTTGTTTGCCTCCTTGTAGCCGTAGGACAGTTGTGGTCGTCCAGACTCATCGTTCTGTTGAGTTCCTTGAAGAAGTTCTGTCCAATTTCTTCGAGGTTGTTTCATTTTCCATCCCGGTGTAGCCGTTATGCTGCCCGATTTATCCCGTGATTCTATGAATATTTGCCTTTGCATTACAATCTTTTCCTCCTAGTTATGTCCTCTTGTCTTTGATTCCATCATACAACCTGTTCTGATTGTTGATTTTTATCACACAGGATGTCAGGTGGAACTCGTAGTGCTGTTCGTCGGAATCGAGACCGTGTTCGGAATCGAAATGATGATGAACCTCTACCACCGCCTTCTGCGGCGGAAATCATGATGGAAGCTGAGAAGAATCGACGTGATCAAACACGCCTTCTGGAGCTCATCGAGCAGAATACCTCACGTCATCGCAATGTGGTTGTGAGCATTCAGGACTTCATCCTCCTCAAGCCACCGGTATTCCGATGTTCTTCTGAGCCCCTTGAAGCTGATGATTGGCTCCGTTCCATCGAGCGTAAGCTTGATACTGCACATGTTGCTCCCGATGATCGAGTTATATTCGCGGCATACTTTCTGGAAGGTGCTGCTGCTGAATGGTGGGAGAACTATGTTGCGATGCAGCCTGATGGTCACCTAGTGACTTGGCATGAGTTCCGTGTTGCCTTTCGAGGGTACCACCTTCTAGATGAACTGATGGAGCGCAAGAAGGAAGAGTTCTGCAATCTGACTCAAGGAGAGATGTCCATCCATGAGTATGTGAGAGAGTTCAACCGTCTTGCTCGGTATGCCCAAGATGAGATCACCACCGATGCCAGAAAGCAGGCAAGGTTCCGTAAGGGACTTAGCCCCATCCTTCATCATGATCTCAACCTCATCGAATTTTCCACCTTTGAGGATTTAGTTAACAGATCCTTCAGAGCTGAGCATGGCAATGAAATTTTCGAGGAGTCTCGCAAGCATGCTCTTGAGCTTGCTCCTTCTTCAAGTTCATCCCCTCAGAAACGCCGAATTTGGATTCCAACCCGTGCATACCTCAAAACCTTCTTCAGAGTCCACCACCAAATATATGCCATCCACCTCAACACGTTATTCCACCCCGGAATGATGGTGTGCATCCAAGTAATCCCACTCCTAGCAATTCAGACAGGGTATGCTTTAAGTGTGGTCTTCCAGGCCATTAGTATCGTCAATGCCCTCAGGTCTTGATGGCACCACGTCATTCTCGACCTAAGCCTCCAAAGAAACCAACCACCAAGACCTTCCCAGCAAAGCCTTCCTCCACTAGTAGTGGTTGTGTGAACCAAATCTCCGTTGAGGAAACCACTGCTGCTTCTGACGTCATTCTTGGCACACTCCCAGTCAATCATGTCCCCGCCTCCGTTCTTTTCGATCCAGGAGATTCTCATTCATTCATGTCGGAGAGTTATGCACTTCGTCATGAGTTTCCTTTTGAAGAAATGTTTTCTCCAATGATCATTCAAATTCCTGGTTCAAAGTGGCAAACTAATAGAGTAAGCCATGTCAATCAAATTGCAATTGAGGGTTTAGTATTCCTTGCTTCTCTTATAGCCCTCAAGTCTTCGGACATTGATGTCGTCCTAGGCATGGATTGGTTATCAAGGCAGAATGCTTTCCTTGATTGTAAAGCCAAGTCAGTTAAACTCACCCATCCTTCAGGCCAGACCATTGACTACACATCAACCAGCTCTAGAATCCAGATGCATACTTTGAATGTGCTTCCCCTTCCCGACGTTGGAGATATTCCGGTGGTTCGTGACTTCCCGGATGTCTTTCCTGAAGAGCTGTCGGGCATGCCACCCGACAGGTGTGTAGAATTCATAGTGGATCTTATACCAGGCACAACCCCAATTTCCAGACGTCCATATAGAATGGCCCCACATGAGTTAGCTGAGCTAAAAACCCAACTTGATGCTTCGTTGGCAAAAGGCTTCATCCGCCCTAGCTCATCGCCATGGGGTTGCCCCGTTCTGTTCGTGACGAAGAAAGATGGAACAGAAAGGATGTGCGTAGACTATCGTCCGCTAAATCTAGCGACGATAAAGAACAAGTACCCATTGCCCAGGATCAATGATCTTTATGATCAACTTGCAGGATCCTCTGTCTTCTCCAAGATGGATTTGAGATTAGGCTATCATCAAATCAAAATCCGAAACGAGGACATTCCAAAAACGGCTTTCACTACTCGTTATGGTATTTACGAGTATACCGTCATGTCCTTCGGTTTAACGAATGCCCCCGCCACATTCTCGCGCTTGATGAATTCGATCTTCATGGAGTACCTAGATAAATTTGTTGTGGTTTATCTTGATGACATTCTCATCTACTCGAAGAACGAAGAAGAGCACGCAGAACATCTTAGGTTGGTATTGATGAAACTTAGAGAGCATCGCCTTTATGCCAAGTTCTCCAAGTGTGAATTTTGGCTACCAGAAGTGACCTACTTAGGCCACGTGATTTCTGCGAAAGGTGTTGCAGTCAATCCCGAGAGAGTTCAGGCCGTCCTTGACTGGACTCCACCTGAATCGGTTAAGCAAGTTAGGAGTTTTCTCGGCTTAGCAAGCTATTGCCGTCGCTTCGTCGAGAACTTTTCTAAAGTTGCAAAGCCTCTGACTGACCTCCTCAAGAAAGATAAGAAATTCCTATGGACTTCCGAGTGCGAGGAAAGCTTTCAAGAGCTAAAAATAAGATTGACTTCTGCACCCGTACTTGCACCTCCAGACACCAAAAGGGATTTCGAGATCTATTGTGATGCTTCACGGCAAGGGTTAGGATGCATACTTATGCAACATCGACATGTGGTAGCTTATGCTTCACGCCAGTTGCGGCCACATGAAGAGAACTATCCTACCCATGATCTTGAACTCGCTGCCGTAGTTCATGCCCTGAAGTCTTGGCGACATTACCTCCTTGGTAATCGCTGTGAGATCTATTCCGACCACCAAAGCCTCAAATACATATTCACCCAGCCAGATCTTAATCTCAGGCAAAGACGCTGGATTGAGTTGATAAAAGATTATGACTTAGGAATTTCTTACACCCCAGGCAAAGCCAATGTCATGGCTGATGCACTAAGTCGTAAGTCGTATTGTAACAACCTCATGTTACAACAGTATCAACCACTTCTTCATGAGGAATTTCGAAAGCTTAATCTCGAGATTGTTCCTCGTGGATCTCTTTTCAGCTTGGTGGCGAAACCAACCCTTGAGGATCAAATCGTAGTTGCCCAAAGGCGTGCACGAGGTGTTCGCCGGATCAAGGAGAACATTGCTAGCAGAGTTGCTAAATGTTTCTCCACAGATATTAAAGGAACGGTATTCTTTGAAAATCGTTTGGTAGTACCTAAGAATAAGGATCTAAGGCAACTCATCCTCAAAGAAGCCCATGACACACCCCTCTCAATTCATCCCGGTAGCACAAAAATGTACCGAGATCTACGCCAGAGATTTTGGTGGACTAGGATGAAGAGAGACATTGCTCGATTTGTTGCCGAATGTGATGTTTGTCGTCGCATTAAGGCAGAACACCAAAGACCTACTGGTACACTTCAACCTTTGCCTATTCCCGAGTGGAAATGGGACAAAGTCGGTATGGACTTCATCACCGGTTTTCCAAAAACCCAGAAAGGAAATGATGCCATCTTCGTGGTCATTGATAGGCTTTCTAAAGTTGCTCACTTCCTTCCAGTTCGCGAGTCTATAACTGCTAGCCAGTTAGCGGACTTGTATATATCTAGAATTGTGTCTCTTCACGGTGTTCCTTTGGTGATCAATTCTGATCGTGGTAGCCTTTTCACCTCTAGATTTTGGGGAAGCTTCCAACACGCTATGGGAACTCATCTCTCCTTTAGTACAACTTTCCATCCTCAGTCTAGTGGTCAAGTTGAAAGGGTTAATCAAATCTTGGAAGACATGCTCAGAGCTTGTGTTATCTCATTCGGAAAGAATTGGGAGAAGTCTCTTCCATTCGCCGAATTTGCTTATAACAATAGCTATCAATCTAGTCTGAACATGGCTCCTTTTGAACTCCTTTATGGACGACGATGTCGAACACCTTTAAACTGGTCAGAAACCGGTGAAAGACAATTCTTTGGACCGGATATGATCAAGGAAGTAGAAGAGCAAGTTCGCATTGTTCGTGATCGTTTGAAAGCCGCTCAGTCTCATCAAAAGAGCTACTATTATCGTCATCATAGAGAGGAGAGCTACAATATTGATGAGAAGGCTTACCTCCGGGTTACTCTTCTGATGGGAACCCAACGATTCGGTATCAAAGGCAAGTTGGCCCCACGTTACATCGGACCTTTCCGCATTCTCGCTAAACGTGGAGAAGTTGCCTACCAACTTGAACTACCTCCGCACCTTTCCCGAGTACATGATGTATTCCATGTGTCACAACTCAGGCGTTGCTTCAAGGACCCCATCCGCGAAGTCGACCATGAAACGCTTGATCTCCAAGATGACCTTTCTTATCGAGAGTACCCTGTTCGTATTCTTGATTCAGCCGAGCGTGTCACTCGCCGTCAGAAGATCAAGTTCCTTAAAGTTCAATGGTCACATCACTCCGAGAAAGAAGCAACCTGGGAAAGAGAAGACCGTCTCCGTGCCGAGTACCCCTCCTTCCTCCCGACGACTTCTGAATCTCGGGACGAGATTCTTTTGAGTGGGGGCGAGTTGTCAGAACCCCAACTAGGGTAAGTGCTAGGGTTGTTTGATCCCTTTTCATCATGTAAAAATTCAAATGAAATCCAAAAATGGGGAAGAGAAAAGCCCTGAGAAATTATTTCAAATGGCCAGATAAAAATCTTTTTCCAAAAATCATTTGAATAGTTGGAAAATTCCTATAAATGATGCTGATCATTTTAAAAGTGGTTTGGGTTCATTCCCATGCCCATGGAATATTCAAAAATTCAAAAGGTGCTATGGAAATTAAAATTGACCCTATTTGGATTGAAATTCAAAATATATTGAATTTCAAAAATGCCCAAATTCTATATGTGGCTAGCTACTGGTCATCTAGTATTTATAAAATTAGTTGGGAATTTTTATAAAATGTTTTGGTATTTTTACCAAAGCAAAACAAAAGGCAGAAAAGGAAAAACAGAAACAAAAATAGAAAAAGTAAAAAGGCCAAGCCCAACCTACCTGGCACAGCAGAGGCGGCCCAGCCCAAAGGGGCAGGGTCGTCTTCTCCACCAGGCCAGGCAGGCAGGCTGCTCGCCGGCGGCCACCGCATGGCTGCCAGGCAGCTACCTGGCTGCCTCCCTGCCTTACCTGGCGACGTGGAGACGCCTGGAAGCCGCCCACCCCTTCTCCCCTCCCCTGGTTCTTCCCCTCTCCCTCTTTCGCCAGTTCCAACACGCAACCGAGAGACGCCGTCACCGCCGTCAAGCTTCTACGCGGCCACGGAACTCCTTCCAGCGAGCCAAGATGTATGGGAGGTTCCCCGACGACAACCTGTTCGAGTGGCGCTTCTAATTTGGAGCTAGGAGCACCAGCAAAGACGATAGCTTCGCCGAGCCGCCGCGGCCACCGTGCGCTCCGGCGACGAATTGAGCTTCGTACGCTTCTTCTCCGGCGCCGCCGTGCCTCTCTTCGTGTTCAGGTGAGCACTACGAGCCGGTTCCCCCCTCTCCGTTCTCCTCCCCGTGCTCTCCGTGTCGTCTTCGCCATGTCTAGCAGCTCCGGCCGCCGCGTTCCTCAACGCCGGCGAGGCTCCGGTGCCCCCGAGGCCTTCCCGTGGCCGCGAGGTGACGCAGCCGAGGCTTGGGAGTAGCCCCATGCCTTCCCCGTGCCAAATCGTGGCCGGGAAGCCCACCCCGGCGAGGCGCCACCGTGGCCGTGGTCACCGGCGGTTAGCCGCCGGCCGGTTAGGCTTAATCCACCCTTAACCCCCCCCCTTAAGCCTATGACAGGTGGGCCCTATCCCCTTAAACTGTCTGGTTAAGTTAATTAACCAAGGGATTAACCCACTGAGGCTGACACCCTGGCCCCACCAGTCAGACCCCCCCACGTCATGATGATGTCAGCATGATGCAGTAAATCTTTTCCAGAATTAAAACAGTTCCAGAGAAATTACAGAAATTCCAGAAAATACCCAAAACTTCAATAAATCATAGAAAATTCATATTAACTCCAAATTGGACAAATAATATGTCTAAAATTATCAGAAAAATACAAGGATTATGAATATGCAACTTGTTTCTATGTTTGACCATTTTAAACTTGGCGAACAGTAGCAAACATGCATATGGATCCTTTTAAAATTCAAATTTGGAGTGAATTTGCAAATGATTTTGCAACACACTTCTTTTAGATGGATTCATCCACACATCAGAGGCTTTACCTCACCTTTACAACATCACTTCATGATCAACCTTTTCAAATGAACTTCATGCATTCAAATGCATTTGAAATTCATCGATAAATCAAATGGAGTTTGAATTTGCATTTCAAATGCAATATACTCCTTTTAAATGGAATGCTCAACACATAGGTACCTTGAACATCACCATTACAATCTTATTCATATGATTGTGCATTGTACATTATGTTGATCCTATGATTGTCATGTTGCTGATAGAAGTGGAGCCGGAACCCGAAGCCACCCCCTTCGTTGAAGACATCGTAACGAACCTCGTCAGCAAGGCAAGCAAACCCCATTGATACTGTCTATAAAATCCCAATTCCCTCTCAGTCTCGCTTATGCATGTTTAGGAGATCACCTTGTATCGATTCTACCGCATAGTTGAAACCATATCCTTTGCATGACCTATCATCTTGTCACAGTAGTAAGCAAACCACAATCCTAGCTGACATAGGAGTTGATTGATATCATGTGGCCCCTGCAACTGTTACAGCTTATTTGCATGCTTAGTGTTACAGTGAGGTTGCTTTTGATGTGAGTCGGGATGATGGTGAACATGTTGTCGATGAAAGTGAAACTGTGTTGGTGAATCCACCCTAATACAAGGTGAACGATGAGAGGCTGTGTAGGAGTACACAGTGGATTGTCTCGTTGAACACCGCCTTAAGCACCGAGTTCTTGTATGGTAATCGAAGACAAAGAGTACAACCACACATTGGGCTCACTGACCCCTCTCGGCCTAGTACCTTGATCCGTGTCGACATCCAGGAGTCACATTAGTTCGGGCTTTCCATTTGGCATCTGCATAGAAAAAGAATGAAGGAATGGTTGCATCATATAGATATGTGAGTGCACCTGTGAGGCAGGAAAACTATCTGCCAGAGGTGGCGTCTCGGTCACTTGCATTGTTTGAGTCTGTTTCGTTGATCCGGACGGGCTCTCGAGCGGAGGCAAACTCAGATAGTCGACTCCTGGAATAGACCGGTTGTGAGCGAAGTGTCGTGGTGAACATCCTCACTGTCACCTCTTGAACGGTGGCGAGACCTGGCGGTAACTGATGGTCATGTGTGTGTAGCTTACACCCTTGCAAGGTTAACAAAACTATTCGAATAGCCGCGTCCGCGGTTATGGACTACTTGGAACCTGTACCTGATTATTAGACAACTTGAATGGATACTTCTAAAACTCGCAAGATAAGCGTGAGTGCTATGGTGTGCTTCTCGTGGGGAAGTCGAGGAAGTAACCATAGTGGTGTATTGGTTGGAGACTTGGTAGTGGACTCGTGTACGCTTCTTACCTCAAGTCTGGTACTCGTAGTTCAGGACTAGCCAAGTCAAAGCTGGCACTTCTGCAAGTGAAACCCCACCTCCTTTACCTTGATACTTGAGCATGAGTAGTATAGATCTGATGTAAGTCTTGTTGAGTACGACTTTGTACTCACGTTTGCTTATTCTATGTTTTAGATGAGAAACCGGACCCCGATGGAGTCACCTTCGTGAAGCTTGACGTTGACCTTGGTAGTATAGTCCCAGACAACAGTCTGGTCCCTCGTGGAAGGGCATGTATGTTTACAAGGCTTCTCTAAGCCATTTGTTAAACTTGTCTGTACTCAGACCTAATTTGCTTCCGTTGTATGATGTAATGTTGATCACAGACATGTGATCTTTGTATGATCTATGTGCATATCAATAAAGAGTACTTGTAGAGTTATGTGATGATACCTGCTGTTCATACTAGACATGTGTGATGCGTGTATGATTATAACATGCATGTATTAGTATGGGTTTTCGAGACCTTAGTTGTGATCTGGCTGGTGGTCTTTTATACACCAAGTGGCCCTTAGATGTGCGCAGCTTGGGGCATCGCGATGCGATTGCTCGTGGCTCTGCCACATGCACACTTTGTTGTATGATCGAGCCCGCCCTAGACCCCGACTAAGTGATCGGGCTGGAGTAAGTCTATGTAAGAGTTAGGATCCAATCGACAACATGGTTGAGGCGACTTGTCTATGAATATGGGATTCACCACCCATAAGCATTTAGACTTGTGAGCGGACGTTGATGACCCATCTCAGTTGATCATCCGGCCTGGATGGGATGCCCCTCACGTTTGATGCTTTCCGAGAGCGTTCTTTGCTTGGCCTTGTCTGCTTAGACAAGTGGGTACAGCTCTCGGCTCTCCATGTGATTGTATCGTGACTGGAATTACATATCCCTATTCCGGGTCCCGACATCCAGGTTCTCAAATTTTCTCGCAAAGGTAAGGCTTTACAGATGGGCTGATTGCAACCTTCCGATTGTTTGGCCAGCCAGCCTGGTCACAATCGACGGTTCTGCTAACTGCTAACTCCGAACTGGATATACCTTGAGTACGAACTCTCCGATTGATAGTTCTGCTCGGCCAGGTCCACCCGACATTATAGCCGACCTGCGGTCTGCATTTGGTTCGGACCAGCTTTCACAAAACCCTTCACTCGTTTTGCTCTTTCTCCGAGTATACCCTCTTCGGGGCAACCGGCCAGTCCCCGGGTCTGCTTTTGCTGACCCTGGGACTGAAATATATAGACAAGTAATTTTATACTCCTGCCGAATGCAGTCTCATGGACGCACGGCTATTCTCATTGATAATATTTCCACAAAGGAAAGGGATACAAACAAGACCATTTAACTGTAAAACAGACATAACAGCTCGGCGTTCCAAGGACGCTCTGTTTGTTGCCCCGAAGTATCCACATATCAGGTCGGCTTCCTGAGATCAATTAGGTAGTATGCATTGTTTTTGAGCGCTCGACTGACGACGAATGGACCTTCCCAAGGAGAGGATAACTTGTACTGGCCATCCGATTTCTGGATTCGGCGCAATACCAAGTCACCCTCATGAAAAGCTAGGGGACGGATCTTCTTGTTGTGGTAGTGACGCAACTTCTGCTGGTATATTGCCGACCTGGATAGGGCCAGGAGACAAGATTCTTCTTTGAGATCAACACCGTCCTCACGAGCTTCCTTGGCTTCTGCCTCCGTATACATGGCGTGACGTGGTGAATCAAACTCAATGTCACAAGGGAGCATTGCTTCAGCGCCATATACTAGGAAGAAGGGAGTGAATCCAGTTGAACGGTTTGGTGTGGTGCGCAAACTCCAAAGCACTGCTGGCAGCTCGTCAATCCATGCGGCGGGTGCTCTTTCTAGTGGTTTGACCAATCTTGGATTGATTCCGGACAGAATGAGACCATTCGCCCGCTCTGCTTGACCATTTGACTGGGAGTGAGCCACGGATGCGACGTCCAGCCGGATGCCCTGCTGGGAGGCAAACCTAGCTAGCGCCCCCTTTGCAAAGTTTGTTCCATTCTCAGTGATGATGCTGTGTGGTACTCCATATCTGACCATGATGTCGGCTATGAACCTGACCGCAGTCGGCCCATCTAGTTTCTTGATCGGCCTTGCCTCTATCCACTCGGTAAATTTGTCCACTGCTACCAGTAAGTGTGTCATGCCACCTCTTGCTGTTTTGAACGGTCCTACCATGTCCAGACCCCAAACTGCAAACGGCCATGTAATCGGAATAGTTTTGAGTGCTGAGGCTGGTAAGTGGATTTTTGCTTTGAATCTTTGACACCCATTGCAATGCTTGACCAATTCTTCTGCCGCTGCTTTCGCAGTCGGCCAATAAAAACCATGGCGAAAAGCCATGGCAAATATTGCTGATGCCGATGCATGATGACCACACTCGCCTTGGTGGATGTCTCGAAGAAATTCCAGCCCCTTGTCCTCTTCCACACACCGCTGAAGGACTCCTATTGCGCTTCGGTGCACCAGCTCGTTGTTGATGATCGTGTACGCTCCAGATCGGAGCTGGACTTGCCGAGCTTCCACTTCATCTTCTGGGAGTATGCCATCTACCAGGAAATTTCTGAATGGTTCTGCCCATAACGGTGCCGCCACAATCACCATTATAGAAACTGCTTCTGGCTCTGACTGAGTGACTTCTGCTACTGGCAGCTCGGAGGAGGAGGGGCCCATTGCGTCTGGCATGGTCCCCTCAGTCCCCGAGATGACGACAACAACCCCTGGTTTGCAATCGGCAACCCCTAGTGCGGCCGAATGCTCATTTTCCTTTTGCTTTTCTGCTTCGAGCTCTGCCATCTTCAGGTCGGCCGGAATAAAGATTGACTCTGATTCTGGGGAAGGCTTGATGGATGGCTTGTGGATGTTCTCTAGTGATATTCCTGGAGGAATTTCCTTTCTGGTAGACCCCAGCTTGGACAGTGCATCTGCTGCTTCATTTTCAGCTCGGGGAATGTGATGGAATTCACACCCCTCAAAGAACCCAGACAACTGCTGCACAAGGAATCCGTATCTTTCCATATTTTCATCTTTTGCGTCCCAAGTGCCAGTGCATTGCTGCACCACCAGATCGGAATCACCAGAACACAGAATCCGTCGAATGCCAATCTCCTTGGCCAATCGGACACTGTCATGGTAATACTAAAGGCATACCCCTAGGCAAGGGAAACCCAGGGGTATCCTTAAGCCCTGGATTTTCCTAAAGCACACCCATCAAAATAAGACCAACAAAAAACACGAAGCTTTGTCAATCTCCGAGTAACATGTTACTCGGAGACCAGGAGCCGCTTACGAATACGCAGCTACTCGGAAGTCCAGCAAGATCCGAGTAGACCGATACTCGGAAGCAATCGGCGAGGCCCCCCATACTCAGAAGATGGGAAACACAACGGACAGGAGGCATTTCATGCTGCGGGCGTTTCTCCTCCTTTATTATTAGTAATGGGCAGACCGTTTTGTATTTAAGTACGTATTTAATCTTGTAATTAAGACCCATTTAAGCCAAGGCATTAAGGAGGCAGGGGCGCACTCTATATAAGCCCCCCTCCCCCTTCGACAGGGGAACACGCAACACTTCTCGTTCTCAGTTTTTCTGAAGAAAGAACACCCCAGTAAGCCTGGGACAGGACTAAGGTTTTTATCTCTACGGAGAGGCCTAACCTGTATAACCCCCCTTGCGTCAACCATCTCTGCGTACAGATTCATTTAGCTCCTTTCATACCCCTATATCTATTGTCAGGTTTCCATCCACGACAGTTGGCGCCCACCTTGGGGCTGAGTTGATCAGCAATCGTAGAGATGGCGTTTTTCTCATCCTCTTCGTCGATTCGCGGCTCCGAGCTCATCATCGGAGAGGTTTTACGTTTCGGATCGTTAGCTTTCATAGCTGATGATTCGGCCTGGTTGGCGGATTCTCCGCTCCAGGCACAATTGCTGCCCTCAAGAGGCAGCATCCACTTCCGAGCTGACGAGTCGGGGCCCCTGCGCCTCCAGTCGTCGGCCCATCGTCAAGCACCCGCGCTGTTATCTGTTCGCCACAAGAAGAAGCGTTCGGGCCGCCCGCGCACTCACCATCGCGGAAAATCGGTCAAGGTCCAGCAGGTGGCAGTCATCGACTCGGTGGTGTCAGCCCACAAGGCCCTGGACGAACTGATCACAAGAGAAGGCTCCACAGCATCTCTCTTGCCTCTGTTCGACTTGGTTGAAGAAGAAGGCATGGCAGCATCTGACCCCGAGTCAGGCGCCGAGCAAGAAGGCAGCAGTGATGCCCCAGTCGCGGTTGCAGAAGTGTGCATGGCGGAGACTCCGCCCTCTCAGCCATCGCCAGCTTGGGACACTCACGCTCGAGATGAAGCGAACAACCCATCCAGGGCTGGCACTCGGGAGCCGACCCGACGTGTTTCCGCTTTCCTAAGGTTGGAGCTCGGAGAGTCAAGTCGGCAACCCCGCCCCCTTACCCGGGAAGAGCGGGAATAAGAAGAAGAGGCTGAGCGACTGCTAAACACCCCCATTGACACAAGAACTCTAGAAGGGCGAGGCCTGGAGGCAGCCAGATTAACTAATTTGGCTGAGCGAGAGCGCCTGGCCGAGCTAGAAAATACTCTCGAGCGTCAAGCTCGGGAGGTAGCTCGGCTCAGACAAAGCAGAACGAGTCGTCAACTGCGGGGCCCAGGTCTAGAACCTCTCCGAGCTATGGGTACCCCAGTAGAAAATATCATAGCGGCAACTCGGATCGCAAATTCTCTGCAGCCCAGTGGATCGGCGGCAGAAGAAATTCAACACCTGGCGTTCTTGTTACAAACCGCAGTCGATCAAAACGCTGCTGTCAGTCAATCACAGCATCGGATCCATTCCCAAGTTCCCCCTGCAAGGACGTCACTGTCAGTACACACGCCCTATGGGGAAGCGTGGAGGAACAAGAACAATTCACCTCGGCGCAGAGTTGAACCCCGCAGAGATCATCGCCAAGAGCAGTATCGGCATGAAGATCTCAGGAGGACAGAAGCCCGTGGGACGGGTCGGCCCGCACCGCAGAGAGAGGAGTTCCCTCGGCACCGGGACGACCGTTATTTTGATGTTGAAGACGACGCCCGAAGTCATCTTGTACAGAGCCGAATCGACCGCGCCAGAACTCATCGTCAGGATCAGGCTCGGCCCTCAATGGCCACATGGCCGGTTTGTTTCAGTGAAAGGATTCGATCTACCCCTATTCCGCCTCACTTCAGGATAGCTCAAGGGGTGGATAAGTACCGAGGTGATGCTAAACCCCAAACATGGCTGGATGATTACAGAATAGCCGTGCAAATCGGAGGGGGTGGTGACGAGATAGCCATGATGCACCTGCCGTTGATGTTAGAGGGCTCAGCTCGGGCATGGCTGAATCAGCTCCCCTCGAGTAGCATCTGAGTTTGGGAAGACCTCGAGAGAGTGTTCATCAAGAATTTTGAGGGGACCTACAAGAGGCCTGGAGGCCTGACCGAGCTACAATTATGCGTCCAGGGCAACACCGAGACTACTCGGGACTACAACCAGAGGTGGATCACACTCCACAACTCCGTGGAAGGCGTCTCCGAGTTCCAGGCCATTCACGCCTTCAAACAAGGGGTCAAGTACAAAGATTTAAGTCTTAAGTTGGCAAGATCACCGCACATCACCTCACTCGGAAAGCTGATGGATATAGCGAACAAATATGCCAACGGTAAAGAGGAGATTCGGCAGAAGAACCAGCAACATAGAGGAGGTGGCAACTCGGCACCGACCCCGAAGCAGAAGACCGCAAACAACAACAAGCGAAAGGCGGAAGACGCCCCGACGGACGCAGAACTGGTGGCCGCAGCAAATGCTTCGGGCCTTCATGGCAAGGGGCAGGCACGGAAGGAGTGGCAACCGCGGCAGAAAAAGCCGTCCAATGATGATGAAGTTCTGGATCAGCCTTGTCCTCTCCACACCACTCGTGATGCCGAGGGAAAACTGGTTATTCCAAAGCATACAGCTCGGCAATGCCGCCTGATCAAGAGATCAGCGCAAAACGCAAGGTCAGGCCCTCAGCAGGATAAGGAGACCGGGAAAAAGAAAGATTCCAGCCCAGAACTGGACATCGAAGGCTTCCCAAGAGAAGACGGAGTGCTGGTCATCTTCGCAGGACGAGAGTCGAAGAGGGTAGAAAAGATAAGATTCAGAGAAGTCAACTCGGCAGCTCCGGCAGTTCCGAGTTACATGAAGTGGGCCGACGTCCCAATCACTTTCGATCAGTCAGATCACCCTCCTCACATTCCTCACCCGGGCAGGCACGCCCTGATTGTGGATCCTTTGGTGGAAATAGGGAATGGTAACTTCAGGATCAGAAATATCTTGATGGATGGCGGCAGCGGAATGAACATCTTATATGCAAGCACTCTGAAGAGCATGAACATTCCGATGTCCAAGCTCCGCAAAAGCTATCTGGAATTTCATGGGATAATCCCGGGGAAAAAGGCGTATTCACTCGGAATGATCTCCCTCAATGTGGTCTTCGGTACTCCGAGTAACTTCCGGAAAGAGAAGATCACCTTTGAAGTGGTGGCCTTCCCGAGTGCCTACCATACTTTACTCGGAAGGCCGGCCTATGCGAAATTTATGGCCATCCCCTGTTATGTCTATCTGAAACTCAAGATTCCCGGCCCGCACGGCGTGATCACTGTCTCAGGAGACTACAAGCAAGCCAAAGAACTGCTACAGAAGGGTTCCCTGATAGCTGATCAGCAAATGGATGAGGTCGAGCTGGCCGAGTACAAAAAAGCCGCCGACTCGTCCGAGTTGCTGCAGCCAAAGAAGACATCTTCATTCGAGTCGGCCGGAGAGACCAAGAGGGTACAGATACACACCAAAGATGAAGACAAATACACCAACATTGCCACCAATCTGGATCCCCAATAGGAACTCGAGTTCGTCAACTTCCTCCGTGAGAATTGGGACATCTTCGCATGGAAGCCCGCCGATATGCCTGGAGTCCCAAGGGAGTTGGCCGAGCACAAGTTGCACATAGATCCAAAAGCAAGACCGGTAAAAGAGTCCCTCCGACGGTAGAGACCAGATCGAGAGCGCGGCCGGCTCCTGAGCTGGATGTTGACTCACCGGGGGCCACCCGGATTTGTTCGCTGTTAGTTAGAGGGACCTGTCGTTTCGGATCTCTTGGAACTAAATCATAAAATGGTTGCCTGTGATGGGTAGCAACTGAGAGAGATGGGCGTGCGTGCGGAGCCTTGTAATGGGCAGTTGGTACACCCCTGCAGGGTTAAATCTTTTCGAGAAGCCGTGTCCACGGTTATGGACGACTTGAGACCTACTCCTTGTTCATAGACAACAACAACTGAGATAATCTTAATATAACTTGATCAACGTGTGTGTGTGCCTTGACTGCTTCTTCTTCGTCGGGATGCGAAGAAGAGGACAAGGATAGGATAGGTGTTATGCTTGCGTAAGTAGTTGATAGCACGACTTGTTGGAGGCGATTCCTCATCGAATGCTTGGCTTCATATCTTACTCTCTAGATCGTTAGCCACTTCATAAATGCTAGTACGGCAGTGTCGGGACCCGGGGTTAGCGTATGCAAGCCTCGCTACAACACAATCATATGGAGAGCCGAGAACCGTACCCACTTGTCTAAGCAGACAAGGCCAAGCACAGAACGTTCTCGGAAAACATCGAACGTGAGGGGCATCCCATCCAGGCCGGATGATCAACTGAAATGGGTCCTCATCGTCCGCACACAAGTCTAAATGATATGGGTGGTGAACTCCCATACTCATAGACAAGTCGCCTCAACCATACTATCGATTGTATTATAACCCTTACATAGACTTACTCCAGCCCGATCACTTAGTCGGGGTCTAGGGCGGGCTCGATCATACATCAAAGTGTGCACGAGACAGAGTCTCGAACAATCGCATCGCGATGTCCCAAGCTGCGCACATCTAAGGGACACTTGGTGTATAAAAGACCGCCAGCCAGATCACAACTAAGGTCTCGAAAACCCATACAGAGACATGCATGTTATAAACATACACGCAACACAAATGCCTTGTATGAACAGCAGGTATCATTGCAATTCTCTACAAAGTATACATCTTTATTAATAACTCTTACAGAGTGCACACAGAGATCACAAGCATGTGATCCAACATTACAACAAACAAGCGGAAGCAAAGTAGGTCTGAGTACAGACAAGTTTAACAAATGGCTTAGAGAAGCCTTATCTAAAAACAATCCCTCCACGAGGGAACCAGTCGTATGACTGGGACTACACTAGCTTGGTCTTGGTCTGAGTCTTCATTCTTCAAGCTTCGGGTAGAAGTCACCATCGGGGTCGGTGGGTTCATCTAAAACGTAGATTAAGATAACGTGAGTACAAAATCGTACTCAGCAAGACTTACATAGGATCTATGATACTCATGCATATGTATCAAGGTAAAGGGAGGTGGGGTTTCACTTGCAGAAATGCCAGCTTTGACTTGGCTAGTCCTGAACTACGAGTACCAGACTTGAGGTAAGAAGCGTACACGAGTCCACTACTTTCTCCAACAAATTACACCACTATGGTGCCTTCCTCGACTTCCCCACGAGAAAGCACACCATATCACTCGCGCTTATCTTGCGAGTTTTAGAAGTATCCAGTTCAAGTTGTCTAATAATCAAGCTAAGCTTTCCAAGCAGTCCTTAACCGTGGACGCGGCTATTCGAATAGTTTTGTTAACCCTGCAGGGGTGTACAGCTACACACACGTGTCATCAGTTAGCACCTTTTGCGTGTCACCGTTCAAGAGGTGACAACGAGGATGCCACCACAACACTTCGCCCACAACTCCGTTCTAGGCCAGAGAGTCGCCTATCTGAGGGGGATCCGTATGGAAGTCCGTCCGAGGTTCCAGTAGAACCTAAAACGATGTGTGCAGGGTCCCAAGCCTGTCTTGAAAAGCCATTCATCCACTTCGCAGACCGTGCCACAACCCTACCAGAACTCCGAACTACTGCGACTCTTGGGGTTCGAACGGGGGTGAGGTACTAGGATGAGAGGGGTTAGTGAGCCCAATGTGTGGTTGTACTCTTCTTCTTGGATCACCACACAAGAACTCAGACTTAAGGCAGTGTTCAACGAGACAACCCACTGTGTACTCCTACATAGCCTCTCATCGTTCACCGTGTATTAGGGTAGATTCACCAACACAGTTTCACTTTCATCAACACCATGTTCACCATCATCCCGACTCACATCAAAAGCAACCTCATTGTATCACTAAGCATGCAATAAGCAGTAACAGTTGTAGGGGCCACATGATATCAATCAACTCCTACAGTTGCTAGGATTGTGGTTTGCCTACTACTGTGACAAAGATGATAGGTCATGCAAAGGATATGGGTTCAACTATGCGGTAGAAACGTTATCATGGTGATCATCCTAAACAATGCATAAGCGAGACATGAGAGGGAAGTGGGATTTTATCGACATGATCAATGGGGGTTTGCTTGCCTTGCTGACGAGGATCAGTCACGGGGTCTTCAACGAAGGGGGTGATCTTGGATTCGGGCTCCACTTCTATCAGCAACATGACAATCATAGGATCAACATAATGTACAATGCACAATCACATGAATAAGATTGTAATGGTGATGTTCAAGGTACTGATGTGTTGAGCATTCCATTTAAAAGGAGTATATTGCATTTGAAATGCAAATTCAAACTCCATTTGATTTATCGATGAATTTCAAATGCATTTGAATGCATGAAAGTTCATTTGAAAAGGTTGATCATGATGTGATGTTGTAAAGATGAGGTAAAGTCTCTAATGTGTGGATGAATTCATTCAAAATAAGTGTGTTGCAAAGTCATTTGCAAATTCACTTCAAATTTGAATTTGATAAGGATCCATATGCATGTTTGATACTGTTCACCCATTTTAAAATGGTCAAACATAGAAACAAGTTGCATATTCATAATCCTTGTATTTTTCTGATAATTTTAGACATATTATTTGTCCAATTTGGAGTTAGGATTAAAAAGTTATTGAATTTCAAAGTTTAAAGCATTTTCTGGATTTTTCCGAATTAATTAAATCGATTTAAATCCTTTACTGCGTCAGCCTGGCGCAGTGCTGACATCAGGGGTCAGCTGACGAGTGGGGTCCTGCTGTCAGTGGGGGGGCTTTATTTAGACTCTGTTTAAACTAACCCAAGGTTAATTAGTTAACCTGGGCCCACTGTCAGTGGCCCAGGGGGGGGGGATTAGGACGGGGTTAGGGGTTCTAATGGCGTCGCCGGCTCGGGCTCGTAGCTCGTGAGCTTCCGCATCCACTGGAGTTGTCGGGGGCCAAAGACATGGCCCGTGGCGACGGCTGCTTCAACCACGGCGGCGGTCAGAGGCACTAACCTCGCCGGAAAGTGTTCCCGGGCACAAGAGGGGGCGGAAAAGAGGGCAACCGGGAGAGCTGCTCACCGTGGAGCTAATGGAGAAGACGACGGAGCTGCGGAGTGCTTGACCGCGGTGAATTTGAGCTCGAGCTCGTCGACGGCTGGCGGCGAGGATTTGAAACGGGCGTTGGCTCCGTTGGCGATGAGCTTTAATTGGAATGGGGAAACGGCGAGGACGTCGGCGGCGAGTCGAACCGACAAGACGGCGAGGCAGCTCGGAGTGGTTGGCCACGTCGGGGCATCGGCGCGCTCCGGCTAGGGCTTCGGCCGCGATGCGGAACTCGCCAGGGAAGGAGAAAGGGGAGCCGGGGGCGAGGGGAAAGCGTGCGGGGGGTTCTGCGGGTGCGTGGCGTGCGCTGCGTGCAAAGGAGAGGCCTAGAAGGCTCTCCTCGACGGTGGCCGTCGACGCGTGCCCCCTGCCCTCCAGCGACCTGCTTGGAGGCGCGGGGGAGGAAGAAGACAAGCACCCCGGTGGGCTGGGCCGAGGCAGAGGAAAGGTGGGCCTCGCCCAGGGCGTGAGGTAAGTGGTTCCCTGCTCTTTTCTTTTTAATTAATTCTGTTCTATTTGTTCTTCCTAGAGAAAAATACCTAGGCATTTTATTAAATGCCCCAAATTTTTATGTGGCCTCATAAAATAGAGAGCTAGCCACTCATAAATTTGAGCACTTTTAAAATTCAAATAATTTGAATTTTAATTCAAATAGGGGTTTATTTAATTTCCAAAGCACATTTTGAATTTTTGAATATTCCATGGGCATGGTAAAGAACCCAAACCACTTTTAAAATGATCAGCATCATTAATAGGAATTTTCCAAATACTCAAATGATTTTTGGAAAAAGATTTTTATCTGGCCATTTGATTTAATTTCTCAGGGCTTTTCTTTTCCCCATTTTTGAATTTTCTTTTGAATTTTTTGCATGATGCAAAGGCACAATAAAATCCTAGCACTTACCTAAGTTGGGGTTCTGACAACTCGCCCCCACTCAAAAGAATCTCGTCCCGAGATTCATAAGTCTGCGGAAGGAAGGAGGGGTACTCGGCACGGAGGCGGGCCTCTCTTTCCCAGGTTGCTTCTTTCTCGGAGTGATGTGACCATTGCACTTTTAGGAACTTGATCTTCTGACGACGAGTGACACGCTCTGCTGAATCAAGAATACGAACAGGGTACTCTCGATAAGAAAGGTCATCTTGGAGATCAAGCGTTTCATGGTCGACTTCGCGGATGGGGTCGTTGAAGCAATGCCTGAGTTGTGACACATGGAATACATCATGTACTCGGGAAAGGTGAGGAGGTAGTTCAAGTTGGTAGGCAACTTCTCCACGTTTAGCAAGAATGCGGAAAGGTCCAATGTAACGTGGGGCCAATTTTCCTTTGATACCGAATCGTTGGGTTCCCTTCAGAGGAGTAACCCGAAGGTAAGCCTTCTCATCCAGATTGTAGCTCTCTTGCCTATGATGACGATCATAGTAGCTTTTCTGACAAGATTGTGCGGCTTTCAATCGATCACGAACAATGCGAACTTGCTCTTCTGCTTCCTTGATCATATCCGGTCCAAAGAATTGTCTTTCACCGGTTTCTGACCAGTTAAGGGGGGTTCGGCATCGTCGTCCATATAGGAGTTCAAAAGGAGCCATGTTCAGACTAGATTGAAAACTATTGTTATAAGCAAATTCGGCAAATGGAAGAGACTTCACCCAATTCTTTCCGAATGAGATAACACAAGCTCTGAGAATGTCTTCCAAGATTTGATTAACCCTTTCCACTTGACCACTAGACTGAGGATGGAAAGCTGTACTAAAGGAGAGATGAGTTCCCATAGCATGTTGGAAGCTTCCCCAAAATCTAGAGGTGAAAATGCTACCACGATCAGAATTGATTTCCAAAGGAACACCGTGAAGGGATACAATTCTAGAGACATACAAGTCCGTTAACTGGCTAGCAGTTATAGACTCGCGAACTGGAAGGAAGTGAGCACCTTTGGAAAGCCTATCTATGACAACGAAGATGGCATCGTTTCCTTTCTGGGTTTTTGGAAAGCCGGTGATGAAGTCCATACCGACTTTGTCCCATTTCCACTCTAGAATAGGTAAAGGTTGAAGTGTACCAGCAGGTCTTTGGTGTTCTGCCTTAATGCGACGACAAACATCACATTCGGCAACAAATTGAGCAATGTCTCTCTTAATCCTAGTCCACCAAAATCTCTGGCGTAGATCTCGGTACATTTTTGTGCTACCGGGATGAATCGAGAGGGGTGTGTCATGGGCTTCTTTGAGGATGAGCTGCCTTAGTTCCTTATTCTTAGGTACTACCAAACGATTTCCAAAGAATACCGTTCCTTTACTATCTGTGGAGAAACATTTAGCAACTCCGCTAGCAATGTTCTCCTTGATCCGGCGTACACCTCGTGCACGTCTTTGGGCAACTATGATTTGATCCTCAAGGTTTGGTTTCGCCACCAAGTTGAAAAGAGATCCACGAGGAACAATCTCGAGATTAAGCTTTCGAAATTCCTCATGAAGAAGTGGTTGATACTGTTGTAACATGAGTTTGTTACAATATGACTTACGACTTAGTGCATCAACCATGACATTGGCTTTGCTTGGGGTGTAAGAAATTCCTAAGTCATAATATTTTATCAACTCAATCTAGCGTCTTTGCCTGAGATTAAGATCTGGCTGGGTGAAAATGTATTTGAGGCTTTGGTGGTCGGAATAGATCTCACAACGATTACCAAGGAGGTAATGTCGCCAAGTTGTTAGGGAATGAACTACGGCAGCGAGTTCAAGGTCATGGGTAGGATAGTTCTCTTCATGTGGCCGCAACTGGCGTGAAGCATAAGCTACCACATGTCGATCTTGCAGAAGTATGCATCCTAACCCTTGCCGTGATGCGTCACAATAGATATCGAAATCCTTTTTGGTGTCTGAAGGTGCAAGTACGGGTGCAGAAGTCAATCTTATTTTTAGCTCTTGAAAGCTTTCCTCGCACTTGGGAGTCCATAGGAATTTCTTATCTTTCTTGAGGAGTTCAGTAAGAGGCTTTGCAACTTTAGAAAAGTTCTCGACGAAGCGGCGGCAATAGCTGGATAGGCCAAGAAAACTCCTAACTTGCTTAACCGATTCAGGTGGAGTCCAATCAAGGACGGCCTGAACTCTCTCGGGATTCACAGCAATGCCTTTCGCAGAAATCACGTGGCCTAAGTAGGTCACTTCTGGTAGCCAAAATTCGCACTTGGAGAATTTAGCATACAGGCGATGCTCTCTAAGTTTCATCAATACCAGCCTTAGGTGTTCGGCATGTTCTTCTTTGTTCTTCGAGTAGATGAGAATGTCATCGAGATAAACCACAACAAATTTATCTAGGTACTCCATGAAGAGCGAACTCATCATGCGTGAGAAAGTGGCGGGGGCATTGGTTAAACCAAAGGACATAACGGTGTACTCGTAAAGACCATAACGAGTAGTAAAAGCCGTTTTGGGAATGTCCTCGTTTCGGATTTTGATTTGATGATAACCTAATGTCAAATCCATCTTGGAGAAGACAGAGGATCCTGCAAGTTGATCATAAAGATCATTGATCCTGGGCAGTGGGTACTTGCTCTTTATCGTCGCTAAATTTAGCGGGCGATAGTCTACGCACATCCTTTTTGTTCCATCTTTCTTCGTTACGAACAGAACGGGGCAACCCCATGGCGATGAGCTAGGGAGGATGAAGCCTTTTTCCAACAAAGCTTCCAGTTGGGTTTTAAGCTCAGCTAACTCATGTGGGGCCATTTTGTATGGGCGTCTGGAAATTGGTGTGGTTCCTGGGGCAAGATCCACTATGAATTCTACACATCTGTCGGGTGGCATTCCCGGCAGCTCTTCAGGAAAGACATCCGGGAAGTCATGAACCACCGGAACATCTTCAAGGTCGGGAAGGGGAAGCACATTCAAAGAATGCACCTGGTTTCTTGTTCTTGGTGAGGAGTAAGCTATTGTCTGGCCTGAAGGATGTGTAAGTCTAACTGACTTGGATTTACAATCAAGAAAAGCATTCTGCCTTGATAACCAATCCATGCCTAGGATGACATCAATGTCTTAAGACTTGAGGGCTATGAGTGAAGCAAGGAATACTAAACCCTCAATTGCAATTTGATTACCATGGCTTACCCTATTAGTTTTCCACTTGGAACCAGGAGTTTGAATGATCATAGGGGTGAACATTTCTTCAAAGGATACATCATGCCGAAGTGCATAACTCTCCGACATGAATGAGTGAGATGCTTCTGGGTCGAAAAGAACAGAAGTGGGAACAAACATGACTGGGAGCGTACCAAGAATGACGTCAGAAGTACTATCAGTTTCCTCAACTGAGATTTGGTTCACACGTACAAGATTTTCTGAGGTGGATGGCTTGGCAGTGGAAACCTTCGGGGGTGGTTTGGCACGAACAGTGGGGTTTCCTTTGGCATGGGGTGGAGCATTTTGATTGACGGGGCACTCACGAGAATAGTGACCAGGCTGGCCACATCTAAAGCAGGCTCCAAAGATAGTGCGGGGAGCTGGGTTGTTTGGTGGAGCTGGTGGACGAGGTGGCATAAGGGATGGCCTCGGTGGGTTGTTTTGGTGGATCAAACTGTTAGGAATCCAGATCATACGCTTCTGAGGGCGTGAACTGGAAGAAGGGGAAAGTTCAAGAGCATGCTTGCGAGACTTCTCAAAAACTTCATTGCCATGCTCAGCTCTAAAGGATCTGTTGACTAAATCCTCAAAGGTGGCAAATTCGATGAGGTTGAGATCATGACGAAGGATGGGGCTAAGTCCTTTGCGGAACCTTGCCTGCTTTCTGGCATCGGTGGTGATCTCATCTTGGGCATAACGAGAAAGACGGTTGAATTCCTCACATACTCATGAATGGACATCTCTCCTTGATTCAGATTGCAGAACTCTTCCTTCTTGCGCTCCATCAACTCATCCAGAATGTGGTACCCTCGAAAGGCAACACGGAACTCCTGCCAAGTCACTATGTGACCATCTAGCTGCATTGCAACATAGTTCTCCCACCACTGAAGAGCAGCACCTTCCAAGAAGTATACCACGAAAATTACTCGGTCATCGGGAGCAACATGTGCCGTGTCAAGCTTACGCTCGATGGAACGGAGCCAATCATCAGCTTCGAGGGGCTCAGAAGAACATCGGAATACCGGTGGCTTGAGGAGGATGAAGTCCTGAATGCTCACAACCACATTGCAATGACGTGAGGTATTCTTCTCGGTGAGCTCCAGAAGGCGTGTTTGATCACGTCTATTCCGCTCGGCTTCCATCATGATTTCCGCCGCAGAAGGCGGGGGTGGAAGTTCATCATCATTTCGATTCCGATCACGGTCTTGATTCCGAAGAACAGCACTACGAGTTCCACCTGACATCCTGTGTGATAAAATCAACAATCAGAACAGGTTGTACGATGGAGGCAAGGATAAAAGGATATGATTTAGGCGGAAAGGATAATAATGCGAAGGCAATGACTCAAAGAAAGAAGGAACAAATCCGGCAGCATAACAGCTACACTGGGATGGAAAATGAAACAACCTCGAAGAAATTGGACATAACTTCTTCAAGGAACTCAAAACACGGAGACTCTGGACAACCACAACCATCCTACGGCTATAAGGAGGCAAACAACGAGATGTTCTAGTAAGACATAGATGAGCCTAGTCCTATCATCCCGTAGAAAAGGTAAGGGTGACTCAGAACTCAGATCGATGAGGGTAAGGAGAAAAAAGAAGCCTTATGTTGTTCCCTTATATACCAAGAGTAACTATATAACTATAGCAAGCTAGACTCGACTTCGGCCAAGGCTGATAATCCTACAGTCAGTCCTGCTCTGATACCAAGTCTGTCGGGACCCGGGGTTAGCGTATGCAAGCCTCGCTACAACACAATCATATGGAGAGCCGAGAACCGTACCCACTTGTCTAAGCAGACAAGGCCAAGCACAGAACGTTCTCGGAAAGCATCGAACGTGAGGGGCATCCCATCCAGGCCGGATGATCAACTGAAATGGGTCCTCATCGTCCGCACACAAGTCTAAATGATATGGGTGGTGAACTCCCATACTCATAGACAAGTCGCCTCAACCATACTATCGATTGTATTATAACCCTTACATAGACTTACTAAAGCCCGATCACTTAGCCGGGGTCTAGTGCGGGCTCGATCATACATGAAAGTGTGCACGAGACAGAGTCTCGAACGATCGCATCGCGATGCCCCAAGCTGCGCACATCTAAGGGCCACTTGGTGTATAAAAGACCGCCATCCAGATCACAACTAAGGTCTCGAAAACCCATACAGAGACATGCATGTTATAAACATACACGCAACACACATGCCTTGTAGGAACAGCAGGTATCATTGCAATTCTCTACAAAGTATACATCTTTATTAATAACTCTTACAGAGTGCACACAGAGATCACAAGCATGTGATCCAACATTACAACAAACAAGCGGAAGCAAAGTAGGTCTGAGTACAGACAAGTTTAACAAATGGCTTAGAGAAGCCTTATCTAAAAACAAGCCCTCCAGGAGGGAACCAGTCGTCTGACTGGGAATACACTAGCTTGGTCTTGGTCTGAGTCTTCATTCTTCAAGCTTCGGGTAGAAGTCACCATCGGGGTCGGTGGGTTCATCTAAAACATAGATTAAGCAAACGTGAGTACAAAATCGTACTCAGCAAGACTTACATAGGAGCTATACTACTCATGCATATGTATCAAGGTAAAGGGAGGTGGGGTTTCACTTGCAGAAGTGCCAGCTTTGACTTGGCTAGTCCTGAACTACGAGTACCAGACTTGAGGTAAGAAGCGTACACGAGTCCACTACTTTCTCCAACCAATTACACCACTATGGTACCTTCCTCGACTTCCCCACGAGAAAGCACACCATATCACTCACGCTTATCTTGCGAGTTTTAGAAGTATCCAGTTCAAGTTGTCTAATAATCAAGCTAAGCTTTCCAAGCAGTCCTTAACCGCGGACGTGGCTATTCGAATAGTTTTGTTAACCATGCAGGGGTGTACCGCTACACACACGTGTCATCAGTTACCGCCTTTTGCGTGTCACCGTTCAAGAGGTGACAGCGAGGATGCCACCACAACACTTCGCCCACAGCTCCGTTCTAGTCCAGAGAGTCGCCTATCTGAGGGGGGTCCGTATGGAAGTCCGGCCGAGGTTCCAGTACAACCTCAAACGATGTGTGCAGGGTCCCAAGCCGGTCTTCAAAAGCCGTTCATCCACTTCGCAGACCGTGCCACAGCCCTACCAGAACTCCGAACTACTGCGACTCTTTGGGTTCGAACGGGGTGAGGTACTAGGATGAGAGGGGTCAGTGAGCCCAATGTGTGGTTGTACTCTTCTTCTTGGATCACCACACAAGAACTCGGACTTAAGGCGGTGTTCAACGAGACAACCCACTGTGTACTCCTACACAACCTCTCATCGTTCACCTTGTATTAGGGTAGATTCACCAACACAGTTTCACTTTCATCAACACCATGTTCACCATCATCCCGACTCACATCAAAAGAAACCTCATTGTATCACTAAGCATGCAATAAGCGGTAACAGTTGTAGGGGCCACATGATATCAATCAACTCCTACAGTTGCTAGGATTGTGGTTTGCCTACTACTGTGACAAAGATGATAGCTCATGCAAAGGATATGGGTTCAACTATGCGATAGAAACGTTATCATGGTGATCATCCTAAACAATGCATAAGCGAGGCATGAGTGGGAAGTGGGATTTTATCGACATGATCAATGGGGGTTTGCTTGCCTTGCTGACGAGGATCAGTCACGGGGTCTTCAACGAAGGGGGTGATCTCGGATTCCGGCTCCACTTCTATCAGCAACATGACAATCATAAGATCAACATAATGTACAATGCACAATCACATGAATAAGATTGTAATGGTGATGTTCAAGGTACTGATGTGTTGAGCATTCCATTTAAAAGGAGTATATTGCATTTGCAATGCAAATTCAAACTCCATTTGATTTATCGATGAATTTCAAATGCATTTGAATGCATGAAAGTTCATTTGAAAAGGTTGATCATGATGTGATGTTGTAAAGATGAGGTAAAGTCTCTGATGTGTGGATGAATTCATTCAAAAGAAGTGTGTTGCAAAGTCATTTGCAAATTCACTTCAAATTTGAATTTGATAAGGATCCATATGCATGTTTGCTACTGTTCACCCATTTTAAAATGGTCAAACATAGAAACAAGTTGCATATTCATAATCCTTGTATTTTTCTGATAATTTTAGACATATTATTTGTCCAATTTGGAGTTAGGATTAAAAAGTTATTGAATTTCAAAGTTTAAAGCATTTTCTGGATTTTCCTGAATTAATTAAATCGATTTAAATCCTTTACTGCGTCAGCCTGGCGCAGTGCTGACGTCAGGGGTCAGCTGACGAGTGGGGTCCTGCTGTCAGTGGGGGGGGGTTTATTTAGACTCTGTTTAAACTAACCCCAGGTTAATTAGTTAACCTGGGCCCACTGTCAGTGGCCCAGGGGGGGATTAGGACGGGGCTAGGGGATCTAATGGCGTCGCCGGCTCGGGCTCTCCGGAGCTCTCGCCGGAGTTGGGGTTTTTGGCACGGGAGGGGGTCTGGCTGGTACGGGCGCGTAGCTCGTGAGCTTCCGCATCCACTGGAGTTGTCGGGGGCCAAAGACATGGTCTGTGGCGACGACTGCTTCAACCGCGGCGGCGGTCAGAGGCACTGACCTCGCCGGAAAGTGTTCCCGGGCACAAGAGGGGGCGGAAAAGGCGGCAATCGGGAGAGCTGCTCACTGTGGAGCTAATGGAGAAGACGACGGAGCTGCGGAGTGCTTGACCGCGGTGAATTTGAGCTCGAGCTCGTCGGCGGCCGGCGGCGAGGATTTGAAACGGGCGTTGGCTCCGGTGGCGATGAGCTTCAATTGGCGTGGGGAAACGGCGAGGACGTCGGCGGCGAGTCGAACGGACAAGACGGCGAGGCAGCTCGGAGTGGTTGGCCGTGTCGGGGCATCGGCGCGCTCCGGCTAGGGCTTCGGCCGCGATGCGGAACTCGCCGGGGTAGGAGAAAGGGGAGCCGGGGGCGAGGGGAAAGCGTGCGGGGGGTTCTGCGGGTGCGTGGCGTGTGCTGCGTGCAAAGGAGAGGCCTAGAAGGCTCTCCTCGACGGTGGCCGTCGACGCGTGCCCCCTGCCCTCCAGCGACCTGCTTGGAGGCGCGGGGGAGGAAGAAGACAAGCACCCCGGTGGGCTGGGCCGAGGCAGAGGAAAGGTGGGCCTCGCCCAGGGCGTGAGGTAAGTGGTTCCCTGCTCTTTTCTTTTTAATTAATTCTGTTCTATTTGTTCTGCCTAGATAAAAATACCTAGGCTTTTTATGAAATGCCCCAAATTTTTATGTGGCCTCATAAAATAGAGAGCTAGCCACTCATAAAATTTGAGCACTTTTAAAATTCAAATAATTTGAATTTTAATTCAAATAGGGGTTTATTTAATTTCCAAAGCACATTTTGATTTTTTGAATATTCCATGGGCATGGTAAAGAACCCAAACCACTTTTAAAATGATCAGCATCATTAATAGGAATTTTCCAAATACTCAAATGATTTTTGGAAAAAGATTTTTATCTGGCCATTTGATTTAATTTCTCAGGGCTTTTCTTTTCCCCATTTTTGAATTTTATTTTGAATTTTTTGCATGATGCAAAGGCACAATAAAATCCTAGCACTTACCTAAGTTGGGGTTCTAACAGGCAGCAACCTCACCACTTACCCCATCCTTACCGTAAACTACTAGTTGTCCTAGAATGACGAGTGATGAAGTCCTTGCTGGGTCAGATGACCACTACAGTTGGATGCTGAGTACTTCTGTACTCATGATACTACCCCCAAACACTTTTCAGGGTTCTTGATCGACAATAGGTATGGTGATCGACATTTCACGTGGAGACTCGACGACGACGACGACTAGTTAGGCGGATCCCGGCGGAGGGCCTGGACCCGTGTGGTTATGGGATCGATGTTTTTCTCTTTGCCACTAGGCATTTTCTTGTAGTATGTACTCAGACATGTATCTTCCGCTGTTGTATTGTATTTGAGGCAGTTGCATGCCGATTGTATGAGATGTTGTATCCTTGTATCTGTAATGTTGTGATATCATGTTGGAAATCTGGGGCATATGGCATTGTCATATGTCGCGGTGGGACCGATATGTGCTTCGTCCCCGGATCTGGATGGAAACATCTAAATCTGGAATAGTACCGCATATCGGGCCTTACAACTTGGTACTAGAGCCTTACCGATCGTAGGATCCTTTTTCTGGCCGAAGTCGAGTCTAGACAAAAACTATTTTGTAGTTACTAAGTTAGCTATCGGAGAGTAGGAATCTTTTTACTCCTTACCCTTTCTCTGGTCAGGACAAGTGTCGTAAGTGTTTTACTCTCGACTTATCCCCATTCAAACTCTAGGATCTCGAGTGAGTCGAGTATCGGAACCGTTACAATGCCTTGCTTGCAGCGTATTGTCTCGATTCCGATCCCAGTTTGGGAAATCCTGTAGTACCTTTAGTTCTTCCGACTCTGGCTAAAAATCTTGGTCTTCTGTTAACTTCAGTTCCCTTGCCGAGTATCCTCACGATTTCAGTGAGAATGCTTCCCTTGATCGTCGCTTTGAATTGTCGTTCTTCCTCTTGACACTGATGGTTTCGTTTTCCGACGTTGCCGACTCTCTGCGGAAATTTATCTCGACACGAGTTCGACGTCGACATGGAGCAGGGTCCCTTGTTGGTGGTGTTGAAGATCGTCGAATCTCTTCTTTCCCCCTTCCCTCTCCCCCGGATCGTCCAGGATCTCGGGACGAGATCCCTTGTTGGTGGTGTTGTATTGTAACAACCCAGTTTTCACAAAAATTAAAAAAATTTGTTTTCGGTGTGAATTGTTTAATTGTCTGATTTGTTTGCGGTGCTTGCATCCCCGATTTATCGATCGGCGATTTTCCCCCCTCTTATCTCGTACCGGACGGAGACTGACCCTTGCCACCCTGACACTCGACCTTTGCGACACCGGGATTCACCCGAGCACCGTCGCAACCGGCACAGTACCAGCCATCGCCACCGAAACGAAAACCCCGTTTATTTAATAAACGAATTATTTTATTGGGGCGCCGAAAAATGTTGTCGGAATGTCACCGCAGTGAGGTGCGATCGACGGGCTCGATGCGCTGAGCGCGTAGGTCGAAGTTTCATCCGAATCGGAGTCCGTACGGAGTCTCGGCGGTCACGAACGCGATCACCGGACATGCAAGAGGGGTACCTAGGGCGTTTGCGTCAACTGGCCAGCCAACCAGCCCTATATAAAGACCACCAACCTCACACCACCCAATTAGGGTTTACCCTAATGGAAAATTGCAGCCACCCCCCTAAGATTTTCATCAAAATTCTGCCCACATCCTCCTCTTCCCGAAACCCTAATTCCTAAGCAAATTCAGCCATCAGATCATGAGATCTGGGGCTTAGATTGAACCCAGCCAGCTCCCAGCCGGTTTGGGCCCCGCAGGCCCCTCCCCAGCCCGCTTCGGCGCCGCCCGGGCCAGATTTGGGTCTCAGAGCCCGCAGAACCGCCGCCGCCCGTGGAAGCGCCGCCGATTGCCGCCGCCGAGCTCCGGCCGTCGCGCCGCCGCTGCCTGGTGAGGCCTCCTCTTCCCGCGCCCCCTTCGCTCTCTCCTCCTCACCGCGCCGCTTTTCCTGTGCAGGTCGCCGGCCACAGCCAGGGCCGCCGCGCCATGGCCGACCTCGGGCCGCACCTCGCCGTGCCGGTCAGAGGGGTCACCGCGCCACCCCTTCGCCGGATCCGCCGCCAGCGCCTCCTCCTCCGTGCCCGTTCCCCCTCGCCTCCTCCTATGCGGCCGCTCGGCCTCCCTCGCCGGCGTGCGCCGCTGGTGGACGACGAGCCGCTGGCCGATCCAGTCGGGACGGGGCGAGCCAGCCAGCCACCAACCGCCACCGTGGCCAGTTGGGCCGATCCAGGCGCCAGGCCCAGCGCGCCAGCAGGCCTCCAGAAGCCGCCGGCCTGTCCTCTGGCCTGATGGGCCCCGGCCCATGGTGAGGCCGCCCAGTTTTTTTCCCAAGTGTTTTTTTTCTCTAGGTCTGGAAACAAATGTGCTGCTGATTCAATTTTGCGAGTAGTTTTGCGGTAAATCTGTAGCTCGGATCGCGATGCGCCCAAAACGAATATTGCTCAGAATTGTGCGTACATCAATTCATCTTTTGTGAGCATTTGCATTTGAGGTCATCTTGATTGTGTAATTGTGTGCTAAACAGGGCATCAGATCGTTAATTGCAACTACTGTTGTTAAACTGTCTGAAAACTGATGCTTGATTGAAACATCGAGCGGCGATTGCTTCGCAAGCGTACGTCGGAATTGAGTGATTCCTTTTGCGTTGCGTTAAGCATTGTTTCTACTTCAGTTTAATGCATTCACATGCCATAATTGCTTGCTACATCATGATTGTATCTTGCTCCAAAGTAGCTACCCTGTTGTTAGTGTGCTGCTGTTTATATTTTGTTCCAACTTCGGTCGACGAGTGTGTGGCGACCGTTTATCGGAATTGAGTGATTCCAATTGCATATTGTTAAGCATCATGTCTACTTTCATTACATGTATTGAATTTTCATGATATGCTTGCTTATCATATAGTTATTAAGCTCCAAAGTTGTTATGCTGCTGTTTTTAACAGCCACCTCTGTTTTTCTCTAAGTCTGTAACGTCCCGATGCCATGTTGCATGCATAATATCTTTTGATCTATGATGTCTTTTTGCATGATTCTTTTTTCCATGCCTTCCCTGTCATGTCTACTTTAGTTCCATATCGTTTTGAGCATGTTTTCATTGATTATCCTGTTTATGCATTGCTCTAAAGTGTGCTTCCTGATGTTGGCAGATTGTGCCCGTAACTTGTTTTGCTTGTATCTTTTTAACCGTAACTCCGTTTGGGGTGTTCTTTATATGTAACTTGATTAGTCTTTCGTGTACTTTGTGTTTATGCTATTGTTTTCTACTGTTAACCAACCTAAAATATGGTTTAGGACAGAACAGTACCAAATGTTTTAATCATCGTGCGTCACTTAGTGTTATGCCATGTTTAGGTTGTGCCCCACTTAAATTGACTGGCATAGATAGTTTACTTTCTTCTTCACCTCTTGCCATGTTTGTGTGCTATGCCATGCTTGATTGAGTTGCCATGTTAATAAACGTTGGTTGATCACCTATAGCTAAGAAACTTGAACCATCGTAAACGTGCGGTATTCTTCGTGTGTGACCGATACCCCACTTAAACTGTTAGTAACCGTTCTCGACGATAGATCCGTATCGCGTTGCCATGTCGTGTGATGTCTTATTGATCTTGTGTTTCCCCGTAGTAATAGAGTGCTTGCTCGTTGATTGCTTTCCAGTGTTTATCGTCTTGTGTGCTTCCGCGGGTACCTTCGGCGACGATGCGAGCTTGCGATCAACTACACCTTCGGAATCCGACTTATCAACAGGAAAGGACTATACATTACTTATGATCCATTCTATTTCAACCAGAAATTTGCATGCTAGTCTAGGTTAGGTTCGATGTTTGATCCTACCACATGTTTATAGCCTCTTTCAAGCCGATACAGCCATGTCCCTTCCCAGCAAACCTTGTACTGCTATGTTACTATTGCTCGTTGCTCAGCCCCTGCTTAGTATGCATGCTTAGGATGCTACGATGTTACCCTGTTACTCCTTGGTTTGGGATATCACATTATTATATTGTTGTTGATGATATGATTATTATTAATGTTTACTTTATTCGACGAAGGATGGAAGGTCTAGGCTATCCCGCCCCGACGCTTTGTTCCATTCGAGTCACCTAGGATCCGAGTTCCGGGTATTGGTTTTAAGACTGAGCGTGCCTAACCGCGTGTGGGATTTTATGGTGTCCCCTTTTCTTACCTACCTAGCTTCAAGCATTTCTAGAGGTGGCCCAAGCTGATTTTACCATTTGAAACCATGTGTGTGCTGGTCGTACGCCAGCAGTTTTTAAACCAACCCGGACCAGTGAGGACATAGTTCCCTTGCTGGCCCATCATGACCGGCTGAGGACCCGGTTTCCCATGTGTGATTAACCAGCAATCCAAAACTGGAGTCATACGGTAGAGACCAGATCCAGAGCGCGGCCGTCTCCTGAGCTGGATATCGACTCACCGGGGGGCACCCGGATTTGTTCGTTGCTAGTTAGAGGGACCTGTCGTTTCGGATCTCTTGGAACTAAATCATAAAATGGTTGCCTGTGATGGGTAGAAACTGAGAGAGATGGGCATGCGTGCGGAGCCTTGTAATGGGCAGTTGGTACACCCCTGCAGGGTTAAATCTTTTCGAGAAGCCGTGTCCACGGTTATGGACGACTGATCCGTCCAAAACGTATCTATAATTTCTTCTTGCTCCATGCATGTTTTGTGTGATATTGCTATGATCTAGATACACTTTCATACAATTTTGATCATATTTGGACTAACCTATTAACTTAGTGCACCCCAGTGCCAGTTCCTGTTTTCTGCTGTTTTTCTATTTCAGTTTTCCCCCATATAAAAAGTGCCAGAAAAATTCCGGGAAAAATACAGGAAAAATCAGCGTACAGGAAGCTTCGCGAAGAGCCCGAGTGGGGCTAGAGAGGAGCCAGGGGGGCCAAGGCGGCCACCCGGCGCGGCCCCACCCCTGGCCGCGCCAGGGGGGCGTCTGGGGGCCCTGGTCCACTTCTGGCTGACCCCCTTCGCCTATTTATTCTCCGTCACGGGAAAACTCCAGTGGAGGAACCCTATTCTGCAAACTCGCCTCTGTTCAGCCGCCGCCGCGATTCCAAGATCGGGAGCACCAGAAGACCTCTTCCCGGCACCCTGCCGGAGGGAGGATTGACCTCCGGGAGTCTCCTCTCCACCATGGATGCTCCCCGGATGTCTCGTGAGTAGTTTTCCTTGGACCATGGGTCCGTGATCAGTAGCTATGTGATGTTCTCCCCCCTCTTTGATCTTCATTGTTTAGACCTCGTGAGCTGCCCTACATGATCGAGGCACCTTTGTAACATTTCTGTTGTTGCTATGCTGAGTTTGGAGGGATCTGATGGATTATGAGATTATGTTCAGATTGTGATAGAGTAATATATTTGGTTTTTATCTCTTATATTTTTGTTCCTAAGTAATTCTTGCATGTTCTCCGTTGCTGTTTATTGCTTTGGCCAAGTAGTAGGTAGTGACTCCAAGAGGGAACGTTGTGCTAGATTGTGGGTTCATGCCCCCCGATGACACGCTTGAGTGACAGAAACATGAGTCTAGGGGATGTGATGTTGCCACAAGGGGGAAAACAACGGTGCTTGTAACCGCGGTTACAAGGATTGTTTACTTTACGCAAAGTTCTTTTTATTGCAGTTGTCTGTTGCTTTGGGTTTACACTTCGGGTGGGGCTCGCAACTTAATACGAGCGAGATGTTCTGGATAGATATCTCAAGGTGGATGATTAGTAGTAGATGCAGATGGGTTTCGGTGTACTTATTTTGGCGTACTGCCCGTGCTTTTAAGCCTCTTCCTTTCTTTTGTAGCATAGTTAGCATTGCGGTGCGTTCATAATCCTGTCAATTGCCCTTCACCTTGCATAGCAGTTTTATCGTCTTTTGGGAGAGAGACATCACTAGTGAACATCACGTATCCCGGTCCATATCCTTATTACTGTTTCCACGCTATATTTACTTTACTGCTTTTACTTGCTATCATTATCCCTTGCGTTTTATCCGTTGTGAACAACAAGACCAGAGAGATTGACAACCTCTCTGAACTTCGTTGGGAACAAATTTATCTGTGTCTGTGTGCAGGTCTGCGTCAGTTGCGACACTGACACCTACTTATCATCTCTGGAGTCCTACTGGAGACAAACCTTGGTATCTTCACCGAGGGAAAACTGCTTATGCACTACATCTCAAACCTTCACTTGGGGTAACCAACGAAGGGCGAGAAGCCGTCAAGCAAAGTATTTCTGGCGCCGTTGCCGGGGACTCCGAGTGCTAAGATAGGGGAGTTGCACACTACCCTTTACCTTTGTTTTTTAGTCTTGTTAGTTTATCTTTCAGTTTTTATCTTTGTGTCTTTTATCAAAATTTACAAAAAAATATTTATTTTTCTAGTTGTCATTATGTCTGGCCCTTTTGCCTTTGTTGAGACAGAGGTTCTCACCTTTAAACAAAAAGGTGGAGAAAGTTTAAAAGATGCTTGGTATAGAATTAATGATTCTCAAAAAAGAGCCACCAAGAAGCAATCCACTACTATCCTGCTTAGAAACTACTATGTCGGGATTACTCCTTGGAATAGGTTCATATTAGATACTGCTATCAATGGGAATTTTCTAGAAGCCCCGACTTGGGAGTCTCTTAATGTTATTGAAAATCTTGTTGGAAATCTCCCTATTGCTAGCATACAAGAAGATATAACTCTAGCTCACATTATGAAGAAACTTGAAAAGATAGAGTTAGAAATACCAAGTATAACTAGGATAAATGAGTTGGATCACAAGATTCAAGGGAATTTGAATAGGCTTGATAGCTCCATGCTTAAAATTATTAAAACTTTGGAGGTCATCAAATCCCGTGATACGGATCTTTCTAGGATAGATAAGATTGAGGAAATCATTAATACTCTAGGAACTACTTTTTCCTCAATCAAACCAAAAAAAGTAGAGACTTCGGCAAGAAGGGAACCTAAGTTCATTTATGTCCCTAAGGTTCCCCGACCTAAAAATAAACTACCTATTGCCAAAGAAGTTGAAACCGTGAAAACTTTGGAAGAAATACCTCTCTTTGATAATTTTATAAATGAATCTTCCATTGATTTCCCGCCTTTTGGTTTTATCCCTAGAAGTATCTTCATTAGGCCTTTATTTAAAAGACCTCTTAAGACTAGTTGTACAATTGAAGAGCTTTTTGATGATCTTGATAATGATTCGATTAATACAACTTGATCTTTTGCATTAAGCCTAGCTAATGGCTTTAAAGAAGCGCTTTCGGGAGGCAGCCCGCAACGAATTTAGGTGTTTTCTTTTTGCTTTTGTTGTGTCTTGATGATTGTTACTTCTGTAGAAACATCATTGTATCTTTATTTTTCATCTTTGTGCCGAGTTATAGCCTCTTACGGCAAGGGAAGTAAAAGTTGTGACATGCTGTCCAGAAAACAGATTCTGTCCTCGTGACCAGAAAAATTCCAGAAAAATCCCAGTTCATCTTTTTGAGCTGAAATTTTTACACAGTATGCTCTATACAATTCCGAAACTTCCGTATGTTCTGAGTTTTTTGATTTGAGTTGCAGAAGTGCCCCTAAAAAATTCTTTACTACCTGATGTTCTGTTTTTCACTGATTCTGCCACATTTTGTCTCTCCTAACTTTTGCAAACCTTAAGATTGCTTTTTCTTTGCAAAAACTTTTTGGAACTCTTGAGAAACAGTAGCTCTTAAGGAATATCTTTATATCCAGTGGGGAAAAATTATTTATTAAGGGTACTAACCTCTCTAATCAGCTTATGATGAGTTATGTATGAAGGGAGTTTTCAAGTGTGCGATAGAAGATGATAAAAGAAGAACCAGGAGTGTCAAGCGCTCAAGCTTGGGGATGCCTGTAACAGCCCAGTTTTCACAAAAATTAAAATTTTTGTTTTCGGTGTGAATTGTTTGATTGTCTGATTTGTTTGCGGTGTTTGCATCCCCGATTTATCGATCGGCGATTATTTTTCCCCCTCTTATCTCGTATCGGACGGAGACCGACCCTTGCCACCCTGACACTCGACCTTTGCGACACCGGGTTTCGCCCGATCACCGTCGCGGAAACCGCACGAGACCAGCCGAAACCAACGGAACGAAAAACCCCGTTTAATAATTAAACGGGTTATTTTTATAGCGCGCCGGAAAGTGTTTTCGGAACGGTTCCAGCGCGAGGTGAATGCCTCCGGCTCGACGCGTTGATCGCGCAGTTCGAAGTTTTACCCGAATCGGAGGTACTGCGGACCCCCGGTGGTCAGAAACGTGAGCACCGTGCGCGCGAGATAAAAACCGATGATGTTTTTGCAAACTGCCAGCCACCCATGCTATAAAAAGACCACCACACTCCCACCCATTTTTAGGGTTTCCCTAACACAATTTTGCAGCCACCCCCCTGATCTATCACAGATCTGCCCCCATTTTTGCCCCAAATCCCGAAACCCTAGACCAGGGGCGTTCCCAGCCCTCAGATCTGAGATCCGGCACGCCCAGGCGGCCTAAGCCAGCCCAGGCCGGCCACCCCTCCAGGCCAGTGGGCCAGGCCCAAGGTGAGCTGCCCCGTTTTTTTTTGTTTTTTTTGTTATTTCTTATTTTTAGTTAGTTGGGCCCAGTAGATTTCGGCCCAGTTTTTTTTTTCTGTTAGTTGTTTTTTTTAATTATTTAGGCAGTTTGTATTAGGATTTTTGCAGTGCCGTAACTTTTTAACCGTAGCTCCGATTGCGACGATTTAAATATGAAACTTGCTTAGAATTGTGTCTAGTTTAATAATTTGTTGCTTGTTGCCATGTTTGAGCTTGTTTACTTGTTGTTTACCTGTTAATTACACTGCTTTCCACTGTAAACTGTAACTGCTATAACTTTTTATCCGTTGCTCGGATTAAAATGTTCTTTATATATATACTTGATTAGAATTGCATGTAGATTGTGTTTTTGCTGTTCTTGCTTGCTAATAAAAATAATAAAATATTGTTTAGGGCAAAACAGTACCAAATGCAATATTTATCGTGGGGTCCGCAATAGTTTGCATGTCTAGGATTTAACCCCACTTAAATTGACTAGATCAGATAGTTTGTTCTTGCTACACCTCTTGCCATGTTTGTGTGCTATGCCATGCTTGCTTGAGTTGCCATGTTAATAACCGTTGTTTGATCACCTGTAGCTAAGCAACTTGAACCACCGTAAATGTGCGGTATCGTCGTGTGTGACGAGTACCCCACTTAAATCGTTAGTAACCGCTCTCGACGGTAGCTGCGATGTCTCGTGTTACTTCTTGTTGATGCTTTCTCCTGTATTTCTCCGTAGTAATAGTGGTGCACCGTTGATTGCTTTCCAGTTTTTACCCTCTTGTGTGCTTCCGCGGGTACCTCTCGGAGACGATGCGAGCTTGCGATCAACTACACCTTCGGAACCCGACTTATCAACAGGGAAGGACTATGCATTACTTATGATCCATTCTATTTCAACCAGCGGTTTGCATGCTAGTCTAGGTTAGGTTCGATGTTTGATCCTACCACATGTTTACAGCCTCTTTCAAACCGATACAGCCATGTCCCCTCCCAGCAAACCTTGTACTGCTATGTTACTTTTGCTCGTTGCTCAGCCCCTGCTTAGTCTGCATGCTTAGGATGCTACGATGTTACCCTGTTACTCCTTGGGTTGGGATATCACCTGATTATCATATTATTGTTGATGATATGATTATTATAATGTTGACTATATTCGACGAAGGATGGAAGGTCTAGGCTATCCCGCCCCGATGCTTTGTTCCATTCGAGTCACCTAGGACCCGAGTTCCGGGTATTGGTTTTAAGACTGAGCGTGCCTAACCGCGTGTGGGATTTTATGGGGTCCCCTTTTCTTACCTATCTAGCTTCAAACATTTCTAGAGGTGGACCAAGCTGATTTACCATTTGAAAACATGCATATATATCTTGTCGGGTCGCTCCTAGCAGATATCTTATAAAATAACCCGGGCCAACGGAGACATAGTTCCTCTATTGGTCCACACCTGGTGAGCTAGAGGCCTGCCCACATGTGAGGGGATCAGTTACCTCGACCTTGGCCAGACGGAAGAGTCCGATCGAGAGCGTGGACAGCTTTTGGATTGGGTGTCGACTCCCCGGGGGCCACCCGGATTTGTTCGTTGTTAGCTAGAGGGACCTGTCATTTCGGATCTCTTGGAACCAAATCATAAAATGGTTGCCTGTGATGGGTAGCAACTGAGAGTGATGGACGTGCGTGCGGAGCCTCGTAATGGGCAGTTGGTACACCCCTGCAGGGTTAAATCTTTTCGAGAAGCCGTGTCCACGGTTATGGACGACTTGATACCTACTCCTTGTTCATAGACAAGAACAACTAAGATAATCCTAATATAACTTGATCAACGTGTGCGTGTGCCTTGACTGCTTCTTCTTCGTCGGGATGCGAAGAGGAGGACAAGGATAGGATAGGTGTTACGTTTGCGTAGTAGGTGGATAGCAAGACTTGCTGGAGGCGATTCCTCATCGAATTCTTGGTTTCTTACCTTACTCTCTAGATCGTTAGCCACTTCATAAATGCTAGTGCAGCAGCAACCTCACCACTTACCCCTTCCTTACCGTAAACTACTAGTTGTCCTAGAATGACGAGTGATGAAGTCCTTGCTGGGTCAGATGACCACTACAGTTGGATGCTGAGTACCTCTGTACTCATGATACTACCCCCAAACTCTTTTCAGGGTTCTTGATCGACAACAGGTATGGCGATCGACGTTTCACGTGGAGACTCGACGACGACTAGTTAGGCGGATCCCGGCGGAGGGCCTGGACCCGTGTGGTTATGGGATCGATGCTTTTCTCTTTGCCAGTAGGCATTTGTTTGTAGTCTGTACTCAGACATGTACCTTCCGCTGTTGTATTGTATTTGAGGCAGTTGTATGCCAATTTTATGAGATGTTGTATCCTGTATCTATAATGTTGTGATATCATGTTGGAAATCCGGGGCATATGGCTTTGTCATATGTCGCGGTGGGTCCGATATGTGCTTCGTCCTCGGGTTCGGGCGGAAACGTACGAATCTGAAACAGTACCGCATATCGGGCCTTACAACTTGGTATCAGAGCCTTACCGACCGTAGGATCCCCTCTCTGGCCGATGTCGAGTCTAGACAAAAACTATTTTGTAGTTACTAAGTTAGTTATCGGAGAGTAGGAATTTTTTTAGTCCTTATCTTTGCTCTGGTCAGGACAAGTGTCGTAAGAGTTTTAATTCTCGACTTATCCCCTTTCAAACTCTAGGATCTCGAGTGTGTGGAGTATCGGAACCGTTACAATGCCTTGCTTGCAGCGTATTGTCTCGATTCCGATCTCAGGTTTGGGAATTCCTGTAGTACCTTTAGCTTCTCCGGTTTCGGATATCATCTGGGTCGTCCTTTTCTCTCCATCCTTTTGCTCGGTGTTTTTACGACTTGCGTCGAAAATCACTATCCCTTGATCTGGTTTTCGCGATTGTTCTTCCTCTTGACACTGACGGTTTCGTATTTTT
The DNA here is from genome assembly GCA_950022295.1 of Bromus sterilis. NCBI lineage: Eukaryota > Viridiplantae > Streptophyta > Magnoliopsida > Poales > Poaceae > Bromus > Bromus sterilis. The sequence goes on along the minus strand of OX465595.1, from coordinate 41,679,030 downwards.
GACGATGTCGTCTCCCTGCGGAAATTTATCTTGACGAAGTTCGACGTCGACATGGAGCAGAGTCCCTTGTTGGTGGTGTTGAAGATCATCGTCTTTCTTTTCTCTCCCCCCTCTCCCCCGGATCGTCCTGGATCTCGGGACGAGATCCCTTGTTGGTGGTGTTGCCTGTAACAGCCTAGTTTTCACAAAAATTAAAAATTTTGTTTTCGGTGTGAATTGTTTGATTGTCTGATTTGTTTGCGGTGTTTGCATCCCCGATTTATCGATCGGCGATTATTTTTCCCCCTCTTATCTCGTATCGGACGGAGACCGAACCTTGCCACCCTGACACTCGACCTTTGCGACACCGGGTTTCGCCCGATCACCGTCGCGGAAACCGCACGAGACCAGCCGAAACCAACGGAACGAAAAACCCCGTTTAATAATTAAACGGGTTATTTTTATAGCGCGCCGGAAAGTGTTTTTGGAACGGTTCCAGCGCGAGGTGAACGCCTCCGGCTCGACGCGTTGATCGCGCAGTTCGAAGTTTTACCCGAATCGGAGGTACTGCGGACCCCCGGCGGTCAGAAACGTGAGCACCGTTCGCGCGAGATAAAAACCGATGATGTTTTTGCAAACTGCCAGCCAACCATGCTATATAAAGACCACCACACTCCCACCCATTTTTAGGGTTTCCCTAACACAATTTTGCAGCCACCCCCCTGATCTATCTCAAATCTGCCCCCATTTTTGCCCCAAATCACGAAACCCTAGATCAGGGGCGTTCCCAGCCCTCAGATCTGAGATCCGGCGCGCCCAGGCGGCCCAAGCCAGCCCAGGCCGGCCACCCCTCCAGGCCAGTGGGCCAGGCCCAAGGTGAGCTGCCCCGTTTTTTTTGTTTTTTTTTTGTTATTTCTTATTTTTAGTTAGTTGGCCCAGTAGATTTCGGCCCAGTTAGTTTTTTTTTCTGTTAGTTGTTTTTTTTAATTATTTAGGCAGTTTGTATTAGGATTTTTGCAGTGCCGTAACTTTTTAACCGTAGCTCCGATTGCGACGATTTAAATATGAAACTTGCTTAGAATTGTGTCTAGTTTAATAATTTGTTGCTTGTTGCCATGTTTGAGCTTGTTTACTTGTTGTTTACCTATTAATTACACTGCTTGCCACTGTAAACTGTAACTTCTATAACTTTTTATCCGTTGCTCGGATTAAAATGTTCTTTATATATATACTTGATTAGAATTGCATGTAGATTGTGTTTTTGCTGTTCTTGCTTTCTAATAAAAATAATAAAATATTGTTTAGGGCAAAACAGTACCAAATGAAATATTTATCGTGGGGTCCGCAATAGTTTGCATGTCTAGGATTTAACCCCACTTAAATTGACTAGATCAGATAGTTTGTTCTTGCTACACCTCTTGCCATGTTTGTGTGCTATGCCATGCTTGCTTGAGTTGCCATGTTAATAACCGTTGTTTGATCACCTGTAGCTAAGCAACTTGAACCACCGTAAATGTGCGGTATCGTCGTGTGTGACGAGTACCCCACTTAAATCGTTAGTAACCGCTCTCGACGGTAGGTGCGATGTCTCGTGTTACTTCTTGTTGATGCTTTCTCCTGTATTGCTCCGTAGTAATAGTGGTGCACCGTTGATTGCTTTCCAGTTTTTACCCTCTTGTGTGCTTCCGCGGGTACCTCTCGGAGACGATGCGAGCTTGCGATCAACTACACCTTCGGAACCCGACTTATCAACAGGCAAGGACTATGCATTACTTATGATCCATTCTATTTCAACCAGCGGTTTGCATGCTAGTCTAGGTTAGGTTCGATGTTTGATCCTACCACATGTTTACAGCCTCTTTCAAACCGATATAGCCATGTCCCCTCCCAGCAAACCTTGTACTGCTATGTTACTTTTGCTCGTTGATCAGCCCCTGCTTAGTCTGCATGCTTAGGATGCTACGATGTTACCCTGTTACTCCTTGGGTTGGGATATCACCTGATTATTATATTATTGTTGATGATATGATTATTATAATGTTGACTATATTCGACGAAGGATGGAAGGTCTAGGCTATCCCGCCCCGACGCTTCGTTCCATTCGAGTCACCTAGGACCCGAGTTCCGGGTATTGGTTTTAAGACTGAGCATGCCTAACCGCGTGTGGGATTTTATGGGGTTCCCTTTTCTTACCTATCTAGCTTCAAACATTTCTAGAGGTGGCCCAAGCTGATTTACCATTTGAAAACATGCATATATATCTTGTCGGGTCGCTCCTAGCAGATATCTTATAAAATAACCCGGGCCAACGGAGACATAGTTCCTCTGTTGGTCCACACCTGGTGATCTAGAGGCCTGCCCACATGTGAGGGGATCAGTTACCTCGACCTTGGCCAGACGGAAGAGTCCGATCCGAGAGCGTGGCCAGCTTTTGGATTGGCTGTCGACTCCCCGGGGGCCACCCGGATTTGTTCGTTGTTAGCTAGAGGGACCTGTCGTTTCGGATCTCTTGGAACCAAATCATAAAATGGTTGCCTGTGATGGGTAGCAACTGAGAGTGATGGACGTGCGTGCGGAGCCTCGTAATGGGCAGTTGGTACACCCCTGCAGGGTTAAATCTTTTCGAGAAGCCGTGTCCACGGTTATGGACGACTTGAGACCTACTCCTTGTTCATAGACAACAACAACTGAGATAATCTTAATATAACTTGATCAACGTGTGCGTGTGCCTTGACTGCTTCTTCTTCGTCGGGATGCGAAGAGGAAGACAAGGATAGGATAGGTGTTATGTTTGCGTAGTAGGTGGATAGAAAGACTTGCTGGAGGCGATTCCTCATCGAATTCTTGGCTTCTTACCTTACTCTCTAGATCGTTAGCCACTTGATAAATGCTAGTGCGGCAGCAACCTCACCACTTACCCCTTCCTTACCGTAAACTACTAGTTGTCCTAGAATGACGAGTGATGAAGTCCTTGCTGGGTCAGATGACAACTACAGTTGGATGTTGAGTACCTCTGTACTCATGATACTACCCCCAAACTCTTTTCAGGGTTCTTGATCGACAATAGGTATGGCGATCGACGTTTCACGTGGAGACTCGACGACGACTAGTTAAGCGGATCCCGGCGGAGGGCCTGGACCCGTGTGGTTATGGGATCGATGCTTTTCTCTTTGCCAGTAGGCATTTGTTTGTAGTCTGTACTCAGACATGTACCTTCCGCTGTTGTATTGTATTTGAGGCAGTTGTATGCCAATTGTATGAGATGTTGTATCCTGTATCTGTAATGTTGTGATATCATGTTGGAAATCCGGGGCATATGGCTTTGTCATATGTTGCGGCGGGTCCGATATGTGCTTCGTCCTCGGGTTCGGGCGGAAACGTCCGAATCTGAAACAGTACCGCATATCGGGCCTTACAATGCCCCCATGTATCCCCAATAAATATTCAAGGAGACGCAAGCGTCTAAGCTTGGGGATGCCCCCGTGCATCCCCTTCTCCATCAACAATCATCAGTTCGTCCTTCGTCTCACTATATTTTTATCACTTCATACGTTATGTGCTATGCTTGGAGCGTCTCGCTCTTAGGTTTTATTTTTAGTTTTCTTTAGCTTTGCTTGCTGTTCATAACAAGTTAGATCCCGTCTTACTTTGTGTGGGAGAGAAACACGCTCCACTTTCAAAATCTAGAACACATCATAGGATTCTTCATCCCTATCTTTTTGCTGTTGTGTGTTCTTTATCTTTTCATAGCTACTGCCATGTTTAGTTTTAGTCTTAGTTTGTCTTTAGCAAGAGCCTTGGCTTTTGTTTAGTTTGTTGCTGGAACTCTTTTTAGTTTTCATGTTTATCTTGTTAAAGAGAGTTGGTTGTTGCACTGAGTTGTGTCTTGTCTTGAGAGTAGGTAATTGATGTTGTTATTTAATTTTAGTAGTAACTTGCAATAGTTTTGTGGTATTGATGTGAGTAATGTTTGAACTTTTGGTGTCAAGAGCTCTTGCCTATTAGTGATAGGTGTCGTATTTTGAGCAATCCGTGTTTATTTTCAAAACCTAAAAAAACTAGTTGAGAACTCTAGCTACTAGATGGATCACTACTCTTCTGAGGAGTCGAATATCAGAGAACACTCACGTACCATGAGTCGAGGATGCGCAAGGATAACCAAACCCCCATACACTCCTCCTTGGGGTACTTGTCTCTTTGTGAACCTCCTTATTAGATTGAGAGTTACCGATAATAAGTGCATGAGTTCTTCGCACTAATGTAAGTATTGAAAGTTGACACTTCCACCTTCCCATATTTTGCTAGCCTCTCCCGTGCCGTGCATTGCCTTCTTCTCACTCCGAGAGTTGGTGTCCACCTTCGCCGGTACATCCAAACCCTTGGCATGATACGCTCTGTCATCATAAGCCTCCTTATATCTTCCCTCAAAACAACCACCATACCTACCTATCAAGGCATTTCCATAGCCTTTCCGAGATATATTTCCATGCAACTTCCACCTCTTCATGACTTGATCTTCATGTCATACATGTTCCTGCTACACTGGTAGCGACATACATTGCATACATCATGTTAGGTACATCTTCTTTATGTTTTGAGTACCTTGTAAAGTGTGAAAGATCTCCTTTACCTTCTGGTAAAATAGAGTGTTGCCCTTAAGTGAGGAAAAGATCCCAAAGTGGACACATTAAAAGATCCCAAAGAGGACAAATGAGAGTTCAATAGAAAGAGCCATTGAGGCCACAAAAAATACAAAAAAATAGAAAAAGAGAAAAAAAGAAATAAAAAGAGAGAAAGGGGAAACACTACTATCCTTTTGAGAGATCACCACTAGTACTCCCTCTATATCCTTGTACTCCATAGAGATGATTATTATGCATATAGCTATGTGGGGACCTTCACACTATAGAACTTGGCTTGCATATTCCAAGGATGAGCCTCCTCAAACGAGCTCTAGGTCTTCATGAGCAAGCAAGTTAGATGCACCCCCACTAGTTCCTTTGGAGAGCTTCTTAGCTCGTATGTGCATCCGTTGCATGGCAATCCCTACTCCTCACATCATATCTATCATATGGCCTTCTCTCGCCTATGGTTGTCCTCATTGATGTGAGCCTTTCACACCTTTTTGTCTTCCTCCTCCACCAACTTCTCTCTTTGCCATCTTAAGTGTCAACTCTCGTGCTTACGCTCATCCATTGCATGAGTGCTCAAAATATCGAATAGGAGTGGATCAAATTGACTTGTACCTGGCTAGTGGTCTGGGGACGAGTCAAGATAAGATTCCAAAGAAGACCAAGTGTGAAACTTTAGTAGATTGAGTTCTCAACACAAAAATTACTTTTTCTCGTATTCCCTATTCCCCTTCTTGCACGCAAACACCATTTGGAGACATTCGAGTCACGGACAGCGAGAGCTCTTGCACCTTTTGTTCTTTTGTTACTTGTTTCAATGCTAATATAGACTCTTGCATGTTATGACTTGAATTGAATCTCTAACCTTGATTGCTTTACTTTTCAAAGTTATTTTATGGTTGCTAGCATGTCACCGCAGAAATTATGTTGTTATCATTTACCTACTCGAGGACGAGCAGGAATTAAGCTTGGGGATTTTGATACGTCCAAAACGTATCTATAATTTCTGCTTGCTCCATGCATGCTTTGTGTGATATTGCTATGATCTAGATACACTTTCATACACTTTTGATCATATTTGGACTAACCTATTAACTCAGTGCACCCCAATGCCAGTTCCTATTTTCTGCTGTTTTTTTTATTTCAGTTTTCCCCCATATAAAAAGTGCCAGAAAAATTCTGGGAAAAATACAGGAAAAATCAGCGTACAGGAAGCTTCGCGAAGAGCCCGAGTGGGGCCAAAGGGGAGCCAGGGGGGCCCAGGCGGCCACCCGGCGCGGCCCCACCCCTGGCAGCGCCAGGGGGGTGCCTGGGGCCCCTGGTCCACCTCTGGCTGCCCCCCTTCGCCTATTTATTCTCCGTCACGGGAAAACTCCAGAGGAGGAACCCTATTCTGCAAACTCGCCTCTGTTCTGCCGTTGCCGCGCTTCCAAGATCGGGAGCACCAGAAGACCTCTTCCCGACACCCTGCCGGAGGGAGGATTGACCTCCGGGAGTCTCCTCTCCACCATGGATGCTCCCCGGATGTCTCGTGAGTAGTTTTCCTTGGACCATGGGTCCGTGATCAGTAGCTATGTGATGTTATCCTCCCCTCTTTGATCTTCATTATTTAGACCTCGTGAGCTGCCCTACATGATCGAGGCACCTTTGTAATATTTCTGCTGTTGCTATGCTGAGTTTGGAGGGATCTGATGGATTATGAGATTATGTTCAGATTGTGATAGAGTAATATATTTGGTTTGCCTTTGTAATATTTAGGGGATGTGTTGTTGCCACAAGGGGGAAAACAACGGTGCTTGTAACCACGGTTACAAGGATTGTTTACTTTACGCAAAGTTCTTTTTATTGCAGTTGTCTGTTGCTTTGGGTTTACACTTTGGGTGGGGCTCGCAACTTAATACCAGCGAGATGTTCTGGATAGATATCTCAAGGTGGATGATTAGTAGTAGATGCAGATAGATTCCGGTCTACTTATTTTGGCGCACTGCCCGTGCTTTTGAGCCTCTTCCTTTCTTTTGTAGCATAGTTAGCATTGCGGTGCGTTCACAATCCTATCAATTGCCCTTCTGTAATTTGTTTACCTCGCATAGAAGTTTTATCGTCTTTTGGGAGAGAGACATCACTAGTGAACATCACGTATCCCGGTCCATATCCTTATTACTGTTTCCAAGCTATATTTACTTTACTGCTTTTACTTGCTATCATTATCTCTTGCGTTTTATCCATTGTGAACAACAAGACCGGAGAGATTGACAACCTCTCTGAACTTCGTTGAGAACAAAGTTATCTGTGTCTGTGTGCAGGTCCGCGTCAGTTGCGCCACTGACACCTACTTATCATCTCTGGAGTCCTACTAGAGACAAACCTTGGTATCTTCACCGAGGGAAAACTGCTGCTGCACTACATCTCAAACCTTCACTTGGGGTAACCAACGAAGGGCGAGAAGCCGTCAAGCAACGACTTGAGACCTACTCCTTGTTCATAGACAACAACAACTGAGATAATCTTAATATAACTTGATCAACGTGTGTGTGCCTTGACTGCTTCTTCTTCGTCGGGATGCGAAGAGGAGGACAAGGATAGGATAGGTGTTATGCTTGCGTAAGTAGTTGATAGCAAGACTTGTTGGAGGCGATTCCTCATCGAATGCTTGGCTTCTTATCTTACTCTCTAGATCGTTAGCCACTTCATGAATGCTAGTGCGGCAGCAACCTCACCACTTACCCCATCCTTACCGTAAACTACTAGTTGTCCTAGAATGACGAGTGATGAAGTCCTTGCTGGGTCAGATGACCACTACAGTTGGATGCTGAGTACTTCTGTACTCATGATACTACCCCCAAACTCTTTTTAGGGTTCTTGATCGACAACAGGTATGGTGATCGACGTTTCACGTGGAGACTCGACGACGACTAGTTAGGTGGATCCCGGCGGAGGGCCTGGACCCGTGTGGTTATGGGATCGATGTTTTTATCTTTGCCACTAGGCATTTGCTTGTAGTCTGTACTCAGACATGTATCTTCCGCTGTTGTATTGTATTTGAGGCAGTTGCATGTCGATTGTATGAGATGTTGTATCCTTGTATCTGTAATGTTGTGATATCATGTTGGAAATCCGGGGCATATGGCATTGTCATATGTCGCGGTGGGACCGATATGTGCTTCGTACCCGGATCTGGATGGAAACATCTAGATCTGGAACAGTACCGCATATCGGGCCTTACACCTTCCGAGTGACCTCAAGCACAATGCCCCCCGTAGAAGCCAGTACACAGAAGCCGAAGCTGAAGAAGCACGACAAGAAGGCGTTGATCTCTTCGAAGAAGAACGAAATTTAGCTCTCACCCGCTCGACGTTTTATCAGCAAGACCTTCATCGATACCACAACCGACACGTCCGAGCTCGCTCCTTCCAAGAGGGTGACATGGTACTTCGCATCAAGCAAACTTCCGATCACAAACTAGCTCCCCCATGGGAAGGTCCATTTATCATCTCCAGAGTACTGCACAATGGGGCATATCACCTGTACGATGTAACGAATAAGATAGAAGAGCCTCATGCATGGAACGCCCAGTTACTGCGCCACTTCTATGCATCAGCACGCTTGTAAGATCTGAATAAATATTACTTCGTACGCATAGTGCGTCTTGTTCAATTTTTTTTCATAACTCCCTATCAGGTTTTCCGTCCGATCTGCGAGCAGCTCGGATGAGAACTTAGAAAACTTATGTTAAGTGCTCACCAACGCCCCACAGGCTTGGGGAAGCACAACATCATCTACATTGAGGATCTTGTCTACAAGATCATCAATAGAAAAAATTTCTAAGTACTTTCAAGTCTCAATAGACTTGGGGGATGCTTAAAGCTATAAGAACAGGTTTTCTTCCGAGCTGTGCGTAGCTCGGACGGAAACTATCAATCAGGTTTTCCATCCGAACTGCGAACAACTCAGACGAGAACTTAGAAAACTTATGTTAAGTGCTCACCAACGCCCCACAGGCTTGGGGAAGCACAACATCATCTACATTGAGGATCTTGTCTACAAGATCATCAATAGAATTTTTTTCTAAGTACTTTCAAGTCTCAATAGACTTGGGGGCTGCTTAAAGCTATAAGAACAGGTTTTCTTCTGAGCTGCGCGCAGCTCGGACGGAAACTATCAATCAGGTTTTCCATCCGAACTACAAACAGCTCGGACGAGAACTTAGAAAACTTATGTTAAGTGCTCACCAACGCCCCACAGGCTTGGGGAAGCACAACATCATCTGCATTGAGGACCTTGTATACAAGATCTTCAATAGAATTTTTTTCTAAGTACTTTCAAGTCTAAATAGACTTGGGGGCTGCTTAAAGCTATAAGAACAGGTTTTCTTCCGAGCTGTGCGCAGCTCGGACGGAAACTATCAATCAGGTTTTCCATCCGAACTACGAACGGCTCGGACGAGAATTTAGAAAACTTATGTTAAGTGCTCACCAATGCCCCAAAAGGCTTGGGGAAGCACAACATCATCTGCATTGAGGAACTTGTATACAAGATCTTCAATAGAAATTTTTTGTAAGTACTTTCAAGTCTCAGGAGACTTGGGGGCTGCTTAAAGTTGTAAAAACAGGTTTTTCTCCGAGCTGTGCGCAGCTCGGACGAAAACTGTTAATCTGGTTTTCCATCCGAATTGCATGCAGCTCGGACGAGAACTTAGAAACCTTACTATAAGTGCTCACCAACGACCCATAGGCTTGGGGAAGCACAACATCATCTCCATTGAGGATCTTGTCTACAAGATCATCAATAGAAAAATTTCTAAGTACCTTCAAGTCTAAGTAGACTTGGGGGCTTCTTAAAGCGATAAAAACAGGTTCTCTTCCGAACTATGCGCAGCCCGAGTGAAAACTTAGAAAAACAAAAGCAAGCATCGGAAGAAATATTCGTTTCCCACTAAGAAACAGAATACGAGTTCATCAACCAAACGAAGGAGTGTCATGACACAACCACACAGTGCAACTTATTACAGATCCATTCGGCATCCCGAGGCAAATATCAAACCAGTGTTTTTTACTACGCTTCACTCATTCCTCGCCCGCCTCGTCCGACTCACTGGTCACGCCAGTCGACTCAACAAAGAAGTCCAGATCGGGCATCATGGCAATTCGGCTAGCAGTTTCAGCATAGCGCGGCAGGAAGGAGGTGCAGCTCTGACCTTCTTTCGGATCTCCACCACCAACCCGCTCAAGATTATGGACCCGCTCCGAAAAATGCGCCTTGGTCAATGCCAGTGCGTAATTCGCACCGCTCCGTGCCGCTGAGCTTTTCCAGCGGGCCAGCTGATGGGGAGCCTCCTGGAGGACGGGTACAACAGTGTCCAATTTCAATCTGCTTCCCTCATCAGGTGATAGCTTGCTCTTCAAGGCCAGGGTGGCACCCATAACTTCTTCAGCAAATTTCCTCGCTTTAGCGCACCTCATGGTCAGCAGTCCCCGAGCCAGAACAAATTCTATGGTCACTGGCGTATAGTTGTCTCTCTTCATGATTTCCGCAAAGTCAGCCATGCGCGCTTGCTCGGCATCTGGATCTGTCCCATATGCTGCACCAAGGGAGAAGATGAGTATACAATCTAAGACTGGGAAACAGGTCCCTATCACAAATCGGACGGCAAAAAACTCACCAGACAAGGTTTCACTGAAAACGGCGAACCGCCCAGCGCAATACTCTTCAGCTTCCTTCACCGCCTTCCGAGTGGTTTCCAACTCGGCTTGATGTTTCTTCTTATCTTCGGCGCGCAGCTCGGATAGTTTTTCCAAGTCAGACTCCAGCTTTGAGATGCAAGCTTCATTCTCCTTCACTACCTGTTTGTAATAATGAAGACTGGTCTCCAAAGCTTTGTGAGCCTTGGCTCGTTTCTCAACCTGGTCTATTTCCTTCTTCATCTTAGCAACAAAATCATCGTTCTCCTTGACTTTTGCATCAAAGGCCTTCTTCGCCGCCTCTTCAAGCACAACGTCAAACGGAAAAATAAGAAGATGAACAATGGCAGCGTAGAAACCCAAGAGCTTTTACCATTGTCCTCAGCATGCTGTTTCTTCAGTTTGTTGTGCTCCTCAAGCAGTGCTTCATACGCACTCTGAGCAGCAGTTTTCTCCTCCTGCAACTTCACGAAGGCCGACCCAAGCTTGCATGCCTCCTATGAAGACAAGAGGAATGCCATATTTAAATAAAACCTCCTATCAAAAGACTCCGAATAACTTCGCGAAGTTACTCGGACCCTTGGGGGCTACACCCAGTGGGTGCACTAAGAAGTGCTCCCACTGGAAGTTAACTGACATAAAACCTCCTATCAAAAGACTCCGAATAACTTCGCGAAGTTACTCGGAGCCTTGGGGGCTACACCCAGTGGGTGCACTAAGAAGTGCTCCCACTGGAAGTTAACTGACATAAAACCTCCTATCAAAAGACTCCGAATAACTTCGCGAAGTTACTCGGAGCCTTGGGGGCTACACCCAGTGGGTGCACTAAGAAGTGCTCCCACTGGAAGTTAACTGACATAAAACCTCCTATCAAAAGACTCCGAATAACTTCGCGAAGTTACTCGGAGCCTTGGGGGCTACACCTAGTGGGTGCCCTAAGAAGTGCTCCCAATGGAAGTTAACTGACATAAAACCTCCTATCAAAAGACTCCGAATAACTTCGCAAAGTTACTTGGAGCCTTGGGGGCTACACCCAGTGGGTGCACTAAGAAGTGCTCCCACTGGAAGTTCACTAAAATAAAAACCTCCTATCAAAAGACTCCGAATAACTTCACAAAGTTACTCGGAGCCTTGGGGGCTACACCCAGTGGGTAAGAAAACTTACGTAAGTACTTACGTGCATGTTGGACTTCACCAACTCAGCCTCAGATGCTAGCTCCCGCAGCCGCAGCTCAATTTGAGTCGCCTTCACCAAGGACTCCTTCAACCCACCAATAATAGCACTCTCCACTGGGGCTCCGACTGGAATGGCCCCCGAGCTAGCAGGCTCACCCCCTCGAGCAGCTGCCGAAGCGACATGGGTCTCCTTAACAGCCTCCCCAGCTGGAGCATCAGGTGCAGCAGCTCGGGAACCAGACCCAGAGGATACTGTCCCCTCAGGAACAATCACCTCAGGAGGAGTGACCCCAGCAGCGGCGGACTCGGTAGCAATCCGAGCTGGATCAGTAGTAGGGTCAACATCCATGTCTGCAGCAGAAACAACAAACTATTAAAAGCGAAAAGACGACAGTGGTAAACGTCTCAACAAAAACAACGAAGATTTCCCACCAACATCCGCAGTATCTTCTGGAATAGTGTCCATTCCAGGAAAGTCAGTCACCTTGCAAGTGCTAACATCCTCCATAGTTTCGACCTCGGGATCCTCGATCCCAGGCAACGTCTCAGAACCACTCGGACGAATACTGCAAAATGAAACAGCTAAGGATGGGCCTGAGAAACCAACAGAGCCTTAAAGTCAATGAAAACCAACAACATTACTTGTGAACGGTCTTCAAGCTACGCCTCGGGGGAGCAACCCTAGCCGAACCAGATCCAGCCCCCTTGGCCTTCTCAACAGCAGCACCCCCTGAGGGATTAGCCTCTCGGCCCCCAAGAGTGACAAGTTTTTTCTTCTTCATGGGCACAACCTTCCCAGAGTTGAGGCCCAAGGGAGGAAGCTTTCCGCTGTCCTCTTCGCCACTCGGAGTATGAGCCCTTTTACGGGTCCGAGTAAGCCCCTCCCGCGCTGACTCGCGGTCCTGGTTGTTCTTCGACCGTTGCTCGGACGCTGCCTGAACCCGAGCCACCTCGGACTCCGGCTCCTCCCCCGCCTCAACTCCGACCCCCGCACCAGCAGTACTATCTTCATCCTCCTCGGCAGGATGATGCGGAGCCAGAGGAATAGGGCAACGGAATTGGGTAAAATCCTAGAAATGAATAAAGAGGTCTGAGTTAGAGCCAACAAATGAAGCACATTCAAGATACGTATGGCACGAGTCAGCATACCAAGGTGGGAGGATTTTCGATGCTGAGGGGTCTCACTCGGCCAGTCGTCTGAAGACCCTGAGTCACGCTCGTTATTATCTTCATTTGAAGTTCAAACTCGTCTAGGGGCATCTCAGTGTTGCTATAGCGGGTGTCATCCTGCAACCCGGAATACGTCCACATCCCCCGAGTCCTGGCCTGGAGTGGCTGAATCCTCCGAATCACAAAGGCGGCTATCAGATCCATGGCGTCTAGACCATTCTTCTTTAGCCGGATGACCTCACGCATCAAGGGGAGCACCTGCTCCTTATCGGCATTGGTGAGTCGGGGGTTCCAGCCCTGAGAAGAAGTCAGCCTAACGTCCGAGTAAGGAGGCAAGGTCCGCACCCCCGGCCCCTCGGCCACCTTGCAGTAGAACCAACTATTTTGCCAGTTCTTAACAGAATCAGGCACGCAAGAGGCATAATACTGCACCCCCTGCTTCTTATCCAAGAACAGGCCGCCGCACAGATGATTGAACTCCACGCCGCCACCCTCCCCAGACTTCTTCGCCTTCTGAGGCTTGATAGCGTATATACTACGGAAAAGATGCCAATGGGGCTTTATGCCTAAGAATCCCTCACAGAGGGTGAAAAAGCTAGAAAGAAGGGTAACACCATTGGGAACAATGTGATGAAGTTGAGCACCCGGAAAAGCCAAAAAATCTAAAAAGAAGGGATGTGGGGGAAGAGAAAAGCCGCGGTCCACATGCAAAAGTAAGAGAACTCTCTCACCGTCCCATGGAGCAGGCTCGTCTTCCCCAGCCGCGGGAAGACGGCAACCCTCGCGGGGAACCAGACCGGCGCCCTGGTACCCCAGCAGCATGTCCTCTGTCACGATCGACGGAAGCCACTCCCCCGTAGACATGGTCGTGCCAGCGGCTGAATGGCAGCGCGAGTGGCGGCCTCCCAGGGCGGAACTCGAGCAGCCGACGGAGATGTCATGGCGGTGAGATTGAACAAGGAAGGAAGAGGCAAAGCGAGAGAGAGAAGAGGGAACGGCTGCGCAGGGGGGAAATGAGCGGATCTGCTCCAAGACGAAAGGTAGGGGTGTATTTATAGCTCAAGTGGCGCCTGCCACGCGTCAGATCCGCACCCCACTAATGGGATTGCCGGTTCCTCTCCCCATAAAACCGCTCCACTTCCCCATAATCCCTCCCACTTCCCCACAGGCAGTTAATTATTACCCTATAAAACCTCCACGGGAATCGAGGAGACAGGCCCAAACAGTGCGCCCACTCATCTGGGCGAGAAGATTGTCTCACAAGGCAAAATCCTTTGTTAAAGACCAAATCTGACTTCGACCCGAAGCTCGGAACCACCCCAACTACTCGGAAGATGCGAAGCACAACGCACACTGATCAAACTCTCCGAGTATGCCATCACTCAGAAGAAATTGCAAAGCTCCCGCAGCGTCCGAGTAAGTTGCCACTCGGAAGCACCACGAAAAGAACCACTCGAAGGTTCCCCGCGAAACGAAAAATCTCGCACCCGGTTACTCGGGTAAAAATTCGAGTAACTAGCTCGCTGGTGGTCCGTCTCTGACGTAGAATGTCAGGCCACCAGTAAGACCCGGCGCAGGGGGTAAAGAATCAATGTCCCACGTGGCATGGCCTAGGACTCGGCACGATGTCCTAGGGCATTGAACTTTACAAATTTGGTTCATATGTAGTTTAAGGCCTTTTACTCTGAGACACGCCTTCCGAGGCCTCAGTCCACCTCTTCCGAGAGACGTTTGAGTGTCGCAAAAATTTTCCGCTAACCTTCCCAACTCGCACTCGAGGGAAAAGTTCGAACATCAATAAAGCCCTTCCGGGCCTCTTACAGAGTTCAATCTTCACATACCTCAGAAAGACTAACAAATGTCAGTCACCTCACTTACGAGCACCCGAAAGTGCTTGGGGGCTACTGTCGTGGTAATACTAAAGGCATACCCCTAGGCGAGGGAAACCCAGGGGTATCCTTAAGCCCTGGATTTCCCTAAAGCACACCCAGCAAAATAAGACCAACAAAAAACACGAAGCTTTGACAATCTCCGAGTAACATGTTACTCGGAGACCAGGAGCCGCTTCCGAATACGCAGCTACTCGGAAGTCCAGGAAGATCCGAGTAGACCGATACTCGGAAGCAATCGGCGAGGCCCCCCCTACTCAGAAGATGGGAAACACAACGGACAGGAGGCATTTAATGCTGCGGGCGTTTCTCCTCCTTTATTAGTAGTAATGGGCAGACCGTTTTGTATTTAAGTACGTATTTAATATTGTAATTAAGACCCATTTAAGCCAAGGCATTAAGGAGGCAGGGGCGCACTCTATATAAGCCCCCCCTCCCCATTCGGCAGGGGCACGCGCAACACTTCTCGTTCTCAGTTTTTCTGAAGAAAGAACACCCCAGTAAGCCTGGGACAGGACTAAGGTTTTTATCTCTACGGAGAGGCCTAACCTGTATAACCCCCCCTTGCGTCAATCATCTCTGCGTACAGATTCATTTAGCTCCTTTCATACCCCTATATCTGTTGTCAGGTTTCCATCCACGACAGACACCATGTACAAAATCTTCGTATTCGGCCACATTGTTTGATGCTGCAAAGTGGATCTGCAACACATACTCAAGCTTGTCACCTTTTGGAGAAGTAAGAACAACACCAGCCCCTAGTCCGGTCATCATTTTGGAGCCATCGAAGTGCATCTGCCAGAACTGAGAGTCCGGACAGGGGGGTATATATTGAGTTTCTGCCCAATCCACCAGAAAATCTGCCAGCACTTGAGATTTGACTGTCGTCCGAGGCTCATACTTGATCCCATGTGTTGGAATTTCAATGGCCCATTTTTCCACCCGACCGGATGCGTCCCGACTGCCAATGATTTCTTCCAATGGAGTTGAACTGACCACCATGACCGGATGCGCCAGGAAATAGGGCTTCAACTTTCTTGCTGCCATGTACACACCGTAGCACATCTTCTGATAATGGGTGTAGTTTTTCTTGGATGCTGAGAGCACTTCACTGACATAGTATACTGGCCTCTGAACCGGTTGCGCTTTGTCCTTTTCAGGACGCTCGACCACCATAACAATACTGACCACCCGAGTGGTTGCTGCAATATACAATATCATTGGCTCTTTTTCCTTCGGAGCTGCCAACACTGGGGAGGTAGACATCATTCGCTTGAGCTGCTTGAATGCTTCATCCACTTGCGGGGTCCAAATAAACTTGTCTGTTTTCTTCATCAGCTGATACAACGGATTTGCCTTCTCTCCCAACCGACTGAGAAATCGGCTGAGCGATGCCAAGCATCTGGTAAACTTCTGCACATCTTTAAGATTTCTGGGCTTGCCCATCCTCTCGATTGCTGCAATCTTCTCAGGGTTGCACTCTATTCCTCTCTCAGAAACCAGGAATCCAAGAAACTTGTCGGCTGGTGTCACAACCCCAAGTTAGGTAATGTGCTAGGATCAAAGTCATCTTGCATCATGTTAAAAATTTCAAAAGAAGTCATTGAAATCAAATTCAAAAGCAAAATGGGAGAAGGAACCCCCCAGATGAATTAATTCAAAAGGCCAGAAATAAATCTTCTCCAAAAATTCATGTTAGATTTTTGAAAAGTCTTATAAATGAGTGTGATCACATATCAAGTGATGTGGGACCCACCCCATGCTCATGGATTTTTCAAATAATCAAACAATGCCTTGGAATTAATCAAAAACCCCTACTTGAGTTAAGATTCAAATTATTTGAATTTTAAAAAGTGCCAAACTTTATAAATGGATAGTCTATATTATTATGAGGCCATATAAAAAGTTTTAGCATTTAATAAAATGCCTAGCTATTTATTTAGCACAACAAAACAAAAAGGCAGAAAAGAAAACAGAAAGGAAAAAGGAAAAAAGAGCTTACCTAGCCATTCGGCCCAACTCATCGCCCCGAGGCCCAGCAAGCCAGCCCAGCCCGCTGCCCCCGTTTGTCTTCTTCCCCGGCGCGGCAAGCAGCTCGCTGGAGCGCATGCCGACGCTGGCGAGCACCTGCTAGCCTGCCTAGCGCCTCCCGAGTCTTCTAGTCGCGCCTGGAGACGCCCCGCTCACTCCCGGATCCATTCCCCCCCTCCATAGCTTCCTCCCCCTCCTCCCGTGCTCGATTTCATCGCCGCCGGAAGCTTCACCGGAGCACCCCCGCCGTAGAAGACGCGGCCACCGCGAGCTAGAGCTTCCAAGAGCTTGTCCAGAAGCTTCCCCGCCTCAACTCCGTCGACATGCAAGGAATCAAGAGCTCGGAGCCCCCGTAGAGGCCGGAATCGCCGCTGAGACCTCATTGGACCCGCAAGCTCGCCGTCTTCGATTCGCCGCCTCCATAGCTTCCCCGAGCCCTCTAGCCATCCCGTCGCATCCGTGGTGAGCCTCTGCGTTTTTTCCCTCAAGCCACGGCACCGCTCGCCTCCTCTAGCTCGAATCGCCATGGACGCCGGAGTACAGAGCCGCTGTGCTCGTCGTCGGTGAGCACCCGGGAAGCAATCGAACTCGAGGCCTTGTCCTTCATCTTTGCCTTGGTCTACTGCTTCATCTGATCCCAGCCCCGCTTCAAATGGCGCAGCGTAGCGAGTTCCACCCCGAGACAGTAGCTCCGCCGCCGCTAGGGCTCAACGCCGGCATGGCCACGGTGCCTCCCAGCACCCGTACCTTTGCCCTTTCGAAGCGCGACGACAAGAGCTTCAATCCAGTGGTCGCGGCACTCAAATTGGTGCCCGGAATCGCCCTCCCGTGTGTCGCCGCCGTGCTGGAAGGTCGCCGGCGACTAGCCGCCGGCGAGATGACGTGGATGTCATTAGATTAAGCTTAATCCCCCCCCCCCCCACAGTGACTGCCATGTGGGCCCAAGGCCACACTTAACCCCTGTTTAAGTTTAAATTGAAGTAAACATATTTAATTAACACCCCAGAGGCTGACCAGCGGGTCCCCCTTGTCAGTGGCCCCCCTGACGCCATGTTGATGTCACAGTGACGCAGTAAAAGGAATTTCTATTTATGAAATAAATCAGAACTGACAGAAAATACCCCAAACTTTGAAAATTCATAGAAAATTCATATTAACTCCAAATTTAACAAATAATATATGAAAAATGATCAGGAGAAAATTATCTATCCAAATATACCATTTTCAAATATGTTTGAGTTGAATTTAAAATGTGACCAGTAGCATTTGCTATTTGGTTTAAATGGAATTAAATCAAATTCATTTCAAATGCTTTTGCAACTTGAACCATAGCAACATACTACAATTCAATTACACATCAGAGGCATATCATACACATTTCAAAATGGGTTAACTTGATCCAACAATGTCATATGCAACTTGGCTAAATTGGAAATCATATGTGGAGTTTAAATTTGCAAATTCAATTGCAAATACCCCATTTAAATGGAATTTCTTCACACATCAAAGCATATACATCAAGTTTCAACCTTCAACCATGTGATTGTGCATTGTATTTACTTTTCTACCTTGTTTGTTGTTTGTCGAGTAGAGGTGGAACCGGAACAGGAGGCTGCCCCCTTCGTTGAAGACCCCGAACCCGAACCTCGTCAGCAAGGCAAGCAAACCCCCATTGATCATGTCGATAAAATCCCAATTCCCTCTCATGTCTCGCTTATGCATTGTATAGGATGATTACCATGCTACGTTTCTACCGCATAGATGAACCCATTCCTTTGCATGACCTATCATTTTTCACAGTAGTAAGCAAACCACAATCCTTGCAAATGTAGGACTTGATTGATATCATGTGGCCCCTGCAATTGTTACTGCTTATTTCATGCTTAGAGTGATACCCTGTTGTTACTGTTATGTGAGTCGGGATGGTAGTAATCATGATGATGTTGGTGGAAAGGTGTTGGTGAATCTACCCTAATACAAGGTGAATGATGAGAGGTTGTGTAGGAGTACACAGTGGGTTGTCTCGTTGAACACCGCCCTAAGTTCGAGTTCTTGTGTGGTGATCCAAGATGAAGAGTACAACCACACATTGGGCTCACTGACCCCTCTCAACCTATTAACTCATCCCTTTCGATGTCCAGATGTCGCAGTAGTTTGGAGTTTTGGTAGGCTTGTGGTCTGGATGCTAAGTGAGAGAACGGCTCAACCGAGACCGGCTTATGCACCACGCACACATCACCTGGGTCCACTTCGGTAAACCGGCCAGGTTCACGATAGTGGTAGCCAACCCAGGTAGGCGGCTTTCTTGGACTAGATCGGCTATGAGGTAACAGTTGTGGTGAGCATCCTCTCTGACACCCCTTGAATGGTGTCGAGATCAAAGGCGGTAACTGATGATCATGTGTGTGTAGCGGTACACCCCTGCAGGGTTAACAAAACTATTCGAATAGCCGCGTCCGCGGTTAAGGACTGCTTGGAAAGCTTAGCTTGATTATTAGACAACTTGAACTGGATACTTCTAAAACTCGCAAGATAAGCGTGAGTGCTATGGTCTGCTCCTCGTGGGGAAGTCGAGGAAGTAACCATAGTGGTGTATTGGTTGGAGATGTAGTGGACTCGTGTACGCTTCTTACCTCAAGTCTGCTACTCGTAGTTCAGGACTAGCCAAGTCAAAGCTGGCACTTCTGCAATTGAACCCCACCTCCCTTTACCTTGATACATGTGCATGCGTAGTATAGTTCCTACGTAAGTCTTGCTGAGTACGACTTTATACTCACGTTTTCTTATTCTATGTTTTAGATGAACCCACCGACCCCGATGGTGGCTTCTACCTGAAGCTCGAAGAATGAAGACTCAGACCAAGACCAAGCTAGTGTAGTCCCAGTCAGACGACTGTTTCCTCATGGAGGGCTTGTTTTTAGATAAGGCTTCTCTAAGCCATTTGTTAAACTTGTCTGTACTCAGACCTACTTTGCTTCCGCATGTTTGATGTAATGTTGGATCACAGACTTGTGATCTCTGTGTGCACTCTGTAAGAGTTATCAATAAAGTTGTATACTTTGTAGAGAATTGCAATGATACCTACTGTTCATACAAGGCATGTGTGCTGCGTGTATGTTTATAACATGCATGTCTTAGTATGGGTTTTCGAGACCTTAGTTGTGATCTGGCTGGCGGTCTTTTATACACCAAGTGGCCCTTAGATGTGCGCAGCTTGGGGCATCGCGATGCGATTGTTCGAGACTCTGTCTCATGCACACTTTGATGTATGATCGAGCCCGCCCTAGACCCCGACTAAGTGATCGGGCTGGAGTAAGTCTATGTAAGGGTTATAATACAATCGATAGTATGGTAGAGGCGACTTGTCTATGAGTATGGGAGTTCACCACCCATATCAGTTAGACTTGTGTGCGGACGATGAGGACCCATCTCAGTAGATGCTTTCCGAGAACGTTCTATGCTTGGCCTTGTATGCTTAGACAAGTGGGTACGGTTCTCGGCTCTCCATATGATTGTGTTGTAGCGAGGCTTGCATACGCTAACCCCGGGTCCCGACAGCTGGCACGCCGAACACACATTTCTCTGGGTTGAGCTTGATCTGGTATGCTCGCAAATTTGCGAATGTCTCCTTAAGATCATCCAACAAGGTTGATCCCAGCACCGACTTGTCCACAAGGTCATCTACATATACATGAATGTTCCGACCTAACTGAGACGGAACACACCGCTTCATAGTACACTGATAAGTCACGCCACCATTTTTCAGGCCAAAGGGCATGGTGATGTAGCAATAAGCCCCGAACGGGGTGATAAAATATGTTTTAATCTGACTGTTTACATCAAGCTTAATCTGGTGATAGCTTGTTGTGGCATACAGAAAGCACAAGAGCTGACAGCGGGCCATAGAATCAATCACTTGATCGATACGGGGTAATGCAAAAGGATCCTTGGGGAAGGCCTTATTCAGGCAAGTGTAATCTATACACATGCGCCAAGTTCCATTCTTCTTCGGAACCAGAACGGGATTAGCTAACCAGGCTGGGTAGAACACTTCCTTGATAAATCCTGCTGCGAGCAACTAGGTTATCTCATCGCCGATTGCTCCTCTCTTCTCTTCTGAAAAACGCCAAAGTGGCTGCTTGATCGGCTTGGATCCAGGTCGGATATGAAGCTTGTGCTCGGCAAGTTCCCTCGGTACACCAGGCATGTCATGTGGGGACCATGCGAAGATGTCACGGTTCTCACGAAGGAACTCGACGAGCTCGCCTTCCTATTTGCTGCTGAGCCCGGCCCCAACGATGATGCACTTGCTTGGGTCGGAGGGGTCCAGGGCAATCCTCTTGCTGTCCTTTGCCGCTTGAGATATGGTCTCATCATCCGGTCTCTTGTCCTTCGTGCTCGACATGGGGTCCTTCATCTGAGCTTGGACTGCTGCTACGACCTTGTTGAGCTGGCGCCGCTCTGCATCGATGACCAGAGAATCGGCTAGCTTGGAACCAGCAGACGAACACTCCAGTGATTTCCTGTAGTCACCACACACAGTGATTGGATCATTCGGCCCTAGGAGCTTCATCTTCAGGTAAGGCCGCATAATGTTGAACATGAAATTGGTGATCGCAGGCAACCCGAGCAGAACATGGTATGGGCTGCTCAGATCGGCCACCTCGAACCAGATCGGCTCTCGGCGGAAATTTTCTTCTGACCCGAATACTACCTCAAGCCAAATGCGGACTAATGGGGTACATGACAGGCCGGGCACTATCCCATGAAAAGTGGTTCTGCTGGGCCCCAACTCGCTCTCAGTGATGCCAATCTTGATCATTGTATCTCTGTACAAAATGTTGATGGCAATGCCTCCATCAATGAGTGTCCTGGTGAGCTTGCATGAATACAATGGTGCTGCCAAGATTGCATCCACCACGAGCATATAACTGCCGGGGTTGGGCATTACGCTCGGGTGGTCTTCTGGGCCCCATGTTATGGCATTGTCCGACCAGTTCATCCTCTGAGAAACTGCTGGCATGGTGGCATTGACTTCCTGCTCACGGGCACTCCGACTGCCCTTGTCATCCGACTCGCTGGTGAAGATCATGTATGCTGCATCCTGACGTGGGAACTGCTGCCTAGCATTTGCTGGTGGTGGGCCTGGGGTGCGGTGGTGGGGCTGGATTTCCTGCTCCTCCCTTTGCCAAGCGCTCAACCCAAATGCACTGCGGAGTGGTGTGCGATGCGGGCTTGCCTACTCCACTATGCATTTTGCAGGGTTGGTTCATCATGTCCTCAAAGGTATATGGGGGCCTGGGCTGACTTGGCGGCCTTTCTGCGGGCTTCTGCTTCCGACTGCCTCCCACAACCCCTTGTTCCTCTTGGTGTTGCACTGTTGCCACCTGCCAATTGCCATACTTGGCATCCGGCTGCTCATCCTTCCTCTTGTTAATACCCGTGTTGTTGTTGTTGTTGCCAAAGTTACTGTTCCTCTAGATCTCGCGCCTCTCGCGCCGATTGGGACCGTTTGGCCCATTTGCTTCTGCCGATTGCTGTTGCTGGCCGGATGGTTGCCCTTGGATGAAACCACTGGGACTCAACGTGATCGGGCGCATTGCAGAGTCAAACGCGGCGAATGAATTGGCTATTCTCATCAGATCGGCCAAAGAGGTTATCTCCTTACGCAGGAGCTTGTGCTTCAACAAAGACACGTCCAAGCAGCCGTCAGTGAAGTACTAGATGGCTTGGATTTCATGAACTCCCTTGAAAGTGTTCATGAGCTTGATCCACCGCTGAAGGTAATCCCGAAGGGGCTCATCCTTTCCTTGTACACAGAGTGCCAGGTGCCGAGGCAGACCTGGGCGCTCGTAAGTACCCATGAAATTGCGAACAAATGCATCCTCAAAATCCTTCCAGCAATTGATACTGTTGCTGGCAAGTTGTTTAACCAGGACCGAGCGGAACCTTGGAGCATGAGCGAAGCATAGCGCACAGCTACGCGCCGACCACCTCCTGCGATGCCGACGGCTCTCATATAATCGACCAACCAATCTTCTGGCTTGACTGATCCATTGTACTTTGGGGTGTCCCTGGGCAATGTGAACCCTTTGGGGAACTACTCTTGCCGAATGCGCGGGCCAAAACATGCAGGACCCACCGACACATCATCTTCCGGTTGCTTATCCTGCTACAGATGCTCGATTCGGTGTCTTGCGTCATTGTCGTTTATTGCTCGGGGACCTAACCGCTGGCTAATTGCCGGCCGGACTGATGCCGCCGGTTGCTCGTTGCGCCTGTTGTTGACTGCTGGCTCGTCCCTCCGATTGCCTCCTGCAGCCCCTTGATTCCTCCGACTGCGGTGCAAACTGCCATGCGGCGAGGATGCTTGCCTCTGCTGCCGCTGTGGCACATTCGGCTGGTTTGCACCCGCCATTGACCGAACTGATTTTGATGCTACTGGCCCTTGCTTCTCGGTGGCCGCCTTTTGCTGCTGGTTCGCTGTGGTTATGAGGTCGCGCATTCGGCGCGTCCTCTCCCGCAGCTCTTCTCCCTCCAGATGCTCCAACTCGGTAGCAATCTGCTCGGCAGCTCTCATGTTCTTCACAGGAGAACTATACGAGATCTGCGGAACGGCGATGAGTGTTGTTACTGGCTGCTGGGCTCCTCCCAGCTCTCTGCCGACCTCTCGTCCTGCTGCTCGGAGCTCCTCGATCACAGGGGGTGGGATAACACGCTGCCGAATGTCGTGCACTGCGTTGTACTCCCGAACTGATGCCTCCATCCGGGGCTTTTCAGCGTCGATCCTATCCGATTGCTCCTTCAGAGCCTGACGCACCTTTTCCAGCTCGGCCTGAGCCACGGCTGGATCGGCATGAAGATCCACGGGAGTGCTAAGCACGTCCGGTGGGTTGCTTGGGCCTGCTGGTGCCGTGGTTGCTGCCCTCGCGGCTCGGGTCGCTGAAGTAGAACTGTGGCGACTGGATGCTGCTGCCATCATAACCTCCGCACGGATGTGCGCAGTCGTGCCATCTGTTCCCACAGCATCCGGCCCTCTTGGCAACGAATCCGTGAGTTCAGAAAACACCCGTACCTCCCTGGGAAACACGTCAGGAAGTACTGCGACGAAAACACAATGTCCGCCAAAAGGAATGATGACGCCGCGCGGTAGAGGCATTCCAGTCCCAAACCGTGAGGCGTTGTCGATGACGAAGTCCCACGCTCCGCTCCTCATCACCAGGCCGGAGGAGAAGCGCACGCACGATGAAGATGATGGTCCCATCCGGATCAGAACTCCAGTCGACGCCTCGGCCTGCACCACGGTGGGCGCCAACTGTCATTGATATGTAACAGCAGATGCCATGGGGATGGCTAAAGAGGGGGACAAACCAAGGTGAGTGTCGCTGGTACCGGAAACGAGAATGGGAACACACGGTGAGACACCACGATGTACCCAGGTTCGGGGCTCTCCGTAGAGATAACACCCCTAGTCCTGCCAAGCTAGCTATATGCAATAACTCTGGCTACAATGAATGCTCCTTGAGCTGTTTGAGAGGAACAAGAAGAGGGCCTCTGGTCACTACTCTCTCCTTGCTCTCTCTATGGTGGGTGAGATAGTAATAACTGCTCCGTCGTCCCCCACGCAGGAGGGGTACCCGGGGCACTTATAGGCCGAGCCCGGGGTACAAAGGTAAATATACAAAGAGGAGGGCCCAGCTGTCTGGCTCTGATAAGCTAGGGACCTCCCATCGTGTTCCTCCGGATGACCCGATGTAGACTTGCGGCTCGCCATACCGCTATCCTGTAGACCTCGGTGGTGAACAGTGGAGCTAGATACTTAGGCCTGTCGTCCTGTCCGCGTGATCGGCGCTAGAGGAGACCGCACGCCTCTAACAGTCCCGATCTTCCAGGATTGCGCATTGAATGCACTTGTACCAGGTGTCCGACTTGGGACTCTGATCGGATGTTGCTCCACTTACTTCGGCCGAATGCTTCTTGGTGAGGCCGATTGCGCCCTCTCTGGGGCAATCGGCCCTCGCCTTGAACAAATCGGCCCACTTCTTGCTTGCTCTTGTTTAGCTCGGCCTTGATTAGATTGGTGACCATCAGGTCGGTGATCTTTGCCTTGATGAATTGTTTACCCTGGGTGACCCTACCCGGGGGTCATACCCCCGACACCCGGCCCGGCCATTCCGTGCAGCGAGGTCTTACCTACACGCTAAGCTTGCGTGGCATCTGGGTACAGTGTGTCGTAGCCCAGGTATTAAAAAAATTTAGAGGCACGGAGCCTGGTTAGCGATGCACCCACTTGTAATAAACAATCAAGTGAGCTATTAGCAGTCACTCGCGGAGCTTGTAGCAAACTCAGGCGAGGAAAATGAGAAAGCACCCACTCGGAAAGTCGTCGAGTGCGCGAGTAGATCATATTGTCGAATACCTGTTGAGTCTTTTCCGAGTAGTCACTCGAATGCTTTACTGGCTTCAGGGTGAGGGAGCACCCGAACTCTGAAAGTACTTTGTTTCTGCTGGTGCGAGTGATCACTCGAGCACGTGTCTGCCTTCTGGGTGAGGGAGCACCCGAACTCGATTAAAGGTACTCCCGATGGGAGTAAAAGATTTTAGAATCAGAAATTTTTTGGCACCAAGATATAGGTAGCTGATACGTCCCAAACGTATCTATAATTTCTGCTTGTGCCATGCATGTTTTGTGTGACTTTGCCATGTTTTACATACACTTCCATACACTTTTGATCATATTTGGAATAACTTATTAACTCAGTGCACCCAGTTGCCAGTTCCTGTTTTCTGCTGTTTATGTATTTCAGGTTTTCCGGCCATTAAAAGTGCTCCAAAAATTCCGGAAAAATTATATGAAAAATCAGCGTCCCGGAAGCTTCCGAAATCACCAAGGAAGGAAGGGAGGGCCACCACCAGGCAGCCAGGAGGGTGCCTGGCGCGTCCCAGCCCTAGGCCGTGCCACCTGCCCTTCTGACTGCCTCGTGGCCCCTCTTAGTGCCCCCTTTGGCCCCTATTTTTACCTCCACGGAGGAAACCCTGATTCCAGACCACTTTTCTCCAGAAGCAATTCCGATCTCCGCCGCCATCGCCATCAAGTTTCGGGGGGGGGACAGAATTCTTGTGCCGGCACCCTGCCGGGACGGGGAAGTGCCCCCGGATTCATCTCCATCGTCGTTGCTTCCCTCCTCCATGAAGCGGGAGTAGTTCCTCCTCGGGGCTGAGGTTTCTACTAGTAGCTATGTGTTCTTCTCTCTCTCCCATGATGTGATCTTCGTTGTGATCATAGGCTATGTTAATCTAGGGTGATCCCATGATATTTCCCCTTCCTTTATGTATTGGATTGATGTACTCAATTGATCTTATCTAGTATAATCCCCGAGACCATGGTGACAGCGGTCTATTGGACATGGGTTAGAAGAATATTATCATGAGTGATTTCCTCTTTTGTGTGTTGATTGAAGATTGAGAGTCTCTTGGTGCTCTTCTTCGACTATCCTTGAGATATGTTGTTGTGATTGTGGTACTCTCTTTGGATGGCCGCGGTGACATTGGGAAATCCATAGATTGAGAACTACGAACTTTGAGGTGTGCTTTTGTAGCCCTACATAATTCTCATCCTCTCTTGACCACAAAGGAATGACCTCCGAGTGCGTCTCCATTGCATGCTTTATGGGAAATATCATGTGATTAGACTATGTTAATGTTGTTGAGAGTTTCCACTAGTGAAAGTATGAAGCCTAGGCCTTGTTTCCATCATTGTTATACCGTTTGCACTCACTTTTGATACATGTTTGCTTTCTGCACTTTTTATTACAGATTTATATTACATTGTTTTGCCACACCTATCACCCATATTTTATCATCTCTTCGCCGAACTAGTGCACCTATACAACTCCTAGTTGTATTAGGTGTGTTGGGGACACAAGAGACTTCTTGTATCTTAATTGCAGGGTTGCTTGAGAGAGACCATCTTCAACCTCTACTTCCCTGAGTTCGATAAACCTTAGGTCATCCACTTGAGGGAAATTGCTGTTGTCCTACAAACCTCTACGCTTGGAGGCCCAACATAGTCTACAAGAATAGAAGCGTGCGTAGACATCAGTAGCCTTTGCAGTCTTTTGTTTTTTCCAATTGCCTTTATCTTGATCCGTTCTTCTTGAGATGTCACGTTGATAGGTGTTGTCATGCCATTTGGTGACCTATGAAGATACTTGGTCTTCAATCCGTCGCATCTTCTGGCCAGTCATAATGACAACTTGGGCGCCGAGCTGCCTGGTGCCTGTTTAATTTCCAAGGTGTGTATGGGAAACAGGCGAGATTTGACGTGTCCTTTAAATAGTGCAGACCATGTGAAGGCATCTTGTCTTGGAATTCGTAACGCTCGGCGTGTTTGGTCTTTGATTTAATGATAGCACTGCCTGGGCTTCTGCGTGTTTTCCTAGTTTGCCCTTGATTGTGTTATAAATACCTCCTATGGTTTGCCTGCCCTTGGCATCCATTCTTCGCTCCTTCTTCTTCTGCTTCTTCTTCATATGGCGCCCAAGCGTGCTGGTGGTGTGGCTAGGCGAGGTCGTGGCCGCCGCGGCCGTGGTGGCCGCACGCCTCGTTCTTCACGTGGTGGACTTCAAGGTGTTGCGTCGGCACTTTCTTCTTCTTCAATGGAGGAGGGTTTTTGGCGCTATGATTTCCTTTTGCGTGTTCTTAGCCAGACTGCTACCCGGATTCCTCTTCCGTTCTCGTTTGCCTCAATTGCTTCTGAGCTTAATTTGAGGGGTCTCTGGCTCCATCTTCAAGAAATTGCGTGTTCTTGACCACAAAGGAATGACCTCCGAGTGCGTCTCCATTGCATGCTTTATGGGAAATATCATGTGATTAGACTATGTTAATGTTGTTGAGAGTTGCCACTAGTGGAAGTATGAAGCCTATGCCTTGTTTCCATCATTGTTACACCGTTTGCACTCACTTTTGTTACATGTTTGCTTGCTGCACTTTTTATTAAAGATTTATATTACATTGTTTTGCCACACCTATCACCCATATTTTATCATCTCTTCGCCGAACTAGTGCACCTATACAACTCCTAGTTGTATTAGGTGTGTTGGGACACAAGAGACTTCTTGTATCTTAATTGCAGGGTTTCTTGAGAGAGACCATCTTCAACATCTACTTCCCTGAGTTCGATAAACCTTAGGTCATCCACTTGAGGGAAATTGCTGCTGTCTTACAAACCTCTACGCTTGGAGGCCCAACATAGTCTACAAGAATAGAAGCGTGCGTAGACATCAAGCTATTTCTGGCGCCGTTGCTGGGGAAGTCAGGTTTGAAGGTATATCTTTAGATTCTGCAATTAAATCTTTTCGTTTCTTGTTTTTTTATTTTCACTAGTTAGGCTTATGGAAAACTGCAATCTTAGTTCGTTGCTTCGGGGAGGCCGCTTTACCACACCCGTGGTAGAGAAGTATCCTCCACCTAATGTATGTATCCCATTCAAAATACCACTTGGGATAATTGAAAAGGTTATGAATGATCATTATGCAGGGGATGGAACGGTCCATCCTAGTGTTCATCTGTTGAAACTTACAGAACTTTGTGAGTTATTTAAGATTTCAGGTTTGACAAGAGATGAAGTCATGAGGAAATTATTTGCCTTGTCACTGAAAAGAAAAGCATTGGAATGGTATAGGCTACTACATGATTCTCACCTGCTGGATTGGGAAGAGATCCAGTCTCTCTTTTACTCCAAGTTTTATCCTCTTCATGAAGTCCATGAGAATAGGAATTATGTTTATAATTTCTATCCTCATGACGGAGAGAGCATAGCTCAAGCTTGGGGGAGACTGAAAACTTTGATGCTAAAATGTCATAACCATGGGCTCCCCAAAGATATGATTATTACTAATTTCTATGCAAGGCTATCTCGACAGGATAAAGACTTGCTCGATGCTTCCTCGATGGGTTCTTTCACAAACGAAAAGATTGATGCTAAATGGGAACTCCTTGAAAGAATCCAACACAATACTGAAGATTAGGAGATCGAAAAAGGTAAAGAGTCAGGTATAATTTATGAGTATGATTGCATTAAGTCCTTTGTTGAAACTGCAAGTTTTAATAAGTTTAGTGCTAAGTTTGGGCTTGATTCTCAACTCCTTGTTGATTTCCTCAAATCTTTTGTTTCACATCTTAACATGGCTAAGGAGAATTGGATCAAGCATCATGAACTTTTTAAAGAGATTTGCAAAGAAAATGAAATTGGTAATGATGATTGCAACATGCATGATCCAATTCCTGAAAATGAAGTTTTATATAAGCATGTTAATTTTTGTGGAGTGGATAGACCTTGTGAAAGGCCTATGATTGAAGAATAGAAGTATTGTAAGCAATATAAGCATGAAAGAACAATCACTTGGGTTAGAGATTTAAATGAAATTGCTAGAGAATTTTGTGACCTTTATCATTTTACTTGTGAACTTTGCTGCATAAAGGGTCACTTCAATTTTCAGTGCATGTACTTTCAAAACATAACTGTTAGCCAGTTGTGTGATGACATGATCACCCCTGATCTTTATGATGAGCTTATGTTATTTTTGATGTGTGAAGAGTTTATCAGAAAAGACTTCTTGGCTAGATGTTCATTCTTTGGGAATAAATAACACTTTGCAGAAATGCCATCTCTATTGTGTTGTTAATTGCCATGAGAATGATTACATAAGTAAGATTAGAAAGGAGGGAACTCTACCAAAGTATAAAAATGTCTCTTATATTTCTACTAATAAAAAGGAGACCCAAGTTCCCCTATTGTTTCTAATGATAAACCAGGATATGTGGAGAAACTTCCCCTCCAACCACTCCTTCCTAAGGTGAAGAAGAAGAAAAAGAAGAGGAGGAGGAAGAGGAGCAAGAAGGAAGAAGAATGGGTAACAACCTGGCCTGAGCATATTCCTCGCATCGATTTTTATCCTAACGGACATAAATTTATGGAGGATGGTGAGCTTGATTGCATTCATTATTATCTTGAAGATAAGTTTGTAGGTACTATTGAAGATGATTTTGATTATGATATGCATGTTACTTTTTGTGATTGGGAAAATGATGATAATGCTACTTATGACCTTGAAAATCTTTTTGGTACCAACTCTGAGAGTGATGACAGGGAAAGCTCCAAGCTTGGGGATGATAGGATTGCAAGTCCTTTAACCATTAGTGATGTGGTAATTGATAATTCTTTTGCTAGTAAGAATAAATACATCATGTTTACAAATATAGTTGCTAGCAATGATAATGCTCTTCTCTACTATGATGATGTTATAACTCCTATCTATAGTGATTTTAAAGGTACCTATGACATAAGGAGAAATTATCCTTATGAAACTTGTCATAATCATGGAGGTAATTACTCCCTTGTTGAACACCATCTTCCTAATACACAATTAATCTATAGTGTTCAAGTTGTTTATGATAGTCCTACTCCCACTATTACCAATGAGAAAGATTACGCTTATGTGGAGAGTAAGAGTACCCTTTTGCATGTGGATCATGGTAACAATGCTTTATGTGATGCTTATATTGTTGATTATATTCATGATCCTACTGGAAATTATTATGACAAGGGAACATATCCTTATAGATATTTTAATAATATCAAGTTCCCTCTCTTTATGTTGAAGGTTTTGAAGTTGCACTTGTTTTGCCTTCCTATGCTAATATCTTTATGCTTCAATGAGTTATTTATCTACAAGATCCCTTTGCATAGGAAGCATGTTAGACTTAAATGTGTTTGTTATTTACTTCTTGATGCTCTCTTTTGTTCTTCAACTCTTATTCCTTATTCCTATGAGAGCATCATTAAAATCTTAAGCCTATCTTTATGGATATAAAGAAAGAGATCTAGGGAGACAACCCTTGTTATCTTGAGTTTGAGTTTTTACTTTCAGTTTTTAGTGGTCTTGATGATTGTTACTGCTGTAGAAACATCATTGTATCTTTATTTTCAATCTTTGTGCCAAGTCTAGCCTCCGATTGCAAGAAAGTCAAAAGTTGTGACATGCTGTCCAGAAAACAGATTCTGTCCTTGGACGAAAAAATTAGCCTAAACTCACCAGATCATCTTTTTGATCTGAATTGTTTTGACAGCGTGCTCCATACAATTGACTTTCGAGCGTCTGTTCTGAGTTTTTTGATTCGAGTTGCAG
The DNA here is from genome assembly GCA_950022295.1 of Bromus sterilis. Classification (NCBI taxonomy): domain Eukaryota; kingdom Viridiplantae; phylum Streptophyta; class Magnoliopsida; order Poales; family Poaceae; genus Bromus; species Bromus sterilis. The sequence continues at coordinate 41,648,287 of OX465595.1, read as the reverse complement.
AAGTACCCCTAAAAAATTCTTTACTACCTGCTGTTCTGTTTTTCACAGATTCTGCCATGTTTTGTCTCTCCTAACTTTTGCAAACCTTAAGCTTTCTTTTTCTTTGCAAAAACCTTCTGGAAATCTTGAGAAACAGTAGCTCTTAAATAATATATTTATATCCAGTGGAAATTTTTTATATATTAAGGGTACTAACCTCTCTAATCAGCTTATGATGAGCTATGTATGAAGGGAGTTTTCAAGTGTGCGATGGAAGATGGTAAAAGAAGATTCGGGAGTGTCAAGCGCTCAAGCTTGGGGATTCCCCAATGCATCCCCAACAAATATTCAAGGAGACTCAAGCGTCTAAGCTTGGGGGTGCCCCCGTGCATCCCCTTCTTCATCAACAATTATCAGTTCGTCCCTCGTTGCACTATATTTTTATCACTTCATGCGTTGTGTGCTATGCTTGGAGCCTCTCGCTCTTTACTTTTCTAGGTTTGTTTTTGCTTGGTTTTCTGTAGTAACAAGTTAGACCCCAGCTTACTCTTTTGTGTGGGAGAGTTACACGCTCCGCTTGAACTAGAACTCCTCATAGGATTTGCATGCTTATTCTTTTAGCTGTGAGTTGTTCTTTTTCTTTTCTTAGCTGCTGCTCTGTTTAGTTGTAGTGCTTTAGTGTTTCTAGAGCTTTTCTTTTGTTTTAGGTTGAACTTTCTATAGGTTGCATGTTTTATCTTGTTAGAGAGTTTGCCTGTTGCACTGAGTTTTGTGTCTTGACTAGAAAGTAGGTAGTTGAAGTTGATATTCTTTTTGTAGTAGTAACTTGCAATAGTTTTGAGGTATTGACTTGAGTAATGTTTGAACTTTTGGTGTCAAGAGCTTTAGCCTATTAGTGATAGATGTCGTATTTTGGGCAATCCGTGTGATTTTCGAAAACCAAAAACCCCTGTTGAGAACTCTAGCTACTAGATGGATCACTAACCTCTGGAGGGTTCGAATATTAGAGTACACTCACGTACCATGAGTCGAGGATGCGCAAGGAAAACCAAACCCCCATACACTCCTCCTCGAGGTACTTGTCTCTTTGTGAACCTCCTAATTAGATTGAGAGTTAACGATAATAAGTGCATGAGTTCTTCGGACTAATGTGAGTATTCGAAAGTTGACACTTCCACCTACCTATACTTTTGCTAGCCTTTCCTGTGCCGTGCATTTCCTTCTTCTCACTCCAAGAGTTGGCGTCCACCTTCGCCGGTACATCCAAACCCTTGGCATGATACGCTCTGACATCATAAACCTCCTTATATCTTTCCTCAAAACAGCTACCATACTGTAAGGCCCGATATGCGGTACTGTACCAGATATAGATGTTTCAATCTAGATCCGGGGAGGAAGCACATATCGGTCCCACCGCGACATATGACATAGCCATATGCCCCGGATTTCCAACATGATATCACAACATTACAGATACAGGATACAACATCTCATACAATCGGCATACGACTGCCTCAAATACAATACAACAGCGGAAGATACATGTCTGAGTACATATTACAAACAAATGCCTACTGGCAAAGAGAAAAACATCGATCCCATAACCACACGGGTCCAGGCCCTCCGCCGGGATCCGCCTAACTAGTCGTCGTCGAGTCTCCACGTGAAACGTCGATCACCATACCTGTTGTCGATCAAGAACCCTGAAAACAGTTTGGGGGTAGTATCAGGAGTACAGAGGTACTCAGCATCCAACTGTAGTGGTCATCTGACCCAGCAAGGACTTCATCACTCGTCATTCTAGGACAACTAGTAGTTTACGGTAAGGAAGGGGTAAGTGGTGAGGTTGCTGCCGCACTAGCATTATGAAGTGGCTAACGATCTAGAGAGTAAGATAAGAAGCCAAGCATTCGATGAGGAATCGCCTCCAACAAGTCTTGCTATCATCTACTTACGCAAGCATAACACGTATCATATCCTTGTCCTCCTCTTCGCATCCCGACGAAGAAGAAGCAGTCAAGGCACACACACACGTTGATCAAGTTATATTAAGATTATCTCAGTTGTTGTTTTCTATGAACAAGGAGTAGGTCTCAAGTCGTCCATAACCGTGGACACGGCTTCTCGAAAAGATTTAACCCTGCAGGGGTGTACCAACTGCCCATTACAAGGCTCCGCACGCACGCCCATCTCTCTTAGTTGCTACCCATCACAGGCAACCATTTTATGATTTAGTTCCAAGAGATCCGGAACGACAGGTCCCTCTAACTAACAACGCACAAATCCGGGTGGCCCCCGGTGAGTCGACATCCAACTCAAAAGCCGTCCGCGCTCTCGAATCGTCCTCTACCGTCTGGACGAGGTCAGGATAACCTACCCTCGCCCGGTCAGGCTCCCTAGCCTCCAGATCTGGACCAACAGGATATACCATCCCACTGGCCCGGTTTGTTTTAAATCCACTGGCTGCAGACCAGTTACGCACACGGTTTCTCAAATGGTAAAAACAGCTTGGGCCACCACTAGAAATGTTTGAAGCTAGGTAGGTAAGAAAAGGGGACCCCATAAAATCCCACACGCGGTTAGGCACGCTCAGTCTTAAAACCAATACCCGGAACTCGGGTCCTAGGTGACTCGAATGGAACAAAGCGTCGGGGCGGGATAGCCTAGACCTTCCATCCTTCGTCGAATATAGTCAATATTATAATAATCATATCATCAACAACAATATAATAATGTGATATCCCAAACCCAAAGAGTAACAGGGTAACATCGTATCATCCTAAGCATGCATACTAAGCAGGGGCTGAGCAACGAGAAAAGGTAACATAGCAGTACAAGGTTTGCTGGGAAGGGACATGGCTATATAGGTTTGAAAGAGGCTATAAACATGTGGTAGGATCAAACATCGAACCTAACCTAGACTAGCATGCAAACCGCTGGTTGAAATAGAATGGGTCATAAGTAATGTATAGTCCTTGCCTGTTGATAAGTCGGGTTCCGAAGGTGTAGTCGATCGCAAGCTCGCATCGTCTCCGAGAGGTACCCGCGGGAGCACACAAGAAGTAAACACTGGAAAGCAATCAACGGTGCACCACTATTACTACGGAGCAATACAAGATCAAAGAGACAACACAAGGCACGGCAACGCGATGCGGATCTATCGTCGAGAACGGTTACTAACAATTTAAGTGGAGTACTCGTCACACACGACGATACCGCACGTTTATGGTGGTTCATGTTGCTTAGCTACAGGTGACCAACCAACGGTTATTAACATGGAAACTCAAGCAAGAATGCCATATCACATAAACATGGCAAGAGGTGAAGCACAAAGTAAACTATTTATGCTAGTCAATTTAAGTGAGGCAAAACCTAAACATGGCATAACACTAAGTGTCGCACGATGATTAAAATATTTGGTACTGTTCTGTCCTAAACCATATTTTAGGTTGGTTAACAACAGAAAACAACAGCATAAACACAAAGTACACAGAAAACTAATGAAGTTACATATAAGGCACACTCCAAACGGAGTTACGGTTAAAAAGATACAAGCAAAACAAGTTACGGGCACAAGCTGCCAACATCACGAAGCACACTTTAGAGAAATGCATAAACAGGATAATCAATGCAAACATGCTCACAAATGATATGAAATTAAACTAGACATGACAAGGAAGTCATGGAAAAAAGAATCATGCAAAAAGGCATCATAGATCAAAAGATATTAAGCAAACAACATGGCATCGCAAAGTAACAGACTTAGAGAAAATTAGAGGTGGCTGTTAAAACAGCAGCATAGCAACTTTGGAGCTAAAAAACTATATGACCAGCAAGCATATCATGGCAATGCAATACATGTAATGAAAGTAGACATGATGCTTAACAATATGCAATTTGAATCACTCAATTCCGATAAACGGTCGCGACACACTCGTCGACCGAAGTTGCAACAAAATAACAGTTTCAGCAACAGCAGCACATTAACATCAGGAACACCACTTTGGAGCAAGATTTAATATAGCTACAACACCCAAACATGGCAAGTTAAAGCATGGAATTGAAGTACACATGATGCTTAACACAATGGAAAAAGAATCAAAGCAATAGGCCTCATGGATGAGTCACAATCATCATGTAAAGTTGCAACAAAACATTAACAGCAGCACATAATATCAATTTGTAGCAGTTTAACGGCCTGATGCCCTGTTCAGCACACAATTACACAATCAAGATGAGCTCAAATGCAAATGCTCACAAAAGATGAATTAAAGTACACGCAATTCTGAGCAACTTTCCTTTTGGGGGCACATTCATCGGAGCTACGGATTAATCACTATTAACGGTGCAAAACTGGAACAGCAGTAAAAAAACAACACTTAGCAGAAATTGGATAAAAGAAAAATTACAGGGGAAAAAAAGGGCACGGGCCTCACCACTTGGCTCGGCTCAGTTAGGCCTGGATCTGGCTGGAATGGGCTAGGGCGCCTGGAGGCTAGCTGCGGGCCGCGCTGGCCAGCTGGGCCACGACCCACGCGGCGTGCACAGCGGTTGGAGCCGGCTCCCGATCCCGTCGGGGCGGCCGCTGCCTCAACGCAGGCGAGGACGGCGGGCCCGGCGACGAGGGGAGGTCCAGGGGGGCGCGGGGCCGTAGGAGGGCGGCGCTGGAGGCGGGGGCCAGCGGCCAGAGGCGGCGGCGGCCTCGGGCCAGGTGGTGCCGGCGGCTGGCAGAGCCCGAGCTCGGCTCGGCAGCCATGGCGAAGCGGCGGCTTCCCTGCAGAGAGAGAGAGAAGTGAGGAGAGCGAAAGTAGAGGAGGAAGGAGAGAGGAAGGAGGGGAGCCGCGGCAGGGGAAGAGGTGGCGCGGCGGCCGGTGCGGGCGGCCGGAGACGCATGCGGCGGTGGGAGCGGCTCCATGGGCTGGAGGTGGAAGAGAGATTGGTGGGAGCTCCCAGGCGCATCTGGGCCGTTGGATCGGCCGATCCGACGGTCCAGATCGCAGGGAGGCATAATTTCGGGACTTGGGGATCTGGGAGGCAAAACTGGGCAAAGTGGAGGGGGTGGCTGCAAATTTCCATTAGGGTAAACCCTAATTGGGTGGTGGGAGTGTGGTGGTCTTTATATAGCCCCGGTGGCTGGCAGTTTGCAAAAACATCCCCGGTTTTTCTCTCGCGCGCGCGGTGTTCACGTTTCTGACCGCCGGGGGTCCGCAGTACCTCCGATTCGGGTAAAACTTTGAACTGCGTGATCAGCGCGTCGAGCCGGAGGCATTCACCTTGCGCTGGAACCGTTCCGAAAACACTTTCCGGCGCGCTATAGCAATAACCCGTTTAATTATTAAACGGGGTTTTTGTTCCGTTGGCTGCGGCTGGTCTCGTGCAGTTTTCGCGACGGTGATCGAGTGAAACCCGGTGTCGCAAAGGTCCAGTGTCAGGGTGGCAAGGGTCGGTCTCCGTCCGATACAAGATAAGAGGGGGGAAAATAATCGCCGATCGATAAATCGGGGATGCAAACACCGCACACAAATCAGACAATCAAACAATTCACGTCGAAAACAAAATTTTAAATTTTTGTGAAAACTGGGCTGTTACACATACCTACCTACAAGGCATTTCCATTGCCTTTCCGAGATACATTGCCATGCAATATCCACCTTCTCATGACTTGATCTTCATGTCATACATGCTACTTGCTTCATCGATGAGCCGCATGCTAGTTGGGCCTTGCCCTAATCATTGCTACATGACGCGCTAGTATCATTGCATATCCTGCTATCCTGGCAGAGGCATACATTTGCATCATGATAGTTACATTTTATTTATGTTGAGTACTTTTGTAAAGTGTGAAAGATCTCCTATACTTTTGTAATATATAGAGTGTTGCCCCTAAAGTGAGGAAAAGATCCCAAAGAGGACAAATGAGAGTTAAACAGAAAGTGCCATGGAGGCCACCAAAAAAATACAAAAAAATACAAAAAAGGAGAAAAAGAAAAATAAAAAGAGAGAAAGGGGCACATTACTATTCCGTTTATGAGATCCACACTCGTACTCCATATTATATCTTTGTACTACATAGAGATCATCATGCATGCATATGACTATGTGGGGACCCTTCACACTATAGAACTTGGCTTGTATATTCCAATGATGAGTCTCCTCAAACGAGCTCTAGGTCTTCTTGAGAAAGAAAGTTGGATGCACCCCCACTAGTTCCCTTGGAGAGCTTTTAGCTCACATGTGCATCCGTTGCATGGAAATCCCTACTCGTCACATCATATCTATTATAAGGCCTTCTCTCGCCTATGATTGTCCTCATTGATGTGAGCCTTTCACACCTTTTTGTCTTCCTTTCCCTACACCTTTGTCTTTCGCCGTTTAGGTGTCAACTTTCTTGCTCACGCTCATCCATTGCATGAGTGCTCAAAATATCGAAAGGGAGTGGATCAGTTTGACTTGTACCTGGCTAGTGGTCTGGGGACGAGTCCAGATTAGATTCCAAAGGAGACCAAGTGTGAAACTTTAGTTGATTGTGTTCTCAACAGCCGTTTTTCTCTTCCTCAATCCCCTTTCTTGCACGCAAACACCATTTAGAGACATTCGAGTCACGGACAGCGAGAGTTGTTGCACCTTTTGTTCTTTTGTTACTTGTTTCAATGCTAATATAGACTCTTTCTTGTTAAGACTTGGATTGAATTGCATGCCTTGCTTGCCTTTACTTAAAAGTCCTTATATGATTTTGTGGCATGTCACCACAGAAATTATGCTTGTTATCATTTACCTACTCGAAGACGAGCAAGAATTAAGCTTGGGGATGTTGATACGTCCCAAACATATCTATAATTTCTGCTTGTGCCATGCATGTTTTGTGTGACTTTGCCATGTTTTACATACACTTCCATACACTTTTGATCATATTTGGACTAACTTAGTAACTCAGTGCACCCAGTTGCCAGTTCCTGTTTTCTGCTGTTTTTGTATTTCAGGTTTTCCGGCCATTAAAAGTGCTCCAAAAATTTCGGAAAAATTATATAAAAAATCAGCGTCCCGGAAGCTTCCGGAATCACCAAGGAAGGAAGGGAGGGCCACCACCAGGCAGCCAGGAGGGTGCCTGGCGCGGCCCAGCCCTAGGCCGCGCCACCTGCCCTTTTGACTGCCTCGTGGCCCCTCTCGGTGCCCCCTTTGGCCCCTATTTATACCCCCACGGAGGAAACCCTGATTCCAGACCCCTTTTCTCCAGAAGCAATTCCGATCTCCGCCGCCATCTCCATCAAGTTTCGGGGGGGGGGACAGAATTCCTGTGCCGGCACCCTGCCAGGACGGGGAAGTGCCCCCGGATTCATCTCCATCGCCGTTGCTTCCCTCCTCCATGAAGCGGGAGTAGTTCCTCCTCGGGTCTGAGGTTTCTACCAGTAGCTATGTGTTCTTCTCTCTCTCCCATGATGTGATCTTCGTTGTGATCATAGGCTATGTTAATCTAGGTTGATCCCATGATATTTCCCCTTCCTCTATGTATTGGATTGATGTACTCAATTGATCTTATCTAGTATAATCCCCGAGACCATGGTGACAACGGTCTATTGGACATGGGTCAGAAGAATATTATCATGAGTGATTTCCTCTTTTGTGTGTTGATTGAAGATTAAGAGTCTCTTGGTGTTTGTCTTCGACTATCCTTGAGATATGTTGTGGTGATTGTGGTACTCTCTTTGGATTGCCGCGGTGACATTGGGAAATCCATAGATTGAGAACTACGAACTTTGAGGTGTGCTTTTGTAGCCCTACATAATTCTCATCCTCTCTTGACCACAAAGGAATGACCTCCGAGTGCGTCTCCTTTGCATGCTTTATGGGAAATATCATGTGATTAGACTATGTTAATGTTGTTGAGAGTTTCCACTAGTGAAAGTATGAAGCCTAGGCCTTGTTTCCATCATTGTTACACCGTTTGCACTCACTTTTGTTACATGTTTTCTTGCTGCACTTTTTATTACAGATTTATATTACAATTTTTTGCCACACCTTGTAGAACTGGAGGACGACGACCTGCTTCTTCGCGGGCTAAGTTGCCACTTTGTCTGTGGTGATGCTCGTCAGGTTGTGGTACGAAAGTGCCAATTATCTTAGCATGAGCATACATGTAGAAGTCATAATTCCTTGGGATAATTGTAACCCGTCTTGTAGTTGCCCGAGTCCTTTTTATAGCGATAACTGTCCTTTGACTCCTTTGTAATGAAAAGACTGTGTTCGATTCCTTGGTAATGTAAACTGTCCTCGACTCCTTTGTAATGGAGAACTTTCTTCGAATCCTTTGTAATGAAAAACTGTCTTCGACTCCTTTGTAATTAAAAACTGTCTTCGATTCCTTCGTAATGGAAAAACTGTCCTTTGGGTGCGCGTCAGCGCTCCCGATGGGAGTAGCCCCCGAGGCTACGTTTTATTTGTAGAATCAATCGTAGCCTGTGAATTTTGTCTACCTGGGTTGTCTCTTCTCATGGCTGTTTTTGAATTATTCCAGGTTTTTGATCGAGTGCGGCGCCACACAGTTGGTAGATTTCTGCTATCTTTGCAGAAAAATCTTGGTGAATCGGTGGGGTTCTTGTGTTCTGGTTTCCCAGTACTTGCAGATAAGGTTGTGTTTTTAGCGAGGATAGCATCTTTCGGGGGGAGTTTGTGCTCGAGCCCCCGAGTGCTTTTAAGTAAAAGTCGCATGAGCGAGGATAGCCTCTCTCGGCGGAGGGGGGGGGGTTATGCTCGAGCCCCCGAGTGCTTTTTGGTAAAGTCGCGTGAGCGAGGATAGCGTCTCTAGGGGGGAGTTTATGATCGAGCCCCCAAGTGCTTTTAAGTAAAGTCGCATGAGCGAGGATAGCGTCTCTCGGAGGGAGTTTATGCTCGAGCCCCCGAGTGCTTTTAGGTGAAGTCGCCTGAGCAAGGATATCGTCTCTCGGGGGGAGTTTATGATCGAGCCCCTGAGTGCTTTTAGGTGATAATTCTTGGGCCACACTATTTTATTTCTTCGGGTATTTACATGGGTTGCTGATCAGTACTGCTGCTGGTGCTGCTATAGTGTTTTGAGGCCTATGGGTAGAACAAGCGTAGGTTCTCTACGTTCCATGGGTTTCCCACGTCTTCATTGGTCTTCGGGTTCTTCAACCTGTATGCGCCGCTTCCGATGACTTCCGAGATTATGAATGGCGCTTCCCATTGTGGGGCGAGTTTATGCACTTTTTCTTGTATCAGTCGCAAGACGAGGTCTCCTTTGCTGAAGCTTCTTGTACGCAGGCGGCTTCTTTGATATGTGCGCAGCTTGTCCTGGTATCCATCGGATCTTGTTATGGCTATGTCTCGTGCTTCTTCTGCTGTATCTTTATCGTTCTGTAGTGCTTCTTCTGCTTCTTCCTCTTCGTATCCTGAGATCCGGGGGGCTCCGAATTTTAAATCGTGCGGTAGTACTGCTTCTGACCCATATACCAAGAAGAAAGGTGTGTACTGGGTCGAGCTGTTTGGGGTGGTGCGCAGGCTCTATAGTACCGCGGGAAGTTCCTCTACCCAGTTTCCTGCGGCTTGCGCTAGTGGTGCGAGTAGTCGTTTCTTTATTCCTCCACAAACTAGGCCGTTTGATTTCTCCACTTGGCCGTTGGATTGTGGGTGCGCGAATGATGCATAGTTGATTTTGATGCCCAGCTCCTGACAGAAGTTTTGTAATTCTGCTGCTGTGAAGTTTGTACCATTGTCTGTGATGATGTTGTGTGGTACTCCAGATCTGAAGATGATTGACTTGATGAAGTTAACTACCGTAAGGGCTGTTGAGCTAGTGATTGGTACTGCTTCGATCCATTTGGTGAACTTGTCGACTGCGAGTAGTAGGTGTGTTCGTCCCCCTTTTGAGGATTTCTTGAGTGGGCCTACCATGTCGAGTCCCCATGTGGCGAATGGCCAGGACAACGATATGGTTTTGAGTTCCGATGCTGGGGCGTGTGGCCTGCTAGCGAAATTTTGGCAGGCGATGCAACACCGTACGATGTCCTCTGCATTTCTCATGGCAGTCGACCAAAAGAAACCTACTCGAAAGGCTATGGCCACGAGCGCGCGACTGCTTGCGTGATGTCCGCAGGTACCTTCGTGGATCTCGAGCAGTAGGGCTTTGCCGTCTTCTTCATCGATACACTTTTGGAGGACCTGAGAAATGTTGCGCTTATAGAGCTGTCTATTGATTACTGTGAATGCTTTAGATCTTCGACTGATGCGTCGGGATTCTGCAACGTCTTGTGGTAGGGTTCCTTCGATTAGGAATCGAATGAAAGGTTTTGTCCAGGCTGGGTCTTCGAGTGCGGCTGGTTCTACAGCTTCAGTTGCTTGGCTGCTTGTGCCGTCGGTTGTGCTTGCTGCTGCCACCTGTGCTGGTTCATTTGTGTCATCTTCCTCTGCGACTGCCTCGGGTGTTGCTGGCTTTGCTTTGATTGATCTCTGGTTGATGCTCTCGAGGAAGACACCTGGTGGTATTGGTCCTTGAGTCGATCCGATGTTCGTAAGTTTGTCGGCTTCTGTGTTATTTGGTGTGGGGATGTAGTTGAGTTCACAGCCGTCGAATCCTCCCTCTAGTGTGTTGTAGAGCTTCTGGTAGGCCGTCATGTTGTCTGCGACTGCGTTACAGTCTCTCATCGTCTGCTGGATGACGAGGTTGGAGTCGCCATAGATCGAGAGGCGAGTGGCACCATAGGTTTTTGCCATGCGCATGCCATGGAGTAGTGCCTCGTATTCTGCTTCATTGTTGGAGGCATTGCTGAAGTTGATCTGGAGGACATATTTGAGCTTCGTTCCTTTGGGGGAGACTAGTACGACGCCTCCCCCGGCTCCTTGCTGTCTTTTGGATCCGTCGAAGAACATCGTCCATGAGTTGGACAGATCTGGGGGGGCTGGTGTTTGGACCTCTGTCCACTCGACCAAGAAGTCTGGGAGTACTCGGGCTTTGATTTCTGTTGGGTGTTTGAACTGCAGGTCTCGTGGGCTGAGCTCGATGTTCCACTCAGCGACTCGGCCGGTCGCTCCGGGGTTGTTGATGATGTCCGCGAGTGGTGCACTGCTTACGATTGTGATGTGGTGTTCGTCGAAGTAATGCGATACTTTCCTGGAGGTCATGATAATGGCGAGCAGGAGCTTCTGGTAGTGCGAGTACCGTTGCTGTGGCTTTGTGAGTTTACTGGAGCCAGCGTGCCTTCTTCTCCTTGAGACTTGGAAGATCTGCGAGTGGTCTTCTGTTCGGTTGTGGAATCTTGGGTCGAGCTCTATCCCATCGCTGAGCGATTGGTTCCGGATGAAGTTGGCGAATTCATCTGGTGTTCGGTCTGGGTCGTAGTACTCTCCGGTCTGGGTTTCGGAGTTGCTGTCTTGTCGCGTGGCGGGAGTCCGGGTGGCGGCGGGTCTTCGACTGGTTGGCGAGTCTTCTGTTACACACCGCGACTCTTCGAGTGGGGTTCCCGTGTAGAGTCCTCGCGCTTGTCTTCTGGGTCATCGAGTTCTTTTCCGTTGGCGATGGATCTGGCGGTCGTCGAGGTGCTGGACCTGATTCGGCTGCAGTCTGAGTGATCTTGACGGGATGATGGAGATGCTTGTGGTGAACTTGAACTCCTCGAGCGGGCTAGATCTGGTTCTAGTCCTTGAGTCTTGATTTGCTGAGGGCGGGACCGCCGAGATCGTGATTCCAACCTATGTAGTTCCCACAGACGGTGCCAATTGACGAGGATCAGCCTCGGCAAATCCCATGGTCACGGACCCTGGGTTAGTCATAGAGAAGGAACAGGTTGGACGATACTCGTCGGCTAACAGGAGAAGCACTTCCTGCTCGATATTATTGCGCGAGGGGGCGATTACAAGGGAGGCCAAGGCGAGTTCTCGCAAGACCAGGAGAGTAGATTGAGTATTGGATGATTTAGACGTCTCCCCTCCCAGCCTTTATATACTAGGCTAGGTCTCGGGGAGTCCGTACTAGATTACAAAGATAGTTTCCTAGTTCTAGTCTTGCCTTGTACGCCAAGTCGTGTCTTCCATATCAGCCACGGACTCCTACGTCGGTGCCTTGATTGGGTCAGTCGTGGGCCTGTCGTGGCTTTCCCAGCGGGCCTTCTGTCTTCATATGGACCGGGTATCCTCATACGCAGGAGTCGTGGGGTCACCCCCTCGTCACCGTCTCTAGGAAGATCTTGCCTATCGGACGTGCCGACTTGCCTGGGACTAGCCTGGGACTATTCCATGGAAATCGGTATTGCAACTGTTTTTGGGTCAGTCCCATCCTGCGAAAAGTTTCGTAGTAAAGGATGTTGATGTTGCTTCCTCCGTCCATGAGTACTTTGTCAAGTGTATATCCTCCAATTTCTGGAGAGACTACTAGATCTAGAGCCCCCGGGTTATCCACTGATATAGAGTGGCAACTCTCCTCGTTGGTTACCCCAAATGGAAGGTGAGATGCAGTGTAGCAGCAAGTTTCCCTTAGCAAAGATGCTAAGGTTGAGTATCGAACCAGTAGGACTCCAAGTGATACAAGTAGGTGTCACGACGCTTGACGTGGACCTGCACACAGATACAAATAACTTTGCTCCCAACGAGTACCGAGGAGTTGTCAATTCCTCCGGCCTTGCTGTTTACAAAGGATCAACGCAAGAGATAAAAGTGGAACTGAAAGTAAAGACTGAAAGTAAACTAAGGGTGTAAACAATGATGTGAAGATGGACCGGGGTCCCGTGATTTTCACTAGTGTTGTCTCTCTCCCAAAAGACGATAAAAGTGCTAGCGAGGTAAACAAATCACAGCCGGGCAATTGACAGAATTATGAAGGCACCGCAATGCTAACTATGTTGCAAAGAAAGGAAGGGCTCAAAAGCAATGGGCAGTACGCCAAGGTAAGTACACCGAAATCCAACTGCATCTACTACGAATCATCCACCTTGAGATATCTAGCGAGAACATCTCCCAGGTATTAAGTTGCGAATCCCACCCAAAGTGTAAACTCAAAGCAACAGACAACTGCATTAAAAGAACTTTGCGTAAAGTAAACAATCCTTGCACCCGCGGGTACAAGCACCATTGTTTTATCCCTTGTGGCAACAGCACATCCCCTAGTCTCATGTTTCTGTCACTCAAGCTAGACATCAGGGTGTTGAACCCACAATCAAGCATAACGCTCCCTCTTGGAGTTGCAAGCAAACTACTTGGCCAAAGAAAAATACTGCAACGGAAAACATGCAAGAATTTACTCAAGAACAAAATATAAAAGAGAAGAACCAAATATATTACTCATCACAATCTGAACATAGTCTCATAATCCATCAGATCCCAACAAACTTAGCATAGCAACAGCAGAAATTAAAAAAGTGCCTCGATCATGTGAGGCAGCTCATGAGGTCTCTAAAGTGGAAGCACAAAGAGGGGAGAGGTACATAAAATAGCTACTGGTCACGGACCTATGGTCCAAGGGGTACTACTCACGGCACATCTGGGAGGCGTCCATGGCTATGGATGGTCTCCCGGAGGGGGTTCCTCCTCCCGGCAAGTTGCCGGGGTAGCTTCTCCAGGCAGCCCCGATCTTGAAACGGCGGCGACGGCGTTATAGAGGCGAGTTCGCGGAAAAGAGATCGATATTAGGGGTTTCCACCCCGAGGGCTAAATATAGGCGGAGGGGGGTGTCGAGGGGACCCACCAGGCAGCCAGGAGGCCTCCTAGTGCGGCCTAGGGTGGGGCCGAGCCAGGGACCCTCCTGTTCTCCTAGTGGTGGCCCCCCTCCGCTACCTTGGTGATTCCGGAAGCGTCCGGGTCGCTGATTTTTTATCTGTTTTTTCCGGATTTTTTGGAGCACTTTTAATGGTCGGAAAACCTGAAATACAAAAACAGCAGAAAACAGCAACTGGCAGATGGGTGCACTGGGTTAATAGATTAGTCCAAATATGCTCAAAAGTGTATGAAAGTTCAAGAAAATCATGGCAAAGTCACACAAAACATGCATGGAGCAAGGAGAAATTATAGATACGTTTGGGACGTATCATCCACCACCGGGGGGTGGTCATCCCTTGTCCAAGTGATTTGTTGTTCTGACCAATTAAGCCACCTAGGCCAAGCCGGCTCTGCAATCACAGCCATAGCGGCTCTCCGTTGCAGCTTCCTATCCCTCCAGCAACTACTGGTGGTGAAAACGTGATATGCTACACGGTCATGGAGTTGTTTCGGGTTTGCTTGAAATCCAGCAAGACCTGACTGATTTTGCTGGCCCCCTCCTCCGGGTCCTTGGTGTTGAGGCATTGCGCGGGCCCCTTGATAATCAGGATTTAGTTGTTACTGTTCTGGCCGGCTCCCCCACCTGACCCGGGAGGTCCCTGGTTCCCACGCGGTGCAAACTCTTTCATGAAATTGCAATCTTCCCAGGTGTGGTTGGCTGGGCGACCGGGTTTACTATGGGTTGGGCAAGGACTCTTCATAGCTGCTTCAAAGCTATTTGGGCGAAAAATTCCTTCCGACTTGCGGTAGTTGTTGCCCCCCTGCTTCTGTCTTTGGGAGCCGACATTTGTGTTGGCTACCAAGTCAGAAGTAGTCGGATCAATTCGCCGCGTTGTTTGCTGATTCTGATTCTGGGATGTTTTGCCGCCTGACGGGGATCAACCCCGGCAAATCCCATGGTCAGGGACCTTGGGTTAGTCATGAGAGGCACAGGTTGGACGATAGCTCGTCGGAAAACAGGAAGGCACACTCCTGCTCGATATTATTGATGGGGGAGATGCGATTACAGTGGATGCCAAGGTTGGAGCGCTCAAGGCTAGGGTTACAGATGATATTGGTTGCCCTTTGGCATCGCCCCTCCTAGACCTTATATACCGGGCTAGGTCTCGGGGAGTTCATCTACGTTTACAAGTAAGCTTTCCTAACCCTAGCTTGCTCCGTACGGCAAGTTTTCGCACCTTCCTTGTGAGTCGCAGACTCCTTCGTCGGTGCCAATTAGCGGGCCGAGGTTGTATCTTCATGGGCCTTCTGTCTTCAGGAACACCAGGTAGGCTTATCCGTAGGAGTCGTGGGGTCACCCCCTCGTCAGTAGCCCCCGAGTGCCTGGGGGACTCGAAGAGTCGCGTAGGGACTCGAGTACATCCATTTGTCAAATATTTGTATGCGCGGTACAACCGCGGGTCGCTGGCAGTCTGGTGGCCATGACAAAACCTGTTTTGAGGGATGCTAATCTGAAAGGGCCCAAGGAGTCATCTGGTCGAGCCTTGGTGAATTGCACTAGGGCAAATACCGCAGTAGCCCAATTAAACCCACGTGCTTCGACGTGAGCTTGGAACACTGGTGTCGAGCAAAAGTCCTGCTGCTTCAGGTCTTACGGTGTTCATTTGCCGCCAGTAATGTGTATAGCCTAAGGTGCGTTCGCCCGGCTTTTTCTATCATGCGCAGCGCTTGGAAAAGGTTGGGAGTGAAATTTCTCTTCGGCAAGTCCCAGCCCGGCCGAACTTCGCAGCGGGGTCTTACCTACACGCTAATCTTGCGTGGCATCTGGGCACAGTGTATCGTGTTCCAGGAATGTGTGTTTTTTATGCGCGGAGCCTAATAGTATTGCACCCGCTTGGAAAAAAACATCAAGCGAGTTGTTCACTCATTCACCCGTGGAGCTTGTTTCGAGTGCTCAGACGGGGGGTTCTTCGCGAGTAGTCACTCGAATGCCGTTTCGGCTCTTGAGGTGAGGGAGCACCTGAGACTCTAGCGCCGTATGATTTTGGCGAGTGAATTTTTTGTCTTGCGTTGGGTTGAGGGAGCACCCAAGACTCTCGTGAGTGCGAGTGATCACTCGTGCAGATTGCTGACCTTTGGGTGAGGGAGCACCTGGGAGTCTTATGATGTGCTATCCCGATGGGAGTAAGATGTTTTTCTTCATTGGGAAAAATATCTGAAAGATGGAATCTCTGAGCCTTGATGTCTGTTTGTATTCTTCACCGCTTGTCAGGACAACGATGCCTCTGTTTGATGGCTGTCAGGGATGCTCCGCCAGTGAATCGTCACTTCTTCATGACCGGTCATAATGATGACCGCTGTGGCGTGCGGCAGGCGCTGGTTGAGTTTCCGATACGCGCGTTGGAAACGTGCGTGAATTGACGCGTCTCACGCATAGTGCGTCCCGTGGGAAAGCATCTTGGTCTTGGAATCTGAGACGTCTCGACGTTTGGTCTTTTCAAATAATTGTTGTTGTCGTCGTGGCTTCTCTGTGCTGGGAGGTTGATGTTCTATAAATAAGCCTTTTGCTTCCACAACGTTTCGCCTCTATCCAGCTTGCTGCTTTGCCTCTTCCTTCTTCTCTTCTTCCTCTCATGGTTCCCAGGCGAGGTGCTGGCCGTGGCCGTGTTCGTTGTGGCCGTGGTGGCCGTGCACCACGCTCATGCCGTGGTGGTCGCCATGGTATGGCGCCACTGCCTTCCTCCTCTCCCTTGGAGGAGGGTTTCTGGCGCTATGATTTTCTTTTACGCGTTCGTGGCCAGAGCGCCAATCGCGTTCTTCTTCCCTCTGCTTTTTCCGCCATTGTCTCTGAACGTGGCTTAGATGGCTTGCTTCTGCGTCTTCAAGGGAGCTTTCGATCTCCTTCTTATGTTGACTTGGAGGTTGATAGTTCCCGCTTGATTTTTCTTGGCTCTGGTTGGAGTTTGTTTGCTCGGCGGTTGAATCTGCGAGATGGCGATATGCTCAGCTATCGTTTTGACGGCGAAAGCACTGTCACTGTCCGCGCGTTCGATCCGAGCGGCAACAGCATGGATCCGCACTGGCAGGAGTCGAACAGCGATAGCTCTACAAGGTCGAGGAGTCCTACGCCTGCATCTTCTACAGCTCCGTCTTCTGGCGACTCATCAGGTGATGGTGCCACCTCCATCAGCTCCAAAGAGGACATCGACGTCAAGCCATCGATCAAGCGGGCGCGCCAAGCGACCTTGTAGAACTAGAGGCGGCCTCATATTCGCTAGCAACTTAGGCGGAGCCGAAGAAGAATCTAGTGGAGCAGGAGAAGAAGCTGGTGGAGCATCGTCTTCAACTGCTCCGCAAATAAGTCGAGCTTCACCTTTTGTTATGTCATTGGCATCCTCTGCTAGCTTCCTTTTTTCCTTTGTCTGTGGTGATGCCTTTGTATCAGAGTCGATTACCCCTCATGGGCACACATGTAGAAGTCTTAATTCCTTGGGTAATTCCCTCTTGTAACAGGAGCTGCCTTCTATCCAAATGTAGTTGAATCCTTTTTGTACTTAAAATGATCCTTATGATGTAAACTATGCTTGAGCCTTTGCAATGGAATTTATCTTTGGGCCTTATGCAAACGAGGACTGTGTTCGAGTCCTTGGCGATCAGGAGCTGTCTTCGAGTTATTTGCGACCGAGAGCTGTGTTCGAGTCCCTCCAAACTTTGCACAGTGGGTTCTAACGGGTGCGCGACAGCGCTCCCGATGGGAGTAGCCCACGAGGCTACGCTTGAGTAGGAGGATCGAGCATAGGCTGAGGTTTGTTTCCCTTGTCGTTCTTCCGTTAATTTCTGTCGTTTATCGGGTGCGCGACAGCGCTCCCGATGGGAGTAGCCCCCGAGTCTTTAGGTGATCAATGGCGATCGGATGAAGACTAAAGTAGTCCGTGTCCTGTGCTCCCTCCGAAATTTCTTCAGAGTACTTGGTGTTCCATCTGATTGTCGCCATGCCTTTCGAGCCTTGCTCTTAGCAGGTGGGGTCCGTGGGGCTGGCCGGGTATTTATGTTTGGTCCTTTTAAGCTTCGGACTGCGCGAGCGGTTCTCGGGGGGAGGTGGTGCTCGAGCCCCCGAGTGCTTACGATAGCGTCTCTCGGGGGGATTTTACGCTTAAGCCCCCGAGTGTTTTTGGTTAAGATCGCTTCAGTGGCAATAGCGTCTCTCGGGGGGATTTTATGCTTTAAGCCCCCGAGTGCTTTGGTTAAGATCGCGTGGGCGATAGCGTCTCTCGGGGGTATTTTATTCTTAAGCCCCCGAGTGCTTTGGTTAAGATCGCGTAGGCGATAGCGTCTCTCGGGGGGAGTTTTTGTGCTCGAGCCCCCGAGTGCTTTGATTAAGATCGCGTGGGCGATAGCTCTCTCGGGGGGATTTTATTCTTAATCCCCCGAGTGCTTTGGTTAAGATCGCGTAGGCGATAGCGTCTCTCGGGGGGATTTTATGCTTAAGCCCCCGAGTGCTTTGAGATGGAAGTATTTGGGAAACATTTATTTTATTGCGGTCGAGCGGCTACATGAGTTGCCAGTCATGTCTAACCGATGAGGACTATGGATAGAACAGTCGCAAGTTTGCTATGTTCCATGGGTTGCCCACGTCCTCGTCTGTCTTCGGGTTCTTCAGCCTATAGGCGCCACCTCCGATGACTTCTGAGACTATGAATGGTCCTTCCCACTGAGGGGCAAGTTTATGGACCTTCTCTTGTATCAGCCGTAGGACTAGGTCACCTTTGTTGAAGGTTCTAGTGCGCAAGCGACTGCTTTGGTAGGTGCGTAGCTTGTCCTGGTACCCCTCTGATTTTTCCAGGGTTGTATCTCTTGCTTCGTCAGTCGTATCTTTGTCATGTTGTAATGCTTCTTCTTCTTCGTATCCGGTGACCCGAGGTGCTCCGAACTTGAGGTCATGTGGTAGGACTGCCTCTGCCCCGTACACCATGAAGAAGGGTGTGTACTAGGTCGCGGTGTTTGGTGTAGTTCGTAGGCTCCATAGTACCGCGGGGAGTTCTTCTACCCAGTTGCCGGCGGCTTGCTCGAGGGGTGCGAGGAGCCGCTTCTTGATTCCCCCGCATACAAGGCTGTTTGCTTTTTCCACTTGGCCGTTGGACTGCGGGTGCACGACTGATGCATAATTTATTTTGATGCCTAGTTCTTCGCAAAAGTTCTGGAATTCTGCGGCTGTGAAGTTTGTGTCGTTGTCCGTGATGATGTTGTGTGGCACGCCGAACCTGAAGATGATCAATTTGATGAAGTTGACAGCTGTGAGGGCTATGGAGCTGGTGATGGGTACTGCTTTGATCCATTTAGTGAAATTGTCGACTGCGACGAGCAGGTGTGTCCTTCCGCCCTTTGATGATTTCTTGAGTGGGCCCACCATGTCGAGTCCCTAGGTGGCGAACGGCCAGGATAGTGGTATGGTCTTGAGCTCTGAGGCGGGAGCGTGTGGCCTGTTGGCGAATTTCTGGCAGGCGACACAACGTCGCACGATTTCCTCTGTGTTTTTCATGGCTATGGGCCAATAGAACCCGGCTCGGAATGCTTTGGACACGAGTACTCGACTGCTCGCATGGTGCCCGCAGGTGCCTTCGTGGATTTTGAGCAGTAGGGCTTTGTCGTCCTCTTCGTCGCTGCACCTTTGGAGTATCTGGGTGATGCTGCGCTTGTATAGTTGTTTGTTGATCACCGTAAACGCCTTGGATCGTCGACTGATGCGTCGTTCTTCGGCCACGTCTTGCGGTAGCGTACCTTCGATTAGGAATCGGACGAACGGTTTTTCCCAGACAGGTCCTTCGAGCTCTGTCGGAGCTGTGCTGTCGGGTGTGCTGGTGCTTGAGCCTTCTGATGGGGTTGCTGCTGCCACCTGCGCCAGGTCTGTTGCGTCCTTGCCGTCCACGACTGCTTCAGGTGCTGCTGCCTGTGCCTTGATGGATCTCCGGCTGATGCTTTCGAGAAAAACGCCGGGTGGTATTGGTCCTCGGGTCGAACCGATGTCCGCGAGTTCGTCAGCTTCTGTGTTGTTGGCCCTGGTGATGTAATGGAGCTCGCACCCGTCGAAACTTCCTTCGAGTAGTTTCTGGTAGGCCCTGTGTTGTAGAGCTTCTGGTAGGCCACCATGTTGTCGGCTATTGCGTCGCAGTTTCTCATCGTCTGCTGGACGATGAGATTGAAGTCCCCGTAGATTATGAGGCGAGTGGCTCCGCATGTTTTGGCCATGCGCATGCCATGGAGGAGTGCCTCGTATTCTGCTTCGCTGTTGGAGGCGTGACTGAAGTTGATCTGGAGGACATATTTTAGCTTTGTTCCTTTATGGGAGACGAGCGCAACTCCTGCCCCGGCTCCTTGTTGTCTCTTGGACCCATCGAAGAACATTGACCATGAACTTGATAGGTCTGGGGGGCCTGGTGTCTGAACCTCCGTCCACTCGACCAGGAAACCTGGGAGTACTTGGGCTTTGATGGCTGTTGGGTGCTTGAACTGCAGGTCCCGTGGGCTGAGCTCAATGTTCCACTCGGCGACTCGTCCAGTCGCTCCCGGGTTATTGAGTATGTCAGCGAGTGGTGCGCTGCTCACGATTGTGATAGGGTGCTCGTCGAAGTAGTGGGACACCTTTCTTAAGGTCATGATGATGGCTAATAGTAGCTTCTGATAATGCGGGTACCGCTGCTGGGATTTGGTCAGGAGCATGCTGAGGTAGTAGATTGGTCTCTGGATGCTCTGGACCTTGCCTTCTTCTGCGCGTTCGACAACGAGCGCCGTGCTTACTACACTGTTACGTGCTGCAACGTAGAGGTATAGCTTCTCTCGTTCCTTGGGTACCGCCAGGATTGGTGGGGTCGAGAGTGTATTTTTCAGGTCCGCGAATGCTTGGCGGGCTTCCTCCGTCCATTCGAATTTCTCTCCTTTCCTGAGCAGCTGATAGAAAGGCAGCGTGCGTTCTCCCAGCCTACTGATGAAGCGGCTTAGGGCTGCGAGTTTTCCAGTGAGCTGTTGTACTCCTTTGACGTCGGTTGGTTCTTGCATTCGGGAGATGGCTTGGACTTTCTCAGGGTTTGCCTCGATTCCTCGGGCAGAGACCATATAGCCGAGCAGCTTCCCTGCAGGTACGCCGAATGCGCACTTCTTTGGGTTGAGTTTGATTCTGTATTTGTTGAGCGCTGCGAAGGTTTCGCGCAGGTCGTTGAGTAGTGTGGCTTCTTTGTAGGTCTTGATGACGATGTCGTCCACATAGACTTGCACGTTTCTTCCGATTTTCTCCTTCAGGCAGGCCTGCATCATTCGCTGGTATGTGCCGCCTGCGTTTTTGAGCCCGAAGGGCATGGTCCTGTAGCAGAATACGCCATAGGGGGTGATGAACGATGTGTGATCTTCGTCTTCTTCCTTCATCCTGATGTGGTTGTATCCTGAGTAAGCGTTAAGAAAGGAAAGTAGACCGCACCCTGCTGTCGAGTCGATTATCTGATCGATTCTAGGCAGGGGGAAGTGGTCCTTCGGGCAATGCTTGTTGACTGGTCCTTAGTCGACACACATGCGCAGCACAGTCGTGTCTTTCTTGGGCACCAGCACTGGGCTGGCTATCCAGGTGGCTTTCTTCGTTTCTTCGGATGAACTGGGCGTCGAGTAACTGGTTGACTTCCTCTCTGATTGCTCTGCGCTTGGGCTCCGAGAATCGTCTCAGAGCTTGCTTCACCGGCTTCGTGTTTTGTTTGATACATAGGGCGTGCTCCGTGAATTCGCGTGGTACTCCAAGCATGTCGGCTGGGCACCAGGCGAATATTTCCCACTCATCTCGAAGGAAAGCGACAAGGGTCGTCGCCTGCTCCTATGGTAGGTGGGCGTACACGCGGACTGTTTTGTCCAGGTCCGTCGGGTGCACTTGGTGAGTGACTGTGTCGCTGTCGATGCTGAAGTCGCGTCCGTACTCCTTAGATTCACTTCGGCTCACCAATGGGAAAGTACTCTTGTCCGTCACCATGGCTATTTCTCTGAGTTCTTGCTCGGCTCCGAATGTGTCGGAGATTTTGTGAAAGTCACGGTCACATTGATCTGATTTGATGAAGCTTCCGTTGATCGTGAGGACTCCTGCTGATCCTGGCATCTTGAGCTTGAGGTAGGCGTAGTGTGGGACCGCCATGAACTACGCGAATGATGGCCGTCCCAATATGGCGTGGTACTGCGATTTCCAGTCGAGTACCTCGAACTCGAGGACGTGCTTTGCGAAGTTGCGTCGGTTGCCGAAGACAACTTTGAGTTCGATGACTCCGAGGGATGTGGCTGTTTCTCCTGGGACTACCCCGTGTAACTCGGTGCTCGATTTTCTCCATACTGATCGTGGGATCAACATCTTTTGCAGGGTGCTGGCGAAGATGATATTCATGCTGCTGCCTCCATCCATGAAGACCCTATCCATGTCGTACCCTCCGATTTGTGCATCGAGCACCAGGGGCGCGTGCCCCAGTCTTGGGACTGCGGGTGGATGGTCGTCCTGTGAGAACGTGATGCTGGTCTCCGTATCATGTAGCTGGTAGACTTCGGCTATGTTTATGCTCTCGGCTGCTCTAGCTTGCAGGGTGTAGGCGTCGCGTTGTGCTTGCGGCACCCTTACCTCTTGGATCATGAGCACCTGTCCTTGCAGCGGGCTGTGACGTCCTTCCGGGCTTGAGGGCGGCGATTGTTCGGGTCGCCGGTTGCGCCTGTCTTCTTTTTGCTTCTCCTTCTTGAGGTCGTCGGCTAGCTCGTTGAACATGAGGCGGTCTCTCAAAGTGTGGCCTGACCTGACGTGTCCCCAGTCATCCTCGAAGCTGTGGATCGTGCAGGGTCCTGCTAGCTGCTCTCTAGCCGTGATTTTTCTAGATCCGGCGTGCCTCTTCCTTCTTGAGATTATAAAGATTTTCTCGTGATCCTCCGGGTGTTCGTGGAAGCGAGGGTCGGTTTCGATTCCTCGACTCATGTCTTGGTTCTTGATGAGGTTGGAGAATTCATCTGGCCTTCGATCTGGGTCATAGTACTCACCCACCGGTGTCTCGGAGTCGTTGTCTTGGCTGGCGACAGGTGTTCGTGCGATGGCGTGTCGTCGAGCGGTCGTCGGTTGCGCGGCTGCGTGACGTGGCTCATTCATTGGAGACTCGCCGTAGATCTCCCATGCGCGCCTTTTGGGTCGTCGATTCCTTCTTCCTTGGCGATGGTTCTGCTGATCGCTGGTTTCGATCTCGTAGTCATCGTCTTGACGTGCGGCGGGTGCCCGGGCGGCGTTGGGTTGTCGAAAGATTTGCCAGTCCTCCGCTGCGCCTCGCGGTTCATCGAGTGGGATTCCTTCGTAGAGGCCCCTCGCCGTTCTTCTGGGTCGTCGATTCCTTCGGCGCTGACGCTGCACTTGGCCGTTACCGTAGTATCGGTCCTGGCATAGTTGTAGCCCGAGCGGTCTTGATGGGGTGGCAGAGATGTTCGCCGTGATCTTGAATCCTTCGAGTGGGCTAGATCTGGTTCTTGCCCTTGAGTTGTAGCTTGCTGAAGATGGGACCGCCGAGATCGTGATCCCAACCTGTGTAGTTCCCACAGACGGCGCCAATTGACGGGGATCAACCCCGGCAAATGCCATGGTCAGGGACCCTGGGTTAGTCATCAGAGGCACAGGTTGGACGATAGCTCGTCGGCAAACAGGAAGGCACGCTCCTGCTCGATATTATTGATGGGGGAGATGCGATTACAGTGGATGCCAAGGCTGGAGCGCTCAAGCCTAGGGTTACAGATGATATTGGTTGCCCTTTGGCATCGCCCCTCCTAGCCCTTATATACTGGGCTAGGTCTCGGGGAGTTCATCTACATTTACAGGTAAGCTTTCCTAATCCTAGCTTGCTCCGTAGGGCAGGTTTTCGCACCTTCCTTCTGAGTCGCAGACTCCTACGTCGGTGCTAATTAGTGGGACGAGGTTGTATCTTCATGGGCCTTCTATCTTCACGGACACCAGGTAGGCTTATACGTAGGAGTCATGGGGTGACCCCCTCGTCACCACCGTTTTTGTTCTGGCCGGCTTTATCCTGTTGAGGGTCAGTATCCTTGGTTTTGTCAGACTCGGCATATTTGATAACCGCGTTCATGAGCTCTCCTATATCCTTGACCGTCCTCGTGAGTCGGCCAAGCTTGTGTACTAGGGGCTCAAACTTGCAGTTCCTTTCCAAGACAATGACGGTTGTTTGCGTAGTGATAGTGTCCGAGGAGTGGATTATTTCTGCTACCCGTCGTGCCCAACTCAGGGTCGACTCTCCTTCCTTCTGGACACAATGCTCCAAGTCAACAATTGTGGTAGCTCGCCGACAAGTGCCTTGGAAGTTCTTGATGAACTTTTCCTTGAGATCCGCCCAGGAGGTGACAGAGTTCTCTGGGAGATTTTTGAACCATGTGCGATCCGGCCCTTCCAACATCATTGTGAGGTAACGGGAGCAAACTCCTTCGCTGGCTTGTAACATGTCCATGGCTAGGTCATAACTTTCGATCCAAGCTGTCGGGTCCATGTCAGTTGTATAGTTCGCGATCTTACGTGGTCCCTTGAAATCTGATGGCAAGCGTGTATTTCGTAGAGCCGGCACCAGGCATCGGTTGCCAACGGATTTGCTGACGAACTCGGTGTTTTGATCTTGGGGTGGAGGTTGGGCCACCGGCTCTACACGGCGTTTGGGATTGGAGCCGGCCGGTAGGTCTTGGATCCTTATTGCCCCCTGAGGGTCCGGAGGTGGTGGAGCTCTACGCTGGCGATGACTTCTCGGGCCGACTCACCGGCCCACACTTTGATATGGGGTCTCATGTAAGTATTGGAATCCCTGTGAGTACTGGGCTTGCTGTGTATTGCAGTTTTGAGCAAATCGATTGCCCCTCGAGTGGCCTGGTCCACCGGAGTGTCTCCATGCGTAGGCACGCTGGCGAGGAACCGTGTCGCTTCCACCACGTTAGCCATGGGGTTATTGAAATGATTCGGAGGTGTATGGAACCGTTCCTGCCGTGGTGAGGGGGCAGGTTGCCTTGGTGGCGTGTACCCTAGAGGAGTCTACTGATGCGTATCCCAGAATAGTATTTGCGTCTGGAGATCAGCGGGAATCCGGCTCACGGGCCCTGCAGGGCGTGTGTTGGCGAGACTTAGTTTCTGAGCTTCTATCAACTCCGACTCGTGTTGTAAGCGCCTAGTTTCTTGGGCGAGTCGGGTTTCTCTCTCCACCATCTGTACGTTCTGGGAGTTAATTTCCCTCCGTATGCTCATCACCTAGGCCTTGAGTCCATTGACCCTGGTTCTCCAGGCTTCCTGGTTTTCCGTAGTCATTGGTGTAGCTAAGGCTTCGTCCAGGGCGTTTAATGCATCTGTGAGGACTTCTGCTCCCGTGAGAACTTCTGGGTGCTCCCTATCTGGATTAGGGGCCGTGTTTTGAGCCGTCTCTGCGTTCCGATTTTGTGCTGCACCCTGAGCCCCCTGACCTCCCTGCTCTTCGGTGCCTTCCATGAACACTGTCACGCAGTCTGGAGGCTCGTACTGCGGGAAGTCGGGGTCGTATTCTGCTGTTCCCGGGCCGAGTCTGTTGCTCCTGGCAGATCGGATCAAGATGGTATCTAAGAGGCTTGTTTCACTGGGATGTGAGTCAGCGTCAGATGTTTCTTCTGAGGCGTCGGGTGTCAGGGACTCGACAGAGCGCGCCGACTCTGGAGATCCAGCAAGGAACCCAACAAAAGTGTGCCTTGATGAAAGCTCAAGAATGATCAGAGGGGGAGGGGGTGAATGATCACTTCTAAAAATTCTAAGGAACTTAGAAGGAAATCATGTAAACCTCGTAGGACTAAAAACATCTCGAAGGGAATTCAGTATCGAAAGTAATGCAAGGCTCGAAAGGATTGGGAGCGAAGGAAAACATCGAAGACAAATAGGCTACGAGTAAATATTTGAAGTAAATGCTAGAAGGAAAACGAGCCTGACACAGCGATGTTTGGTAAACCAGTTCACACTCTGCAAAGTGCTACGTCTGGTTGGAGGGACTGGTGATTGAACACCTGGAGAAAAACTCTCTCCGTCCTATTCTCCACTGCAACAAACTCCTCGAGCTTGTCCAGTTTTCACTCGTGGTAGATGATTCAGGACATCTCCGAGACCTTTACAAACTTCCTTCAGCAGTGACAATTTCTCTTCGACTGCTTGACAGGCGACGCCTAACCGTCTAGGAGACTTGCAGATCTCCAAGATAAAAAGATCGGCTAATCTCAACCTAAGTCATAGTGAATTGCTCAACTCAGTTCAGACTTGGGTGATGGTTTTCTCTCGATGAATCTCTTTGGGATGCTCTCAGACTTCTGTCTTAGAATCTTCAGTGGAGCAGCCAAACCGAAATGGCGGGTGGGTGCGGGGTATTTATAGTTGGCGATCCCGATGGGTAAAATGACTGAAGTGACCCGATGCAACCGCTTGACGCGTGTCCACAACGGTCGGATTCCAATCACTGCGCAACTTTACTTGAGGAACAAGTAAGCTGACTCACCGAACGAGTTCTCTCTGGAAGGCACGAAGTGCAATGACTTTCCTTCGAGCTATTTGCTCGACTCGGTGAGATTTCTCTCGGTAGGCTTTTGTGGGTTTTGGTTGAGCAGAGCAAATTCACTTCGACGAAGATCTCAACTAGCAAACCCCTCTTAATAGTACGGTGTTTCCTACGACTCAAGAAATAAAGAGAAACTAGCAAAAAGACTAAGTCTTCGACCAGCTTCAGCTTACTCCTCGTTGCGCTTTTGCTCGAGAGAGACATCTTCTTCGACGACATTTTTAGGGGTCGTCTTCCTTCAAAAGCTTCGGTAGATGACTGCAGCTTTACTGCAGTGAGTTTTCCTTCGACCTTCTACATGCAAACTCCATTCTTTCGGAACCTAAGTATCTGTTTATACTCAAAAACAATATTAGTTCCACTTCTGCTTTGTCCAACAATGTCCAAAACCTTCGGGGGCAAAACTTGCTCTTACAATCTCCCCCTTTTTGGACGATTGTTGACAAAACAGGCATCGATAAATAATTTGAAAAAGTTTGAGTTTTCGATAATAAACCAGTGCTGAGATCGATGAAGTACTCCCCCTTGATGTATGCACGAAGGATAAAGATTTCCTGTGAAGTGCATATTTGACAAGTAGTGTCGAGGGAAAAACATCAAAAATCTTAGCGAGAGAAATTGCATTCCAGATAGCATCCAATTAGTAATATGCAATCTCCTCGAATGACCTGTGAACTTATATGAAAGATAACTTCCTGCAAAAGGTTAGATATGGCAAGCAGCAGATAGATATCTTACGAAAAGAGTAGCAGTTCACAGTCCTACTTAGAGTTAGTTACAACCAGATCGAATGTGAATCGAAAGTTTGTTGAAACTACTCAGAAACCTCAAAAACAAGAGTTTATCGAATGGAATGCAAAACCCTTAACCCCGTAGGCAAACTAATTTCTTCGATGCCACTACATCTCCCCCTTTTTGTCACAACGTACAAAAAGATCGAGAGAATAGGGTCGAAAGAAATCCCTACTCGCGAGGCTGGCTCCGGCGACGACGAGAAGATTCGGCGAGCGTTGGAGCACGACGAATTGGGCGAGCGCCTGGAGGAGTAATCTTCGTGCGGAATGAATGTTGATCTCCTGAAGATTCCAGCTGCAATTCCGGCGGGGTTCTGGGGCTTCGAGGAAGTGGCGAGGGAACTCTGGGTTGACGGTGAGGAGGGGCTTCTTCTTCTTGCTCGGAGTCAGAGGATAAATTGTCCAAAGTGATATGATAATAATCATCTACACTTAGCACATCTCTGTTCTTCGGTAGACGAGGGATATTGGGATCCGGTCGATCTACTCGATCATCATTGGTCCAATTCCTGTTCAGATGGGGAGGATATTCTTCGAACCCGCAACGTTGAAGTTGACCGAGGGAATTGAACTTCCGAAGACCTTTCCAATCACGGCGAAGGCATTCATGCAGCATCTGATTGTTGTTCATGGTAATGTTACGCAAGTGATTGATCTCATCCATCAGAGCTTGCTTCTGAATAAAATCTTGATCAATGTGATGTTGAAGCATTTGCTGGGACCGAAGAGAAACTTCCATATGATGCACTGGCTTGATAAACTTCGAGCGAATATTGCGCTCAGTTAAGTGGGCGCGGATGCCAGTGTGCTCAGCAAAAGGGTCGTTGGGTCGAGCAACAACCTGCAATACTTCACGAACTGGAGGAGTGAAAATCTTCGGGAAAATTGACACGGGGAATGGCACGTCCCGAGAATAATTGCAGATAGCCATCAGCCATGGTGCATATGGCTTGTGGGAATTGTGGTCATCAGCACAAGACACCAAAGTTCTGAGGAAGTAGTCTTCAAAATCGAAGGGATGACCGTGGACTAACTTCAACAGAGCAAGTTGCACATCATTTGGAATTGGAAAATTATCGTGCACATCAAGCATTGGCATCAAAGTCTTCGAGAGAATATAAAACCATGCCTTTGCTTCAAATACCAAGTGTCTTGGCTTCGGCTCAGTGGGGTAGTGATCTCCTACGACTTCTGGATCTATCAGTGTAGAGAATTCAGCAGGAGTTGCGGCAGGTAAGTCATGAAGTTTGTGAGGTAATCCTTCGAACCGAGGTAAATTGATTATGGCCAAAAATTGATCGACAGTCATATGAAAAACTTGGCCTTGAATCATATAGTCAAACTTCCATGTCTTCGAGTTCTCAGGATCTCCAGAGACATAAAGTGTTGCATAAAACTGTTTGATAAGCTCGGGATTGTAACCACAATCGAGAGCAAACATCTTGTGAGCATGCAGGCTATCAATTGTCTCGGCAATGTTCTCGAAACAAGTAGTGGAGTACACCGAAGGCATATCAAGATATTGATGCTGGAAAACTCTTGCCTTGTTGTACAACACACGAGTATAATAGATAGCTTGCTCTTGGGGTCCAAAACCGAAGAGAATAAGCACTTCTGGGCTTCTCGTAGGGATTGGTACCGAAGAAAAATGGCTTGTGTTCGCGCCTTTTGAAGATGGGACCTCCTCGAGGAACATCTGAGCGGAACAAAGGCAGCATTTCTCTCGGGTGAGCAGAGTGAAGCAGCTCATCAATGGGAAAAACCTCAGCAGCATTATCTGGCATCTGGAACTCTGGTTCAGCAGGTCGAGAGATAGATGATGGAATGTTGACAATATCCTGAGCCGGAATGACTGCAGGAGCATTCTCCTCGGCCTGAGTTACGACGGCATCTCCTTCGTCGGTTTGAGCATTTTGTGCTGCCTCTTCAATTTCCATGGCCTCCAAGTCTTCATCAAATTGAGCAAACGCATCAACCATTTCTTCGTTCGAAGAATTGGATGAGGAGGATAAAGAATTATCACTTGAACTGTCATCTCCAGAACTATTGCTTACGACAGGATCTCGTCGAGAGGAAACTGTCGTGATGTCAACATC
Source organism: Bromus sterilis (assembly GCA_950022295.1). NCBI lineage: Eukaryota > Viridiplantae > Streptophyta > Magnoliopsida > Poales > Poaceae > Bromus > Bromus sterilis. Next base: position 41,619,118 of record OX465595.1, on the reverse strand, counting down.
AACATCTTCTCCTTCAGGCATAGTCCGGGCAGAGGAGTAATCTTTCTGGACTTGAGTTTCTTGCTCGACACGAGCAACTTGCTCGGTCTCTGCATGAGCTTGGATTTCAGTGGCGGGGGTGGTCGATGGAATGACATGAGGTGGAGATGGTGGGTTTGGAGGTGGTGGCGAGGCTTTTGGTGGAGAGGGTTGACGGGGTGGAGATGGAGGTGGAGGTGGAGGTGTTTGTTGTCGGGGTGGAGGTGGAGGTGTTTGTTGTCGGGGTGGAGGTGTAGCTTGACGAGGGGGTGGAGTTGTTTGTCGAGGCGGTGAACTTGTTTGGCGAGGTGGTGGAGTTTTCTTACGGGGAGGAGTGGGTTGCTTGGTGGGGTTTGGTTCAGTTTCTTGTCGTTCTGTGGTAGCAACGACCTCGGTGGACTTGGCCTTCTTTGCATTCTTCTCGATCTCTGGCGTCCCACGCTCAGAGGTTGGGGCAGCAGACTTTCTCTTTCGAGATTGTCTTTGGAACAGAGCATCATTATGCTCTTTGCAAACAGCAGACACAACTTGTTTTACCTTGTCAAACACAGCAGTTAAATTTTCCTTCTGAGTCCTCCTCGAAGCTTCAGCAGATGCAATCTTGGACTTGAAAAAATTTCGGGACTCAATGTCCTCGGTTTCCTCTTGGAGTTGCCTGGTGTAAAACCTGACTTGCTCTTTATCCTTTCGATCCTGGGTGATACAACCTTCCCAGCGGATCATGTATCGAGCAACATGCTCTTGGATTTCAGCAGGAACATCATCCTCGGCAGTGACTTTTCTCGGTGTAGTAGCCATCTTCCAGAGAATGTGTGAAATGTGTGCAGCATCCCAAGGAGCATTTGCATTAGATTCTCCTTCATTGGAACTTTCTTCATCGGCACGAGGGCCGGAAACAGCAGGTGCAACAGGGGCAGGAGCTGGTGCAGCTCAAGGAACTGGAGCAGCTTGAGCCTTCTGTCTTGCCTCTTTGGCTTTCTTTTCGGCTTCCTTGGTGGCTTTGGCAGCAGCAATGGGTTTTGAGACCACTGCTTTATCCTTCGAGGCACTAGGGGCTATAACCTTTTCTTTCATGACTGTGGGAGTCACAACTTTCTCGGTGACCTTTTCTTTCGGGTCACTAGGGATAGTGCCTGCAGAAACCTGTCGTCGATATTTTTCACTGACCAAGTGAAGAATGCCCAGTTGTTGAGCTACCAGAGCCTTTTTATGCTCGGGCTGACTGTGAAAGTTCAGGAGCTTGGCATTAATCAATTCTTTCTCTTCTTGTTCCTTTTGCTTGGCCAGCCTTTCCTTTCGCTGAATAAGCGTTTCATCATCTTCACCAACTTGAGCTTGCTTTCCCTTCGATGGAGCCGAAGGTTTTGGTTGGCGAGCAGGAACAGGTGGAGTAGATGAAATAGGTGGATCTGTGACCAAGTTGGTCAAGTAAATATTTCCTCCAGGAGCCTGTGGAGCTGGCTCCTGGATCCTTATACCTCTACTGCTCGGCTTTTTCTTCAGAGGTAAGTCCTCGACATCAGCCTCTGTACCAGGGTCTTGATCATCTGAATTAGCTTCTCCTTCGGAGCTTGCATCAGGAGGTGAAACTATTACAACCTTTTTCTGTCTCTTGGCTGACATCTTGCCACCCTTTGGTTTGGCGCTAGGGCCAACTTCTTCGGCAGCTTTAGCAGCAGCTGCTTCCTTTCGAGCTTTAGCTTCTTTCCTCTTTTGTGCTCGAAGTTCACGAGCTTCAACGAGCTCTTTAAAATCATCAGGAGTTTTGAGGGCAGAAGGGTGAGCATCAGCAGGAGGCGGTGGTCGATTAAATTTCGTCCACTTTGGCCTTAGAGCTTTGACATCAACCCAAGGATTCTTCATAGCAAACAGCCTCTCCCAACGAGGGATAAGAGACTTGTATTCATACCAACGAAGAGCTTGAAGTCTCCGAATCTCTTGCAGACAATTCTCTCTTGTACGATCATCCTCAGATCCTGGCGGCGTTCTCAAATTCTTCTCAATGATCACTTCCTCAGACAAACCTTCAGAGTTATTGGTGATTCTTGTTCGGCCTCCCACACGCTTGGGAACTCTAATATTTCCTTCGTTATCAGCCATTTTCCTGCGAAAAAGAAGGATACGAGGGAATATAGGAAAGTTGTGAACAAGTACCAACAATTTCGAGGAAAAACATTTTGAAAGCAGCAATCTTTTCGAAAGATATGTCTTATCGCAAGTTTTCATGAAAGTGCTAGGCTAGATTTTCATCGGGTGGAAATCTAACGAAGAACTTGTATGAATAAATCGCACAAGATTAAATCTATCGAAACGATACTGTAGGATTTGCCTAAGTGAGAGAATCCGAGGGATTTCTTACCAAGGACAGATGGGGAATCGACAGAAAAACTAGAAACAGATTTCCCAAGTTTCAAAGATCCAACCGGATCAAACAGACCTAAAAGAAATCAGAGAAAAATCAACACGGAAACTGGAAACTATAAACAGAGCGAGATTGAATCGACTCCAGAGCCACACATACCCTAACTTGGTGACGTGAGGCGACTACGGCGACGCGGATGATGATCTTCGTCGACGGGAATGCCTCCGGCGGCTTCCTTCCGGCAGTTAAGCGGCGAGGGCGTCGACGGCGACGAGACAGCACGGCGGCGCGCGAGAGAGAGAGCTTCTGGAGGCGAAGAGACGAAGTCGAAGGAATAGCGATGTCTAAGCCGGTGGAGTGGATCAGTATTTATAAGGGAGGTTCTGACCTAGCTGTCAGATCTGATCCAACGGCGCAGATTTCGCGTCTCTCCGCATTCAACGGACGGATTTTGTGGCGGTAATCGCGGGAAATCCCAACGAACCGAAAGAAAGTTGCTCCACGTCCGAGACCAAACTCATCGACCATCGAGTATAAAACTAGATAAAACTTCGATAGATTTTCCTTCTGAATCAATGACATTCGAAGGGAATCTTGATCGAGTACAATATATACATGTTCACTAGAGAAAATCATAGAATAGGTAGGGATAGAATAGAGGGAAAACAGGGTCCGATACTTAGTCAATCCGAGGGGAAAACAGCGATAAAACTCGGAATGATAAGTGTATAGGACAACACCAAGCGAACAAACAATAAACGAAAAGGAAACACGATCGAGAATTAACGAAAGTAAACAACAATAAAAACTAATGATACATAGTACCGATGATTATGATCTTACTGCACATTGAGTGAGTCCAAGATGTCCAACTCACACCTCAGTGCACAGAACCTCTTTTCATCCAAGGGCTTTGTGAATATATCAGCCAATTGATCTTCGGTGCGAACATGACTGATAACAATATCTTCTCGCTGAACATGATCTCGAAGAAAATGATGACGGATATCAATATGCTTCGTTCGAGAGTGTTGCACTGGATTATGAGCAATTTTGATTGCACTCTCATTATCACAAAGCAATGGAATTTTCTTCACAAGAATACCATAATCTTTCAGCGTTTGCTTGGGCCACAGAATCTGAGTACAGCATGAACCGGCAGCAATATACTCGGCTTCAGCCGTAGAAATAGATACACAATTCTGTTTCTTCGAGGCCCAACAGACAAGAGATCTACCGAGAAAATGACATGTGCCTGAGGTAGATTTCCTGTCGACTCGATCACCAGCCCAGTCAGAATCTGAATAACCAACGAGATCAAACTGGGCACCCTTGGGATACCAAAGACCCAAGGTTGGTGTGTGTGCCAGATATCGAAGGATTCGCTTGACAGCAATATGATGAGATTCCTTCGGATTTGCCTGAAAACGAGCACACATACATACTGATAGCATAATGTCAGGTCTAGATGCACAAAGGTAAAGAAGCGAACCGATCATCGAGCAATATTTCTTCTGATCGAAAGCTTTGCCCTTCTCATCTGCATCTAGATGAACATTCGTAGGCATTGGAGTCTTGATAGTTTTGCAACTGACAAGATCAAACTTCTTCAGGCAATCTCTGAGATACTTCTCTTGTGAAATGAAAGTACCATTCTTCTGTTGACGGATTTGAAGCCCGAGAAAGAACTTCAATTCTCCCATCATTGACATTTCATATTTCTTCGACATCATACGAGCAAATTCTTCGCTAATATCAGGGTTAGTGCAGCCAAAAATAATATCATCGACATAAATTTGACACACAAAGAGATCATTTTTGTATGCACGAGTAAAAAGAGTCGGATCAGTTGTTCCTGGTTTGAAGCCCTTCTTAAGAAGAAAATCCTTCAGCGTTTCATACCAAGCACGAGGTGCTTGCTTTAACCCATATAGGGCCTTGTGTAATCTGTACACCTTATCAGGATTCTTCGGGTCTTCAAAACCTGGTGGCTGCATAACATACACTTCTTCTTCGATCTCACCGTTAAGAAATGCACTTTTGACATCCATTTGATATAGCAATATACCATTGTAATTGGCAAAAGCAAGCATGACTCGAATGGATTCAAGACGAGCAACTGGGGCATAAGTCTCACCAAAATCAATACCTTCGATTTGGGTATAGCCTTGTGCAACCAGTCGAGCTTTATTCCTTACCACTATGCCATCTTCATCTTGCTTGTTGCGAAAAATCCACTTCGTACCAATGATATTATGCTTCGTGGAATCAGGTCTATCGACAAGGGACCAGACTTTATTTCTCTCGAACTGGTTAAGTTCTTCGAGCATAGCAGTCATCCAATCTGAGTCCTTCATGGCTTCATCGAATTTTGATGGTTCTAGCATGGATACAAACGAAACATTTCCACAGAAGTTAGCTAATCGAGTACGAGAACGAGTGGTGGGACGACCTGGTAAATGAATCTCTTCGAGAATTGAGTCGACGTCCACTCTTCTTCGAACACGAGGAAAAGTTTCTTCATCTTGTGGATCAGGTTGATCTTCGGGATCAGCTTGTCCTTCGGGATCATTTCCTTCGGGTTCAGCTTGTCCTTCGGGATCAACATATTCTTCGTTTATGCGATCTCCTTCGACCTGTGCATTAATTTCTTTAGGATGTTGATCTCCAGCACCCCGGGCTATGTGTGGGAACATTGGACCATCATCATCCCTGTTGGCTTGTTGAGCATTTCCTTCGACAGGTCGAATATCTCCAATAGCCATGTACCTGATAACTTCATCCAAAGGAGGTTCATCCAGGTTAAGAGGTAATTGCTCCTTTTGAGAGCCGTTAGTTTCATCAAATCGAACATTTACAGTTTCTACAACTTTGCCAAGATGTGAGTTGTAAACTCTGTAAGTGTGAGAATTTGAACCATAACCTAGAAGAAAACCTTCGTGAGCCTTTGGGGCAAACTTGGAGCTGTGATTCATGTCTCTGATGTAACATGGAGCACCAAAAACCCTGAGATAAGACACATTTGGCTTTTTACCAGTGATGAGTTCTTGTGAAGTTTTCTTCAGAAACTTATGCAGATAAACCTTGTTGATGATATGACATGCAGTGTTGATAGCTTCGGCCCAGAACCTGATAGGAGTCTTGTATTCAGCAAGCATTGTTCTGGCCATTTCAATAAGTGTTCGATTCTTTCTCTCGACCACACCATTTTGTTGCGGTGTATAAGCAGCCGAGAATTCATGAGTAAAGCCATATTCATCAAGAAAATCTTCGATATGAGTATTTTTGAATTCAGTACCATTATCACTTCTGATATGCTTGAGAGATAATTCATATTCAGTTTGATCTCTCTTTGCGAAAGTTTTGAAAATTTCAACAACCTTGCTCTTGTCATCTAGAAATAAAACCCAGGTGTATCGAGAGAAATCATCAACAATAACCAGACCATACTTGTTACCTCCAAGACTAGCATAATTTTGAGGACCGAATAAATCCATATGAAGTAATTCAAGAGGACGAGTAGTAGTCATGACGGTTTTCGCAGAGTGATGTTTCTTGGCAATCTTTCCTTCTTCACAGGCACTGCATAGACGATCTTTATCGAATTTTACATTATCAATTCCAACGATGTTCTTCTTCGAGATAAGAGTTTGAAGATTTTTCATCCCTGCATGACCAAGTCTTCGGTGCCATAACCAACCAGAAGTGGCTTTGGCCATTAAACATGTGGACACAGCAGGTCCCGAAGAAAAATCAACGACGTAAAGATCACCCTTGCGATATCCTTCGAACACGAAGGAATAATCATCCTGTGAAAAGACAACACAACGAGACGCAGAAAACAGTACAAGCATACCCATATCACAAAGTTTCGATATAGACATAAGATTATATCCTAGAGATTGTACAAGCAAAACCTTATCGATATGCTTGTCTCTCGATATGGCAACCTTACCCAAACCAAGTACTTTCCCTTTGTTGTTGTCACCGAAGGTAATATATTTCTGTGAAGATTCAGATAGATTTTCTTCGGTGAACAAATCTTTGTCTCCGGTCATATGATTTGTACATCCACTATCCATGACCCATTCGGATCCACCGGAGACATAGCCCTGCAGAAGAATTAGTTCTTCTTAACCACCCACAAGCGAGCAGGTGACTTAGAAGGCATGGTAGAGCTAGATGGATCAGCAATATTATATCGAACAGGATTGCATTGTCGATCAGGACCATCAAGCACACCATAAATATAATTCCTCGACGAGGGGTTAGAGTAACGATGGGTAATGGCAATTTTGGTACGATTGTCACGATGACGATAAACAGTTCTATCTATACGATAGTAATCCTTCTGGGGAACATTTGAAGCAGGCACCAAGGGTTCATTTCTATCCTCGAGAGAATAGTAGTGATTCGGTGGTACTGTGGGTTTTCCCTGCATTGAATGGTTAGAGGGCAGTTTTTCTACGAGAGATTTGCGAACCCAAATCTGTCGTTTATAAAAGCCATTCTATGGAGGAGTACCAACGAACTCAGCTGACACCTTTCCTTCCTGATCTTTGATAAGCTTATAGTTAGAATCAAGTGATTCATCAACAATAGCTTTGTCAATTTTGCAACTGAAACCTGAAAGGTTAGCAATATCAATGGGCTTTTCTTTCGCAAGAACCCAGACAGTATTAGGATACTGTTCGGGTTTCCAGTAGGTTCCATCAGGATTGATTTTCCTTTCGAAGCCAACTCCTTCGTTTCGAGGATTCCTGTGAAGAAGAGCCTTTCGAAGGATATCACACAGATAATGGTGTCCCTGCACACTTTTGAACATGCCTGTTTCAAACAAATTTCTCAACCTGAGGAGTTCCTCGGTAATGGTTTCCTCGTTCGAGGGGTTAGCATCATCAATGACAATAGGTTGCTTTTCTTTCGATCTGTCATAAATAGAATCAATTTTACTTCGTTCCAAACAAGTCAAGCAAGGTGAAACAGATTCATTTTTATCTTCTGAGCCCTGTTGAGCCATGAGAGTGAGATTGACACTTTCCAACTCTTCATTAGCCTCTCTCAGTTTCTCGAGAGCCATTTTCCCTTGAAGTAATTCATAGGTTAGCTTCTCGTAGTCCACTGAGAGAAGATCATGCCGAGAGGAAAGCTCATCATACTTTTCCTTCAGAGCAACATGCTCGTTAGTCAAAGTTTGACCCTTCTCAATCTCATTGATCAACAGAGTCTCAGATTTTTGAATAGTTTCACTTAGAGAATCTAGTTCATCTTGTTGGATAGAAGCAATTTTAGCAAGTTTAGCATAGCTTATCCTAGAGTCACTTTCATAAGAAGATCCATCAGAAGTATCGTAGGATTTTTTTGATGAGGATACCTTAGCCTTGGCCATGAAGCAGTAAGCGGGAGATTCATCTTCACTGCTCTGGTTGGAGAAGAATGAACTTGAATTCTTGTTCGAGGCGAATGCTATCCCAGCAACACCATCAGATTCAGAACCAGAACCAGAACCTGATCTTGACTTTGATCCTGCTTCAGAACCGGATGCTTCTTCTTCAGAGTTCATCTCTTTACCCAGATAGGCTTTGGCTCGGTGCGAATTCTTTCGACGAGAGGAATGAGATTTTGATAAAGAACCCTCTCGATGCTTGTGATACTTCTTTTTCTTGTCATCATCAGAACCATCTTTCTTGTCTTTTCTGGACCTTGAATCATATCTCTTCGAATCATGATTTTTGCTCGATCTGTAAGACTTGCTCGAAGAGCTGCTGTGAGAGTGCTTTGATTTATGTTCAATTTCCCAGAGAGGACAATCAGCAATGAAGTGACCTGGCTTCTTGCACTTATAGCAACAGTTATCTTTCGCTGAAGAGTTTCTGGATGATGACCGATGCTGAGATGAATTGCTAGAATGTCTTGAAGAATAGTTTTTCTTCGGTGAAGAGGAGTTCCTTCTCTGAAAGCGATTGAATCTTCTCATTATCAGTGCAAGATCTTTCCCAATGTTCTCTGGGTCATCAGAGGCACCATCAGATTCACAACTGGCTTCAGGAGAGGAGTGATGTGAAGCTCTGGCCTTGAGTGCATGAGATTTCTTTCGACTCCCATTGACATCACGCTTCTCATCTTCTTCCATCTCGAAAGTATTAAGCCTTTCAAGAATATCAGCGGCAACCATATCCTTGAAATCAGTTCTTTCCTTAATCATCAGCACAATGTGATCGAAGGAATCATCAAGAGAACGGAGCAAGGTTCTGACAATAATCCGATTGGTAATATCATCTGCACCGAGGGAAATCAGTTCATTTGACAGCGCAGTGAGTCTGCTGTATATGGAACAAACTTTTTCTCCCTCGTGCCTCTTGAACCGATAGAACTTGCTTCGAAGGGTGTCAATTCGAGCATCTTTCTGAGTAGAGACACCTTCACCAATCTTCTCGAGATAATCCCAAACACCTTTGGCCGAAGGAATATTCTTGACCTCATGATATTTTTCAGGAATCAGATGATTTGTGATGAATACCCAGACTTCAGCATCAAGGGACAACTTCTTAGCCTCTTCAGGAGTGATGGCATCAGTGTCCTCGACAGTTACACCATTCTTGACAACTTCCCAAGCGGCAGAGTTGATAGCCATGATATTCCTCTTCATTTTGTCCTTCCAATAGGGATAGTCCTTCCCATTGAAAATAGGGATTGGTTCCCCCGAGCGAACAGCTGCAAACGACATTCTTGACAACACTCCAGGTTGTTAGACCAAAATACGCAGAGCGTAGGGAGTGCCTAGCTCTGATACCAATTGAAAGCTCAAGAATGATCATAGGGGGAGGGGGTGAATGATCACTTCTAAAAATTCTAAGGAACTTAGAAGGAAATCATGTAAACCTCGTAGGACTAAAAAAATCTCGAAGGCAATTCAGTATCAAAAGTAATGCAAGGCTCGAAAGGATTGGGAGCGAAGGAATAGCGATGTCTAAGCCGGTGGAGTGGATCAGTATTTATAAGGGAGGTTCTGACCTAGCTGTCAGATCTGATCCAACGGCGCAGATTTCGCGTCTCTCCGCATTCAACGGACGGATTTTGTGGCGGTAATCGCGGGAAATCCCAACGAACCGAAAGAAAGTTGCTCCACGTCCGAGACCAAACTCATCGACCATCGAGTATAAAACTAGATAAAACTTCGATAGATTTTCCTTCTGAATCAATGACATTCGAAGGGAATCTTGATCGAGTACAATATATACATGTTCACTAGAGAAAAGCATAGAATAGGTAGGGATAGAATAGAGGGAAAACAGGGTCCGATACTTAGTCAATCCGAGGGGAAAACAGCGATAAAACTCGGAATGATAAGTGTATAGGACAACACCAAGCGAACAAACAATAAACGAAAAGGAAACACGATCGAGAATTAACGAAAGTAAACAACAATAAAAACTAATGATACATAGTACCGATGATTATGATCTTACTGCACATTGAGTGAGTCCAAGATGTCCAACTCACACCTCAGTGCACAGAACCTCTTTTCATCCAAGGGCTTTGTGAATATATCAGCCAATTGATCTTCGGTGCGAACATGACTGATAACAATATCTTCTCGCTGAACATGATCTCGAAGAAAATGATGACGGATATCAATATGCTTCGTTCGAGAGTGTTGCACTGGATTATGAGCAATTTTGATTGCACTCTCATTATCACAAAGCAATGGAATTTTCTTCACAAGAATACCATAATCTTTCAGCGTTTGCTTGGGCCACAGAATCTGAGTACAGCATGAACCGGCAGCAATATACTCGGCTTCAGCCGTAGAAATAGATACACAATTCTGTTTCTTCGAGGCCCAACAGACAAGAGATCTACCGAGAAAATGACATGTGCCTGAGGTAGATTTCCTGTCGACTCGATCACCAGCCCAGTCAGAATCTGAATAACCAACGAGATCAAACTGGGCACCCTTGGGATACCAAAGACCCAAGGTTGGTGTGTGTGCCAGATATCGAAGGATTCGCTTGACAGCAATATGATGAGATTCCTTCGGATTTGCCTGAAAACGAGCACACATACATACTGATAGCATAATGTCAGGTCTAGATGCACAAAGGTAAAGAAGCGAACCGATCATCGAGCAATATTTCTTCTGATCGAAAGCTTTGCCCTTCTCATCTGCATCTAGATGAACATTCGTAGGCATTGGAGTCTTGATAGTTTTGCAACTGACAAGATCAAACTTCTTCAGGCAATCTCTGAGATACTTCTCTTGTGAAATGAAAGTACCATTCTTCTGTTGACGGATTTGAAGCCCGAGAAAGAACTTCAATTCTCCCATCATTGACATTTCATATTTCTTCGACATCATACGAGCAAATTCTTCGCTAATATCAGGGTTAGTGCAGCCAAAAATAATATCATCGACATAAATTTGACACACAAAGAGATCATTTTTGTATGCACGAGTAAAAAGAGTCGGATCAGTTGTTCCTGGTTTGAAGCCCTTCTTAAGAAGAAAATCCTTCAGCGTTTCATACCAAGCACGAGGTGCTTGCTTTAACCCATATAGGGCCTTGTGTAATCTGTACACCTTATCAGGATTCTTCGGGTCTTCAAAACCTGGTGGCTGCATAACATACACTTCTTCTTCGATCTCACCGTTAAGAAATGCACTTTTGACATCCATTTGATATAGCAATATACCATTGTAATTGGCAAAAGCAAGCATGACTCGAATGGATTCAAGACGAGCAACTGGGGCATAAGTCTCACCAAAATCAATACCTTCGATTTGGGTATAGCCTTGTGCAACCAGTCGAGCTTTATTCCTTACCACTATGCCATCTTCATCTTGCTTGTTGCGAAAAATCCACTTCGTACCAATGATATTATGCTTCGTGGAATCAGGTCTATCGACAAGGGACCAGACTTTATTTCTCTCGAACTGGTTAAGTTCTTCGAGCATAGCAGTCATCCAATCTGAGTCCTTCATGGCTTCATCGAATTTTGATGGTTCTAGCATGGATACAAACGAAACATTTCCACAGAAGTTAGCTAATCGAGTACGAGAACGAGTGGTGGGACGACCTGGTAAATGAATCTCTTCGAGAATTGAGTCGACGTCCACTCTTCTTCGAACACGAGGAAAAGTTTCTTCATCTTGTGGATCAGGTTGATCTTCGGGATCAGCTTGTCCTTCGGGATCATTTCCTTCGGGTTCAGCTTGTCCTTCGGGATCAACATATTCTTCGTTTATGCGATCTCCTTCGACCTGTGCATTAATTTCTTTAGGATGTTGATCTCCAGCGCCCCGGGCTATGTGTGGGAACATTGGACCATCATCATCCCTGTTGGCTTGTTGAGCATTTCCTTCGACAGGTCGAATATCTCCAATAGCCATGTACCTGATAACTTCATCCAAAGGAGGTTCATCCAGGTTAAGAGGTAATTGCTCCTTTTGAGAGCCGTTAGTTTCATCAAATCGAACATTTACAGTTTCTACAACTTTGCCAAGATGTGAGTTGTAAACTCTGTAAGTGTGAGAATTTGAACCATAACCTAGAAGAAAACCTTCGTGAGCCTTTGGGGCAAACTTGGAGCTGTGATTCATGTCTCTGATGTAACATGGAGCACCAAAAACCCTGAGATAAGACACATTTGGCTTTTTACCAGTGATGAGTTCTTGTGAAGTTTTCTTCAGAAACTTATGCAGATAAACCTTGTTGATGATATGACATGCAGTGTTGATAGCTTCGGCCCAGAACCTGATAGGAGTCTTGTATTCAGCAAGCATTGTTCTGGCCATTTCAATAAGTGTTCGATTCTTTCTCTCGACCACACCATTTTGTTGCGGTGTATAAGCAGCCGAGAATTCATGAGTAAAGCCATATTCATCAAGAAAATCTTCGATATGAGTATTTTTGAATTCAGTACCATTATCACTTCTGATATGCTTGAGAGATAATTCATATTCAGTTTGATCTCTCTTTGCGAAAGTTTTGAAAATTTCAACAACCTTGCTCTTGTCATCTAGAAATAAAACCCAGGTGTATCGAGAGAAATCATCAACAATAACCAGACCATACTTGTTACCTCCAAGACTAGCATAATTTTGAGGACCGAATAAATCCATATGAAGTAATTCAAGAGGACGAGTAGTAGTCATGACGGTTTTCGCAGAGTGATGTTTCTTGGCAATCTTTCCTTCTTCACAGGCACTGCATAGACGATCTTTATCGAATTTTACATTATCAATTCCAACGATGTTCTTCTTCGAGATAAGAGTTTGAAGATTTTTCATCCCTGCATGACCAAGTCTTCGGTGCCATAACCAACCAGAAGTGGCTTTGGCCATTAAACATGTGGACACAGCAGGTCCCGAAGAAAAATCAACGACGTAAAGATCACCCTTGCGATATCCTTCGAACACGAAGGAATAATCATCCTGTGAAAAGACAACACAACGAGACGCAGAAAACAGTACAAGCATACCCATATCACAAAGTTTCGATATAGACATAAGATTATATCCTAGAGATTGTACAAGCAAAACCTTATCGATATGCTTGTCTCTCGATATGGCAACCTTACCCAAACCAAGTACTTTCCCTTTGTTGTTGTCACCGAAGGTAATATATTTCTGTGAAGATTCAGATAGATTTTCTTCGGTGAACAAATCTTTGTCTCCGGTCATATGATTTGTACATCCACTATCCATGACCCATTCGGATCCACCGGAGACATAGCCCTGCAGAAGAATTAGTTCTTCTTAACCACCCACAAGCGAGCAGGTGACTTAGAAGGCATGGTAGAGCTAGATGGATCAGCAATATTATATCGAACAGGATTGCATTGTCGATCAGGACCATCAAGCACACCATAAATATAATTCCTCGACGAGGGGTTAGAGTAACGATGGGTAATGGCAATTTTGGTACGATTGTCACGATGACGATAAACAGTTCTATCTATACGATAGTAATCCTTCTGGGGAACATTTGAAGCAGGCACCAAGGGTTCATTTCTATCCTCGAGAGAATAGTAGTGATTCGGTGGTACTGTGGGTTTTCCCTGCATTGAATGGTTAGAGGGCAGTTTTTCTACGAGAGATTTGCGAACCCAAATCTGTCGTTTATAAAAGCCATTCTATGGAGGAGTACCAACGAACTCAGCTGACACCTTTCCTTCCTGATCTTTGATAAGCTTATAGTTAGAATCAAGTGATTCATCAACAATAGCTTTGTCAATTTTGCAACTGAAACCTGAAAGGTTAGCAATATCAATGGGCTTTTCTTTCGCAAGAACCCAGACAGTATTAGGATACTGTTCGGGTTTCCAGTAGGTTCCATCAGGATTGATTTTCCTTTCGAAGCCAACTCCTTCGTTTCGAGGATTCCTGTGAAGAAGAGCCTTTCGAAGGATATCACACAGATAATGGTGTCCCTGCACACTTTTGAACATGCCTGTTTCAAACAAATTTCTCAACCTGAGGAGTTCCTCGGTAATGGTTTCCTCGTTCGAGGGGTTAGCATCATCAATGACAATAGGTTGCTTTTCTTTCGATCTGTCATAAATAGAATCAATTTTACTTCGTTCCAAACAAGTCAAGCAAGGTGAAACAGATTCATTTTTATCTTCTGAGCCCTGTTGAGCCATGAGAGTGAGATTGACACTTTCCAACTCTTCATTAGCCTCTCTCAGTTTCTCGAGAGCCATTTTCCCTTGAAGTAATTCATAGGTTAGCTTCTCGTAGTCCACTGAGAGAAGATCATGCCGAGAGGAAAGCTCATCATACTTTTCCTTCAGAGCAACATGCTCGTTAGTCAAAGTTTGACCCTTCTCAATCTCATTGATCAACAGAGTCTCAGATTTTTGAATAGTTTCACTTAGAGAATCTAGTTCATCTTGTTGGATAGAAGCAATTTTAGCAAGTTTAGCATAGCTTATCCTAGAGTCACTTTCATAAGAAGATCCATCAGAAGTATCGTAGGATTTTTTTGATGAGGATACCTTAGCCTTGGCCATGAAGCAGTAAGCGGGAGATTCATCTTCACTGCTCTGGTTGGAGAAGAATGAACTTGAATTCTTGTTCGAGGCGAATGCTATCCCAGCAACACCATCAGATTCAGAACCAGAACCAGAACCTGATCTTGACTTTGATCCTGCTTCAGAACCGGATGCTTCTTCTTCAGAGTTCATCTCTTTACCCAGATAGGCTTTGGCTCGGTGCGAATTCTTTCGACGAGAGGAATGAGATTTTGATAAAGAACCCTCTCGATGCTTGTGATACTTCTTTTTCTTGTCATCATCAGAACCATCTTTCTTGTCTTTTCTGGACCTTGAATCATATCTCTTCGAATCATGATTTTTGCTCGATCTGTAAGACTTGCTCGAAGAGCTGCTGTGAGAGTGCTTTGATTTATGTTCAATTTCCCAGAGAGGACAATCAGCAATGAAGTGACCTGGCTTCTTGCACTTATAGCAACAGTTATCTTTCGCTGAAGAGTTTCTGGATGATGACCGATGCTGAGATGAATTGCTAGAATGTCTTGAAGAATAGTTTTTCTTCGGTGAAGAGGAGTTCCTTCTCTGAAAGCGATTGAATCTTCTCATTATCAGTGCAAGATCTTTCCCAATGTTCTCTGGGTCATCAGAGGCACCATCAGATTCACAACTGGCTTCAGGAGAGGAGTGATGTGAAGCTCTGGCCTTGAGTGCATGAGATTTCTTTCGACTCCCATTGACATCACGCTTCTCATCTTCTTCCATCTCGAAAGTATTAAGCCTTTCAAGAATATCAGCGGCAACCATATCCTTGAAATCAGTTCTTTCCTTAATCATCAGCACAATGTGATCGAAGGAATCATCAAGAGAACGGAGCAAGGTTCTGACAATAATCCGATTGGTAATATCATCTGCACCGAGGGAAATCAGTTCATTTGACAGCGCAGTGAGTCTGCTGTATATGGAACAAACTTTTTCTCCCTCGTGCCTCTTGAACCGATAGAACTTGCTTCGAAGGGTGTCAATTCGAGCATCTTTCTGAGTAGAGACACCTTCACCAATCTTCTCGAGATAATCCCAAACACCTTTGGCCGAAGGAATATTCTTGACCTCATGATATTTTTCAGGAATCAGATGATTTGTGATGAATACCCAGACTTCAGCATCAAGGGACAACTTCTTAGCCTCTTCAGGAGTGATGGCATCAGTGTCCTCGACAGTTACACCATTCTTGACAACTTCCCAAGCGGCAGAGTTGATAGCCATGATATTCCTCTTCATTTTGTCCTTCCAATAGGGATAGTCCTTCCCATTGAAAATAGGGATTGGTTCCCCCGAGCGAACAGCTGCAAACGACATTCTTGACAACACTCCAGGTTGTTAGACCAAAATACGCAGAGCGTAGGGAGTGCCTAGCTCTGATACCAATTGAAAGCTCAAGAATGATCATAGGGGGAGGGGGTGAATGATCACTTCTAAAAATTCTAAGGAACTTAGAAGGAAATCATGTAAACCTCGTAGGACTAAAAAAATCTCGAAGGCAATTCAGTATCAAAAGTAATGCAAGGCTCGAAAGGATTGGGAGCGAAGGAAAACATCGAAGACAAATAGGCTACGAGTAAATATTTGAAGTAAATGCTAGAAGGAAAACGAGCCTGACACAGCGATGTTTGGTAAACCAGTTCACACTCTGCAAAGTGCTACGTCTGGTTGGAGGGACTGGTGATTGAACACCTGGAGCAAAACTCTCTCCGTCCTATTCTCCACTGCAACAAACTCCTCGAGCTTGTCCAGTTTTCACTCGTGGTAGATGATTCAGGACATCTCCGAGACCTTTACAAACTTCCTTCAGCAGTGACAATTTCTCTTCGACTGCTTGACAGGCGACGCCTAACCGTCTAGGAGACTTGCAGATCTCCAAGATAAAAAGATCGGCTAATCTCAACCTAAGTCATAGTGAATTCCTCAACTCAGTTCAGACTTGGGTCAAGGTTTTCTCTCGATGAATCTCTTTGGGATGCTCTCAGACTTCTGTCTTAGAATCTTCAGTGGAGCAGCCAACCCGAAATGGCGGGTGGGTGCGGGGTATTTATAGTTGGCGATCCCGATGGGTAAAATGACTGAAGTGAGCCGATGCAACCGCTTGACGCGTGTCCACAACGGTCGGATTCCAATCACTGCGCAACTTTACTTGAGGAACAAGTAACCTGACTCACCGAACGAGTTCTCTCTCGAAGGCACGAAGTGCAATGACTTTGCCTTCGAGCTATTTGCTCGACTCGGTGAGATTTCTCTCGGTAGGCTTTTGTGGGTTTTGGTTGAGCAGAGCAAATTCACTTCGACGAAGATCTCAACTAGCAAACCCCTCTTAATAGTACGGTGTTTCCTACGACTCAAGAAATAAAGAGAAACTAGCAAAAAGACTAAGTCTTCGACCAGCTTCAGCTTACTCCTCGTTGCGCTTTTGCTCGAGAGAGACATCTTCTTCGACGACATTTTTAGGGGTCGTCTTCCTTCAAAAGCTTCGGTAGATGACTGCAGCTTTACTGCAGTGAGTTGTCCTTTGACCTTCTACATGCAAACTCCATTCTTTCGGAACCTAAGTATCTGTTTATACTCGAAAACAATATTAGTTCCACTTCTGCTTTGTCCAACAATGTCCAAAACCTTCGGGGGCAAAACTTGCTCTTACACTTGAGCCGGCATATCGTCGACTCAAGGTTTCCATGGGGACTTCAGGATCTGGCTCTGCCTCAGATTCGTCTGTCTTCCCAATGAATATGTGAATAGACCCGATCGGGACCCGATACCCGGATTCGACGGAATCGGCCTCAGGGCCCCAAGTTGAGTCGTTGATGTAGAGCTTTCCACGCCGACTTCTGGTGATTCGCCCAGCAAAGAATCCTTCCATACCTTGCAGAGCTCCTCCTAGAATCTCAACACCTGTGAGCGCAGGCCCCACGGTGGGCGCCAACTGTCGTGGGGAAGTCACGGCAGATGTCCGCGGAGTCAGACTTATCATGGGACCTTTGCTGCGAGGCGAATTCGAGGAGAGAGTCGACATAGACACGGGACTCGGCGGTTTACCCAGGTTCGGCCCCGTCGGTGCGTTAAAGGCCTACTCCCGCTTCTTGATTATTGTGGGATCGACTCCTCAATAGGAAGAGCCGACCTTATCGATTACAGTGGTGATGTTTCGCAACCTTAGTCCCGTGGGGATCTAGGTTGTATTGCGAGTTGTCTAGTCCTGGCTTGAGGTAAGTTCCGGCTCTGGCTCCCGCGGACCTCGGCTTATAAAGGTACCGGGTCCCTGGATTCTGCGAGTCCGACTCCTACACGAGGTGGAGTTCTATTCTACTTTACAAATTTACTACGTGCTATACAAGGTAAGTTGAATTCCTTCTAGGGCTTCAATCTTCACGCTTGGCACGTCCGACTCCTGGTCAGGTCTTCTTTGTGGGCCTTCGTATGTAAGTCGGCCTAGAGGTTTCTAATGTCGGGTCTATGGGCCCGATCCATCCCCCCGACAGGACTGACCTAGGTTTTCACGAGCGTAGGCGGGTCCTAGAGTGCCCGTCAAGAGCGCTAGCGCATACCACGGGCTGATCATCACCACCTGCACCTCACATCTCGACACAGTGGAGCCTGTAACCTGTCTGCTGTCCAGGTCAACCACTGAATTTCCTGTAATTCATAGCGCCTAGCAGAACGCAACAGCAAGGGACAACCCACCCATACAGACAACCCACAGGGAGGATGGCACTACTGGCAAAGACCGCCCGACGAAAACGCCACAACGAACACGAGACGGATGCCCACATTATCCTCCTTGCCCGCCTTTCTGCGTCCCAAGCACGTCCGACACCAGAGTGCGCCGTTATTTAGTTCCACCTTACTGGCTGGAGGCGCGCTGAGGTGTTTATAAGGAGGTCAACATCAACTTGTTGTCCACATTAGTATTATAACAAAGACTGTAATGAACGGAGGTATGGAAATATACCGCTAGGGGATTCTTTGTCTTTACTATAATTTTCTAATTTTGCTACAATACCAATGGAAATAAATATATATATATCAATTATACATATTAGTTAAAGATTGTATTTGCTATAATTTTTATGTTTTTCTATAATATCAACATGAACAGTGAATTTACATCAAAAAAATAAAAAATTATAGCAAAAACAGAAACGAGACATTAGTTGAGCGATCAACCTTTAATGATATACATGTATTGCTTGAAGGTGAATGAATCTAATAATCTATAATACCTAAATAGTTCATCCCCACTAACTTATTTATCTTGACATGCAAGCTATCCACATCATCAAGTAGGTCCACCATGTAAAAACTCTTGCACTAACTTTTCATGCTCATGCTCCATTAACTTTGCATGTGCATGCATCCTATCACAAATAAATAGTAACTTTTTATGCACTCAACCTCATAATTTATAAGCAACTTTTTTATCCCTTTTTTTCTATGTGACATTTTTTATAAATACACATCCAGAGTTGCTATCATTGTTTTAGATTTAGCCAAGGGTGGACACGTCTTCATTGTCTCTACTCGACGTTGTTTTCATCTCATATCATATCGCCGATATATTGTCAAGTAACTAAATTAACAAAACAAAAATCAAACTCATTTTTGTATTTTTCATCACATTTTCTTAGATTTTTTACTTTAAACAATATTTAAAAAAACATATAATCAAATTATACTATATTTCATAATTTTTCCGTGTTTTAAAACATAAATTATTTCTTAATAGTTCCCGCAACAACGCGCGGGATATCATCTAGTTTTTATAGATTGTTCTCCTACAAGTAATACATATAGTACCACCAGAGTTTGACCGCTCATATGAAGATGCATTTCTAGCTTTACTATAAGGGGGGATTTGATTATTTGCCACTTATTTCTTTGTACTTTGATGATTTGCCGATGCTTAGATTGTAATTGATCTATTGCCACTCTTTTCTTTGGAATTTGATCCTTTGCCACTTATTATGTCGGGACCCGGGGTTAGCGTATGTAATTCCAGTCACGATGCAATCACATGGAGAGCCGAGAACCGTACCCACTTGTCTAAGCAGACAAGGCCAAGCACAGAACGTTCTCGGTAAGCATCGAACGTGAGGGGCATCCCATTCAGGCCGGATGATCAACTGAGATGGGTCCTCATCGTCCGCTCACAAGTCTAAATGCTTATGGGTGGTGAATCCCATACTCATAGAAAAGTCGCCTCAACCATGTTATCGATTGAATCCTAACTCTTACATAGACTTACTCCAGCCCGATCACTTAGTCGGGGTCTAGGGCGGGCTGGATCATACATCAAAGTGTGCACGAGACAGAGTCTCGAGCAATCGCATCGCGATGCCCCAAGCTGCGCACATCTAAGGGCCACTTGGTGTATAAAGGACCGCCAGCCAGATCACAACTAAGGTCTTGAAAACCCATACTAAGACATGCATGTTATAATCATACACGCAGCACACATGCCTAGTATGAACAGCAGGTATCATCACATAACTCTACAAAGTACTCTTTATTGATATACACATAGAGCATACAAAGATCACATGTCTGTGATCACATTACATCATACAACGGAAGCAAATTAGGTCTGAGTACAGACAAGTTTAACAAATGGCTTAGAGAAGCCTTGTACAACAAACATGCCCTTCCACGAGGGACCAGAATGCTGTCTGGGACTATGCTAACTTAGTCAACGTCGAGCTTCACGAAGGTGACTCCATCGGGGTCCGGTTCTTATCTAAAACATAGAATAAGCAAACGTGAGTACAAAGTCGTACTCAGCAAGACTTACATCAGAACTACACTACTCATGCTCAAGTATCAAGGTAAAGGGGGTGGGGTTTCATCAAGCATTAGTGCCAGCTTTGACTTGGCTATTCCTGAACTACGAATACCAGACTTGAGGTAAGAAGCGTACACGAGTCCACTACATCGCCAACCAATACACCACTATGGTTACTTCCTCGACTTCCCCACGAGGAAGCACACCATAGCACTCACACTTATCTTGGTGTATTTTAGAAGTATCCAGTTCAAGTTGTCTAATAATCAGGTACAGATTCCAAGTAGTCCTTAACCGCGGACGCGGCTATTCGAATAGTTTTGTTAACCTTGCAAGGGTGTAAGCTACACACACATGACCATCGGTTACCGCCAGGTCTCGCCACCGTTCAAGAGGTGACAGCGATGATGTTCACCACGACACTTCGCTCACAACCGGTCTATTCCAGGAGTCGACTATCTGAGTTTGTCACCGCTCGAGAGTCCGGCCGGATCAACGAAACGGACCCAGAACATGTAGGCAACCGAGACGCCACCTCTGACAGATGGTTTCACTGTCTCACAGATCCACCCACATATCTATGATGATGCAACATTTCCACTCACTCTTTTTCTATGCATATGTCAAATGGAAGGCCCGAACTAATGTGACTCCTGGACGTCGACACGGATCAAGGTACTAGGCCGAGAGGGGTCAGTGAGCCCAATGTGTGGTTGTACTCTTTGTCTTGGATTACCATACAAGAACTCGGTGCTTAAGGCGGTGTTCAACGAGACAACCCACTGTGTACTCCTACACAGCCTCTCATCGTTCACCTTGTATTAGGGTGGATTCACCGACACAGTTTCACTTTCATCAACACCATGTTCACCATCTTCCCGACTCACATCAAAAGCAACCTCATGTAACACTAAGCATGCAATAAGCTATAACAGTTGCAGGGGCTTCATGATATCAAACAACTCCTATGTCAGCTAGGATTGTGGTTTGCTTACTACTGTGACAAGATGATCGGTCATGCATCGGATATGGGTTCAACTATGCGGTAGAATTGATACAAGATGATCTCCTAAACATGCATAAGAGAGACTGAGAGGGAATTGGGATTTTATAGACATGATCAATGGGGTTTGCTTGCCTTGCTGACGATACACGGGTCTTAACGGTGGTCTTCTTCTTCGGGGGTGATCACCGTCTCGGAAAAGCTGGTACCGGAAACAATCATCAACAAGGGGGGGACAACTTCGGAAGTAAAATGCACAAGCACATGATATTGTTGTGACATGATGTAAAGGGTACTGATTTGTGGCAATTTCAATTTAATTGAAGTATATTGCATTTGGAATGCAAATTCAAACTTCAAATTTGAATTCAAATTAAGCCATATGCACATATGCTACTGTTGCCCCATTTTAAAATGGTCAAACATAAAAACAAATTGCATATTCTTAATCCTTGTATTTTTCTGATAATTTTTCATATATTATATGTTTAATTTGGAGTTAATATGAATTTTCTATGATTTATTGAAGTTTGGCTATTTTTCTGGATTTTCTGTAATTACTTTAATTCATTTCTATTTTCTGGAAAGTCTTTATTGCATCAGCATGATGCAATGCTGACATCAGGGGGGGTCTGACTGGTGGGGCCCCCATGTCAGTCTCTCAGGGGTTAATCCCCTCTTTGTTTAAACTAAACATAGGGGTTAGGGCCAGGGGGCCCATATGTCAGTGGGAGATGGGGTTGATTAGCGGGTGAATAGGGCCTAATCGGCCGGCGGCTGTGCACGCGGCGGCGCCTCGCCGGAGTTGCCTACAGGCCACGGGACAAGGAGGGGAGGGCACTGGGACGTAGCCCGCAGGCTGGCGCATCTCGGGGAGCAGGCGGGGTCAAGAAAACGCCCGGGGGCGTCGGCTACTTCAACGGAGGCGGCGGCCGTCCACTGACCTTGGACGAGATGGCGCTGCACGGCTCGGGAGGAAGGAAGGGGAGGGGGAAAAGGACCGCAGAGCTCACCAGAAACCAACGACGGGCACGGCGAGGCTTGAGGGAGCTCGGAGCAGGCGAATTTCTCGCCGGAGTCGAAGGAAGCCGGCGGTGAGGATTCGAAGCGGGGGTCGCCTGGAGTCGTCCTCGGCTTCGATTCGACCTGCAGCGCGATGAAGTCGACCACGGGGAGTCCACGGGACACGGCAGGGCAGCGAGGGGATCACGGCGGCCACGCGTGGGCGCGTCGGCGGCGAGAAGGCGTCTCGGGTGCGCGCTGAAATCGGCGAGAGAGGAAGAGGACCGAGTCAGCGAGGGGGGGGGGGAAGAATGGGGGCGTCCAGGGGCGTTGCGTGGCGTCCTGGGGGAGAAAGAGAGGGCCTGGAAGCTCCTCGGCGTACACGGCGCGTGCCCCGGCTCCAGCAAGCTGCTTGGAGCCGCGGGGAGGAAGACGACACCGGGGGGGCTGGTGGGCTAGGCTGGGAAAAGGTGAGTTGGGACGAAGCCAGGGTTCTTCTCTTTTCTATTTCTTCTCCTTTTGTTTTTCTGTTATTTGGTTTTGCCCTGGTAAAAAAATACCAAAACATTTTATAAAAATGCCCAAATACTTTTATAAATACTAGGTGACCAGTAACTAGCCACATATGGAATTTGGGAATTTTTGAAATTCAATATAATTTGAATTTCAATTCAAATAGGGTTATTTTAATTTTCCAAGGCACTGTTTGAATTGTAGAAAATTCCTTGAGTGTAGGAAAATACCCAAACCACTTTTAAAATGATCAGCATCATTTATAGGAATTTTCCAAACATTCAAATGATTTTTGGAAAAATATTTTTATCTGGCCAATTGATTTAATTTCTCAGGGCTTTCTGCTTCCCCAGTTTTGAATTTCATTTGAATTTTTGCATGATGCAAAGGGATCAAACAATCCTAGCACTTACCCTAGTTGGGGTTCTGACAACTCGCCCCCACTCAAAAGAATCTCGTCCCGAGATTCGGAAGTCGTCGGGAGGAAGGTGGGGTACTCGGCACGGAGGCGGTCTTCTCTTTCCCACGTAGCTTCTTTCTCGGAGTGATGTGACCATTGCACTTTGAGGAACTAGATCTTCTGACGGCGAGTGACACGCTCTGCGGAATCAAGAATACGAACAGGGTACTCTCGATAAGAAAGGTCATCTTGGAGATCAAGCGTTTCATGGTCGACTTCGCGGATGGGGTCCTTGAAGCAACGCCTGAGTTGTGACACATGGAATACATCATGTACTCGGGAAAGGTGAGGGGGTAGTTCAAGTTGGTAGGCAACTTCTCCATGTTTAGCGAGAATGCGGAAAGGTCCGATGTAACGTGGGGCCAACTTGCCTTTGATACTGAATCTTTGGGTTCCCTTCAGAGGAGTAACCCGAAGGTAAGCCTTCTCATCGATATTGTAGCTCTCCTCTCTATGATGACGATCATAGTAGCTCTTTTGACGAGACTGAGCGGCTTTCAAACGATCACGAACAATGCGAACTTGCTCTTCTGCTTCCTTGATCATCTCCGGTCCAAAAAGTTGTCTTTCACCGGTTTCTGACCAGTTTAAGGGTGTTCGACATCGTCGTCCATATAGGAGTTCAAAAGGAGCCATGTTCAGACTAGATTGATAGCTATTGTTATAAGAAAATTCGGTGAAGGGAAGAGACTTCTCCCAATTCTTTCCGAATGAGATAACACAAGCTCTGAGCATGTCTTCAAGAATTTGGTTAACCCTTTCGACTTGACCACTAGACTGAGGATGGAAAGCTGTACTAAAGGATAGATGAGTTCCCATAGCATTTTGAAAGCTTCCCCAGAATCTAGAGGTGAAAAGGCTGCCACGATCAGAATTGATCACCAAAGGAACACTGTGAAGAGACACAATTCTAGAGATATACAAGTCCGCCAACTGACTAGAAGTTATAGACTCGCGAACGGGAAGGAAGTGAGCAACTTTGGAAATCCTATCTATGACAACGAAGATGGCATAGTTTCCTTTCTGGGTTTTTGGAAAGCCGGTGATGAAGTCCATACCGACTTTGTCCCATTTCCACTCTGGAATAGGAAAAGGTTGAAGTGTGCCAGCAGGTCTTTGGTGTTCTGCCTTAATGCGACGACAAACATCACATTCGGCAACAAATCGAGCAATGTCTCTCTTCATCCTGGTCCACCAAAATCTCTGGCGTAGATCTCGGTACATTTTTGTGCTACCGGGATGAATCGAGAGGGGTGTGTCATGAGCTTCTTTGAGGATGAGTTGCCGTAGATCCTTATTCTTAGGTACTACCAAACGATTTTCCAAGAATACCGTTCCTTTACTATCTGTGGAGAAACATTTAGCAACTCCGCTAGCAATGTTCTCCTTGATCCGGCGAACACCTCGTGCACGCCTCTGGGCAACTATGATCTGATCCTCAAGGGTTGGTTTCGCCACCAAGTTGAAAAGAGATCCACGAGGAACAATCTCGAGATTGAGCTTTCGAAATTCCTCATGAAGAAGTGGTTGATACTGCTGCAATATGAGGTTGTTACAGTACGACTTACGACTTAGTGCATCGGCCATGACATTGGCTTTGCCTGGGGTGTAAGAAATTCCTAAGTCATAATCTTTTATCAACTCTATCCAGCGTCTTTTCCAGAGATTAAGATCTGGCTGGGTGAAAATATACTTGAGGCTTTGGTGGTCGGAATAGATCTCACAACGATTACCAAGGAGGTAATGTCGCCAAGTCTTCAGGGCATGAACTACGGCAGCGAGTTCAAGATCATGGGTAGGATAGTTCTCTTCATGTGGCCGCAACTGGCGTGAAGCATAAGCTACCACATGTCGATCTTGCATAAGTATGCATCCTAACCCTTGCCGTGAAGCATCACAATAGATCTCGAAATCCCTTTTGGTGTTTGGAGGCGCAAGTACGGGTGTAGAAGTCAATCTTCTTTTTAGCTCTTGAAAGCTTTCCTCGCACTTCGGGGTCCATTGGAATTTCTTATCTTTCTTGAGGAGTTCAGTTAGAGGCTTTGCAACTTTAGAAAAGTTCTCGACGAAGCGACGGCAGTAGCTGGCTAGGCCAAGAAAACTCCTAACTTGCTTAACCGATTCAGGTGGAGTCCAGTCAAGGACGTCCTGAACTCTCTTGGGATTGATTGCAACACCTTTTGCAGAAATCACGTGGCCTAAGTAGGTCACTTCTGGTAGCCAAAATTCACACTTGGAGAACTTGGCATAAAGGCGGTGCTCTCTAAGTTTCATCAATACCAGCCTAAGGTGTTCTGCGTGCTCTTCTTCGTTCTTCGAGTAGATGAGAATGTCATCAAGATAAACCACAACAAATTTATCTAGGTACTCCATGAAGATCGAATTCATAAAGCACGAGAATGTGGCGGGGGCATTGGTTAAACCAAAGGACATGACGGTGTACTCGTAAAGACCATATCGAGTAGTGAAAGCCGTCTTTGGAATGTCCTCGTTTCGGATTTTGATTTGATGATAGCCTAATCTCAAATCCATCTTGGAGAAGACAGAGGATCCAGCAAGTTGATCATAAAGATCATTGATCCTGGGCAGTGGGTACTTGTTCTTTATCGTCGCTAGATTTAGCGGGCGATAGTCTACACACATCCTTTCAGTTCCATCTTTCTTCGTTACGAACAGAACGGGGCAACCCCATGGCGATGAGCTAGGGCAGATGAAGCCTTTTGCCAACGAAGCATCAAGTTGGGTTTTTAGCTCAGCTAACTCATGTGGGGCCATCCTATATGGACGTCTCGAGATTGGGGTTGTGCCTGGTATAAGATCCACTATGAATTCTACACACCTGTCGGGTGGCATTCCCGGCAGCTCTTCAGGAAAGACATCCGGGAAGTCACGAACCACCGGAATATCTTCAAGGTCAGGAAGTGGAAGCACATTCAAAGTCTGCACCTGGATCCTAGAGCTGGGTGATGTGTAGTCAATGGTCTGGCATGAAGGATGGGTGAGTTTGACTGATTTGGCTTTACAATCAAGGAAAGCATTCTGCCTTGATAACCAATCCATTCCTAGGATGACATCAATGTCCGAAGACTTGAGGGCTATAAGAGAAGCAAGGAATACTAAACCCTCAATTGCAATTTGATTACCATGGCTTACTCTATTAGTTTGCCACTTTGAACCAGGAGTTTGAATGATCATTGGAGAAAACATTTCTTCAAAAGAAAATCCATGGCGAAGTGCATAACTCTCCGACATGAATGAATGAGAAGCTCCTGGATCGAAAAGAACGGAGGAGGGGACATGATTGACTGGGAGTGTGCCAAGAATGACGTCAGAAGCAACAGTGGTTTCCTCAACTGATATTTGGTTCACACAACCACTACTTGTGACTGTGAGCTTTGCTGGGATGGTTTTGGTGGTTGATTTCTTTGAAGGCTTATGACTAGGTCGACGGGGTGCCACAAACACTGTAGGGCATTGTCGGAAGTGATGGCCTGTCAGACCACACGTGAAACACACCCTGCCTGAATTGTTGGGAGTGGGATTGCTTGGTTGCACACCATCATTCCGGGGTGGAACAATGTGTTGAGGTGGATGGCATATATTCGGTGGTGGTCTCTGGAGAAGGTTTTGAGGTATGACACTGGTTGGAATCCAAATTCGGCGTTTCTGAGGGGCTGAACTGGAAGAAGAAGCAAGCTCAAGAGCATGCTTGCGGAACACTTCATTGCCATGCTCAGCTCTGAAGGATCTGTTGACTAAATCCTCAAAGGTGGCAAATTCGATGAGGTTGAGATCATGGCGAAGGATGGGGCTAAGTCCCTTACGGAACCTTGCCTGCTTTCTGGCATCGGTGGTGATCTCATCTTGGGCATACCGAGCAAGACGGTTGAACTCTCTCACATACTCATGAATGGACATCTCTCCTTGAGTCAGATTGCAGAACTCTTCCTTCTTGCGCTCCATTAACTCATCCAAAATGTGGTACCCTCGAAAGGCAACACAGAACTCCTGCCAAGTCACTACGTGACCACCTGGCTGCATAGCAACATAGTTCTCCCACCATTGAAGAGCAGCACCTTCCAAGAAGTATACCGCAAAAATAACTCGGTCATCGGGAGCAACATGTGCAGTGTCAAGCTTACGCTCGATGGAACGGAGCCAATCATCAGCTTCAAGGGGCTCAGAAGAACATCGGAATACCGGTGGCTTGAGGAGGATGAAGTCCTGAATGCTCAAAACCACATTGCAATGCCGTGAGGTATTCTGCTCGATGAGCTCCAGAAGGCGTGTTTGATCACGTTGATTCTTCTTAGCTTCCATCATGATTTCCGCCGCAGAAGGCGGTGGTAGAGGTTCATCATCATTTTGATTCCGAACACGGTCTCGATTCCGACGAACAGCACTACGAGTTCCACCTGACATCCTGTGTGATAAAGATCAACAATCAGAACAGGTTGTACGATGGAATCAAAGACAAGAAGGACATGAAGAAGACGGAAAATATTATAATGCGAAGGCAATGATCCATAGAAACACGGGGTAAATCCGGCAGCATAACGGCTACACCGGGATGAAAAATGAAACAACCTCGAAGAAATTGAACAGAACTTCTTCAAGGAACTCAACAGAACGATGAGTCTGGACGACCACAACTGTCCTACGGCTACAAGGAAGCACTCAGCGAGATGTTCTAGTAAGACATAGATGAGCCTAGTCCTATCATCCCGTAGAAAAGATAAGGGTGACTCAGAACTCAGATCGATGAGGTTAAGGAGAAAAAGAAGCCTTACGTTGTTCCCTTATACCCAGAGTAACTATATAACTATAGAATGCTAGACTCGAGTTCGACCAAGGGTTTGATAAGCCTACAGACAGTCCTGCTCTGATACCAAGTCTGTCGGGACCCGGGGTTAGCGTATGTAATTCCAGTCACGATGCAATCACATGGAGAGCCGAGAACCGTACCCACTTGTCTAAGCAGACAAGGCCAAGCACAGAACGTTCTCGGTAAGCATCGAACGTGAGGGGCATCCCATTCAGGCCGGATGGTCAACTGAGATGGGTCCTCATCGTCCGCTCACAAGTCTAAATGCTTATGGGTGGTGAATCCCATACTCATAGAAAAGTCGCCTCAACCATGTTATCGATTGAATCCTAACTCTTACATAGACTTACTCCAGCCCGATCACTTAGTCGGGGTCTAGGGCGGGCTGGATCATACATCAAAGTGTGCACGAGACAGAGTCTCGAGCAATCGCATCGCGATGCCCCAAGCTGCGCACATCTAAGGGCCACTTGGTGTATAAAGGACCGCCAGCCAGATCACAACTAAGGTCTTGAAAACCCATACTAAGACATGCATGTTATAATCATACACGCAGCACACATGCCTAGTATGAACAGCAGGTATCATCACATAACTCTACAAAGTACTCTTTATTGATATACACATAGAGCATACAAAGATCACATGTCTGTGATCACATTACATCATACAACGGAAGCAAATTAGGTCTGAGTACAGACAAGTTTAACAAATGGCTTAGAGAAGCCTTGTACAACAAACATGCCCTTCCACGAGGGACCAGAATGCTGTCTGGGACTATGCTAACTTAGTCAACGTCGAGCTTCACGAAGGTGACTCCATCGGGGTCCGGTTCTTATCTAAAACATCGAATAAGCAAACGTGAGTACAAAGTCGTACTCAGCAAGACTTACATCAGAACTACACTACTCATGCTCAAGTATCAAGGTAAAGGGGGTGGGGTTTCATCAAGCATTAGTGCCAGCTTTGACTTGGCTATTCCTGAACTACGAATACCAGACTTGAGGTAAGAAGCGTACACGAGTCCACTATATCTCCAACCAATACACCACTATGGTTACTTCCTCGACTTCCCCACGAGGAAGCACACCATAGCACTCACACTTATCTTGGTGTATTTTAGAAGTATCCAGTTCAAGTTGTCTAATAATCAGGTACAGATTCCAAGTAGTCCTTAACCGCGGACGCGGCTATTCGAATAGTTTTGTTAACCTTGCAAGGGTGTAAGCTACACACACATGACCATCGGTTACCGCCAGGTCTCGCCACCGTTCAAGAGGTGACAGCGATGATTTTCACCACGACACTTCGCTCACAACCGGTCTATTCCAGGAGTCGACTATCTGAGTTTGTCACCGCTCGAGAGTCCGGCCGGATCAACGAAACGGACCCAAACAATGTAGGCAACCGAGACGCCACCTCTGACAGATGGTTTCACTGTCTCACAGATCCACCCACATATCTATGATGATGCAACATTTCCACTCACTCTTTTTCTATGCATATGTCAAATGGAAGGCCCGAACTAATGTGACTCCTGGACGTCGACACGGATCAAGGTACTAGGCCGAGAGGGGTCAGTGAGCCCAATGTGTGGTTGTACTCTTTGTATTGGATTACCATACAAGAACTCGGTGCTTAAGGCAGTGTTCAACGAGACAACCCACTGTGTACTCCTACACAGCCTCTCATCGTTCACCTTGTATTAGGGTGGATTCACCGACACAGTTTCACTTTCATCAACACCATGTTCACCATCTTCCCGACTCACATCAAAAGCAACCTCATGTAACACTAAGCATGCAATAAGCTATAACAGTTGCAGGGGCTTCATGATATCAAACAACTCCTATGTCAGCTAGGATTGTGGTTTGCTTACTACTGTGACAAGATGATCGGTCATGCATCGGATATGGGTTCAACTATGCGGTAGAATCGATACAAGATGATCTCCTAAACATGCATAAGCGAGACTGAGAGGGAATTGGGATTTTATAGACATGATCAATGGGGTTTGCTTGCCTTGCTGACGATACACGGGTCTTAACGGTGGTCTTCTTCTTCGGGGGTGATCACCGTCTCGGAAAAGCTGGTACCGGAAACAATCATCAACAAGGGGGGGACAACTTCGGAAGTAAAATGCACAAGCACATGATATTGTTGTGACATGATGTAAAGGGTACTGATTTGTGGCAATTTCAATTTAATTGAAGTATATTGCATTTGGAATGCAAATTCAAACTTCAAATTTGAATTCAAATTAAGCCATATGCACATATGCTACTGTTGCCCCCATTTTAAAATGGTCAAACATAAAAACAAATTGCATATTCTTAATCCTTGTATTTTTCTGATAATTTTTCATATATTATATGTTTAATTTGGAGTTAATATGAATTTTCTATGATTTATTGAAGTTTGGCTATTTTTCTGGATTTTCTGTAATTACTTTAATTCATTTCTATTTTCTGGAAAGTCTTTATTGCATCAGCATGATGCAATGCTGACATCAGGGGGGGTCTGACTGGTGGGGCCCCCATGTCAGTCTCTCAGGGGTTAATCCCCTCTCTGTTTAAACTAAACATAGGGGTTAGGGCCAGGGGGCCCATCTGTCAGTGGGAGATGGGGTTGATTAGCGGGTGAATAGGGCCTAATCGGCCGGCGGCTGTGCACGCGGCGGCGCCTCGCCGGAGTTGCCTACAGGCCACGGGACAAGGAGGGGAGGGCACTGGGACGTAGCCCGCAGGCTGGCGCATCTCGGGGAGCAGGCGGGGTCAAGAAAACGCCCGGGGGCGTCGGCTACTTCAATGGAGGCGGCGGCCGGCCACTGACCTTGGCCGAGATGGCGCTGCACGGCTCGGGAGGAAGGAAGGGGAGGGGGAAAAGGACCGCAGAGCTCACCAGAAACCAACGACGGGCACGGCGAGGCTTGAGGGAGCTCGGAGCAGGCGAATTGCTCGCCGGAGTCGAAGGAAGCCGGCGGTGAGGATTCGAAGCGGGGGTCGCCTGGAGTCGTCCTCGGCTTCGATTCGACCTGCAGCGCGATGAAGTCGACCACGGGGAGTCCACGGGACGCGGCAGGGCAGCGAGGGGATCACGGCGGCCACGCGTGGGCGCGTCGGCGGCGAGACGGCATCTCGGGTGCGCGCTGAAATCGGCGAGAGAGGAAGAGGACCGAGTCAGCGAGGGGGGGGGGGGAAAGAATGGGGGCGTCCAGGGGCGTTGCGTGGCGTCCTAGGGGAGAAAGAGAGGGCCTGGAAGCTCCTCGGCGTACACGGCGCGTGCCCCAGCTCCAGCGAGCTGCTTGTAGCCGCGCGGAGGAAGACGACACCGGGGGGGCTGGTGGGCTGGGCTGGGAAAAGGCGAGTTGGGCCGAAGCCAGGGTTCTTCTCTTTTCTATTTCTTCTCCTTTTGTTTTTCTGTTATTTGGTTTTGCCCTGGTAAAAAAATACCAAAACATTTTATAAAAATGCCCAAATACTTTTATAAATACTAGGTGACCAGTAACTAGCCACATATGGAATTTGGGCATTTTTTAAATTCAATATAATTTGAATTTCAATTCAAATAGGGTTATTTTAATTTTCCAAGGCACTGTTTGAATTGTAGAAAATTCCTTGAGTGTAGGAAAATACCCAAACCACTTTTAAAATGATCAGCATCATTTATAGGAATTTTCCAAACATTCAAATTATTTTTGGAAAAAGATTTTTATCTGGCCAATTGATTTAATTTCTCAGGGCTTTCTGCTTCCCCATTTTTGAATTTCATTTGAATTTTTGCATGATGCAAAGGGATCAAACAATCCTAGCACTTACCCTAGTTGGGGTTCTGACATTTTAACACAAAAACAATCTATGAAAATGATAGACAAAATAAGTGTACAAAATAGAGGACAATTATACCCTTTTACCTGTTTGACCCAAACAGAACAAAGCCGCCAACCCAAATCGGTCCATACCGCGGACAGGAAATGGCCGGTGCCTGGGAGCTCGTGGTAGTTGACCCAGCCGAGCCTCCCGACGACGTGCCACTGCATCTTCACCGGCACGAGGCCATCCTCGTTGCCCTGCCACAGGTGCACGGGGCACGGCGGCTCTGGCAGCGCCCTCGGGTCAAACTCCCACTTGCAGAACATCACAGCCATGTCCTTGTAGTACGACTCCTGGATCCCCTGCTGCGTCGCTATCTCCCTCTTCTTCCGTAGGGTGCCGTCGGCGGTGAGGGTGCGGCGGATCTCAGCGTCGCGCTTGTTTGGGAGGTGCGTGGTGTTGACGATGACGGTGAAGGTGGGCAGGGGCAGCCAGCTCTTCTCCATCCACCAGTGTATCGAGTACCACCAGGGATGCCGCTGTTGACGACCAATGGCGGCGAGTCACGTCCAGTAGCCGCCGCCGTCTCCTGTGCGTGCGAGAGAAGGGGATGAGAACGAGGGGGCCTCAGTCTGAAACGATTCCTGGACAATCGATTGCAAGGATATTTGGGTCTTTTTTTACGGGACCCACTTGACAAAGGGCAAATTAGCAAAGTGCCAGGTAAAAGATGTCATGGATCAATTACAAAGTAACGAAGGGCAAATCATCGAAGTACAAAATAAGGGGTGGCAAATAATCAAATCCCCCAAATATAAGATAACAAGGCCATCAGCCTTCCTTATAAACACCTCTGCGCACCATTCTATTGACAAGGTGAGACTAAAGATAATCGGTGTACAAATGCTTCGCGCCCAACCTTTGGGTGCAGCGATTTGGTAAGGCCGAACATGAATAGAACATTGGTTCACTTAGCGATCCAAACGAATATAAAACAGCTCAAACATGGATCCGTTTAGATCGCGCCTTTGAATTTAGCCTAACTACTCCTGGACAGACGATGATTATCCCAGCGCACGCATTATGCACTTCATCAATCAGTTCTGCCTGCCGCCTGTATCCCCGTGAAGCTGAGCTGGCAACCCAATCCATGCATGCAATGTTTTTTGTTTTTTTTTTGCGGGAGAATGCATGCATAGATTGTTATCTTGCGTGATGCTTGCTGCGACTGATTTGAGACTGTTGTTGCAAGCGGCAGCATTTCATATTCGCAGGCATCCGATCTCGACCACGTGGCACGCGTGGTAAGTCATAATCCAAACCTGATGAAGAATATATATATTCGCAAGCATCTCGGGAAACACTCGAAGATTGGGCCAGGTAGTACGTACGTGGATTTCAAAATCTACCAGACCGTGTTTAAAAACTAGCAGGAAGAAGGCGCGGCGAGTGGAAGCCCGTGTGAGCACTTGGTGTTACTCAAGACTATCACTTATGATGTAAGAAGACAACACATATGGACTATATGCATCAGCCAAGGCCAGAGATATTAATTCACATATTGTGTGATAAATATGCTTTCTTCTAATTTTACATCTTTATGTGTTGTTATCTAATTTGACTTGTATACATTAAGTGTTTTGATGGCAATGGAAAGACGCAAGCGTTGCGATGGCAACTCATGTGAACAATTGATATGTCATTACAAAGCATTTTCTTAATGTAGTGGCAATCATTTTTAGATTTTGTTGTTAGCATGCATGGCCTTTCTTTCTTGAACTCTTTTTAGTATTTATGTTTTTAATGATACCAATAGACCTTCTTGGCTTATGTTAAACAAAATAGGTCATGGAACACTCATATCACCAATAGAAGATTTTTGGAGCAGGAAATTATGCTTTCCTTGCTAAAAATATCCTTCAACATAATAGTTCTCCATTAACAAAAGAGGAAAAGAAGTGAGCGTGCATCAGTGCTAGCTACATCGGACTTTTTATAAGATGATCATCTACATAGTACCAATATATGCTATTTGAAACAGACCATATGCGGCATGCAGTAAGTCCAACAGTTGAGTAGAAATGGAAGAGATCAAGTAAGGTAAAACCATCAAATTTCATGACAATAGCTAAGTGATTGAAAAACTTTGTTCTTTGTTTGTCCTATCAATAAGAGGAGAGCATATGAAAAAAGTTATCCATTCTTTCCTTTATTTAGCTCACTGGCCATCCGTTGGTAGTTTCAATCTTAATACTGACACTAGAGCAACAAATCCAATAAATATATCTGTAATGGTTGATGTTTTATTTTTTGTAGAAGGAGTGTGTGCGAGTTGAGTTAACCATTTATAGAAGAGATAAAAAAGTATGAATAACTTATAACAAAGCATAAAAATCCACTATCTTTTGGAACAAAACCTCAATGTATGTTTAGTCAAGCTAGCAACAACTCGAGATCTTGAACTAAAAAAGTTTACATGCGTGCTTCCTCCATGTTACTAATAAGAAAAATAACACACCTTAATGTGTGGTTAAGAGGAAATCACCAATTGGTTCTGTGATAGTAAAAGTTATATAAATCCAATATGTACCACAAGATGAAGGAATATAAGAGATCTAAGAGATTCTAAATAGAATTAAAACCATTTGTGATTTATTTTAACATCGAATATTTGGTTGTATGAGAATAGAAAATGTACAAATCAAATTATATACCACAAGTTTAAGGAAAATAATAGAGTGTATGAGAACCTAGATAGTATAAAACTTCATTGTGATTTGTTTGAATACTAAGAAAAATAATAACTAAAAATCTGCCAATTGTTTTTTCCTCCGAATGTAAAAGAAGGCTTGGAGGTGGCATGGCTATTGAAACTTGCATCTTTGATTATTAAGAAAAGATAATAAGATTCTCCTAAAAACCACTAATCGTCTCTCATGTTTAGTCACCGATATTTATTATCAATTTACTACCAAGAGCTTCTTTTGTTTGCTGTTTTTAATAATAGCACCCAAGGTTTAGAAAATCAGAAGTGGACAGGATTCTATCTGGGAAAAAACCACAAAGAAGTATATTTTTTGTTTATCAAATAATTCAAACCGTCAAATAGTGCTTGTTGAAGACCTTTATGCCGATTCTATAATTTATAAGAGAAGCATACTTCTATTTTTTAGTTAAGTGGACATGTAATGAAATAATGCATCTATAAAAGAGAAAAGTTAAGAGTTATTTTGATCTTTTAATTTATAAAATGAGTGATAAAAATATCTATGCAAATTTAGTATTCGGAGAAAATAAAATTAAATCAAGAGTAGTTCTGCCATATAAAAGATGTTGTTGCTTGGCCTCCTGACCAATTCTTTTGGGCTTTTTTATTTCAGAAACGATTGGCATCAACCGACCGGCCGAAGCATTGGTCGGTTGTGTCGCACACGCTAGCGATCATTTTGGATGCAATTGGGTGACGACGGAAGCTGCAATCATAACACTAAGATGTTATTATTGCTATAATTGTGATATTAAAATACTACTACCTCCAATCAATATTACATGTCGCTTAAATGGATGTATCTAGATGTATTTAATGCTATATACATCCATATGACTGTGTGCATGTAAATATGCTACTACCTTATAGCGCTCAAACAAAATGTATCTAGATGTAATTTAGAGCTAAATATATACATTTGTGACAACATGGCCGTCGTCGACGACGCCCATATTTTTGTTGCAAACAAAGATGTTGAAGCGTGGTCGGCGATGATGGGCTGCAAATTTCTGCAAACTGCGATGAGAAAGTTACCATCGATGACTAAATTTTTTGCCACCAGGCGGTGTCGAGTGTGCCCTGCGATGATGGTGTAACGATTTTTGCTGCAATAACACTAAAATTTGTAAAAGAAAACATTTTTTGCAGCGGATAGTTTGATTTGCTACAATAGTAATCAATTTGCTCTTAGCATATCCTTTCTTCTTTTATTCACTAAAATTTAGGTTTTTGGCCAGCATCAATAAATTGTACCTTGTATATCGGTTGATAGGTTAAAGGAATCAGATTAGTGATACAGAGATTAAAAATTATGTTTTTCTACATAATTAGCTATATTAATCACACGTGTCAGTGTAGGAAAGAGTCGGTTCAAAACTTTAAACAGAGTGGTCACGCGCACTGAGTTAGATGGTTAAAAAAGAGAAATAAAGATGGCACGTGTCAGCTAGAAGAAGACTCACGCCTAACACTACGAACGCATACCTTGAAAGAAAGCTTAGCCACCTTGTATAAGTAGTATATTAAGGAGCGCGAGTGCCACGCTTCCTCCAGTTCATTATTCCACTAACCACCACAGCGCACCATGACCGCGTGCAGTGTGCTCTCTCGGCTGCACCAGCTGCACAGTACGTCCAGCGAGACGTTGCACGCTTTTGAAATGCGCGCTCTCCATCGATCGGCTTTGCACACTTCTCTCTCGCTTGCTCCTTTTTTTTCCTTTTTCAACACGAAACCCTCCGGATTTAGTCTGGTTGCCACACACACCACACACATGGCCTCTCTGGTCGCGTTCTGGACGGTACGTACGTGCCGGCGGATTAATTCGCAGGGCAAAGTGTATGCACGCACGCCATTGATCTTGATCCTGATCGGAGGCTCCTCCTACGTACTTTCTCTGAGCGGACAGTGACGCCATTTTGCGCGTGCACGTACGCCACTTCCAACAAGGAAAAAAACATGTGGTTATATATCACGCACACCGTACCATGCGCCGTTTCATCCGATCATGCATTACTGTCAACTGTTGGGTGATCTACTGCTACCCAGCATCTGAGTCGATCCACAGTGCCTTTTGCGCACGAGTAACAACTAACTAAATCGCTTTGTTCACAGTATTATACCTCGTGCGCATCAGCGTCGTGGTTACATCCCTTTCGCACGAGCATATAAAGAGAGCGCGGGCGTTCTTCCCATGGCGAACCTACTGCTAACGCCAGTGCCACCACCACCACCACTACTACCCACCGCCAGGATCCCCGCTCTGCGCTGCCGTCGCCTCGCCTTTCTCCAAAGGTACTTATCACCGACGCTCAGATTCGTTTTCTGATTCTCTCGGCACTGCTCTTCTGGGGTTCAGCCAGTAACCGGTAATCTGCAGATCCTACAAACTCGGCGAGTAACCGCCATGTCTTCGTCGTCGTCGACGGATCCGTCGCTGGCGACCGAGGCGCCCCAGGCGGCCGTCACCAGCGAGCGGAAGCTCAACCCCGACCTGCAGGAGCAGCTCCCCAAGCCATGTACGTATGCTATCGAGTCCCTCTTGCCTTTCTTCACCTTTGTCAGGCCCTGTTCGGAGCGGAGATCGGATACTTCTTCTATGCCATTCTTTCTAGCTGAAGCAGATGCAGAAAGATAGTTAAACAACGGTGAGAAGAGATCACTATTAGCCGGCCCAAACAGTATCAACAAGTATTAGTTACAGAGGAAGGGATAGATGCCCAGCAGGTGTAAACACCATAGAGTGGATCCTTGTTGCAGTTAAACGGCATAGACGACTGTCGATCGTCGTCTCTGCATTCTGGTGCTGTCGCTCCATTAATTTGGTACCGTGAAAGCTTAGACTAGTCAACAGGTACCGTGGTTCTTCTGATTCAAGAACCCATAATCTAAGTAACATTCTACAACTGGAACGAGTCGACTGTGTTTGATGAGAGAATATCTAGTGTCTCCGCTAACGACCGGGGCGCATTTTACATACTTTTCGTTCTCTGATAAAGTGATTCGTCGACAGACCAGGACCATGTAGTACTAACCATGTACTGTCAGTCTCATCTTCAATGATTTAGCTAGTACCAGAACAAGTGTTACCTACGTTTCCTAATTCTAGTACTCTTGTCTCTGAGCTGGTGGCATCTGTTTGCTGTCATGCAGATCTGGCCAGAGCAATGGCGGCGGTGGACCCGAGCCACCCGGAGGGCAGCAAGGGGAGGGACACCAGGGGCATGAGCGTGCTCCAGCAGCACGCCGCCTTCTTCGACCGCAACGGCGACGGCATCATCTACCCATGGGAGACATTCCAAGGTGAACCGTTCTGCTGACAAGGCTGCCCATTTCGCTATCCTGGCCAATTTTGTATCAGTCTCGTGCTACTCGCTTTGGACGACAAGCCGTCAGAATCACACTTTGTTTAATCACAATCCACCAAACTAGATTAGATTCGCTTATTAAAGTAGACATATATTCTCCAATCAAGATTAGCTCTGCAGCTGAGACCTATGTTTTTTTGTGTTATTTCAGGTCTGAGAGCAATCGGGCTTGGATCCCCTTCAGCCTTCGGCACCTCCATTCTCCTCCACCTCGTCCTCACTTATCCTACTCAACCGGTAAAGGGTCTTGCGTTTTGACCTTTGTCACACGTCACTGCTCGTATTTTAAACACTTTAAATTTGTTTTGCATGTGAGGAGAGACACTTATGAATTTGTGCTCTGTTTTTTCGAACACAGGGATGGATGCCTTCACCTCTGCTGTCGATCCATATAAAGAACATCCACAGGGGCAAGCATGGGAGCTCTTCTAACACATATGATACTGAAGGGAGGTATGCTTGCAAAACGCACCTGTACCTGTGAGAGATCACTGTTTTGTTATTGTACCATTTTGGTAATGAATTTTCTAACTAGTTTCTTCTTCTTCTTAATTTATGTGTAGGTTTGATCCATCGAGATTCGACGCTATATTCAGCAAGTTCGGCCAAACCCGGCCAAATGCTTTGGCAGAAGATGAGATTCAGACCATGCTTAAACACAACCGTAATATGTATGATTTCCTGGGCTGGTAAGTGCAGAACCTAATTAGCAGTGTTATCCTTTGCTTGTTTTCAGTTAAATTTTTTTACTGGCTGTTCTTAGAAAGATGCCGTATCCAATGTACAAAACTATGAATGATAGGCAAGCATAACTAATCTGTAATCACTATACAGAAACACGACTAGATTTGCACATTATATGTTCCGGTAGTCTTCATTCCTTCAGGTTCTGTTAATTTCAAGTCTAGCTGACCGTCAAAAGTAATTTCTGAATACTCATCACCTGATGATTTTGTTCATGCAGGGCCGCGGCTAACCTGGAATGGACGTTGCTGTACAAAGTGGCAAAGGACAAAGAAGGGTTTCTTCACAGAGAAATGGTGAGGGGCGCCTTCGATGGCAGTCTGTTCGAGCGGCTGCAGGAAAGCAAGAAGTCTTCCTGAATGAATGCGCCAGTGAGCCGGGCAGTCCAGACAGAGTGTCGTCAGTACAGCATATGCACTTCAAATTTGAAAAGCCTCCTTTAGCCTGGCTTGGCTTGAGTTGTACGTAGTATATGTCAAATAAGAAGTGTTTGGCCCGTCTACGGAGGCCTGAACAACTTCATGTGTATTGTTAGTACCGCAAAGAAGGTGTACAATGGAACACCTTGAGGTGGCTAATTCTATCGAAACTAATAATGATAAGCTTAAATTTGTGCATTCTAAACTCCTTGAGGATTTTGAGCACCTCGGAAATGGCTCACGGGTCATTAAGGGTGAGCTCATTAAACTCACCAAGTCACATGCCCAACTAAAAGCTTCATATTTAAAAGAGCTTGCTATGTTGTCTTGTCCTTCCGTTATTCTTGATGATGCAATGGAGAGCATGCAAGAATTACTTAGGAACAAAAATATAAAAGATAAGAACCAAATATATTACTCAATCACAATCTGAACATAATCTCATAATCCATCAGATCCCAGCAAACTCAGCATAGCAACAACAGAAAATTACATATGTGCCTCGATCATGTAGGGCAGCTCACGAGGTCTAAACCATGAAGAACAAAGAGGGGAGGAGAAAATCACATAGCTACTGATCACGGACCCATGGTCCAAGGGGAAACTACTCACGGCACATCCGGGAAGCGTCCATGGTGAAGGGGAAGCTCCCGGAGGTCAATCCTCCCTCCGGCAGGGTGCCGGGAAGAGGTCTGCTGGCGCTCCCGATCTTGGAAACGCGGCGGCGGCGGAACAGAGGCGACATCGCGAAGACAGAACCCTTTTTCGCAATCTCGCCTCTGTTCCGCCTCTGTCGCGCTTCAAAGTTCGGGAGCGCCAACAGACTTCTTCCTGGCACCCTGCCGGAGGGAGGATTGACCTCCGGGAGCTTCCCCTCCACCATGGACGCTTCCCGGATGTGTCATGAGTAGTTTCCCTTGGACCATGGGTCCGTGATCAGTAGCTATGTGATGTTCTCCTCCCCTCTTTGTTCTTCATGGTTTAGTCCTCGTGAGCTGCCCTACATGATCGAGGCACATATGTAATTTTCTCCTGTTGCTATGCTGATTTTGCTGGGATCTGATGGATTATGAGATTATGTTCAGATAGTGTTTGAGTAATATTTTTGGTTCTTATCTTTTATATTTTTGTTCCTAATTAATTCTTGCATGTTCTCCATTGCTGTTTATTGCTTTGTCCAAGTAGTAGGTAGTGACTCCAAGAGGGAACGTTATGCTCGATTGCGGGTTCATGCCCCCCGATGGCACGCTTGAGTGACAGAAACATGAGTCTAGGGGATGTGTTGTTTCCACAAGGGGGAAAACAACGGTGCTTGTAACCGCGGTTGCAAGGATTGTTTACTTTACGCAAGGTGCTTTTTAATGCAGTTGTCTGTTGCTTTGGGTTTACACTTTGGTGGGCTCACAACTTAATACCAGCGAGATGTTCTAGATATATATCTCAAGGTGGATGATTAGTAGTAGATGCAGTTGGATTTCGGTCTACTTATTTTGGCGTACCTCCCATGCTTTTGAGCCCCGTCCTTTCTTTGTAGCATAGTTAGCATTGCAGTGCATTTTTAATCCTGTCAATTGCCCAGCTGTGATTTTTTTGCCTCACATAGCATTCTTATCATCTTTTGGGAGAGAGACATCACTAGTGAACATCACGGGACCCCGGTCCATATTCTCATCACTATTTACACGCTCTTTTATTTTCCTTGCGTTTGATCCTTTTTGAACAACAAGGCCGGAGAGATTGACAACCTCTCTGTACTCGTTGAGAAGCAAAGTTATTCGTATTGTGTGCAGGTCCAGGAGAAGCAAGTGGTTCTTTTCAGACGGCGCATCACTTGCCAAACCACCTACTTATCATTGCCGGAGTTCTACAGGAGACGATCTTTTGAACCTTGGTATCTTTGCCAAGGAAAATTTGTCGCCACACTACATCTCAACCTTCCACTTGGGGTAACCAACGAGGATATAGTATCGGATACCAAGTGAACATGAGATTCCAAAACAAAGATTCCAATTGAAAATAAGATTCCAAGATAAACTTGTCACTTGAAGAATACCAAATAAAAGATACATCAAGGAATGGGGTATCAATTGACACACCAATTGATCGAGGGTATGATACCAAATAAACGAAATCAAAGAAGGAGATACCAAACTCTCAAAAAGAGCACAATTCCAAACAAACCATGCCCTCAACAAATTTATGATGACACAAAGCACCAAAGAGAATATGCCTTCCAATAGCATGCACTTGATATAGATCATAAGATGATAGCTCCCCCAAGAGTTGTGCATTATATAAAATGTTCCTTTGAATATACAATGCACAAGATGGGATCACCGCTTTCACTATACCTTTTGAAACACTAGACAAGTTCACCAAAACAAATGATCCACAAGTGACAGAGAGGACAATGAGAGTTAAAACCACAACAACATCTTGGCAAGAATAAGGCAATTACAAACAAGCTAATGTAACGATGATCAATAATTTCTACCACATATAAGAGTAACAATTGTTAAGTACAAGAGGTATAGGGAATTACTTCTCGGTGGTAGATAACATGAATATATATTATAAACATTGCAGTGCGTTTTTAATCCTGTCAATTGCCTAGCTGTAATTTGTTTACCTCACATAGCAGTTTTATCGTCTTTTGGGAGAGAGACATCACTAGTGAACATCACGGGACCCCGGTCCATATTCTCATTACTGTTTACACGCTCATTTATTTTCCTGCTTTTACTTTCTAGCTGCTACCATTACCATTATTATCTGTTGCGTTGATCCTTTGTGAACAACAAGGCCGGAGAGATTGACAACCTCTCTGTAATCGTTGGGAAGCAAAGTTATTTGCGTTGTGTGCAGGTCCACGTCAATTGCGCCGTTGACACCTACTTATCATCTCCGGAGTCCTACTGGAGACAAACCTTGGTATCTTCACCGAGGGAAATTTGCCGCTATCCTACATCTCACCTTCCACTTGGGGTTACCAACGAGGAGAGATATCAGCACTGTGGTGCACTGAGTTAATAAGTTAGTCCAAATATGATCAAAAGTGTATGAAAGTGTATCTAGATCATAGCAATATCACACAAAACATGCATAGAGCAAGCAGAAATTATAGATACGTTTGGGACGTATCAGTATCCTTTTCAATTGTTTTACTATTCAATCATGTGTTGATTGGGTTGAGATTCAATTGGTATTTCTTCGAGGTAACCAACGAGGAGAGATATCAAGCAAATTTCTGGCGCCGTTGCCGGGGACTCCGAGTGCTAAGATAGGGGAGTTTCCCACTACCTTTTACCTTTGCTTTTTAGTCTTGTTAGTTTACCTTTCAGTTTTTATCTTTGTGTCTTATATCAAAAATAAATAAGAATCTGCCACACTTGCTACTACTATGGGTTCCACTGAAAACACTAAAATGTGTGACTTCACTAGTCACAACAACAAAGACTTTATCTGCACTCCTATTGCCACACCTGTCACTTCAGCTACCTCTTATGAAATTAAACCTGCTTTGCTAAACCTTGTTATGAGAGATCAATTCTCTGGTGTTGTAGATGATGCTGCTTTACACTTAAATAATTTTGTTGAGTTATGTGATATGCAAAAGTATAAAGAAATAGAAGGTGATGTTGTTAAGCTCAAGCTTTTTCCTTTCTCCTTGAGGGAAGGAGCTAAAATTAGGTTTCAATATTTGCCTAGGAATAGCATAGATTCTTGGGATAAGTGAAAAGATGCTTTTATTGGGAAGTATTACACAGCTGCTAAAATTATCCAATTGAGGAGTAACATTATGAATTTTAAGCAATTGGATAATGAACACGTTTCCCAAGCTTGGGAATGTATGAAAACTCTTGTTAAGAAATGCCCTACACATGGTTTGACTACTTGGATGCTTATCCAGACTTTTTATGCAGGCTTGAACTTTACCTCGCGGAACCTGTTAGATTTGGCCGTGGGAGGAACCTTTATGTCAACTACACTTGGTGCTGCCACAAAACTTCTCGATGAGATGATGACCAACTATTCCCAATGGCACACCGAACGCGCTCCAACAGGTAGGAAGGTAAACTCTATCGAGGAGATTACCTCCCTAAATGAAAAAGTTGACTTGATTATGTCTCTACTTACCAAGCAACCCTCTATTGATCCTCATGATGTTCCTTTAAATTCTTTGGTTGCTCAGGAACAAGTAGATGTGAACTTTATTGCTAGAAACAACTTTAACAACAATGCTTATAGGGGCAACTTTGCTAGTAATCCTAGACCATTTCCATCCAACTATGGGAACAACAACACCTATCCTAGCAACAAGAACCCCACTTCTGAACTAGAAAAAATGCTTAGAGACTTTATCACTACCCAAAAAGCCTTCAACAAGAATGTAGAAGAGAAATTAGCTAAGTTAGATAATCTCTCTTTGAAGGTAGATAGCTTAGCCCTTGATGTTGAGATGCTAATAATTAGATCCTCTCCCCTTGAGGAGAGGAAAGCCACTCCTATTAATGCTATCCAATTACAAATCAATGAAAATATCAGGATGATGGCTAAACTTAAAGAAAGATGGGCTAGAGAAAAAGAGGAAGAGGATAGAATTAAGAGCCTTCCTACACACCATACAGTTGCCACTATCCAAATT
The DNA here is from genome assembly GCA_950022295.1 of Bromus sterilis. NCBI lineage: Eukaryota > Viridiplantae > Streptophyta > Magnoliopsida > Poales > Poaceae > Bromus > Bromus sterilis. The sequence goes on along the minus strand of OX465595.1, from coordinate 41,575,359 downwards.
GTTCAAATGCAAACTATTAGCACCTAATGCACTTCTAGTCCCATTGGACCTATTAATGGTGATGCTAATACCTCAACCGTAGAAGAAGAAACTCCTATGAACGTAGAGGGTTTCAAACAAGTGAGCCTAGTTGACACTACTACCACCTTTAATAGTAGTGATATTGATTTTGATAGTTGCACCCTCTCAGAAGTTATTAGCTTACTACATAAAATGTCTAGAGACCCCCACAATAGCACACTTAATCTTGCCTTCACGGAGCATATCACTAATGCTCTCATCAAAGCTAGGGAGGAGAAGCTTAGAATAGAAGCCTCCATACCTTGGAAGCTAGATGATGGTTGGGACCCTATGATTAAAATTAAATTAAATAACTTCTCTTGCTATGCTTTATGTGACGTTGGCGCTAGTACCTCCGTCATGCCCAAAAGAATGTATGATATGTTTGAATTGAAACCTTTTGATTCTTGTTATTTTGGTGTTCGTCTCGTTGATTCTTCCGTAAAAAACCTTTGGGGAAGATCGACGATGTTCTTATCATTGTCAATGACAATTATGTTCCCGTTGATTTTATTATTATGGATATAGAGTGTGAACCTTTATGTCCAATTATTTTGGTACGTCCTTTCCTTCGCACCGTTGGTGCTGTTATTGACATGAAAGAGGGGAATATAAAATTTCAATTCCCTCTCAAAAAGGGGATGGAACAGTTCCCTAGAAAGAAAATAAAGTTACCATTTGAGTCCGTCACACGGGCTAGCTATTTTCTTTCTCTTGAAATTTTTTGATTCTTCTTTTGCTTTATGACTAGCTTAAAGGCGTAAAAGAAAGCGCTTGTTCGAGGCAACCAAAGATGTTTTTACTTCTGTTTTTAGTGGTCTTGATGATTTTTACTACTGTAGCAACATCATTGTATCTTTATTTTTCAAGCTTTGTGCCAAGTTATAGCCTCTTATGATAAGGGAAGCAAAAGTTGTGACATGCTGTCCAGAAAACATATTCTCTCTACTTGACGGAAAAAATCAAAACAAATCACCAGTTCATCTTTTTGAACTGAATTTTTTACACAGCATGCTCTATACAATTGTGAAACTTTCATATGTTCTTAGTTTTTTTTATTTGAGTTGCAGAAGTACCTCAAAAAAATTCTTTACTACCTGTTGTTCTGTTTTTCACAGATTCTGCCACGTTTTGCCTTTCCTTACTTTTGCAAACCTTAAGCTTGATTTTTCTTTGCAAAAACCTTTTGGCAATCTTGAGAAACAATAGATCTTCAAGAATATCTTTATATCCAGTGGGGAAAATTATTTTATTAAGGGTACTAACCTCTCTAATCAGCTTATGATCAGTTATGTATGAAGGGAGTTTTCAAGTGTGCGAGGGAAGATGATGAAAGAAGATCCGGGAGTGTAAAGCGCTCAAGCTTGGGGATTCAACCATGCATCCCCAATAAATATTCAAGCATACTCAAGCGTCTAAGCTTGGGTATGCCATCGTGCATCCCCTTCTCCATCAACAATCATAAGTTCGTCCTTCGTCTCACTATATTTTTATCACTTCATGCATTATGTGCTATGGTTGGAGCATCTCGCTCTTAGGATTACTTTTTTGTTTTCTTTAGTGTTGTTTGCTGTTCATAACAATTTATACCCCAGCTTACTTTGTGTGGGAGAGAAACACACTCCACTTCAATCTATAACACATCATAGGATTTTTTCATGCCTATCTTTGTACTGTTGTGTGTTCTTTATCTTTTCATAGCTACTGCCATGTTTAGTTTTAGTTTTAGTTTGTATTTAGCAAGAGCCTTGGCTTTTGTTTAGTTTGTTGCTGGAACTCTCTTTAGTTTTCATGTTTATCTTGTCAAGAGAGTTGGTTTTTGCACTGAGTTGTGTCTTGTCTTCAAAGTAGGTAATTGAGGTTGCTATTTAATTTTAGTAGTAACTTGCAATAGTTTTGTGGTATTGTTGTGAGTAATGTTTGAACTTTTGGTTTCAAGAGCTCTAGCCTATTAGTGATAGGTGTCGTATTTTGGGCAATCCGTGTTTATTTTAAAAAACCTACAAAACTAGTTGAGAACTCTAGCTACTAGATGGATCGCTAATCTTTTGAGGGATCTGATATTAGACTACACTCATGTACCATGAGTCGAGGATGCGCAAGGATAACCAAACCCCCATACACTCCTCCTCGGGGGTACTTGCCTCTTTGTGAACCTCCTCATTAGATTGAGAGTTACCGATAATAAGTGCATGAGTTCTTCGGACTAATGTAAGTATTGCAAGTTGACACTTCCACCCTCCCATATTTGTTAGCCTCTTCTGTACCGTGCATTGCCCTATTCTCACTCCGAGAGTTGGCGTCCACTTCGCCGGTGCATCCAAATTCTTGGCATGATACGCTCTGTCATCATAAACCTCCTTGTATCTTTGATACGTCCAAAATGCATCACTATTTTATATAGTAATTCTTTCCTATTCATTGATATATTTCATGTTATGATGCTATTCTTTTGTTGTTTTGGCTTATTTTACACAGTTTGCAACTTTCCAATGCCGAGGCAGCAGACGCAGGATTCAATGGTAAAAAGTGGACGCTGAGTTTCTGAAACAGAAGACCTCCAAATTACCTAAGAATCGACGGAGGCCATTTTCTAGAAGAATGACGGGGACACGCAAAACGGGAACCAGAGGGGGGCCACCAGGAGCCCAGGCGCCCCCCTGGCGCAGCCCCACCCCTGGCCGCGCCGAGTGTCCGCCTGGACCCCTGGGGCCACCCCAGGCTCCCCCCTCTGGCCTATTTATACATCGTCGTCCAAAAACCCTAAAGGAGGAGAGCTTTCGCGAGTTCCGCCGCCGCTCCGGGGAGGAAACCTACAGAGGAGAAAAGATATCTCCGGCGGGCAGATTCCGCCGGGGAGAACACCTCCATGAAGGGGAGATCATCGCCATCGTCATCACCATCGTCACGGGCATCATCGAGATCATCATCAACATCATCCCCAACATCATCACCATCTCCACCACCATCCAATCTCACCTCACAAGTACAACTTGTGTTGTAATCCGTACTATCTATCCTCTCTACTCTACCGGTGTTGATTGCTACCTTGTGATGAATGCTATTGAGTTTTGTTAGAGAAATATCATTGTGTCCAGATTGTTTATCATCTATCTATCCCCACCGATCATGATCTCTTTTATGTCTTGTGAGTAGTTACTTTAGTTCTTGAGGACATGGAAGAAGTCTAGTTGCTAGTAGTCATATGATGTTGAAGTAATATGTGTTGTTTGATACTTAAGTTGCGTTGTTATTTTCCTAGTGGTGTTGTGTGAGTCGAACACTCAACACTTCGCCTTATTAAGGACCTAGGGGAATGCATTGTGTATAAAGAATGCTTACGGTGGGTTGCCGGAGTGACAGAAACCTGAACCTCAGTTCGCACGCTTTTGCACAAGGGAACAATGGATCAACGATCGTATTGCTATGGTTAGGCTTTTGCCTTAATTACTATCTTGTATTTGCGGATGCTTGCAAGGGGTTTAATCATAAGAGTGCACTCATTTAGTCTAGAGGGTGTACTAGCATAGATCCACCCACTCAACACTTATCAACATTGCACATAGTACCGATGCGGAATATGGCGAAAGTACGTGACTATTTCTCCCGTGTATCCTCAATAACGCTTTAGTCTTTATAAGTTCAGTTGCTAGGCCTATCCTTTTCTCAGAAGGATCGGTCCACTTGTTACTCCTCCGTGATTTTACTTGCTCGCTTTTACCCTTTTGTTGCTTATACCAAAACCCCCTAAAAAGCTATCTTTCAGTTCCTGCAGCTATTTCTTTACCAAAGTCACTTACCAATATCGTATGCTCCTCGTTGGGTTCGACACTCTTATTTATTGAAAACGCTACAAACGATCCCCTACAGTTGAGGGTCATCAAGTACTTTTTTCTGGCGCTGTTGCCGGGGAGCGTAGCGCTCTTAGTAAGTGAAGCTGGTAAGGAAGTTTTTATATTTCTGTTTTTATTTTTCCGTTACTGCTTTTGTCCTTATGGACACCTCTACTCTTGGTTCGTTGTTTATGGGGAAACGCCCCACAAATGTGGTGGTCACTCCCACCCTACTGAAATTGTGCCTTACAAAATACCATCTGGTATTATCAATTATGTATTAGCTAATCGTTATGCAGGAGACAAACATCCAGGTGAACACTTGCTATATTTATCACAACTATGTTCATTAATTAAGCTTGCAGGTGTGTCAATGGAGTTCGTCATGAAGAAATTATTCTCCATATCACTTATAGATAAGGCTTCAGATTGGTATAAGCTCCTCGATAACTCACATCTACTTAATTGGGAAGAGCTTATGTCTCTCTTTTATACAAAGTTTTATCCTCTTCATGAAATTCATCGAGACAGGAACTACATCTATAACTTTTGGTCTCGTGTCATCGCTCAAGCTTGGGGGAGAATTAAATCCCTAATGTTCAAATGTCCTATCCATGAACTCCACAATTATATTATAATTATGAATTTTTATGCCAGGCTTTCTCGTCAGGATAAGGAGATGTTGGATGCCTCCTCTAGCGAGGTATTCCAAACAAGAAGCGTCGAAGAAAAGTGGGATATCATTTAGAGGATCCAGAAGAATACTGAAGAATAGGAAATTGATAAAGGTATTGAACCTGCTATAAATTATGAGCATGATTACATTGAGAGATTTGTGAAAACTGGTTATTTTAATACCTTTTGTTCTAAGATTGGTCTTGATTCCCAGCTTATGATTAATTTTTGTAGGAACTTTGCCTCTCACATTGACTCTTCTAAGGAAGAGAAGGATCAGTATCATAAACCTTTTAAAGAATTACCTGTTGATATTCATATTGCTGACCCAATTCTGCCTGCAGTTTTTTATGAAAAGCCCTCTTTTCCCACTAGGATAAAGGATCACTCTTTTGTGACAGGCATAATGCATAAAAGTGAGAGAACAACTGGCGAACCTGAGGACCTGATCAAGGTCGATCCTCAAGTTGCGATGGTTAAAGATTTAGTTACCAATGATGTTTCAGATTCCAAGATAAATTTTTGTGTTGTTTCAACTAACATTGTCACAGCCAAGAATAAGAGCCCAATTTCAGGTACACAAGTTGTACCCGTCAAAATAGGAGATCATAATTATCACGGGCTTTGCGATCTGGGATCCAGTGCTAGCGCTATTCCTTATTCACTCTATCAGGAGATCATGGGTGAGATTTCACCCTGTGAACTTGAAGAGATCGATCTTACTATTTATCTAGCAAACAAAGAAACTATCTCTCCCATTGGAATTGTGAGAGATGTTGAAGTCCTATGCGGAAAGGTACAGTATCCTACCTACTTTCTCGTACTTGGTTCAGTGCAAGATAGGTTTTGCCCTATTATCTTTGGTAGACCTTTCCTCAGCACTTGTGGTGCTATTATAGATTGTAAAAAAGGTAAAGTTTCTGTTGAATTCAATGGTGAGCCATATGAATTTAACTTTTCTAAATTTTGCAAGCAACCTCATGGAACTGATTTAACTAGTGATGATAAAATTATTGAAAATATTGCTTCTATTGCTATTCCTCCTAATGATCCTTTGCGGCAATATATGGAAGACCACGAGAATGATATGCATATGCAGGAGAGAAATGAGTTAGACGAAGTATTTGCAAGACAAGCTGATATCCTGAAGCACAACCTTCTAGTTGAGCCTTTAGGGATCCTAGCACAACCAAAAGAAGACCCGGTGTTTGACCTCAAACCACTGCCCGATACGCTCAAGTATGCTTACTTAGATGAAAAGAAAATATATCCTGTTATTATCAATGCTAACCTTTCAGGATTCGAGGAAGAGCGATTATTGGAGACACTTCGCAGACACCGTGGTGCCTTTGGCTATACCCTTGATGACCTTAAGGGGATTAGTCCATCGATTTGCCAACACACTATCAATCTTGAGCCTGATGCTAAGCCAGTTGTTGATCATAATTGACGGCTGAACCCAAGGATGAAGGACATGGTTAGGACGGAGATTCTCAAGCTTCTAGCCGCATGTATCATCTACCCTATAGCTGATAGTAGATGGGTAAGTCCAGTTCATTGTGTTCCTAAGAAAGGATGTATGACTGTTGTTCCTAATGATAAAAATGAACTAATACCTCAAAGAGTCGTTATTGGATATAGAATGTGTATTGATTACAGGAAATTGAACAAAGCAACCAGGAAGGACCATTACCCGCTGCCCTTTATTGATCAGATGCTTGAGAGGTTGTCTAAAAACACCCACTTTTTCTATATTGATGAGTACTCTGGCTTCTCTCAAATTCATGTTAATATCGCCGATCAAGAGAAGACCACTTTCACGTGTCCTTACGGTACTTATGCTTAGAGGCGTATGCCTTTTGGATTATGCAATGCACCTGCTAATTTACAGAGATGTATGTCTGCTATTTTTCATGGTTTCTATGAGGAGATTGTGGAAGTCTTCATGGATGATTTCTCCGTCTATGGAACTTCCTTTGACCATTGTCTCCACAATCTTAACAAAGTTTTGCAGAGATGCGAGGATACAAACTTAGTTCTAAACTAGGAAAAATGCCACTTCATGGTTAACGAAGGGATCATACTTGGTCACAAGATTTTCGAGAGGGGAATTGAAGTGGACAGGGCAAAGATTCAAGCTATTGAAAGGATGCCCTATCCAAGGGACATTAAAGGTATTCATAGTTTTCTTGGTCATGCTGGTTTCTATAGAAGATTTATCAAAGACTTTTCTAAGACCTTGAGACCCCTCACTAATCTTCTCCAGAAGGATGTTCCTTTTGTTTTTGATGAAGATTGTAAGGAGGCTTTCGAAGTTCTTAAGAAAGCTTTGATAACCGCTCCTATGGTACAACCACCTGACTGAAAATTTCCCTTTTGAAATGATGTGTGATGCTAGTGATTTTGCTGTTGGGGCTGTTTTAGGACAAAGGGTTGATAAGAAACTGAATGTTATACATTATGCTAGCAAAACCCTTGATAGTTCCCAAAAGAATTATGCTACTACTGAGAAGGAATTCTTAGCAGTAGTGTTTGCTTATGATAAGTTTAGACCTTATATTGTTGATTCTAAAGTCATTATTCATACTGACCATGTTGCTCTTAAGTACCTTATGGCGAAGAAGGATGCCAAACCAAGACTCATCAGGCGGGTACGCCTTCTTCAAGAATTTGATTTACAGATTGTTGATAGGAAATGAGAAGATAATCCGGTGGAGGATAAACTTTCAAGGATGGAAGATATACCGCATGAACCCATCCCAGTAAACGACTGTTTTCCAGATGAACAACTTGCCGTTGTAAAAGTACAATCTCTTTCCGATCCTTGGTTTGCAGATTATGCTAATTTTATCGTTGCAAAGTATTTGCCTCCAGGTTTAACATTTCAGCAAAGGAAGAAGTTCTTCCATTATTTGAGGCACTACTTTTTGGATGACCCTCATCTTTTCAAAGAAGGTCTAGACGGGATCGTGAGAAGATGCATACCGAAACACGAGCAGAAGGACATTCTCAAGCAATGTCACGATAGTCCCTATGGAGGACATCATGTCGGTGAGAGGACCGCACATAAGGTTCCCTAATCATGTTTTTATTGGCCTATTCTCTTTAAAGATGCTAGAAATTATGTTTTATCTTGTGATAAGTGTCAGAGAGTTGGTAATATTAGTAGGAGGAATGCGATGCCTATGAATTACTCTCTAGTGATTGAGCCTTTTGATTGCTTGGGTTTTTATTTTATGGGTCCTTTTCCTCCTTCACACAAGTACACTCACATTTTAGTAGTTGTGGATTATTAACCAAGTGGGTTGAAGCAATCCCCACTGAGAGTGTTGATCACAAGACATCTTTGAAAATGCTCAAAGATGTATTTTTTTCCTAGGTTTGGTGTACCGAAGTACCTCATGACTGATGGTGGATCACACTTCACGCATGGAGCTTTTAGAAAAGATTTAGCAAAGTACGATGTCAATCATAGAATTGCTTCACCGTACCATCCTCAAACTAGTGGGCAAGTTGAGCTTACCAAGAGAGAGATCAAGTTGATCTTACAAAAGATAGTTAACAAATCTAGAAAGGACTGGTCAAAGAAGTTAGGAGATGCTTTGTGGGCGTATAGAACTGCTTACAAAAACCCCATGGGCATGTCTCCGTATAAGATGGTCTATGGCAAGGCTTGCCATTAGAATTAGAACACAAATATTTTTGGGTTGTTAAAGAGCTTAATGCTGACCCAAAGTTGGCTGGTGAAAAGCGTCTCATGAACTTGACTTCTCTAGATGAGTGGAGAAGTGAAGCTTACGAGAGTGCTAAAATGTTCAAGGAAAAGGTAAAGAAGTGGAATGATAGAAGGATTCTGAAACGTGAATTTAATGTTGGTGATAAATTTTTATTGTTTAGATCCCGTTTCAGGGTTTTTTCCAGGTAAACTACTTTCCAGATGGGAAGGGCCATTTCATATTGAAGAAGTATACCGCTTTGTGATGGCTTCTCGCCCCTCGTTGGTTACCCCAAGTGGAAGGTTTGAGATGCAGTGCAGCAGCAAGTTTCCCTCAGTGAAGATACCAAGGTTATCGAACCAGTAGGACTCAGGAGATACAAGTAGGTGGCAACATCGCCATAAATTGCTTCCTGACTAGGGTGTTGTCGTGGACCTGCACACAGCAACAAATAACTTTTCTCCCAACGAGTACAGAGGAGTTGTCAATTCCTCCGGCCTTGTCGTTTACAAAGGATCAACGCAAAAGATAAAAGGTGCAAAGGAAAGTAAAAGCTGAAAGTAAATTGAGGGTGTGAACAATAATGTGAAGATGGACCAGGGTCCCATGATTTTCACTAGTGATGTCTCTCTCCCAAAAGACGATAAAAGTGCTAGCGAGGTAAAAAATCACAGTTGGGCAATTGACAAGGTTATGAAGGCACCGCAATGCTAACTATGCTGCAAAGAAAGGAAAGGCTCAAAAGCAATGGGCAGTACGCCAAGGTAATTAGACCAAAATCCATCTGCATCTACTATGAATCATCCACCTTGAGATATCTATCCAGAACATCTCCCTGGTATTAAGTTGCGAATCCCACCCAAAGTGTAAACTCAAAGCAACAGACAACTGCATTAAAAGAACTATGCGTAAAGTAAACAATCCTTGCACCCGCAGGTATAAGCACCGTTGTTTTATCCCTGGTGGCAATAACACATCCCCTAGTCTCATGTTTCTGTCACTCAAGCTAGACATCAAGGGGCTGAACCCACAATCGAGCATAACGCTCTCTCTTGGAGTTGCAAATAAAATACTTGGCCAAAGCAAATACCACAACGGAGAACATACAAGAATTTACTCAAGAACAAAATATAAAAAAGAAGAACCAAATATATTACTCGTCACAATCTGAACATAGTCTCATAATCCATCAGATCCCAACAAACTCAGCATAGAAATAGCAGAAATTACATAGATGCCTCGATCATGTGAGGCGGCTCACGAGGACTCGAAAGTGGAAGCACAAAAGGGGGAGAGATAGATCACATAGCTACTGGTCACGGACCCACGGTCCAAGGGAAACTACTCACGGTACATACGGGAGGCGTCCATGGCTATGGAGGGTCTCCCGGAGGGGGTAGCTTCTCCCGGCAGGGTGCCGGAGCAGCTTCTCCAGGCAGCCCCGATATAGAAGCGGCGGCGGCGGCGAAACAGAGGCGAGATCGCGAAAGAGGAGTCCGTCTTAGGGGTTTCCACCCCAAGGGGTAAATATAGGCGAAGGGGGCGTCGAGGGGACCCACGAGGCAGTCAGGAGGGTCCCTGGCGCGGCCCAGGGTGGGGCCGCGCCACCTGCCCTCCTGGCTGCCTGGTGGTGGCCCCCCTTCCCTCTCTTGGTGATTCCGGAAGCTTCTGTTGCGCTGATTTTTTTTTATTTTTCCCGGAATTTTTGGAGCACTTTTAATGGCCGGAAAACCTGAAATACAAAAACAGCAGAAAAAAGAAACTGGCAACTGGGTGCACTGAGTTAATAGGTAGTCCAAATAGGTTCAAAAGTGTATGAAAGTTCAAGCAAAACATGGAAAAGTCACACAAAACATGCATGGAGCAAGCAGAAATTATAGATACGTTTGGGACGTATCAACATCCCCAAGCTTAAATCCTGCTCATCCTCGAGTAGGTAAATGATAACAAGCATAATTTCTGTGGTTACATGCCACACAACCAAATAAGGACTTTTAAGTAAAGCAATCAAAGTATGCAATTCAATTCAAGTCTTAAAAAGCAAGAGTCTATATTAGCATTGACACACGCAACAAAAGAACAAAAGGTGCAAGAGCTCTCGCTGTCCGTGACTCGAATGTCTCCAGATGGTGTTTTCGTGCAAGCAAGGGATAGGGAAATACGAGAGAAAAAATAAGGTTGTTGAGAACAACTATCTACTAAAGTTTCACACTTGGTCTCCTTTGGATTCTTATCTGTACTTGTCCCCAGACCACTAGCCAGGTACAAGTCAAACTGATCCACTCCCTTTCGATATTTTGAGCACTCATGCAATGGATGAGCGTGAGCAAGAAAGTTGACACCTAAAAGGCGAAACAGAAAGAAGGTGGAGGAGGAAGACAAAAAGGTGTGAAAGGCTCACATCAATGAGGACAATCATAGGCGAGAGAAGGCCATATGATAGATATGATGTGAGGAGTAGGGATTGTCATACAACGGATGCACATGTGAGCTAAAAGCTCTCCAAGGGAACTAGTGGGGCTGCATCTAACTTGCTTGCTCAAGAAGACCTAGAGCTCGTTTGAGGAGGCTCATCATTGGAATATACAAGCCAAGTTCTATAGTGTGAAGGGTCCCCACATAGCTATATGCATGATGATGATCTCTATGGAGTACAAGGGATAGGAGATGAAGTACTAGTGTGGATCTCTCAAAAGGAACAGTAGTATGCCCCCTTCTCTCTTTTTATTTTTCTCTTGTTTCTCTTTTATTTTTATTTTTTTGGTGGCCTCAATGGCTCTTTCTATTTAACTCTCATTTGTCCTCTTTGGGATCTTTTGATTTTGTCCTCTTTGGGATCTTTTCCTCACTTTAGGGGCAATACTCTATATTTTACAAGAATATAGGAGATCTTTCACACTTTACAAAGGTACTCACATAAAGAAAATGTAACTATCATGATGCAAATGTATGCTTCTGCCAGGATAGCAGGATATGCAATGATACTAGCGCGTCATGTAGCAATGATTAGGGAAAGGCCCAACTAGCATGCGGCTCATCGATCAAGCAAGTAGCATGTATGACATGAAGATCAAGTCATGGGAAGGTGGATGTTGCATGGCAATGTATCTCGGAAAGGCTATGAAAATGCCTTGTAGGAAGGTATGGTGGCTGTTTTGAGGAAAGATATAAGGAGGCTTATGATGACAGAGCGTATCATGCCAAGGGTTTGGATGCACCAGCGAAGTATGCGCCAACTCTCGAGGTGAGAAAGGGCAATGCACGGTACCGAAGAGGCTAGAAAAAGTATAGGTGGGTGGAAGTGTCAACTTTCGAATACTCACATTAGTCCGAAGAACTCATGCACTTATTATCGGTAACTCTCAATCTAATCAGGAGGTTCACAAAGAGACAGGTACCCCGAGGAGGAGTGTATGTGGGTTTGGTTATCCTTGCGCATCCTCGACTCATGGTACGTGAGTGTACTCTAATATTCGAACCCTCCAGAGGTTAGTGATCCATCTAGTAGCTAGAGTTCTCAACAGGGGTTTTTGGTTTACGAAACACACGGATTTCCCAAAATACGACATCTATCACTAATAGGCAAGAGCTCTTGACACCATAAGTTCAAACATTACTCTAGTCAATACCTCAAAACTATTGCAAGTTACTACTACAAAGAGAATAGCAACTTTAACTACCTACTTTCAGTCAAGACACAGAACTCAGTGGAACAGGAAAACTCTCTAACAATATAAAACTTGCAACCTATAGAAAGTTCAACCTAAGACAAAAATAAAAGCTCTAGAAAAACTAAAGCACTACAACTAAACAGAACAGCAGCTAAGAAAAGAAAAAGAGCAGCTCACAGCTAAAAGAATAAGCATGCAAATCCTATGAGGAGTTCTAGTTCAAGCGGAGCGTGAATCTCTCCCACACAAAAGAGTAAGTTGGGGTATAACTTGTTACTACAGCAAACAAAGCAAAATAAAACTAAAAACAAAACCTAAGAGCGAGACGCTCCAAGAATAGCACATAATGCATGAATTGATAAAAATATAGTGCAACGAGAGACGAACTGATAATTTTTGATGAAGAAGGGGATGCACGGGGGTATCCCCAAGCTTAGACGCTTGATTCTCCTTGAATATTTATTGGGGGTGCACATGGGCATCCCCAAGCTTGAGCGTTTGACCCTCCTGAATCTTCTTTCATCATCCTCCATCGCGCATTTGAAAACTCCCTTCATACATAAGTCATTGTAGGCTGATTAGAGAGGTTAGTACCCTAATAAAATAATTTTCCTCTACTGCAAATAAAGATTTCCAGGAATATATACTGTTTGCCAAGATTGCCAAAAGGTTTTTGCAAAGAAAAAGCAAGCTTAAAGTTTGCAAAAGTGAAGAGAGATAAAACGTGGCAGAATCTGTGAAAAACAGAACAACAGATAGAAACGAATTTTTTAGGGGTACTTATGCAACTCAAATGATAAAAGCTGAAAGTAAATTGAGGGTGTGAACAATAATGTGAAGATGGACCAGGGTCCCGTGATTTTCACTAGTGATGTCTCTCTCCCAAAAGACGATAAAAGTGCTAGCGAGGTAAACAAATCACAGTTGGGCAATTGACAGGATTATGAAGGCACCACAATGCTAACTATGCTGCAAAGAAAGGAAGGGCTCAAAAGCAATGGGCAGTACGCCAAGGTAAGTAGACCGAAATCCATCTGCATCTACTACGAATCATCCACCTTGAGATATCTATCCAGAACATCTCGCTGGTATTAAGTTGCGAATCCCACCCAAAGTGTAAACTCAAAGCAACAGACAACTGCATTAAGAGAACTATGCGTAAAGTAAACAATCCTTGCACCCGCAGGTACAAGCACCGTTGTTTAATCCCTGGTGGCAACAGCACATCCCCTAGTCTCATGTTTCTTTCACTCAAGCTAGACATCAAGGGGCTGAACCCATAATCGAGCATAACGCTCTCTCTTGGAGTTGCAAATAAAATACTTGGCCAAAGCAAATACCGCAACGGAGAACATGCAAGAATTTACTCAAGAACACAATATAAAAGAGAAGAACCAAATATATTACTCATCACAATCTGAACATAGTCTCATAATCCATCAGATACCAACAACCTCAGCATAGCAATAGCAGAAATTACATAGATGCCTCGATCATGTGAGGCAGCTCACGAGGACTCGAAAGTGGAAGCACAAAAGGGGGAGAGATAGATCACATAGCTATTGGTCACGGACCCATGGTCCAAGGGAAACTACTCACGGTACATACGGGAGGCGTCCATGGCTATGGAGGGTCTCCCGGAGGGGGTAGCTTCTCCCGGCAGGGTGCCGGAGCAGCTTCTCCAGGCAGCCCCGATCTAGAAACGGCCGCGGCGGCGGAACAGAGGCGAGATCGAGAAAGAGGAGTCCGTATTAGGGGTTTCCACCCCAAGGGGTAAATATAGGCGAAGGGGGCGTCGAGGGGACCCACGAGGCAGTCAGGAGGGTCCCTGGCGCGACCCAGGGTGGGGTCGCGCCACCTGCCCTCCTGGCTGCCTGGTGGTGGCCCCCCTTCCCTCTCTTGGTGAGTCCGGAAGCTTCTGTTGCGCTGATTTTTTATATATTTTTCCCGGAATTTTGGAGCACTTTTAATGGCCGGAAAACCTGAAATACAAAAACAGCAGAAAACAGAAAATGGCAACTGGGTGCACTGAGTTAATAGGTTAGTCCAAATAGGTTCAAAAGTGTATGAAAGTTCAAGCAAAACATGGCAAAGTCACACAAAACATGCATGGAGCAAGCAGAAATTATAGATATGTTTGGGACGTATCACTCTGGTGCAATCAAGATTGACAATTTTCATGGCACCAAACCCCAAGTTATGAATGGGCAAAGACTCAAGCATTACATGGCGGGAGACCCCGTCAATGTTGATGTAAATTTAATACACACAACAACTCATGGAGAATATGTTGTAACTCGATTTCAGACACCATCAAAAGCAGAATAAGAAAAGGTATGTATTACGGTAAGGAAACATCGCGAAACCGCCAATTTTTTTCCATATTACGAGTTTTTACAAAATATAGAAAATTCAGAGCCCAATAGGAGCCGAAGAGAAGCTCAAGGGGGCCCAGGCGCGCCGCTGGTGTGGCCTACCCCTTGGCCGAGCCGGGTGGTCGCCTGGGCACCCCGGAGCCCGTTTCCGACTCCACTTTGGCTCATTACCTTCCTATTTTTTCAGAAATTTTTGCTATATATTTTCCCGGATAGTCCCGGCACCGTATCTCGCGATTTTGTGTATTTTCTTCTTGATCTGTTTCAGCCAGGATAAACAGGGCTATTGCTAGAGATGTCTTCTCGTGGCTCGAGCGGAGAAGACTTTTTGGAGCGACGTCTCCGTCAAGTCCAGAAGGATCTCAACCAAGGGAAGTACATTGATTGGGCTATGGAAGAAGAAATCGCTGCAAGGCAAGCGGAGATGGAGCGCTCTGTGAGAGAGGAAGTCAAGATTATTACTGCCCAATGATACGTCCCAAACGTATCTATAATTTTTGCTTGCTCCATGCATGATTTGTGTGACTTTGCCATGTTTTGCTTGAACTTTCATACACTTTTGATCATATTTGGACTAACCTATTAATTCAGTGCACCCAGTTGCTAGTTCCTGTTTTCTGCTATTTTTGTATTTCAGGTTTTCCGGGCATTAAAAGTGCCAAATAAATTCCGAAGAAATTATATAAAAAATCAGCATCGGGGAAGCTTCCGGAATCACCAAGGAAGGAAGGGAGTGGACCCACCAGTGTCCCAGGAGGGTCCCTGGCGCGGCCCCACCCTAGGGCGCGCCAGGAGGCCTCCTCGCTGCCCTGTGGCCCCCCTCGGTGCCCCCTTTGGCCTATATTTAGCCCCCGCGGAGGAAACCCCTAACATCGATATGCTATTCCCGTTCTCCTCTCTGTACCGCCGCCGCCGCCGTTTCAAGATCAGGGCTGCGAGGAGAAGCTGCCCCGACACCCTGCCGGAAGGAGGAACCCCCTCCGGGAGACCATCCATCGCCATGGACCCCTCCCATCTGTGTCGTGAGTAGTCCCCCTTGGATCATGGGTCTGTGACCAGTAGCTATGTGATGTACTCCTCCCCTCTTTGTGCTTACACTTTCGAGACCTCGTGAGCTGCCTCACATGATCGAGGCACCGTAGTAATTTTCTGTGTTGCTATGCTGAGTTTGCTGGGATCTGATGGATATGAGATTATGTTCAGATTGTGATGAGTAATATATTTGGTTCTTCTCTTTTATATTTATGTTCTTGAGTAAATTCTTGCATGTTCTCCGTTGTAGTATTTTGCTTTGGCCAAGTGATTTTTTGCAACTCCAAGAGGGAGCGTTATGCTTGATTGTGGGTTCAGCCCCTTGATGTCTAGCTTGAGTGACAGAAACATGAGACTAGGGGATGTGTTGTTGACACCAGGGATAAAAAAACGATGCTTGTACTTGCGGGTGCAAGGATTGTTTACTTTACGCAAAGTTCTTTTAATGCAGTTGTTTGTTGCTTTGAGTTTACACTTTGGGTGGGATTCGCAACTTAATACCAGCGAGATGTTCTGGATAGATATATCAAGGTTGATTATTCATAGTAGATGCAGATGGATTTTGGTCTACTTATCTTGGTGTACTACCCATTGCTTTTGAACCTCTTCCTTTCTTTTGTAGCATAGTTAGCATTGCGGTGCGTTTATAATCCTGTCAATTGCCCAGCTGTGATTTGTTTACCTCGCTAGCACTTTTATCGTCTTTTGGGAGAGAGACATCACTAGTGAACATCACGGGACCCAGGTCCATATTTTCCATCATTGTTTACACCTTCAATTTACTTTTAGTTATTACTTTCAGTTGTCATTATTATTATCTCTTGCGTTGATCCTTTGTAAACGGCAAGGCCGGAGGAGTTGACAACTCCTCTGTACTCGTTGGGAGAAAAGTTATTTGTTGTGTGTGCAGGTCCAGGTGAAGTAAGAAACCCTTAGTTGTGAACGGCGTCATTGTTCACTTTACCACCTTCTTGTATTTCTGCGAGTCCTACGGGAGACAAACCCTACCCTCTACATAGGGGAAACTGATGTTGTACTGCATCTCAGCTTCCACTTGGGGAAAACAACGAGGAACGACAAGCTAATCTCGTGCATCACCCAACAACAAGGAGGTCCAAGCAATCCCATCATGGTGGGATCTGTCCAACCTCAATATGATCTTTCTCTTAACCTTTCAGGGCCTACCACTTCACTTGAAGATCAGCGTACAATCTCCACCATCTCCGAAGCCTACCGCATCACCAATCAATTATGTGAAGATTTCCGTGTACTGAAAGTACAAGTGGAACTCTTGGAATTAGAAAATCGAACCCTTCGCCGTGTCATCAAGGATTTGAAGAAACAACAACAACAGGAATGAGGAGTAAATCTCATTGGGTAATGGCATCCCCTTAGCTTGTTCCAAGCTTGGGGGAGTGCCCGGTATCTTTATCTTTATCTTAGTCTGCTAGAGTCAAGTAGAGTCGTATCATGTCTAGGGAAGTTATTTTATGAAATAGGTGTTTGCATCGAGGTCTATCACTCCTTCTGTGGAGAGTTTGTATCCGTGAGTGTGGAGTAGTCTATGATGGAATATTAATGAGAAGTCTATTGGTTCCTTCGCTGCACTCAGTATTATCTTCATGCAATCGGCCTTATATGATGATTCTTATGGGGAGTATTGACCTTATATCAGGTATGGCTTTGAAAACTTTATTTAATTTTGGCAAACATAGCTTTGGTCATGACAACGTGCATGTTTTCTCAAGTAGCGACATAGCCAAAACCTGTATGTTGTTATGCTTGAAGTGTTATGTTGACAAGGAAGACAACTTGATCTGTTATGCCTACCTTAATGTTTATGCTTTATATGTTTTGCATCTAAGTTAGCATCAATTGTCTGTTCTCTCAAAGCCTTTGCTAGCCAAACTCTTTGCCTAGCAGGTTTCTGCTTGTGCATCCATACCTTGAAACCATTATCCTCCATATGGGTCCACCATACCTTCCTATTCGTGGTATTTCTCTACCACACTTAGAAGTATAGAACTTATGTGTTATCCTTAAATGTTCAAAATCTTCTGTTTTATGCCTCTTGTTTAGCTCATGAGGAAGTAGTAGATAATTCATGATCTTCTTAAGTTGGAAAGTCTTACCCCGGGATTGCATGTCTAATCTGCAAACCCATAATACGAGGAGGAACTGGCATGAGTGTGCCCAGCTCGAAAGATAATATAACAAACAAACCCTCCTTCACGCTTGGTCTATGAGAAATCAGAAACTTTGACAATGATAAACAAAAGAGATTAAGGGGATGTGATCGTCCCCACTTGGGAGTCGTTCCTCAAAACTTGTCCATCTTGAGAAGTAATTGAGCTATCTATTAGCATTCATTGACAAACTATGCACCCCCCAAAATCTATTTTCATTCTGTTTGATTTAAGGATAGCACATGAGTTTTCCCTGCTTGCCTATAACAAGTCCTTTCTTTTACTTTTTATGTTGAGTCAGTTTTTTCCACTTCCTTCCTTCTTTAAAGAGAACAGACACTTGATGTTGATGAGGATTCATTAATATAATGCTGCATTAACTTTTAGCATGCCACTCATTGTTGACATTATCTTTTGATAAGTAAGTTGTTTGCAAAAGCTTATGCCATGCAAGCATCTTCCTTTGTGTTAGCATTTGCACTTCATAACTAATAACATGTTCTTTCAAAGCTTCAATTTGTTTCATTATAATTAGAAAGAGCAAAAGAAAAGTTTTTAGTTGTCCTTTGACCAAGGATATGTGTGCCATAATTTGATGAGTTTCCTTAGCCCTAATTTTGATTATAATTGTTATTACTCGCTCATGAGGACCTTATGAGTTGAGGTTGCTATTGAGGATGCTTGAGGTTGATGAAGAAACCTTGATGCTTCTTGTCTGTATTCTATTTATCGACATTTCACTCTCTAAACTTGTGGACAGATTTACCGAGCTCAGTATTCTCTTGGGGACAAGCGAGGTCTAAGCTTGGGGGAGTTGATACGTCGAAAATGCATCACTATTTTATATAGTAAGTCTTTCCTACTCATTGATATATTTCATGTTATGATGTTATTCTTATGTTTTTTTGGCTTATTGTACATAGTTTGCAACTTTCCAATGCCGAGGCAGCAGACGCCGGATTCAGCGGTAAAAAGTGGACGTTGAGTTGCTGAAACAGAAGACCTCCAAATTACCTGAAAATCGACGGAGGCCATTTTCCAAAAGAATGACGGGAACACGCAAAACGGGAACCAGAGGGGGGCCACCAGGAGCCCAAGCGCCTTGACGAGGGGGTGACCCCACGACTCCTCCACGTGAGGGTACCTAGTGCGTGTCAAGACTGGCGGGCCACTAGAATACTCGCAAGCCGACGTGAAGCCCAAGACTTGAGGCGCAAGATAAGGACTCCTACTTGTAGTAGACTAGGACTCATGTACACCCCTACCAGGCTATCTATATAAAGCGAGGCAGGGGCACCTCTCTAGACATATCTCAACTCACATCTCAACCCCCATGCATAGAACTAGACAAATATCTCTCCTCCAAAGCCCTCGCGGCACCTCTGTACATCATCATAATACAAGATCAGACAAGCAGCATGTAGGGTTTTCCCTCCGGGGGCCTGAAGCTAGGTAAAGCGTGCCCCCATGTGTCGCTTGTCACCTCCGAATCCTAACAAAGCGCAGGCCACGTCGCTCTCTTTCCTCCTACATAAAACCTAGGGTACCTAACCCTAGGATTGCCGAGGCCGATCCTCGTCAATTCGCGCCGTGTGTGGGAAAGACATGCGCGTTGGAATCACGGATCAACGGCTCCAAACTACATCGACAATCGACGACCCATCGACTCCGGAAGGACCCGATTCAAGTTGGGTTGATCGTAATCTCGGCTTCTTCAACAACTACATCAAGCTCACGGTGAAAAACAAGAAAATTTTCGAGCGCGTCACTCGAAGATCGACATCAACAAAAGCACTCACGCGCAGCCTACAGGACAGAAAAACGTCTGTGTTGCAGGCACTCGCGACGGAGACTCGGAGCTTATCTTGATGATCCCTTCGGTGGAAAGATGTGAAATCCAATTCTCGAAAATCTGTCAAAAATTTCAGCAAATTCCAACGGCTAGATCTCCGTCGGCGACTCCCGCACTGAAGCACTCTCGGAATCTGACGGAACTCCGCGCGACTCAAGCACAAAAATTCCTGACATTGACTTGGACATCAAATTGAAGATCCCTCCGGTGAAAGCATGCAGGATTCAATAACCCATAAGAACAAAAAAATTGAGAAAATTTCAACGGTTAGATCTCTGTCAGCGGCTCTCGCACTGCAACGCATTTTTGGATCTACGCGAGATCGCGAATTTCCAATCACAAATTCGAGCTCAATCTTGACCCACAAGGCTTCTACTCCAACTCGACATGCCATGGATGACTCACCAAGGTTTCTACATCGACTCGCGCCGCTACAACGAGGATTGCACGTCATGCAACTTCGACAAGTCGACCCCGCCCGGCGCGTCGAGTCTCTCTCGGTCACTCACCGCACCGTCGACTCCAAGCACACAAATCATCCTACGCCGAGGTCCCTTGTATGAGCTCTCCCGTACCGAGCTCCATTGCGCAGGAATCGCCGAGTCGAGTCGTCTCGTCACTTGCCGGATAACTTCATCTCGACGGCTTTGTTGCACTACTCTGCTGCCTCAACACTCGGGGGCTCGTCGACTCGGGGACTAAACGTCGCAGTTGACATCGCATCGACTCCGTCCGCTACATCGACCACGGACGCGGCATCAACTCCGTCCTCTACATAGACTCCGGACGCGACATAGACTATGGCTGAGGTGTCGACTTCGTTCTCTACACAAACTACGAGCGAGGCGTCGACTCCGTCCTCTACATCAACCACGGGCGAGGCATCGACTATGTCCTCTACATCGAGACGGCCCCGACATCAACCCCGGCCGAGACATTGACTCGTGCCGCTACAACGACATCACCCAATGAATAATCTATGGATCCCGCATGGAGCGGCCGAATCACGACGCGCACTTGATGGCCGGGTGCTGGCGTTTTTTCGGCATCAACAACGACATCAAGTTCATCGGCTCCAGTGCGGATACACGCCACGAAACTTCGTCACGTCGACTCCGCCCGGCGCGTCGGCTCCTTCTCGGTCACTCGCTGCACTGTCGACTCCAAATCATCCTGCGCCGAGCTCCTTTCTATGGGTTCCCCCGTACCGGGTCGCGCAGACTGCATCTGACCAGCGGACGCACCTGCGCCGAGTTACTTCGTGCGGGTTTCCCCTGTGTCGAGCTCCATCGCGTAGGCGCTACCACACCGCTCGCTCTCCTACCGGTCAATCTACATCAACACGCATCAACTCAGCCCAATGCGTCGAGTCCTCTCGTCACTCGCCGGTCAACTTCATCATGACGGCTTCGCTGCGCAACCCCTCCGCCCCAACACTCGGGGGCTCACAGACTCGGGGGCTCGCGGACTCGGGAGCTGAACATTGCAACCGACATTACATCGACTCAGTCCCCTACATCGACTACGGGCGCGGCACCGACCACGGCCGCGGCGTCTACTCCGTCCACTACATCGACTATGGGCGCAGCATCGACTTCGTCCGCTGCACCGACTACACTCGCACCACACCTATGAAGGATCACAAATCGCTAAGTCCCTCTACTACGAGTCAAAAACTTCCGTTTCTCATATTTCTAACTTGATCGGGTCGCACTCTCCACCCGTGAGATACCTTACATCTGCATGCAGCAAAGCGTTTCGCCGGCCCCACGAGACAGCTAAAAGATTCGGGGGCTGCATATACACCGGTTTTGCAGGAAATTGAAGATAAGTCCACAAATCTTCATCAACCGCTTCTCGACCACAAGCCGCAACTTCGTCAAGACGACTCCGCCCAGCGCGTCGAGTCCTTTTTGGCCAGACGCTATGCACCCAACACTCGGGGGCTGCACCGTACAGGCCAAGCCGTCGACAACGGGGTTAGCTTCAGAACAACTTGAGCCTATGTCCGACTCTACAAGTCGCACATAGCCTCGGGGGCTACTCCCATCGGGAGCGCTGCCGCGCACCCGACGATCTTCATCACGCCGACCAAACAAGAAGATGGGGTTAGCCTAACAAAACAACTCAAGCCTATGCCCGACTCTATGAGTCCAACATAGCCTCCGGGGCTACTCCCATCGGGAGCACTGGCGCGCACCCGACGAAGCATTGGTCGCTCATACTATGGAAAGAAGAACCCGGTGCATTTTCGAGGGGACAATACCTTAGTGTTTTTCCACAAGCAACAACACTCTTAGAAGATTCGAGTATTCAGTCTCAAGCAAAAGCACTCGCGGAGTCTCAAGCAAAATCACTCGCGGAGTCTCAAGCAAAAGCACTGATGACGCACAACCTTAAGGGATCTATTGCAGCGTTTTCGATAAGTAAGAGTGTCGAACCCAACGAGGAGCGAAAGGTATTGATAAGAGATTTTGGACAAGGAATAACTGCAAGCACTGAAAGATAATTTTTTAGGGGTTTTCGGTATAAGCAACAATAAGACAAAAGCAAGCAAAGTAAATGGTGCTGAGGAGCAGCAGGTGTCCCAATCCTTTTGAGAAAAGGATAAGCCTAGCAACTGAACTTATAAAGACTAAAGCGTTCTTGAGGACAAATGGAGAGGTAGTCATGCTCTTTCGCCATATTCCGCATTGATAACATGTTTTGTGTTGATAAGTGTTGAGTGGGTGGATCTATGCTAGCACACCTTCTAGACTCAGATAAGTGCACTCTTATGATTAAACAACTTGCAAGCATCCGCAAATACAAGGTAGAAATTAAGGCAAAGCCTAACCACAGCAATACGATCAAGGATCCATTATTCCCTTGTGAAAAAGTGTGCAAACTGGGGTTCAGGTTTCTGTCACTCCGACAACCCACCGTAAGCATTATTTATACACAATGTATTCCCCTGGGTCCTTAATAAGGCGAAGTATTGAGTGTTCGACGCACACAACACAACTAGGAAAATAACAACACAACTTAAATATCAAACAACACATATTACTTCAACATCATATGACTACTAACAACAAGACTTCTCCCATGTCCTCAAGAACTAAAGTAACTACTCACAAGACATAAAAGAGATCATGATCAGAGGTGATAAATAGGTGGTAAACAATCTGGTCATAATGATATTTCTCCAACATAACTCAATAGCATTCACCACAAAGTAGTAATCAACACCGGTAGAGTAGAGAGGATAGATAGTACGAGTTACAACGCAAGTTGCAATTGTGAGATGAGATTGGATGAAGATGAAGATGGTGCTGATGTTGGGGATGATGTCGATGATGATCTCGATGATGCCCGTGACGATGGTGATGACGATGGCGATGATCTCCCCTTCCGGGAGGTGATCTCCTCAGCGAAATCAGCCCGTCGGAGAGCCATTTTCTTATCTGTAAGTTTCCACCACGAAGCGGCGGCGGAACTCCATAAAAACTCCTCTTTTTAGGGTTTCCGGATGACGAAGAGTATATAGGCCGGAGGGGGGAGCCTGGGGTGGTCCCAGGGCTCCAGGCGCCCTCCCGGAGCGGCCAGGGTGGGAGCCGCGCCAGGTGGCCGCCTGGGCCCCCTGTGTCCCCCCTCTGGTCCCTCTTTTGCGTGTCTTCGTCAATCCTCTCAAAAACACCCTCCGTAGATTTTCAGGTAATTTGGAGGTGTTCTTATTCAGCAACTCAGCGTCCACTTTTTACCGCTGAATCCTGCGACTGCTGCTTCGGCACCGGAAAGTTGCAAACTGTGTAAAACAAGCCAAAACAACATGAGAACATCATTGTAATGTGAAATATATCAATGAATAAGGAAGAATTATGATATAAAATAGTGATGCATTTTGGACGTATCAAGCACTCGCGGAGTCTCAAGCAAAAGCACTCTCGGAGTCTCAAGCAAAAGCACTCTCGGAAGATTCGAGTGATCACTCTCAAGCAACAACACTCTCGGAAGATTCGAGTGATCACTCTCAAGCAAAAGCACCCTAGAAAGACTCGAGTGATCACTCTCAAGCAAAAGCACCCTCGGAAGATTCGAGTGATTACTCTCAAGAAAAAGCACTCTCGGAGGATTCGTGTGATCACTCTCAAGCAAAAGCACTCTCGAAAGACTCGAGTGATCACTCTCAAGAAAAACAACCCTCAGAAGATTCGAGTGATCACTCTCAAGAAAAAGCACTATCGGAAGATTCGAGTGATCACTCTCAAACAACAAGAAAGCACTCTCTGAAAAATCGAGTGCTCACTGAAGGAGTATCAAGAAACCTGAAACACTCTCGGAAGGTTTGAGTGCTTACTTGCCCATACTGACTAGTGCTCGAGTGAATACTCGCACAATGATACAAGGCATAAAGAACGAGCAAAAGGACCCCCGCCTGAGCACACAGACGCTCCGCGGGTGCTCACACTATTAGTCCACTCGATGATTTTCCGAGTGGGTGCATCCCATATAAAACTCCCCTCCAAACAAGAACAAATTCATCTATATAGTTCGGGTGCTCCCTCACCCAAATGACGAAGTGCTCGAGTGGTTACTCGCACCAACAAGAGAAAATTCATCTCCAGAGTTCGGGTGCTCCCTCACCACGCAGAAGATGATGACGCGCTCGAGTGGCTACTCGCACTAACCAGCAAGATCTGAAAACCTGAGAGTTCGGGTGCTCACTCACCCAGAAGACGAAGATGTGCTCGAGTGACCACTCACACCAACAGAGTTTCGGTTGCTCCCTCACCCAAAAGGCGAACATGCACTCGCGGGACTACTCGCGTCAGCAGAAACAACGCATTTGTGGAGTTCGGGTGCTCCCTCACCTTGAAAACAAAGAGCGTTTGAGTGGCTACTCGCAAAAGCGCAGCAAGCTAAACTAGCCGCGCACTCGACGATATTCCGAGTGGGTGCTTTCCTATATGACTCCTCGCCTGAGCACGCAAAAGCTCCGCGGGTGACTACTAACAGCTCACTTGATTGTTTAGTCCAAGTGGGTGCATCGCTAACCAGGCTCCGTGCCTCTACAAAAAAACAATTATACCTGGGCAACGACACACTGTACCCAGATGCCACGCAAGCTTAGCCCGCTGCGCAGAACGGCCGGGCCGGGACTTGCCATAGAGCGACTTCACTCTCGATCTTTTCCATGAGCTCGCATGATAGAAAGAGCCGAGCGGACGCGCTCAGGCTATGTGCTTAGACTGGCAGCAATTGATCCTATAAGACCTGCAGTGGCATGACTTTTCTAGACACCGGTCGTTCCAAGTTCATGTCGAGGGACGTGGACTTGATTGGGCTACTACGGTATTTGCCACTAGCGCAATTCACCAAGGCTCGACCAGTCGACTCCTTGGGCCCTTTCAGCTTAGCAATCCCTCGAAACAGGTATTGTCATGGCTCAAAGCTGCCAGCAACCCACAGCTGTGCTGCGCATACGATGATAAAACAATAAATGAATTCGAGTCCCCGCGCGACTCTTCGAGTCTCCCAGACACTCATACTTCCATCGGGAGCATACTCATGGAAACTTCGACTGCTCATCAGCATATGATGTATGGATCCTCAACAGAAGATTCCGAAAGGTTTGACTGCTCACTCGACAAAGCGACACGCACTATGGCGGCTACTACATATTCGAGTACCTGCGGGACTCTTCGAGTCCCCCAGGCACTCGGGGGCTACTGACGAGGGGGTGACCCCACGACTCCTCCACGTGAGGGTACCTGGTGTGTGTCAAGACTGGCGGCCCACTAGAAGACTCGCAAGCCGACGTGAAGCCCAAGACTTGAGGCGCAAGACAAGGACTCCTACTTGTAGTCGACTAGGACTCATGTAAACCCCTACCTAGCTATCTATATAAAGCGAGGCAGGGGAACCTCTCTAGACAGATCTCAACTCACATCTGAACCCCCACGCATAGAACTAGACAAATCTCTCTCCTCCAAAGCCCTCGCGGCACCTCTGTACATCATCACAATACAAGATCAGACAAGAAACATGTATGGTTTTCCTTCCGGGGGCCTGAAGCTGGGTAAATAGTGCCCCCATGTGTCACTTGTCACCTTCGAATCCTACCAATGCGCAGGCCACGTCGCTCTCTTTCCTCCTACATGAAAGCAAGGGTGACTAACCCTAGGATTTGCCGAGGCCGATCCTCGTCACGCCCCCTGGCGCGGCCCCACCCCTGGCCGCGCCGGGTGGCCGCCTGGACCCCTGGGGCCACCCCAGGCTCCCCCTTTGTCCTATTTATCCCTCGTCGTCCAAAAACCCTAAAGGAGGAGAGTTTTCGCGAGTTCGGCCGTCGCTCCGGGACGGAAACCTACAGAGGAGAAAAGACATCTCCGGCGGACAGATTCCGCCGGGAAGAACACCTCCCGGAAGGGGAGATCGTCACCATCGTCACGGGCATCATCGAGATCATCATCAACATCATCCCTAACATCAGCACCATCTCCACCACCATCCAATCTCACCTCACAAGTCCAACTTGTGTTGTAATTCGTACTATCTATCCTCTCTACTCTACCGGTGTTGATTGCTACCTTGTGATGAATGCTATTGATTTTTGTTGGAGAAATATCATTGTGTCCAGATTGTTTATCATCTATTTATCCCCACCGATCATGATCTCTTTTATGTCTTGTGAGTAGTTACTTTAGTTCTTGAGGACATGGGAAAAGTCTAGTTGCTAGTAGTCATATGATGTTGAAGTAATATGTGTTGTTTGATACTTAAGTTGCGTTGTTATTTTCCTAGTGGTGTTGTGTGAGTCGAACACTCAACACTTCGCCTTATTAAGGACCTAGGGGAATGCATTGTGTATACAGAATGCTTACGGTGGGTTGCCGGAGTGACAGAAACCTAACCCTAGTTCGCACGCTTTTGCACAAGGGAACAATGGATCAACGATCGTATTGTTATGGTTAGGCTTTTGCCTTAATTACTATCTTGTATTTGCGGATGTGACGGGGATCAACCCCGGCAAATCCCATGGTTAGGGACCCTGGGTTAGTCATAGAGATGGCACAGGTTGGACGATACTCGTCGGCTAACAGGAGAAGCACTTCCTGCTCGATATTATCACGTGAGGGGGCGATTACAGTGGAGGCCAAGGCGAGTTCTCGCAAGGCCAGGATGAGTAGATGCGTATTGAGATGAGATCAACGTCTCTCCTCCCAGCCTTTATATACTAGGCTAGGTCTCGGGGAGTCCATGCTAGGTTACAATAGATGGTTTCCTAGTTCTAGTCTTGCCTTGTACGCCAAGTTGCACCTTCGATGTTAGTCGCGGCCTCCTACGTCGGTGCTTGGTTGGGCCAATCGTGGGCTTGTCGTAGCTTCCCAGTGGGCCTTCTGTCTTCATACGCACCAGGTAGCCTCACACGTAGGAGTCGTGGGGTCACCCCCTCGTCAGTAGCCCCCAAGTACCTGGGGGACTCAAAGAGTCGCGCAGGGACTCAAATTCTTCTGCGCCTTATTGTTTGTAAGCGCGGTATCGCCACGGGTCGCTGGCAGTTTTGAGCCATGACAATATCTGTTTCGAGGGATTGCTAAGCTGAAAGGGCCCAAGGAGTCGACTGGTCGAGCCTTGGTGAATTGTGCTAGTGACAAATACCACAGTAGCCCAATCAAGCACACGTCCCTCGACATGAACTTGGAACACTGGTGTCAAGCAAAGTCATGCCGCTGCAGGTCTTATAGGATCAATTGTCGCCAGTCTAAGCACATAGCCTGAGCGCGTCCGCTCGGCTCTTTATATCATGCGAGTGCATGGAAAAGGTCTGGATTGAAATCGCTCTGCGGCAAGTCCCGGCCCGGCCGTTCTGCGCAGCGGGGTCTTACCTACACGCTAAGCTTGTGTGGCATCTCGGTACAGTGTGTCGTAGCCCAGGTATGATATTTTTTGTTTTGAGGCACGAAGCCTGATTTAGCAATGCACCCACTTGGAATAAACAATCAAGTGAGCTGTTTTAGTCGTCACTCGCGGAGCTTGTAGTGATCATAGGTGAGGAAAATAAGATGGCGCCCAGTCGGAATACCGTCGAGTGCGCGAGTAAGTCATGCTTGCTGAATTGCTGAGTCTTTTTCTGCGAGTGGTCACTCGAGTGCTTTTCTGCTCTTTTGGGTGGGGGAGCACCCAAACTCTGAGAGTATTTTGTGTCTGCTGGTGCGAGTGATCACTCGAGCACATCTTTGCTTTCTGGGTGAGGAAGCACCCGGACTCAAAAGGGTACTCCCGATGGGAGTAAGAATTTTGTAGAGTCAGAAAATTTGGACGTATAGTTGGCTTTTGGAATCTGTTGGTTTTTGGCCAACTGTTTTTATCTTGATCCGTCTCTTTTGACATGTCGTGCTGACATGCTGTTGGATGACCTGTGATGATGTCTGATTTCTTGATCCGTCGCGTCTTCTGGACCGTCTTAATGATGGTTTGGACGTCGTGCTGCCTGCTGCCCGTTGGGTTTCCAAGGCTTCGTATGGGAATCCAGCGAGATTTGACGCGTCCTATAAATAATGCTGACCGTGTGAAGGCATCTTTGCCTTGGAATTCGTAACGCTCGGCCTGTTTGGTCTTTGATGCAATGATGATGTCGTTTGGGCTTCTCTGTGTTTTTCCTCATTTGCCCTTGGATTGATCTATAAATGCTTCCTTTGGTTGCCCATCCTTGGCTTCCATTCTTCGCATATTTTGCTTCTTCCTCTTCTTCATATGGCACCCAAGCGTGGTAGAGGTGTGGCTGGGCGGGATCGTGGCCGGCGTGGTCGTGGTGGCCGCACGCCTCGTTCCTCACGCGGTGGGCGTCATGGAACTGCGTTGGCGCTTTCTTCTTCTTCCTCCATGGAGGAGGGATTTTGGCGCCATGATTTTCTTTTGCATGTTATTGGGCGGAATTCTGCCCGGATTCCTCTTCCTGCCTCATTTTCATCCATTGCTTCTGAGCGTGGCTTAAAGGGCTTCTGGCTCCGTCTTCATGGATGCTCTCGTTCTTCTTCTTGGGTGGAGCTGGATTTTGATAGTTCGTCCTTGATCTTCCTTGGGTCTGGCTGGAGGACGTTTTCTCGTCAGTTGAATTTGCGCGGCGGAGACAACCTTTGCTGTCGTTTTGACGGAGAAGATACTGTTATTATCTGTGCGTTTGATGCTGGTGGAAACCGTCTGGACCCATACTGTGAGGAGACGAGCAGCAGTGATTCCGGTGGCTCAAGCGATGGTTTGCCTGCTTCTCCCATATATTCGTCTTCGGCTGATCCCTCGGGCGATGGTGTTCGCTCTTCTAGTTCTAAGGAAGAACTGGACGTCAAGCCAGTCATCAAGCAACAGCGGCAGTAGGCGAGGCACCTTGTAGAACTGGAGGACGGCGAGCTTCTCCCTCTTCGGCTGGGCTGCTACTTTGTCTCTGATGATGTCCGCCGGGCTATGGCACGAAAGTGCCAATTATCTCACCATGAGAACACATGTAGAAGTTTGGATGTAGCCCAGTTTGT
The DNA here is from genome assembly GCA_950022295.1 of Bromus sterilis. Classification (NCBI taxonomy): domain Eukaryota; kingdom Viridiplantae; phylum Streptophyta; class Magnoliopsida; order Poales; family Poaceae; genus Bromus; species Bromus sterilis. Next base: position 41,546,444 of record OX465595.1, on the reverse strand, counting down.
AGTTCAACAGGTCCTTCTGTAGTGGCAAACTGTCGTTTCGACTTCTTTGTAATGAAATTCCTTCGACTCCTTTGTAATGAGAGTTCCTTCGAATCCTTTGTAATGAGAGTTGTCTTCGACTCCTTTGTAATGAGAGTGCCTTCGACTCCTTTGTAACGAGAGTTCCTTCGACTCCTTTGTAATGAGAGTTGTCTTCGACTCCTTTGTAATTAGAGGTCCTTCGACTCCTTTGTAATGAGAGTTGTCTTCTCGGGTGCGCGCCAGCGCTCCCGATGGGAGTGCCCCCGAGGCTGCGTTTGATTTGCAGAATCAAGTGCAGGCTTTATGATTTTTTTGCCTCACCGGTTTGTAGTTGTCTTTGAATTTTTTCAAGTTTAGATCGGGTGCGCGACAGCGCTTGCTCATCCTCGAGTAGGTAAATGATAACAAGCATAATTTCTGTGGTGACATGCCACACAACCATATAAGGACTTTTAAGTAAAGCAATCAAAGCATACAATTCAATTCAAGTCTTAACAAGCAAGAGTCTATATTAGCATTGACACAAGCAACAAAAGAACAAAAGGTGCAAGAGCTCTCGCTGTCCGTGACTCGAATGTCTCCAGATGGTGTTTGCATGCAAGCAAGGGACTGGGAAAAAGAGAAAAAAAAAGGTTGTTGAGAACAACTATCTACTAAAGTTTCACACTTTTGTCTCCTTTGGATTCTTATCTTGACTCGTCCCCAGACCACTAGCCAGGTACAAGTCAAACTGATCCACTCCCTGTCGATATTTTGAGCAATCATGCAATGGATGAGCGTGAGCAAGAAAGTTGACACCTAAAAGGCGAAACAGAAAGAAGGTGGAGGAGGAAGACAAAAAAGGTGTGAAAGGCTCACATCAATGAGGACAATCATAGGCGAGAGAAGGCCATATGATAGATATGATGTGAGGAGTAGGGATTGCCATGCAACGGCTGCACATGTGAGCTAAAAGCTCTCCAAGGGAACTAGTGGGGGTGCATCTAACTTGCTTGCTCAAGAAGACCTAGAGCTCATTTGAGGAGGCTCATCATTGGAATATACAAGCCAGGTTCTATAGTGTGAAGGTCCCCACATAGCTATATGCATGATGATGATCTCTATGGAGTACAAGGGATAGAGGATAAAGTACTACTGTGGATCTCTCAAAAGGAATAGTAGTGTGCCCCCTTCTCTCTTTTTATTTTTCTTTTTCTCTTTTTTCTATTTTTTTGTATTTTTTTGGTGGATCTCTCAAAAGGAATAGTAGTGTGCCCCCTTTTCTCAAAAGGAATAGTAGTGTGCCCCCTTCATCAATGGCTCTTTCTATTTAACTCTCATTTGTCCTCTTTGGTATCTTTTGATTTTGTCCTCTTTGGAATCTTTTCCTCACCTTAGGGGCAACACTCTATATTTTACAAGAATATAGGAGATCTTTCACACTTTACAAAGGTACTCACATAAAGAAGATATAACTATCATGATGCAAATGTATGCTTCTGCCAGGATAGCAGGATATGCAATGATACTAGCGAGTCATGTAGCAATGAATAGGGCAAGGCCCAACTAGCATGTGGCTCATCGATCAAGCAAGTAGCATGTATGACATGAAGATCAAGTCATGAGAAGGTGGATGTTGCATGGCAATGTATCTCGGAAAGCCTATGGAAATGCCTTGTAGGTAGGTATGGTGGTTGTTTTGAGGAAAGATATAAGGAGGCTTATGATGACAGAGTGTATCGGGCCAAGGGTTTGGATGCACCGGCGAAGTATGCGCCAACTCTCAAGGTGAGAAAGGGCAATGCATGGTACCGAAGAGGCTAGAAAAAGTATAGGTGGGTGGAAGTGTCAACTTTCGAATACTCACATTAGTCCGAAGAACTCATACACTTATTATCGGTAACTCTAAATCTAATCAGGAGGTTCACAAAGAGACAAGTACCCCGAGGAGGAGTGTATGGGGGTTTGGTTATCCTTGAGCATCCTCGACTCATGGTACGTGAGTGTACTCTAATATTTGAACCCTCCAGAGGTTAGTGATCCATCTAGTAGCTAGAGTTCTCAACAGGGGTTTTTGGTTTTCGAAAAACACACGGATTGCCCAAAATACGACATCTATCACTAATAGGCTCGAGCTATTGACACCAAAAGTTCAAACATTACTCTAGTCAATACCTCAAAACTATTGCAAGTTACTACTACAAAGAGAATAGCAACTTCAACTACCTACTTCTAGTCAAGACACAAAACTCAGTGCAACAGGAAAAATCTCTGACAAGATAAAACATGCAACCTATAGAAAGTTCAACCTAAAACAAAAGAAAATCTCTAGAAAAACTAAAGCACTACAACTAAACAGAGCAGCAGCTAAGAAAAGAAAAAGAACAACTCACAGCTAAAAGAATAAGCATGCAAATCCTATGAGGAGTTCTAGTTCAAGCGGAGCGTGTATCTCTCCCACACAAAAGAGTAAGCTGGGGTCTAACTTGCTACTACAGCAAACAAAGCAAAAACAAACCTAGAAAAGTAAAGAGCGAGACTCTCCAAGTATAGCACATAACACATGAAGTGATAAAAATATAGTGCAACGAGAGACGAACTGATAATTGTTGATGAAGAAGGGGATGCACGGGTGGCATCCCCAAGCTTAGACGCTTGAGTCTCCTTGAATATTTCTTGGGGTGCACATGGGCATCCCCAAGCTTGAGCGTTTGACACTCCAAGATCTTCTTTCATCATTTTCCATCGTGCACTTGAAAACTCCCTTCATACATAACTCATTGTAGACTGATTATAGAGGTTAGTGCCCATAATAAAATAATTCTTTCTTTACTGGAAATAAAGATAACCTTGAAGATCTACTGTTTCTCAAGATTTCCAAAAGTTTTTTGCAAATAGAAAGCAAGCTTAAGGTTTGCAAAACGAAGAAAAGGCAAAACAGGACAGAATCTGTGAAAAACAGACCAGCAGGTAGAAACGAATTTTTTAGGGGTAATTCTGCAACTCAAATAAAAAAACTCAGAACATACGCAAGTTTCGTAATTATATAGAGCAAGATGTGTAAAAAATTCAGCTCAAAAAGATGAACTGGGATTTTTCCATGATTTTTCTAGTCACGAGGACAGAATCTGTTTTCTGGACAGCATATCACAACTTTCACTTCCCTTGTCATATGAGGCTATAAAAGGCACAAAGCTTGAAAAGTAAAGATACAATGATGTTACTACAGTAGTAACAATCATCAAGACCATTAATAACAGAAGAAAAGCAAAAAATAAAAACCTAAATTCGTTGCGGGCTGCCTCCCGAAAGCGCTTCTTTAGAGCCATTAGCTAGGCTTAAAGCAGAAGATCAAGTCTTTTCAAGAGAATAACTAGCCCGTGTGACGGACTCAAAAGGTAACTTAATATTTTTCCTAGGTAAATGTTCTATCCCTTTCTTGAGAGGGAATTGGAATTTTATATTCCCCTCTTTCATATCAATAACAACACCAACTGTGCGAAGAAAAGGACGTCCCAAAATAATTGGACAAGAAGGTTCACATTCAATGTCCATAATAGTGAAATCAACGGGAACATAACTGTCATTGACAATGATAAGAACATCGTCAATCTTTCCCAAAGGCTTCTTTACGGAAAAATCAACAAGACGAACACCAAAAGAACAGGGATCAAAAGGTTTCAATTCAAGCATATCATACGTTCTTTTTGGCATAACAGGGGTACTTGCTCCAACATCACAAATAGCATAACAAGAGAAGTTATTCAATTTGATTTTTATCATAGGATCCCAACCATCTTCTAGCTTCCTAGGTATGGAGGCTTCTAGTCTAATCTTCTCCTCCCTAACTTTTATTAGAGCGTTAGTGGTATGCTCTGTGAAGGCAAGATTAAGTGTGCTAGTGTGGGGGTCTCTAGACATCTTGTGTAGGAAACCAATAACTTCAGGTAAAGTGCAGTTGTCAAAGTCTAGGTCACTACTATCTATCAAGGAGGTAGTGATATCATTTAGGCTCACTTGTTTGAAAGCCTCTATGTTCATAGAGGTTTCTTCATCTATGGTTGAGGTGGTAGCATCACCATTGGTTGGTCTAGTGGGACTAGGGGTGTGATGGGTGCTAACTGTTTGGACATCCTCAACTACTTGGATAGTGGCTAATGTGTGGTAGGTAGGAAGACTCTTAATTCTATCCTCTTCCTTGGGAATGACTTCTGGTTTGGTTGCCATCTGGTTTATCAAGGTAGATTGGGTGTGAGACATGTTTGAAACATAGGTCTCAATGGCAGTGAGTCTAGTTTGGAGGGTGGAAATATCACTATTCAAGCTCTCAAGTTGTTTGCTAATGTTTTGCAGGATAGAGGAGTGCTCATCTAACTGTTTGGAAAAGGCCTTGTTTTGTTCAAACTGTGTGCGCATATAGCTTTTGGTGCCTTTTTCTATTTCTATAAGTTTCTCATAGCTGGGTAGGTCTCTTTCCCTATAATTCTGGCTGTAGGAGTTGCTATTACCGTTCCCATAGTTGTTGGATGGGAAAGGCCTAGGATTGTTGCTACCAAAATTACTCCTATAAGCATTATTATTAAAGTTGTTTCTAGAGATAAAGTTCACTTCTACTTGTTCTTGAGCAACCAAAGAATTTAAAGGAACATCCTGAGGATCAATAGGAGCTTTCTTGGTAAGTAGAGACATGATAAGGTCAACCTTTTCATTTAGAGAGGAGATATCCTCGACAGAATTTACCTTCTTACCAGTTGGATATCTTTCGGTGTGCCATTGAGAGTAGTTCAGCATCATCTCATCAAGTAGCTTTGTGGCAGCACCAAGTGTGGTTGACATAAAAGTTCCTCCCGCGGCCGAATCTAACAGGTTCCGCGAGGTAAAGTTCAAGCCTGCATAAAAATTCGGCATAACCATCCAGGTAGTCAGTCCATGTGCGGGGCAGTTCTTGACAAGAGATTTCATGCATTCCCAAGCTTGGGCAACGTGTTCATTATCCAATTGCCTGAAATTCATAATGTTACTCCTCAATTGGATAATCTTAGCAGGTAGGTAGTACTTCCGAATAAAAGCATATTTGCACTTATCCCAAGAATCTATGCTATTCCTAGGCAAAGATTGAAACCAGATTTTAGCTCCGTCCCTCAAAGAGAAAGGAAAAAGCTTGAGCTTAACAACATCACCTTCTAGTTCTTTATACTTTTGCATATCACATAATTCAACAAAATTATTCAAGTGTAAAGCAGCATCATCTCCAGCACCAGAGAATTGATCTCTCATAAAAAGGTTTAGCAAAGTAGGTTTAATTTCATAAGAGGTAGCTGAAGTGGCAGGTGTGGCAATAGGAGTGCAGATAAAGTCACTGTTGTTGTGACTGGTGAAGTCACACAGCTTGGTGTTTTCATTGGAACCCATAGTAGCAGCAGGTATTTTTGGTATTTTTGATAAGGGACACAAAAGTAAAAACTGAAAGGTAAACTAACAAGACTAAAAAGCAAAGATAAAATATAGTGTGCAACTCCCCTATCTTGTAGACTGGAGTCCCCGGCAACGAAGCCAGAAATTGGCTTGATGCGGTGAGGATCTCTCACTCCTCATTGGTTACCCCAAGTGGAAGGTGAGATGTAGCGTAGCAGCAAATTTCCCTCGGTAAAGATACCAAGGTTATCGAACCAGTAGGACTCCAAGAGATACAAGAAGGTGTCACGGCGCTTGACATGGACCTGCACACAACAACAAATAACTTTGCTCCCAACGAGTACAGAGGAGTTGTCAATTCCTCCGGCCTTGCTGTTTACAAAGGATCGACGCAAGAGATAATAATAGTGGAAACTGAAAGTAAAGACTGAAAGTAAACAGTAATGTGAAGATGGACCGGGGTCCCGTGATTTTCACTAGTGATGTCTCTCTCCCAAAAGACGATAAAAGTGCTAGCGAGGTAAAAAAATCACAGCTGGGCAATTGACAGAATTATGAAGGCACCGCAATGCTAACTATGCTGCAAAGAAAGGAAGGGCTCAAAAGCAATAGGCAGTACACCTAGGTAAGTAGACCGAAATCCAACTGCATCTACTACGAATCATCGACCTTGAGATATCTATCCAGAACATCTCGCTGGTATTAAGTTGTGAATCCCACCCAAAGTGTAAACTCAAAGCAACAGACAACTGCATTAAAAGAACTTTGCGTAAAGTAAACAATCCTTCCACCCGCGGATACAAGCACCGTTGTTTTATCCCTGGTGGCAACAGCACATCCCCTAGTCTCATGTTTCTGTCACTCAAGCTAGACATCAAGGGGTTGAACCCACAATCAAGCATAACGCTCCCTCTTGGAGTTGCAACAAATCACTCGGCCAAAGTAAAATACGGCAACAAACAACATGCAAGAATTTACTCAAGAACAAAATATAAAAGAGAAGAACCAAATATATTACTCATCACAATCTGAACATAGTCTCATAATCCATCATATCTCAGCAAACTCAGCATAGCAACAGAAGAAATTACAGAAGTGCCTCGATCATGTGAGGCAGCTCACAAGGTCTCGAAAGTGGAAGCACGAAGAGGGGAGAGAAGTAAATCACATAGCTACTGGTCACGGACCCATGGTCCAAGGGAAACTACTCATGGTACATACGGGAGGCGTCCATGGCTATGGATGGTCTCCCGGAGGGGGTTACACCTCCCGGCAAGGTGCCGGGGCAGCTTCTCCAGGAAGCCCCGATCTAGAAACGGCGGCGGCGGCGGTACAGAGGAGAGTTCGCGGAAAAGAGATCGATCTTAGGGGTGTCCACCCCGAGGGCTAAATATAGGCGGAGGGGGTGTCCAGGGGACCCACCAAGGAGGCCTCCTGGCGCGGTCTAGGGTGGGGCCGCGCCAGGGACCCTCCTGGTCTCCTGGTGGTGGCCCCCCTCCGCTGCCTTCGTGATTCCGGAAGCTTCCGGGTCGCTGATTTTTTATCTGATTTTTCCTGATTTTTTGGAGAACTTTTAAGGGCCAATTCCATTTTCCCCCTAATCTTGTCCCAGTCTCAGCTTTACCCCTAAAAAAACATGTGCTCAACTTTGCCCCTCTTCCGTCTGGTGCCGTTTCGGAAATACCCCTCTACGTCATTTCCGTCTGGTCAAAGGGGTTTGACCGTCTATGTAACATTTCTTGGACAATTTGCCCTTTCTCTCTCTCACCTATTACATGTGGGCCTTCATATCATTGACTTAGTATTAATCCAGTGATTAAATTGAATTAACATTTGGTTAGTTTTAGTTAGTAGTTTAGGGGGGGCACTGGTCAGTTGCTGTAGGTAGGTTAGGGGTGTGATTAGTGGCTAATTAGTCAGCCACGCTGGCTGCCGGATCTGGGACCTCGCCGGCGCAGAACCACGCTGGCTGCCGATGCGGGAGGAGCTCGGGGCAGTGGTGTGACGCCCCCAAAATCAGACTATGTACAGAAATCATACACGCAAGGTACACGATCGAGATCAGGGACTCACGGTGAGATATCACAACACAACTCTACAAATAAAAATAATAAAAGCTGTTTAATACAAGATAGGGGCCACGAGGGCTCGAATACAACAGCTCGAGAGCACAAAGTCAGCGGAAGCAATAGTATCTGAGTACAGACACAAGGATACAAGGTTGCCTTAAGAAGGCTAGCACAAATATCAACACTCGATCGAAAAGGCGAGGCCTCCTGCCTGGGAACCTCCAAACTACTCCTGGTCAAAGGGGAACTCGACGTCGTAGAAGGCATCGGGGATCTTCACGTTGCGGTGGTCGGCATCGGGGATCTCCTGCTCCTGGACTCCAACGTCGACTGCAGCGGCCGATCAGGCAAAACCATAAAAGGGGAAAAATAAAGCAGGTGAGTATCTAGTATACCCGCGAGTCTTACGTCCTCTACTAAGCATTATGCATTGTATCAATGGAAAGGGGAGGCTGTATATATAGTGGACTGCAAGATAGAAATCAAAATAAGGGTAAGAAGCTAGGCCTATGAAAGACTAGCATCTTCTGACGTTGTCTTGCAGCATGAGAAGAGAATCAGCCAACAGTTCATATAAAGCAATAAAGTAACAATGAAGCAGAAGTTGCTGCAACATTGTATAATATAAGTTGTAATGATTAATAATAATAATGCCTCCGAGTTCCCCTCCTCGACTTCCCTGCGAGGAAGAGAAACCGGAACCAACAGTTTAATAGTAATAGTTTGTAGTGGTAGGATCTGGCTTCAGCATAAAGCGTCATGTTACCGTGGACACGGCTATCGATAGATTAATCTTCCCTGCAGGGGTGCACTAGTGTGAAACTACACGCTCGGATCTCCAGGGTGGCGTACACCTGGTTAGGGAGCACCCCACCGAGGCTATCCGACACAACGCACTCCATCCTACGACTCATCAGAGAGATCCCTGCCGGTCTACAGCCCTAAGTGCAAGGGGGGCATGGGCCTATCACCCCTCGCTCTCCGGGTCGTTGCGAGGAGGGTGAATTCCAACGCCGCAGCGCGATCCATCCCTGCCGCAATGCTGAACTGGACGTCTTTCATAGCTTTCGAACGAGGCTACATTGCGGAGGCGCCCAAACGCGTAATCCCACGTATAGGTAGTGCGTACAAGACAAAAGGCTACTCAAGTCATCCGCCGAACCCGTCAAGAATTTTATTAATTTTCTGCCGAGACAACCATTATCGTTGCCCCTTATTGAATGAGTCGCGGACAACGACAGCAGCCAGGACCACCAGTAACATCGGTGCCTGCCCTGACGTCCCACCAACTCGTGTGGTTACCAACAAGGTGAACCGTCTCCTTACCTTGTCTCGCGTTTGCTCCGAAGAGCTCGAATTTCGTACAACAGGATAACTGTCGGCCACGAACAGTACCAGGCCCGCCGCACACCGGTGGAATACACCTAACCTGTCGTTCCGCTAAGATACCCTGCGCGGGCACCGTTAGGTCACCCGACTCCTTACCTGTAAGGACACCAGTTGATTCGAGTGCCTACCATCAAGTGAAACTAGGAGGAATCACCCTCGATGGTACACTTGAAGAGGTTCGACAGAGACATCAGCGAAATGAACTAAAGAGGAATATTCTCGTATCACCCCGGTGGTGCCGAGACACCAGCGGAACGAACTAAAGAGGAATACCCTCGTATCATCCCAGTGATGCTACGCTACTGAGCCGACGAGAGTGAAATACGAGTCCATCCACTCGCAAGTCATACTCGAAGCGACTCGGCAGAGTCTCGCCGTTGTAGGTTCCCTAGGGCGCCTGCATTGATCCGTACCTGTTTCAGTTATAATATTTTGTAATCCGCGTTCACTCACCAGAGTGATCACGGCCCGCTATTCTAAACCTAGCTAACAATGCGCAGGGTTTACTACTGAATAATATATATATTTATAAGGCAGCATAGGATAAAGGAAGGTACATCAAGGGGCGACAAAAAAAACATGCTATGCAATTGAATAGGATTGTAACGTAGAAGCAGCAGTAACCATGCCTAGTGCAAGAAAAGTACGGAAAGATAGGCGATATCTGGGGAAGGAAATGGCTCTGCTTCCCTGGAAGCTCGAAGGTAGGGGGTACGGTCGTCGACGAAGTAGTCGTACTCAGCAACGTCGACAGCGGTAGCGGTAACGAGGTCTATCGAATAAGAAGGGGGGGAAGAAACAATAAATACACAACAATAATAGCAATACAAATATATGACATAGAAGATAGAAAGCAACAGGGCTCTAACGCAGTGTTCGGTGATTTGCTCGGAGCGGAAATTCATCCGGGGATGAACAACCAGCTCCGGGTGATTACCGGACAGGGTGTCCGAAGGGGGAAGGGATCAGGCCGGAGGTGTCGTGGACATCCGACAAACATAATAGGGGTGTATCCGTGTTAGTTGAACCGTTCTGGACAACTTTCGTGTTCGGAATAAATTCATCCGGCAGGTTTTTACCGGCACCGGGAATTATCCACAGACAGACTAGAGGGGGGGAATGTCGATGATCGGTGTGTTAGGAGGGTGGGGTAGACATACTGATAGCGTATCTGTATTCGTTATATTTTTCTGATCAAGTTTGATGTATAAATTATTTTCATCGGAGTTACGGTTTAAAAGATATTGAATTTCAAAGGTTTAATCCTTTTTAAATCAATTTTGGATTTCTTTTAAATATTTAATACAACATTATCCATAAGGGATTTGACTTGTCAACACTGACAAGTGGGGCCCCATTGTCATTGGCATAGTATAATAATTCTAATTTCTTTAATTTAACCAGGGGGTAGGTCCCACTTGTCATTCACATAGAGGCTTAAAATAATTACACAAGTTATTTAGGGGGTTGGACCCACATGTAATAGAGCTATTGTTTTAAATAAATTGTATAAGTAGTCTAATTATGGGTGGGGCCCATCAGTCAGGGTCACAGGTTAGCATTATCATTTTTTTGTCTCCTTTTTTTTGCAGTGGGTTAATCTTGACAGGGAGGGCCATAGCCCGTGCATAGGCCGCCGCCGGCCATGGCAGTGGCGGGCATGACGAGGCAGCAGGCGGCGAGGAGGTGCGCGGCCGCGACAGCAGGAGGCGCGCAACTCCAGCAGTAGCAACAGCAGCGCGGGGCGAGTGTGTGGGGGGGGGGAGGGCGCGACCATGTCGTGCTCTGGCCATGGCGGCCGTGTACGCGAGCACAACGGGGGGAGGCGGTAGTCGGCGCGGATCGAAGGGGAAAAGAGGAGGAATTGCGCGGAGGCTCACCGCGACGGAAGGGGCGAGGTCAGGGAGGTCAGGGTTCTCGGGGTGGCGCCGATTCCGGCGAGGCCGCCGTCGACCGTGGCAAGAGGGCGCGGCCCGATTCGCTAGCACCAAGCGTGAGGGGAACGGGGCTTCCGAGGCGCTGCGGTGCAGCGGTCGGGAGGGTCGCCGGCGGCCGGAACCGACTGGCGGCCGCGACTTTGCCAAGGGCCGGCCATGGCGGGCTCGACCGCGGAGGCAAGGATGAGGAAGGGAGGGGTGGAGAAGAGGATGGGGCACGTCTCGAGGGGACCCCGGTGGTGCTGGACGGCGGCCGGGGCGGTCAGCTCGCGGGAAACGATGGCGGTTGCGTCCAGGGGAAGACGGGATCGGGATCTGGGAGATGGAGTCGGGAGAGAGATTGGATGGGGGCCGGCTCGGGGGGTTGTCTAGGGCGCCAAGGGGGCCTAGGTGGCTTGGGCCTGGCCAGGCGGAGTGGGCCTCGCCTAGTGCGTAGTTTAGGGTTTTATTCTTTTTGTGTCTTTTTATTTTCTGCTTTATTACTTTTAGTTGTTTTACAATTTTATAAAATACGTAGCATGTCCCTAAATTAGTATTGCACTATATAACAGTGCCACAAAAGTTTTGGAGTTTTTATAAACTCATTTGATATTTGTTTGGAATTTGCAAATAACAAACGGTGCTGTTTTGCTGCTGGTATGATTTGTTTGCAATTTTCCATAGCTTGATAAATACCCACAACCACACTGGCAGGGTCCAGTGATTATTTGAGATTTAATAAAATTGGCTTCACAATTTTTGGACAAAGTTTTATTTTCACATAGATTTGGAAAAAAATTTATCTGGGCTGGATTTGAACAAGACACCATCAAGGGTGATCATTATTAGCATAATCATGATGACTTGGCATTAGATAAGGTGATTACTGTAGCGTGACACCCGGGGTGTTACAAATCTCCCCCACTACAAAGAATTCTCGTCCCGAGAATTAAAGGTAGTGAAAGGGGTAAAGCTTTGGTTTCGTATTCTAACAAGTCTTCCGGTTCTTGCCGCCGTTCTCGAAGAAGTTACTGCTTTTCGGTGATGTCTACATTTCTCTGCATCAGTGCGTCTCGATGAGTGGTCATCCTTCTTTCGGGGGCTGCATCGTACTTACGGATAGTGTAGGACTCACGGGGGTCGGATCGGTACAGGGTCAATCAACCAACGCTGACCAAGGGAATGGGGTGCAAAGTATCTCCCGGGTTTAAACTGAGGGGAATACATCGAGAGATCAAAAGAAGGCATACAAAGTTTCAAGCGGATAGACATGCATTCGATGTCGATGACGGATGATGAAAAGGGGTCAAGAGCATCAGGCATAAGCATGATATCGGGCCGAATATCGCAAGGTAGATGACAAGAGTCAGGTTTCGATCCTGTGGAACTGTGGGTTATGGGCCCACCTTGAATAAGAAGGGTGGTGACATACCAAGCGGTCGCGATGCAAGGTTTGTCAGGGAACAGTTTGTCAACTTTGTTGGTAACAAGGTCGGTACCGAGGGTGAGGGACAATGAGAACCATCTGGCAAAGTCCTCGGCCGTCGGTGGTTACCGAAAAGTTATCCATGATAGGAACAGGTTGTACCGACAGAGTAGTACTCCGAACTGGTTATGTAAGCAGGGAATTATCACAGCTCAGATAAAACACATTACAAGGAAGGTTAAACAGACCAATGGAAGGGGAAAATGTGATGATACACAAGTATCAGGTATATATCTTTCTTAAGGGAAAGAAGAGCACGATATACACGACCAAGTTGTATTGGCAGGGAGTCAAGGGAGGTTGTCGATGATAACACAAATCATCGAGGGGCAAGGATGGTATTTCACACGATGAATCCGATTGACACATGGAAGAAGCCATGTAAGAATAGTCGGATAATAATCCACCAAAGGTCGGGTAGTTCGCAAAGAATATAATGTGAGTATTGGCACTCAAACAGAAGGAGAAAGAACGCAAAGGCATCGGGTGATAGAAGCATCGGAATCATTCGATGCTTAAGTACACGGAAATTATGATGTCCACATCGGGAAGTGGATGTAATTATCCATACAGACTTATCAGTGGCAGGGGATTGCAAGGCGATGAACACATAGGTTCTCGGGAGTTTATCAGATAGTGTCGTCGAAATCTTCAGGTGAAGCAAGCGATCATCTTGGGTGAAGGGCTCTCCGGGTAGATGCGACCACGAGATCCTAATGTCAGAGTTAGAATAATTTCCCGAAAGGATAAGAGAGTAGAATCCCAGAGTAAAGGTATGGAGAAAAGGATCCTAATACCACCTAATTTGCGACGTGGGCCGATAAGCCACACGACACTGTTAGTAAAGTAGTTTTGCAAAGACTAGACTTGACTTCGACCAAGGAGTTGGGAGGGGGTGTCCTACATGCAGTCGGCTCTGATACCAACTTGTGACGCCCCCAAAATCAGACCGTGTACAGTAATCATACACGCAAGGTACACGATCGAGATCAGGGACTCACGGTGAGATATCACAACACAACTCTACAAATAAAAATAATACAAGCTAGGGGCCACGAGGGCTCGAATACAACAGCTCGAGAGCACAAAGTCAGCGGAAGCAATAGTATCTGAGTACAGACACAAGAATACAAGGTTGCCTTAAGAAGGCTAGCACAAATATCAACACTCGATCGAAAAGGCGAGGCCTCCTTCCTGGGAACCTCCAAACTACTCCTGGTCAAAGGGGAACTCGACGTCGTAGAAGGCATCGGGGATCTTCACATTGCGGTGGTCGGCATCAGGGATCTCCTGCTCCTGGACTCCAACGTCGACTGCAGCGGCCGATCAGGCAAAACAATAAAAGGGGAAAAATAAAGCAGGTGAGTATCTAGTATACCCGCGAGTCTTACGTCTGCTACTAAGCATTATGCATTGTATCAATGGAAAGGGGAGGCTGTATATATAGTGGACTGCAAGATAGAAATCAAAATAAGGGTAAGAAGCTAGGCCTATCAAAGACTAGCATCTTCTGACGTTGTCTTGCAGCATGAGAAGAGAATCAGCCAACAGTTCATATAAAGCAATAAAGTAACAATGAAGCAGAAGTTGCTGCAACATTGTATAATATAAGTTGTAATGATTAATAATAATAATGCCTCCGAGTTCCCCTCCTCGACTTCCCTGCGAGGAAGAGAAACCGGAACCAACAGTTTAATAGTAATAGTTTGTAGTGGTAGGATCTGGCTTCAGCATAAAGCGTCCTGTTACCATGGACACGGCTATCGATAGATTAATCTTCCCTGCAGGGGTGCACTAGTGTGACACTACACGCTCGGATCTCCAGGGTGGCGTACACCTGGTTAGGGAGCACCCCACCGAGGCTATCCGACACAACACAGTCCATCCTACGACTCATCAGAGAGGTCCCCGCCGGTCTACAGCCCTAAGTGCAAGGGGGTCATGGGCCTATCACCCCTCGCTCTCCGGGTCGTTGCGAGGAGGGTGAATTCCAACGCCGCAGCGCGATCCGTCCCTGCCGCAATGCTGAACTGGACGTCTTTCAAAGCTTTCGAACGAGGCTACATTGCGGAGGCGCCCAAACGCGTAATCCCACGTATAGGTAGTGCGTACAAGCCAAAAGGCTACTCAAGTCATCCGCCGAACCCGTTAAGGATTTTATTAATTTTCTGCCGAGACAACCGTTATCGTTGCCCCTTATTGAATGAGTCGCGGACAACGACAGCAGCCAGGACCACCAGTAACATCGGTGCCTGCCCTGACGTCCCACCAACTCGTGCGGTTACCAACAAGGTGAACCGTCTCCTTACCTTGTCTCGCGTTTGCTCCGAAGAGCTCGACTTTCGTACAACAGGATAACTGTCGGCCACGAACAGTACCAGGCCCGCCGCACACCGGTGGAATACACCTAACCTGTCGTTCCGCTAAGATACCCTGCGCGGGCACCGTTGGGTCACCCGAATCCTTACCTGTAAGGACACCAGTTGATTCGAGTGCCTACCATCAAGTGAAACCAGGAGGAATCACCCTCGATGGTACACTTGAAGAGGTTCGACAGAGACATCAGCGAAATGAACTAAAGAGGAATATTCTCGTATCACCCCGGTGGTGCCGAGACACCAGCGGAACGAACTAAAGAGGAATACCCTCGTATCATCCCAGTGATGCTACGCTACTGAGACGACGAGAGTGAAATACGAGTCCATCCACTCGTAAGTCATACTTGAAGCGACTCGGCAGAGTCTCGCCGTTGTAGGTTCCCTAGGGCGTCTGCATTGATCCGTACCTGTTGAAGTTATAATATTTTGTAATCCGCGTTCACTCACCAGAGTGATCACGGCCCGCTATTCTAAACCTAGCTAACAATGCACAGGGTTTACTGCTGAATAATATATATATTTATAAGGCAGCATAGGATAAAGGAAGGTACATCAAGGGGCGACAAAAAAAACATGCTATGCAATTGAATAGGAGTGTAACGTAGCAGCAGCAGTAACCATGCCTACTGCAAGAAAAGTACGGAAAGATAGGCGATATCTGGGGAAGGAAATGGCTCTGCTTGCCTGGAAGCTCGACGTTAGGGGGTACGGCCGTCGACGAAGTAGTCGTACTCAGCTACGTCGACAGCGGTAGCGGTAACGAGGTTTATCGAATAAGAAGGGGGGAAGAAACAATAAATACACAACAATAATAGCAATACAAATATATGGCATAGAAGATACAAAGCAACAGGGCTCTAACGCAGTGTTCAGTGATTTGCTCGGAGCGGGAATTCATCCGGGGATGAACAACCAGCTCCGGGTGATTACCGGAAAGGGTGTCCGAAGGGGGAAGGGATCGGGCCGGAGGTGTCGTGGACATCCGACAAACATAAGAGTGGTGTATCCGTGTTAGTGGAACCGTTCCGGACAACTTTCGTGTTCGGAATAAATTCATCCGGCAGGTTTTTACCGGCACCGGGAATTATCCACAGACAGCCTGGAGGGGGGGAATGTCGATGATCGGTGTGTTAGGAGGGTGGGGTAGACATACTGATAGCGTATCCGTATTCGTTATATTTTTCTGATCAAGTTTGATGTATAAATTATTTTCATCGGAGTTACGGTTTAAAAGATATTGAATTTCAAAGGTTTAATCCTTTTTAAATCAATTTTGGATTTCTTTTAAATATTTAATACAACATTATCCATAAGGGATTTGACTGGTCAACACTGACAAGTGGGGCCCCATTGTCATTGGCATAGTATAATAATTCTAATTTCTTTAATTTAACCAGGGGGTAGGTCCCACTTGTCATTCACATAGAGGCTTAAAATAATTACACAAGTTATTTAGGGGGTTGGACCCACATGTAATAGAGCTATTGTTTTAAATAAATTGTATAAGTAGTCTAATTATGGGTGGGGCCCATCAGTCAGGGTCATAGGTTAGCATTATCATTTTTTTTGTCACCTTTTTTTTGCAGTGGGTTAATCTTGACAGGGGAGGGCCATAGCCCGTGCACAGGCCGCCGCCGGCCATGGCAGTGGCGGGCACGACGAGGCAGCAGGCGGCGAGGAGGTGCGCGGCCGCGACAGCAGGAGGCGCGCAACTCCAGCAGTAGCAACAGCAGCGCGGGGCGAGTGTGTGTGGGGGGGAGGGAGCAACCATGGCGTTCTCTGGCCATGGCAGCCGTGTACGCGAGCACAACGGGGGGGAGGCGGTAGTCGGCGCAGATCGAAGGGGAAAAGAGGGGGAATGGCGCGGCGGCTCACCGTGAGGGAAGGGGCGAGGTCAGGGAGGACGGGGTTCTCGGGGTGGTGCCATTTCCGGCGAGGCCGCCGTCGACCATGGCAAGGGGGCGCGGCCCGATTCGCTAGCACCAGGCGCGAGGGGGGCGGGGCTTCCGAGGCGCTGCGGTGCAGCGGCCGGAATCGACTGGCGGCCGCGACTTTGCCAAGGGTCGGCCATGGCGGGCTCGATCGCGGAGGCAAGGATGAGGAAGGGAGGGGTGGAGAAGAGGATGAGGCACGTCTCGAGGGGACCCCGGTGGTGCTGGACGGCGGCCGGGGCGGCCAGCTCGCGGGAAACGGTGGCGGTTGCGTCCAGGCGAAGAGGGGATCGGGATCTGGGAGATGGAGTCGGGAGAGAGATTGGATGGGGGCCGGCGCGGGGGTTGTCTAGGGCGCCAAGGGGGGCTAGGTGGCTTGGGCCTGGCCAGGCGGGGTGGGCCTCGCCTAGTGCGTAATTTAGGGTTTTATTCTTTTTGTGTCTTTTTATTTTCTGCTTTATTACTTTTAGGTTTTTTACAATTTTATAAAATACGTAGCGTGTCCCTAAATTAGTATTGCACTGTATAACAGTGCCACAAAAGTTTTGGAGTTTTTATAAACTCATTTGATATTTGTTTGGAATTTGCAAATAACAAACGGTGCTGTTTTGCTGCTGGTATGATTTGTTTGCAATTTTCCATAGCTTGATAAATACCCACAACCACACTGGCAGGGTCCAGTGATTATTTGAGATTTAATAAAATTGGCTTCACAATTTTTGGACAAAGTTTTATTTTCACATAGATTTGGAAAAAAAATTATCTGGGTTGGATTTGAACAAGCCACCATCAAGGGTGATCATGATTAGCATAATCATGATGACTTGGCATTAGATAAGGTGATTACTGTAGCGTGACACCCGGGGTGTTACAAGTGGGCATGGCCGACGCGAGGTCACTGGAGCTCCCCGATTCGGTCGCTGGTTCGCTGGACACGGGCACGACCAAGGCGGCACCGCCGGCGGTGTTGGTTCGGCGAGGAGGCGGGCAGGGCGACGAAGAAGGCCGAGGAGGCGTGGGACTTGGCGTGGCCAGCAAGATCCGGCGTGGCGAGGTCGCCAGCGTGGTCTCGGTTGGCGGGGCGGCTCCCGGATCTTCAGCTCCCAGCCATGGCGGCGCCTGTCTCCTACGTCGACGAGAGAGAGAGAGAGAGGGATGAGAGGAAGGAGAGGGAAGAGGTGAGGGAGGCGCACAGGGCGTAACCTGGGGCGCCGGTGGCTGGGCTCGGCGGCGGCGGACGGTGCAAGGCGGCTTGGGCGCAAGCTCGGCATGGGGAGGGACATCGGCGCCAGCGTGGAGGAGTAGGGAGGCAGGGGCGTGGATGAGGAGGGAGCTCGCCACCGCACGTGGTTGGAGATGGTCGGCGGGATCTCCCCGGCGCCTGTGTGGAGGAGGAGGGAGGTAGGGGCGGGACGTCGACGCCGGCGTGGAGGAGGAGGAGTAGGGATGCAGGGGCGTGGAGGAGATAAGAGAGATAGAAGATAAGAAAGAGAGAGAAGATGAGAGGGGAAAAATTGTCCAAAAAATGTCTGATAGACGGTCAACGGCCTTTGACCAGACGGAAAGGGTACGGAGGGGTATTTTTAAAACGATACTAGACGGAAGAGGGGCAAAGTTGAGCACATGTTTTTATTAGGGGTAAAGCTGAGACTGGGGCAAGATTAGGGGGAAAATGTAAATGACCCCACTTTTAATGGCCGGAAAACCTGAAATACAAAAACAGCAGAAAATAGCAATTGGCAGCTGGGTGCACTGGGTTAATAGATTAGTCCAAATATGCTCAAAAGTGTATGAAAGTTCAAGAAAAACATGGAAAAGTCACACAAAACATGCATGGAGCAAGCAGAATCCAGAAATAGCTTGATGTCTACGCACGCTTCTATTCTTGTAGACTATGTTGGGCCTCCAAGCGCAGAGGTTTGTAGGACAGCAGCAATTTCCCTCAAGTGGATGACCTAAGGTTTATCGAACTCAGGGAAGTAGAGGTTGAAGATGGTCTCTCTCAAGCAACCCTGCAATTAAGATACGAGAAGTCCCTTGTGTCCCCAACACACCTAATACAACTAGGAGTTGTATAGGTGCACTAGTTCGGCGAAGAGATGGTAAAATACGAGTGATAGGTGTGGCAAAGCAAGGTAATATAAATCTGTAATAAAAAGTGCAGCAAGCAAACATGTGACAAAAGTGAGCACAAACGGTGTAACAATGGTGGAAACAAGGCCTAGGCTTCATACTTTCACTAGTGGCAACTCTCAACAACATTAACATAGTCTAATCACATGATATTTCCCATAAAACATGCAATGGAGACGCACTCAGAGGTCATTCCTTTGTGGTCAAGAGAGGATGAGAATTATGTAGGGCTACAAAAGCACACCTCAAAGTTCGTAGTTCTCAATCTATGGATTTCCCAATGTCACCGCGGCCATCCAAAGAGAGTACCACAATCACCACAACATATCTCAAGGATAGTCAAATATAAGCAACAAGAGACTCTCAATCTTCAATCAACACACAAAAGAGGAAATCACTCATGATAATATTCTTCTAACCCATGTCCAATAGACCGCTGTCACCTTAGTCTCGGGGATTATACTAGATAAGATCAATTGAGTACATCAATCCAATACATAGAGGAAGGGGAAATATCATGGGATCACCCTAGATTAACATAGCGTATGATCACAACGAAGATCACATCATGGGAGAGAGAGAAGAACACATAGCTACTAGTAGAAACCTTAGCCCCGAGGGAGAACTACTCCCGCTTCATGGAGGGAGGAAGCAACATCGATGGAGATGAATCCGGGGGCACTTCCCCGTCCCGGCAGGATGCCGACACAGAAATTCTGTCCCCCCGAAACTTGATGGCGATGGCGGCGGAGATCGGAATTTCTTCTGGAGAAAAGGGGTCAGGAATCAGGGTTTCCTCCGCGGGGGTAAAAATAGGGCCGCACCGGGCACCAACAAATCACTTGGCCAAAGTAAAATACGGCAACGGAGAACATGCAAGAATTTACTCAAGAACAAAATATAAAAGAGAAGAACCAAATATATTACTCATCACAATCTGAACATAGTATCATAATCCATCAGATCCCAGCAAACTCAGCATAGCAACAGCAGAAATTACAGAAGTGCCTCGATCATGTGAGGCAGCTCACGAGGTCTCGAAAGTGGAAGCACAAAGAGGGGAGAGAAGTACATCACGTAGCTACTGGTCACGAACCCATGGTCCAAGGGAAACTACTCACGGTACATACGGGAGGCGTCCATGGCTATGGATGGTCTCCCGGAGGGGGTTCCTCCTCCCGGCAGGGTGCCGGGGCAGCTTCTCCAGGCAGCCCCGATCTAGAAACGGCGACGGCGGCGGTACGGAGGCGAGTTCGCGGAAAATAGATCGATCTTAGGGGTTCCCACCCCGAGGGCTAAATATAGGTGGAGGGGGTGTCGAGGGGACCCACCAGGCAGCCAGGAGGCCTCCTGGCGCGGCCTAGGGTGGGGCCGCCCAGGGACCCTCCTGGTCTCCTGGTGGTGGACCCCTCCGCTGCCTTGGTGATTCCGGAAGCTTCCGGGACGCTGATTTTTTTATCTGATTTTTCCGGATTTTTTGGAGCACTTTTAATGGCCTGAAAACCTGAAATACAAAAACAGCAGAAAACAGCAACTGGCAGCTAGGTGCACTAGGTTAATAGATTAGTCCAAATATGCTCAAAAGTGTATGAAAGTTCAAGCAAAACATGGCAAAGTCACACAAAACATGCATGGAGCAAGCAGAAATTATAGATACGTTTGGGACGTATCAGCGCTCCCGATGGGAGTAGCCCCCGAGTCTTTAGCCGATCGCTTGCGATCGGGTGAAGACCTAAAGATGCAAATTTCTTTGTCCTGAGCTTTGTTGTTTTGGTGAGAGTTGCGTTTTTAGCGAGGACGTCTTTCAGGGGACATTTTATGTTCGAGCCCCCGAGTCTTTTTTAAGCAAAAAATCGCGTTTGCGAGGATAGCGTCTCTCGGGGGGGTGGGGGGTTCTAGGCTCGATCCCCCGAGTGCTTGTAAGTAAAATTCGCGTTTGCGAAGATAGCGTCTCTCGGGGGGAGTTCTAGGCTCGAGCCCCCGAGTGCTTGTAAGTAAAAGTCGCGTTTGCGAAGATAGCGTCTCTCGGGGGGAGTTCTAGGCTCGAGCCCCCGAGTTCTTGTAAGTAAAAGTCGTGTTTGCGAAGATAGCATCTCTTGGGGGGAGTTCTAGGCTCGAGCCCCCGAGTGCTTGTAAGTAAAAGTCACGTTTGCGAAGATAGCGTCTCTCGGGGGAGTTCTAGGCTCGAGCCCCCAAGTGCTTGTAAGTAAGAGTCGCATTTGCGAAGATAGCGTCTCTCGGGAGGTGTTCTAGGCTTGAGCCCCCGAGTGCTTGTAAGGTGTTTTGGGCAACACTGCTTTATTCCTTCGAATTTTTACATGAGTTGTCGATCGGTGCTGTTGCCGATGTCTGGATAATGCCTAGAGATCTATGGGTAGAACAAGCGTAGGTTTGCTACGTTCCATGGATTTCCCACGTCCTCATTGGTCTTCAGATTCGCCAAGCTATATGCTCCTCCTCCTATGACTTCCGTGATGATGAGCGGCCGTTCCCATTGTGGGGCAAGTTTGTGCACTTTTTCCTGTATTAGTCGTAGCACAAGGTCTCCTTTGTTGAACGATCTGGTCCGCAGGCAACTGCTTTGATATGTGCGCAGCTTGTCCTGGTATCCTTCAGATCTTGTGATGGTTGTGTCTCGTGCTTCATTTGTTATGTCTTTGTCGTTCTGTAGTGCTTCTTCTGCCTCTTCCTCTTCGTACCCTGAGATTCTGGGTGCTCCGAATTTTAGGTCGTGCGGTAGCACTGCTTCTGCCCCGCATACCAAGAAGAAAGGCGTATACTGGGTTGAGCTGTTTGGGGTGGTGCGTAGGCTCCATAGGACTGCGGGGAGCTCCTCTATCCAGTTGCCTGCGGCCTGTTCGAGCGGTGCTAGGAGTCGCTTCTTTAATCCCCCGCATACTAAGTCGTTTGATTTTTCCACTTGGCCATTAGACTGCGGGTGTACGACTGATGCGTAGTTGATTTTGATGCCCAACTCTTGACATAAGTTTTGGAACTCTGATGCCGTGAAGTTGGTACCATTGTCTGTGATGATGGTGTGTGGTACTCCGAATCTGAAGATGATTGATTTGACGAAGTTGACTGCCGTGAGGGATGTTGAGCTGCTGATTGGTACTGCTTCGATCCATTTGGTGAACTTGTCGACTGCGACTAGTAGGTGTGTTCTTCCTCCTTTTGAGGATTTCTTGAGTGGTCCTACCATGTCGAGTCCCCATGTGGTGAATGTCCATGATAACGGTATGGCTTTGAGTTCCGATGCTTGGGCGTGTGGCCTGCTGGCGAATTTTTGGCAGGCGATGCAACGCCGTACGATATCCTTGTCAGAACCCTCTGTTAGGTAATGTGCTAGGGTTAGCCAGTACTCTTGCATCATGTTAAATTTTCAAAAGAAATCTTTGAAATCAAATTCAAAAGCAAAATGGGAGAAGGAACCCCCCAGATGAATTAATTCAAAATGCCAGATAAAAATCTTCTCCAAAAATTCATGTTAGATTTTGAAAAGTCTTATAAATGAGTGTGATCACATATCAAGTGATGTGGGACCCATCCCATGCTCATAGATTTTTCAAATATTCAAACAGTGCCTTGGAATTAATTAAAAACCCCTATTTGAGTTAAGATTCAAATTATTTGAATTTTAAAAATGTTGAAACTTTATAAGTGGCTAGTATATATTATTATGAAGCCATATAAAAAATTTCAGCATTTAATAAAATGCCTAGCTATTTATTTTAGCACAGCAAAACAAATGTCAGAAGAAAACAGAAAAAGGAAATAAGAAAAGGAAGCAGAGGAGTTACCTGTCACCCCAGGCGAAGCCCAGCCGGCCCAGCCCACTCCGAGCCGTCTTGTCTTCTTCCTCAGGAAGCCAGGCAGCTGCGTGCCCGGCATGACGTGGACGCCGTGGCCACCTCGGCCACCTCCTGCTTCCCTCCCCCCTCACAGGCACGCCGTGGCAGCGCTGGAGAGCCCGCACACTTTTCCCCCTCTCCAAAGCAAGTTCCCCTCCCTCCCCCGCCGGATTCAAAGACGACAGTGAGGCTCGCCGGAGTGCGATGACGCCCACACTCGGCCAACGACGACGAGAGGCTGCACGACAGTGCCCAATCGCTCCTCCATCTTCTTCTCCATTGAAATGCGCAGCTAATCAAACAACGAGGATCTGGACGCGACGTCATCTTCACCACCGTGCTCCGGCCACCGCAAATTTCCGTCGTCGATTTCATCGCTGTTAAAGCATCCCCGACCTCCCCGTTGCTTCCGTTGCAATCTTGGTGAGCAGGCGCACCAAACCCCTCTGTTTCCTCGTTTGATTGCATCTCCTAGCAACTTCCGCCATGGGAGCCGAGCTCCGTCGCCGCCGTGGACTACCATACGCGCGCTCTTGTGTGCCCTTTTCCTCCCCAGCATGTCTGTGCTACTCCTGGGGACGCGGGCATCCAAACGCGCGCACGTATGCATCCTTCCGTGGACGTTTTGCAAGAAGTGCTCGAAGCCGAGCTCCGGTCGCCGCCGCGGTCGAAGCTGACGTCGTCTGTGACCTCCCCGGAGACGCGCAGGTGGTGCTATCGACGCGGCTCATCACGGGCTTTCGATTGGTGGTCCTAGCGCAGAGAATGGAGGCCAGGAGGAGTTAGCAGAGCGCCGCCGTGCTGGATGCCACCGGCGGCTAGCCGCCGGCGAGGCACGCTGATTAGGGGCTTAACCCCACCTGGGTTAAGTGACCCTGGGTCACTGACAGTGGGCCATGGCCCCCCCCCTTAATCCCCTGGTTAGTTTAAACTAACCGGGATTTTAAACAGAGAGGCTGACAACCCTGGCCCACCTTTCATCCCCCCCCCTGACGCCAGCTTGAAGTCATGCTGACGCCATAAATGAATTTCCAGATTTTTGAAATGATTTAAAGAAATTCCAGAAATTCCAGAAAATAGCCCAAACTTTGGAAATTCATAGAAAATTCATATTAACTCCAAATTGGACAAATAATATATGAAAAATGATCAGGAGAAAATAATCTATCCAAATATTCAACTTTCAACTATGGTTGAGTTGATTTTAAAATGGTACCAGTAGCATATGTCATTTGATTTATTTGTAATTTCTTCAAATTCAATTCAAATGATTTTGCAACTTGGACCATGGAATTATGCTACTTTTCAACCACACTTCAGAGGCATATCATACACAATTCAAAATGTTTCAAATTGATCAAACAATGTCACATGTAACTTCACTAAGTTTGAATTCAAATTGGAGTTTGAATTTGCAATTCAATTTGCAATATACTCCATTTAAATGGAATTGCCTCACACATCAAAGCATATACATCAAGATTCAAACTTCCATCATGTGATTGTGCATTGTATTTACTTTGCTACCTTGTTTGTTGTTTTTCGAGTAGAGGTGGAACCGGAGCAGGAGGATGCCCCCTTCGTTGAAGACCCCGAACCCGAACCTCATCAGCAAGGCAAGCAAACCCCCATTGATCATGTCGATAAAATCCCACTTCCCTCTCATGTATCGCTTATGCATTGTATAGGTTGATTACCATGCTACGTTTCTACCGCATAGATGGACCCATTCCTTTGCATGACCTATCATTTTGTCACAGTAGTAAGCAAACCACAATCCTAGCAAATGTAGGAGTTGAGTGATATCATGTGGCCCCTGCAATTGTTACTGCTTATTGCATGCTTAGAGTGATACCATGATGATACTGTTATGTGAGTCGGGATGGTAGTGATCATGATGATGATGGTAGAAAAGTGTTGGTGAATCGACCCTATTACAAGGTGAACGATGAGAGGCTGTGTAGGAGTACACGGTGGGTTCTCTCGTTGAACACCGCCCTAAGTCCGAGTTGTTGTGTGGTGATCCAAGATGAAGAGTACAACCACACATTGGGCTCACTGACCCCTCTCAGCTTACTAACTCATCCCTTTTGATGTCCAGATGTCGCAATAGTTCGGAGTTCTGGTAGGTCTGTGGCCTGGATGCTAAGTGAGAGAACGGCTCATCCGAGACCGGCTTATGCACCACGCACACATCACTTGGGTCCACTTCGGTAAACCGGCCGGGTTCACGATAGTGGTAGCCAACCCAAGTAGGCGGCTTTCTCGGACTAGATCGGCTATGAGGTAACAGTTGTGGTGAGCATCCTCGCTGGTACCCCTTGAATGGTGTCGAGATCAAAGGCAGTAAATGATGATCATGTGTGTGTAGCGGTACACCCCTGCAGGGTTAACAAAACTATTCGAATAGCCGCATCCGCGGTTATGGACTGCTTGGAAAGCTTAGCTTGATTATTAGATAACTTGAACTGGATACTTCTAAAACACACCAAGATAAGTGTGAGTGCTATGGCGTGCTTTCTCGTGGGGAAGTCGAGGAAGGCACCATAGTGGTGTAATTGGTTGGAGAAAGTAGTGGACTCGTGTACGCTTCTTACCTCAAAGTCTGGTACTCGTAGTTCAGGACTAGCCAAGTCAAAGCTGGCACTTCTGCAAGTGAAACTCCACCTCTCTTTACCTTGATACATGTGCATGAGTAGTATAGCTCCTATGTAAGTCTTGTTGAGTACGACTTTGTACTCACGTTTGCTTAATCTATGTTTTAGATGATGCCACTGACCCCGAAGGTGGCTTCTTCATCGAGCTTGATGACTGAAGATCAACTAGTCTAGTCCCAGTCAGACGACTGGTTCCCTCGTGGAGGGCTTGTGTTTAAATAAGGCTTCTTAAGCTATTTGTTAAACTTGTCTGTACTCAGACATACTTTGCTTCCGCTTGTGTTGTAATGTTGGATCACATGTTTGTGATCACTGTGTGCACTCTATAAGAGTTATCAATAATATTGTATACTTTGTAGAGAATTGCAATGATACCTACTGTTCATACAAGGCATGTGTGATGCGTCTATGTTTATAACATGCATGTCTTTGTATGGGTTTTCGAGACCTTAGTTGTGATCTGGCTGGCGGTCTTTCATACACCAAGTGGCCCTTAGATGTGCGCAGCTTTGGGCATCGCGATGCGATTGTTCGAGACTCCGTCTCGTGCACACTTTGTGGTATGATCGAGCCCGCCCTAGACCCCGACTAAGTGATTGGGCTGGAGTAAGTCTATGTAAGAGTTATGAGATAGTCGATAGTATGGTTGAGGCGACTTGTCTTTGAATATGGGAGCTCATCACCCATATCATTAGACTTGTGTGCGGACAATGAGGACCCATCTCAGTTGGTCATCCGGCCTGGACGGGATGCCCCTCACGTACGATGCTCTCCGAGAATGTTCTGTGCTTGGCCTTGTCTGCTTAGACAAGTGGGTACGGTTCTCGGCTCTCCATATGACTATGTCTTAGCCGTACTTGCATACGCTAACCCCGGGTCCCGACAGACTTGGTACCAGAGCAGGACTGACTGTAGGACTAGTAGCCTTGGCCGAAGTCGAGTCTAGCTTGCTATAGTTATATAGTTACTCTGGGTATATAAGGGAACAACGTAAGGCTTCGTTTTTCTCCTTACCCCCTTCGTTCTGAGTTCTGAGTCACCCTCATCTTATTCTACGGGAAGATAGGACTAGGCTCTCCTCTGTCTGATTAGTACATCTCGTTGTTTGCTTCATTATAGCCGTAGGAAAGTTGTGTCCGGTTTTCCTAGCATTGTTGTAATGCTGATTTCTTACATCGTATTATGTAAGTGCTGTTTTTCATGATTGGAAGAAATTGTCATTTCTTACAATTACAGCCGTTATGCTGTCCGAGTCATTCCAGGTTTATCTCATAATTGCAAACTCCTTCTTCTGTTTCAGATGGCAGATCTTCCCCCTCGGCAGATTGTTCGTTTGACCAGGTGCCTCGGTGTGCGTGGCCATCCCGCCACGTTGATCGAGATGATGTCCTATGTGGGATATCGGTGGTACCCTGAGTACACCGTCGAGGAGCAGTTCCACGACTTCAACCAGACCCAGTTCCACTGCATCGTCAGGATCTACCCGCACCACGTTGGAGTCACCCAGCCTATCCATTTTGGACATGGCATTGGCATTCCCGAGAACATGGCTGTGCAGGATGCTGCATACTCATGTATGACACTACTGAGAGAGGAGCACACTTTGCTGAGAGAGACCTCTTTCCGCTATATCCCTGCTGCACTTCCAGGAGAAGAGGGATATTACACCGGACTCTACTCAGATCACTCTGCAGAGGATCCAGCACTTCAGGTGACTGCTAGGTTTGCTAGTGATCGAGATTGTGATGCACGCGCTCTCCGTTTCGAGCTCCACGCCACCCGTGTTCGTCTGTATCGAGCACTGACACTCTTGGCACCCTTTGTGAGCGTTGGATCAGTTGAGCATGATGCTATCTATCCAGTGAGGACTCAGATGCCTTCTCGAGTTGCTTGGCCCGAGATTGGAGGCATTTTTCCACCCCGTGGTCCTTTGCTTCCACCCTACGCCGGACCTAGGCCCCATCCTTGCCCAAATGGATATCAGGGTCCACAGGCCTCCGTGTTTTCCGATGGTCACCTTCAGCTACCGGGATACGCGGGTAACTTTTACGAGGACTACTGTGGAGATGGAGATGAGTGAGACCGCCTATGGTCTTACTTAGTGAGGATGTAGTAGTATCTTAGTGTATTGTACGCAAGGGTCTAAGTTCCAGAGGCTTAGATAAATAATGTATAGGAAGTCAGAGTGCCTCTGAAGGATGTATCATCTTCATCACGTTTGTATTAGCTTGGTGCTTGTACTAAAACGATGTATGGTTTGTATGACAGCTTGTGAATATATGGCTTGTATGCTTTTATCACCATGTTGTCAAGATGATTACTTCCTTTGCTCTGTAATCCTTCCAGTACTTCAATACCTTGTTCAGACTCTTCAAATCAACTCTGTTTGACTTTGGTTTTTCACCTTCAGGATGTCTCAAGGAACCCGTGGCCAGGTTGGTCGTAACCAGGGTCGTGGGAATGATCAGGAGGAAGGCAACCTTCCACCCCCACCCACGATGGCTCAGGTTCTAATGGAGGTTGAGAGGAACCGTCGAGACTCTCACCACCTGTTGGAAGTCATTGCACGCAACACCACTCAGCAACGCAACGAGTTGGTGTCCCTGAACGACTTCATCCGACTTCATCCCCCGGTTTTCAGTTACTCCACCGAGCCCCTTGACGCCGATGACTGGCTTCGCAGCATCGAGAGGAAGCTCCAAGCAGGCCATGTTGCAGATGGCGACAAGGTCAACTATGCCACCTATCACCTTGAAGGTGCAGCTAGCTCTTGGTGGGAGAACTTTCTGAATATGCGTTCCGTTGGACCGCCTGCATCTTGGGATGAATTCTGCACTTCCTTCCGTGAGCACCACATTCCCAAGGGTCTTATGGACCGCAAGCGTGAGGAGTTCTGTAACCTCACCCAAGGCAGAAGGACCGTTGACGAGTTTAGTCGTGAGTTCAACCGACTGGATCGTTATGCTACCGAAGAAGTCTCCACCGACTCCAAGAAACAAGAGAGGTTCCGTCGTGGCCTCAACTCTGGACTTCGTCGTGAGCTAAACCTGCATGACTTTGCCACCTTCCAGGTCCTTGTCAACAAGGCCATCAAGGCCGAGGACATGAACACCCCCAACGATTTCCGCAAACACCCTAGAGACGACAGTTCATCCAGTTCTGGCTCCCAGAAGCGCAAGATCTGGATCCCCAACAGTATGTTCCGCCAGAACAACCCACCGAGGCCATCCTATGTGGCGCCTCGTCCACCAACCCAGTTCCACCCAGCTCCACCAAACAACCCAGCTCCACGCACTGTTTTTGGAGCCTGTTACAAGTGTGGTCAGGCAGGCCACTACTCTCGTGAGTGTCCCCAGAACCAGATCCAGAATCAGAATGCTCCACCCCGTGCCGGAGGCAACAACAATGGTCGTGGCAAGCCCCCCCAGAAGGTCTACACCGCCAAACCCGCTCCTCCCGCCACTCGTGGACGTGTGAACCAGATTGCCGCCGAAGAGACTGACGACACCACTGACGTCATTCTTGGTACGCTTCCAGTCAATTATGTTCCTACTTCCGTTCTTTTCGACCCAGGAGCATCTCATTCATTCATGTCGGAAAGTTATGCACTTCGTCATGAGTTATCTTTTGTTGAATTGTCCACTCCAATGATTATTCAAACTCCAGAGTCAAGATGGCAAACTAATAGAGTAAGCCATGGTAATCAGATTGCAATTGAGGGTTTAGTATTCCTTGCTTCACTCATAGCCCTCAAGTCTTCAGATATTGATGTCATCCTTGGCATGGATTGGCTATCAAGACAGAATGCCTACCTGGATTGCAAAGGCAAATCCGTGAAACTCACCCACCCTTCAGGCAAGACCGTCAACTATACCTCACCCAGAACAAGAACCCAAGTGCATTCTTTGAATGTACTTCCCCTTCCCGAACTTGAAGATATTCCGGTGGTTCGTGACTTCCCGGATGTCTTTCCTGAAGAGCTGCCGGGCATGCCACCCGACAGATGTGTAGAGTTTATAGTGGATCTTGTACCAGGAACCGCACCAATTTCTAGACGCCCATATAAAATGGCCCCACGTGAGTTAGCTGAGCTTAAAATCCAACTTGATGCTTCATTGGCAAAAGCCTTCATTCGCCCTAGCTCATCGCCATGGGGTTGCCCCGTTCTGTTCGTAAAGAAGAAAGATGGAACAGAAAGGATGTGCGTAGACTATCGCCCGCTAAATTTAGCGACGATAAAGAACAAGTACCCATTGCCCAGGATCAATGATCTTTATGATCAACTTGCAGGATCCTCTGTCTTCTCCAAGATGGATTTGAGATTAGGTTATCATCAAATCAAAATCCGAAACGAGGACATTCCCAAAACGGCTTTTACTACTCGTTATGGTCTTTACGAGTACACCGTCATGTCCTTTGGTTTAACCAATGCCCCCTCCACTTTCTCACGCATGATGAATTCGATCTTCATGGAGTACTTAGATAAATTCGTTGTGGTTTATCTCGATGATATTCTCATCTACTCGAAGAACGAAGAACAACATGTCGAACACCTAAGGCTGGTATTGATGAAACTTAGAAAGCATCGCCTGTATGCTAAATTCTCCAAGTGTGAATTCTGGCTACCAGAAGTGACCTACTTAGGCCACATGATTTCTGCAAAAGGCATTGCTGTGAATCCCGAGAGAGTTCAGGCCGTCCTTGACTGGACTCCACCTGAATCGGTTAAGCAAGTTAGGAGTTTTCTAGGCCTAGCGAGCTATTGCCGTCGCTTCGTCGAGAACTTTTCTAAAGTTGCAAAGCCTCTAACTGAACTCCTCAAGAAAGATAAGAAATTCCTATGGACTGCCAAGTGCGAGGAAAGCTTTCAAGAGCTAAAAAGAAGATTGACTTCTGCACCCGTACTTGCACCTCCAGACACCAAAAAGGATTTCGAGATCTATTGTGACGCATCACGGCAAGGGTTAGGATGCATACTTCTGCAAGATCGACATGTGGTAGCTTATGCTTCACGCCAGTTGCGGCCACATGAAGAGAACTATCCTACCCATGACCTTGAACTCGCTGCCGTAGTTCATGCCCTAACAACTTGGCGACATTACCTCCTTGGTAATCGTTGTGAGATTTATTCCGACCACCAAAGCCTCAAATATATCTTCACCCAGCCAGATCTTAATCTCAGGCAAAGACGCTGGATTGAGTTGATAAAAGATTACGACGTAGGAATTTCTTACACCCCAGGCAAAGCCAATGTCATGGCTGATGCACTAAGTCATAAGTCGTATTGTAACAACCTCATGTTACAACAGTATCAACCACTTCTTCATGAGGACTTTCGCAAGATCAACCTTGAGATTGTTCCTCATGGCTATCTTTCTACCTTGGTGGCGAAACCAACTCTTGAGGATCAAATCATAGTTGCCCAAAGGCGTGCACGAGGTGTTCGCCGGATCAAGGAGAACATTGCTAGCGGAGTGGTAAATGTTTCTCCACAGATAGCAAGGGAACGGTATTCTTTGAAAATCGTTTGGTAATACCTAAGAGTAGGGAATTAAGGCAACTCATCCTCAAAGAAGCCCATGACACACCCCTCTCGATTCATCCTGGTAGCACAAAAATGTACCGAGATCTACGCCAGAAATTTTGGTGGACTAGGATGAAGAGAGACATTGCTCAATTTGTTGCCGAATGTGATGTTTGTCGTCGCATTAAGGCAGAACATCAAAGACCTGCTGATACACTTCAACCTTTGTCTATTACCGAGTGGAAATGGGACAAAGTCGGTATGGACTTCATCACCGGCTTTCCAAGAACCCAGAAAGGAAACAATGCCATCTTCGTTGTCATAGATAGGCTTTCCAATGTTGCTCACTTCCTTCCGGTTCGCGAGTCTATAACTGCTAGCCAGTTAGCAGACTTGTACGTCTCTAGAATTGTATCCCTTCACGGTGTTCCTTTGGAAATCAATTCTGATCGCGGTAGCCTTTTCACCTCTAGATTTTGGGGAAGCTTTCAGAATGCTATGGGAACTCATCTCTCCTTTATTACAGCTTTCCATCCTCAGTCTAGCGGTCAAGTCGAAAGGGTTAACCAAATTCTTGAAGACATGCTCAGAGCTTGTGTTATCTCATTCGGAAAGAATTGGGAGAAATCTCTTCCATTCGCCGAATTTTATTATAACAATAGTTTCCAATCTAGTCTGAACATGGCTCCTTTTGAACTCCTATATGGACGACGATGTCGAACACCTTTAAACTGGTCAGAAACCGGTGAAAGACAATTCTTTGGACCGGACATGATCAAGGAAGCAGAAGAGCAAGTTCGCATTGTTCGTGATCAATTGAAAGCAGCCCAGTCTCGTCAGAAAAGCTACTATGATCGTCATCATAGGCATGAGAGCTACAATCTGGATGAGAAGGCTTACCTTCGGGTTACTCCTCTGAAGGAACCCAATGTTTCGGTGTCAAAGGCAAGTTGGCCCCACGTTACATCCGACCTTTCCGCATTATTTCTAAACGTGGAGAAGTTGCCTACCAACTTGAACTATCCCCGCACCTTTCCCGAGTACATGATGTATTCCATGTGTCCCAACTCAGGCGTTGCTTCAAGGAACCCATCCGCGAAGTCGACCATGAAACGCTTGATCTCCAAGATGACCTTTCTTATCGAGAATACCCCGTTCGTATTCTTGATTCCGCAGAGCGTGTCACTCATCGTCAGAAGATTAGGTTTCTGAAAGTGCAATGGTCACACCACTCTGAGAGAGAAGCTACGTGGGAAAGAGAAGACCGTCTCAATGCCGAGTACCCCACCTTCCTCCCGCAGACTTCTGAATCTCGGGACGAGATTCTTTTGAGTGGGGGCGAGTTGTCAGAACCCTCTGTTAGGTAATGTGCTAGGGTTAGCCAGTACTCTTGCATCATGTTAAATTTTCAAAAGAAATCTTTGAAATCAAATTCAAAAGCAAAATGGGAGAAGGAACCCCCCCAGATGAATTAATTCAAAAGGCCAGATAAAAATCTTCTCCAAAAATTCATGTTAGATTTTGAAAAGTCTTATAAATGAGTGTGATCACATATCAAGTGATGTGGGACCCATCCCATGCTCATAGTTTTTCAAATATTCAAACAGTGCCTTGGAATTAATTAAAAACCCCTATTTGAGTTAAGATTCAAATTATTTGAATTTTAAAAATGTTGAAACTTTATAAGTGGCTAGTCTATATTATTATGAAGCCATATAAAAAAAATTCAGCATTTAATAAAATGCCTAGCTATTTATTTTAGCACAGCAAAACAAATGTCAAAAGAAAACAGAAAAAGGAAATAAGAAAAGGAAGCAGAGGAGTTACCTGTCGCCCCAGGCGAAGCCCAGCTGGCCCAGCCCACTCCGAGCTGTCTTGTCTTCTTCCTCAGGCATCCAGGCAGCTGCGTGCCCGGCATGCCGTGGACGCCGTGGCCACCTCCTGCTTCCCTCCCCCTCACAGGCACGCCGTGGCAGCGCTGGAGAGCCCGCACACTTTTCCCCCTCTCCAGAGCAAGTTCCCCTCCCTCCACCGCCGGATTCAAAGACGATAGTGAAGCTCGCCGGAGCGCGACGACGCCCACACGCTAACAACGACGACGAGAGGCTGCACGACAGTGCCCAATCGCTCCGCCATCTTCTTCTCCGTCGAAATGCGCAGCTAATCGAGCAACGAGGATCTGGACGCGACGTCATCTTCACCACCGTGCTCCGGCCACCGCAAATTTCCGTCGTCGATTTCATCGCCGTTAAAGCATCCCCGACCTCCCCGTCGCTTCCATTGCAATCTTGGTGAGCAGGCGCACCAAACCCCTCTGTTTCCTCGTTTGATTGCATCTCCTAGCAACTTCCGCCATGGGAGCCGAGCTCCGTCGCCGCCGTGGACTACCATACGCGCGCTCCTGTGTGCCCTTTTCCTCCCCAGCATGTCCGTGCTACTCCTGGGGACGCGGGCATCGAAACGCGCGCACGTATGCATTCTTCCGTGGACGTTTTGCAAGAAGTGCTCGAAGCCGAGCTCCGGTCGCCGCCGCGGTCGAAGCTGCCGTCGTCTGTGACCTCCCTGGAGACGCGCAGGTGGTGCTATCGACGCGGCTCATCACGGGCTTTCGATTGGTGGTCCTAGCGCAGAGAATGGAGGCCAGGAGGAGGAGTTAGCAGAGCGCCGCCATGCTGGATGCCACTAGCCGCCGGCGAGGCACGCTGATTAGGGGCTTAACCCCACCTGGGTTAAGTGACCCTGGGTCACTGACAGTGGGCCCTGGCCCCCCCTTAATCCCCTGGTTAGTTTAAACTAACCGGGATTTTAAAAAGAGAGGCTGACAACCCTGGCCCACCTTTCATCCCCCCCCTGACGCCAGCATGAAGTCATGCTGACGCCATAAATGAATTTCCAGATTTTTGAAATGATTTAAAGAAATTCCAGAAAATCCAGAAAATAGCCCAAACTTTGGAAATTCATAGAAATTTCGTATTAACTCCAAATTGGACAAATAATTTTTGAAAAATGATCATGAGAAAATAATCTATCCAAGTATTCAACTTCCAACTATGTTCGAGTTGATTTTAAAATGGGACCAGTAGCATATGTCATTTGATTTATTTGGAATTTATTCAAATTCAATTCAAATGATTTTGCAACTTGGACCATGGAATTATGCTAATTTTCAACCACACTTCAGAGGCATATCATACACAATTCAAAATGTTTCAAATTGATCAAACAATGTCACATGTAACTTGACTAAGTTTGAATTCAAATTGGAGTTTGAATTTGCAATTCAATTTGCAATATACTCCATTTAAATGGAATTGCCTCACACATCAAAGCATATACATCAAGATTCAAACTTCCATCATGTGATTGTGCATTGTATTTACTTTGCTACCTTGTTTGTTGTTTGTCGAGTAGAGGTGGAACCGAAGCAGGAGGCTGCCCCCTTCGTTGAAGACCCCGAACCCGAACCTCATCAGCAAGGCAAGCAAACCCCCATTGATCATGTCGATAAAATCCCACTTCCCTCTCATGTATCGCTTATGCATTGTATAGGTTGATTACCATGCTACGTTTCTACTGCATAGATGGACCCATTCCTTTGCATGACCTATCATTTTGTCACAGTAGTAAGCAAACCACAATCCTAGCAAATGTAGGAGTTGAGTGATATCATGTGGCCCCTGCAATTGTTACTGCTTATTGCATGCTTAGAGTGATACCATGATGATACTGTTATGTGAGTCGGGATGGTAGTGATCATGATGATGATGGTAGAAAAGTGTTGGTGAATCGACCCTATTACAAGGTGAACGATGAGAGGCTGTGTAGGAGTACACGGTGGGTTGTCTCGTTGAACACTGCCCTAAGTCCGAGTTCTTGTGTGGTGATCCAAGATGAAGAGTACAACCACACATTGGGCTCACTGACCCCTCTCAGCTTACTAACTCATCCCTTTCGATGTCCAGATGTCGCAATAGTTCAGAGTTCTGGTAGGTTTGTGGCCTGGATGCTAAGTGAGAGAACGGCTCATCCGAGACCGGCTTATGCACCACGCACACATCACTTGGGTCCACTTCTGTAAACCGGCCGGGTTCACGATAGTGGTAGCCAACCCAAGTAGGCGGCTTTCTCGGACTAGATCGGCTATGAGGTAACAGTTGTGGTGAGCATCCTCGCTGGCACCCCTTGAATGGTGTCGAGATCAAAGGCGGTAAATGATGATCATGTGTGTGTAGCGGTACACCCCTGCAGGGTTAACAAAACTATTCGAATAGCCGCGTCCGCGGTTATGGACTGCTTGCAAAGCTTAGCTTGATTATTAGATAACTTGAACTGGATACTTCTAAAACACACCAAGATAAGTGTGAGTGCTATGGCGTGATTTCTCGTGGGGAGGTCGAGGAAGGCACCATAGTGGTGTAATTGGTTGGAGAAAGTAGTGGACTCGTGTACGCTTCTTACCTCAAAGTCTGGTACTCGTAGTTCAGGACTATCCAAGTCAAAGCTGGCACTTCTGCAAGTGAAACTCCACCTCCCTTTACCTTGATACATGTGAATGAGTAGTATAGCTCCTATGTAAGTCTTGCTGAGTACGACTTTGTACTCACGTTTGCTTAATCTATGTTTTAGATGATGCCACTGACCCCGAAGGTGGCTTCTTCATCGAGATGGATGACTGAAGATCAACTAGTCTAGTCCCAGTCAGACGACTGGTTCCCTCGTGGAGGGCTTGTGTTTAAATAAGGCTTCTTAAGCCATTTGTTAAACTTGTCTGTACTCAGACATACTTTGCTTCCGCTTGTGTTGTAATGTTGGATCACATGTTTGTGATCTCTGTGTGCACTCTATAAGAGTTATATATAAAATTGTATACTTTGTAGAGAATTGCAATGATACCTACTGTTCATACAAGGCATGTGTGTTGCGTGTATGTTTATAACATGCATGTCTTTGTATGGGTTTTCGAGACCTTAGTTGTGATCTGGCTGGCGGTCTTTCATACACCAAGTGGCCCTTAGATGTGCGCAGATTGGGGCATCGCGATGCGATTGTTCGAGACTCCGTCTCGTGCACACTTTGTGGTCTGATCGAGCCCGCCCTAGACCCCGACTAAGTGATCGGGCTGGAGTAAGTCTATGTAAGAGTTATGAGATAGTCGATAGTATGGTTGAGGCGACTTGTCTTTGAATATGGGAGCTCATCACCCATATCATTAGACTTGTGTGCGGACGATGAGGACCCATCTCAGTTGATCATCCGGCCTGGATGGGATGCCCCTCACGTACGATGCTCTCCGAGAATGTTCTGTGCTTGGCCTTGTCTGCTTAGACAAGTGGGTACGGTTCTCGGCTTCCATGTTGTCTGCGACTGCATTACAGTCTCTCATCGCCTGTTGGACGACGAGGTTGGAGTCGCCATAGATCGCTAGGCGAGTGGCGCCGCAAGTTTTTGCCATGCGCATGTCGTGGAGTAGTGCCTCGTATTCTGCTTCATTGTTGGAGGCGTTGTTGAAGTTGATCTGGAGGATGTATTTGAGCTTCGTTCCTTTGGGGGAGACTAGGACGACGCCTGCTCCGGCTCCTTGCTGTCTTTTGGATCCGTCGAAGTACATCGTCCATGAGTTGGACAAGTCTGGGGGCCCTGGTCTTTGGACTTTTGCCCACTCGACCAGGAAGTCTGGGAGTACTTGGGCTTTGATTGCTGTTGGGCGTTTGAACTGTAGGTCTCGCGGGCTGAGCTCCATGTTCCACTTGGCGACTCGACCGGTCGCGCCGGGATTGTTGAGGATGTACGCGAGTGGTGCACTGCTCATGATTGTGATGGAGTGTTCTTCGAAGTAGCGCGATACTTTTCCGGAGGTCATGATGATGGCGAGCAGGAGCTTCTGGTAATGTGGATACCGCTGCTGTGGCTTCGTGAGTAGTGTGCTCAGGTAATAAATTGGTCTTTGGATGCTCTGGATTTTGCCTTCTTCTGTACGCTTGACGACAAGCACCGTGCTCACGATGCTGCTGTGTGCTGCTATGTAGAGATACAACTTTTCCCTTTCTTTAGGCACCGCCAAGATTGGTGGGGTAGAGAGGGTCTTCTTCAAATCTGTGAATGCATTGCTGGCTTCCTCGGTCCACTCGAATTTTTCTCCTTTCCTCAGCAGTTTGTAGAAAGGTAGGGTCCTTTTGCCTAGCCTGTTGATGAAGCGGATCAATGTTGCGAGCTTTCCTGTGAGCTATTGTATTCCTATGATGTTAGTTGGCCTTTGCATTTTGGCGATTGCTTGAACCTTTTTGGGGTTTGCTTCAATTCCTCGGGCAGAGACCATGTACCCGAGTAACTTTCCTCCTCGGACGCCGAACACGCATTTTTTGGGGTTCAGCTTGATCCTGTACTTGTTGAGGGTCGCGAACATCTCGCGGAGGTCGTTGAGTAGTGTGTTTGCGCTGTAAGTTTTGATGACAATGTCGTCTACATAGACCTGGACATTCCTTCCGATCTGGTCTCTCAGACATGATTGCATCATCCGTTGGTACGTGGCTCCGGCATTCTTTAGTCTGAAGGGCATAGTTTGGTAACAGAATACTCCGTAGGGGGTGATGAATGAGGTGTGCTCTTCGTCTTCTTCCTTCATCCTGATCTGATTGTACCCTCAGTATGCGTCGAGGAAAGATAGGAGGTCGCATCCTACTGTGGAGTCGATTATTTGATCGATTCTTGGCAGGGGGAAGTGGTATTTTGGGCAGTGCTTGTTGATAGGCCCATAGTCGACACACATCCTCAGTACCTCGGTGTCCTTTTTAGGGACTAGGACTGGGTTTTCTATCCATGTTGCTTTCTTTGTCTCTCTGATGAACTGTGCGTCGAGTAGTCGATTGACTTCTTCTCTGATTGCTCTGCGTTTGGGTTCTGAGAACCGTCGCAGCGCCTGTTTTACTGGCTTCGTGTTTGGCTTGATGTGGAGCGCGTGTTCCGCGAATTCTCATGGTATCCCTAGCATGTCGGCTGGGCACCAGGCGAAAATTTTCCATTCTTCACGAAGGAAAGTTATGAGGGCGGTTGCTTGCTCTTCTGGAAGGTGGGCATATACGCGGACTGTCTTCTCTGGGTCTGTCAGGTGTAATTGGTGTGTGATCGTGTCGCTGTCGACGCTGAAGTCGCGACCAAATTCCTTTGTCTCGCTTCTGTTTGCTAGTGGAAATATGCTTTTGTCCGTCACCATGGCTATTTCTTGGAGCTATTGCTGGGCTCTGAATGTGTCGGAGACTTTGTGGAAATCGCGGTCGCACTGGTCTGATTTGATGAAGCTTCCCTTGACTGTGATGATTCCTGCAGGTCCTGGTATCTTGAGCTTGAGATATGCATAGTGTGGAACCGCCATGAACTGTGCGAACGCTGGTCGCCCGATTATGGCGTGATACTGCGACTGCCAGTCGAGCACTTCGAACTCGAGTGCTTGCTTTGCGAAGTTGCTCTTGCTGTCGAAGATCACATCAAGTTGTATTGCTCCGATGGAGGTGGTTGCTTCGCCCGGGGCTACGCTGTATATTGTGGTTCCTGACTTCTTCCACACTGATCGTGGGATGAACATCTTGCGTAGAGTGCTGGCGAAGATTATGTTTAGACTGCTGCCTCCGTCCGTGAAGATTCTTTCCATGTCGTATCCTCCGATCTGGGCTTCGAGGACTAGGGGTGCGTGCCCGGGTCTTGGGACTGCAGGTGGATGGTCGCTTTGTGAGAAGGTGATGCTGGTCTCAGCGCCACTCAGTTGGTAGGTTTTAGTTGTCTTTAGGCCTTCGGCTGCTTCGGCTTGCAGGGTGTAGGCATCTTGCTTTGCTTTCGAGGGTCTTCCTTCTTGGATCATGCAGATTCATCCCTGGGACGCGGGGTATTGCTCCTCTGCACTTGGTGCGGGTGACTGCGTGCTTCTTCGAGTGTGTTTGGCTTCACGTTGCTTCTCCTCCTTGAGGCTGTTGGAGAGTTCGGCGAATAGGCAGCAATCTCCCAGGGTGTGGCTTGCTCTAAGATGTCCTCGGCTATCTTCAAAACGGTGGATCGCGCAGGGTCCTTCCAGTTGCTCTTTAGTTGTGAGTTTGCTGGAGCCGGCGTGCCTTCTTCTCCTTGAGACTTGGAAGGTATGCGAGTGGTCTTCTGCTCG
This sequence comes from Bromus sterilis, assembly GCA_950022295.1. Taxonomy (NCBI): domain Eukaryota; kingdom Viridiplantae; phylum Streptophyta; class Magnoliopsida; order Poales; family Poaceae; genus Bromus; species Bromus sterilis. The sequence goes on along the minus strand of OX465595.1, from coordinate 41,507,549 downwards.
GCTGTGGACTCTTGGGTCAAGTTCTATCCCGTCACTGAGTGATTGGCTTCGGATGAAGTTGGCGAATTCGTCTGGCCTTTGATCTAGGTCGTAGTAGTCTCCGGACTGGGCCTCGAAATCGCTGTCTTGGCGTGTGGTGGGAGTCCGGGTGGCAGCGGGTCGTCGACTGATGGGCGAGCCTTCGTCCACGCGCCGCAACTCCTCGAGTGGGATTCTCGAGTAGCCTCCTTGTGCTTGTCTTCTGGGTCATCGAGTTCTCTTCCGTCGTCGATGGATCTGACAGTCGTCGAGGTGCTGGGCTTGGCTAGGCCGCAGGCTGGATGATCTTGATGAGGTGATGGAGATTCTTGTGATGATCTTGAATTCCTCGAGCGGACTAGATCTGGTTCTAGTCCTCGAGTCTTGGTCTGCTGAGGTCAGGACCGCCGAGATCGTGATTCCAACTTGCGTAGTTTCCCACAGACGGCGCCAATTGACGGGGATCAACCCCGGCAAATCCCATGGTTAGGGACCCTGGGTTAGTCATAGAGATGGCACAGGTTGGACGATACTCGTCGACTAACAGGAGAAGCATTTCCTGCTCGATATTATCACGTGAGGGGGCGATTACAGTGGAGGCCAGTTGTCAGATCCCTCTGTTAGGTATGTGCTAGGGTTAGCTAGTGCCTTTGCATCATGCAAAATTTTCAAAAGAAATCCTTGAAATCAATTTCAAAATCCAAATGGGAGAAGGAACACCCCCCAGATGAATTAATTCAAAAGGCCAGATAAAAATCTTTTCCAAAAATTCATGTTAGAGTTTTGAAAAGTCTTATAAATGAGTGTGATCACATATCAAGTGATGTGGGACCCACCCCATGCTCATAGATTTTTCAAATATTCAAACAGTACCTTGGAATTAAAGAAATACCCCTTTTTGATTTAAAATTCAAATCATTTGAATTTTAAAAATGTTGAAAGTTTATGAGTGGCTAGTTTATTTTTTTATGAGGCCACATAAAAGTTTTCAGCATTTAATAAAATGTTTAGCTATTTTTTTAGCTAAACAGAACAAATTACAGAAAAAAAAGAAAGGAAAGATTAAACAGAAATCAGAAAAGCTTACCTCTCGCACTAGGCGAGGCCCAACTCCCCTGGACAGCCCAGCCCACCTGGACCCTCCCCTGTCGTCTTCCTCCCCGCGCCCCCAAGGTGCTCGGTGGAAAGCCACCGACGCCACCGACGCCACCGCGACGCCCCGCAGCCCTCCACCTGCCTCCCCGGCCGCCTTCTAGCGTCGTGGAGAACCCCCGTGCTCATCCACTTCTTTCCCCCCCTGGAAACCTCTTCCTCCTCTCTCCCGTGCGAAACCAGCGAAGACCCGAGCGCCCCGTAGCTCGTCGCCGTGCGCCACCGCGGCCACTGGCCTCCACTCGTCGCCCCAGCTTGTCCAGGACGTCCGCCATCGCCGTCTTCATCACTGTGGCCGATCAATTGGACCGAGGAGCCCCCGTGGACGACGCCAGCCTCACCGAGAGCTCGCCGGACCCGTGAGTCGCCGTCGTCAAATTCTCCGGCTACACAGCGTCCCCGGCCTCACCGTCTTCTCCATTAGCTTCAGGGTGAGCTTCCTCACTTTTCCCCTAAGTTTGTAGCGCCTCGTTTGCCCCACAACCGAATCCGCCATGGATCCCGAGCAAGGTCGCCGCCATGGTCGTCGACCTCCTCGCTCCAGTGCTTGTCATGGACTCCCAGTGCACGCGTTTGACTCCCGCGTGTGCCAGCTTGCGAACGCAACCAAGAACGCCTCAAACCGTGCTCCCTAGCCTCGGCTACGACCTCACCGCCGTTCTGCTACCGCCGGAGTCGTCCCCGTCGTCGCTCCCGACCACCCCGAGGACCCCCGTTGCCTCCAGACGATGCGCGAGACATTGCTGAGTCGAATGGACTTCTCCCCGTGCTCTCCCGTGGCCTCTAGCTCACTCCGGCGACCACGCCGCCGTGCCCGTGCCACCGGCGGCTAACCGCCGGCGAGTTAACCCTAACCCACCCCTAATCACACCCTAAACCCACTGACTACTGGGCCCCAGCCCCTAATCCCTCTGTTAATTAAATTTTAACCACGGGATTAACCCTACAGAGGCTGACCAGTGGGACCCCTTGTCAGTTTGACTCGGGTCAAACCCCCCTGACGCCAGCATGACATCACAGTGACGCAGTAAATGTTTTTCCAGAAAGAAAAATAGTTTAATAAATCCAGAAATTCCAGAAAATACCCCAAACTTTGGAAATTCATAGAAAATTAATATTAACTCCAAATTGGACAAATAATATATGAAAACTGATCAGGAGAAAATTATCTTTCCAAATATGCAACTTTCAACTCTGTTTGAGTTGATCTTAAAATGGGACCAGTAGCATATGTCATTTGCTTTATTTGAATTAAATTCAAATTCAAACCAAATGATTTTGCCACTTGTACCATGAAATTATGATGCAAATCAACCACACTTCAGAGGCATATCATACACATTTGAAGTTAATTCAAATTGATCAAACTATATCACATATAACTTGGTTAAGGTTGAATTCAAATGTGGAGTTTGAATTTGCATTTTAAATGCAATATATTCCACTTAAATGGAATTGCCTCACACATCAACACTTATACTTCAAGTTTCAACATTCATTCATGTGCTTGAGCATTGCATTCATATTGATTGCTACTTCATGCTTTGTTTGTCGAGTAGAGGTGGAACCGGAGCAAGAGGTCACCCCCTTCGCTGAAGATACAGAACCCGAACCTCGTCAGCAAGGCAAGCAAAACCCCATTGATCATGTCGATATAATCCCACTTCCCTCTCATGTCTCGCTTATGCATTGTATAGGATGATCACCATGTTACGATTCTACCGCTTAGATGAACCCATTCCTTTGCATGACCTATCTTTTATCACAGTAGTAAGCAAACCATAATCCTAGCAAATGTAGGAGTTGAATGATATCATGTGGCCCCTGCAATGTTACTGCTTATTGCATGCTTAGTATGATACCGTGTTGTTACTGTGATGTGAGTCGGGATGGTAGTGATCATGTGGTTGATGGTAGAAAAGTGTTGGTGAATCGACCCTAATACAAGGTGAACGATGAGAGGCTGTGTAGGAGTACACGGTGGGTTGTCTCGTTGAACACCGCCCTAAGTCCGAGTTCTTGTGTGGTGATCCAAGATGAAGAGTACAACCACACATTGGGCTCACTGACCCCTCTCAACTTACTAACTCATCCCTTTCGATGTCCAGATGTCGCAATAGTTCGGAGTTCTGGTAGGCTTGTGGCCTGGATGCTAAGTGAGAGAACGGCTCACCCGAGACCGGCTTATGCACCACGCACACATCACTTGGGTCCACTTCGGTAAACCGGCCGGGTTCACGATTGTGGTAACCAACCCAAGTAGGCGGCTTTCTCGGACTAGATCGGCTATGAGGTAACAGTTGTGGTGAGCATCCTCGCTGGCACCCCTTGAATGGTGTCGAGATCAAAGGCGGTAAATGATGATCATGTGTGTGTAGCGGTACACCCTTGCAAGGTTAACAAAACTATTCGAATAGCCGCGTCCGCGGTTATGGACTACTTGGAAAGCTTAGCTTGATTATTAGATAACTTGAACCGGATACTTCTAAAACACACCAAGATAAGTGTGAGTGCTATGGCGTGCTTTCTCGTGGGGAAGTCTAGGAAGGCACCATAGTGGTGTATTGGTTGGTGAAAGTAGTGGACTCGTGTACGCTTCTTACCTCAAAGTCTGGTACTCGTAGTTCAGGATTAGCCAAGTCAAAGCTGGCATTTCTGCAAGTGAACCCCACCTCCCTTCACCTTGATACATGTGCATGAGTAGTATAGCTCCTATGTAAGTCTTGATGAGTACGACTTTGTACTCACGTTTGCTTAATATATGTTTTAGATGACGCCACTGACCCCGAAGGTGGCTTCTTCATCGAGCTGGACGACTGAAGTTAAGCTAGTCTAGTCCCAGTCAGCAGACTGGTTCCCTCGTGGAGGGCTTTATGTTTGAATAAGGCTTCTTAAGCCAATTTGTTAAACTTGTCTGTACTCAGACATAATTTGCTTCCGTTCTGTGTTGTAATGTTGGATCACATGTATGTGATCTCTGTGTGTACTCTATAAGAGTTATAAATAAAATGTACACTTTGCAGAGAATTGCAATGGTACCTGCTGTTCATACAAGGCATGTGTGCTGCGTGTATGTTTATAACATGCATGTCTTTGTATGGGTTTTCGAGACCTTAGTTGTGTTCTGGCTGGCGGTCTTTCATACACCAAGTGGCCCTTAGATGTGCGCAGCTTGGGGCATCGCGATGCAATTGTCCGAGACTCTGTCTCGTGCACACTTTGTGGTATGATTGAGCCCGCCCTAGACCCCGACTAAGTGATCGGGCTGGAGTAAGTCTATGTAAGAGTTTCGAGATAGTCGATAGTATGGTTGAGGCGACTTGTCTTTGAATATGGGAGTTCACCACCCATATTATTAGACTTGTGTGCGGACGATGAGGACCCATCACAGTTGATCATCCGGCCTGGATGGGATGCCCCTCACGTACGATGCTTTCCGAGAATGTTCAGTGCTTGGCCTTGTCTGCTTAGACAAGTGGGTGCGGTTCTCGGCTCTCCATATGACTATGTCTTAACTGTACTTGCATACGCTAACCCCGGGTCCCGACACCAATGCGAGTTCTCGCAAGGCCAGGATGATTAGATGCGTATTGAGATGAGATCGGCGTCTCCCCTCCCAGCCTTTATATACTAGGCTAGGTCTCGGGGAGTCCATGCTAGGTTACAATAGATGGTTTCCTAGTTCTAGTCTTGCCTTGTACGCCAAGTTTCACCTTCCATGTTAGTCGTGGCCTCCTACGTCGGTGCTTGCTTGGGGCAATCGTGGGCTTGTCGTAGCTTCCCAGCGGGCCTTCTGTCTTCATACGCACCAGGTAGCCTCACATGTAGGAGTCTTGGGGTCACCCCCTCATCAGGATGCTTGCAAGGTGTTTAATCATAAGACTGCACTCATCTTAGTCTAGAGGGTGTGCTAGCATAGATCCACCCACTCAACACTTATCAACACAACACATAGTACCGATGCGGAATATGGAAAAAGCACGTGACTATTTCTCTCGTGTGTCCTCAAGAACGCTTTAGTCTTTATAAGTTCAGTTTCTAGGCCTATCCTTTGCTCAAAAGGATCGGGCCACTTGTTACTCCTCTGTGCTTTTACTTGCTCGCTTTTACCCTTTTTCTTATACCAAAAACCCCTAAAAAGCTATCTTTCAGTTCCTGCAGCTATTTCTTTACCAAAGTCACTGATAACCCTCAACTGTAGGGGATCGAGATAGTCTTCGCGGGCAAGATAACCCAATTTATTGATTCGACACTTGGGGAGCCAAATAATATGTACAGGCTTTGATAATTGAGTTGTCAATTCAATCGCACCTGAAATAAACACTTGCTTGCACAAAGGTATTAGTAGCAACAGTAGTATGGAAGTGGTAGTGGTGATGACAATAGTGGTGATGAAACAGCAAAAGTAACCAACTAGTAACCAACAGAATTGAAACACTGTAGGCTAGGGAGACGGATGGTTGGGCGCTGCTTTGATGAAATCGAACATGTAATAGATTCTAACACGGGCAAGGCTCACGGAAAAGAAAGGATCATCTAGGCAAATATCAAACATCAGGCATGTATCCCAAGGTAGTTGTACGTGCTTGCAGTAAGGACTTTGCACAACATCTTTTGTCCTACCCTCCCGCTACGAACGGGGCCAAAAGGAACTTAGGGAGATTAAGGTACTCCTGTCAAAGAGCACCGGAAGAAAGCATTAACACTTCATGGATACACGGAATCCTCAAATTATAGTTCATCTCCTTTTGTGTCCCAAGCTGTCACCATTGGGATCGTCGGTTCCGGGCTATAATAGGTGCATACAACTCATAGATAAGATCAAGAACACCAACAAACTCAAGAAAACAATGGGTGATCAGATCTGAAATCATGGCACTCGGGCCCAAATTGGCAAGCATTAAGAGCAACAAGTTGTAACAGAGATGATAAACACCAAGTAGATGATAGGCAACATGCCCCCAACAATCTGATAAACTATTACATGATCTAACTCATCCAATCCCTACCATCCCCTTTTCCTACAGCAGGGAATTACTCACACATGAGAGAAGAAGTCATGGAGGGGTGATGGAGAGCCGATGATGATGAAGATGGCGATGATTTCCCCTCACCGAAGACCAAAGCAGCCTCCAGATTAGCTACCCCAGAGAAGAACATAGGGCGGCGGCGGCTCCGCGACATAGATTCGAAAAGCGACTTCTGTTTCGGAATTTCCTCGTCGAGGGAATAAATAGGGCCAAGGTAGGGCACCAGGGGGTGTGGGACCCACCCAGGAGGGCAGGTGGCGCGGCCATGGGCTGGGCCGCGCCCCACACCCCTTCTGGGTGCCCCCTGGCTGCCCTGTGGCCCCGTTTGGCTTCATCGAAGCTTCGGATGCTAATTTTTTATTTGATTTTTGTGGATTTTTCCAGAGTACCTAATGTAAGGCCCGATATGCGGTACTGTTCCAGATCTAGATATTTCCATCCAGATCCGGGGACGAAGCACATATCGGTCCCACCGCGACATATGACGAAGTCATATACCCCGGATTTCGAACATGATATCACAACATTACAGATAGAAGGATACAACATCTCATATAATTGGCATACAACTGCCTTAATACATTACATCAACGGAAGATATATGTCTGAGTACAGACTACAATCAAATGCCTACTGGCAAAGAGAAAACCATCGATCCCATAACCACACGGGTCCAGGCCCTTCGCCGGGATCCGCCTAACTAGTCGTCGTCGAGTCTCCACGTGAAACGTCGGTCACCATACCTGTTGTCGATCAAGAACCCTGAAAAGAGTTTGGGGTAGTATCATGAGTACAGAGGTACTCAGCATCCAACTGTAGTGGTCATCTGACCCAGCAAGGATTTCATCACTCGTCATTCTAGGACAACTAGTAGTTTATGGTAAGGATGGGGTAAGTGGTGAGGTTGTTGCCTCACTAGCATTTATGAAGTGGCTAACGATTTAGAGAGTAAGGTAAGAAGCCAAGCATTTGATGAGGAATCGCCTCCAACAAGTCTTGCTATCAACTACTTACGCAAACATAACACCTATCCTATCCTTGTCCTCCTCTTCGCATCCCGACGAAGAAGAAGCAGTCAAGGCACACACACACGTTGATCAAGTTATATTAAGATTATCTCAGTTGTTGTTGTCTATGAACAAGGAGTAGGTCTCAAGTCGTCCATAACCGTGGACACGGCTTCTCGAAAAGATTTAACCCTGCAGGGGTGTACCAACTGCCCATTACAAGGCTCCGCACACACGCCCATCTCTCTCAATTGCTACCCATGATAGGCAACCATTTTATGATTTAGTCCCAAGAGATCCGGAACGACAGGTCCCTCTAACTAACAACGCACAAATCCGGGTGGCCCCCGGTGAGTCGACATCCAACTCAAAAGCCGATCGCGCTCTCGAATCGGCCTCTACCGTCTGGACGAGGTCGGGTTAGTTACCCAAACTATGTGGGCAACCCCCGAGCTTCCAGGTTTGGACCAACGGAAAAACTATGTCTCCGCTGGCCCGAGTTGTTTCGAAAACTGCTGGTCGCGGAACCAGACAGACACACGTTTTCAAATGGTAAAAACAGCTTGGGCCACCACTAGAAATGTTTGAAGCTAGGTAGGTAAGAAGAGGGGACCCCATAGCATCCCACACGCGGTTAGGCACGCTCAGTCTTAAAACCAATACCCGGAACTCGGATCCTAGGTGACTCGAATGGAACAAAGCGTCGGGGCGGGATAGCCTAGACCTTCCATCCTTCGTCGAATATAGTCAACATTATAATAATCATATCATCAAAAACAATTTCATAATGTGATATCCCAAACTCAGGAGTAACAGGAGGTAACATTGTAGCATCCTAAGCATGCATACTAAGCAGGGGCTGAGCAACGAGCAATAGTAACATAGCAGTACAAGGTTTGCTGGGAGGGGACATGGTTGTATCGGTTTGAAAGTGGATGTAAACATGTGGTAGGATCAAACATCAAACCTAACCTAGACTAGCATGCAAACCGCTGGTTGAAATAGAATGGATCATAAGTAATGTATAGTCCGTGCCTGTTGATAAGTCGGGTTCCGAAGGTGTAGTGGATCGCAAGCTCGCATCGTCTCCGAGTGGTACCCGCGGGAGCACACAAGAGGGTAAACACTGGAAAGCAATCAACGAGCAAGCATCTATTACTACGAAGCAAACACGAGCAAGCATCAACAAGAAGGCAAAACGAGACATCGCACCTACCGTCGAGAGCGGTTACTAACAGGTTAAGTGGAGTACTCGTCACACACGATGATACCGCACATTTGGAAAGGTTCAAGTTGTTTAGCTACAGGTGATCAACAAAGGTTGTCAACATGGCATCTCACTCAAGCATGGCATATCACACAAACATGACAAGAGGTGAAGCATAAAGAAAACTATCTATGCTAGTCAATTTAAGTGAGGCACAACCTAAACCTGGCATAACACTAAGTGTCGCACGATGATTAAAACATTTGGTACTGTTATGTCCTAAACCATATTTTAGGTTGGTTAACAACATCTAACAATATCATAAACACAAAGTACACGAAAAACTAATCAAGTTACATATAAAGAACACCCCAAACGGAGTTACGGTTAAAAAGATACAAGCAAAACAAGTTACGGGCACAAACTACCAACATCAGGAAGCACACTTTAGAGCAATGCATAAACAAGATAATCAATGAAAACATGCTCACAAATGATATGGAACTAAAGTAGACATGACAGGGAAGGCATGGCAAAAAGAATCATGCAAAAAGGCATCATAGATCAAAAGATATTAAACATGCAACATGGCATCGGAACGTTACAGACTTAGAGAAAAACAGAGATGGCTGTCAAAAACAGCGGGATAGCAACTTTGGAGCTCAATAACTATATTACCAGCAAGCATATCATGACAATGCAATGCATATAATGGAAGTATACATGATGCTTAACAATATGCAATTGGAATCACTCAATTCCGATAAACGGTTGCGACGCAACCGTCATCCGAAGTTGCAACAAAATAACAGTTTTCAGCACAGCAGCACATTAACATCAGGATCACCACTTTGGAGCAAGATTTAATATAGCTACAGCACCCAAACATGGCAATTTAAAGCATGGAAATGAAGTACACATGATGCTTAACACATAGGAGAAAGAATCAATGCAATAGGCCTCATGGATTTGTCACAATCATCATGCAAACTTGCAACAAAATAATAACAGTAGCACTTAACAGGAAATAATAGCAATTAACGGCCTGATGCCCACTTCAACACAGAATTAAACTATCTAGACGGCCTCAAACGGAAAAACTTTCTACATACGAACGCTAGAGCACGCAAAACTGAGCAATTCATCTTTTGGGCGCAACACGATCCGAGATACGGTTTGATCGCAAATTAGGTTGCAAAATCGTAACAGCAGCAATAAAATAAGGACTTAGAAAAAAAATAACAGGGGTTAGCCAGGAAAAAAAATAAACAACAAAAAAAAGGGCCTCACCCCTTAGGCTTCGGCCCAAGTTGGCCTGGGAGGCGGCCTGACTTGGCGCTGGGAACGGGTCGCTGGAGTGGGCCGCGAGGCGCCTGGCCCATCTGGCGGTTGGTGGCTGGCTCGGGCCGCCTCGTCCCCGACCGGATGGGAGCCGGCGGCGGCGGCGCCCTGGCCGTCGACGGGCGGCGCGGCGTGGAGGTGTCGGCGGTGCAGAGGGTGCGCGGAGGCGACGGACCCGCGAATCCGGCTGGATCCGGCTGGTGTTGCGGTGAGGAGGTCCGCCGGCGGTGAGCTCCGGTCCAGAGCGACGCGGGCGAGCTCAGAGTAGCCGGAGCCATGGAGGCTCAGGCGGAGGCTCTGCTACCCTGTAGAGTAGGAGAGGGATGAGGTTAGGGAGAGGGAGAGGCGCAGAGCAGCGGGAGGAGAGGAAGGGCGCGGCGGCGGCTCGTGGCTGGCTGCCGGCGTCGAGCCGGAGGGAGGCGGCGGCGGCTGCTCCATGGGAGGAGGCTGCGTGGAGGAGAGAGGAGGTAGGTGGGTGCTGGGTGCGTTCTGGGCCGTCGGATCTCCAGATCTGACGGTCCAGATCAGAGGATGGCTAGGGTTGCGAAAATTGAGGTCTATTGGGCAGATTTGGGGCAAAAACAGGGGGGTGGCTGTAATTTTTGGGCCAAGGAAACCCTAGAAAGAGGTGGGAGTGTGGTGGTCTTTATATAGCCCAGGTGGCTGGCAGTTTGCAAAAACATCCTAGGTTTTTCTCTCGCGCGCGCGGTGCTTACGTTTCTGACCGCCGGGGGTCCGCAGGACCTCTGATTTGGGTAAAACTTCAAACTGCGCGATCAGCGCGTCGAGCCGGCGGCGTTCACCTCGCGTTGGAACCGTTCCGAGAACAGTTCCCGGCGCGCTATAAAAATATCCCGTTTACTTATTAAACGGGGTTTTTCGTTCCGTTGGCTTCGGCTGGTCTTGTGCGGTTTTCGCAACGGTGATCGGGTGAAACCCGGTGTCGCAAAGGTCGAGTGTCAGGGTGGCAAGGGTTGGTCTCCGTACGGTACGAGATAAGAGGGGGGGAAATAATCGCCGATCGATAAATCGGGGATGCAAACACCGCAAACAAACCAGACAATCAAACAATTCACACCGAAAACGAAATTTTTAATTTTTGTGAAATCTGGGCTGTTACACCTAAATATCCAGAAACCTGCACAATATAAAAAAGCACTGGCAGCTCTGCTGAAAAAAGCATTAGTCCGGGTTAGTTTCATCCAAATCATGCAAGAATGAAGCCAAAACAATAACAAAAGTGTTTGGAAAAGTACATACGTTTGAGACGTATCAGTCACTTACCAATACCTTCTGCTCCTCGTTGGATTCGACACTCTTATTTATCGAAAACGCTACAAACGATCCCCTACAGTTGAGGGTCATCAATCTTTCCTCAAAACAGCCACCATACCTACCTATCAAGGCATTTCCATAGCCTTTCCGAGATATATTGCCATGCAACTTCCACCTCTTCATGACTTGATCTTCATGTCATACATGTTCCTGCTACACTGGCAGAGGCATACATTTGCATACATCATGATAGCTACATCTTCTTTATGTTTTGAGTACCTTGTAAAGTGTGAAGATCTTCTATACCTTCTTGTAAAATAGAGTGTTGCCCTTAAGTGAGGAAAAGATCCCAAAGTGGACAAAATAAAAGATCCCAAAGAGTACAAATGAGAGTTAAATAGAAGAGACATTGAGGCCACCAAAAAAATACAAAAAACAGAAAAAACAGAAAAATAAAATAAAAAGAGAGAAAGGGGCAACACTACTATCCTTTTGAAAGATCCACACTAGTACTCCCTCTTATCCTTTTACTCCATAGAGATGATCATTAATGCATATAGCTATGTGGGGACCTTCACGCTATAGAACTTGGCTTGCATATTCCAAGGATGAGCCTCCTCAAACAAGCTCTAGGTCTTCATGAGCGAGCAAGTTGGATGCACCCCCACTAGTTCCATTGGAGAGCATTTCGTAGCTCATATGTGCATCCGTTCCATGGCAATCCCTACTCCTCACATCATATCATCATTTGACCTTCTCGCCTATGATTGTCCTCATTGATGTGAGCCTTTCTCACCCTTCTTGTCTTCCTCCTCCACCATATTTCTCTCTTTTCCATCCTAAGTGTTAACTCTCGTGCTTACGCTCATCCATTGCATGAGTGCTCAAAATATCGAAAGGGAGTGGATCAAATTGACTTGTACCTGGCTAGTGGTCTGGGGACGAGTCAAGATAATATTTCAAAAAAGACCAAGTGTGAAACTTTAGTAGATTGAGTTCTCAACAAAAATACCTTTTTTCTCGTATTCCCATATCCCCCTTCTTGCACGCAAACACCATTTGGAGACATTCGAGTCACGGACAGCGAGAGCTCTTGCACCTAATGTTCTTTCGTTGCTTGTTTCAATGCTAATATAGACTCTTGCATGTTATGACTTGAATTGAATCACATACCTTGATTGCATTACTTTTCAAAGTTCTTATATGATTGCTAGCATGTCACCACAGAAATTATGCTTGTTATCATTTACCTACTCGAGTACGAGTAGGAATTAAGCTTGGGGATGTTGATACGTCCCAAACGTATCTATAATTTCTGCTTGCTCCATGTATGTTTTGTGTGATATAGCTATGATCTAGATACACTTTCATACACTTTTGATCATATTTGGACTAACTTATTAACTCAATACACCACAGTTCCAGTTCCTGTTTTCTGCTATTTTTCTATTTCAGGTTTCCCCCATATTAAAAGTGCTCCAAAAATTCGGGAAAATCAGATAAAAAATCAGCATATGGGAACCTTCTGGAATCACCTGGGTGGGGCCAGACGGCCACCACCAGGGACCCAGGCGGCCACCTGGCGCGACCTATGGTCTGGCCGCGCCAGGGGGCGCCTGCACCCCTGGTGCCCCCTGGCTGCCCCCTTCGCCTATTTAATCTCCGTGACGCGAAACCCCCGAAGACAGAACCCTTTTTCACGATCTCGCCTCTCTTCCGCCGCCGCCGCGCTTCCAAGATCGGGAGCGCCAACAGACTTCTTCCCAGCACCCTGCCGGAGGGAGGATTGACCTCCGGGAGCTTCCCCTCCACCATGGACGCTTCCCAGATGTACCGTGAGTAGTTTCCCTTGGACCATGGTTCCGTGATCAGTAGCTATGTGATGTTCTCCTCCCCTCTTTGTTCTTCATGGTTTAGACCTCGTGAGCTTCCCTACATGATCGAGGCACCTATGTAATTTTCTGTTGTTGCTATGCTGAGTTTGCTGGGATCTGATGGATTATGATATTATGTTCAGATTGTGATTGAGTAATATATTTGGTTCTTATCTTTTATATTTTTGTTCCTAAGTAATTCTTGCATGTTCTCCGTTGCTGTTTATTGCTTTGGCCAAGTAGTAGGTAGTGACTCCAAGAGGGAACGTTATGCTCGATTGTGGGTTCATGCCCCCCGATGACACGCTTGAGTGACAGAAACATGAGTCTAGGGGATGTGTTGTTGCCACAAGGGGTAAAACAATGGTGCTTGTAACCGCGGTTGGAAGGATTGTTTACTTTACGCAATGTGCTTTTTAATGCAGTTGTCTGTTGCTTTGGGTTTACACTTTGGGTGGGGCTCACAACTTAATACCAGCGAGATGTTCTGGATAGATATATCAAGGTGGATGATTAGTAGTAGATGAAGTTGGATTTTGGTCTACTTATTTTGGCGTACCGCCCATGCTTTTGAGCCCCGTCCTTTCTTTGGAGCATAGTTAGCATTGAGTTGCGTTCTTAATCCTGTCAATTGCGCAGCTGTAATTTGTTTACCTCGCATATCAGTTTTATCGTCTTTTGGGAGAGAGATATCACTAGTGAACATCACGGGACCCCGGTCCATATTCCCATTACTGTTTACACGCTCATTTATTTTCCTGCTTTTACTTTCTAGCTGCTACCATTATCATTATTATATGTTGCGTTGATCCTTTGTGAACAAAAAGGCTGGAGAGATTGACAACCTCTCTGTACTCGTTGGGAAGCAAAGTTATTTGTGTTGTGTGCAGGTCCACGTCAATTGCGCCGTTGGCACCTACTTATCATCTTCGAAGTCCTACTGGAGACAAACCTTGGTATCTTCACCGAGGGAAATTTGCCGCTATCCTACATCTCACCTTCCACTTGGGGTAACCAACGAGGAGAGATATCAGCACTGTGGTGCGCTAAGTTAATAAGTTAGTCCAAATATGATCAAAAGTGTATGAAAGTGTATCTAGATCATAGCAATATCACACAAAACATGCATAGAGCAAGCAGAAATTATAGATATGTTTGGGACGTATCAGTATCCTTTTCAATTGTTTTACTATTCAATCATGTGTTGATTGGGTTGAGATTCAATTGGTATTTCTTCTCATTTGTTGGTGAGTGTAGCAATTGATCGTTGATATAATTCGGACAACCTTATGTTGTGTCACCCTTTGGTGTGCCTTCTTGGTTTACTTGGTGTTTTTTCCAAATTGTATTTCCTTTCGGTTCTTGAAAGTCTTGTGCATGCATATTTGCTATGTGTAGTTCCAATGCACGATTTCTTTCTTTGATCCTATATATAGGTTAAACTCCATCCACTTATTTAGTGGCTAATATGTGCATGGAAGTCATCTTCATGTCCATATGCACTTATTCTTGTGGAGTTTGTCCTATGTATTGTTGTTCCTCTAACTCTTGGGTCCCAATGAGTTTGGGTACCATTTTGTTTGTTAACGATGATTCTAGGAACTTTGGAGATGCATTGGAGGATCGTCTTAGTCAAAAGGAAGGTGGTGTCACCATATGCCTTTTGGAGTCAAGCTAGGACGATCAATGAAGACTTTATCTACTACATCATTCCCATGCTATCTCGGTAACAAGTATCTACCTCATGCATACTTTTCTTGCTTCCAACCTTGTGTAGGTTGCATCATGGCATGACATTCTTCATTTGCAATTGTTGCGGTTCTTGAATTGTTCTAGAATTGCAAGATATATTATTGGTTGCGATACTTGTTTCCTTGTTCAAAGCATCCCAACTATCTCTTGGTACCTTGTTGCTAGGTGTGTTGACTTTGATGGTTGTTTGTGTGGATTTCATTTTTATACAATAATATAATATTAAGTCATTGGCTATGCTTTCAAGCAAATATATTATTCGTATATTTGTGACTTCCGTTTGGATATCTTGTTCTTTCCTTTTGTGACTATTTTGTGTGTACTTGCTTCTTTGTGGATATTTTGTCTACCTAGAATCTCATACGCTTGAGAGAAGTTACACTTTTAGTAGATATCCTTGTTCTTTCATGTCCACCTTTTTTTAATGATTAAATTCTTCGGTGGTCACATGAAAACGTGTGTGTTTGAGTGCGTGTCTTAATTCTATTCATCTTAGCGTGCACTCTTTTGGTGGTGAAGATTGTTGTCCTCATGCTTGTCTTGATGAGCCTATTATTTTCTATCTTCACCATGGGGTTGTCACAAGCCTTGATTTTACTGTGCATTTTATTTAAGCTTGTAAACCCATTTGTTGTTTGTGTGTGTGACCTTCTTAACTTATGTTGGAAGGACATGTCTAGCACCTTGAGTCTCATTTCTTCAAGACTATGTTGATGCTTAATGGTCATCCTTATATTAGTCGTATCAAGTGCTTTTCCACGACTCACACGCATCTTGTTGGTTGAGCCCACTCCTATGATTATCTATTTTGCTATTTTCTCAACCATTGGTTTGTTGCAAGTGCTAGACTTTGTCTCATATCTTTGCACACTTGAACTTGTGTTATGTTTCTATCGATTTTGGGGGAGTGATGATCCATTTTGCACTTTCTATTATAATACAAAGATTCTAAATAGTCCACAAAGTTTGGGGAACTTCTCTATTTTTTTAACACTCCTATGCTCAAATCATAATAACTTGTAGCCTTTTGGCCTGTAGGATCTTTTGACTGCCAGCATTTTTATGCCTTTGTGCCATCTCGTCCTTTTGCAATCTTTGGATCCTCAATATAGGTTGTCTTTCCTCCCACCATGTATCTTTGATATGTGTATTTTATTTCACTCATATCTTGAGAAATACTATTTTGGGAGGAACACATGCTATATTGGCCTTCTAAATTTCTTTCCCACCCATTTGGCAATCGATGCCAATGGGAGAGAAGTTTAGAGGGTTTTGTTTGAGGAGGTTCATGCTTTGGTTTTGCTCCTAAGCATTTGCCTTCTTACTCATGCATATTTGCTTTGTATGATTAGCATAATTCATCATATAAACGCTCTTAATGTATTTGTCATCAATTACGAAAATGGGGGATACTAAAAGGGCATGTGCCCTCATGTTTGGTTTTGGTAATTGATGAAAAACTTTATGGACTAATGGTTTGCTTGAGTTATACTTTAAGGTTTGTACATAGGCAACGCTTGAAGATCAAATGTTGGCTTCAAGGGTGTAGGATGAAGATTACATGTGACCAAGGTGTTCTTCATGGAGCTATCCAAAGATTGGTCAAGTTGATGCGTGCAAGGTAAAGAGGAGCATCACAAAGATATCATATGATTGGAGCTTGCCGACCATTTGGTGATAATGGTCTTGTGAAGATGTGCCTAAAAGAGGCTCACCCATAATGGAGTATGGGGGAGCAATATACTAGTCTTCATCGAGCCGGCGGAATAAATGAAGATGCTCCAACTTGAGGCGGGCATGATCTTCATCATCAAGATCAAGTGGATTGTGCGCAAGACAAAGGTTTGACATAGATAGGTGTCTAGTTTACCGGTCTCTTTGTGGTAGTTAGGATATCGGGTTATAGGCTAGGCCGAATCGTTCGTGGAGATCTCAAATCTTTGCATCCTTGGCATCATCTTTATTGGTTCTTGTTTGGTTTTTCTCTTCGTGAGTCTTGGAGCTTGTGGTCTTTTTCATGACAAGCTCGTGTTCATCGAAAACGGATTTCGTATGCATCTTCTCTTATGTTTTTCGATGTGAGTGATTTGTCGGTTCTTTTCGGTTAGAGGTTTCACACCTCTATTTGTTTGGCATTTCTCCATGCTTTCCATCAAGCTTGAGTTTGCCTTAATCGTAGTTCATTTGCAGAAGTTGTGGCAGTTCAAGGTTGTAGTACCGTGGGCGAGTACCGCACTCACTACCGTAAGTCCACTGGACTTTGCGGTGGTGGGCACGACACTATGCCTCGGTAGTACCGTGGGGCGGTAGTACCGCGCCACGGTAGTACTGTGGTCTAGTACCGTACTCACTACTGCAATCCCTCTGGACTCTGTGGTAGTGGGCACGTTACTGGCCCTCGGTAGTACCGTTGGGGCGGTAGTACCGCCCCGGGTACGGTAGTACCGCTCGTAGAGTGGTAGTACCGTGGTTGGTGGGCTGCCAACAGTTGGATTCGTGGGGACCTATAAAAGGGTGTCTTCTTCTTCCTTTGTCTCAACCCGGTTCTTTGCAAGCTTTCCCCTCCATTGTTGACCTTCTTGAGCTTGCTTACTCCCTTTCCCTCCTATGATTCTTGCTCCTTTTTGAGTAAAAAGAGAGAGATCTAGATCTACATTCTCCACCGATTCATCTCTCCTCTAAGTGAGGGGAGCCTTGGAGTTCTTGGTGTTCTCCTTGTTCTTCCTCTCATATTCCTCCATAGCTTTTGTTGCTTTGGTTGGATTTGAGAGTGAGGGACTTTAGCACTTCGTGTGCTCTTGCCATTGCATTTGGTGCATCGGTTTGAGTTCTCTCCGAGGATTCGTTGTAGTTAGTGAAGTTGAGAATATAGTTACTCTTGACTGCATTGGCACTCTAGAGCGTGTACTCTTGAGTGCATTGGCACTCTAGAGCTTGTTCCTCTTGGGTGCGTTGGCCCCTAGAGGCTTGTTGTTGCGGAGCTCAATCATTGTGGTGTAAAGCTTCGGGACGCTACGGGAGCCTCCAATTCGGTTGTGGAGATAGCCCCGAGCATTTGTACGGGTTCGGTGACCGCCCTCAAGTGTCCTATAGTGGAATCACGACATCTTGCATTGGTGAGAGCGTGAGGAGAAATATGGTGGCCCTCGTTGGCTTCGTGTGAGCATTGTGTTCCACACCCTCTCCAAACGGAGACGTACTTCTCGCAAGAGAAGGAACTTCGGTAACAAATCCTTGTCTCCATCGGCTCGACTTGTGTTAATCTTTACCTTTACTTTTAGCAAGCTTATTACATTGTCAATCTTGTGCTTGCTCATATTATTGTTGCATTGTTTGTCCCATAGGTTGTTCACCTTGTTGCACATCTAGTCAACCTATTTACTTGTGCACCTACTTTGTGATAGCCATAGTGCTCTTGCTATATATCTTGCTATCACATAGTTTTTTATCTTGCTTAGTATAAGTTGTTGGTGCACAAAGTTGAGCCTAGCTTATTTAGGTTTCTTGCTTGGCAAATTAAACGTTAAGTTTTATTCCGCATTTGTTCAAGCCTAAACCATAATTAGTTTAAGCGCCTATTCACCCCCCCCTCTAGGCGACATCCACGTCCTTTCAGCATTTAATTGTAATGAACAGACACGTTAATTGCTCAATCGTTGTACCATTTTCATGGGCTTTACTCCCACGTCGGCTCGTCCCGCTGCATCTATATAAACTGCACAAACCCTATTCTAACCACGCCGCCACATGGTTCCACATTGTTCCATATCATTGCGCCGCTGTCCAAGTCTTCTCCCTCCCTTCTTCTGATGTGCACCTCTAGGAGGGACAACAGGCCTACGGAACCCCGCCTCTCTTGATCCTGTATGGGAGATGGACGAATAGGTTTTTGGGGAGCGCACTCGCGCGACTGCTGCCACTAGTTCCCCAATGTCGATTTCTTCCCCGACGGTGGCAACCTCTTCATCAACAACATGGGCGACAACGGCATCAACGGTTCTGCTCCCGCCGCACCGTACGTGATCCGTCCCTTACTGTTTGAGATCATACTACATGTTGTGTTCCTTGTATTCGTTGTAGATGTGATCTGTTTGTATACTTTTATAGTAGATTGCATGGATAGTTTGATCTTTATCATTATTATCATGGATTGTTTATCTACTTCATGGATTAAATCATATGTTAAATTGCTAATATTTTCAATATTGCATAGCCGTTCGATTGAGGTAACTGGAGTCGTCGGATCGCTCGCCTTTAGCGCACGGGCTTTGCAATAGAAGCTCTGTTGCGTCCACGTCATTGCAACATATCCTTTGTTGCAAACTCTTCAGCGATGTATTTTTTCTTTATAAAAAGGCTTTGTTGCGCTTAGATCATTGTTGCAAAGCCATTGTAACATGACCTTTGTTGCAAAGCCATTGCAACGTATCCTTTGTTGCAAAGCCTTCAGCGAAACAAATTTTTCACCAAATCACCACCGCAAAACAATCATCCTTTGCAACAGAAATTGTTGCATTCGAAGCATTGCAACAAACAACCGTTGCAAAACCTTCAAAACGTTCCTTTTTCTTTTTTGTTGGACCAAATAAAATCCAGACTATGCCCTTCGTACGCTTTGTAACAAGACAATTATTGTAAAATCCTCGTTTGTAACAGAAAATCTATACCTACTAATAAAGGACGAACAATTTCTCCAGTTTTTTCGTCCGTTTTTTAAATTATCCTTATTTTTCCATGAAATTACGGGCACTGCCACTGCCAAAACAGGAAAAAAAAGTTTCATGTGGTTGTTTACTGGACCATGGGCCTGATTCGCGCCCCCTTGGTGAGCCTGCTAGGCATGATTGTGTCCCACCCCATACTGGGCCTGCTAGGTAAAAATATTTGCAGAAGATCAGTTTTTCCTCCCCATCTAGGGTTTACTTGTCTTCTTGGCGACTCGTCGAGAGTTTTGCTTTTCCGATTGCGATCTCTTCTGGCCTTTGTGTGAGGGATCCCAAGCAAGTCTCAAGCGATCTGACTCACGTCAGCGATCCAGAGCGGCGGTTGTTCCTGTCTCAGGATGCAAGATAAGGGGGGACACAGTCGGACCTCGGGAAGAAGTGAACCTATGGATGAACTCTTGGGCAGATTGAATCTACAGGATGAAGAGGAGGAGAGCTACGTCTTGGAGGAAGAGGTGTTTGAACCGCCGCCGATGGAAAAGGGTTTTTAGCCCGACCGCGCTGTACGCCGACATGCGTTCTGCATGGAATTCGGCGAAAGAAGTAACATGGAGGAGGATTGACGTTAATTTGTTCTCAATCCAGTTCAATTGCTTAGCAGACTGGAATAAGGCCATGCTCATGGGACCATGGCTTTTCAGGAATCAAGCGGTGTTGATAGAGGAATATGATGGTTTTGTCGACCCAAAGACAGTCCAGCTGGAGAAACTATGGGTTTGGGCGCGAGTCCTGCGGCTGCCCGACAACTTCCTGCATGAACAAATCATCAAGGGAATGTGTCGTCCCTTGGGGGAAATCTCCGAAGTTCACATCAAACTCCCTGCAGGTTACACGGGGGAATTCGTTTGGGTTCGTACTAAGATTGATGTCACCAAAAAGCTAGTGAGATTTGTGTCTATTACCAAAGACTTGAAGAAGAATTGGTACCATATACAATATGAGAAACTTCCTATTTTTTGCAAGAATTATGGACTCCTTGGTCACTGGCACCAGGAGTGCGGATCGGGCGAACACGATGCTTCAAAATTTGAGTGGGGAGACTTTATTCTGGCAGACAGCTTGGGCATGGGCCGAGGAAGAGGGAGGGGAAATAACCCTACTGATGAGGCGGGAGATGATGAAGAAACAGGTTGGGGTCGAGGTAGAGGTTTTGGTAGAGGTTTTGGCAGAGGCCGAGGAGGCGTAAACAACCTAGTTCCTACACCCTGGCGCTCCAATGCTTTGTTTCAGACCCAACCAAGGTTGAATGGGAATAATCTTGAGGATAAGTTTGATGAGGTTGCTCTAATAGAGAAAGATGATGATCCGCTAGTTCGTAAGATATTGGCAGAAGACTCCGTGGCTGAATTGCCTGGTAATGAAAAGGATGGCACGGGTCTGATGGATCCGCTGGCTATTGTCCCAATTGAGAACAATGGTAAGGTTGCAATGATGATAGACAAGTTTGATGGTGAGAAAGGAGAGGGTGATCCGGCCCTAACACCCCATAAAAGTGAAAACAAGAAGAGACAAAATAAATCTGATGAAGCTGGGGGAGAGCAGCTTCCACAACAATCACAACCTAATGATATATTGGCGGCGACCCAGGAGGTCGACCGCCGGGAGCAATGAGTCTCCTTTGCTGGAACTGTTGTGGGCTGGGCAACCCAGAGACAGTTCGAGAAGCTCATGAACTAACGAGCAAACATGCCCCGGCAGTGCTATGTCTCTTAGAAACTCAAATAAAAAAGGCACGTGCCGATTTGTTGAGCACATCGTTTGGGTATAAGAATTCTTTTGCAGTAAGTAGCTCTGGCCGTAGTGGGGGCCTGGTTATCCTTTGGAATGATGACATAAAGTTGGAGGTAAAAGATCACTCGAAATATTACATTGATGTTGTAGTTTCAGATCTTGGGACAGAACCGTGGCGTCTCTCTTGTATCTACGGTGAAGCTCAAGTAGGAGAGAGGCACAAAACCTGGGAGGCCCTCCGCGGTCTCGCTGTACGTTCGGGTCTCCCATGGCTGGAAATAGGAGATTTCAATGAAGTTCTTTCTCATTCAGAACATGATGGAGTGGTTCAGAGGAGTCAAACTCAATTGGATGGTTTTAGAGATGCTTTGGATGTGTGTGGGCTCTCTGATATTGGATATTCTGGATCAGCTTGGACTTTTGAAAAGAGGGTAGCAGGTGGATCTTTCACTCGGGTGAGATTGGACAGGGGAGTGGCTGATCCCTCCTGGTCCGTGCTTTTTCCCTCAGCAACATTGGAACAATTGGTGGTGGTATGCCCTGACCATGTTCCTCTATGGCTTAAACTTTCTGATGATCTGCTGGAAAATAAGAAACCCAAACTTTTCCGATATGAAGTGGCGTGGGAAGAACACCCAGAACTTTGAGATTTCATCAAAGCGGACTGGAATAGTGCATGCTCTTCCAACACGGTTGAAGAGCTAAAACTAAAACTGGATAGTCTATCTTCTAATCTTTCAACTTGGGACAGAACTACCTTTGGGAATGTTCAAGGGGAAATTAAGAAGTTGAAGAGAGAGCTTGAAATCCTTCGCCTTGTGCCTGGCCGGGTGGGCCCTTGCCATCGAGAAGTAAAAATCGTTGAGGACTTGGTTGAGTTGTACCATAGAGAGGAAATTCTCTGGAAACAGAAATCACGAGTTGAATGGCTGGTTGGTGGGGATAAAAACACAAAGTATTTCCATTTGCGGGCCACGATGAGGAGAAGAAAGAACCTCATTCGGTCTCTATAGAATGATAATGGTGATATCATTACGGATATTGATCAGCTTGAAGCAATGACCACAACTTTTTACTCAAATTTTTATTCTTCCGAGGGGGTCAGCAACATGCAGGTTGTTCTGGACACCATCCCAGTAAAAGTTACAGCTGATATGAACAGCATGTTAATTTCCCCATACTCAAAAGAGGAAGTAAATAATGCTTTATTTCAGATGGCACCGTCGAAGGCTCCGGGCCCTGATGGTTTTCCAGCACATTTTTTTCAGAAGCATTGGGATGTTTGTGGTGACGAGGTTAGGAAGGTTGTGCTGAAAATAGTTGAAGGAGTGGAGAGCACATAAAGTATTAACAACACTTTTCTGGTGCTAATCCCAAAGGTTAAAAGTCCCATGTCTTTAACTCAATTTCGTCCTATAAGTTTGCGTAATGTGCTTTATAAGATAGCCTCTAAAGTTGTTGCTAATCGTTTAAAGCTAGTGCTTCCAGACATCATTTCTCCTGAACAGTCGGCTTTTGTCCCTGGACGGCTTATCACTGATAACATTATACTGGCTTATGAATGCTTGCATTTCATGAAGAGAAATAAATCTATCAAACACTGTCATTGTGCTCTCAAGCTGGACATGATGAAATCTTATGACAGAGTTGAGTGGGACTACTTGGAAGCGGTCATGTTAAAGATTGGCTTCTCTACTCTTTGGGTGTCGAGAGTAATGGTTATGGTGAAATCGGTTTCCTTTTCAGTTTTGTTTAATGGGAAGAAACTTGATAATTTTAAACCCTCGAGAGGGATTCGGCAGGGAGATCCTATCTCTCCCTACCTATTCTTGTTGGCAGCGAAGGGCCTCTCAGGCCTCCTCAAATCTAGAGTTCAGTCACCGCATCTTAGTGGTCTTATCGTGGCACCCTCGGCGCCTCCGATCAACCACCTCTTATTTGCGAATGATAGCCTATTGTTCTTCAAGGCAAATAGTAATGGGGCGACGGAAGTATCAAACCTATTGCAATCCTATAGTGAAGCTTCTGGGCAGAGGATACATAATGCAAAATCATCGGTTTTCTTTAGCAAGGGCTGTCCAGAAGTGGTGAGACAAGAAGTAAAGGATGCGTTGAATGTTCAGAATGAAACGCTGAATGAGAGGTATCTCGGGATGCCCTTGGATATTGGGTCATCAAAAACTGGGGCCTTTAAATATCTGAAAGATCGTGTATGGGGCAAGGACAAAGGTTATATTGAACAAACAATATCTGCAGCAGGGAAGGAGATTCTTATAAAATCCGTTGCCCAGTCGGTACCGGTCTATTCATGTCTTGTTTTAAACTCCCGAGAGGCTTATGTGAGCACCTCAATAGTATCATCAGACAATTTTTTGGGGGAGTAAAGTTGGAAGGCGCAAGCCTCATTGGGTCTCATGGAAAACGATGACAGAGCCGAAGTATAATGGGGGACTAGGTTTTCGGGACTTTGAATTGTTTAACATAGCTTTACTAGCTAAACAAGCATGGCGTTTACTCAAGGTACCTGATTCTTTGAGTGCACGAGTCCTGCAGTCTATCTACTTCCCGAACCAATCTGTCTTGGAGGCAAACCTTGGGAATCATCCCATCCAAATCTGGAGAGCTATTCTTGAGGGTCGGGATGCTCTCTCTAATGGTCTGATCAGGAGAATCAGTACGGGTCAGGATACGGAGGTGTGGAAGGACAATTGGCTTCCCCGGGATGAGAATCTGGAACCAATCGTTTGCCTTTCAGCTAATCCTCCTTCTAAAGTGGTGCAGTTCATTAATCTGGCTGAAGTGAGCTAGAATATACCCATGCTGGAACAGTTTTTCCTTCCTACAGATGTCAATACCATTGCGGGAATCCCTCTCTGTACCGCTCCTATCGAGGACTACTGGGCTTGGCATTTTGAGCGCAATGGTGAGTTTTCAGTTAGATCATGCTACCGTTTGTTGCTAAACATGAAGAAAAGCAATGAGAATTTGCTATCTGGGAGTACCTCTATTTCTGATAGAAGGGGAGATGTTAATGGATGGATCTCACTTTGGAAAATTAATATACCATCGAAGATTAAGACCTTCCTTTGGTGACTAGCGAGGCACTCTCTTCCTTCTGAAGATGTGAGGCATCATAGGAATATGAGCCTTTCGGACAGCTGTATTCTGTGTGGTGTCCAAGATTCTTGGAGGCACTCGCTGCTTGAGTGTTCGATGAGCAGGTGTGTGTGGGCTCTAGTCGAGGAGGATTTTATTGACACCATCTCTGAAATACAACAACCCAGTGCTAAACTATGGTTATTTCATGTGAGGGAGGCTCTATCAGGTTCTCAGTTCATAAAGTTCGCTGTGACGTTGTGGGCGATCTGGACGGCCCGTCGTAAAGCTATCCATGAGCAAAATTTTCAGACGCCTTTCGCGACAAATAGCTTCATAAACAGTTAAATCTCGGAAATTAATGCAATTAATTCAAAGATCCCAGGCTCGACTCGTTTTAGCGCCGGATCTCTGGAGGACAGAGGAGCAAAGATTAGCATGAGATCATCGCATGTCTGCAACTCAGGGAACATGCTTTCTTGGGCTCCAGCACAATCTGGGTGTAGTAGGATAAAGGTGGATGGTGCGTTCTCGACTGACGGCAAGTCTGGTGCAGCAGCGGCAGTTTTCCGTGACAGAGCTGGAGTTTACCTAGGTTCCTCGGCCATATCAGTTCCGTACATAACGAACCCGACCATTCTCGAAGCTATGGCGTGTAGAGAAGGGTTGGCTTTGGCCGAAGACTTGGGCATACAGGAAGTTGAAATTATCTCTGATCACTGATATCAAGGAAGGTAAAGGGGGACATCATGGCCCCATCGTCAAAGAGATTCTCTTGAGAGTACACAACTTCAGAAGGTGTTATTTCATGTTCGAAGGAAGAGCCACACATGGTGATTCTCATAATTTAGCTAAGCATGCTGCTAATTTAGCTAAGGGGCGCCATCTGTGGCTAGGTTCACCCCATAATCCTCTCTGTATGCCTCCAGTTCTGCCTGATTAAGTAGAGAGGTTTATGGTTCTAAAAAAAAGATAAAAATATTTGCTTAGGATATTTACTTCGTTTGAAGTGTGCAGCTTTTTTAATTTTTGCTTGGCCGTGTGTCCCAATAGAATATGAAAAGTGTCACACATCTAGTTTTTTATGGCTTTTGAAAGATGTTTTCTAACTTTTAAAAATATTTAATGCATTTTAAAATGTTTGTGTAGTTTTAAAGTGATCAAGTATTTAAATAATTTTCATATAATTTGTAAAATGTTCACCTTTTTCGAAAATAAAATTAATGTATTCAAAAGAAATTTCATGTCCTTAAAAATATTCATGCTCTTTCAAAAAATTCCATGTGATTTAATTGTTTTTTCATATAATTTGTAAAATGTTCACCCTTTTCTAAAAAAATGTATTCAAGAAATTTTCATGTCCTTCAAAATATATTCATATTCTTAAAAACATTAATGCCCTTTTTAAAAAGTCCATATGATTTAAAAAATTGTGTTTCAAAAATAATGTTGATGCATTTAAAATAAAATATATATAATTTTAAATTGATTGAATGTATGGTGTGGGTTCAATGACACATCGAAATCCACCAAGTCGGACTTATTTCTATTAGGTGCGCATCGCGATCATAGTCATGAAGACCGAAAAGAGGATAAGTAACAACACAGTTTAAGCGATATGTAATATATAAGCATTCGATTTTTCTCCCGTCACAACACACGAGCATGTTTGCTAGTCAGTTATAAAGGGCAATCGAACGAATACAAAAATTCAAGGGAAACGATAAGAAGCTCTGCTGCAGGTAGTATGCGCCCATGCGGCTACTCAATCCATCCATGGTATGTGTTAGCTTTTCCAAATACAAATTTTCTAAAAGATTTATTTCTTAAACCGTTAATCCGATTGATGGTCCTTTTTCATCATTAGATTTGTCGCGATGAGATCTTCGAAACAAGATCCGATATTGATATGTTTCGATGAAATTTTTTCGTCACCGTTAGTTGCCAGATTAGGTCATTCTAGTTGCCATTTTTATCGTGAACTGTTGCCACAAATATTTGTACATAGTTGTCGGAGGAACAGTTCCGTATACTTAATCTTAAAATACAACCCGATAAAATAAAATGGCAACTCAAACTGATAAAACTGGCAAAAACAATAAACCATCATATCAGTTAGATATAAAGAATACGATAACCGAACATAAATAAAAACGATAACAAATCATTCAAGCACAACAAGTTATTATGACATTTGCGTATAAATAACATGATAAGTATTAGTGTTTTTAGGTGATTCTAAAGAGAAACATTTACAAATATCACAAAACAAGTTTTTCATTTATGTATGTTATTGTATAGCGTTTTAAAAACTAAATTGGTATAATCTGGCAACTATATGAATAATCGTCAGATAAGTAGAACAATAATGTGACAAATATTGATGGAAAAAAAGTTTTAACAACCAAGTTGGTATACTCTGTCAACTATATGAATAATTATCAGGTAAGTACTGATGAAAAAAAAAAGTTTGTCAAAACATGTTGACATGGAATCTAGTTTCGAAGATCTCGTCGCGAGGAAGCTAATGGTGAAAACCGATCGTCAATTGAACTAACGGTTTGGAAGATAAAACTTTTTAAAAATTTAAACCTAGAAAAGCTAGCCTTTTTTTGTTAATGTTGAGCTAATACTAGATTCTCAAATCTTTATGCATGCAAGCTCCGTCACATCGCTTGATACTTAGAAAAATTGAATCCGCCGCACGGTAAGCATCTCCATCCGGCCGCTGCATAGTCGAATCCAAAATTCAATCAGTGAAGGAAATCCTTTCCATTACCGATGTAGGGCTCGTTTGATTCATAGGAATTTCATAGGATTCTTGTAGGATTTTATCCCATAGAAATTTTTTCCTACGTTACTCATTTGATTCATAGGAATTGTTCCTATAGGAATTTTTTCCATAGTAATTTTTGTACTACTTTCTATAGGAATCATAACATTCACTCCAACCTCTTTCTACAACTCCTTTGATGAAATCAAACAAACTTTGATGCAAGCAAAATCCTATAGGATTAGAGTGGACATGCCATTACAATCCTATGTTTTTCCTATTCCTATGATTTTCATAACCTATGAATCAAACAAGGCCTATATTTGCCCCGTGGTGAAGCCTCGTGCAAACGTTGCGTTGCGAGTTCACCTCAACCGGGCGCGTTCAATGGCCGCCGCGCTTTACCTCCCGCCGAACCCAAATCCGACGGCTAAGCCCGCCTCAACCCTCAGCCCGCCGCTGCCTCGGCCTTCCACTTCCGGCGAGCTCCACTTCCGTCCCCGCCTAGTGCCCCGTCGTGCCCGCGCCCAGACCCATCTCCCCGCCGCGTTCGGGAGGGGCCCGCCCGCGGCGGCTGCGGCCGAGCGCGGAGGCAAGGACTACTACGCCACGCTGAACGTCCGCCGTGATGCCACGCTGAAGGAGGTCAAGAGCGCCTACCGCACCCTCGCGCGCAAGGTACCGCTCTCTTCTTTCCTCTTCCACCATGCCCCTCTCGTCCGCTCCTGCTATTCGGTTACATCCAGTCCAGTTTGCCTGCCTGTAATCATACGAGTGTACATGGACTGAAGAAAGAGAGATAACGTAGTATGATTGGGTTGAGCCATTTGCATAATTCTCCTGTGCCAACCTGGGGATTATCAGCATGTGCAGAGGTGCACGTATCAGTTATCACTGCTTTGAGCTTGTATTGAAAATGAGGTAACATTTCAGAAAGATGGGTTGTGGCGATACTGCAATGTTACACTATGGAGAATTTTTCTAACATGTTCAGATTTGGCCTGGTAAAAACTCAAAAGTAAGCTCCCATAAAGATGTAGTAGAGAGGGCAGAATTAATTAGTAATTCACGTGATGACGAACTAGGATAGTGTCCAGCATTGTGGATAATTTAAGGAAGTGAGAACATTTGGAGTTGGGCAAGCAAATTGGACAGTTAGTACAAGTGGTGCAAATTATGCTTCACAGGATAACTACATCAATAATGTACATGCACCATTGATGAAGTAATAAGATAGATATGCTCTACCCTTCACGGGATTCTGCAAAGCAATGCTACATGTAATTTGCTACTTTCTTGTTTTTTTTTCGTTCCGTCCTAACTTGAATACATTCAGTTTTGTACTTTTATTACAAGTGCTTGAAGCAAGATAGTGGGCTTTAGCAATTTGTAAGATTATAATCCTGCATATTTGTGCCTCTTTTCGTTGAAGATTACCGAGCTTTACGTAGGTAGTACAGTTTACAAATTAAATCCAGGTTGTGCATTTTTGGGTGTTCTCTTCAGGTAGACCCTACTCATATTTTCTCACATGCGGTGTTGATTCTCTTCCAAGATTCCACCCACGTATAGTTGGTTCTGGAGCTACAGACCGTGAAGAACAACACACTTGCTTGGTTTGTTTTGTTTTTCAGTACCATCCGGATATGAACAAGAGCCCTGGGGCAGAAGAAAAATTTAAGGAGATAAGTGCTGCATACGAGGTATCTTCTGCTCTCTGGTCTCTTCTGAAGTGCTAGGGATATGCTGAGTTTAGACTATTATACGAAGATTTAGTTATTATTTTACTCTTACTAGTAAAGTGACCCAATATTTTCCAGCATGCTGTACTTTATGTGCACTGTAGCTTCATGAAGTGATTCACTAAATCTTGGAAAATATGCTATACTGCAATAGTTGCAGCAATTTCATGAGGCTACTTAAAAAAAACTGTTACTTATAAATTGGACCAAAATCTAAGTAGTAATACTATATTATAGCTCAAGTACACTAGGTGATCTAGTCAAAGAGTCTTAGATCATCATATACTTCCAAACTGTGTTGTTTGATAATGTTATCAGATGACTATGCTTTTATGTGATGCACTTATGCTGTAGCCTCTTTTAGGTTCTGTCGGACAAAGAGAAAAGATCTTTGTATGATCGGTTTGGAGAAACAGGACTTCATGCAGATTATGGAGGTGGAGATTTCGGTGCACATGGGGTATTTATTTTTTCAAACCCCAAGTGACAGTTTTGCTTTGTTGAAGCTATTTGTTCTCTTGCTGATTATACTCTTCAACTTACACCAACTATTGTTGTCTGAATTGGATTCGTGGTTAACAATTAACGTAATAGCAGTTAGATTAGGCTCGGTTGTGAAATTATTATGGGCTGAATTGTAAAAATGTTTCTCACTTTACCCTCCGCGTATATCTATATTCTCTATTTTCTACATTGGCATGCGATTCCTATTTTTTCTGAAGGACTAGACAGAGCTCTTTTATAATTGCATTAACAAGCCGCTTCACATGGAAGGCCTCAATCGAACAAATTTAATGTAACATGATCTTCGGCCTTTTATTTTCTTTTGTAGATTGATCCATATGAACTCTTCAATGCATTCTTTGGTAGTTCTAACAAGTTCTTTGGCGATAGCATGGGTCCAGGGCGATTTCATTACAGTTCAAATGTCAAGGATAACAGGGGACTTGATATTCGGTAAACAATTTCAGTCTCGCATTAGACTATTAGAGCAGGGAAAATTAACTCTTGGTTAGCTGTTTACACCCTCTTTGCTTTATTACAGCCATGATCTTCTCCTTCCTTTTGAAGAATCAATCCTTGGAGGAAAACGGGAGATCAGTATTTCTCGACATGAAACCTGTGGCGCTTGCGAGGGATCTGGAGCTAAATCTAGCAATGGCATATCAGAATGTACACAATGCAGAGGTCAAGGCAGGTCGATGAAATCTCAGAGGACACCTTTTGGTATAGTATCTCAGGTGACCTAGGCATTGTACTGGAACGCTCTGGCTTACTGAGTTTACTATATGGCTTTTGCAAATTTAGTGCACCTTTATTAGAGCCTACAATGCACAAATTGTATGTTAAATGAAGTTGCCTAGAATTTTATTTTTATATTGGGCCACCAGGGTTACCTGTGGAGTTAGTTGTGGAATCTGTATTTCACTGAAATGGGATAAGAGATATCATATTGTAGAAAACCTCCGTATATCAAGTGTTAGATTCTGCTCAGTTTACTAGTCTGGGACGCTCTTGTCTTCTGGACATGGATAAACTCTTATTAGTGTATGAACAACAGAATCTTACATGCAATACTTTTTTGAAATGTTTGATATGCCATAATCCATCTTTCGGTGCATTTACCACATAATTTGTTCTGTTTATTATTGCTCATGTCTGGCTTTCTTAGCAAAGTTCTCTCTTTCCTGAAGTTCAGAATGATACACTTTAGTTAGTATCTTGCTGTATGACACTTCAGTTACTATCTCTTGCTGTTACATTCTGCAGATATCTTCTTGCTTAAATTGTAATGGCACTGGGATGATAATTACTGAACATTGCACAAGCTGTTACGGTTCAGGGAAAGTCCAAGTTGAACGAAGTATAAAGGTAGACATACCGGGAGGTATTGAGGATGGCTCAGCCATTCGAATCACCGGGGAAGGTAGTATTGATAAGCAAAGGCAAGCACCGGGCAATTAATACATAATTATGCAAATTCATGAACCCTTTATGTAGTTTTCCGCATGCTTAATTTAAACATGTAACTTGGTGAAAGCTACGCGGCTGTCCATGCTGAGATTTCTGTCAATTGACAAGGTGTTTATAATTATTAATTTGTATACCTTATGTAGAGTAATACAGTCTGGATGAAACATTACTCACATTTCAGTTAAGTTGATTAAGATCCACTACTGGGAAAAGATATTATTACTCTTCTTATCCATTTCTATCTTATCATGCAGGGGTGTAGGTGGTGACTTGTATATATTTGTTCGTGTTGAAGAAAAACAAGGCATCCGCAGAGAAGGTCTCAATTTGTGCTCGGATGTCACGATTGATTACACCGATGCAATTTTAGGAACTACGGTGAAGGTGAGTTGTCAAAACTCAAAAGCTCGAAACCTTTTTGACGTGTAATCTTTGTGCTCAAGTTAGATCACACAAGCCTTATGTGTTGGCTGTGTGCATCAGTTGATGCAGAGGCCAGGGTACACTCCTTTTCGAAGAAAAAAAACCCTTATGTGTTATCTTATAACTGAAGTACTCCGTATATACTTTTGTTAATTCCATCACATTGCAAACATTCTCATTTTGTGCTAGAAAGACTCCCATATAAGCTTAATCGAGAAAGCAATCTTGTTATTTCAGGTTGAGACAATAGAGGGATTGAAGGATCTTTATATTCCTCCTGGAACTCAGCCTGGGGAGAAGTTGAAGTTTGCACAACTGGGAGCTCCGGACATTAAGAGGCCTAACCATAGAGGAGATCACAACTTTGTGATAAAGGTGAAAATCCCGAAGAATATCAGGTGTGAATTGCAGAGCTCAACAGCGAACAACAATCACATGACGTAGTTCTTATATTTCATCTGACCGGCCCTGTTCTCTTGTTGTTTGCTCTTTGTTGGCATTACCGGTTGATAACTGTAAGGCTAATCATAGCGGCCCTTCAGGTGGCTGAACTGGAAAATCAGTAGCATTGCTTGTTAGTTTTTATATTTTTACACCATAGACACTTTTGATGTGTTACTTTCTCGATGTGTTTATTTATGTAGTGACCAGGCACGTTCACTTGTTGAAGATCTTGCCGCACTAAAGGGAACTCAGGGCATTTCTGTTCCTGGTGATGGTACATCATACTGTTTCTGAGTTAATCGTAGTTAGGATCTTTTGCATGCATATATGATCTTGCTGCCTAACCATTTGACTTAATCAGAAAGTATAGGCCGAGGAAACTTGAGAAACAGAAGCCAACATTCTTTGGCAAGGAAGAAAATGTCGTTTTGGGGGTCTGTCAGGAATCTCTTCAGGTACATATAATATCTTATCAGTTTAATTGCAATAAAATGCGACAGCGGGTCTGTCGTAGATAGCACTGCTTCTACATTGAAGTGTCAAGCCAGCTCATGATTCTTCTAGTGCATAGCCAAAAGGACAACAGCTTAGTATTTTGACTAAGCATCCCCTAGTTGTGTAGAACTATAGTTCATTGTTGTTCAAATTTAAGAATGTCATTCATACCATGCTAGGGGCGACGAAGGGGATCAAAGATTTGCTTCAGTCAGTGCACAGTCTGTTATTCCACGGTGGACTTATCAACGAGGAACTCATCCCGCTGCCCCATTGTTAGAAGGATGCTTCATGATCGCAGCACTCGTCTTCGTGATAAACAGAAGGGGTAAATTTAGGTTTTGCCTGAAGTGGTATGATGGCACAACTAAAGCTGAAGATGGAGAGTGAAGTTTGGTAGTGCGGTTCGTGGGATGTTAATAGTGTAATACTCCCTCCGTACCAAAATATAGGTACTTGGAGTACACTACAACTACCTATATTTCGGTACAGAGGGAGTAGATCGGAATCCGGCTGCACAATCTGTTTCTCGGACAGATTGATGATCATTTTGTTCGCACCCCACCAGTTTTGTTGTTGTGTGGGAAGCGATGGAGAAGCAGGAACGAGGGTAACATCAGTGAGCATAGAACACATTTGTACTAGACTGACACTCATGATTTGAACAAGTTACAACATGGGGTGGACAATACCTATACTATTTTAAAGAAGCTATTGACTCAAGATCGAAACATGTTAAATGTGATTGAAGTTAACCATTTTTTGAACGGCTGACACGTTTCGCATGGAAAATACTACGAGTACCTCTGTTTACATTTATAGATGGACTATTGATCTTGAAGTCTAAAACGTCTTGGAAAAAAAAGAACGAGGGAGTAGAGGCCAAGTATTCAAGCCGCATACGGTTTTGAATACGATTCAAAATTCAAATATGGTTTCGTTACCGGAGTATCTCAAAGAGATCGAAATATGGTCACTTGATTCTTTGGTCCACCACGGGGGCGGAGACATCATCTCATTTGTCTCTCTCACCGGCCGCCACCGCAGCCGACGGAGGACTGGATCCATCACCGGCCATGGGTCCGCTACCACCGCCGCCGCACCCGCTCCACCGGATTCAGCGGCGGCGGATCCCCGCGGCCTGCTGCCTCCTCCTCCTCCTCCTCCTCGCTCTCCTAATCTCCCCCTCCGCCGCCGCCAAGTCCTCTGGCCGCGCCATCACCGTACGTCTCCTCCCCTGACCTCTCTCCACACCCCTTCCTGCCAATCCATCAGTCTCACCCTGCAATTCCGCGTCGCAGGACAACGAGATCCGCGAGAAGAAGGCCGCCTGCTACACCGACGTCGAGAAGTACGTGACCACCGTATATGCGCTGTGCTGCTCGGCGCTCCCGCTCGATGGGAATGCATCTGATGTCGTTTCTGACGGCTTGCTTGCCTCTATTGGCTCCGCGCAGCGGGCTGTGGGGATTCCTGTGCAGGTCCTCTAAAACGGAGAAGGAGAACTGCGTGCTGCGCTGCCTCTCGTCGGAGTGCTACGACCTCATATACGGCGGCGACCCGGTGAGTAGGGGCACGGTGTGGGAGGCTGCTTTTGTGATGTCTGCTTTGGTTTCTGATGAATGGATTTCACTGTGTTGTGGGCAGCTTGAGGAAGGGGAGTTGGACTATGTCCGGAGCCATGAGTACAAGTACTGCATGCACAAGTAAGGCAGTAGGAGATATATTGAACATGTAGCTTCAATGCTTCTCGATATACACTGAATTGCATCTGCTGCCTAGCTCATAGCACCGTAAAGGATTGCATTTGTTCTCAGTTTGGGTGTAGAGGGTGGGAAAGGAACAAGATAATTATTGAGTAGTGTCTCCTGTCAGATGGGGTATTTAAGGAGAGGGTAGGAACAAGGCTCATAATATATACAAGTAGAGTTCTTAACAATTTCCACCACATACCAATTTTGTATAGCTGTATATTTTCATGTAGATCTTTTGATGACTGTAAACAGACTAATGTTGCAACTCACATGCTGCATACTTATGAAGGACAGACTTACGTATATGTTTAGCGTCTACTCCCTTACACTCTCCAAAGACCTATATTTCGGTACGGAGGAAGTAGTGATTAGGCTTGACGCAGTTATGGTGGAACAATTAGTTATGAGCACATCAAACAATTTTTTTTTGTGATGCTTTCTTTTAAAAGCCTGAACTTGAAGTCTGCCATAACATGTTAGCAAAGTGGATAATTGAGCAAAGGAGATTACATTGCACTCACCTCATCTGTTTACTGTCTGCTGTCTGTTCAAGTAATAGTTGAGTAAGGGAGATTACACCCAATAGCTATCGCAAACAGAAAGCACATCAGCACTCAGGAAATTTTATTCCTGCCGAGAAAATCATTTTGTTAGTCTGCTCAAGTGCTCATCACCCACATTCCCCAATCTCTACGATCTGCAGTAGAACAAAGGTTCAGTCCTTGTGTATTCCACTCGGGGTCACTTGGATTCCACAGTCTACATTACTGTGTGTTTAATTTGGTCAACCAACAACTCAACCCATCCTTAAGTGGGATAGTATAACTGTTCATCGAGGGTAACTTGCTAGGTCCCATGGGTTTCTAGTTCTTGTTGATATATCTTGCAATTCTTAGTTGTTGCTTCATCTTGCAATTTTACTTCAGATAAAAGAAAACACCAGTTACTACTTGTTGGTGCTCCACAAATTGAATACCCGCACTTCCTAGAATGTCACTTTGATTCCCATTATCCAATGTTAGTTACTGAGATATTACATCCAGAAAAATAAAAGAGAAATCACTATATTTGGAACTAAGGTGTTTTGGATAATTTACATTGGAGTATACATGCTGCTACTTTTATTATTCAGTTTGTTGTATATGTCTTTAAAAAATCCCAATCGAGCACTGTAATGAATCTAACTTGAATCATTTTGTCATGACATCATTCTTATCAATTGACCATTGACTCTCTGGCCTTTCAGTTTGGTTTAGCTGCTTTTGCTCCCTTGCCCCAATTTTTTTCCCTTGTGTTCATTTCAGGTTATCACTTGGAGAAAGCTTGGAGGGTGTGAAGGGTTCTTTCAGCTATTCATGAAGGATTTATACTTTCTGGCAATGGAGTGAACAGAGAAACATTCTCCAAGTCTGCTGTAAACTGTAACTTTTCTTAACATATGGTGTATCCTTATGGGGCAGTACAGTCAATATATTTATATGAAATTCTTAGTCACTGAATCCAACATATATCAATTCAGTGTTTTCATTCCTTTGTTGGAAAGTTTTAGCATCGAACACTAACGGTATCTCTTATCCGGGTAATGGTGTCAGGTTATTCCTGTATTTCCACTGTCACGTCTAACTAGTTTCCCTGTAGACTCCATAATAGACATCCAAAGATTAGGTAACAAGTCAGATATGCAAATATCAGGTACTACCGAGAAACCATATTTAGATTCATTGAGATCACTGTTAGTGTTAGATAGACAAGCAATCAGCCATAAAAGACTTGAAGCTTCAGTTGAGACAAACAACATTACGAAGGAAAGGGTTCAACAAGAAAGAAGCACCCAGAACAACAATTTCCTGAAGTTTATGTCAACATTCAGGTTTTACTGCCATTGAGTGACTAATAAAGGGTCAGCAAATACATCACTTTGGGGCAGTTTGGTTTCTAGACACACTTGCCACACCTCAAGTTGGGTTGGTGTTTGGTTATTAGCCACACTTTAGGCAAGGTTTGTTTTATGAAAAATAAGACCCATATATGCCATAAACACAAAAGATGTGGCAGGATTTCTTGACCGACACCCTCTG
This sequence comes from Bromus sterilis, assembly GCA_950022295.1. Lineage (NCBI taxonomy): Eukaryota > Viridiplantae > Streptophyta > Magnoliopsida > Poales > Poaceae > Bromus > Bromus sterilis. The sequence continues at coordinate 41,471,659 of OX465595.1, read as the reverse complement.
CATTTTCAGATAATAAGTGCCAAGTCAAGAGGACAGGCTTATGATAATTATTGCCATTGAGGAGAAGGCTTGGGAGGCATATTTGACAATCATGCAAACATGCATTCAGAAGAAGTATGAGGCACATCGTCAATCTAGAGAGAAGTAGCCGAGTCAAAAGCTTCAATATGTCTGCTGATTCATCTTGAGATTTCAATCTGCAATTGTGGGTGACAAGTGGAAAAAACCATCCAGCTGGTCCACTCTTTGGAAATAGCATAGCTGCCGTCATGTGGGATCAGTCAACTTCAGAGAGGTGCACCTCAGCCTCATTATGTGCAGGCAATATTTTGCTCTCGATTGACTTCAGGTGCACAGTTACCCAGTTGGGCAGCCTCGACATTGATCTTGAAAGGTGTTTAATTACTTGGAGATGGTGCAAAGCTGAACGATTCCACCATAGTTGCTGTTATTGTGTCAATGTCAATGGACAAGTCTTGCAGGTCCGACTCAGCGAATATTTGGATATGAAAAATGAACAAGGGCACCATCTTTGAGTTTGTGCAGTTATATTGGTTTGGGTGGAATTCAAAGGCATGAAAGGCCCGTGCTTGAGTTTTACCAGCTGATTATAAGCGTCAGATATCATCTCTCTGTCCAATTTCAGTCACTGCATCTCCCAGGACAAACCTCCCTAGAAAAGGAAAGAGCCTTGGAGATGACAATTGCATCTATCCTATCGATGTTCACAAGTTCCAGCATTTTGTACGGCCAGTTGAGCATGGTAAGTAGCAGGTAACCATCTGCAACATCCTCTATTGTATATTGTCTTTCTGAATTTTGTTACGAGACCCAGTATGGCAAGTAGGTAAACCATGCATCCAGCAAAATCTTCTATTACCTCCGATCCATATTAATAGACTCAACTTTGTCTAGATTCGTATGTATCTAGTTAAGTATTTAGACTAGATGCATGTGTATCTAGACAAACTTAAGTCCATTAATATGGATCGGAGGGAGTAGTGTTATTCGTCCCTTTTGAAATCCGATAAGAAATCATCTGATTTACATACCTTCACACTGATCCAGTCTGAATGATTGTCATTTTCTTTCGAAGAATTGTCATTTACAGAAAGCAGTTTCTAAGATGCTTTGGTCAATGACATTAAAAACCATCCCTTGTCGCCCCTTTGGTTGCTGACTTCTTCTACATCTGTTATTATTGTTCGTCTCCTCGATGTTTTTCAGTCCTATGGCCGCTATACTGTGGAACTTATTGAAATCTGGGTTATTCCTCCTCTAGGTATAAGCACTATGCTGAAACTGTTTCAGCTTCGACCAACCTGCATATACATAGTGCATTTTTTTTGCTGCTAATATATAGTAGAAAAGTATAAATGGAAGCCCCTAAAGCTAACCACTTTATTTATTTATTTTTGAACAAAACCTAACCAGTTTTTTTCTTCTGAACAAAACCTAACCAGTTGGTCAATGCATCATCACCAAGCTCCGCTATACAATTGGGCTGGACCGATTTCCTCGGGCAGGGAAAAGGAATCTAGTTGGTGGCCGGAGCCCATCTCGCAATTTCCAACCGATGAAACAACAACAACAGAGTTCGTTGTACCCGATACGATACCTGCCTCCTTGGAAAGACCTACCGTACGCATCGTCGATCATTGCTAAACCAAAAAAGAAACAAAGAAAAGTGCCAGAATTTCTAAGGCCATATACCATCATCATTTGCCAGAGAGCTCGTCGTTCTTCTTCTCCCGGGGCATCAACAAGCTGGCCCCGATTAGCAGAGCATTTTTTTTCCAGGAGTGCCTGGAATGTGATGATGCAACTGAGCCGGATAGTCCTTGACCGCCACAAAAAGCCTGTGAAGCGTGCGATCCTGAACCTGCCGAGTGAACTTATTTTTCTCTTCGACATTAAACCGTGAACCTGCCGAGTTACTACTGTGTTTTCAGGTACATAACATACGTACGTACGTGTTGCCAAAAATTCAAGGTATGTACGCCAACACAATACCGTACTCGTGTGGCTCGCTCGACCGGGGGAACTGGCCGATAAATGCCCGTGAACTGGATAACATGCCACGCCAGGGTACCACTGGGCACCGGCTGAGTGAGTGAGTGACCAGCAGAGCAGTAAACAACAGTGGTACTCACTCACTCACGCCCTCCCTCGCTCGTGGTTGGAAACTTGGGATTCACTCAACCCGAGATCCGCCTGCGCGGTGGGTAGGAATTTCGAATTCCCGGGTGAAAGCGAGCAGAGCACTGCACGGTTCATCTGTCTAGCTCACGATTCCTTCCTCTTTCTTAGATTAAACAATCCACTCATCATGCAAATTGTTAGGGCTTAATTTGTTTTGATTACTCGTGTCTTTTGTCCCTGCTGGTCCCTCACTCGTCCAGCCAGCCTTTCATGGAGCCTCAAAAGGCAGACTCACTCACTCCACCTGCTGCTCATCTGGTTCTCAAAAAAGAAAAAGAAAACCTGCTGCTCATCTGCCTTTTCCTCCTGTCTGAGTGAGCTTTGGAGGATTAGAAAAAGAGCAAAGGGGGAATTCTCCAACTAGGCTCCAGTATAAGTGCCACCCAGTCCCCCCTAGTTTATTTATCATTAAAGCAATCAAGCCCCTCCCTTGTGCCAATCCAATCAGGCCTCCCTTCCAGCTCCTTAAGCTAACCAAACCTCCTTCCATTATAATTCAAGATTCCCCTCCCCACTCTATTTCTACTACTGCTGCTGCTAGTACTACTGCCAAAGAGAGTGTTTTTTCTCCATGGCAGCGCTCTCCTCGAGCTGAGACCCTCACCTTCCGCTCTCTCCCCGCTCCCGATGGCGGCGGCAATGCCGGGGCCGGCGAGGCTAAGGCTGGCCCTTGCTGTGCTCCTGCTCGCCTCGGCCCTCCCGGCCTTCCTCTCCGACGACCTCAACACCGACGCGCAGGCGCTGCAGGCGCTGCGCACCGCCGTGGGCAAGTCCGCTCTGCCGTCGTGGAACAGCAGCACGCAGACGTGCCAGTGGCAGGGCGTGGCCTGCGAGAACGGCCGCGTCGTCGAGCTCCGCCTCCCCGGCGCCGGACTCATGGGCGCGCTCCCCTCCGGCGTGCTCGGCAACCTCACCGCGCTCCGCACGCTCTCCCTCCGCTGGAACGCGCTCACCGGCCCCATCCCCGACGACGTCTCCCGCATGACCGAGCTCCGCGCTATGTACTTCCAGCACAACGCCTTCTCCGGCGAGGTCCCGCCCTCGCTCTTCACGCTCAAGAACCTGGTGCGGCTCAACATCGGCACCAACAAGTTCTCCGGCCAGATCTCGCCCGACTTCAACAAGCTCAACCGCCTCGGCTCCCTCATCCTCGACAGCAACGACTTCTCCGGCGAGATCCCCAAGCTGGACCTCCCCACATTGGAGCAGTTCAACGTCTCCTACAACAACCTCAACGGCTCCATCCCCGCCAAGCTCCGTAAGATGCCCAAGGACTCCTTCCTCGGCACCGGGCTCTGCGGCGGCCCGCTCGGCCTCTGCCCCGGCGAGACCGCGGAGACGCCGGCCGGGGCGCCGGGCTCCCAGCCTGGCGCAGGCGGTGGCAGCGCCGCTGACGTCGGTGGCAGCAAGAAGAAGAAGCTCTCTGGCGGCGCCATCGCCGGCATTGCCATCGGGTGCGTGTTCGGCGTGCTGCTGCTCCTTGCCCTGCTCTTCTTCCTCTGCCGAAAGAAGAAGTCGAGCGCGGCGCCGAGGTCGACGGCGGCGGTGGAGAAGGGGCGGGGCCTGGACATGGGCGCGCTGGACGCGGAGCCAAAGGGGCAGAACGGGAACGGCGTCCACGGCGCCGGGGCCGCCGCCGGAGCAGTGCCAGCCGCTGCTGCGGCCGCGGCCGTGGCGGCAGCCAAGTCCGGAGGCTCGACCGCGGGTTCCAAGAAGCTGATATACTTCGGGCCGATGGCGGCGGCGCCTCCGTTCGACCTGGAGGACCTGCTGCGCGCGTCGGCGGAGGTGCTGGGCAAGGGCGCGTTCGGGACGGCGTACAAGGCGGTGATGGAGAGCGGCGCGGCGGTGGCCGTGAAGCGGCTCAAGGACGTGGACCTGCCGGAGCCGGAGTTCCGGGAGCGCATCGCGGCCATCGGGGCGGTGCAGCACGAGCTGGTGGTGCCCCTCCGCGCCTACTACTTCAGCAAGGACGAGAAGCTGCTGGTGTACGACTACATGCCCATGGGCAGCCTCTCCGCCCTCCTCCACGGTAAGTAAGAAAAAACCCCAAAAATCAAAAAGCTCCATTTTTACAGCTTCCTTCCCGCCGGGGCCGGGCCAGTTCGTTATCGCCGCTGCCGGCCTGTCGGTGGATCCAAACAGGCTGGCGATATTCCGTCGCCGGCGTGAAAAAAGTCCAACCAAACAAAGCCCGGAAGCCGAGGGAGCGGTGCGGCGTCGCTTTCGCCCGATCCATTCCGTTTTCCCTTTTAGCCCGCCAGCCAGCCAGCCGGACCTGACCTACTCCGCCGCGTGCATGGCCCGGTTTCTTTATGGCTCTGCCAGCCATGGATGCCAATTGCCAAGGACCAAGGTGTGTGTACACCCGAACTGCAATTTGTGTGCCACTCCGTAAGTGTATATAGTACAATAGTGGAATTGTCGGGTTGGGTGTTGCCAGCTGAGTTGCCTTGCGTGGGATCTACTGTACACTAGTACGTAGTTTAAGGGAAACAACAACGTGACAGCCATGACTTCCCTTGGCACGACCCTGCATTTGCGACCAACTTGCTCTTGCGAGCTTGCTCGTGGTCCATCCATGGCTCGTTTTGAAATGCTCGACGCTGCTGCACTACCAGCCTAGCCTAGCTAGTAGTACAATACTGCAACTATGCAAGCACGTACGTGGAGTTATTATTCGTTGCAGATTCCTGGTAAAGTAAATTTGTTGGCCAGTTGCGCATGTGAACATGCCTAGCCTGGTCATGGTGGTTGATAAAATTGATACGCCTCCATGTGACATTTAGTTGCCCTCGGATTCCACCCCTCTCCCGCCAATTATGAGCATCATTCGTTACCCCGGACGACGGAGCAGATGAGAATTGAGAAGAACATGGGTGTCATGCCACATGAACCGTAAAACCAACGCAAGCTAAAAAGAATCAACTGCTTTGCACCGTGCACTCCAGCTCAGTAATTAACTGTGTTAGTGATCTTCATGTGGTGTGTTCGCAGGGAACCGGTCGTCGGGTCGGACGCCGCTGGACTGGGAGACGCGGGCGGCGATCGCCCTATCGACTGCGCGCGGGGTGGCGCACATCCACTCCACGGGGCCGACGGCGTCCCACGGCAACATCAAGTCCTCCAACGTGCTCCTCACCAAGACCTACGAGGCCCGGGTGTCGGACCACGGCCTCCCCACGCTCGTCGGACCGTCGTTCTCGCCGACGAGGGTGTCGGGCTACCGCGCCCCGGAGGTGACCGACATCCGGCGCGTGTCGCAGAAGGCGGACGTGTACAGCTTCGGCGTGCTGCTGCTGGAGCTGCTCACCGGCAAGGCGCCCACCCACGCGGTGGTGAACGAGGAGGGCCTGGACCTGCCGCGCTGGGTGCAGTCCGTGGTCCGCGAGGAGTGGACCGCCGAGGTGTTCGACCAGGACCTCCTCCGGTACCAGAACGTGGAGGAGGAGATGGTGCAGCTCCTCCAGCTCGCCATCGACTGCTCCGCCCAGCACCCCGACCGCAGGCCCAACATGTCCGACGCCGCCGCCCGCATCGACGAGATCCGCCGCTCCGCCCACCCGGCCGCCGCGGCCGAGGACAGCCCCGCCTCCGGCGCCCCCGAACACGACGGCGACGAGCCTTCTCTATAAAATTCAGTTGTTGGAAAAGGAAATTGATTAGTTCTTTGCGCGCATGGATCTCCATTCCTTCCTTCCTTCCTCCCCCGCCGGCCGCCTACCACCTTTCTTTTGGTTCTTCAGCAGCAACTTGTGCATGTCTTGATTATTTTTTCTTCTTTTTCTTTTTCTGTTTTGGCCTTTTTCTCACGGGCTTTGATTCTGTTCTATAGCACATGTCACTGTAAGCTTTGATTCTTGGAAAGTAACACTCGATTATGATGTTGATGATGATGATGCATGTACTGTACCTGACGGATGCCATTACTACCAGCTGTAATGTTTCCTTATTCATTCATTTAAAACACCCAAGTGATTTGATTTGCGGTAGCTAGGCTTTCGTTGCCACGCTTTGCTTGCTCCCTCACTCACTTTCACCTCGTCTAATCGGCCTCGGTTGTTAGGAGGTGGTAATGGTTGTTGGGCTGCCCATTTCCTACCGTGATTAACCTCCTTTGTTTGATGGATTGGATGGCGTCTAGTACTTGGCCTGTGAATGAAACCCGGGGCTACGGCTACTGGTCTTGGTAATGGTAGGTAGGTCGGGAGAGACATCAGACATGGGAGTGCTTTCCAAGTAACACGGCGACGGAGAGAGACCCAAAGCGTTGGCGTTTATACGTGTGCAGTTAGATGACACTGACTGATAGGGTCGTCGTCAAACTCGGCAAGCAGTGCCACAACAAGGCATCATCTATGCACCGTTTGTGGCTGGCTAGTTCAGACTGCCTGTCCGTAACCCCCTGTTTCTACTAGTACTCCCTCCGTTCCATAATGTAGTGTATATTTTGTTTTAGAAAAGTCAAACATATTTATGTTTGACCAAGTTTATAGCATAAACATTTAATATATAAAATATAAAATACATATAATATAAAAGTACATCTCATGACGAATCTGACGATAGTAATTTCGGTATTTATATATTAGTACTTTATTGTTATAATCTTGATCAAACATAGACATCTTTGACTTACGCGAACCGACAGTGGTGCTACAGACCAGCTGTCGCATGTCAAACCAGCTGGAATACTCCATGCCGCCTTGTGATTTCTTTGCCTCGTCAGTGTCTGCTATGAGCAGCAGCAATTAGAACATTTTTTTTGGATGATCACAGCGATAAGAAAGAATGATAGGTGGTGAAGAAGAGCTAAACTGGTCAGTGTGCCTTGTGCGCTGCTCGGCCAGCCCAGGACTGTCGGCCGGCTTGCCAGTGGAGCAGCGCGCGCCGCTTCCTTCCTGCCTGGCACACAGCTCAAAAGCCGTGTCTTTTCTTTTCCTGGCCTCGGCCACCTCCTCCTGCTGGAAATGCTTCGCGAGATCTCTCATTCTCCTGCCCTGCTCCTCCTTGATTAGTTAAACCTGGTTTGGAGTCTCGACTTGCTGTCTCCACCGATGATGTTTATTCGACTTTCATTTCAAATGTGTTGAGTTCTTTTTTTTTTTTGCGAAATAAATGTGTTGAGTTCAAATATGGTGGAGTATGTCTCTCACTCGGGATCGTTGTATTAGATCCTTCAGAATTAAATTACAGCAGATGTACTGTTCTGACGATGTTTACAATAGCAAACAAGAAAAGAAAGAAGAGTGACCAATTATCAAAAAAGTTTCCAGGGCTGATGAGAGTCGGTACTACTCCAAGGACACCAAGGCGAGATAAAGGCCAGATCGAGCTTTTGACTATTTTCAACGAAGAGGCAGCCCCATGCTGGCCACTGCCCGGACGTCCTCACCTGATCACCTAATCCGGACCTACATTGGCGCCATATAAGGGTAACTCCAACGCGCCGACGCATTTTGTCCGTGCGCGTCCGGATTTACGTCAAACCGGTTAAAATAATGTCCAACGCCCAATCGCATACGCATTTATTGATGCGGTCACATCCGCTCGGTGTCCACGCAGACGCAAACCCCACGCAAAACTGCGCCGAGTTTGTGCTGGCGCGGACACCGAGCGGACGCGTTAAACGTCTGCGACGGTCTGCGCTCGACGGTTCGCGTCCGCGCTGGGGCCACTTGCCAGCCCCCCTGGCGTCTTTTTATAAGACGACCCCACGCGGCGGGCCGTCGCTATCCACGCACCCGCCCCCACACTTGCCTCCCGCGCCGCGACCAGAGCGCCATCAGAGCGACCAGAGCGCCGCCACCATGTCCAAGTGGTTTGGCCGCGGGAAAAACGACCACGAGGCCTCCGGCTCCGGCTCCGGGCGCCGGCGTGGCCGCTCTCCCCCTCCCCCTCCTCCTCCTCCTCTGCCACCTCCACCGCCGCGGGCACGCGTCTACCTTCCGGCACAAGTGCCCCGTCCCCTTGTCCAATGTCGGCCTGCCGGGCGAGTGGCGCTTGAGCCGCGACCGCGTGCCGGTGCCGCCCAATCTGGCCGCGTCTCTTCGCGACCAGAACATGGCGCGGCCGCAACCGGCAGGCCAAGACCTAGGGGGTGGCCGCGTCATCCCCCCGCCCGCAGTCGTCGCGCCCGAGGAGGAGGCCGAGGAGGCGGCATTCCAGGCCGCCGTCGCCGAGGAGGAGGCGGCGATCCAGCGCGCCATCGCCATCTCCGAGGCGATGTGGCCGGCCTGGATTTCGTCATCCAGGAGAGCCTCAACGCGCCTCCTCCTCCTCGACGCGCCGGCGGGTCGCTCCGCATCCGCGACGGGCCACCGCCACCGCCACTGCCGCCGGACGTGAAGCCGCCGCCGCCGCCACCCTCGCCATGGGCGGCGCACTTCATGCCGCCCTACCCGTCGCCTCCTCCGCCACCCTATGGTCCCGGGGTGGACTCGCCGCCGCGCCACCACCTGCCGGAGCCGGAGCCATTCCGGGAGGGGTGGCAGTGGGAGGGCGTGAACACCTTTTCGGTGTTCGTGCCCATGGCGTCGGTGACCATCCCCATGGATGCCACCGACGAGGAGGAGCAGCGCATGAAGGAGGAGGCGTACACGCGCCACCTCGCGGCCGAGCGCGCCAAGGCCGACCGCGAGATGAACGCGGAGTACGCCGCCTCGCACGCCGCGGCCGTCGTCGACCCGCCGCCGCCACCGCCACCGCCACCGCGCAGCGCCAGAGAAGCCCGCCGGGAAGCCAAGAGGGCGCGGCAGGCTGAGCGCGCGGCCATGGAGGAGCGCTGGCGGCGCGACTTCCCCTGGGCGCCGGTGCCTGCGCCAGTCGTCGACCTCTCTAGCGACGAGGAGGACGACATGGACGACGACGACGGGGACGACGCGTAGGCGGCGGCACTGGCGCGCAGGGCGCGGTTTTTATTTTTTTTAGGTTTTTTAAATTTAAGTTTTAATGTAACGGGAACGGTTTAAATTTATGTTTAATTAGTTAAATTCGTGTTTAATCAGTTAAATTTCTTTTTTAATTATTTTTTTCAAATGCGTTTGCGTCAGTGCGTTGGGCGACCGCGCAAAACGACGGACAAAAACGGACGCGATGAGCGAACGCGTCCGCGCAAACCAGACAAATCCGGACAAATCGAGCATTCGTTTACGTCGGCGCGTTGAAGTTGCGCTAATGGAGTCAGGTGACAGAAATGCAGGGCCCTCTCCTCCTCCTCCTTCTCCCGTGTACCTGCGCGCCGAATTTGTTTGTGCCGTGCACCGGTGGCTGGCTTCAGTGGCTCTCGCTGCCGCGCACCGGTGGTGCGTATGTGAAGTGACCTGGACTGGACACGCATGATCTTTGCGCATATGGGTTGCAAGAGTGAGCTGTGGAACTCCCGTTTGGTTGCAATGATATGATATGCGCCGGCCGGCTGGCTAGGATTTCGATTTCATATATTTGCCGTAGGTCAAGGGGTAGGGACTAGGTGGAAGGGATCTGGGCTTTGTGGTGCTATATTATTTTCTTATTGTTGGCTTGTTGCTAAGATAATGCATGCAAGTTGCAACTAAATGTTGGTTAGAGTTTCTCCTAGACCATTATTTTCTTATTATAGTATTGCAGTGGATGTCTGGAGCCGATCGGCGGAAGGAGCGTGAATGTGCGATTTAGACGTTCTTTCTAGACGTTGCGTTGAGATAAGAAAATGGGCAAACACGTTCAAGGAAATCACAATGCATGTGGAGAGTTGACAATCCGTAACAGTCGGTTGTGTGTATATATAGCCGTTAGAAAAAATCAATCCGTTGTATACATCCTGCCTGCTATGAACCCATCAAGGGAGGAGACTCACAAGAGGAGAGCGTAAAATAGAGAGGATAAAAGGAGATAAGAAATAGGAGTAAGATACTGTACAAAATTATACTTCATTAAAAAATAGTTATATCGGGCTTGGACTTTCATTGTTTTATGAAAACAACTCAGCCTTTGGAAAGTCATATAAGGGCATACAAAAAAAATAAAGTCAATCTTCTAAATTCTAGGATAACCATCAATAGTATGATACTTCCTCTGTTTCATATTAACTGTTGCTGAAACGGATGTATCTGGCACTGAAATACATCTAAAACATTTATTTCAACGACCACTCAATCATATTACTCCACTATGATAATAATGCAATATGATGTCTTACCCACACACACAAAAACAATATAATGTCTTTTTTTTGTGTGAACTACAATATATGATGTCTTTTTTTGTGTGCACTACAATATATGATGTCTCTTGGTGCATGGCCAAATGCCAAAATAGCTTTGGCACCGATGAAAACCATTGTGAAGTGGGTAAAATAAAAAAGGGCGGCCGATGCTTCAATGCCAAACTACTCCAAAGGTGTTCAGTTCTGTGTGTACCACAAGGCCGAAGAAGTCGTGCTTCCTTTCTCTTCATCGCAACAAACACTATGCGGGAATCATTGAGCATGAGGAAGTATGTGAGGTTTTCAAGGAGCCGATGCCACTTCCCAGTGTCATCAAGCTTGCATAGATCGCGGGGATGTCCTTGCCATCACAATTGCGCTTATCCGACAAGAAGTTATGGGCCGCTATGCAGGAGCTCTCAATGAGAAGCTCCAAAGTGTTTTTTTTCCTCGTTCGAGTTTGATTCTTAGATCCAATGATTAGCACTGTTACGTTGTCAATTATAGTTTTGTTGGGCCCTAAAGCACAAGAAAATTATAACGAGCAATAAGTATTTCGCTCGGTTAAGGGTTGGAGATAGGAGCTTTTTTTGCTGGCCTAGAGCTACCTTCTACAAGCCTATCGACCTTCATATATAGATGACCATAGGCAATTCATTCAGATGCCACCACTTGATCTGATACAACCAGGAGATGGCATGATTTAGGGGAACATAACCCCCATAAGTGCTTCATTCTTGAAATAACATGTTCGCCCGCGGCCCTAATTAGTGTCCACGCGGGTGTAGGAAGCTAGAGCCCTTAGACATTTATAATAGATGATTTTTCCTAGACTCATTCCCATCCAGTCCGCGTCGAGTCTGTCATAGATAACCACACAATTGCTATTTTATTGAAAAAAAAACCACCAGTGAACCTATGGATCCTAGTCCATCTTTCTCATATAAATATTTCAATCTTGATCAATGATTTGTAATCATTTTTTGCTATTTATCATTTTTCAATTATCTATTTACCACACTTTCTTTTAACCTTTTGTAACTAGCAAGTCTATTGAGATTGACAACCTCACTAGTATTATAGAGTGCCAAGGTAGTATCTTAAATGTGTGTAGGTATCAATTATTGTTACCACTATCAAACTCCTATTGGTTCTATAAACCTTAAAGGTCACTTTGAGAAAACCATGTCAGTCGGGTTATGATCACAAGCATAAATAAATACTAGATGATACCCCGCAGTTGCTGTGGGAACTGTTAGCAAATAATTTAATGTTCTAAAATATGGAAAAAAATATGAAACATAGTACAATTTGATTATAAATTATTTTTTGAAAGAAATATTTTTTTCGAGTAAAATCTAAAAAAATGATGAACAATCCAAAATGAGTGTGAATTTTGTATTATTAATTTATTACCTTGACAATATATCACCGAGATAGTATGAGACGAAAACAACAGTGAGTAGACACAACGGAGATGTCACCCTTGGTTAACCTAAAGCAATGATAGCAACTACATATATGCATTTATAAAAAAATGTCGCATAGAAAATAAAATGCGAGGTAACTCATAATTGGATTTTTTATAAAAAATTCTCTTATAAGTCCTAAGGTTGAGTGCATAATTATTTATTTATTTATTTGGTATAGGTTGCATGCACATGCAAAATTAATGGTAGCATGTGCATGAAAAACTAATCGAAAAGGGTTTCTACATGGTGGGCCTACTTGATGACGTGGATAGTTTGCATGTTAAGATAAATAGGTTAGTGGAGATGAACTATTTAGATATTATAGATTATAGATAAGATAATCGATAAAGTATCTCTCTTCACTATTGAAGATTTTGTGAATTTCCACAACCTTGGGGTTAGTAGATTTTTTTACATATTTTGCGTTTCATACCAATATTTAATATAGAAAACGAGTAAAAAACTACTTAGTGATAAAGCTAATAGATGCATACGAGAATATTCACCATATGCTATTACTCCTTACCAATGGCGTTAGAAAAGAGCTTCATAATCTCCAAGTGCATGGATTATTGTAGAACTTTCCAAAGTGGAGGTGATAAGTATGGAGTATCGAACCTAGAAATATGCAAAACCCACAGTTTTTGCATTCGACACTATTTTTGGACATGAGAAAATCTAGGGTAATCTATGGGAGGATAGGCTTAAGATAGCGAGCTAGGAGGCGGTGAGAGTGTTCAAGATTATGCTCAAACTGAGTCAGGAGCTCATACTCCTCCACCAATATTGGGACAGTCTTGCAGCCCGGCTCATAATCCAACGCAGAGTGAGCGATGATCTCCAACCCCCCTGACAGACATCATCTTCTACATACTCGAGCGCGATTATATCCAACCCCTATCCTCCTCATGTGCGATCATCTCCAACCCCTCTCCTCCTCTTGTGCGGCGATCTCCAACCCTCACTGACAGTCATGCTCATCGTCTATATCGTCCTCCTCGTCTGAATATGTATCATCTTCCCCTGTCTCCTCATCGACCTCCTGTATGATAAGCAAATTCACCAGCCCTTCCTCCTCTGGATTCAGCGAGGAAAGGAGGGATTAGTACTCGTACTAGGAAGCGTGTCGTCGAGGACCCGAAGACTCCATTGCCTCTGCCATGGCCAAGAGGAGAATCTATATTGGGACTTCCCCTTGCTAGGAATCATCTGATTCAGCTCTTCCCTTGTCAATTCCATGGCCAAGAGGGGAATCTTTATTGGGACTACCCCTTTCGCTTGCAAACTCTAGGAACTAAGTGAATAATAATTCAAACACTAAAACACCATTCAATTAGTAATGAATCATGATTTATAGGGGTTCGATTAGAAACGTACCGCCCGACCAACGATATTGGTTGCTTACTTTACAACTACCGAATAGCGATGTTGTAGCAGTAGGTCGATGCGCCATTAGAGCTCAGGCGAACGGTCAGAGTGGGCGGTGGGGTTGCTAGTGTAACAACGGGTGTGTGGGGATGGAGGGGATTGCTCCTATGATATTGTGCTAAGAAACAATGCATTGGGAGAGCCCTGAGACTGACGTTCTAGTACTTCTAAGCACATCATCTGTATGTCCCCCAGAGCACTGAACTTCACAATAGACCGCTTCTTCTTCTCCTTCGTAAATGTCGAGAACAGCTTCTTCAACAGCCAATCACAGGCAGCAGATGAACCACAGTTGGGGAGACAAGGGGTCGGATATTCTCAGCGGGCTACTGGAATCTGTAGTGCGCGCCCGAACGCAAAGCTGGCCAGATGGGCCGGCCCGGCACGGCATGGCCCGGTTGAACCGACACGGGCCAGGCACGGCACGACCCACTTTCAGGCCCAGGCACGCCCATCTGCCTTACGGGCCGGCACGTTGGCCCGTTAAGCACGCCAGCCCGCTTATTTTTTTTTGTTATTTAGGCGTTTTATAGTTATGTTACGCCTAGGCGTTATATAAAAAATAAAAATACCTAAACGGGTCGTGCCGTGCCGGCCCGCGTGCCCAGCCTCCAGGCCCACACACGGCCCTTCAACAGTAACGTGCCGGCACGGCACGACCCGTGCCGTGCCGGGCCAAAACAACAGGGCCACCGTGCCGCCCGCTAAGGCTGGCCCATGTGGCCAGCTTTGCCCGAACGTGATGAAGTACATCTGTTAATTTAAGGACTTGGTCACGGCCCTCGGTCCTCCACTACAATAGCCAGCCACTTCGATGACGGCGTTCAGCTCATTTGTGTTTCTCCTTTTTTTCCCGAAACATTTTTGTTGCTCTATAGATGGAAGAAATATTGTTATGCAATCCTCATATATTTGATTTCCATCCAACTACTTCTTTAAAGGATGAGTATAGTCGGTACACGAGAGGCGATTCAGACCGGCGAATGCCTTGAACCCCCCCCCCCCCCCCCCCCCCCCCGCGCGCGCGCGCGTGCCCCCGCCCCTTTTGTAGTTGTCACCCCCTCCCCACTCGTTGGTCATATCCTCCCCACTCGTTGGCCATATCCTCCCCACTAAGAGCATCTTCAGCCGCGCCCCCAAGAGGCCCCCAAGTCGGCGCTATTTGCGCCGGACGGACGAATTCCGTCCAATCGCGCCCCAAGGGCCCAAATAGCGCCGGATTGGTCCAAAATTGAGTCCAGCGATCCCAAGCTGACCCGGCGCGCTGGGGGTCGTTTGGGGCGCCGGATGAAAGAAAACGCCGCGAACGCGGGAACCTTTCGCGCCCTTTCGCGCGCGCCGCGTCCACGGCCGCACCTGTCGACGTCTTTCCCACGAGGCGTCATCATCCTCTCGCCTCGTATTTTCCCCGCTCCTGGTGCCACCGCAGGGGAATCAATACGGCGTCGGAGTCAAGTCCAATCGCCGCAGGCGAATCAATGCGGCCGTGGAGTAGTCCAATCGACCGCCGGCCACGCCGCCGCGTGTTCCCCAGCGATGACGACGAGCGTCAAAACCTCCCGCTATAAAAACCGGGCTCGCCGTAGAACGAAGCACACTCGCCTCCCCTCGTCGCCGCCGTGGACGGACTCGAGAAGAACGGATTCATCCGTCGCCGCCTCCACCTGATGGAGACAATCCTCCTCGCTCAGGCGGGCTACCCTTACCCGCCGGACACCCGCCCGCCGCACAATTGGGTTCTCAGCAACGGCGGAGTGCCTGTGCCGCCGGTGTCTCGTGAGGGCGTCGCCTTCGACATTGAGGTCCAGGCCGTCCACACCTCCATGACGGCGGCCGAGCGCGCCGATCCGGTGAACTCGCCGTCCAACGTGGCCGGCTGGACGACGTGCTTCGAGGAGCGCCGCGCTCAGGCCATCGCCTCCACCAACGGCCTCCATCCGTTGGCGGGTCGGCAGAACCGCGACGGCCGACGGCGAAGGGATGCACCCTCCCCGTCTTCCTCGACTACATCGAGCACGACAACGAGCCGCGACTCCAATACTCGCCACTGGGGCAGGACACGGAGCCCCACTGCTCGTACACTCGTAGCACGCCGGTGTGGGTGACCCTGCGGAGGGGCATGGACGGGGCGACGTCCTCGTTGTTTGGCGGGTCGGCGTCCCGCTCCACCGGCTCGCACTCTCTGGGCCGGCGTACTCGCCGCCGACGTTCCTCCCCGTCAAGACCGAGCGGGGTACGATGCCCCTTGGTCGCCGCACGCGTTCCGACGGTGTCGTCATCGGCGGCTCCGACGGATCCTCGTCAGCGGCTTCACCTCCACCTCACCGGGGCCTCATTTCTCGGCTCAAACCGAAGAAGGAGGTCGTGGAGCCCCCTCTGTCCGCCGCGGAAGACGACGAGGAGGATGATCCCGGCCTCGCCTGGGCGCAGAGCGAGTACCTCCTCGGCGAGATGGAGCGCCAGAGGAGGAAGTGAGAATTCTTCGAGGAGAATGTCGGGACCCGGGGTTAGCGTATGCAAGTCCCGCTACGACATAGTCATATGGAGAGCCGAGAACCGTACCCACTTGTCTAAGCAGACAAGGCCAAGCACAGAACGTTCTCGGAAAGCATCGTACGTGAGGGGCATCCCATCCAGGCCGGATGATCAACTGAGATGGGTCCTCATCGTCCGCACACAAGTCTAATGATATGGGTGATGAACTCCCATATTCAAAGACAAGTCGCCTCAACCATACTATCGACTATCTCATAACTCTTACATAGACTTACTCCAGCCCGATCACTTAGTCGAGGTCTAGGGCGGGCTCGATCATACCACAAAGTGTGCACGAGACGGAGTCTCGAGCAATCGCATCGCGATGCCCCAAGCTGCGCACATCTAAGGGCCACTTGGTGTATGAAAGACCGCCAGCCAGATCACAACTAAGGTCTCGAAAACCCATACAAAGACATGCATGTTATAAACATACACACAGCACACATGCCTTGTATGAACAGCAGGTATCATTGCAATTCTCTACAAAGTATACATTTTATTGATAACTCTTACAGAGTGCACACAGAGATCACAAGTATGTGATCCAACATTACAACAACAAGCGGAAGAAAAGTATGTCTGAGTACAGACAAGTTTAACAAATGGATTAAGAAGCCTTATTTAAACACAAGCCCTCCACGAGGGGACCAGTCGTCTGACTGGGACTAGACTAGCTTGATCTTTAGTCGTCCAGCTCGATGAAGAAGCCACCTTCGGGGTCGGTGGGTTCATCTAAAACATAGATTAAGCAAACGTGAGTACAAAGTCGTACTCAGCAAGACTTACATAGGAGCTATATTACTCATGCACATGTATCAAGGTAAAGGGAGGTGGGGTTTCACTTGCAGAAGTGCCAGCTTTGACTTGGCTAATCCTGAACTACGAGTACCAGACTTTGAGGTAAGAAGTGTACACGAGTCCACTACTTTCTCCAACCAATTACACCAATATGGTGCCTTCCTCGACTTCCCCACGAGAAAGCACGCCATAGCACTCACACTTATCTTGGTGTGTTTTAGAAGTATCCAGTTCAAGTTGTCTAATAATCAAGCTAAGCTTTCCAAGCATTCCATAACCGCGGACGCGGCTATTCGAATAGTTTTGTTAACCCTGCAGGGGTTTACCGCTACACACACATGATCATCATTTACCGCCTTTGATCTCGACACCATACAAGGGGTGCCAGCGAGGATGCTCACCACAACTGTTACGTCATAGCCTATCTAGTCCGAGAAAGCCGCCTACCTGGGTTGTCTACCACTATCGTGAACCCGGACGGTTTACCGAAGTGGACCCAAGTGATGTGTGTGTGGTGCATAAGCCGGTCTCGGTTGAGCCGTTCTCTCACTTAGCAGCCAGGCCACAGACCTACCAGAACTCCGAACTATTGCGACATCTGGACATCGAAAGGGATGAGTTAATAAGTTGAGAGGGGTCAGTGAGCCCAATGTGTGGTTGTACTCTTCATCTTGGATCACCACACAAGAACTCGGACTTAGGGCGGTGTTCAACGAGACAACCCACCGTGTACTCCTACACAACCTCTCATCGTTCACCTTGTATTAGGGTAGATTCACCAACACCTTTCTACCATCATCATCATGATCACTACCATCCCGACTCACCTAACAGTATCAACATGGTATCATTCTAAGCATGCAATAAGCAGTAACAATTGCAGGGGCCACATGATATCAATCAACTCCTACATTTGCTAGGATTGTGGTTTGCTTACTACTGTGACAAAATGATAGGTCATGCAAAGGAATGGGTTCATCTATGCGGTAGAAACGCATCATGGTAATCATCTTATACAATGCATAAGCGAGACATGAGAGGGAAGTGGGATTTTATCGACATGATCAATGGGGGTTTGCTTGCCTTGCTGACGCGGTTCGGGTTCGGGGTCTTCAACGAAGGGGGCAGCCTCCTGTTCCGGTTCCACCTCTACTCGACAAACAACAAACAAGGTAGCAAAGTAAATACAATGCACAATCACATGGTTGAAGGTTGAAACTTGATGTATATGCTTTGATGTGTGAAGCAATTCCATTTAAATGGAGTATATTGCAAATTGAATTGCAAATTCAAACTCCAATTTGAATTCAATTTAGCCAAGTTGCATATGACATTGTTTGATCAAGTTTAAACATTTTGAAATGTGTATGATATGCCTCTGATGTGTGGTTGAAATGTAGTATGTTGCCAAGGTCCAAGTTGCAAAAGCATTTGAATTTAATTTGAATAAATTCCAATTAAATCAAATAGCAAATGCTACTGATCACATTTTAAATTCAACTCAAACATGGTTGAAAGTTGGATATTTGGATAGCTTATTTTCTCCTGATCATTTTTCACATATTATTTGTTAAATTTGGAGTTGATATGAATTTTCTATGAATTTCCAAAGTTTCAGCCCTTTTCTGGAATTTCTGGAATTACTTTAATGTTTTTATTCCAATTATTGCATCAGCACTGAGTCAACATGACATCAGGGGGTTTGACCCAGTCAAACTGACATGAGGGCCCCATCTGTCATGGACTCAGGGGCTAATCCTCTCT
Organism: Bromus sterilis; assembly: GCA_950022295.1. Classification (NCBI taxonomy): domain Eukaryota; kingdom Viridiplantae; phylum Streptophyta; class Magnoliopsida; order Poales; family Poaceae; genus Bromus; species Bromus sterilis. The sequence continues at coordinate 41,453,272 of OX465595.1, read as the reverse complement.
CTGTTTAATTAAACAGAGAGGATTAGGGGGCCAGGGGCCCACTGTCAGCCTCACTGGGGTGGATTAGGGGGGTTAACTTAACCCGGCCACGTCGGACCTGCCGGCGGCTAGCCGCCGGTGACCACAACCGCGGCGGCGCTCTATTCTCTTCTTCTCCCGGCCACCATTCGAAGCGCTGAGACCACCGGGATGTAGACCATGCTCCCGCACGTCGTCTGGTGCACGCGGGCGTCCAAGGTGATGACCAAAACGACGACGGCGATCTCACCGGCGGCAACAGAAGCCCGGCGAAGTGACAAACGTCGCCACAGTGCACCCAAACGAGCAAGCGCTAGCTCATTAGACGCGCGAGGTCACAACGAAGACGACAGACAGGTTCTCGAGTTCGTCTGCTTCACGGGTGCTCGCTGACGAGCACACCGGCGACGAGGAGCCACGGCTCCCATGGCGAATCGGGCTAGACAGAGGGAGGGGCGCTGTGAGCTTGGGGGAAACGCTCACCAGGCTACAGAGAACACGACGAGGTAGTCGACGGAGTCGGGGAGGGAACGTAGCCGGAGTATTTGACGACGACGAGTCGCGGATCCGGCGAGGGCTCGAGGACGATTGCGGCGGCTTGAGTCCAAATCACGGCTTTGCCTGCTGCGGGAAGAGGAAGTCGACGACGACGAGTACGAGGGACACAACATCTTGAGCTCTAGGGCATGGTGGCCACGTTGTCCACGGCGGGGCGCTCCGGTGAGCTTCCTGTCGGCGACGAAATCAAGCAGAGGGGATCGCGAGAGCAGTGGAGAAGAGGGTTAAGTGAGGTGGGCGTCCACGGGACGTCTCCTGGCGCGATAAGGACGCCTGGGAGGCCTCCAGGCAGGCAGGTGGCGTGGTGGCCGCCGCATCCCGGCCACCGAGCTGCTTGCCGCCGCGCTGGAAGAAGACAAGGGGGGGGGGGCTGCGGGCTTGGGCTGCGGTGCGGTAAGTTGGGCCGGGGAGGCCCAGGTAAGTGGGCTACTTTGCCTTTTCCTTTTTCTTTCTGTTTTTCTTTTTTGTCTTTTGTTTTGGCTAGAAAAATAAATACCTAGCCATTTTCTAAAATGCTGAAACTTTTTATATGGCCTCATAACAATATAGACTAGCCACTTATAAAGTTTGGCACTTTTTAAAATTCAAATAATTTGAATCTTAACTCAAATAGGGTTTTTTGATTAATTCCAAGGCACTGTTTGAATATTTGAAAAATCCATGAGCATGGGGTGGGTCCCACATCACTTGATATGTGATCACACTCAAAAATCTAACATGAATTTTTGGAGAAGATTTTTATCTGGCCTTTTGAATTAATTCATCTGGGGGGGTTTTCCTTCTCCCATTTTGCTTTTGAATTTGATTTCAAAGATTTTTTTGAAATTTTTAACATGATGCAAGATGACTTTGATCCTAGCACATTACCTAACAGAGGGTTCTGACAGAGAATAAGCGCGCCGAGGTGGCGAGGATCCGGATGGCGGTGCGGGGAGAGGGCAGCAGCAGTCGCAGCAAGCCCACACCGTCGGCGCCGGTTGCTCCGACGCTGGTGGTGCTCATCGATGACGAGGAGGATGAGGACCTGGCACCGCTGCGAGGGAGGAGGAGGAGGGGGCCGCCCGGCGGCGGCACATGCAGTGCACAGGCCGTCGTGAAGCGCGAGCCTAAGGACAACAGCGACGACGACGGCGCCACTGGCGGGGCCGCTGGAGGAGGCGGCGTGGAGCTCGACATGGAGCACCTTTATTTATTTTTTGCTTTTTAGTAGTTTTTTTTATTTTTTTAGTTGCTACTATGTAAATTAGAGAAAATATTATGAATGAAACCGAATTTTGTTTATTTTGACTTGTTTTAAACAAATTTTCGCCGAATATGAGGGGCCACTATAAGGCCGCGGCTAAGGGGAGGAGTGTCGCCTTAAAGCCTTTTCGCCGCCCGAGCGCCCCTAAGCGGCAGTAAAATAGCGCCGAAAAACGTCTTGAGAGGCCGAACAGTTTGCAAACTCTAAATATATATCAAAGGATGCGATGAATGTGTGTATAGATGCGAGTGAGGACGAGCAGTGTGGATGTTCGGGAAAAAGGGTATGGTGCCGATAATGTTCGTTATCTAGGTGATGGAGGAGGCCAAATTTGCAGATCCGTTCCGGAGAAGGAAGTTGGCGGTTCACTACTTGCTTATTCACGCCTTCCTAGCCCGAAGGATGATGTCTTGGTGGTAATGGTGCTGATAAAGGGATTATTGTAGAACTTTCCAAAGTGGAGGTGATAAGTATGGAGTATCGAACCTAGAAATATGCAAAACCCACAGTTTTTGCATTCGACACTATTTTTGGACATGAGAAAATCTAGGGTAATCTATGGGAGGATAGGCTTAAGATAGCGAGCTAGGAGGCGGTGAGAGTGTTCAAGATTATGCTCAAACTGAGTCAGGAGCTCATACTCCTCCACCAATATTGGGACAGTCTTGCAGCCCGGCTCATAATCCAACGCAGAGTGAGCGATGATCTCCAACCCCCCTGACAGACATCATCTTCTACATACTCGAGCGCGATTATATCCAACCCCTATCCTCCTCATGTGCGATCATCTCCAACCCCTCTCCTCCTCTTGTGCGGCGATCTCCAACCCTCACTGACAGTCATGCTCATCGTCTATATCGTCCTCCTCGTCTGAATATGTATCATCTTCCCCTGTCTCCTCATCGACCTCCTGTATGATAAGCAAATTCACCAGCCCTTCCTCCTCTGGATTCAGCGAGGAAAGGAGGGATTAGTACTCGTACTAGGAAGCGTGTCGTCGAGGACCCGAAGACTCCATTGCCTCTGCCATGGCCAAGAGGAGAATCTATATTGGGACTTCCCCTTGCTAGGAATCATCTGATTCAGCTCTTCCCTTGTCAATTCCATGGCCAAGAGGGGAATCTTTATTGGGACTACCCCTTTCGCTTGCAAACTCTAGGAACTAAGTGAATAATAATTCAAACACTAAAACACCATTCAATTAGTAATGAATCATGATTTATAGGGGTTCGATTAGAAACGTACCGCCCGACCAACGATATTGGTTGCTTACTTTACAACTACCGAATAGCGATGTTGTAGCAGTAGGTCGATGCGCCATTAGAGCTTAGGAGAACGGTCAGAGTGGGCGGTGGGGTTGCTAGTTAACAACGGGTGTGTGGGGATGGAGGGGACTGCGTGGGTGATGCGACCGCTCAGGATCGAGCTATTTTAGGCAACTGAAAGTGATAATTCAGTCAACTAAGGTCCATCCGTCATAAACGGACTTGCACGGGTCACCTATCATATGTGGCCCACATGTGCTAAGGTATCCACGACCCACTCGTCAGCAAGTGAGCAGGTAACTAACAACTGCTTTGACCTGACAACAAGGTTCCGTTTGCGATTTTGTGAGAATGAGGCGAGTGATGGAAACTGAGCACAACTAAGGAAGGAGGGCACAAAAATAGTAAAGCCAATAAAAAATATTGTACTAATGAACATACACAAAATCACTATGAAGATGCATACCTATAATCTATAATACCTAAGTAGTTTATCCCCACTAACCTACTTCTCTTAACATTCAAGTTATTCACATCATCAAGTAGGTCCATCTCTTTTCCGTACTAACTCTTCATGCATAGGGCCGTACCGAAAAAAATGGAGGCCCAGTGCGAAGTCAAAAAATGGGGTCCTCAGCATAGCAAGTAACAATGTGGAAAACAAGATCTAATTGTTATTATTATTACTATTATGCCATATGAGCACATAGTACAATTGTCTGAATAACATCTTGCCGCAAAAGTGATTCTAGAAACTAGAAAATAATACTCCCTCCGATCCATATTAATTGACGCACACTTAGTATAACTCTAGTACAAAGTTGTACTAAGTGTGTGTCAATTAATTTGGATCGGAGGGAGTACATTATTTAGCAAAATTGTGACATCCTTCTTGCAATCTTTGAGATAAATTCTTCAATTAGTTCTTCATATGATACACTCTCTAAGTTGTCGTTTTCAATTGCTATCGAAGCCAGTTCATTAAGTCTTTCTTGTGTCATTGTGTAACGCAAATAAGACTATAACAACTTTAGTTTAGAAAAACTTCTCTCCACCGATGCAACTTTAGTTTAGAAAAACTGAACATATGGTTAAATAAGAATGAAACAACCTGGCTTTGATTGTTGTGAGAAGCATATTAGGGGAGCAGGTGTGTGTTGCTTTTGCAACCAAGAACTCGTCGCCTCCAACTGCAGTACAACGCTCCAAGCCACCAGGGATCAAGGCTTCACTTGATTCTGGCACACGCAGGTCGTAGGGCCGGCAAGGCGGCAACTGGAAACAAAGGAGGTCAAGTTTAACACTGATTTGCAGGATTGTCGATTTAAGATTTGAGAAGAACAAAACGTGAACCAAATAAATAAATGGGGATTGGAAGTAAGCTGTTACCTATTCCATTGCTTATTGCGACGGATAATTAGGGAAAAATCACGAACAATTAATATTTGAGGTGGGTGATTCAGAGCGAAACATTAGATAGGAAAAGGAGAGAAGACTGATTTAGCATCTGAGAAAAGAGGAACGATGGGTGAGTTCTCAAGAAGATGAAGAGGGAAAGAGAGACGTGCGTGAGGAGAGGGCCCAAGAATTAATTCCTGCTGTTCCACCATGGAACCACCCCCATTGACTATTCTTGGGAATGCAAGTTATGGAGGCTGAATTAATTCGTTGTGGGGGCTCCGCTGGCTGGCATACTGCGTCATTATCCAACCTATCTTGCACTAATATATGCTAATTACTAATAGTACTAGTACTAAGTACATATAAATTTTGAGGCCCCACTGATTTGGGGCCCTGTGCAGGCGCACACCCTGAACATGCTCACGGTACGGGCCTGTTCATGCACATGCTTTCATTAAATTCGCATGCGCATGCAACCTATCACAGATAAATAGTATTCTCTCCGTTCCTAGTTATAAGGTGTATAGTTTTTGGCACGGAAATTAAAGAACACATGTTGAGGAAAAATTACACCATGTTTAGACGGGATTACATCTAGCTAGTTGACGTGAGAAATTAGAGGAGTTTTGTAAGAGCAAGTTTAGCCCCCGAAGGTTTTGGACATTGTTGGACAAAGCAGAAGTGGAACTAATATTGTTTTCGAGTATAAACAGATACTTAGGTTCCGAAAGAATGGAGTTTGCATATAGAAGGTCGAAGGACAACTCACTGCAGTGAAGCTGCAGTCATCTACCGAAATCTTTGAAGGAAGACGACCCCTAAAAATGTCGTCGAAGAAGATGTTTCTCTCGAGCAAAAGCGCAACGAGGAGAAAGCTGAAGCTGATCGAAGACTTAGTCTTTTTGCTAGTTTCTCTTTATTTCTTGAGTCGTAGGAAAAACCGTACTATCAAGAGGGGTTTGCTAGTTGAGATCTTTGTCGAAGTGAATCTGCTCTGCTCAACCAAAACCCACAAAAGCCTACCGAGAGAAATCTCACCGAGTCGAACGAATAGCTCGAAGGCAAAGTCATTGCACTTCGTGCCTTCGAGAGAGAACTCGTTCGGTGAGTCAGCTTACTTGTTCCTCAAGTAAAGTTGCGCAGTGATTGGAATCCGACCGTTGTGGACACGCGTCAAGCGGTTGCATCGGGTCACTTCAGTCATTTTACCCATCGGGATCGCCAACTATAAATACCCCGCACCCACCCGCCAGTTCAGGAGGCTGCTCCACTGAAGATTCTAAGACAGAAGTCTGAGAGCATCCCGAAGAGTTTCATCGAGAGAAAACCTACACCCAAGTCTGAACTGAGTTGAGCAATTCACTATGACTTAGGTTGAGATTAGCCGATCTTTTTATCTTGGAGAACTGCAAGTCTCCTAGACGGTTAGGCGTCGCCTGTCAAGCAGTCGAAGAGAAATTGCCACTGCTGAAGGAAGTTTGTAAAGGTCTCGGAGATGTCCTGAATCATCTACCACGAGTGAAAACTGGACAAGCTCGAGGAGTTTGTTGCAGTGGAGAATAGGACGGAGAGAGTTTTGCTCCGGGTGTTCAATCACCAGTCCCTCCAACCAGACGTAGCACTTTGCAGAGTGTGAACTGGTTTACCAAACATCGTTGAGTCAGGCTCGTTTTCCTTCTAGCATTTACTTCAAGTATTTACTCGTAGCCTGTTTGCCTTCGATGTTTTCCTTCACTCCCAATCCTTTCGAGCCTTACATTACTTTCGATACTGTATTTCCTTCGAGATGTCATTAGTCCTATGCTGTTTGCATGATTTCCTTCTAAGTTCCTTAGAATTTTTAGAAGTGATCATTCACCCCCTCCCCCTCTGATCATTCTTGAGCTTTCAATTGGTATCAGAGCTAGGCACTCCCTACGCTCTGCGTATTTTGGTCTAACAACCTGGAGTGTTGTCAAGAATGTCGTTTGCAGCTGTTCGCTCAGGGGAACCAATCCCTATATTCAATGGGAAGGACTATCCCTATTGGAAGGACAAAATGAAGAGGAATATCATGGCTATCAACTCTGCCGCTTGGGAAGTTGTCAAGAATGGTGTAACTGTCGAGGACACCGATGCCATCACTCCTGAAGAGGCTAAGAAGTTGTCCCTTGATGCTGAAGTCTGGGTATTCATCACAAATCATCTGATTCCTGAAAAATATCATGAGGTCAAGAATATTCCTTCGGCCAAAGGTGTTTGGGATTATCTCGAGAAGATAGGTGAAGGTGTCTCTACTCAGAAAGATGCTCGAATTGACACCCTTCGAAGCAAGTTCTATCGGTTCAAGAGGCACGAGGGAGAAAAAGTTTGTTCCATATACAGCAGACTCACTGCGCTGTCAAATGAACTGATTTCCCTCGGTGCAGATGATATTACAAATCGGATTATTGTCAGAACCTTGCTCCGTTCTCTTGATGATTCCTTCGATCACATTGTGTTGATGATTAAGGAAAGAACTGATTTCAAGGATATGGTTGCCGCTGATATTCTTGAAAGGCTTAATACTTTCGAGATGGAAGAAGATGAGAAGCGTGATGTCAATGGGAGTCGAAAGAAATCTCATGCACTCAAGGCCAGAGCCTCACATCACTACTCTCCTGAAGCCAGTTGTGAATCTGATGGTGCCTCTGATGACCCCGAGAACATTGGGAAAGATCTTGCACTGATAATGAGAAGATTCAATCGCCTTCAGAGAAGGAACTCCTCTTCACCGAAGAAAAACTATTCTTCAAGACATTCTAGCAATTCATCTCAGCATCGGTCATCATCCAAAAACTCATCTGCGAAAGATAACTGCTGTTACAAGTGCAAGAAGCCAGGTCACTTCATCGCTGATTGTCCTCTCTGGGAAATTGAACATAAATCAAAGCACTCTCACAGCAGCTCTTCGAGCAAGTCTTACAGATCGAGCAAAAATCACGATTCGAAGAGATATGATTCAAGGTCCAGAAAAGATAAGAAAGATGGTTCTGATGATGAAAAGAAAAAGAAGTATCACAAGCATCGAGAGGATTCTTCATCAAAATATCATTCCTCTCGTCGAAAGAATTCGCACCGAGCCAAAGCCTATCTGGGTAAAGAGATGAACTCTGAAGAAGAAGCATCCGGTTCTGAAGCAGGATCAAAGTCAAGATCAGGTTCTGGTTCTGGTTCTGAATCTGATGGTGTTGCTGGGATAGCATTCGCCTCGAACAAGAATTCAAGTTCATTCTTCTCCAACCAGAGCAGTGAAGATGAATCTCCAGCTTACTGCTTCATGGCCAAGGCTAAGGTATCCTCATCTAAGAAATCCTACGATACTTCTGATGGATCTGCTTATGAAAGTGACTCTAGGATAAGCTATGCTAAACTTGCTAAAATTGCTTCTATCCAACAAGATGAGCTAGATTCTCTAAGTGAAACTATTCAAAAAACTGAGACTCTGTTGATCGATGAGATTGAGAAGGGTCAAACTTTGACTAACGAGCATGCTGCTCTGAAGGAAAAGTATGATGAACTTTCCTCTCGTCATGAACTTCTCTCAGTGGACTACGAGAAGCTAACCTATGAAATACTTCAAGGGAAAATGGCTCTCGAGAAACTGAGAGAGGCTAACGAAGAGTTGGAAAGTGTCAATCTCACGCTCATGGCTCAACAAGGCTCAGAAACTAAAAATGAATCTACTTCACCTTGCTTAACCTGTTTGGAACGAAGTAAAATTGAGTCTATTTCTGAGAGATCGAAAGGAAAGCAACCTATTGTTATCGATGATACTAACCCCTCGAACGAGGAAAACATTACCGAGGAACTCCTCAGGTTGAAGAACTTATTTGAAACAGGCATGTTCAAAAGTGTGCAGGGACACCATTATCTGTGTGATATCCTTCAAAAGGCTCTTCTTCACAGGAATCCTCGTAACGAAGGAGTTGGCTTCGAAAGGAAAATCAATCCTGATGGAACCTACTGGGAACCCGAGCAGTATCCTAAAACTGTCTGGGTTCTTGCGAAAGAAAAGCCCATTGATATTTCTAACCTTTCAGGTTTCAGTTGCAAAATTGACAAAGCTATTGTTGATGAATCACTTGATTCTGACTACAAGCTTGTCAAAGATCAGGAAGGAAAGGTGTCGGCTGAGTTCGTTGGTACTCCTCCAAAGAATGGCTTTTATAAGCGACAGATTTGGGTTCGCAAATCTCTCGTAGAAAAACTACCCCCTAACCATTCTATGCAGGGAAAATCCTCGGTACCACCGAATCACTACTATTCTCTCGAGGATAGAAATGAACCCTTGGTGCCTGCTTCAAATATTCCCCAGAAGGATTACTATCGAATAGATAGAAATGTTTATCGCCATCGTGACAATCGTACCAAAATTGCCATTACCCATCGTTACTCTAACCCCTTGTCGAGGAATTATATTTATGGTGTGCTTGATGGTCCTGATCGACAATGCAATCCTGTTCGATATAATATTGCTGATCCATCTAGCTCTTCCATGCCTTCTAAGTCACCTGCTCGCTTGTGGGTGGTTAAGAAGAACTAATTCTTCTGCAGGGCTATGTCTCCGGTGGATCCCAATGGGTCATGGATAGTGGATGTACAAATCATATGACCGGAGACAAAGATTTGTTCACCGAAGAAAAACTTTCTGAATCTTCACAGAAATATATTACCTTCGGTGACAACAACAAAGGGAAAGTACTTGGTTTGGGTAAAGTTGCTATATCAAAAGTCAAGCACATTGATAAGGTTTTGCTTGTACAATCTCTAGGATATAATCTTATGTCTATATCGAAACTTTGTGATATGGGTATGCTTGTACTGTTTTCTGCGTCTCGTTGTGTTGTTTTTTCACAGGATGATTATTCCTTCGTGTTCGAAGGATATCGCAAGGGTGATCTTTACGTTGTTGATTTTTCTTCGGGACCTGCTGTGTCCACATGTTTAATGGCCAAAGCCACTTCTGGTTGGTTATGGCACCGAAGACTTGGTCATGCAGGGATGAAAAATCTTCAAACTCTTATCTCGAAGAAGAACATCGTTGGAATTGATAATGTAAAATTCGATAAAGATCGTCTATGCAGTGCCTGTGAAGCAGGAAAGATTGCAAAGAAACATCACTCTGCAAAAACCGTCATGACTACTACTCGTCCTCTTGAATTACTTCATATGGATTTATTCGGTCCTCAAAATTATGCTAGTCTTGGAGGAAACAAGTATGGTCTGGTTATTGTTGATGATTTCTCTCGATATACTTGGGTTTTCTTTCTAGATGACAAGAGCAAGGTTGTTGAAATCTTCAAAACTTTCGCAAAGAGAGCTCAAACTGAATATGAATTATCTCTCAAGCATATCAGAAGTGATAATGGTACTGAATTCAAAAATACTCATATCGAAGACTTTCTTGATGAATATGGCTTTACTCATGAATTCTCGGCTGCTTATACACCGCAACAAAATGGTGTGGTCGAGAGAAAGAATCGAACACTTATTGAAATGGCCAGAACAATGCTTGCTGAATACAAGACTCCTATCAGGTTCTGGGCCGAAGCTATCAACACTGCATGTCATATCATCAACAAGGTCTATCTGCATAAGTTTCTGAAGAAAACTTCACATGAACTCATCACTGGTAAAAAGCCAAATGTGTCTTATCTCAGGGTTTTTGGTGCTCCATGTTATATCAGAGACATGAATCACAGCTCCAAGTTTGCCCCAAAGGCTCACGAAGGTTTTCTTCTAGGTTATGGTTCAAATTCTCACACTTACAGAGTTTACAACTCACATCTTGGAAAAGTTGTAGAAACTGTAAATGTTCGATTTGATGAAACTAACGGCTCTCAAAAGGAGCAATTACCTCTTAACCTGGATGAACCTCCTTTGGATGAAGTTATCAGGTTCATGGCTATTGGAGATATTCGACCTGTCGAAGGAAATGCTCAACAAGTAAACGGGGATGATGATGGTCCAATGTTCCCACACATAGCCCGGGGCGCTGGAGATCAACATCCCGAGGAAATTGATGCACAGGTCGAAGGAGAACGCATAAACGAAGAATATGTTGATCCCGAAGGACAAGCTGAACCCGAAGGAAATGATCCCGAAGGACAAGCTGTTCCCGAAGATCAACCTGATCCACAAGATGAAGAATCTTTTCCTCGTGTTCGAAGAAGAGTGAATGTCGACTCAATTCTCGAAGAGATTCGTTTACCAGGTCGTCCCACCACTCGTTCTCGTACTCGATTAGCTAACTTCTGTGGAAATTTCTCGTTTGTATCCATGCTAGAACCATCAAAATTCGATGAAGCCATGAGAGACTCAGACTGGATGACTGCCATGCTCGAAGAACTTAACCAGTTCGAGAGAAATAAAGTCTGGTCCCTTGTCGATAGACCTGATTCCACGAAGCATAATATCATTGGTACGAAGTGGATTTTTCGCAACAAGCAAGATGAAGATGGCATAGTGGTAAGGAATAAAGCTCGACTGGTTGCACAAGGCTATACCCAAATCGAAGGTATTGATTTTGGTGAGACTTATGCCCCAGTTGCTCGTCTTGAATCCATTCGAGTCATGCTTGCTTTTGCCAATTACAATGGTATATTGCTATATCAAATGGATGTCAAAAGTGCATTTCTTAACGGTGAGATCGAAGAAGAAGTGTATGTTATGCAGCCACCAGGTTTTGAAGACCCGAAGAATCCTGACAAGGTGTACAGATTACACAAGGCCCTATATGGGTTAAAGCAAGCACCTCGTGCTTGGTATGAAACGCTGAAGGATTTTCTTCTTAAGAAGGGCTTCAAACCAGGAACAACTGATCCGACTCTTTTTACTCGTGCATACAAAAATGATCTTTTTGTGTGTCAAATTTATGTCGATGACATTATCTTTGGCTGTACTAACCCTGATATTAGCGAAGAATTTGCTCGTATGATGTCGAAGAAATATGAAATGTCAATGATGGGAGAATTGAAGTTCTTTCTCGGGCTTCAAATCCGTCAACAGAAGAATGGTACTTTCATTTCACAAGAGAAGTATCTCAGAGATTGCCTGAAGAAGTTTGATCTTGTCAGTTGCAAAACTATCAAGACTCCAATGCCTACTAATGTTCATCTAGATGCAGATGAGAAGGGCAAACCTTTCGATCAGAAGAAATATCGCTCGATGATCGGTTCGCTTCTTTACCTTTGTGCATCTAGACCTGACATTATGCTATCAGTTTGTATGTGTGCTCGTTTTCAGGCAAACCCGAAGGAATCTCATCATATTGCTGTCAAGCGAATCCTTCGATATCTGGCACACACACCAACCTTGGGTCTTTGGTATCCCAAGGGTGCCCAGTTTGATCTCGTTGGTTATTCAGATTCTGACTGGGCTGGTGATCGAGTCGACAGGAAATCTACCTCTGGCACATGTCATTTTCTCGGTAGATCTCTTGTCTGTTGGGCCTCGAAGAAACAGAATTGTGTATCTATTTTTACGGCTGAAGCCGAGTATATTGCTGCCGGTTCATGCTGTACTCAGATTCTGTGGCTCAAGCAAACGCTGAAAGATTATGGTATTCTTGTGAAGAAAATTCCATTGCTTTGTGATAACGAGAGTGCAATCAAAATTGCTCATAATCCAGTGCAACACTCTCGAACGAAGCATATTGATATTCGTCATCATTTTCTTAGAGATCATGTTCAGCGAGAGGATATTGTTATCAGTCATGTTCGCACCGAAGATCAATTGGCTGATATCTTTACGAAGCCCTTGGATGAAAAGAGGTTCTGTACACTGAGGTGTGAGTTGAACATCTTGGACTCACGCAATGTGCAGTAAGATCATAACTATCGGTACTATGTATAATACCTTATTATTGTAGTTTACTTTCGTTAATTTTCTGTCGTATTTCTTTTTCGTTTATTTTGTTCGTTTGGTGTTGTCCTATACACTTATCACTCCGAGTTTTTATAGCTGTTTTATCTCGGATTGACTAAGTATCGGACCCTGTTTTCCCTCTATTCTATCCCTACCCTATTCTGTGCTTCTCCCTCGTGAACATGTACATATTGTACTCGATCAAGATTCCCTTCGAATGTCATTGATTCAGAAGGAAAATCTATCGAAGTTTTATCTACTTTTATACTCGATGTTCGATGAGTTTGGTCTCGGACGTGGAGCAACTTTCTTTCGGTTCGTTGGAATTTCCCACGATTACCGCCACATAATCCGTCCGTTGAATGCGGAGAGACGCGAAATCTGCGCCGTTGGATCAGATCTGACAGCTCGGTCAGAACCTCCCTTATAAATACTGATCCACTCCACCGGCTTAGACATCGCTATTCCTTCGACTTCGTCTCTTCGCCTCCAGAAGCTATCTCTCTCGCGCGCCGCCGTGCTGTCTTGTCGCCGTCGACTCCCTCGCCGCTTAACTGCCGGAAGGAAGCTGCCGGAGGCATTCCCGTCGACGAAGATCATCATCCGCGTCGCCGTAGTCGCCTCACATCACCAAGTTAGGGTATGTGTGGCTTTGGAGTCGATTCATCTCGTTCTGTTCTTCGTTTCCAGCTTTTGTGTTGATTTTTTTTGATTTCTCTTAGGTATGTTTGATCCGTTTGGATCTTTGAAACTTGGGAAATCTGTTTCTAGTTTTTCTGTCGATTCCCCATCTGTCCTTGGGTTGATGTCAAAGCTCTAAGGCCAAAGTGGACGAAATTTAATCGACCACCTCCTCCTGCTGATGCTCACCCTTCTGCCCTCAAAACTCCTGATGATTTTAAAGAGCTCGTTGAAGCACGTGAACTTCGAGCACAAAAGAGAAGAGAAGCTAAAGCTCGAAAAGAAGCAGCTGCTAAAGCTGCCGAAGAAGTTGGCCCTAGCGCCATACCGAAGGGTGGCAAGAAGTCTGCCAAGAGACAGAAAAAGGTTGTAATAGTTTCACCTCCTGATGCAAGCTCCGAAGGAGAAGCTAATTCAGATGATCAAGACCCTGGTACAGAGGCTGATGTCGAGGACTTACCTCTGAAGAAAAAGCCGAGCAGTAGAGGTATAAGGATCCAGGAGCCTGCTCCACAGGCTCCTCGAGGAAATATTGACTTGACCAACTTGGTCACAGATCCACCTATTTCATCTGCTCCACCTGTTCCTGCTCGCCAACCAAAACCTTCGGCTCCATCGAAGGGAAAGCAAGCTCAAGTTGGTGAAGATGATGAAACGCTTATTCAACGCAAGGAAAGGCTGGCCAAACAAAAGGAACAAGAAGAGAAAGAATTGATTAATGCCAAGCTCCTGAACTTTCACAGCCAGCCCGAGCATAAAAAGGCTCTGGTTGCCCAACAACTGGGCATTCTCCACTTGGTCAGTGAAAAATATCGACGACAGGTTTCTGCAGGCACTATCCCTCGTGACCCGAAAGAAAAGGTCACCGAGAAAGTTGTGACTCCCACAGTCACGAAAGAAAAGGTAATAGCCCCTAGTGCCTCGAAGGAGAAAGCAGTGGTCTCAAAACCCATTGCTGCTGCCAAAGCCACCAAGGAAGCCGAAAAGAAAGCCAAAGAGGCAAGACAGAAGGCTCAAGCTGCTCCAGTTCCTCGAGCTGCACCAACTCCTGCCCCTGTTGCACCTGCTGTTTCCGGCCCTCGTGCCGATGTAGAAAGTTCCAATGAAGGAGAATCTAATGCAAATGCTCCTTGGGATGCTGCACACATTTCTCACATTCTCTGGAAGATGGCTACTACACCGAGCAAAGTCACTGCCGAGGATGATGTTCCTGCTGAAATCCAAGAGCATGTTGCTCGATACATGATCCGCTGGGAAAGCTACATCACCCAGGATCGAAAGGATAAGGAGCAAGTCAGGTTTTACACCAGGCAACTCCAAGAGGAAACCGAGGACATTGAGTCCCGAAATTTTTTCAAGTCCAAGATTGCATCTGCTGAAGCTTCGAGGAGGACTCAGAAAGAAAATTTAACTGCTGTGTTTGACAAGGTAAAACAAGTTGTGTCTGCTGTTTGCAAAGAGCATAATGATGCTCTGTTCCAAAGACAATCTCGAAAGAGAAAGTCTGCTGCCCCAACCTCTGAGCGTGGGACGCCAGAGATCGAGAAGAATGCAAAGAAGGCCAAGTCCACCGAGGTCGTTGCTACCACAGAACGACAAGAAACTGAACCAAACCCCACCAAGCAACCCACTCCTCCCCGTAAGAAAACTCCACCACCTCGCCAAACAAATTCACCGCCTCGACAAACAACTCCACCCCGACAACAAACACCTACACCTCCACCCCGACAACAAACACCTACACCTCCACCCCGACAACAAACACCTCCACCTCCACCTCCACCTCCATCTCCACCCCGTCAACCCTCACCACCAAAAGCCTCGCCACCACCTCCAAATCCACCATCTCCACCTCATGTCATTCCATCGTCCATCCCCGCCACTGCAATCCAAACTCATGCAGAGACCGAGCAAGTTGCTCGTGTCGAGCAAGAAACTCAAGTCCAGAAAGATTACTCTTCTGCCCGGACTATGCCTGAAGGAGAAGATGTTGATGTTGACATCACGACAGTTTCCTCTCGACGAGATTCTGTCGTAAGCAATAGTTCTAGAGATGACAGTTCAAGTAATAATTCTTCATCCTCCTCATCCAGTTCTTCGAACGAAGAAATGGTTGATGCGTTTGCTCAATTTAATGAAGACTTGGAGGCCATGGAAATTGAAGAGGCCGCACAAAATGCTCAAACCGACGAAGGAGATGCCGTCGTAGCTCAGGCCGAGGAGAATGCTCCTGCAGTCATTCCGGCTCAGGATATCGTAAACATTCCATCATCTATCTCTCGACCTGCTGAACCAGAGTTCCAGATGCCAGATAATGCTGCTGAGGTTTTTCCCATTGATGAGCTGCTTCACTCTACTCATCCGAGAGAAATGCTGCCTCTGTTCCGCTCAGATGTTCCTCGAGGAGGTCCCATCTTCAAAAGGCACGAACACAAGCCATTTTTCTTTGGTACCAATCCCTACGAGAAGCCCAGAAGTGCATATTCTCTTCGGTTTTGGACCCAAGAGCAAGCTATCTATTATACTCGTGTGTTGTACAACAAGGCAAGAGTTTTCCAGCATCAATATCTTGATATGCCTTCGGTGTACTCCACTACTTGTTTCGAGAACATTGCCGAGACAATTGATAGCCTGCATGCTCACAAGATGTTTGCTCTCGATTGTGGTTACAATCCCGAGCTTATCAAACAGTTTTATGCAACACTTTATGTCTCTGGAGATCCTGAGAACTCGAAGACATGGAAATTTGACTATATGATTCAAGGCCAAGTTTTTCATATGACTGTCGATCAATTTTTGGCCATACTCAATTTACCTCGGTTCGAAGGATTACCTCACAAACTTCATGACTTACCTGCTGCAACTCCTGCTGAATTCTCTACGCTCATGGATCCAGAAGTCGTCGGAGATCACTACCCCACTGAGCCGAAGCCAAGACACTTGGTATTTGAAGCAAAGGCATGGTTCTATATTCTCTCGAAAACTTTGATGCCAATGCTTGATGTGCACGATAATTTTCCAATTCCAAATGATGTGCAACTTGCTCTGTTGAAGTTAGTCCACGGTCATCCCTTCGATTTTGAAGACTACTTCCTCAGAACCTTGGTGTCTTGTGCTGATGACCACAATTCCCACAAGCCATATGCACCATGGCTGATGGCTATCTGCAATTACTCTCGGGACGTGCCATTCCCCGTATCTATTTACCCGAAGATTTTCACTCCACCTGTTCGAGAAGTATTGCAGGTTGTTGCTCGACCCAACGACCCTGTTGCTGAGCACACTGGCATCCGCGCACACTTAACTGAGCGCAATATTCGCTCGAAGTTTATCAAGCCAGTGCATCATATGGAAGTTTCTCTTCGGTCTCAGCAAATGCTTCAACATCACATTGATCAAGATTTTATTCAGAAGCAAGCTTTGATGGATGAGATCAACCACTTGCGTAACATTACCATGAACAACAATCAGATGCTGCGTGAATGCCTTCGCCGTGATTGGAAAGGTCTTCGGAAGTTCAATTCCCTCGGTCAACTTCAACGTTGCGGGTTCGAAGAATATCCTCCCCATCTGAACAGGAATTGGACCAATGATGATCGAGTAGATCGACCGGATCTCAGTATCCCTCGTCTACCGAAGAACAGAGATGTGCTAAGTGTCGATGATTATTATCATATCACTTTGGACAATTTATCCTCTGACTCCGAGCAAGAAGAAGAAGCCCCTCCTCAACGTCAACCCAGAGCTCACTCGCCACTTCCTCGAAGCCCCAGGACCCCGCCGGAATCGCAACTGGAATCTTCAGGAGATCAACATTCTTTCCGCACGAAGATCACTCCTCCAGGCGCTCGTCCAATTCGTCGTGCTCCAACGCTCGCCGAATCTTCTCGTCGTCGCCGGAGCCAGCGTCGCGAGTAGGGATTTCTTTCGACCCTATTCTCTCGATCTTTTTGTACGTTGTGACAAAAGGGGGGAGATGTAGTGGCATCGAAGAAATTAGTTTGCCTACGGGGTTAAGGGTTTCGCATTCCATTCGATAAACTCTTGTTTTTGAGGTTTCTGAGTAGTTTCAACAAACTTTCGATTCATATTCGATCTGGTTGTAACTAACTCGAAGTAGGACTGTGAACTGCTACTCTTCTTCGTAAGATATCTATCTACTGCCTGCTATTCTTAACCATTTTTGCAGGAAGTTACCTTTCATATAAGTTCACAGGTCATTCGAGGAGATTGCATACTTCTCATTGGATACTATCTGGAATGCAATTTCTCTCGCTAAGTCTATTGATGTTTTTCCCTCGACACTACTTGTCAAATATGCACTTCACAGGAAATCTTTATCCTTCGTGCATACATCAAGGGGGAGTACTTCATCGATCTCAGCACTGGTTTATTATCGAAAACTCAAACTTTTTTCAAATTATTTATCGATGCCTGTTTTGTCAACAATCGTCCAAAAAGGGGTAGATTGTAAGAGCAAGTTTAGCCCCCGAAGGTTTTGGACATTGTTGGACAAAGCAGAAGTGGAACTAATATTGTTTTCGAGTATAAACAGATACTTAGGTTCCGAAAGAATGGAGTTTGCATATAGAAGGTCGAAGGACAACTCACTGCAGTGAAGCTGCAGTCATCTACCGAAATCTTTGAAGGAAGACGACCCCTAAAAATGTCGTCGAAGAAGATGTTTCTCTCGAGCAAAAGCGCAACGAGGAGAAAGCTGAAGCTGATCGAAGACTTAGTCTTTTTGCTAGTTTCTCTTTATTTCTTGAGTCGTAGGAAAAACCGTACTATCAAGAGGGGTTTGCTAGTTGAGATCTTTGTCGAAGTGAATCTGCTCTGCTCAACCAAAACCCACAAAAGCCTACCGAGAGAAATCTCACCGAGTCGAACGAATAGCTCGAAGGCAAAGTCATTGCACTTCGTGCCTTCGAGAGAGAAATCGTTCGGTGAGTCAGCTTACTTGTTCCTCAAGTAAAGTTGCGCAGTGATTGGAATCCGACCGTTGTGGACACGCGTCAAGCGGTTGCATCGGGTCACTTCAGTCATTTTACCCATCGGGATCGCCAACTATAAATACCCCGCACCCACCCGCCAGTTCAGGAGGCTGCTCCACTGAAGATTCTAAGACAGAAGTCTGAGAGCATCCCGAAGAGTTTCATCGAGAGAAAACCTACACCCAAGTCTGAACTGAGTTGAGCAATTCACTATGACTTAGGTTGAGATTAGCCGATCTTTTTATCTTGGAGAACTGCAAGTCTCCTAGACGGTTAGGCGTCGCCTGTCAAGCAGTCGAAGAGAAATTGTCACTGCTGAAGGAAGTTTGTAAAGGTCTCGGAGATGTCCTGAATCATCTACCACGAGTGAAAACTGGACAAGCTCGAGGAGTTTGTTGCAGTGGAGAATAGGACGGAGAGAGTTTTGCTCCGGGTGTTCAATCACCAGTCCCTCCAACCAGACGTAGCACTTTGCAGAGTGTGAACTGGTTTACCAAACATCGTTGAGTCAGGCTCGTTTTCCTTCTAGCATTTACTTCAAGTATTTACTCGTAGCCTGTTTGCCTTCGATGTTTTCCTTCACTCCCAATCCTTTCGAGCCTTACATTACTTTCGATACTGTATTTCCTTCGAGATGTCATTAGTCCTATGCTGTTTGCATGATTTCCTTCTAAGTTCCTTAGAATTTTTAGAAGTGATCATTCACCCCCTCCCCCTCTGATCATTCTTGAGCTTTCAAGTTTGCAAGAGATAAGAAAATATGATGAAATCTTTTAAAACATTGTCTAGATGAGTGCTGCAATGCAATACACCCTATATTTTAGAATTTTTCTCAAAAACTTATACACCTTATATCTAGGAACGAAGAGAGTAAATTTTTAATGCATTAAGCCTCACAATTTGGAAGTGATTTTTAATAGAAAATCAAATTATTAGTTACCTCTTATTTTGTTCTTATATGCGATAACTTTTTTGATGAATGCACATATGTTGTTGCTATTATTGTTTAGGTTTAGCTAAGGGTGGTGTCTCCACTCTCTCCACTAGACATTGTTTTCGTCTCATATCATTTATGAGTATACCGTCAGAGTAATAATAAACAAAACAAAAAGCACACTCAATTTTTTGGTCAAATTTTCATAGGTTTTTACTCTAAGCAATATTTCTTTCAAAAAAAAAATCATTAAATTATACTAAGTTTCATCATTTTTATCATATTTTAAAACATTAAAATTCTGTTTAACTGTTTCCGCAGGAACGCGGGGGTATCATGTAGATCAAACTCACCAACACAACACCGTGGAGATAAGCATGTTAATGAAGATATGTAGATTTTGGATCAAGGATTGAGCGTATGATCCCTATGCGGTATCCACGCGTTGTGTGTCATAAATTCAGTAGAGGTTTAACGTTCAATACAAAAGGCTACTATAGACAAGAAGGTGGAGCAACCTTACGACAAGGAGAGAAATTTCACACAAAAATAAAGGGAGAGCACAACCAGCAAACATGTGTCTTTAGGGGTTGCCCCTAACCTCCTTTTATATGTGTGTTTAGGCGGAGCGAAACACTAGGGGTGTATCCTCCTTGATCCCCTCCCAACCATATTAGCACCCTTAGCTCGCCCCCAACCAAATGGGGGGGGGGGTCACCAACTGGGGAACATTCAAACCAAGTGATAGCCTGGCCTTGGGACAACCAAGGGGCAGCTCAGTAGGGCCACTTGGAACTTTCCAATAGTTTTACGAAGGTTCAATATCCTTACATGGCCTTTGAGGGCACCTCCCCGACACTTTAGTTTCACGGAAATACTTTCCAGACCCTCAAACAATTTTGGTATTGTCTTGATGCAATTCTCTAATACTCCTGGTACAACAAATTCTAAATGTTATGTGTGTGATCCTGTAGGTTCGATAATACACGTTGAAATCTGAACACCCATATTGACTCTCACTGTACACAAATATATTTATCGAGCAAACCTATTGTTCGTACAAAATTCCTTTTGCTTCTTGATACATAATAAAACCAAAGGTGAGACTTGTCGATATTATACCAACTTATTTCCATTACTGGTTTCATTCTCTTTTCTTGTTTCCGTAATCCGGTATCCTCGTGATTGTTATCATGAGGATTTTGGTCAGGCGATGATGGGTAATGTAATATCGAGAGGGCCCGAAGAGTATCTATCCATCGTCGAAAGAGAAAATTCCACTCTTTAACTATTGAGTACATTGGCATACCTTTCTGATGTATCTGAAAGTAATAGTTATGATCATCTGGTTAGAGTAATGTTTGGCAACCCCAAAGTAATGACCCCGTATGAAGAGACATAATTCTCATGGTCTAAGGACGTGAGTATACGTTAATACTTGAGATGATAATATTGATAACTTAGTGACGATGAGATCTCGTAGAATATCTTAAGTTGGGTCTATCCAACAACATTATCCTACCAATAATGTGTTCTCATTATTATCGCATCCTTATTACTTTAACAATGCCTTATGATCAATAAAACATGATCATCATGCAATACATGCGATAGTCTTACATGCATGACTAGGGATCATTTTTATGTTTATACTAGATGATTCCCCGCACGTTGTTGCGGAACTTTTTTGCAAAATATTTTAGTGAAAATGTTTGGTTAAAATGCAAGCATATATATTTGAAACAATAAATTTTGAAATAATATATGGATTTAATATAAATATCATAATAAAATAAAAATTCACATGCATGCATGTTGCATGTGGGTTTTTATTATGCATAGTGGCATATTGATGTGGGTCTTTCTCATGCATGTTGGATGATGATGTGGCATGCTTGCCATGTTGAGAGAAATATGCTAGTGGAGAGTGATGTGTCAATACATGATGAGATGAAGTGTGTGCATGTTGAGAGAATTGGTAGTAGTGGAGAGCAACTTCTTAAGAATGTAAGATGTAAGATTTCTATACATGCAACTAAGTTTTCCTCTTAATATCATATTTAAAAACCATTATCCTTATGGCACAGAAATATATCTTAACTACGAACATGAAAATACAATAATGATAATATTATTGCCTCTATATTTCCAACATGACCAAGGCTAGCTATGGTGACGCTCCATAGAAGGTGTAGTATGATAACTCTAGATCTACAAGTCCAAGACTAGTCAAAGGCGGGGGTGTTCATAGTCCATGGTGCACAACTCTCATTCATCCATGCATGAGGCTCGTTGAGCCTCATTTATACTTGGACTATTTTAGCTGGATATTTAACACTTTTAGAAAACCAGTTCCTTGTGCTTTGTAATAAAGTGTTGCATATTTATATGATTTCTTATGTGGGATATCAAATCAATTAGAATTCAGATCAAATGGCTCTTCCTCATCGTATTCTTTACATGGAAATCCGGGCCTTTTTTATTTTCATTGTTGACTTTTGTCTTCTTTTTCGCATTCTCTTTATTTTGTTAAGCATGATATGTTTTAACTTTCGTTGACTGTCTTGAAACTTGTTGGCTAGATTGGACTTTTGTTTACCACCCAGGTCCAGAACTGGCTTGAATTTTATTGATTACTTCTTGAAAAGAAGCCGCATAAGTTTAGTCAAAATAAAAGAATACATAAAGATTGACCAAGTTTGTAGAAAAACTATCAACAAGCACAACACCATATCGATATAATATAAAAATACATTCAGTTATGTATTAATGATATTAACTTGTTATTGTAGTTGTTGATGGTTTTTTCTATAAAATTGATCGAACTTTAAATTATTTGACTTTGATCGGAACTTATATGCCTACTTTTAAAAAACGAAAGGAGAAGCATGTAAAACTAGTGGGACCCCGGGTAATTATTTTTATTTTCCATCAACAAAGCATCTACTGTACCATTTCCAACAAGCAAATTATTTCCCATTGTCAATTACTCCTACACCCATTCATGACTTTTCTTTTCTGTTTGAAAAACAGGGACCATCAAGTGCTGAGTGCTGCTGTCCTTCTTCTTAACAGAACTGCTGTTAGCACCAACAGACGCGGTCATGCATACCTCACAGTTGACTATATGCTGTGCTGTGCATGTCAGCTGAACACTGGACCTTGCACTGCTCACTGAATTGTGCCTGTCAAACTCAAATGGATTGTTAGTTCGACGCAGGCATCTCATTGCTTTACTTGATCAATGAGTGAAAGAAACACACCGCCTAATGACCGAAAACGAACCATGCCCAAACCCTCCCATGATCACGCAGTAGTAGTTTACACTCGAGGTTACTCCCCCACAAACCACCACTACCTAGCTAGAGCACATCTCTTACAGCCCAAATTGTAGGATGACCCGCCCCTGACACCCGCCGCATTTGCTCCTCCTGATGAGAGACGGTTTAAACAACCATCACTGACAGAATAGACAAATAGCCCAATTAGCCCATCACCCAAAGAGCATTGGAGGAGGACATTGTTATTTCAAGCAGCAGGCGGAGCTAATTAACAGACAATTATCTTTCGTGACAAAGGAATCTTTGGTTGGTCACAGTTCTGAACGTGCGCTGTGTGATGTACTTGGCGGATGCTTCTGTGTCGGCAGCATTCGATTGATGATTGATTCTGATTGCTCCCTAATTCCTTAGCCTCCATTCTCTTTCTCGCAGAGGAGGCCTAATTAACTGGTTCTTCTGGCTGGACACACTTGGCAGAGGAGTGGGGAGCTTTGTCTCCTTGTCGAAATGGAATCGAAACAATGGGAAGGCTTGCGGGCAACGCAAAGCCCGTTTCGATGGGCAGGGGCAGCAGGTAGAGAGGATACAAAGCAGGGAGTGCGTGCGTTCTTTATCGAGAGAAGGTAAAGTTGGAAGCAAAGCATGACCAAGAAAGAGATCGTTAGCTCGCACTTGCTAATCACACAAAAAGAGAGCTTAATTTTTAGTCACATGTACACATAGTGCAGGGGCAGCAGTAGAATGCGTGTGAGTGCGGCACTCTGACACCATTTGACTGACGGCTTGTGTGTCTACAGAGATCAGGAGGAGAAAGACACTCCGAGCTAGGATATGGGCGACAGTACTACACATTTGATTTCCATTCATTTGGGGACGCACAATTCATCTGCCTAATATCAGGAGGAGAAAGTTTTCTTTGGCACTCTTTTGGCGTATTTTTCAATATCTAAGTAGATAAAAATTACAAATATATTTCTCTCAAGGCGAACATATGCCATCTCAATATGCAAGTGTATGGTTTTGTTTCCTGCGAAATAAAACTGGGGAGGGGCTCCCTGTTCTTCTAAAAAAAAGTGTTCAAGAGAAAATGCATCAACATACAAACATGCATGGAAAAATATCTCATAAATAAATATCATAAATCGTGTGCATATTTTACTTTTACTTTCATAATATTAAGATAAATTTATATGTTTCATTCAATCAAATCTCATAGATATGTTTAATATCAATTACCACAAAGATTGTAAATACTAAAGTTAACTCCAGAATGATTATTATTAGTACTATTATTTTTTAACCATAAATGATATTTTTTTGTGGGGTGGAGAAGGAAGAATCCTTTGTTTTTATTTAGAAACAAGAAGGACGATTATTTTGTTAGGACAACGAGAAGAAAGAATACCCAAGGAGAGCATTTTTGGTTGAGAGAAAGGCGCCCCCAAGGAGATGATATCTCGCTTAATAATGCAAGCTGCACTTCGCGCCCAATAGACGTGTGCATGCGTCAACACCTCTCATGTACGTATAATTTTATTATTTATATTTCAAAATATATACACTTCGAAATTTAAATTAACTAATTTTTAGAAATTTCATGACACTACAAAAATGTTCATATTGCAAAACAAAGTACATTATATTCTAAAAATATATTTGATTTTTTTTTCATATAATTAAAAAAAATCCATACCATTTAAAAATTTACATTATGTTCTGAAAAATTGTTTACGAATTTCAAAAATATGTTCAGACATTTTAACTTAATTTTATAAACTATAAAAAATATTTAAGAAAATTGTGTTGTATCATTCAAAAATATATTTCAACATCTATTTCAAAATGCTTCAATAAGGAATATTAAACATATACAAAAAATAGATGTATTTAAGAAATATATGATGTGTATGACAAAAATTAGACATCAAAACATATATTAGCAAAAAATATATGATGTGTATGACAAATATGTTAATTAAGCATTTGGAAAAATTTAAACTTATATAAAAGAATTTTGCTAATATATACTAAAATGTAAAATACATATGAGAAAAGTAGACATTTTTCTAAAAGCAATTGAATAAAAAATAGAAAATAAAAATAACTAAAGAAAACTGATGGAAATCAAATAAAACATGAGAAAAAGGAAAAGGAATTATGAAGAAAACCGAAGTAAACTCATCCAAACAGTGAATCCCAATAAGAAATACACAAACAAACTCAAAAAACAGGCTTTCACCTCCCTTTATAGATAAGAAAATCGAACAAGATACACGGTCGATCGATAAAGATGGTGAGGTAGCCACCTTAGACAACTGATCCTAAGGTAATCGACACACTTATGCACCTACGCGACCAGGAAGAAGCACCTAAAAACTAAACACACCCATGCAACACCATAGCACACCTAAACTCCATGACAACGTCATTAAGAGGAAAGACGACATAGACTGTCGCCGCTATCGAGTCTGAATGGACAAAGGTCTTCACCCGGAGTCTTGGCACGGCGACCAGATCCACGACGACGTCTTCAAGAAGGTCATGGCACCCACGGGTGTCGCCACCGCCACAGCATGGAGCTTTCGCTCCGTAACTTGCCCGTGCCACCGATGTCTCTAGGAAGGTTATGCGAAGGTTTAATCCCAAAATTCGGAGAATGACACCGCCCCGAAGAGGCGAGTACGGGCCATCCAGTACTCCACCACCCGTTGCCCGCGCAACCCGGGGGAGAGCCACCACCACCACAATGGTGTCTGCCAAAAAGCAACCATGTGAACCACCATTCAGGGTTGCCGCCTCGGCATCCATGTCGCCAGATAACGCACACGGTCACTTCACATCGCCCTTAACCCGGAGGGAAGAGCAACGACCCACCATCACCTCTTCGCTCGACATCAGTCCCCGAGTCTGGGTAGACGCCTCCATCGTCGGTAAAGGTTATAGCTAAATAGAGCGACATGTACAATACTGGTCCCTTCCAATAGGAGCGCCAAAGGAGAGACTGAGTTAAGTCTCAAAACATGCAAGAAATAGCTCCCGTGAGTGGAATTGGGAGGCACATTGTCTTGGCCCAAATGTTGGCAATCTAGAAATATTTTTTGACAGGCCTTGCAGAAGAGATATGCCTTGTGTCGAAATCACTAGTTAAGGGTATTCGTGTAAAGGTTATATTTATCTTTTCAATTATTGATAAGTGGAGTTTTGTATGAGCATCACTTATCGTAACCTAGAAGGTTTCTTTTTCGTAGATTCATTTTTCAAAATGTTTTATCTCTAAAACCATGCGTCAAAATTTTGAATCGTTTTCACCGTTGGATTCCTCACATCGAGATCTTGGAAACTAAATCACACGATAATGGGTTTTCATAAACTTTTTTTGTATGAAAAAAATGATAGAAAAAACCGTAGCCAAAAATACAATTTTCATTTTTCTTGTTCTTTCAGTTAGGCATAGTTGAGGTTCTCACGGAGGCAAACCTATGCTTTCACGCGAAGCAAATCTGTGTCTCTCGTGGAACAATTTTTTCCCTTTTCAAGAGGCACATTTGTGCCTCACATGAAAAGTAAACCAATGCCATTACAAAAGTCAAATCTATGAAAGTACAAAAACGCATATTGATTTTTTCGAAACCTATACCTCCACAAGAAGCAAAATACCTCGATTTTTTTTTACCTTTTCAAGCATCTCACGAAATCAAACATGTACCTCTCGTAAAAGCAAAAAAAAAAGTGATTTTTTTCGCGCAAAAAGATTTTTTTTCCAAAATCTAGGTAAAACCCGGGAAGAATCATGTAAACCTCGAATACGCATATAATTTTTTACCAAAAATGCTAGACGTACAGATTCTATTTATAGGCTGACATGTCCTGCGTTAATTAGCTAATTTAACCATCCCTTCCTAATAACCGCCCCCCCCCCCCCCCCCCTCTAATTCAATTGGAGCCGTGCGGAAAAGACAGGCCCGTACATGTAGCAAAGCTCATTTTTTCCAAGGGAACGCACAATATTTGACACATGGTGGTGCTGATCAAGTAGTGCACTATTAATCCACGAAAAGGAACCATTGCGGGGCTACCGCAAGGGTTACTTCTTGATTAGTTGCTCTCATCTTCTTATGCACGGACGCTGCTATGTCTTGCTCACGGTAAGACATTAGCTGGGCTCGCCTCGGAGAGCTAGTTAGTGGGTTAGCCCATTACCTTCCAGCAGGCTAATATTGTAATGTTTTTATGCGTGTGTTTTCATTTGTTTATATTTTGAAAATTCTGATTAAAATTCTAAAAATGAAATAATTTTTAATACATATATAGAAACTTAAAGTTGAATATTATTTTTGAAAAAATCATTGATTCTCAT
This sequence comes from Bromus sterilis, assembly GCA_950022295.1. NCBI lineage: Eukaryota > Viridiplantae > Streptophyta > Magnoliopsida > Poales > Poaceae > Bromus > Bromus sterilis. Next base: position 41,426,653 of record OX465595.1, on the reverse strand, counting down.
AAGGTTAAAGCAATGTATAAAAATTGTTACAGCGGTTTATTTATTTTTTATACCGTAAAAAATGGTTCTAACAAAAAATATACATCTAGTTCCGTAAAATATATGTGACATTAAGAAAATGTTAATTATGCGTTTAAAAATGAAAAATGTGTATAAAATTGTTTCTAATGTATAAAACAAATGTGCAACGTGTAATAAAAAGTTAGCAATTAAAACATATATTAGAAAGATATAAACCATGTCTTTACAAATAATAAAATTTTATTTCAAAAATGTCCGATGTAGTGAAATGTAAACCATGAATAAAAATATACATCAAAACATATATTTGAAAATAGTGTACTTAAAAAATTAGAAACGTGTATAAAATCATTCAAAATGTATATTCAAACATATGCAATGTGTATGAAAAAGTATACGTTCAACATATATTTTAAAAATATTAATCATGCTTTACAAAATTAAACATGTATGAAAAATATCCCTAATGTATATAAAAATGTACATTATGCGTGACAAATAAACACATTTTTAGAAAAACGAAAAAGTAAAACATTGAAAACTAAAATGAAAACTGACAAAAGAACAAAGAAGAGAAATAAAAATGTAAAAATGTTGTTAGTTAAAATAAAAATGAAAAGAGAAACAACGAAAATGTGTGCTACAATATTGAAAAAAAAAACAAGAGAGAATATCTAATATTACATTGTTGGGCCTACATGATAGCACCCGTCGTAAGAGTTTCCTAATAGAAATCCATATAGGGCGAGAAATAGTTCCGGCTCTTATACACAACTTATATGTCAATAAAGTATCGCGAGGAATCTCAAACCCGTCAAAACGACCCATTTCCTGACTCATTGCTTCATTGGTAGATTGGATGTCATTCATTGCTTGGTTCAATTGATTGTTGTATTGTGATCACAACTGTCGTGTCATAATGCCTTGTTGTGATTGAGATGTTAGTGGATCCTTTATAGTACAGATTGTTGAGATACAAAAAGAACTAGAAACATGTCCTTTCAAGAAGACAAGGTAGAGAAGCTAGCAACATCTTCTTCATCACTAGATGAAGCGGTAGAAGGACATTGTGGAGCAAGAAGCCACTGAAATAATAAAAAATGAATGGAAATGAGGATCAACCGCCTTCTTATCTATTTCCAATTGCTCGTTGAACGGAGTATGATGTTGCAAGTGTGGTTGCCCTAAACCCAACACAACCCAAACTCCAAGTTGAAATACTTTTTTGAAACAAATAAGTACAAATACTCTAAAATCAAGGCTAAATAGCAGCAATGATGAAACTTTTTTTAATCCCGAGCACATTTTTTACATGCCCGTGGATAAGGATGGCGATTGCCAGCTATTCTACAAATGATCATGATGTAGTTCGAAAAGGACAAATCACAAAGGGTTTGTGCCATCCTTTACGCATAATTTCCCATTTGGAAAAGTAACATGCATAAATCGCCACTTCATCCCTAGTTAGTTTGATAAGTACAACGAGATTGAGTGTATCATGGAAAACGATGTTGCATTTTGCTTTATTTGTTATTTGATCTAGGGGAAATCCAGAAAGCGCTAGGATGGTGAAACTGGTACAAACCCGAGAGCTTAGACAAACATGTACTCCCTCCGATTCACAATAAATGTCACTCATTTTGCACTAAGCTAGTACAAACTTTGTACTAGATGAGTGACACTTATTATGTATCGGAGGGAGTAGATGATATAGATAGTATCCAGAATCACACTCAAGAGAAATATAACGTCTCTGTGAAACCGATGACATCCATTGCTCATTTTTGATAAAGGGAATATATTAATATCGTGAAGATACCAATTACACCCAGCCTCTGTACCAACAAGATATCGAAAGATTATCAATGATGCACACAACCAAGAAAATAAAAAGAACAAAGCCCTAGTCGTGGTGATGAAACACTCGCAACAACAACACTCTAACCACCACCGAAGACAACACCCGGATCACAAAAGAGATTCTCCAAAAACGACACCTCCAAAAGGAAACAATACACAAGCGTTGTCGTCGCCCGATCAACGGTCTTGAGTTTTCACCTTGGAGAAAGTCTGAGTTCACAAAGCAATGCGTTTAACAAGGTCATTACTAGGCACAACGAGTGAAGGTCAGACCTTGAGCTTTCGCCCTGAAAATCGTGACTCGGTACTCAAGGAGCACCACCAAAATTGCAATACACATGTGCTGCCACCCCCTCTTTCCAAGGCCGTTGATGCAAGGTACCAACACCCGACACACAAGAAACTTGTGCCGCCATTCTTCACTGCCACCAAAATGATAAAGGTTTCTTAGCTATATATCTGACATCAGAATTAATTGACAATGTGTAAGTTTCATGGACCACTTTGTAATCTTCTATTCTTCATTTATGATGTTATGAGACTTTAGTAAGCAATGTGAATTGTGCAGGACTACTGAACTGTGCATTGAAGTGTATTGTACTTCTTCATATAAATTTTATTTTTATATTTTAAAATTGTCATATTTGTACAGGACTACTAAACTGTACATTCCACTGTAGCATCTCTGTTGGTAAAATCATAGATGTGCCATCCGATACCTATATAAGAAATACTGCTGGATCATTTTTATTACTCCCTTCGTAAACTAATATAAAATATTTTATATCACTAGTTCAGTTATCTAAAACATCTTATATTAGTTTACAGAGAAAGTATTGAACAATTGCTTATTGTACACCTCAATCCATCCGTGAATCACTTACGTATAAGAGCATTTTCAATAGGCGCGCTATATCTGCCCTCGCGTGCTAAAAAAAGTCATATAGCGCACGCGGGCCAAAACCAAGCGCTCCATTAGACGCCTTAAACTCCAACGCGCTATATAAACATCCCCGCACGCGGGCAGAAGATGGATTGTACGCGCTATATTTGCCGCGCGAGGTACTGCCTGTTGGAAGAAAACAAGACGTGAGCCCACCTCCACCGACGAGACAGCACGCTGCGCTTTCCTCCACGGGCGGCTAGTGGGTGGCCTCGGGCTCGGCCACGCGCGACCACAACGGCCAACGAGCGGGCCACGCGCAGCCAGCGGGCGGGCTCGAGCGGCACGGGCGCGACGACGCCGGGGCAGGGCGGGGCGCGGCGGCTGGACGGGCGCGGCGAGGGAGGGGCGTAGCAGCTGGACGGGCACGGCCAACAGCGAGGGCAGCGCGCGCGGCCAGGCCGACGGCGGTCGAGTACTGCGCGGCGAGGTGGAGTCGGATGCAGGCGCGGCGAGGGCGTCCACGGCTTTGTGTTGTATTTTTTCGCTTTTGCTAAATTGAGTTATCTACGTGTTGTATTTTGCCGCATCTAAAAAATTAAATTGCTTCGTTGCACGCTAAAACAGGATATCGCGTGCTGTATACGAGTTTTAGCGCGCCAACAATAAAAGCCTCTGTTCGAGATGCTCTTATATGCGATTATTGTTCAAAGCAGATTCTCCTTCTATCATGTCGTCCTCTACTGGTTCTACTCAATTCACTCTAGCCTTCACACTTACTGGAAGCCCGTCCGCCATCCTCAACGTCAGCGAGGCCACCTGCCCCGGCGTGTACGGACCGTCCACCGCCACCTCGAACTCCTCCAGCACGCACGCCACGATAGACTTCATCTGGATGTAGGCCATCTCCTTCCCGAGACAAATCCTCGGTCCGGCGTGGAACGCTATGTACCGGAACGGGCTGTCCGGCCGGAATATCCCCTCCGCCGTGTCCAGCCACCGCTCCGGCCGGTAATCCCGGGCGTCCTCGCCCCACACAGACTCCATCCGCCCCATCGCGTACGAGTTGTACGCCACGAACCACCCTTCCCCCACCGCCGTGCCGTCCGGAAGAACGTCCGCGGCCTGCGCGTTCAGAATGTTCATCGGCACCGGCGGGTACAGCCGCATCGACTCAGTGATGGCCGCGTGCACGTAGTGCATCTCCCTCAGCTCGTCGAGGTCGAACCCGGGCTTGCCGAGATCGCCGATCGCGCGGCGCGCGCGCACGGCGGCCACCTCGTCGCTGATGCGTCGCTCGACGTCAGGGCGCGAGGACAGCAGCCAGAAGAACCAGGTGAGCGCGGAGGACGTCGTCTCCCGTCCGGCGAGCAGGAAGCTGATCACCACGTCGCGGAGGGCCGTCTCGGTGTAGCTCTCGCCCTGGCTCACCATGAACCGCGACAGGAGGTCGTGCTTCTCGCTGCCCATGCTCATCTCCTCCCACCGCGACCGGATGATGCGATCTGCGAAGCCGTGTACTATGGCGATGGACTCGCGGAGGCGCCGCTCGGAGCCCAAATTGAGAGCCTTCTTTATCTTCCAGAATCCTGGGATGGCGTAACGGAACCTGCCCGCGCTGAGATTGGCAGCGTCGCGGAACGCGGCGGCGAAATTGCTCTCGTCGTCTGGGCCAGCGCCGCCGCCGTCGTCTCCGTCCGGGAGCTGGCGGGGGTCGTGGTCGAACGCGACGCAGCAGATATTATCGAAAGCGTACCGCTCGAGCGTGTCCTGGAGGTCGAGCTGGCGGCCTGAGCCGGCGGCACGGCGCAGCAGCGGGAGAAGCCTGCCGTGGAGCTCGCTATGCACGCTCTGCGCCACGAAGAGGCGCAACGAGCGCGTGTTGAACTCGTAGCTGGCCGCCTTCCGCTGGGCGCGCCACACCTCGCCGTCGGCGTTGAAGATGCCGTGGCCGAGGAAGTCGTGGAGCAGAGCCGCGAAGCGCGGGCCCTTGGGGTAGTTGTCGAAGCTGGCGCGCATGATGTGCTCCAGATTCAAGGGGTTCGCGGTGATGACGCCTCGGACGCCGGCCGGCCGGCGGAACACGAGCGTGCAGGCGGGCTGGCGCGCGAGCACCTCGGCTAGCCAGTCCTGTATGCGGTGCCGGTTCGCCAGGAACTGCGGTAGGTGACCGAGCAGCGGGTACGGCCGCAGTGGGCCCGGCGCCGCCTTCTTGCCGAGTCTCCTCGCATGGAGGACGAAGAGCGCGCGGAGGGAGATGAGCGGTAGAAGCAGGAAGGCCGCCAATGCCATGGCCATGGTTACAAGCTGTACTCTACCTACAGTGCAAGGAAATTTGTGTGGTTTATCTCCTTCGGTTTGTGAAGTGTTAGGTGGAGCTGGAAGATGATAAGGGAGAAAACAAAAAGACTGTGGTGGTGGTCAGCGAACAGCGAGCCTATTTTGTCTGCGCCGGTGCCTTTCGATTTGCAAAATGTATTAGAGCAAGTACAATAAGTATGAGTCAGCAGGTTATAAGAGATAAAATAATATATTTTTGCTTAGGTGGATGATAAAAAAAAAGAGAAGATAAGTGGACTCTTAGACCTTCCGCAATGGTAGTATCATAAGGTTAGTATCATGCACATGATACTAGTGTATGATAGTACCTTCACAATGCATAGTATCATAACTTAGTATCATAAGTAGTACCCCCTCCGATCCATAATAAGTGTCGTTCATCTAGTACAAAATTTGTACTAGCTTAGTACAAAATAAGCGACACTTATTATGGATCGGAGGGAGTAGTATTTATTGCCATGCAAGACACATATTAGGTTAACATTTATTTTGATACGGTATCATAATATGATACTCAACCATCTCTTTCTTCATTTAAGTCTATGCCACATCACCAAATTTGCCTAGTTGGCATGCATGATACTAGCTATGATACTCCCATTGCGGGAGGTCTTAGGCTTACTCCAATGCAAGGGTGCTAAGCAAGGTGCTAAGAGCATTAAATGTGATAAGCACCTATAGTCTCCAATGCATTGGTGCTTAGCTTCTTGTTGCTAAGGTTGCTTTATTTAATTGTTTAGCAACTAAAATCTTGCATGCATTGGCTAGTTCCCTTCATTTTTAATGTCTTGCATAGGTTTCCATGACTAGCACCGTTTCCTTCTGGGGTCACCATACTCCTCTCTCTCTTCTTAATTATGGTGCCACATAGGATTTTTTGCCTTGTTGGCATGCTTAGCACCTATCCAAGGTGGAGCATTGGGAGCAGCCTTAGCTAATAGCCAGCTCTATCACGTGCTCCTAAACAGTTTGTGAAAGTGAAATGTGGGTCATATGTAATAAAAGTACTCCCTCCGATCCAAATTAATTGACATACATTTAGTACAAGTTTGTACTAGAGTTATACTAAGTGTGTGTCAATTAATATGGATCGGAGGGAGTAGTACATTTTTTCAACCAACTATTGTACATGCTGACTCTAAGATAGGCTATAAGATGGCTTATAGCCAACACTTGGCTCTACTATTAACCATGCTCTTAGCTTACTCTAACTTTGCTAATAAAAAATATTTATCTCTCAAAGCATTAATTCAATTGATGATCTGTTTGCACCATTAGACTTCTCGCGACGAGATCTTCGAAACTAGATCCCATGTTAACATGTTTTGACAACTTTTTTTCCATCAGTATTTGCCACATTCCTATTACTTACTTACCTGATAATGATCCATACAGTTGCCAGATTATACCAACTTGGTTATCAAATCACTGCACATTAACTGAAAAATTGTTTTTTGGTATTTGTAAGTGTTTATTTTAGAAGTGTTATTTGTCATATTATTAATATTCAATTGTCATAATAATTTGTTGTGCTTGAACGATTGGTTATCGGTTTAATTATGTTTTGTCATATTCTTTACATCTAATTGACATGATGGTTTATTGTTTTTGTCAGTTTACGAGTTTGAGTTGTCATTTTATTTTATCGGGTTGTATCATAAGCTTAACTGTATGGAACTATATCTACAAACATTTGTGGCAACAGTTCATGGTAAAAGTGGCAACTAGGGTGACCTAAATCAGGCAACTGACTGTGACAAAAAAAATCACCGAAACATATCAATCTGGGATCTTGTTTCGAAGCCCTTGTGAAAACAAACTCAACGGTGAAAACGAAACGTAAATCGAATTAATAGTTTGTAAGATAAATCATTTAAAAAATTCGGAGAACGCATTTAATGCGATGATGTCAGCATAAGGTAATTGTCTTTGCATTTAATTTTTGCATGCCAAAGTCGCTGCACCAAAGTCCCTCCATGCGGCGGTGATAGCTATCAATTCCCTTGTTTCTTTGAGTTGAACGAACGACGAATCGGAAGCGCCTCGGGCAAGGTGATTTCTCCTTTTGAAAGCACACGTGTAGCCGCCATATAAGTTCGGCTGTTTTTTTTTCAAGTTGATTCGAAATTTTAATGAACATCAAAACATCCTGAATTTTGCATACATGCACTTAAAGCCTGTTTGGTTGCCCTCCGCTCCTGGAGCGGATGGAGCGCAGCGGGAGGATTGCTGCCTAGTTTTGCAAAGCGTACATAAGGACTTTCGCACAAGGTTTTAGTAAGGGGTTGTTTGATTTCTAGCCATAATTTGCCACATTTTATCATAACTCATGTTAGACAAGTTTGATTATGTTAGATGTGTGTTTGGTTCTAGGCACACTTATGGTAACATTTTTTATGTCCCACATGTCATACATATTAAAAGTGTTGCAAGATTTTCTTAGGCAAGCCAAAGTGTGACTATAAATTTAAACACCTCAAATAAAGCAAGTGTAGCAAACATATTGTGGCAACATGTGGTAAAGTTAGTATACATGTATATGTGTCTTTAATTCTTTTTTATGTTGGAGAATCGCCTAGTGGCAACATATGGATTTGAGCACCGACCATGTATTATGATGTCAATATCTGCTTACTCGCCTAGTGGACGGATTAACCAACTAGATGTTAGGGCTCGACACTCTGCTTGCGTCGTGTGGTTACATATGCTTGATGTTTGACTTGTGGCTTGTTGGCTTGCGGCTGTGCTTAGTTACTTGCTATGGATTGTTGGCCTGATTAACCAACTAGCCACTTGTTTTTTTCTACATATACTTGATTACCCAACTAGCTATTAGGGTTCGAAACTCGCTTGCGTGGTGTGGTTACATATGCTTGATGTTTTACTTGTGGCTTGTTGGCTTGTGGTTGTGCTGAGTTACTTGTTGTGGGCTAGCCACTATGGTTTTTTTACATATGCTTGATTAACCAATTAACCAACTACCAACTAGCTGATCTATATTTGTTGTGACTTGTTGGCTTGTGTTCAATTCTTGATCTATACACCTAGTTGATCTTAGGTTTAGGGAAATTTTCATTGTTGCCCTTGTGGTGAGTACTTGGTTACTATAATGTAGAATTTGATATATCTTAGGTTATGCATAGGTTCTTTATGTATGGTAAATTGCCTATTCCTGCGTGATTTGATTATGGGTGCATGGTCGGCTCGTAAGAGAGGGTTATAATCGTGTCTAGGATATCGAGATTGATGATGAGATGTCCGTTGGAAATATGCCCTAGAGGCAATAATAAAATGTTATTATATATATATTTCCACGTTCGTAATTAATGTTTATATTTCTGTGCTATAATTGCAATGACCCTGACTATGAGATTCAGAAGAAAACTCACTTGCATGTGTGGAAATGTAAACACCAAGAGTTCCTGGTTTAGCCTCTAAGACCAGCTCATGTGCTAACTGATGATTACGTTTTCTTAATCATGGACATTGTTCTTGTAACAAGGATGTCAGTAGCAATGGGAACATATTGTTAGCAGAACAATGATGTTGAACCGACCCCAGTATTGAATGATATACTTAGAGATCACATCGTAACAACGTTATAAGTCATATCATGAAATGTTATCATATATGTAATGTTGGGAAACGTAGTAGAAAACAAAAATTTCGGCCTACGAATCAAGAACCCAAGATCATCCAAGAAGATTGCATACAAGGTTTTAGGTCATGGCTCACCAACCGATGTAGCGGAAGTAGAGTTGGTGAAGCTCGTGGACGTAGTGGAAGTAGATCTCGCAAGTTCTCCCACGAACAGTCCCTCGATCAATCCCACGAACAAGTCCCGCGATCTAGTCCCACGGACAAGTCCCATGAACAAGCTCCTCGAAGAAGGGTCGAAGGTACGACCCCTCCATTAGTATCCACACATCCCGTAGCAGCAATCCAGCAGCGCTCCGCCGTCTAGAGATGAACGCCACCGAGAAAACTAGAGGGAGAAAACCCTAACGGATTTCGATCTAGAACAGCGTCTAAACCGGGGTCTAATTGTGGAGCAACGGGGTTTAGAGGAGGGAGGGTGGCGCATAGGCCTTGGGGACAAGTTGTGTTGCGCCCCCCACCCCTCCCCCACATTATATAGGTGGCCAAGAGGCCCTTGGGGCGCAGCTCAAAGGGAATTGGGAGTCCAACTTGGACTCCCAAGCCTTCCAAACCTTACCACACCTTCCCACCGGAAAACTGCCATAATGGGTTTTGGTATTCCCACCTGGAGGAGGTTTCCTTCCCCTTGGTGCGCCCCCACCCCCTTGGCCGGCCAGGGCAGCCTAGGTGGCTTGCCCCCCAAGTCTAGGGGCGCAGGGGAGTGGGTGGTACTGCCCGGAACCTTCCGGAACCTTCCATGACCTTCTAGAAGCTTCCAGGACCTTCCGGGACATACCGGGACCGTTTCGGGACATTCCGGACACTTCTGGAGCACTTCCAGGACCTTCCGAGACCGTTCTCGGACGTTCCGGAGCCATCCGGATAGTTTCCAAGACCATCCGAGTTACAGTTTAAGCCACCGGATGACCGCGAAGGTTGTCGGGACGCCCAGCGATTATCCGGAAACTATTCCGGTTGATCCAGGACTTCCCCAGTACCATTCTCATATGTTCCGGAACCACCTGGGACTACTCCAGAGTGATCCGGACATAACCTTAAATACCCAGATCTACTTCTGGTGCCCTTATGAACAATTCCATAAATCTCCGGAACTACTTCCGGTACCCGTATGAACTATTCTGCTTTGCTTCCACTAAACCTTCTACCATACTAGTATTCTAACAGACTACTGCTCGTTAAGTGTGTGACCCAATAGGTTCGGTATAATGCGGATATGACTCAGAACATCTTCCGGACATAGGTCAACAACCTTTTGTCAATAGCCAATAATCAACAGCGGAGCCATGGACACCCATGTTGACTCCCGCACATACACGAAGAAACTTCGAGTGAACCATTATGTTTAGTCATGTACCATTCCCTTTGCTTCGCGATATATGACAAAGTTAGAGGAGAGAAGTTTGGCACCCATGTGTAACAACTTTTGAACACAAGCCACTCGTTATCCTCTTTGCTCGTTTGTCCCTTTTCTCGTTATCGTATTCCGGTATCCCCGTGACTGAATCACAATGCGTCTGGCCAGACTATAATGGATACCGTCATACCGAGTGGGCCCGAAGTGAATATCTTCTTCATCGTGAAGGAGCAAATCCCATTCTTGAACTATCACAGTCACTAGCCACACCATCTGACATACCCAGAACTTATTTTACTACTTCCCATTTACGGGAGGATTCATCTAAGAACCAAAGCATGTCTTCCTGTGTGAAGCAACTCGATACTCTCATGGTCTAAGGAATTACGTATATGATAACATTTCATGATATGACTTATAACGTAGTTACGATGTGATCTCTAAGTATATCATTCAATACTGGGGTCGGTTCAACATCATTGTTCTGCTAACAATATGTTCCCATTGCTACTGACATCCTTGTTACAAGAACAATGTCCATGATTAAGAAAACGTAATCATCAGTTAGCACATGAGCTGGTCTTAGAGGCTAAACCAGGAACTCTTGGTGTTTACATTTCCACACATGCAAATGAGTTTTCTTCTGAATCTCACAGTCAGGGTCATTGCAATTATAGCACAGAAATATAAACATTAATTATGAACGTGGAAATATATATATAATAACATTTTATTATTGCCTCTAGGGCATATTTCAAACATGTAATTCCTTAGACCATGAGAGTATCAAGTTGCTTCACACAGGAAGATGTGCTTTGGTTCTTAGATGAATCTTCCCGTTACTGGGAAGTAGTAAAATAAGTTCTGGGTACATTGGATAGTGTGTCTAGTAACTGTGATAGTTCAAGATTGGGATTTGCTGCTTCACGATGAAGAAGATATTCACTTCGGGCCAACTCGGTATGACGGTATCCATTATAGTCTGGCCAGACGCATTGTGGTTCAGTCACGGGGATACCGGAATACGATAACGAGAAAAGGGACAAACGAGCAAAGAGGATAACGAGTGGCTTGTGTTCAAGAAGTTGTTACACATGGGTGCCAAACTTCTCTCCTCTAACTTTGTCAAATATCGCGAAGCAAAGGGAATGGTACATGACTAAACATAATGATTCACTCGAAGTTTCTTCGTGTATGTGCGGGAGTCAACATGGGTGTCCATGGCTCCGCTGTTGATTATTGGCTATTGTCAAAAGGCTGTTGACCTATGTCTGGAAGATGTTCTGAGTCATGTCCGCATTATACCTAACCTATTGGGTCACACACTTAACGAGTAGTAATCTATTAGAATACTGGAATGGTAGAAGGTTTAGTGGAAGCAAACCGGAATAGTTCATACGGGCACCGGAAGTAGTTCCGGGTATTTATGGAATTGTTCATAAGGGCACCAGAAGAAGTTCTGGGTATTTAAAGATATGTCCGGATCACTCTGGAATAGTCCCAGGTGGTTTTGGAACATATGAGAATGGTACTGGGGAACTCATGGATCAACCGGAATAGTTTCCGGTTAATCGGTGGACGTCCTGAAAACGACCGACGAACCGACGCAGGGCATCGGGCAGGCTAGACCGTAACCCGGATCGTCCCGGAACCTATCCAGATAGTTCTGGAACATCCAAAAACGGTCCCGTAAGGTCTTGGAAGTGTTCCAGAAGGTTCCGGAATGTCCCAAAGCCATCCCGGAAGGTCCCGAAATGGCCGAGAATGGTCCCGACGGGTCCTGGAAGGTCATGGAAGGTTCTGGAAGCTTCCGGAAGGTTCCACAAGGTTCCGGAAAGTACCATATGCGCCCCACCACCCTTAGAATTGGGGGGCAAGGCTCCCCATAGGGGCTGGCCGAAATTTGTCCCTAGTTCTATTAGGAGTAGGCTTTCCAAAGTGGGAAGGACTCCTCACAAGGAAGGAGTCCTAGGGGAAAGTTTTCCCACCAAGGGAGGAGTCCTAGAAGGACTCCATCCCCCTTATTTCGGCCAAGGGCCCTCCTGGCCACCCATATAATGAGGGGAGGGGGTGGGGGCGCAGCACACTTGATCCCCAAGGCCTATGCGCCACCCTCCCTCCCTCTAAACCCCGTTGCTCCACAATTAGACCCGGTTTAGACGTTGTTCTAGATCGGAATCCGTTAGGGTTTTCTCCCTCTAGTTTTCTCGGTGGCGTTCTTCTCTGGACGGCGGAGCGCTGCTAGATTGCTGCTACGGGATGTGTGGATACCGGTAGAGATATCATAACTTTGATCCTGCTTCGAGGAACTTCTTCTTCTTCTTCCTCGGAGATCTGTTCGAGGGAATTGCTCGAGGGATTCGTTCGTGGGATAGATCGTGGGACGGATCGTGAGACGCATTACGAGATCTACTTCCACCCACTTCATCAACTCTTCTTCCACTGCAACTGTTGGTGAACAATGGCCTAAACCTTGTATGCCATCTTTCTTGGATGATCTTGGGATCTTGATTCGTAGGCACGAAATTTTTGTTTTCTACTACGTTTCCCAACAGCGGTATCATGAGCGATCCTTGATTAGATGCATGTTTAGGTCTAGATCATATGTGGTATATGAGGCAATGATTTCCTTGTTGCTTCCCTGTCATGTTATTTTTTCTATGCTTGATGGCAAGTTGAGGTTTTGCTATAAGGATTGAGTTTTCCATCGATCCCTCTATGCTGCTTTCAGTATGCTGGTTGCCTTGATCATGGTCTACATCAAACTCCTTGGATCTCATCTTAATCTCGCAATAGAAGATTTAAAATGGAGGGGCTTGCGGATTTTATGAACTCAAATCCACACGGGGGGCACGCGTTGAACGAAGTTTGGCTTGTGGCATTAGTTGCTGCACGCACCCCGAACGTTAAACTAGCAACAATGAAGTATCGTGTTTGGTTTTATAGGGAACAATGTTTGCCTGTAACCTGCTAATCAACCACGATAAAAGTTGCAACAACCCGTGTAGATGGCGATCTAACTCGTTTTTGCAGAGTATGCATGTGATGTGGTATAGCCTTCAAGATTTGCAATGTGTTTGTATGAGATGCTATATGTTATGTAATATTTATTCGCGACCTGCGCGTCGTGGTACGGCATGATGACTGGAGTCATATGATTGTCACTTAATTATGGCCTGCGTGCCAGAACTGTTTATTAGCTCGAGGCAAAGCAATAGATAGATGCAAGGTGATGATCTACGATGCGGAGGTGGAACCCGACGCACATGCCGGAAGCCGTGGTGATGTTCCCGGCGCCAAGGACAAAGTTGGTGGACACGGTGACTTCAACCACGACGACGTGAAGACAATGAAGACTTCACGAAGCAAAGGGCTATACTATATCACATAATTTTATGAACTGCCTGTGATGTTTATCCCTTTGATGCACCCTTGTTTGATGCGCGGTAGTCGTATTTTATTAGGGTGATCTCTCGCAAAACAATATCAAGTTTATAGTGTTCTTCCAACTGTAGCATCGTCTATACTATGTTTCACATCGGAGCAGGTCATGTCACATGGGTGCACACGGTGTGACGCATAAAAGGCGGGTGTGTTAAGAACACACTGCAATTACACTTGGTTGTCTTGACGGTTTGGATAAAAGTGTGCTACCGGAACACGCCCATCGAAAGATGAACAAGAATCACCTTTGGCGTGATTGGCAAGTTGGCCTACCGGTCCAGTCTAAGTCATCAGTGATGTCACTTCAATGACGGACGATTGGGCCGGATCTTGAATCACTCCAGCATCAATTACGAGAGATATTGATCTGAGTGGGAGCGCACTAAGTAATTAAATTGATTAATCACAAGTGCAACTTAATTATGAACAAAGTCTAAGTATTTGCATTATAGTTGTAGAATAATGGCTCGCGTTACCACCTTCCCAATTTATTTTGATTAACTGTATTATCTGGTAAAAACTTTACGATTGGTACCGTATTGTGAGGACTATCCTCAATAGTGTCGAGAAGGAGCTTGTCCTATCGCAAATTTTTGATGCTCTCCCGCTGATGCTATGGATGATGTGACTTACGTCCATAATCCAAAATGCAAGAATTCCACCACAGCTAAGTGCATTGTCTTCACCACCATGAAACCCAAACTTCGAAACGTTTGGGATAGTTATGTTATATTCATGGAACTGAAAAATTGTTTTCAGTAGTAAGACAATTAATGTTGGATATAAGATATCTAGTACAATGTATGATTGTAAGCTTTAGTGAAAATGTTCACTGTGCTCTAAATAAAACTGATAAGTGTGGGATCCAGAAGAACACCGATCATATGATGATGAGAATTAAGGGAAAGGAAGTCCAAAGGATGTTAGTAAGACTCACACGCCGGAAAGTCCATGGCATGCGTCACCCTTGATCATATGTGATCTTCTGTGAGTAGGAGTGACATTGGAAATAGAACTATGATACGTATAAAGGCAAAGCAAAAGAAGACTGGAATATCCAGCTCAGAAATGAAAGTCGTACGAAGTTATATATGAATTCATTGCTGGTCAAAAGATGTAATTCTTGGGAATCATGATTAAGCGGTTAATCTTAACTCTTGTATATTGTGATTAAACTGTTGATCACTAGAATATCACTTCAATTGCATATCGTTGCAAGTCGATGCAAGAAATACTATGGCCTTTATGACTAGCTAAATGATGAGTTTTGACACACACGAGAACACGGTAAAAGGTTTACTATACTGTGTGTTGACTCTATGATTATCTTCATAATTCATTTTAGAGTTGAGTAAATTGTTACTACACTTTAGCCTTTGCAAAACATCATTTTGAATCATGTTTATTGCAAGAGAGTTGTTCAAAGCTATGAATAAAATAAAGGCCATACTTCTATTGTGAATAGGTTGTATGTTATGAATCTTGATAATAATGCTAAACATCCATAACACTGACGCTAAACGTCACAAGACTAACAGAAATACCACAAGTGTGTGGCACTGCAGTTTGTCACAAGTGACATAATATGCATGAAGAATTTCCATGTGTGATGGACTTTTGAGTCATATGATTATGAATCACTTGACGCTTGCATACATTGTCTAAAAGAAATGTGATAAAACACCATTGATAGGCCATGCATGAACGGGCAACTAAATTATTGCAAATCATACATGATGATGTGTGTAGTCAAATAAGTGTAGTTGTGTGCAGTGGATTTTCTATCTTCACTCATGAATTGAAGTAAATATGTGGATATCTGTTCAATGGATACATACGTCTGAAATCTTTGAAACGTTCAAGGAAAATTAGAGTGAAATAGAAATGTATTGTAACAAGAAATAATGCTTCTGCAAATTAGATTGTAGAAAGTAATATTTGAGTTACAAGTTTAGCGAACGTCTGATGAGTTGTGAAAATGTGTCATAACTTGTGCCTCGCGAAACTCAACTAAGAGTAAAGTGTTCGAGAGACATAATCAATCCATGTATGACACGGTAAGATCAAACATGACGTTTATCAATTTGCCATTATACTTATTAAAGTTGTGCGTTAGTGACTACAGCTTTTACACTGAAAAGAGCACCATCAAATCTGTTGAAATGACACCATATTAGATATGATATGGAAATGATAAAACCATATTGTCTTTTCTTAAAATTTGGGTGTATGAGACATATGTTTGACATACTCAAAACACCAAATCCGATAAGTGCTACTTTGTGAAGGTTATTCCAAAAGGTTTGGTATTCCTCTATCACTACACAAAAGCAAAATTGTTTGCTGTTAAGAACAATGTGTTTGGAAGAAAATAGTTTCTTGCAAAAGAGTGAGTGGGAGGACAGTGCAACTTGTCAAGATTGTTGAATCTTCAAATAAGTGCGCAGCTGAACCACACAGGTTAGACAAAAATCATACAAACATTGATGATATGTAAACGAGATATTATTGTTCGACAATGATAAACCTGTAATATACAAAGAAGCGTTGATGGGCCTTGACTCCGGGATTTGGCTAAATGCCAAATAATCCGAGATAGTATCCATGGAAGTGAGTCAAGTTTTGAACTTGGTAGACCCTCCGAAAGACTGGAATTCTGAAGAATATATATATGGATATATAATTGATCGGATGAAATTGTTTTATCCATAAAGCTCAACTCGTTGGAAAATTGTTTTCTAGCAAGTTCAAAAGTTGACTACGGCGAAATAGTTTCGACCGTAGAGATGCTTTAGTCAGTTCGGGTTCTATTAGCAATTACTACATATCTCATTTATAGGATATGATAGAATGAACGTCAAAACAAATTTCCTACACGGAAATATAACAAAGGACGTATATGTGATACGACCGGAATGTTTTGTCGATTCAAAGGATGCTAAAATAGATGCAAGCCTTGGATATCCAGTGATGGACTGAAGCTAGAACAATGGGGTTGGAATTTTCGTTATGATGAAATTGCCAAAAGAGTTTGTTTTCATCGGGAATAAACGAAGATGCTTGAATGTTCAAGAAAGTAAGTGGGAGATGAATGATATTTATAAAACCTTATGTAGATGACATATTGTTGATTGGAAATGATATAAATTTCTTGACACGAATAAGGACTTCATTGGAAATAGTTTTCAGTGGAAGAACTTGGGCTAATATAGCATTTGTATTGAGCACAGTGATCTATGCAGATAGTAAGTGCTTGATCATGCTAAAGCCAACGTTACATGTTGACGTGATACTAAAGTAGTTTAGTATGAAAACGCCAGGAAGGATGTTCTTGCCGAGGTCACGGTGAAAAGTTGTTTGCGGAAATCGGTGTTCATGAACACAGACAAGCAAAACACATGAATTGAATTTCACTCACATGTGTGTTTGGATTAATCATGTACACCATAATATGTAAAACGACCAGATATGTCCAGTGCTCCAAAAGGTTGTGAGCAAGATACCAAAGTGATCAACATGTTGATCATTGGACAAACAGTGAAAAGTTAAACTTATGAAAGATAAGATACGTTTCTCGGAAAAATGGAGAGAATGAAGAGATCGTCGTAATGAGTTACAACAACTGAATTTTTGATGTAAACAGTTACACCAATTCAGTCTTCATACTTACTCCGACCGATTTTCGATTTTAATTGGGATTATGTGTTACACACGTAAGGGTGGCACAGTATGGAGGAACTGTGTTAAGTTAGATATTGTGGCGAATTCTATAACAGAGGCTAAGTATACTGTTGCTTAAAGAAGTAACAAGGGAGGGTATTTTGAATCATCATTTCATTTATGAACATGGTATGGTTTCTTAGATGCTTGAAGCTCATGGAACATTGGTGAATGATTTCATGACTTATTCTAAAGGAACCAAGGTCCTGCCAAATGATTCAAACATATACAGAGCTAAACTGATAAAATTAGTGAATTTTATGATAGCGTGAAAACACGAAGATATGCAAGATACAAACGGGCCTAAAACGTCAGATCCGATGATGAAGTCTATACCACAAATGAAGCATGTATTACACCGGTATGCCATAGGTGTAAAGTGCTCAAGCACTGATAATATTATTGACTCTAGTGCAAGTGGGAGACTGTTGGAAATATGCCCTAGAGGCAATAATAAAATATTATTATATATATATTTCCACGTTCGTATATAATGTTTATATTTCTGTGCTATAATTGCAATGACCCTGACTAGGAGATTCAGAAGAAAACTCACTTGCATATGTGGAAATGTAAACACCAAGAGTTCCTGGTTTAGCCTCTAAGACCAGCTCATGTGTGATGGCTTCTCGCCCCTCGTTGGTTACCCCAAGTGGAAGGTTTGATATGCAGTGCAGCAACAAGTTTCCCTCGGTGAAGATACCAAGGTTATCAAACCAGTAGGACTCAGGAGATACAAGTAGGTGGCAACGTCGCCAGAAATTACTTCTTGACTAGGGTGTTGTCGTGGACCTGCACACAACAACAAATAACTTTGCTCCCAACGAGTACAGAGGAGTTGTCAAATCCTCCGGCCTTGTCGTTTACAAAGGATCAACGCAAGAGATAAAAGGTGCAAAGGAAAGTAAAAGATGAAAGTAAATTGAGGGTGTGAACAATAATGTGAAGATGGACCGGGGTCCCGTGATTTTCACTAGTGATGTCTCTCTCCAAAAAGACGATAAAAGTGCTAGCGAGGTAAACAAATCACAGTTGGGCAATTGACAGGATTATGAAGGCACCGCAATGCTAACTATGCTGCAAAGAAAGGAAGGGCTCAAAAGCAATGGGCAGTACGCCAAGGTAAGTAGACCGAAATCCATCTGCATGTACTACGAATCATCCACCTTGAGATATCTATCCAGAACATCTCGCTGGTATTAAGTTGCGAATCCCACCCAAAGTGTAAACTCAAAGCAACAAACAACTGCATTAAAAGAACTTTGCGTAAAGTAAACAATCCTTGCACCCGCAGGTACAAGCGCCGTTGTTTTATCCCTGGTGGAAACAACACATCCCCTAGTCTCATGTTTCTGTCACTCAAGCTAGACATCAGGGGGCTGAACCCACAATCGAGCATAACGCTCTCTCTTGGAGTTGCAAATAAAATACTTGGCCAAAGAAAATACCGCAACGGAGAACATGCAAGAATTTACTCAAGAACAAAATATAAAAGAGAAGAACCAAATATATTACTCATCACAATCTGAACATAGTCTCATAATCCATTAGATCCCAACAAACTCAGCATAGCAACAACAGAAATTACATAGATGCCTCAATCATGTGAGGCAGCTCACGAGGACTCGAAAGTGGAAGCACAAAGGGGGGAGAGATTCATCACATAGCTACTTGTCACGGACCCATGGTCCAAGGGGGACTAATCACGGCACATCCGGGAGGCGTCTATGGCTATGGATGGTCTCCCGGAGGGGGTTCCTTCTTTCGGCAGGGTGCCGGGGCAGCTTCTCCACGCAGCCCCGATCTTGAAACGGCGGCGGCGGCGGTACAGAGGGGAGTTCGCGAGAAAGATATCGATATTAGGGGTTTCCACCCCGAGGGGTAAATATAGGCGAAGGGGGGGCATCGAGGGGACCCACGAGGCAGTCAGGAGGGTCCCTGGCGCGGCCCAGGGTGGGGCTGCGCCACCTGCCCTCCTGGCTGCCTGGTGGTGGCCCCCCTTCCCTCTCTTGGTGATTCCGGAAGCTTTTGTTGCGCTGATTTTTTATATATTTTCCCCGGAATTTTTGGAGCACTTTTAATGGCCGGAAAACCTGAAATACAAAAACAGCAGAAAACAAAAACTGGCAACTCGGTGCACTGAGTTAATAGGTTAGTCCAAATAAGTTCAAAAGTGTATGAAAGTTCAAGCAAAACATGGCAAAGTCACACAAAACATGCATGGAGCAAGCAGAAATTATAGATACGTTTTGGACGTATCAATGTGCTAACTGATGATTACGTTTTCTTAATCATGGACATTGTTCTTGTAACAAGGATGTCAGTAGCAATGGGAACATATTGTTAGCAGAACAATGATGTTGAACCGACCCCAGTATTGAATGATATACTTAGAGATCACATCGTGACAACGTTATAAGTCATATCATGAAATGTTATCATATACGTAATTCCTTAGACCATGAGAGTATCAAGTTGCTTCACACAGGAAGATGTGCTTTGGTTCTTAGATGAATCTTCCCGTTACTGGGAAGTAGTAAAATAAGTTCTGGCTACATTGGATAGTGTGTCTAGTAACTATGATAGTTCAAGATTGCGATTTTCTCCTTCACGATGAAGAAGATATTCACTTCAGGCCCACTCGGTATGACGGTATCCATTATAGTCTGGCCAGACGCATTGTGATTCAGTCACGGGGATACCGGAATACGATAACGAGAAAAGGGACAAGCGAGCAAAGAGGATAACGAGTGGATTGTGTTCAAGAAGTTATTACACATGGGTGCCAAAATTCTCTCCTCTAACTTTGTCAAATATCACGAAGAAAAGGGAATGGTACATGAATAAACATAATGGTTCACTCGAAGTTTCTTCGTGTATGTGCGGGAGTCAACATGGGTGTCCATGGCTCCGCTGTTGATTATTGGCTATTGACAAAAGGTTGTTGACCTATGTCCGGAAGATGTTCTGAGTCATATCCGCATTATACCGAACCTATTGGGTCACACACTTAACGAGTAGTAGTCTGTTAGAATACTGGAATGGTAGAAGGTTTAGTGGAAGCAAAACGGAATAGTTCATACGGGCACCGGAAGTAGTTCCGGGTATTTATGGAATTGTTCATAAGGGCACCAGAAGAAGTTCTGGGTATTTAAAGATATGTCCGGATCACTCTGGAATAGTCCCAGGTGGTTCTGGAACATATGAGAATGATACTGGGGAAGTCCTGGATCAACCGGAATAGTTTTCGGTTAATCGGTGGACGTCCCGAAAATGACCGATGAACCGACGCAGGGCATCGGGCAGGCTAGACCGTAACCCGGATCGTCCCGGAACCTATGCAGATAGTTCCGGAACGTCCGAAAACGGTCCCGGAAGGTCTTGGAAGTGTTCCAGAAGGTTCCGGGATGTCCCGAAACCATCCCGGAAGGTCCTGAAATGGCCGAGAATGGTCCCGGCGGGTCCTGGAAGGTTCTAGATGCTTTCAGAAGGTTCCACAAGGTTCCGGAAAGTACCATATGCGCCCCACCACCCTTAGACTTGGGGGGAAAGGCTCCCCATAGGGTCTGGCCGAAATTTGTCCCTAGTCCTATTAGGACTAGGCTTTCCAAAGTGGGAAGGACTCCTCACAAGGAAGGAGTCCAAGGGGAAATTTTTCCCACCAAGGGAGGAGTCATGGAAGGACTCCACCCCCCTTATTTCGGCCAAGGGCCCTCCTAGACACCCATATAATGAGGGGAGGGGTGGGGGGCGGAGCACACTTGATCCCCAAGGCCTATGCGCCACCCTCCCTCCCCTCTAAACCCCGTTGCTCCACAATTAGACCCCGGTTTAGACGCTGTTCTAGATCGGAATCCGTTAGGGTTTTCTCCCTCTAGTTTTCTCGGTGGCGTTCTTCTCTGGACGGCGGAGCGCTGCTGGATTGCTGCTACGGGATGTGTGGATACCGGTAGAGGTATCATAACTTTGATCCTTCTTCGAGGAACTTCTTCTTCTTCTTCCTCGGAGATCTGTTCGAGGGAATTGCTCAAGGGATTCGTTCGTGGGATAGATCGTGGGACGGATCGTGAGACGCATTACGAGATCTACTTCCACCCACTTCATCAACTCTTCTTCCGCTGCAACCGTTGGTGAGCAATGTCATAAACCTTGTATGCCATCTTTCTTGGATGATCTTGGGATCTTGATTCGTAGGCACGAAAATTATGTTTTCTACTACGTTTCCCAACAATGTCAATGTCCCACAAGCTCTCCCCGACCTCACCCTTATATATGGGGAACAAGGCCTAAGGTTACATGAAGTTATGACCTACAACTATAGAAATACAAGGAGTCATATCCTTGTGCGCCAAGTTGCAGGTACTTTTGTAAGGAGGGCTCTGTGCTCCTCACAGAGACCTGGTGAGGTGCGCACTATAGGGATCATCAGATTAGCTGGCATCCTGGCTAAGACGTGTATAGGCCACCCCTTCTATAGCACACCTAAGACGGTGTCGTCTCTCATCATGTTGATTCCCGTCCTCATGGGCCGAGCTGAGGACCCCCTAGGTCGACTCTGTCCTATGCCATATTGGGTGGACCATGATGCGTTACATGAAGACTCTAGAATCCTTGAATTTCAATACAAGGAGTCCACAACCGTGACGGAATCATCTCCATCGACATAGCTGACTAGGACTCTTATAATCTTGGGTCCTCACTATTCTATATAAATCGGGGACATAGTGGTCAATAGGACACATCTTACATCTTAGAAAGATCATAGTTCTGCACAACTTATAATCTCTTGATACTTCATACTTTATACACACTTCAATGTAATAAAGCACAAGAAGAAAGCAGGGTCTTATATCCTCGGAGACAATGGCGAAGCTAGCGACGAGTTATGACTAGGCTAAGCTAGCTTGAACTATGAAACGTCATATTTTTCAGTACTTCGTATGAAGGAATTGCAAGGGATGTTAGTATAGGCTTAGGGCTATAGCCATAGCTTCCCTTGGATTTTCTCCGCCACTTCTCGGAGGGCCTGAACTCGAATAAACTTTGTGTTCATGTTACCATCTACTCTTAACTACCTAGATCAGGATACCTTACAGAGAGATTTGTCAGAATCAAGTATGACACATGAGGTCATGCCTATGATACTTGTTGACGGTGTGTGTTCTTATGTCATGTTGTGTGGATCAACATGCATGCTTATGTTTTCAAAAGTTGTAAATTCTTGGCATTTTGATACCACAGACGATAACTATGACATCCTATAGATTCATATCAACAAGGTGCTCCACGTATGCATGAGTGAGCACAAAGTGCATATAAAAGATTAGTGGCCGGGGCGTTACAAAATCCCACAAACGTGTGTGTCTCTCTTAACAATGGTAATGTTGTGTGTTGGTTGGGATATGACTTGTCACAGACACCCTATTTTCGTTTTTGCCAAGTATATGTCTTTTGGTATGCTTTTCATCATAAATGAGATTGATTTCTTTATATTTTAGATTAGATTTTCTTTATAAATTAAATAAACATGTGTACCATTAACACTATCACTTGACGAAGTTAGAGGGTGGAAGAAACACCACGACAAAAAAAATTAGATGAACAAATTGTTTTTAAGACGTTGTGTGGAAATTGAACGGACAGATTTCTTTCTTCAACCTCCAACCCAACCTTTTGTTCGTCTTATTCCCCAACCGCCCAACGTATTCTCGCATGTAGCTCGCCATCCACCACCGTACTGGACCCACCCTCGACCATACCTCTAAAGTTGACGACCTCCAATTCTCTATGCTGGTGCCCCCTCCACACCCCCCTAAAATACACAATGTTGCGGTGCTTCTCCAGCACCGGTGCTTCTCCAGCACCACCGCACTCCTAAGATATTTATCGAGGCTTTCCTTTGGTGAACGACGACCTTCCTCTATGGCTCTCCTCGCCAAGTTGGAATCGACTCAACCAGGAATAAAAATTCAATGGAGTTACCCGTAGCTAAGGTGGAACATAATCGTTTTCCAGTCAATTTTTGTGGCCATTGATTCTTTTCTTTGATATTCGTTTTCTTTTTTCTAGGCTACAATAGTGAGGTGATTCGTGTTTTTTTAATTGATTCCATATTTGCGTCAGTCGATTTTTTATTAGATTGAAGCCCATAGCCTGTGCCACTGTAACATCCCAATTTTTTAAATTTAGATATTAATAGATCATCATATGCAGAGCTCTGAAGAACCCGCTCCCAATCGCGCATGAGTCTGCTCCATCGGGTCCAACGTCGATGCGCTGCGCAAGCTATCGATGTGGTGTTACTCCTCCTGGATGGAGCCTGCTGGGGCCAAAGCAGGAATCATTCGGCGGCTACGTGAAAAGGTGAGCACGAAACAGAGTCCAGCATGGACGCGGTGCTGGCAGGCGACGGGCAGTGCACATCATCGTGCACCTCGTGTCGAGTGGTGAGGACGCGGGTAACAACTGTGAGGTGGAACACGGGGAGAAGGGTGCTCATGCGAAACGTCGACGCACTGCTCTAAACTGCCCACGACGCGTCGGAGAAGTCCACCGCCTCCCACATATCCAAAGTTGCCGATAGCACAACAGGTCCTCTGCTCGCCCGGAGAGGACGTTGGCTGTTGAATATATTAGCAATTTAGCATATGACTTAATTTACAAAGTAGATAAATAATCTACGGTAATGATACTCATCACACGTGTGAACGGAAGGTTGGCAATCCGAACGATTTTGATGGCAATTTTAGTTAGGCATAGATGGAAATTATGAAGGAAAAGTTGCCATGTCAAACAAAAAATTGCCATCAATTTTCAAAAATTGTCATCTACGACCTGAAGTTGCCATCTACCACTAACTAAAATTGCCACCTAAACCGTTCGGAATTGCCACCCCCCGCCCACACGTGTGGTGAATATCGGGGTCCATAATCTATGCTAATCATGATAAAGATCAAATTAGCCATGCGATCTACTAAAACAGTAGACACATAAAGCACATCTAACATGGACACTACGAACAGAACATGTAACATGATCTCAAACTGAGAGGAACAGATTATGTACGGTGCAGCAGGAGTGGAACCGCTGGCGTTGGCATCGTTGTCGCCCATGTCGCTGATGAAGAGGTTGTCGACGTCGGTGAATAAGTCGTCGCTGCCAGCAGTCGTGCGAGTGTGCTCCCCATAAACCTGATTTCCCCTATCTTATACAGGATCACGAGAGATGGGGTTCTGGAGGCCTGTTGTCCCTCCTAGCGGTGCACGCCGGAAGAAAGGATGAAGAAAATTTGGATGGCGGCGCAATGATTTGGAACGAGGTGGAACCATGTGGCGGCGTTGCCAGGGTAGGGTTTGTGCGGTTTATATAGATGCAGCGGGACGGACCGACATGGGAGTAAAGCCCACAAAAACGACGCAACAATTAAGCGCAATTGACGCGTTCATTAATCACAATTAAATGTCTCATTAACTTTTCCGAGCTGCAAAAATATAAGCGAATGCATACTTTGTCCTCGGCTCGGCTCATTTCCAAAACCCGACGCACGAGACGAGGCAAGCGAGGAGAAAGAGCGTGCGTGTAACACTTATTCTCAAACTCTTACAAGTGCTAGTGGAGCTCACCTTATAAACAAATGTGCAACTTTCTTCACAAGCAGTGTGATACTAAACTTTTCATCACTTGTCATGCATAAATGAGCAAGAGAATTTTAGATTTTACATTATGCTTTGGGCAAAGGCCCATTCAGCAAATAAGTGTAAAATCACAGTGGTCGTCGTTATGTCGGGAGAGATGATGAAGACGACATCAGCGGGGCACAGCAACGTCCTCTGCCATTGTGCCCCAGCCCACATCTGTTATGGTGACCACCACCACCCGCCGTAGGAAATGGCCTAGGAGCTTCGGACACGGCTCGATGGAGTACCTATCACTCTAGCAGCCGTCCGTCAGGATCATGTCTCGAGTGCGGTGACCATGGCCACCACCGCTACTCCGTGGGTGTAGGTTGTCGCCACTTTTGCTCGAGCAGAAGAGCAGGAATGGGATAACACATCGCCTGGAGGAGATACTTTGCAGTAATTTTTTCCTTCAAAAAGATAAGGTGTAACCCTTACATCAAAACGAGCCTTTACCTGTGCGTACGATTCTCGACGAGACCTTGCTACGTAGGTGAGCTCCAGCGTAGAAATCAATTAAGGTTCTTCAGTGGGTTAGCTTGGCTTGCATCTCTACCGAAAAAGTAATCTTTACAAGGGCAACCAAGTTGGACATGTGTTTCTTCAGCCAAAAGTACAGGCTGAAGTACACCACATATTTAGGTCCGCACCAACACGAACTCAACACCATCCCCATCGGATATTCCATTAGTACACATGCTAATTTCCTTTCAAGATACTCCCTTCGTACAAAAATATAAAATATATTTTAATCCAATTAAAACTATAAAAATATCTTACATTTTGGTGCAAAAGTAATACACACCATCTTTTCATCAGGTGCAAGAATCGGAACCGGAAACCAAGGCCGCCCCATGGCTCGGCACGGCGATGGGGGAAAGAGTGAGCGAGCTCGCTTTCGAACCTCTCCCGATTGGGAGGACATGGGCTGAGAAGGCCGATAATTGTGCATCTATTCGTCGGAATAAGATTTGTTTTGCGAGGAATTCAGAGAGCTTTATTCATATAAGAGCATTCCGCGGACAATCAGCCAACATGCTGGTCACAAGGAAGCCCGTGCCAATACGTTTTGAGGTACTTACGCGTCTGTACAAATTAATACTCGTAATATCATTGCTACTTATTCAAATTTTCCTAGAAAACTTCATTATTTTGATTTAGTTTTTTTTCTTAAAGGTAATACCACTACCACTAATACATTTTTCATTATTTTCATTTATTTTTCATTTTTTCATTTATTTTCTTCTTATATGTTTAATTCCTTATACAACTTCATTTCTTATTTTGTGTGTGTAAATACAAACACAAGTATTATACTACTAGATTGTGTGTGCAACTAATTACCGGGCTGATTGGTGTGTTTTGGGGCTTTCAATCGTGTTTGTGATCAAAGACGTAAGTTGGACTGTGTGAGAAAAATTGATTGAAGGGAAAAGATTGATGGCTCCGCCACACAGGATCTCTATGGTGCGGCGGCCTGGGGCCCGCGCCGTGCTGGGAAAGGGACACGTTAAGGAAATAGTAGAGAGAAAAACGCATGCCGCGCATATCTCCTGATTTAACTCCCCACACCCAATAGACAAAATCCACTACCTCATTTGCGGAGGCAGCGAGGATACCACATAGTTCTTTCTCGCCGGCCATGAGAGACGAAGCGGGGGGAGGTTTGAAGCGCACACAAGGGGGCGGCGGCGCCGGTGAGTCCTACCGCCTTTTTCTATTCAACGGTGGATGTACAAGGCGAACAAGGGGGAGGCACGAGGTGTGGGGGAGGTGGAATTAATGGAGACGCCGAATTCGCAAAATCAGTGAGGGGTCGGCCCGGCGTCCGCGCGGCAGTTGCATGGTGGGAGGGGGAGGAGAGGGGTGAGAGGTCGGCGGCGGATGATGTTTTCTGAGAGGGAGGGAGGAGGATTTGGTTCGTTCGTGGAGGGGAAAAGGGGGTAGGGGCAGCGACGCGACGAGGATACCGTCGACAACGGTATAGCGCGAACCAAGGGGGAGGGGAGAAGTGGTGAGTGCAGTTCTAGAGCGGAAACGGTGGTCAATTTCTCTGAGCAAGGGGGGATTGAGACAACCCACAACGTTTTGTTCACTTGTGCTTGGTTTTTTTTGGGGGGGGGGGGGGGTCAGGGAGAGAGGAGGAGGGGGAGGGGGGATTTTTTGGCAAGTTCATGTATAACCAGTCACATTTTACCACATTTTTCCGCTCTATAGAATTTTTTTCCAGTGCACTTGCAACATTACCGATTTCCTAGGAACTTCTGACTAGTTGTTTGCAACATTTTGCAACCGTATTTGCAATCGCACACCACGGTTGTCATAGCAATATATTTTTCACAAGATACATGGCCTAGTTTTCAATTTTTCTTAATAATGGTTGCGATATATGTGTAATACTTAGTTGCCACAAAATTTTATAACATCCAGGTTATCATGATGTTCTTAGTTGTACTTCGGCCTTAGACATCTATTATTTTCCTCATAAAAGCTTTATTGGTAGTTAACGTAAACAACTACTCGCCACGGTGATAAAGTTTCATCCTAATAACATTTGCAAGATACACAGCCTAGTTGCAATTTTTGTAACAATGGTTGTGAGATACTCTAAAACCTAGTTGCCTTGGATTCCAACATCTCAGGCCACCATCATGTTGTTGGTACACCGCCACCTAGTTGTCATTTATTTCCGATGAAGTTTTTTATCAGATTTTTACAATAGCTAGTTTCCACGACGATTATAACACCTAGTTTGCTACAATAATTTTGTTATACTTTCTACCTAGGCACCATTTTTTGTAAATCTTTTATCATGATTCCTGGTAAATTCCTCATTTTTATATAGAGTATCTGAAGATATGAGATGTGTGTAGTCACGCTAAGCAAGTTGCAAGTTTTACCATGGGCTAGTTGTCACATTTTTGTTTGAACTTGCAAGTTTTTGGTGTGGTTAGTTGCCACAATTTTTGAGAGAGTATATAGAAATGAGATGTGTAGAGTTTTTACTCTTAGCAAGTTGCAAGTTTTGTTAATGCTAATTGTCACATTTATTATTCTAACTTGCAAGTTTTTATTCTGATGGTTCCCACATTTTTTATTTTGAAAACACGCAATTAATTTGTTTAGTTTGTCACATTTTTTAGCAACTACTCACATTTTTAGTTTGTTTTTGTGACAACTACTCACATTTTTTAGCTAGTAGTAGCTTCCGGAAAAAACAAAGGGTTTGCTTCTGGAAAAAAGGTGGGGGTATTACTTTTGTCAAGCATGGGTATCATTTTTGTCGCAACTACTCATATTAATTGTAGCAGATTTTTGGCAACCCTGGGTTTATATTTTTTGGAAATTACTTATATTTAAGTGTAGCAGATTTCTGGCAAGTATGGGTATTTTTTTGTGGAAACTACTAATAGTTGTGCGAAATACTCATATTAAGTGTAGCAGATTTCTGGCAAGAACGGGTATTATATTTGTGGCAAGCACTTTTTAGCTATTTTTTGTGGCAACCACTTTTTTCAGCTATTTGTGTGGAAACCAATGTATTATTTTGTGGCAACTACTCATATGAAGTATAGCATATTTCTGGCAAGCATGGTATTATATTTGTGGCAACTACTCATATGAAGTATAGCATATTTCTGGCAAGCATGGTATTATATTTGTGGCAACCACTCAAATATAGCTTAGCAGTTTTTTTATGGCAAGCATGGTTCTTATGTATGTGGCAACCACCCGCATTTAGTTGTTTCTCTCAAGTAGGTTCTTCATCAAGCAGGTTTTTGTGGTAGTTGGTTTAAAAATGTGACAAGTAGACTATAAAAAGGCAGCTGAATTGTGCGACTCCATGTATTTTTTCCGTACATTTTTTTCACACCATACAGTAACCTAAAACCCCTTGAAAAATGATGTTAATAGATTAATGATCCCCTGTTTACTCTGTTTTGAACAGATGAAAAGCACAAAGAACATGGGGAAGAGGTGATGGCAACATTCAGCAAGTTCAAGTTCACCAATCAAGAAAAGTCGCGGATTTGTATAGGGAACCACAAGATCAAGTAGCATGTAGGGTTTTTAGTAGCAAGGAGTGTTTATGCAAGCAAGCACTAAGGATGCTGGATTTAGTCTACACCAGATATCTTTTAACCCTGTTTTTTACTTTTGAACATGGCAAAATCTGAACCCTGTTTGATTTCCGTCTGCTTACCAGATTCACTCGAAGTTTCACTCGAAATTTCTTCGTGTATGTGCGGGAGTCATATATCGCAAAGCAAAAGGAATGGTACATGACTGGACATAATGGTTCACTCGAAGTTTTTTCGTGTATGTGCGGGAGTACCACTTTTTTTCAGCTATTTGTGTGGAAACCAAGGTATTATTTTGCGGCAACTACTCATATGAAGTATAGCATACTTCTGGAAAGCATGGTATTATATTTGTGGCAACTACTCATATGAAGTATAGCATATTTCTGGCAAGCATGGTATTATATTTGTGGCAACTACTCAAATATAGCTTAACAAATTTTTTTATGGCAAGCATGGTTCTTATGTATGGGGCAACCACCCGCATTTAGTTGTTTCTCTCTAGTAGGTTCTTCATCAAGCAGGTTTTTGTGGTAGTTGGTTTAAAAATATGACAAGTAGACTATAAAAAGGCAGCTGAATTGTGCGACTCCATGTATTTTTGTCCGTACCTTTTTTTTCACACCATACAGTAACCTAAAACCCCCTGAAAAATGATGTTAATAGATTAATGATCCCCTGTTTACTCTGTTTTGAACAGATGAAAAGCACAAAGAACAGGGGGAAGAGGTGATGGCAACATTCAGCAAGTTCAAGTTCACCAATCAAAAAAAGTCACAGATTTGTATAGGGAACCACAAGATCAAGTAGCATGTAGGGTTTTTAGTGGCAGGGAGTGTTTATGCAAGCAAGTACTAAGGATGCTGGATTTAGTCTACACCAGATATCTGTTAACCATGTTTTTTACTTTCGAACATGGCAAAATCTGAACCCTATTTGATTTCCGTGTGCTTACCAGGTTCATTCAAAGTTTCACTCGGAGTTTCTTCGTGTATGTGCGGGAGTCATATATCGCAAAGCAAAAGGAATGGTACATGACTGAACATAGTGGTTCACTCAAAGTTTCTTCGTGTATGTGCGTGAGTACCACTTTTTTTCAGCTATTTGTGTGGAAACCAAGGTATTATTTTGTGGCAACTACTCATATGAAGTATAGCATATTTCTGGCAAGCATGGTATTATATTTGTGGCAACCACTCAAATATAGCTTAGCAGTTTTTTTATGGCAAGCATGGTTCTTATGTATGGGGCAACCACACGTATTTAGTTGTTTCTCTCAAGTAGCTTCTTCGTCAAGCAGGTTTTTGTGGTAGTTGGTTTAAAAATGTGACAAGTAGACTATAAAAAGGCAGTTGAATTGTGCGACTCCATGTATTTTTTCCGTACCTTTTTTTCACACCATACAGTAACCTAAAACCCCCTGAAAAATGATGTTAATAGATTAATGATCCCCTGTTTACTCTGTTTTGAACAGATGAAAAGCACAAAGAACAGGAGGAAGAGGTGATGGAAACATTCAGCAAGTTCAAGTTCACCAATCAAGAAAAGTCGCAGATTTGTATAGGGAACCACAAGATCAAAGTAGCATGTAGGGTTTTTAGTAGCAAGGAGTGCTTATGCAAGCAAGTACTAAGGATGCTGGATTTAGTCTACACCAGATATTTTTTAGCCCTGTTTTTTACTTTCAAACATGGCAAAATCTGAACCCTATTTGATTTCCGTGTGCTTACCAGATTTTGCATGTGCTTTTCATGTGTGGAGGGAGGGGGGAGAGAGATGTGCAAAAGTCTGAACCAAATTTGTTGCCTCTATGCGTTTGCCAGGACACATCAAAGCATATATAATTTTTTCTTGGGAAGTTTTCACTTTTTTTATGCAAATCTGGAGAGGATGTGTTGTTGATGGCGATCAGATGGGGATGTGGAAGAAGAAAAGAGGAAGAGGGAGGCTACACCAGGCCGGGGAAAAGGGCAGGTGTGGACTATTTGTTTTCTATTGGCGTCAGGCAGGTCCAGGCGAGGCAGGCGCGAGCGAACAGTGGTTGGCGGGCGGCCAACCAGTTGACGCCAGTTGGCAGGGGCAGCCGCCGCACCGCAAAGACTATGTGGAATCAAATTCCTTTTCAATCAATTTTCTGGCGTGAACGTGAGATAAAAATCGAGTTACTCAAATTATAAATTCAGGCAACTGTTTAATAGCCGCGTCCATTGTTTTCCTTTGATTATCGGAGAGTTGCTCATTTTGTATCCCGAAAACCATCTTCGACTCACTGACGTTCTTAATACATTTATGTTGTTCAAAGCAGATTTTCCCTCCATTTTCTCGTCGTACTTAGTTCCTTCTAGCCTTCACCCTCACTGGGAGCCCGTCCGCCATTCGCAAGGTCAGCGAGGCCACCTGCCGCGGCCTGTACGCACCGTCCACCGTCAACTTGAACTCCTCCAGCACACACGCCACGATAGACTTCATCTGGATGTACGCCATCTCCTTCCCGAGACAAATCCTCGGCCCCGCGTGGAACGCCATGTACCGGAACGGGCTCTCCGGCCGGAACGTCCTCTCCGCCTGGTCCAGCCACCGCTCCGGCCGGTAGGCCCACGCGTCCTCGCCCCACACGGACTCCATCCGTCCCATCGCGTACGAGTTGTACGCCACGAACCACCCCGCTCCCACCGCCGTGCCGTCCGGAAGAACGTCCGCGGCCTGCGCCTGCAGCGAGTTCACCGGCACCGGCGGGTAGAGCCGCATCGACTCCGTGATGGCCGCGTGCACGTAGTGCATCTCCCTTAGCTCGTCCAGATCGAACCCGGCTCTGCCGCGATCGCCGATCGCTCGGCGGGCGCGCACGGTGGCGACCTCGTCTCGGATGCACTGCTCCACGTCCGGGCGTGATGAGAGAAGCCAGAAGAACCAGCTGAGCGCGGAGGACGTCGTTTCCCGTCCAGCCAGCAGGAAACTGATCACCACGTCGCGGAGGGCCGTCTCGCTGTAGCTCTCGCCCTGGTTCGCCATGAACCGCGACAGGAGATCGTGCTTCTCGCAGCCCATGTTCATCTCCTCTCGCCGGGATCGGATGATGCGATCGGCAAAGCCGTGCACCATGGCGATGGACTCGCGCAGCCGCCGCTCGGAACCCAGGTTGAGCGCCTTCTTTATCTTCCAGAACCCTGGAATGGCATACCGGAACCTGCCCGCGCTGAGATTGGCAGCGTCGCGGAACGCGTCGGCGAACCTGCTGCTCGCGGTCGCGGTGCTCTCGACCTCCGCCCAAGCGTCACCAGCATGTCCGTCTCCGTCCCCATCCGGGAGCTGGCGGGGATCGTGGTCGAACGCGACGCGGCAGATATTGTCGAACGCGTACCGTTCGAGCGTGTCCTGCAGGTCGAGCTGTCGGCCGGAGCCGGCGGCACGGCGCAGCAGCGGGAGGAGCCTGCCGTGGAGCTCGCTGTGCACGCTTCGGGCCACGAAGAGGCGCAGCGAGCGCGTGTTGAACTCGTAGCTGGCGGCCTTGCGCTGAGCGCGCCACGCCTCGCCGTCGGCGTTGAAGATGCCCCGGCCGAGAAAGTCGTGGAGCAGCGACGCGAAGCGCGGGCCCTTGGGGTAGTTGTCGAAGCTGGCGCGCATGATGTGCTCCAGGTTCGCCGGGTTGGCGGTGATGACGCCTCGGATGCCGCCCGGCCGGCGGAAGACGAGCGTGCAGGTGGACTGGCGCGCGAGCACCTCGGTCAGCCAGTCCAGTATGCGGTGCCGGTTCGCCAGGAACTGCGGCAGGTGGCCGAGCAGCGGGTACGGCCGCGTCCTCGGCGTCGCCGCCTCCTTGTTGTCTACTTTCCACGCACGGAGGACGAAAACGGCGCCGAGGGAGAAGAGCGGTAACAGCAGGAAGGCTGCCATTGCCAATGCCATCGCCATGGCCACAAGCTGGACTCTAGTCTCTACCTAGCGTGCCAGGGAATTCGTGTGGTTAATCTCCATCCGTTTGTGGAGTGTGTGTAGGTGGGACGGGAAGATGATAAGGGAGAGAGAAAAAGAGTGTGGCGGTGAGCAAACGGCGAAGCGGTTGGGCTGGAAGCGCCTCCGCCGCAGGTGATTTTTCTCTTGCCGCCGATACATAAGCTCGACGTGGAAAGACTAGAGGGTGCCGCGGAATGGGAGACCTGATGCGGACTTTTCGTTACGTTCAATGACGAATCGTCAGCGATTTGCAATGAACTGCGTCACATTCGGCGGATCGGAAGATATTCGGCTCAATATTCCGGGTTTATGCTCTACATAACCGTTTGCATATGTTTTAGTTGACTGAGACTGACGTTCTAGTACTTCTAAGCACAGCATCTGTATGTCCCCCGGAGCACTGAACTTCACAACAGACCGCTTCTTCTTCTCCTTCGGAAACGTCGAGAACAGCTTCTTCAACAGCCAATCACAGGCAGCAGATGAACCACAGTTGGGGAGACAAGGGCTCTGATATTCTCAGCGGGCTTCTGGAATCTGTAGTGCGCCCCCGAACGCGATGACGTATCTTGGCTCCCGGAGAAGTGGTACATCTGTTATTTGAAGGAGTTGGTCACGGCCCTCGGTCCTCCACCACAATAGCCACTCCGGTGACGGCGTTCAACTCATTTGTGTTTCTCCTTTTTTTTTCTGAAACATTTTTGTTGCTCTATAGATGAAAGAAATATTGTTA
This sequence comes from Bromus sterilis, assembly GCA_950022295.1. Lineage (NCBI taxonomy): Eukaryota > Viridiplantae > Streptophyta > Magnoliopsida > Poales > Poaceae > Bromus > Bromus sterilis. Next base: position 41,392,926 of record OX465595.1, on the reverse strand, counting down.
TGCAATCCTCGCATATTTTCCACTTTGATTTCCATCCAACCACTTTAAAGGATGAGTATAGTCGGTACACGAGAAGCGATTCGGGTGACCGGCGAATGCGTTGAATTTTCTATGTCTAGTGTCAGTTTCTGTCTGTTTCGTTGTTACATTGCAGAAAAAGACCAAAAATAAAGTTGCTCAGAAAATTTCCAAAAAAACCACAAAATTCTTATTCACCTGAAGAGCCCCGAAGCCAGAAGGGCACCTCCAAGGGGGGAGGGGGGGGGGACACCCAGGCGACCAGAGGGCGCGACCAGGGGTTTGCCCGCGCCCCCTAGCCGCCTGGATGATGCAGATACCGCCTCAGACTCCCCTTTGGCCTATATTTATCCCTCGGACGCAAAACCCAAAAGATACAAATGTATTTTACAGAAATGACCCCGATCTCCGCTGCCATCGAAACCTAGCTTCAGGGGTCACCAGGTTCCTGTATCGGCACCCTTCCTGGAAGGTCCTTTGCCCCCGGGGTCATCTTCATCAACCCTTCTTCCATCCATGATGGATCGTGAGTATTTCCTCTTTGGACTATGAGTTCTTAGCAGTAACTTGTTGGTATTCTCTCCCCTTCATGTTCAATACAATGTTCTCGTGAGCTGCCCTACATGATTTAGATCTATATGATTTAGATCCAATGAATTTTCACGTTATGATCAGTCCTAAGAGGTTTATGAATTATTGTTGCTGCAATTTATTGTTATTAATGCTTGTTACTAGTGCACGAGTAGCATGATCTTAGATATGATCACTTTATGGTTGCATGATTATAATTATTTTTCTATATCTTATCTACAGTTGTATGCACCCATTATAGTCTAGAATCGGCGATCTCAGTGGTGACAGCTTGGGAAACCAAAGGGGATGTGCTATAATTTGAGGATTACATATGTTCATAGAGTGTTAATGCTTTGTTCCGGTGCTCTTTGACAGGAGTACCTTAATCTCCATAAATTCCTTAATTGGCCCCGCCCAAATGGGGTGTGATGGTACGAATTAGCGCCCCCTCGTTGGTTACCCAAAGTGGAAGGTTGAGATGTAGACAGCGGCAATTTCCCTTAGCGAAGATGCTAAGGTTTAGGATCGACCAGTAGGACTCCAATGACGACAAGGAGGTGGCAAGGAAACAATGACACCGTTTTAGACAAAAAGTTGCTTCCTTGACCTGGACCTGCACACACAGCAAATAACTTTGCTTCCCAACGAGTACAGAGGAGTTGTCAATTCCTCCGGCCTTGTTGTTTACAAAGGATAAAACGCACGGGATAATAATGATAGTGATAGCAACGGAAAAGTAAATAAAGCAGTAAATTGATAGTGGGTGTAAACAATATTGGAAATATGGACCGGGGTCCTATGATGTTCACTAGTGACGTCTCTCTCCCAAAAGACGATAAAATAGCCATGCGAGGTAAACAAATTACAGCTGGGCAATTGACAGGATTATGTGCGCAAACCAATGCTAATTATGCTATAAAGAAAGGAAGAGGCTCAAAAGCATGGGCGGTACGCCAAGATAAGTAGACTGAAATCCATCTGCATCTACCTACTAATCATCCACCTTGAGATATCTATCCAGAACATCTCGCTGGTATTAAGTTGCGAATCCCACCCAAAGTGTAAACTCAAAGCAACGGACAACTGCATTAAATAACTTTGCGTAAAGTAAACAATCCTTGCACCCGCAAGTACAAGCACCATTGTTTTCCCCCTTGTGGCAACAACACATCCCCTAGACTCATGTTTCTGTCACTCAAGCTAGTCATCGGGGGGCATGAACCCACAATCATGCATAACGCTCCCTCTTGGAGTCACTACCTACTACTTGGCCAAAGCAATAAACAGCAACAGAGAACATGCAAGAATTACTCTAGAACATAAATATAAAAGAGGAGAATCAAATATATAACTCAAACACAATCTGAACATAATCTCATAATCCATCGGATCCCAGCAAACTCAGCATAGCAACAGTAGAAATATTACATAAGTGCCTCGATCATGTAGGGCAGCTCACGAGGTCTAATCCATGAAGAACAAAGAGGGGAGGAGAACATCACATAGCTACTGATCATAGACCCACGGTACAAGGTGGACTACTCACGGTTCATCCGGGAAGCATCCATGGTGGTGGAGAAGCTCCCGGAGGTGGTTCCTCCCTCCGGCAGGGTGCCAGTAAGAGGTCTTCTGGTGCTCCCGATCTTGGAAGCGCGGCGGCGGAGGAACAGAGGAGAGATCGCGAAAAAAGGGTTCCCCTTACGGGGGTTTTACGTCATGAGGGATATATAGGCGAAGGGGGGCAGCCAGGGGGCCCACCAGGGTCCAGGCGGCCCCCTGGCGCGGCCCCACCCTAGGGCGCGCCGGGAGGGTGCCTGGGGACCTGGTGGGTCCCCTCTTCCCCCCTCGGTGATTCCCGAAGCTTCTTCTGCGCTGATTTTTTATTGGATTTTCCCGAATTTTTGGAGCACTTTTAATATGGGGGAAATCTGAAATAGAAAAACAGCAGAAAACAGGAACTGGCACTGGGGTGCACTGAGTGAATAGGTTAGTCCAAATATGATCAAAAGTGTACGGAAGTTCATCAATATCATAGCAATATCACACAAAAGAGGCATGAAGCAAGCAGAAATTATAGATATGTTTTGGACGTATCAGGGTGGTAGGACAATAGATGTTGTGCAAGTTATTATGGTAAGCACGTACAACTACATAAGGAATACATGCCTACGTATGGTTCTTAGACTAGGATGCTCTAGTATGTTCTTTCTAGAGTTAGTGCAATTTTGTCAATTGTCCAACTGTTATTTGTTTACTCAACACTTGTTCTTTTTCTTGGAGAGTTACCACTAGTGAAACTTCGAACTTCAGTTCATCTTTCATTGCCTGCATTGTTACTACTGCTACTACTTTGTTACTACTTTGCGGTGTTGATGATTGGGGAAGTCTGTAAAGGTTACACCCGTCAACGCATCACTAATTTTTGTCACTGTTGGTATTAAATATCTTGACTAGTGCTTTTTTAGGTGTAGTTGAATTGACAATTCAACTGCCAAGGCGTATAAGTATTCTTTGGCTCTCCTTGTGTCGAATCAATAAAATTGGGTTATACTACCCTTGAAAGACTATCGAGATCTCCTACACTTGTGGGTTATCAATGACATCGTTGAAACTGGAGTCTCTTGCCATGTGAACTGAGCTTAATCACCTCCTTCTTGACCGTTGTGACATCGCGGCTCCATAGGAACGATAGACTAATCATATCAATAAGGTGCACCTTTTTTTTAGACCCCATCAAAAAGGAAACTCAAAGCTACGAGTGCTTGGCTTGGAGTAGTTTTAGGATGGGTAGCCGATTGCGAAGTTATTCCCAGATGCACTCAAGTGAGAACAGAGTGTGCAAAAAAGACTAGTGTTGATATGTGAGAACGGTCTATATCCCAAACGCAACGACCGATAATCGGTGGGTGTCGGTAGTAGACAAGTGCTTGTCTTGGAGTAGTTCTAGGATGGATGACCGATTGGTAATTTGTTCCCGAACGCGCAAGAGAGAAAACAAATTATGTAAAAAAATACTAGTGTTGATATGTGAGAACAGTCCAGATCCCAGATGCAACGACTGATAACAGGTGGGTGCTGGTAGTGGACAGGGCATTACAATTGGTACCAAAGTCGACCCTCGCAGTTACACGGGGTGTGTGCAGGTCAGGGAGGCTTACAATGGGGTATATGTGGATAAAATCATTGATGTGCATAAACGTGTACCAAAAGAGAACGTTACTTATGGCCCGATGAAGACGTCAGTTCCTGATACGTCCAAAACGTATCTATATTTTTTGCTTGTTGCATGCTTGTTTTGTGCCATTGCCACATGCTTTTACCATAGTTTTATCATTTTTAGGAATTTTCTGAAACTAACCTACTGATATAATGCCCAGTCCCAGTTTCTATTTTCGGCTGTCTTTTTATTCAAGAAAAAAGCTACACAAGAAATATCCTCGAAAAACGTTGAAACTTTTCAAAAGACATTTTCTCATACATACGAAGGCAGACAAGCTAGAGGGGCCACCCACATGTCATTTGTTCACATGTGTATCTACATATGCAGACAGATGAAACTCATCTAATTTGAAACGGAGAAAGTATATTTTAAAATGAAGGGAGTACTAAAGGAGAGTCCATAGTCGCTTCGTTCATTTCGGATGCATTCATTAATGCCTAAAATCGTCGTTGTTATTTCTTGTTTAATCTCTATTTCATTCATAATTGCATGCAATTAATTAGCTAAGTAGTTAATTATGTATATTAACTAGTCAATCATTAGTTTATGGAAAGTATCATCCGATGTTGAATGAAAATATCACGTTAATTATGAAAAGTATAATGGAGCATTGGGTGAAAATATCATTAATATATACGTTGCAACGCGCGAACAATTAACTGGTTATTTATAATACGCAATTATAATTTATATATTATATGTAACTTAAAGAAATAGTAGCACATATGGGATTTGCAGTCTGTTTAATCGTGAAATGATGTATGCTTATGTATCCCGAAATCACTAGTTAAAGGGTACCTTATGCGAAGGTCACTTTTTAGCCGTTGTTGACAAATGGTGTAACGTATGGGCGCCACTTGTCCTGAATAGAGACTTTTGAGCCGTTTTTCACCCGTGCATGAGGATAAGGAAGGTAAACTTTGTGTTTTTTTTACGTAGATCCGTTTTTAAAATATTTTATCTCTTGAATTGTTCGTCCAAATCACAAACCGGTTTCATCATTTTATTTCTCCCGTCAAAATTTTTAAAACTAAATCTCATATTGATAGTTTTTGACGAATTTTTTTAAGCCACAATGCGCATTCACAAATTTAATTTATGCGTAATCACATACTTATTTCAGGTATAACCATAAGCGTAGCCATAGCCATAGCCACAACCACGCAACACAACCACAACCTCAACCAGGGGTAGAGCCACATGTGCAGTCACAGCCACAACCACAGTTCACGCACGCTCAGAAATACGACACGCGGCAACTTATTAACGCACCAAAAATATTAAGATGTATCATGGGTACATAATAAGATATTCACTTGTGCATAAATTTCCAACTCTGGTAATTCAAAACCTTAAAGGCATAAAAAACCAAACATGGCCGATCAAATCACCATAGTGCTCACATGAGTGACATACTATATTAGACTAGAACAAAATCCACACTTTCCAGTTTACATAATTAATAACTCAAATCTATACTTCTTATAAAACAAAACCCCACTATAGATCATTTAAGTTGTATATCTCAACATGCAAACTATCCACATCATCTTTTCTCTTAGCCAATCAATTATCCATGTCAGCCATTTAGGTCATTTAAATTGTCTCTCTTCACATGAAAGTCATCCACTTCTTAGCCAATCAATTGTCCATCTCATCTCAACTAATATATTTATTGATCTCTATATGAAATCTCCATATCAACCATATTTTAATCATTTTATTGTCCAGCCTAATAATTTTTAATACACATATGTTTCTGTTGTATCTTCACCTAGACAACTTAATGTATCATACTTTTATACTTTTTATTCATGCATATAATTTTCATAGCGATTCGCGTAGCCACGCGCGGGGTATACTTCTAGTAGTAGTAAACACTTCAGTTCAACAAGGAAAATGTTCACCATGCAAAACGGAAAGTTCCATTACAACGGAAACGGAATATTCCGTTGCCTTGCCAAAACGTTGTTCTGTTTCCATTTTTGTTTTCATATAAAAAAATTCGTTTTCACTTTCGTTTTTGCAATTTTTTCCACTTTCATTTTCCCTCTCCGTTTTCATTCCCCCTCCCCCCTTGGAAAAGCGGAAAGTTTCCACTCTATTTTCATCCCTACGCTCGCATATGAACCAAGACATCATATTTGCACGCTCGAATAAGTTTTAGCAGCAGTTTCATCTATTTTATAAGTTTAGATATCAAAATAACCATGATAAGCAAATTAAGACACCTCCAATATACTTAATTATGTTTACATCTACATCATCTATTGAAAATGATGTTTAATGGTTCTGGTGGAGCTATCAGTCCCAGTTTGACAACCTCATGTCTTCATCCACATGAATCCCATTGTTAGAACCTGGAGCAAAATGAAGCCTCCTCCGGGCGTTTGCATTCTCAGCCGTTGGATTGCCTGTCCGAACGAATCCCGGCCGTTCGATCTTGAGATGGGATGATTCTGGTCGTTGGATCCGAACTGATGTGACAACCAATGAATAGTGCCATCCCCGCCCTGCCACCGCGCGTAATTTTGACACCCCCACCGGGGCATTTTAGTCAATTCGCAAGGAAGGGTATAAAACGCAGCGGCTCCCGTGGAGAGAATACCTAGCCGTCGCTCCTCGCACCGCCCACCTCCTCCTCCTCCTCCCTCCTCTCTCTCCCTCCACCTCCAAACCCTAGACCCACGCCCGCCTTCGTCCAGATCCAACCCCCACAGAGCCTCGGCGCCCACCTGCACCGCCAGCCGTCCTCGACGACCCCTCCCCTCTGTGCCCTCTCCACAGGCAGCGGCAAGCGCTCCACCAGACCGTGCCGCCCCTCGAGCCCGAGGATGAGGGCCTCATGCGCGACCTCTGCGTGCTCTCCCGCGCCGCCGCGCACCTGCCATGCCTGCTCGTGGTGCAGCCGTGCCTCCGCCGTGGTGCCCTGATACGTCCAAAACGTATCTATAATTTCTGCTTGCTCCATGCATTTTTTGTGTGATATTGCTATGATCTAGATACACTTTCATACACTTTTGATCATATTTGGACTAACCTATTAACTCAGTGCACCAAAGTGCCAGTTCCTGTTTTCTGCTGTTTTTCTATTTCAGTTTTCCCCCATATAAAAAGTGCTCCGAAAATTCGGGAAAATCAGATAAAAAATCAGCGCAGAAGAACCTTCCGGAAGAACCTGAGTGGGGCCAGAGGGCCACCACCAGGGGCCCAGGCGCCCTGGTGGCGCGCCCTAGGGTCTGGCCGCGCCAGGGGGCCGCCTGGACCCATGGTGGCCCCCCTGGCTGCCCCCCTTCGCCTATATATTCTCCGTGACGAGAAACCCTCGGAAAAAGAACCCTTTTTCGCGATCTCGCCTCTGTTCCGCCGCCGCCGCGCTTCCGAGATCGGGAGCACCAGCAGACCTCTTCCCGGCACCCTGCCGGAGGGAGGGCCGACCTCCGGGAGTCTCCTCTCCACCATGGATGCTTCCCGGATGTGCCGTGAGTAGTTTCCTTTGGACCATGGGTCCGTGATCAGTAGCTATGTGATGTTCTCCTCCCCTCTTTGTTCTTCATGATTTAGACCTCGTGAGCTGCCCTACATGATCGAGGCACTTTTGTAATCTTTCTGCTATTGCTATGTTGAGTTTGATGGGATCTGATGGATTATGAGATTATGTTCAGATTGTGATTGAGTAATATATTTGGTTCTTATCTCTTATATTTTTGTTCTTAAGTAATTCTTGCATGTTTTTCGTTGTTGTTTATTTCTTTGGCCAAGTAGTAGGTAGTAACCCCAAGAGGGAACATTATGCTCGATTGTGGGTTCATGCCCTCTGATGACACGCTTGAGTGACAGAAACATGAGTCTTGGGGATGTGCTGTTGCCACAAGTGGGAAAACAACGGTGCGTGTAACCGCGGTTGCAAGGATTGTTTACTTTATGCATAGTGCTTTTTAATGCAGTTGTCTGTTGCTTTGGGTTTACACTTTGGGTGGGGCTCGCAACTTAATACCAGCGAGATGTTCTGGATATATATCTCAAGGTGGATGATTAGTAGTAGATGCAGTTGGATTTCGGTCTACTTATTTTGGCATTCTGCCCATGCTTTTGAGCCTCTTCCTTTCTTTTGTAGCATAGTTAGCATTACGGTGCGTTCATAATCCTGGCAATTGCCCTTCTGTAATTTGTTCACCTCGCATAACAGTTTTATCGTCTTTTGGGAGAGAGACATCACTAGTGAACATCACGTATCCCGGTCCATATCTTCATCACTGTTTCCACACTCATTTACTTTTCTGTTTTTACTTTCAGTTGCTATCATTATCCCTTGTGTTTGATCATTTGTGAACAACAAGACCGAAGAGACTGACAACCTCTCTGAACTTCGTTGGGAACAAAGTTATTTGCGTCTGTGTGCAGGTCTGCGTCAGTTGCGCCGCTGACACCTACTTATCATCTCCGAAGTCCTACTGGAGACAAACCTTGGTATCTTCTCTGAGGGAAATTTTCTGCTGTGCTACATCATACCTTCCTCTTGGGGTTTACCAATGAAGGGCGAGAAATTACTATCATCACCTCGCACACCAAGCAAAGAATTTCTGGCGCCGTTGCCGGGGACTCCGAGTGCTAAGATAGGGGAGTTGCACACTACCCTTTACCTTTGTTTTTTAGTCTTCTTAGTTTACCTTTCAGTTTTTATCTCAGTGTCCTTTATGAAAAACCAAAAAAATAGTTGCTACCTTTTGCCTTTGTCTTGCTTTTCCTATTTATGCTATCCTCACCATGGGTGATGAACCACCCAAATATGGTAGGATGGACATGTTTCACTTGGATCGTCTTCGATCAATTTGTGCTCGCGCTAAAAACCCGACCGACTTGGTTGAGGGAAAATCATTGGATGAGCATGTTCATTATACGCGGCACCGCCTATCTCAGAAAGGGAAACACTTATGGGATCAAATACATGTTTCTTATTTCCATGCTAAACTTTTGTGCCACATTTATGATTTCACTTGCTGTTCTAATATAGATCATAAACACCTCCCTTTCCAATGTGAGTTTAATGAAAATGAGATCTTATCTTCTTATGCTAAAGGTGTTTATGATTACTTTGATGTTGAAAAGATTGAAGAGTTTGTTGTTTTAAAGGTGCCTATGAGATTGCTTCTTTGATTGAAAAGTATCACGATACTATTTTCGAGTCTGAAAACTTTGCAGTTCTTGCTTATTGCTTCGAGAATTATACTTCCAATTCTTATATTGAGGATTTTAAAAATAAAATGCTTGCTGCCCAAGAAGAGCCCAATGATTGCTTTCAGGAGGAATCCCATGATTCCGAGGACTCACTTGAAATATCCCTTTCTGAAAATTTTGATACATGCTTTGTTGATGGCCAAGATGCCACTATGGATGATGCTGACAAAAATGAACTCTCTATAGTTCCTTATGTTAAGCATGAAATTGTTTCTATTGCACCCACAATTTATTGTCCTATTATCATGTTGAAATCTCGAACTCATATTCCGGAAAATTTTCCTCTTATCAAAGCTCAATGTGATGGGTTGCATTTATCTTATAAATGTGGTCATGAACAATGTGATAGTTATATTCTTGATGTTGTTCATGATACTACTGAAAATTATTTCGAGAGAGGGAAGTTTGGTTGTAGAAACTTTGATATTACTAAAACACCTCTCTTCATGTTGAAAGTTTTGAAGTTGTTCTTTTTCGACCTTCCTATGCATGTCACTTTGTGCTTCTTTGATTTATTTTCTTACAGGATGCCTATGCATAGGAAGTGGGTTAGGCTTAAATGTTTTTCATATTTGCTTCTTGATGCTCTCTTTTGCTTCGAAATTCTTATTCTTGTGAGAGCATCTTCTATAATCTTTAAGCCTAGCTAATGGCTTTAAAGAAGCGCTTTTGGGAGGCAGCCCACAACGAATTAGGTTTATTTTTGCTTTTGTTGTGTCTTGATGTTTGTTACTACTTTAGCAACATCATTGTATCTTTATTTTTCAGTTTTGTGCCAAGTTATAGCCTCTTATGATAAGGGAAGCAAAAGTTGTGACATGCTGTCCAGAAAACAGATTCTGTCCCTTGACAGAAAAATTCGAATAAAATCACCAGATCATCTTTTTGATCTGAATTTTTTTGAAAGCATGCTCTATACAATTGTGAAACTTTCGTATGTTCTGAGTTTTTTGATTTGAGTTGCAGAAGTGCCCCGAATTTTTTTTTCTACTATCTGTTGTTCTGTTTTTCACAGATTCTGCCACGTTTTGCCTCTCTTCACTTTTGCAAACCTTAAGCTTGCTTTTTCTTTGCAAAAAACTTTTTGGCACTCTTGAGAAGTAGTAGCTCTTCAAGAATATCTTTATATCCAGAGGGGAAAAATTATTTTATTAAGGGTACTAACCTCTCTAATCAGCTTATGATGAGTTATGTATGAAGGGAGTTTTCAAGTGTGCGATGGAAGATGATGAAAGAAGATCCAGGAGTGTCAAGCGGTCAAGCTTGGGGATGCCCCCATGCATCCCCAATAAATATTCAAGGAGACTCAAGTGTCTAAGCTTGGGGATGCCCCCGTGCATCCCATTCTCCATCAACAATCATCAGTTCGTCCTTCGTCTCACTATATTTTTATCACTTCATGCGTTATGTGCTATGCTTGGAGCGTCTCGCTCTTAGGTTTTATTTTTAGTTTTCTTTAGTTTTGCTTGCTGGTCATAACAAGTTAGACCCCATCTTACTTTGTGTGGGAGAGAAACACGCTCCACTCCAATCTAGAACACATCATAGGATTTTTCCTGCTTATCTTTTTGTTGTTGTGTGTTCTTTATCTTTTCGTAGCTGCTGCCATGTTTAGTTTTAGTCTTAGTTTGTCTTTAGAAAGAGCCTTGGCTTTTGTTTAGTTTGTTGCTGGAACTCTCTTTAGTTTTCATGTTTATCTTGTTAAGAGAGTTGGTTGTTGCACTGAGTTGTGTCTTGTATTGGAAGTAGGTAATTGAGGTTGCTATTTAATTCTAGTAGTAACTTGCAATAGTCTTGAGGTATTGATGCGAGTAATGTCTGAAATTTTGGTGTCAAGAGCTTTAGACTATTAGTGATAGGTGTCGTATTTTGGGCAATCCGTGTGTATTTTCAAAACCTACAAAAAAAACTAGTTGAGAACTCTAACTACTAGATGGATCACTAATCTTTTGAGGGATCGAATATTAGAGTACACTCACGTACCATGAGTCGAGGATGCGCAAGGATAACCAAACCCCCATACACTCCTCCTCGGGGTACTTGTCTCTTTGTGAACCTCCTTATTAGATTGAGAGTTACCGATAATAAGTGCATGAGTTCTTCGGACTAATGTAAGTATTGAAAGTTGACACTTCCACCTTCCCATATTTTGCTAGCCTCTCCCGTGCCGTGCATTGCCTTCTTCTCACTCCGAGAGTTGGTGTCCACCTTCGCCGGTACATCCAAACCCTTGGCATGATACGCTCTGTGATCATAAGCCTCCTTATATCTTTCCTCAAAACAGCCACCATACCTACCTATCAAGGCATTTCCATAGCCTTTCCGAGATATATTGCCATGCAACATCCACCTCCTCATGACTTGATCTTCATGTCATACATGTTCCTGCTACACTGGCAGCGACATACATTGCATACATCATGATAGCTACATCTTCTTTATGATTTTGAGTACCTTGTAAAGTGTGAAGATTTCCTATACCTTCTTGTAAAATAGAGTGTTGCCCTTAAGTGAGGAAAAGATCCCAAAGTGGACACATTAAAAGATCCCAAAGAGGACAAATGAGAGTTAAATAGAAAGAGCCCTTGAGGCCACAAAAAAATACAAAAAAATAGAAAAAAGAGAAAAAGAAATAAAAAGAGAGAAAGGGGCAACAATACTATCCTTTTGAGAGATCCACACTAGTACTCCCTCTATATCCTTGTACTCCATAGAGATGATCATTATGCATATAGCTATGTGGGGACCTTCACACTATAGAACTTGGCTTGCATATTCCAAGGATGAGCCTCCTCAAACGAGCTCTAGGTCTTCATGAGCGAGCAAGTTAGATGCACCCCCACTAGTTCCATTGGAGAGCTTCTTAGCTCATATGTGCATCCGTTGCATGGCAATCCCTACTCCTCACATCATATCTATCATTTGGCATCTCTTGCCTATGGTTGTCCTCATTGATGTGAGCCTTTCTCATTCTTTTTTGTCTTCCTCCTCCTCCGTACTTCTCTCTTTGCCATCCTAAGTGTGAACTATCGTGCTTACGCTCATCCATTGCATGAGTGCTCAAAATATTGAAAAAGGAGTGGATCAAATTGACTTGTACCTGGCTAGTGGTCTGGGGACGAGTCAAGATAAGATTCCAGAAAAAGACCAAGTGTGAAACTTTAGTAGATTGAGTTCTCAACAAATAAATATTTTTCTCGTATTCCCTATCCCCCTTCTTGCATGCAAACACCATTTGGAGACATTCGAGTCACGGACAGCAAGAGCTATTGCACCTAATGTTCTTTTGGTACTTGTTTCAATGCTAATATAGACTCTTGCATGTTATGTCTTGAATTGAATCTCTAACCTTGATTGCTTTACTTTTCAAAGTTCTTATATGGTTGCTAGCATGTCACCACAGAAATTATGTTGTTATCATTTACCTACTCGAGGACGAGCAGGAATTAAGCTTGGGGATGTTGATACGTCCAAAACGTATCTATAATTTCTGCTTGCTCCATGCATGTTTTGTGTGATATTGCTATGATCTAGATACACTTTCATACACTTTTGATCATATTTGGACTAACCTATTAACTCAGTGCACCACAGTGCCAGTTCCTGTTTTCTGCTGTTTTTCTATTTCAGTTTTCCCCCATATAAAAAGTGCTCCAAAAATTCGAGAAAAATCAGATAAAAAATCAGCGCAGAAGAACCTTCCGGAAGAACCTGAGTGGGGCCAGAGGGCCACCACCAGGGGCCCAGGCGCCTGGTGGCGTGCCCTAGGGCCTAGCCGCGCCAGGGGCCCGCCTGGACCCATGGTGGCCCCCCTGGCTGCCCCCCTTCGCCTATATATTCTCCGTGACGAGAAACCCTCGGAGAAAGAACCCTTTTTCGCGATCTCGCCTCTGTTCCGCCGCCGCCGCGCTTCCGAGATCGGGAGCACCAGCAGACCTCTTCCCGGCACCCTGCCGGAGGGAGGGCCGACCTCCGGGAGTCTCCTCTCCACCATGGATGCTTCCCGGATGTGCCGTGAGTAGTTTCCTTTGGACCATTTGTCCGTGATCAGTAGCTATGTGATGTTCTCCTCCCCTCTTTGTTCTTCATGGTTTAGACCTCGTGAGCTGCCCTACATGATCGAGGCACTTTTGTAATCTTTCTGCTGTTGCTATGCTGAGTTTGATGGGATCTGATGGATTATGAGATTATGTTCAGATTGTGATTGAGTAATATATTTGGTTCTTATCTCTTATATTTTTGTTCTTAAGTAATTCTTGCATGTTCTCCGTTGCTGTTTGTTATTTTGGCCAAGTAGTAGGTAGTAACCCCAAGAGGGAACGTTATGCTCGATTGTGGGTTCATGCCCTCTGATGACACGCTTGAGTGACAGAAACATGAGTCTAGGGGATGTGATGTTGCCACAAGGGGGAAAACAACGGTGCTTGTAACCGCGGTTGCAAGGATTGTTTACTTTATGCAAAGTGCTTTTTAATGCAGTTGTCTGTTGCTTTGGGTTTACACTTTGGGTGGGGATCGCAACTTAATACCAGCGAGATGTTCTGGATAGATATCTCAAGGTGGATGATTAGTAGTAGATGCAGTTGGATTTCGGTCTATTTATTTTGGCGTTCTGCCCATGCTTTTGAGCCTCTTCCTTTCTTTTGTAGCATAGTTAGCATTACGGTGCGTTCATAATCCTGTCAATTGTCCTTCTGTAATTTGTTCACCTCGCATAGCAGTTTTATCGTCTTTTGGGAGAGAGACATCACTAGTGAACATCACGTATCTCGGTCCATATCTTCATCACTGTTTCCACACTCATTTACTTTTCTGTTTTTACTTTCAGTTGCTATCATTATCCCTTGTGTTTGATTCTTTGTGAACAACAAGACCGGAGAGATTGACAACCTCTCTGAACTTCGTTGGGAACAAAGTTATTTGCGTCTGTGTGCAGGTCCGCGACAGTTGCGCCGCTGACACCTACTTATCATCTCCGGAGTCCTACTGGAGACAATCCTTGGTATCTTCACTGAGGGAAATTTTCTGCTGTGCTACATCATACCTTGCTCTTGGGGTTTACTAACGAAGGCCGAGAAATTACTATCATCACCTCGCACACCAAGCATGCCCCCTCGACTCCAAGCTCTCCGAGGCGCTCAACCTCGACAGTTCCCTCAAGGAGTCCCGCGACGGCTTCGAACACGCCGAGTCCGTCGCCAAGGACGCGCCGCCGCACCTCATCGTCCAGAACCCGGCCTCCCACGGGTGCAACCATGATGGTACCACAACTAACCTCTCCGTGCCTACTTGCTTAGCTCAAGTGGGAGTGTTTTTTGCTTTTTGGTAATGAGGTTGCATTGACAACTGCGAATAAGGACCGCGTTCCAGTTCCATATTTATTGCCCAGTTTCTTAAGATCTGCAGAAGTGCCCAGTTAGGCTGCTGAAATTTTGTTTGTTGTCTGACAGGGGAATGTGTGTTGGGTTGGGGAGGAACATTTTTTATTTCTGCTGAATAGGAGGAGGCACATTTAGCTTATTCTTCCACCATTGTTTAAGCTACAAAATTTGGACAGTGGAATCACATAACTCTACAAAGAGTATGTTGTTACTGTCTCCTTACTCAATTCCTATCGATAGATTAGCCTCTTTGCACTGTTTTTTATGGAGTGCTGATTGTTAAATTTGATGTACGCAGGGTTGGCCAGCTCTTGAGCAGATTCGACGTAGTGACTGCCGATGGCCTACAGGTCCATCTCTCACTCAAGCTCGATCCACTCTTATTTTGCATATTGGAGGTGGACCGAAAGGTGAGATGAAGGTTAGTAGTGCTTACTGAGAATTCCTTTAATTGGTTAATTGATGTGCATCTCCAAGAAGCATAGAGGTTAGCTTATGCAAAGATTTTCCTGCTTATGTGCAGAGGTTCTTGAGCCATGGCGCAATGTTGATGTGGTGTGCTTCGATAAGGATAGTAATTATGAGCTTGCTGGTTTCTGTGCGGCTAGGCTGGCAGTTGATGAGTGGATGGCGAAGTAATTTCACATTTTATGTACTATGTTAGTGTTCATCATATAATATCTTAGGAAGAACTAATCTTGGTCTATTGTTTTCAGGGCAATGGTAGGGACCGTTCCATTTGAAGAGGCTCCTGCTGCCTGGATTTTGTTAAGCAAGCCTACATTAAGTCCTCCAGGTGTTAAGCAAGTCTACCAGGTTGTAAGCTCCTACATGTTATGTTCCTTTGGTTACTTTTAGTAAGATTTTCCCAATTGTTGGACTAGTTAATTCCTGTACGACCAAATAATACATTGGAAGATAGAAAAATATGACCGCATGCATGTAACACATAAGCCAAAGATGGGAATGAGAGCCATTATTTTTTGTACCGTCCATTTTAGATTCCACTGATCATATGTTTCTTTGGGTGCATGTCAGGCTCCTTTCAGGGAAGAACGGTTAATACGGGATCAGGACGATCTTCAAAAGCCCACCCACTCACCCATTTCAGTGTAAATTCGAGTTCTTGGATTTTTATTTCTTTGTTTCTTATTTTTTATGAGTGGGTGGGCTGATTGAGCTATTTCCCTCTTGGTTTGTTGCAGCAATTGGATGCTTCAAAGGATTTGAATGGAGTTCATTACAGGTGAGTCTTGAATCTGCAGTCTACTGCCATGCCTTTTCTCGCTAGACATACCTTCTGACGGCGACGGTGATGACTGTTATCCCGCCCCTCTCCCGGCAAGGCATCTCTACCCCCCTCCTGCAAAGGTACCCGAAGACCATCTTGGACTCTTCCTTCAGTGTTTTCCCGTAGCACTACATAACAAGATTCTATTTCTGATTTGTGGGTGCAGGTAAAATACCGTGACCACACGTTTAGATTGAGGAAAAATAAATAAACAAGGAGACGAAGAATAATGGAAGAAAGCGGTATGGGCCAGCCCAAGATTCGCAATGGTGCTCTAACAAAATGCTGATCAGTACCGTTTTTATTGGTCCTCGATTTGGGAGGGCTGCTGAGCAAGGCCACTCGGGTCTCTCGCCGGCTACATAGATCAGATCTATAAGGGTTTGCTCGCCCTCTCGCGGAAGCTTTATTTTCCTCTCACACCTCGACGACACTGACTTTGGACAAGCCCTCTGCCACGTCTTCTAGATCCCCCCTTCGCAGCTCGGCTCCACCAGCCAGGTTAGTCCTCACTCATGTACGTTTGTAGACATGGTCTCATTTCCTTCTGAGCTCTAACCGTGTGCCCACACCTGGTAACTCTCCTGGATCCATCTCTTTTGTTCAGGCCACCATGGCCAACGAACAACCCCGTCTCAATGGCTCGCCGGGTTCCATTGGCTCCACCAACAGCTGTCCTGCAGAGGTACTCGGCAGGTGGAGAACCAGGTTGACAAGAAAGGGAGGCCGAGTCATCTGCGACACGGGTGCCGTCCTCTCCATGCGTGGCCACCTTCATCCCGTCCATGTCCTCCACTCACCTCCACCTGGTAAGCAAAGTTGCCTCTGTACTGTCCAGGTACATGAAATGCTTACGTTTTCTCTGACCCTTCCTCCATTGTCGATTGCTCACTAGGTTGGGTCCATGTCTGCACCACGATTCAGGTCAATATTTGGGTAGAATAACATTTGTGTTGTTTCTCAAGTTCTAATTTTGAACTAAAGGGATAAAGGGCTACATAAATTTGTGTATTTAGCTCCAATAAATGAACAAATGACAATAAGTTGAGTAGTCTGTTTAGTTTCTATTTGTTTCATGTGTTTTTCACTTACTAGATGATGCCCTGCACGTTGTTGCGGAACTTTTTTGCAAAATATTTCAATGAAAATGTTTGGTTAAAGGAAGCATGTATATTTGAAACAATAACTTTTAAACTAATATACGGACTTAATATAAATATCATAATAAATTAAAAATTCCCATGCATGCATGTTGCATGTGGGTTTTTATTATGCATAGTGGCATATTGAGGTGGGTCTTTCTCATGCATGTTGGATGATGAGGTGGCATGCTTGCATGTTGAGAGAAATATGCTAGTGGAGGGTGATGTGGCATGCATGATGAGGTGGAGTGTGTGCATGTTGAGAGAATTGGAAGTAGTGGGGAGCAACTTCTTAAGAATGTAAGATGTAAGATGTAAGATTCACTCTCTTTTTGTTTCTATATGATTTGTTTGGCAAAAAGCACACCATCTTGGGCTGCAGTGGTTTGTGAGTTCTACTTAGTTACAATAAAAATGAAAAATAATATAAACCAAGTCTGTTATGCAATTCTGTTGCTTTATGGTGAGATAACCAAGAGAAATATAGATGTGTCTTCAGTTCATAGTTTGCCTGTTTGTTACTTCAAACCTTAAAGCTTTAAGTTCAGGAGGTTTTCTTAACTCGCTCACTACAATTTGTGGGAAATATTTGCACTGGTTTGGTTAAGATATAGAGCTACTAATTTTATTCTGCATTACCTTGTGAGTCTCATTATATGGATCAAGTAAAAGGCATTTCACTGTTGGTTATGTATTGTGGTGAGAAATCCTGAATTCAGGATTTCAAACCAGCAGGTCTGAGGTAGGGTTGAATTCAGGATTTCACTAATTTGTGGTTAGTAGACAGCTATTCGTCTAATTCAACCTTGAACTGATGTTACATATACATTCTAAATCTGGAGCTTGCAGTGATTGAAGCTCCTTTTGGCATTGTGTAGTAGTACCGACAATATTACATATAATTTACTTTTACTGTAAACTAACTATCAGGGGTGCTTTACATGTCACTGCCGTATAGGCACCTTACAAGCATAATTTTGAATCTCTAATTACAATGATACATTTTCCACTCTTTTATAAGTGAATTATTATTCATGTGATGCATTTATTTATATTTGTTGTTGTGCTTTCCAAGTGTTCTTTGATGTGTCCAGATCTAGCTAGGATCCAACACAAAGATTTGACATTGTTCTAACAGGCTTGTTGTCTACCTCGGCAATGTTCTGCTACATAATCTTTGTTTGCATTGCCTTATTTTGGAACTATTGTTTTCCCCAAATTTTGTACTGCAATCTGTGTTCTTGTGGTACATTGACAGAGAGAGAAAATTGTGTTTCAGATATAAATGTGATTTTGTTTATAGTTAGTTAAATTACATATTTTTCCCTTTTCCATATTACCCCTAGAGGTGCTTATAGTAGTATTTGTAGTGTTGTTTAATAGAGATTGTAGCTTTCAAATGCTTCAGGTTCCACAAAAATTCCAAATAAACTAAACCAATGTTTCAGACTTTTAGTTAACCGTTGTTGTATTCTTTCAAACTTTCAAACATAGGATTTTATTAAATCTTCACCTCTGAACCAGGTGAGAGTGGAGTGACACCATACACAGGCTCTGCAAGCCGGTGGAAATAGACCTCTTCGTCGATGACTTCTACAAGGATGATATTGACCTAGAGGCTGGAGCTTCTTCCGCCAACGACCTCCTCCACGTCGCCTCCTCCCCCTACCCAGCGCCTGCGCCGGCTCCGGCAGCCGCCCGCCCTCATGGGACTGCTCCCGCGGCCGTGCCTCCGCCCCCGGATCTCCCATGGATGGGGTCGTCGAGCCGCCCAGCAAGGAGCTGCTTGCGCTGCCCCCGCCATCCAGTCCCTGCACTCCTCTGATGGCGGCGGCCGCGGCGCAGTCGCCCGTGACCCTGACGACGGAGGCTGCCAGGACGGAGCCGGCAGCTCCAGCGAGCGAAGGGAAGGCGGATGGCGAGAAGTGGGTCACGGTATTCGGGTGAGGAAACCATGCTGCTTACTTCGTTGCTTTTTTTCTAAGGGGATCTGTAGCCTACTACATGTACGAATGGTAGATTAAGAATTGGAAGTAGTAGTAATAGCTTGGTGCGTGTTGGACTATGTAGATGTAGAGCTGAAAAATTTGCTGCTTTGCCGTAGGTTCATGGAACTCCCGCTGCCATGTGCTTGTTGTGCTTTATTAATTTGTGTTTCAGAAACTGCAATGCATATCAAGCCACTTTTCAGTCAAATTTAAGAGCTGTGGTAGCAGCTACAAATGTCAGTTTACTTCTGAATTGCATAATTAGGATTTACTCACCGTGTTGTCGATGCAATCAACTAGGGACCCTTGATGGCAGTTTTTAATTTGCTTTCCGTAAAGTTTGGTTTCTCGTTGTGGTGATTATGATCATGCAAAAGGTGTTCGTTCCTCTGCTAAATCCTTTCCAAGTCTCATGTCTCTTTCTCTTGGTAATTAATCTTTGACTTTCTCGGTTTATATTTCTTTTACTATAGGGCTATTTCATTTGCATAGGTTATCTCATGAGTTACACATCTGTTATGCAGCCAAATTTTATAGCTATATCATAAAATCTTTCTTTTGCATAATTATGGATTTATTGTCTTGTTTATAATGTTGAGGCCATTCAGTTTCTCCCAGATTTTATAGTTATATCATAAAATCTTTCTTTTGCTATATTCAGGCTTTACAATACATAGCTTCAAGTTTAGTACTACCTCTGATCCTAAAAAAATGTCGCAAGTTACACTATCAATTATAACTGTTTTAGTTGTTTTTCTAAGACATTTTTTTTAGGATCGGAGGGAGTAGCTTACAGTTCATAGTTATTTGGTCTCCTGCATGGGAATCAATCTTAGATATAAGCCCGAAGTGCTCGCAATATTTTACCAGAATACTCTGGCCATGTCTATCTTTATTTTGAATGTTGCCGGTTGCTAAGTTAACATCATTGTCTGACTAATTTATATTCTAGTAAAAAATGAAACACGGTGCCAATGCATGTAACAAATTCATAGCCAGTTATTTATGCATTATGAGAACACTTTATTTCCTTTGTAGATGGATACATAATGTGAGACGTTGAGTTTTCTGCTGGCCTAGCCAGCATTATAAGGCATTAAAATGTTCTTACTTCTCTGGTGAGGATGCCTATAGTAATTTTCTTTTTAATTTCCATTTAAAATAGTTGTGATTTTTCAACTTTGAAGGAATGTTCTCTCCTTTCATAGCAGGTGCTCAGTGCCTTCTTATTGCCATCTATTTTCTGAAGTTGATCTTGAAAAAACATGCCTATTTATATATGTGATGGTATATTTTCTGTTTTTGTTCAAATTTGTTGTTTCAATATTAACAGTCATACTTCACTATATATTCGTTGATATAGATGTAGAGTTATGCCTTTGACCAACTGGACCTGTAGAGCTGCAAAAAGATGAACCCAATGTGGCACACACACATAGCTTTTTTGGGTGGAGCAGAGTGATGAAACTACATAGTGGGTTCTTATAGATTAGTCCATGCTTCTTTTGGTCTACAAACTTATATGTTAGTTGCAGAACTAAGAGTGTACAAACATTGTTTCCTCATGATTATACTGTTTTGCTTATGTTCTGGTTCAAATGATTTTTCCAAGCGAATTGCCCAATATGAGGCGGTTGTAAGAATGCTGCTCCATATGTATCGACTCAACATGTGGCGTCCTTAGTTTTTAGCTTTCCTCTTCCTATGAAACTTTATGTTCTGTATCTATGTACTCAGAAAATTTATTTACCAATCACTTATGACCTAGGAACACGTGCTAAAATCACTTGCATATACTGCTTTATCTCGATCATCTCTCAAAAATGTTATGCATATTTGGTTGCCCGCTGTATGTCATTGGGTAGATAATAAATTTGTTCTGGTCCATTCTCCCAGCTCACACTGATTCCACTCTTTTTAGGACTCCGATAGCAACTGCATATACAAATGATAATATACATTTACATTGAACTTCCTTTATAAATGGATGCATTTTAAGAAGTTGAGTTTTCTGCAGGCCTAGCCTGACAACCATTATAAGGCATCAAAATGTTCCCCCGTTTCTGATTTCTTATTGATATGCATTGCAGAAAAATGTCACCTGGAGCCTGGTGTGGATGCCTATGGTGGGTTTTTTTTCATTTAAAATAAAAAATGCATTTTTTTATTTGGAGGCATGTTTCTTCTTTGGTTAGCAGGTGCTCGATGCCTTCTTATTCCCATCTATTTTTTGAAGTTGGTGTTAGAAAGACAAGATGCATGTTCATATATGAATGGCATAACTTATGTTTCTATTTAAATTTATTATTCCAATATTGACAATCATACTTAACAATATATTCTTTGGTATAGATACAGAGTTATGCCATTGCCATTGACCTACTCACTTGTAGATGAATCTAATGTGGCTTACACGCGTGGAGTGTTTTTGCGAGGAGCAGATTGATGAAACTTTTGAGAATCACAGAGGTGTTGTAGTTAGATTAGTTTGTACTTTGTTTTAGCTAGAAGCTTATATATGTTAGTTACAGAACCAAGAGTGTACAAACATGTTTCATTGTGGTTATAATGTTTTGGCACAAAAGTTTTCTTCCAAGTGAATTACCTGACATGAGACGGGTTATAAGAATGCTGCTCCACATGTTTCGGCTCAATGTTGTTTAACAGTGTGAAAATCATTTGTGCATCTTTCAAAGCAGTTATACATATCTGGTTGCTCCCTGTATGGCGGGCAATGTGTGCTGATATGAACTTGAAATATTAGATTGATAAACACAACTACATTATGCTATTTATTACATTTGCAATGCTTAATGAATGTACTGCCGGATTAGATATGACTATTCCGACAGCGATGCGAAGCGATGTTGTCGGGTGCGGCAAGCCGCACTACCTATCTAGTAGTTTACTAAGGGCTCCCCCAATGCATTGTTTCTTAGCACAATATCATAGGAGCAATTAAAACTTAAGATACAACCCCTTCAATGCATTGTTTTTTAGAGGTTGTATCTTATTTAATGATTTTAGCTTCATGCATAAATGTGATTGGTCTAACAATGCTTTTTGCATATGGCCCATGCAAAGATTGTATCTTAGCTAAGATACAACCTTCCTCTTTTTCTTCATTAAATAGTATGCCACATAAGCAAAATGCCTATGATTATGTGCTAAGATACAAGCATTGAGAGTGCCCACTGGATGGGAATGGATCGGCCCGGCTTGGCTCAGATTTGATACTCGTTGGCCCCTTTGCTTTGTTAATGCATCTCCAACACGAGTGCTTAGAGCGGGCGCTAGGATCAATTTCCAAGCCGTTACAAACGATTTCCACTCAATCCGTAAAATGTGTTAGCATCGACGCAAAAGCTATCATCGGGCGCTCCAGCCATTTTCCTCCTACAGTAGCAATCGTTATGCTCTTTTTTACTCGTATAGTGTCTGGACTTCGGTGCTTGCGTTGGAGGCAGAGACTCTACTACAAATTTTAAGCAAAAAATTATTTATTTATGTACGTCGATAACTGCCACATGTGTGGCACAAACACATGCAAGGCCTGACGTTTTTGTAGCAACTTTAGTGACGTGAGGGTGATACCTTCTGTTGTCAACGTATGGCAACTTTTTGTTTCAACTTTCACCTTTTCTGGGTTTATTTTTGGGGTCTATTTAGGGCTCATGTCACATGTACTGTATTTTTATCATAAATTAGCCCAATAAAAATAGCTTTAATTATTTGTTTGTCCAGTTTTTTGTTTGTTTGTCACACAACAAAAAAACAGCCCGATGAGCACCCCGAAAAACTATCATTCGCCCCATTTTTTAGGTGCGTACTGATCCGGCCGAAGTGTGCCGGAGGCCATAGTCTCGCTTTTTGTTTATTTCACCTTATTTATTTATTTTTATTTTTTATTTTGTCTTTTATTTGTATTTTAAAATAATATCAATAAACATATCTTTTCTTTTCATGTATACACAGATTATGTTATGTATGAAACAGTTCATTATGTTATTTAATCAATGTTAATCAAGCATTTAAAAATATTAAACGTGTATGAAATTTGTTTATCATATATAAGAAAATGTATAAAACATATTCAATTATTTATGAAACAATTTTCATCAGGTATTAAAATTTAATAATTGTATATGGAATTGTTTTTTTATAATATATTGAAATTGCTCATCATGTATTAAAATTAATAAATCATATATGCAGAAAATATTTATCACCTATTTATAAAGTATATAGAAAAATTATACAATTTGGATTAACAAATGTTTATCATCTATTTAAAATGTTGGTCAAAAATATATTTACATTGTATTTCAAAAAAATTAAACATGCATTAAAAAATTTAAATATCTATACAAAAATATACAGACAAAAATGAAAAAATAGAAAAAAAATAGTTGTAACTCGTTGGTGGACTCGCAACTGAGAAAAAGAAATAGTCGAACACAGTTGCGACTCGTTTGTGGACATGCAACTGAAAAACAAGTTGAACCCAGTTGCGACACGTTGATGAACTTGTCACTGAGAAAAAAAATCAAACCCGGTTGCGACTCTTTGGTGAACTTGCAACTGAGAAAAAAAATTTGGACCCAGTTGCGATTCGTTGGTGGACATGCAACTGGAAGAATAAACGGACCCAGTTACGACTCGTTGGTGAAATTACAACTGAAAAAAAAATAGTTAACCCCGTTTCGACTTGTTGGTAAACATGCAACTGAAAAAAAAATCGAATCGAGTTGCGACTCGTTGATGAACTTGCAACTGAGGAAAAAGTCAAACCCAGTTGCGACTCATTGATGAACTTGCAACTCAGAAAAAAAAAGTTAGACCCAATTGCGACTCGTTGTTGGACATGCAACTAAAAAAAAGACAGACCCGATTGAAACTCGTTGGTGGACATGCAATTGAAAAAAATAGTCAAACCCAGTTGCGACTCGTTGGTGGACATGCAACTGAAAAAAGTTGAATTCAGTTGCGACTCGTTGATGGACTTGCAACTGACCAAAAAAGTCATATCCAGTTGCGAGTCATTGGTGAACTTGCAACTAAGGAAAAAAAATGGACCCAGTTATGACTTGTTGGTGGACATGCAATTGAAAAAAAGACAGACCTAGTTACGACTCGTCGGTGGACATACAACTGTGAAAAAAACGTTGAATCCAGTTGCGACTCGTTGGTGGACATGCAACTGAGAGAAAAGGTCGGACACAGTTGTGACTAGTTGGGGGACTTACAACAGAGAAAAAAAAGCCAGACTCAGTTACGACTCATTGGTGAACTTGCAACAGAGAAAAAAAATTGAACCTAGTTGCGACTCATTGGTGGACATGCAACTGAAAAAAAAGTCAGATCCAGTTGCGACTCGTTGGTGAACTTGCAACTGAGAAAAAAGTTAGACCTAATTGTGACTCGTTGGTGGACACGCAACTGAAAAAAAACTGGATTTAATTTTCGCTATTTAAAAAACGAAAAAGGAAACTATCAATCGCCACCAGCGAAAAATAAGGCTCCCTCGGATAAGACGGCCTGAAAGGTACATATGACATTGTTATTTCTCATGTATATGTCTTTTAGCAAATATGTAAAAAAATAGTAGAAATGAAAATGACGCGTAACTCACAGTGAGATATACTGGTCGCATTCTACCCTTACAAATATAATAAATACGTAAAAAATATCTAAGACAAAAAAATATACAGCAACAACGGCCCAAAAGCAAAAAAATAAATGACCCGTTCCACCACTTCTGCCGTAAGCAGGCAAACAAAGCATCGATCAACACCTAGCACGAATTTTAAAGGACAAAAAATCGTACGTCCAAAACGGTATATGTGACATAAGTATTACTCATGTACATGTGCTTTAGCAAATCTATTATTTTTTCTTTTAGATGAAAATTTTAGCTGTAAAAAACGTTAAGGTGAAGGTGCTCCCGCCCTAATGTGTAGCAGGGCTTGGCATTGTAGATATGGAGCCGGCCTTGAAATTTTTGGGCCGCACAAATGCACAACGGGTAACATCGATCCATCCATTCCCATCTTGATATTGTAGGAGTTCACGCCGTCCCGTGGTATTCGGCAAGGGGACCCTATTTCTCCATATTTATTCTTGATTGCAGCAGAGGGCCTTTCGTGCCTCTTAAAACCTGAAGTTCAGTCATCCAATCTTAAAGGATTACAGTTGGCGGCTGGTGCACCTTTTGTAAATCATCTCCTTTTCGCGGATGACAGCCTGCTGTTTTTCAAGGCTAATGGTGATGGAGCAAGGGAGGTGCGCCATGTTCTGGATACTTACTGTCAAGCTTCTGGCCAAAGGATTAATAATGACAAATCGTCTATTTTCTTTAGCAAGGTCTGTCCGGATCCCGTGCGAGTGGAGATCAAGGACATCCTTCAAGTCCCAAATGAAACCTTGAACGAGAGGTATCTCGGGATGCCGTCAGATGTCGGGACGTCCAAAACGGGGCCTTCAAGTACTTAAAGGATCGGTTATGGAGCAAAGTCCAAGGCTGGCTGGAAAAAACTATGTCTTTGGAGGGAACGAAAATTCTAGTGAAATCTGTTGCTCAAGCGGTACCGGTTTACTTCATGTCTTGCTTCAAGCTTGCAAGAGGATTGTGCGAGAATCTGAATATGCTAGTAAGGAAATTCTGGTGGAGTAGCAAAGAAAGCGCGAGGAAACCTCACTGGGTCTCATGGAAGGTGATGACTCAACCAAAGGGTATGGGAGGTCTCGGGTTTAAAGATTTCGAGTTGTTCAACCTCTCGTTGCTTGCAAGGCAAGCATGGAGAATCCTACAAAACCCACAAACTCTCAGCGCTAGGATTCTGCGAAGTGTATATTTCCCTTCTGGGGATTTTCTGGAATCTGAGGTTGGAAACCACCCATCTCTGATTTGGCGAGCTCTCTCGGAAGGAAAGGAAATCCTCAAACAGGGGTTAATCAGAAGGATTGGTGACGGGAAAGACACTGAAATCTGGTCTTGCAATTGGCTACCGAGGAAAGAGATGATGCGCCCATATGCTTGCCTCGCTATTGATCCTCCATAGTGGGGTAGCGGACCTGATTGATCATACATCTTCTACCTGGAGAAGAGATAGATTGGACCAAGTCTTTCTTCCTATGGATATCGCAGTGGTTTCTAACATCCCGCTATGCACATGTGATATGCGAGACTCATGGGCCTGGGCGTTTGAGGGAAATGGCGCCTTCTCTGTCAAGTCGGCATACCGCATGTTGGTAGCGACAAGGGCAAGACGAGAAGCCTGGATGGAAGGGGAACGCGGGCAGTCCAATTTCCAGGCGGAGGAGAAGGAGTGGAAGGGTTTATGGAATATCAAAGTGCCAGGAAAAATTAAGATGTTCTTATGGCGTCTTGCTCGACAGTCCATTCCCACAGAGGATGTGAGATGTCACCGTAAAATGTCCACAACGGACTGCTGCAGTTTATGTGGGGCGAAGGATTCTTGGTGGCACTCTCTTCTAGAGTGTTCTATGGCGCGGTGCGTTTGGGCACTTGCAGACGAAGAAGTTTTTGAACACCTCATGCACACCAATGAACCTAATGTCAAGAATTGGCTCTTTACCTTGATCGGATCCATGTCACATGAGAGCTTCAAAAAATTTGCAGTAACTCTTTGGGCGATCTGGTGGGCTCGCAGGAAAGCTATCCACGAGGGAGAATTCCAAAGCCCGTTATCCACCAAGTTGTTCATTGACATGTTCGTCTCGGAGCTGGGGGCTCTGCCATGCTCGCCAAATCCAAGACCGATCCCGAGACAAGGAAAACAGAGAACCAGAACCATGAAAGCCCCCCCAGCAGGTTTTGCTAAACTACATGTAGATGGAGGAATTTCTCACGAGGGCAACAGGGGGTCGGCAGCGGCGGTTTGCAGGAGCTCGGATGGAACCTTTCTCGGTTCATCCTCCCTGGTAATCTCTGGCATCACGAACCCGGAGATTATGGAAACAATTGCAGTAAGGGAAGCCTTTGCGTTGGAGGAGGATCTGATGGTTCATCGTTTTGTAATTGCATCGGACGCAAAAAGGGTGGTTCAGGGTATTCATGAGGAGAGCAATGGCGAGAATGGACGAATCATCTCAGAGATAAAGCGAAGGGCAAGTGGAGTTGAATGCTCCATCAACTTCGAGGAAAGAGAAAGCAATGGTGAAGCTCATAATCTAGCGAGATTTTCTTTGTCGCTTGATCATGGTAGACATGTTTGGCTTGTCGAACCCCATGATCCGTTTTGTATCCCTCCCAGTGTGGTGTTTGAGTAAGGTAGTGTGTGAGTCTAAAAAAAAATCCATTCCCATCTTGATACTTTACTGTCCGGCAGCTACGCCATCCTGTTCGCTCTCCTTGACAGTTGTTGGTAGGATGGTTTTGGTAAAGAAACTCGAAAGAAGGAGCGTACGGTGGATCTTGACAGGACCCATCAACCAACCAACCATGTGCCACCGATCTCCGCCTCCGCGTATAGTATTTGTGTCTCGGGATCTGCGTCAAACTAATGATGATTGTTGGGTAATCAAGAGGGAGGATAAGCGTGAGGACTTTCAGGTGAAGTCACTCACTGGAGTTCAGAGTTCTTCTTCCCTGCGGTGAAGTGACGATATAATTCAGTCAGAGGGGTTAATGCTACGCTGCCGAGTTAGAACTCGGTGACCCGCCGGAGGAGTAAAGAATCGTCATCCTCGAGTGCTTTCAGTTGAAATGATCTTTTGCCCACACGCCACCACCCCCTGCAACTCCAACAAAAGCAACGCTGTTGATAACTTAAATAAAAATACAAGTGGGGAGAAAGAAGCGCAAAGACTCCTGGATCTTGAATTCCTGATAAGCTAAAGAAATGCTAGTAGTAGTAGGTCTATCCAGATTCTCTGAGCTCTGTAAACAATAGCTGTGCGTTCATATTACACTGTAGAAGAAGAAGAAGGATCGGAAAGTTTTTTTTTTTGAAAGTTGAGAAGGGGAAACAATTGCACCGAGCAAAGGTTCCCCTCCCCTGTCTCTGCCTGCCAACAAGAACCTCAGCCTTTTTACAGCACCGGCCTCTTCTCTCTTTCCATGACCCGATCCCCAACTCCCGTGTCTTTCCATTCTCGGTAACACACCATATTCCAAAGTCCAAGGTCATGCACAGGAGTGGTGGGCACAGTACACAGCAAGTGGCGGTATAAAAATACTCTCCTCATCCTCCTCCCAGCAAGCGGGGCAGCAGCCAACAGCAGCCGTAGAAGCAGAGCAGAAGCCTCCCCAATCCAGATCCGCCTCCGTCGAACCGAGACGAGAGCAGTCGCCAATGGATATGGAGCTCGACGCCGCTCGCCACGGATTCGCCAAGATGGGCTTCGGGTCGCTGCTCCTGTCCTCTGCTGCTTGTCTGTACCAACCAGCTCTCCGTTGCTGGAGCAGAGGCTGACCCGGAGGCTGCTCCGTTGTGTGTGCGTGCAGGTGCAAGCACTACAGGAGGCGGTGCAGGATCCGGGCGCCCTGCTGCAACGACGTCTTCCACTGCCGCCATTGCCACAACGAGTCCACGGTCTCTGCTCTTACTCTTGCTCCCGCTCTCTTCTCTTTGCTCACTCGCTCCACTCGATCCACTATCGCTCACATTTCTTTCGGTCTCTCTGCCTTTTCATCCACATCTCTTGTTCTTCTTGGATTGGGCTTAGAAAGACGGGCACGAGCTCGACCGCCACGCAGTTGAATCGGTGTGCCCTCGCCTTCTTCTTCTTTTATACATGTTCCCAATGCTCATCTTGTTTCTTGATTTCACCTTCTAACTTTCTTTGTCTGCGCAGGTTATATGTCTCGTCTGTGACACGGAGCAGCCGGTGAGCATCTGAATGCGATTCCTACTCATTCATTGTGCTGTTACTACTTTCAGAGTGATTCAGAGTTTGGGTGTATATAACACAACAGATTGGTGATGATCAGGTGGCGCAAGTGTGCAGCAACTGCGGCGTGTGCATGGGGGAGTACTTCTGCAGGGCTTGCAAATTCTTCGACGACGATGTGAGATCGATCGTTCAGGTCCTTGTGTTGCATTTGCTGGTGGTTGCCTGGTTGGGTTGTTGATGAGATCTTGCTGCTGTGCAGATTGACAAGGAACAATATCACTGCAAAGACTGCGGCATCTGCAGGTACTCCTCCTATGTTTCCTCTCGGTGTCTGCACTCTGCTCTCTCTTAATTAATATGAGGGCCAAATCTTTTGCCTCCATTCAAGATTATAGAGTAGTTGTATTTTGGAGTTGACTAGTCGAATGTGATTGTACAAAGCAAAATTCAGAAATGGAGTTTCCACTTTCAGTGGCATATCGTCTTGAAACAACTTGTTGTACTGGTCAAAGTTGATGTTCTGACTGAAACTGCATATGATGCATGCATATCAACAGAGTTGGAGGGAAGGAGAACTTCTTCCACTGCCAGAAGTGCGGTAAGCATGCATGATCAGTTCATGATTCAGTCCTAATTTCGACGAGTCCAAGCCATAACTCATCCATGTATCTGTCGGGCGCCTGTTCCGCAGGATCGTGCTATTCAGTCACCCTCCGGGACAAGCATTTCTGCATCGAGGACTCGATGAAGAACAACTGCCCGATCTGCTACGAGGTGTGCCTGTCACAGACTACCTTTTCATCTCCTTCAAAGTTCAAACAGGGCTTGATCCTCATGTAATGCATCTACCTGGGTTGCAGTACCTGTTCGATTCTCTAAGGGAGACTTCGGTGCTGAGATGCGGGCACACGATGCACTTGCACTGCTTCCATGAGATGCTCAAGCACGACAAGTAATCGCCCATGCCTGCTGGCCCACAAGCCATCCATTTCGTGTGATCTTGTTCTTCTTGCCATAACGCTATCCGTGGTTGCAGGTTCACTTGCCCCATGTGTTCCGTCTCTATCTTTGACATGGAAAAATTCTTGAGGGCCTTAGATGCTGAGGTAATTAAGTATGTCATGCGTTTTGTCACTAATAAAGATCCACAGCATCAGCATGATTCCATCTTCCCCTTTCCTTGTGAGTTATTGCTTCCTATTCTGGGCCTGAATATTTTATTTGTTCCTCTTTTTTCAGATTGAGGGGAGTTTCTTACTCATGGGAAAGGTCAGTGCTAAGCTGCCACATTTGCTAGTAGCAGTACTCCCTTCGTTCATAGGTTTTTTTTTTGCAAATACCCTCCAGTCATAATTAGTAAATATCTTAGTTTTTTCTTAATCAGATTTATAGACGGTTTTAGTGTGTTGTTTACTCGTTTCAGTTCGTATGTAGTTCATGTTAAATTATCCAAATCATCTTATATTTATGAATGGATGGAGTAGTAGCGTAGTAGTAGCTGAAAGAGAGGCTTGAATTGCTTACATAACCAAAAATATAGTACAGTACATTTTTTAAGTTTTAGGAAAAAATCATATCTAGGTGTGATATGTTCGTTGTGAAATTCTGAGAATAAATGCTTAATTGTTTGACCACATGAAAAAAAATGAATTTATATAGCGAATAATATATCTATTATACGTTTGTAATAGTGGATAATGTATACGTTAAACTTTCTCCGTTCACAAATATAAAATATTTTTTTCATTTCTATACAAACAACATACAAAATAAAATGAATGAACAAACACACTAAAACACATCTATATACATTTGATTCAGGAAAAAAGTTTAAAACATGTGAGAATTGCGGACGAAG
Organism: Bromus sterilis; assembly: GCA_950022295.1. Classification (NCBI taxonomy): domain Eukaryota; kingdom Viridiplantae; phylum Streptophyta; class Magnoliopsida; order Poales; family Poaceae; genus Bromus; species Bromus sterilis. Next base: position 41,362,359 of record OX465595.1, on the reverse strand, counting down.
GGAGTACATCCGCATTTTTTGTGCTTAGCACTCAAATAAGCATATTTCCTCTCAAAATAAAATAAAATAAAAATAAAAATAAACATATTTCTGTATGAAATTTTATTAGAACATAATAAGAGTGTATATGTACTTGTCAAAACGAAATCGGGATTTCTGGAACCCTAAATGTGTTTTCTGGTTTTATTTTTATTCAAGTGACACGGATTCATTTAGCAATCAATATTGGCCTAGAAGTGATACCCAGATAGTTATATAAACCTGATGGCTTTCTGATGACATTACTCCTGGCATGTGTTTGTTGGTTGGTGTAGGGATGGATCGTGTGCAATGACTGCAGGGACACGACGCGAGTGTACCCGGGCGTGGCAACACAAAGAAAGTGTTGCCATTGTCAGTCCTACAACACCTGCAGAGTCGCACCATCGGTGCTGCCTGCCTAGTATCTACATTGTACTCGCTTCATCGGTGAAGACTTTGATTATTTAGTACTCCCTATCTGGAGTAGCTACCATTAATGTAATATTGGAGTAGCTACAATTATTTACCATTTACTCTATATTGGAGTAGTTACCATTGTTGTAAGCATCATTTACAACGGCGATTTATATGTATATACAACATCAATTGGCGAGAAAGAATGAATGAATTGAAAACTGCCATCTCAACTCCAGTTTGTAAGGGGAGTTTGATGATTTGTTATAACTAAATTGTTGACTTGTTGATAAAATCTTCAAAGTGCCATTTCCACGGGCATCATTAAGCAGATCATGGGTCGCCATATGACCTCTAATGTCTCTCTTGATGTTGACGATGTGGTGTTTTTTTGCCTCGACCTCCATGACATGGGAGCGATGAGAGATGTCCTTCGCGTCTTTAGTGTGGCTTTCGGGCTTGTGACGAACTTCGCAAAATGTTCAGCCAACCCTATTTGGTGTGAGGAATGAAGATCATTCCAGACCATCTGTGATGGTCTCGCCTACCCGGTGAAGGAGTTACCAATTCCATATCTCTGGCTCCCCCTTTCCATCGTGAAGCTGGCACACTCTGCTCTACAACCCTTGCTTGGCCAACTTCCCACATGGAAGGCAAGCCTCCTACCCAAGGATGCTCAGATGCTACTCATGCGCCACACGCTCAATGCGACTCCAGTGCACACCTTGATGGCCATTTTGATGGATGTCGCAACTCTCAATAAGGTCACTCGCATCCTCCGTGGTTTCCTATTGTACGATGATAAGGACACAAACAGATGCCAATGTCTCGTTAGATGGAAGCGGGTGTGCCGCCCCATCCATCTAGGTGTCCTTGGCATCCACGATCTCCTTCGGATGGGCATTGCACTCCGTACGCGATGGTTGTGGATCCAAAGACAAACACATCCCGCCCATGGTGCCACCTCCCATTCAACCATACTAAGGACATATGTGCTATCTTCCGTGCATGCACTTAATGGAATGTGGGAAACGTTCACACTTGCCATCACTAGGAGGAAAACTAGATTCTTGGACGATCCATCATGGAGATTGCGCCTAAGGTGCATGCCTTGGTTCCTAAGAGGCATCAGAAGCAACGCACAATTGCTGAGAGACTTCACCTACGTACTTGAGTTCTGGACATCCATGGTGCACTTGGTGTGGAACCCACCGTACAATACTTGGATACGACGCTTATGAACTCTCGCATGAGCCTGATCAATTGTCTTGGAAGATGACATGCAATGGATCCTACTCCACTTCATATTTCTATTCTGTGATGTTGCTCTGCTCCAACGTTGCATATTGATGGCATCAAAACTGGACGTGGGCTCCGCTGAGAGCCAAATATCTTCGTATAGCTTCCCTGACTATGCAGAAAACCGACAATGATCCTAGTAGGGTGGATCGAGGGACCAGAATTACGGGAGAGGAGATCTCACGGGGGATTTACCTAGGGGCGGACCCTTATGGTTGAGGTAATATCCTACTCCTGGTTGATTTTATTATTGGTGGAAGAAATCCTCGCGACAGCGGGTTTGAATTGTGTCTAATGCGTTGGGGTACATGATACATGTTGGGATACGGGGCAGAAAACACAAAATTTTCATACCTACGGTACCCGAACCCAAGATCTATGCTATGTCGATGTAAAGTAACGGAGGGAATCGGTGTTCATACCTTTGAAGACCGAAAGAGGGAAACGTTCTTGCGAACGTGGCTGGCGTAGACTCGGAACTACGACCTCCCTGTCGTGTAGAAGACCACCACCGGCGAGGATGACTCCCGGTAAACCTCCAGCGATGAAGTAGCACCACAGGTATAGTGCCTCGAAGAGATTATACACGTATGGTACAATCGATGTTCCTCCCGGGCCCCGAACCAGGCGAGAAGCGGAAGAAAGACGGCTACGGATCCCGACTCCAGCAGAACGACGACCTGCCTTATGGTGGAGAACTCCAATCCAGGTGCAGACTCCAAACAAGGGGAGTCCACTTCCGGGAAGGAGAAGGAGGAAGAAGGAGATATTGGTGTGTTGGCAAAAGGGGGGTCTACCCCTCCTTATATAGGCCAAGGGGGGGGGGGGTGCCATCCTCCTCCCCTCCCCCATGTGGGACTAAACTCCCAAGGGGGGGGGGGGGAGTGCGCCGACCAAGGGGGGTGGTGGGCCCCACCCTTGGCGCCAAGCCCAAGGGGGAGACCCCCTCCTCCCTTAATGGGCCCCATGGGCCCATTTAGCCTTTTTCCCATTTTTTTATTTTTTTAATATGTTTTAAATATTTAATTCAGATAATTAAATAATAAAACATTATTAAAACAATTAAACTTTATTTTGAACTATTCAAAATGTCCGGAAACCATTCCGTCCTCCTCCGGAACTATTCCGGTGATTCCTCCTATTTCACCGATTGATCCCGTAACTGTCCTATGCATCGATTGCCCTTAAGTGTAACACCCTAACGGTCCGAGAAACATCAGACATGGTCGAGACTCTTCTCATTGACCAATGACTAGTCAGTTGGACCTGGTTACAATCCTTGACAGCCCCTGCGCTTCCATCGAATGAACTTCGATCGCTTTTGGAAACCGTTAACGATACGACGTAATCCCTTTGTGCTGCGGTACTTTGTTTGTCCGAGGTTTGATCGTCGGTATCCTACATACCGTGTTCACATCTCATTCACAACAAACAACTTCTCTCGTCCATGATCATTGCATCTCTTGTGACCTAGTCACGTCCTTGCAAGGTGTTGATGCAATATCATCGAGTGGGCCCAGAGTACCTGTCCTGTCACAAGGACTGACAAATCCCGCTCTGATCTATTAACATACTCATCAACCATCTATTTCGGAATACCCAAAGTGCACCGTTATAGCCAGCATATTTCAGTCAGGCGGTGGGATACAAATCAAAGTCTCCTCATAGATGACAATTACGTATGATCATTACGGTCTAAGGACTAAGCCATACGTTACAAAGTCATAGCAACGCTGAACTATGTGACTCGATCACATTGCAATACTTTAGGTGGGTGTACGTCCATCACATCATTCCCCTTAACGATATGACCTCATTGTCAATGGACTTAAGTGTCGCAATGATCAGGAAAGCTTGATCAATCAATTGCCCAATGAGATAGTTTACCCGAGTTAAACTACGGACGATGTTTTATACTACACCTGTATTAGTATTTCCAAGTAATACAATTATAGCACAATATAAAACGTATTATGAACAAAACGGATATGTGACAAATATCTTTATTAATTTGTCTCTAGGGCACATATCCAACAGTCTCCCACTTGCACTAGAGTACAAATTACACTAGTTTACATCAGGTATGTATCTAACACCAATGGTCTCTCGGTGTTCTTCAAACTTGCCCTATGGAAGAGGTTTAGTCATCGGGTCTGCTGCGTTCAGATCCGTATGTATCTTGTGAATCCTAGTGTGTCCATCCCTGACGTAGTCTCGCGTCACATGGAACTTTCGGAGGATGTGCTTGGCTGTAGAGTGAGTTCTTGGCTCCTTCGCGTTAGCAATGGCACCCGTGTTGTCGCAGAAGATTCCCACGGGGTCAGTGCAGCTGGGAAAGACGCCAAGCTCGATCACGAACTTCTTCAGCCATAGCGCCTCGTTTGACGCTTCGCAAGCGGCAATATACTCCGACTCCATTGTAGATTGGGCGACGACTGACTGTTTGCCGCTCCTCCAGCTAATTGCGCCACCGTTCAACATGAAAAACATATCCCGTCTGGGATTTCGAGTCATCTAGATCTGAGCCGAGGCTTGCGTCAACGTAACCCTTTACGGTGAGCTCCTCATCAACTCCTCCATAAACGAGAAAGAGATCCTTGGTTCTTCTCAAGTACTTAAGGATGTTCTTTACTGCTGTCCAGTGAGCCATTCCCGGGTTACTCTGGTAGCGATTAGTCATACTAATGGCTAGCGCTAAATCCGGTCTGGTACATAACATAGCATACATGAGAGAACCTATGGCTGAGGCATAGGGCTTTGAGGACATCTCCTCCTTCTCTTTTGCTGTGGTTGGGCATTGAGTCACGCTTAATTTGACACCTTTTATAATTGGCAAGAGGCCTCTCTTGGAGTTACCCATACTGAACCTTTTCAATATCTTGTCAATATAAGTGCTCTGACTCAAGGCCAACCGTCGATTAGGTCTATCTCTATAGATCTTAATCCCCAATATGTACGCAGCTTCACCTAGGTCCTTCATGGAAAAAATTTCCATTCAGATATGGGTAGACATATTAGTAATATGTCATCTACATATAACACAAGGAATGCTACAGAGCTCCCACTCAGTTTCTTATAGACGCAGAACTCTTCGACGTTTTGGACAAATCCAAAAGCTTTAATGACCTCATCAAATCGAAGATTCCAGCTCCGAGATGCTTGCTTCAACCCATAGATGGACCGTTGAAGCTTGCACACCTTACCAGCGTTCCTTGGATCGAAAAACCCCTCTGGTTGCATCATATACAACTCTTCCTCAATGTTGCCATTTAGGAATGCAGTTTTCACATCCATCTGCCATATCTCGTAATCATGATATGCAGCTATTGCTAGTAGGATCCGAATAGACTTTATCATCGCTACAGGAGAGAACGTCTCCTCGTAGTCAACTCCTTGAATTTGTCGGAACCCCTTCGCGACAAGTCGAGCTTTGTAGACAGATACGTTTCCGTCTGCGTCAGTCTTTTTCTTGAAAATCCATTTATTCTCGACGGCCTTGCGGTCCTCGGGAATATCCACCAAAGTCCATACTTTTTTGGTGTACATGGAGTCTATTTCGGATTTCATGGCTTCAATCCATTTCTCGGACTCGGGTCCCTCCATGCTTCTTTGTAACTTGTAGGTTCATCCGACTCATCAGCCGAGATTGCATTCACAAGCTGTCCGTAAAACTCAGTAGGTTGACGGACTCTTGATGACCTACGGGGCATAAAAGGTTCCTCTTCATTCTCATCATGATCATCATCAATGTCATGATCGTTATGAATGTCGTTCTGGACATTCTCTTCAGCTCCCACTGTGGAAGATGGTTTAGAACAATTTCCGTAGCCGTTTATTCCAATTGGAGTGATTGGTCAGTCACTTCATCGAGGTCTATTTTCCTCCCACTCAACTCTTTCGCGAGAAACTCCTTCTCAAGAAAGTGTCCCATCTTGGCAACAAACGTTTTGCTGTCAGACTTGTTGTAGAAGGTGTATCCACAAGTTTCCTTGGGATAGCCCACAAAGATGCACTTATCCTCCTTGGATTCAAGTTTGTCAGGCTTTAGTTTCCTAACATAAGCCTCACAACCAAAAATCTTCAGGTGAGACAACTTAGGTTTCGTGCCATGCCATTCTTCAAATGGTGTTGTCTTTACGGATTTGGATGGTGCCCTATTAAGAATATGAGCGGCAGTTTCTAATGCATACCCCCAGAATGACACAGGCAAATCAGTATGAGACATCATCGATCGTATGCTATCCAATAGGGTTCGATTACGTCGCTTAGCCACACCGTTTCTCTGAGGTGTGCCTACCGGCGTAAGCTGTGGTACTATGCCACAAGACTTCAGATGATTGCCAAACTCATGACTCAAATACTCGCCACCTCGATCCGATTGAAGGTGGTTGATTTTATTTCCGAGTTGATTTTCGACCTCATTCTAAAATTCCTTGAACTTTTCAAAGGTTTCAGACTTGTGCTTCATCAAGTAAATGTACCCATATCTGCTCAAGTCATCAGTAAAGGTCACGAAGTGACGAAGACCATTGCGAGTGGGGACGTTCATGGGTCCACATTCATCCGTGTGTATGATCCCCAATAAGTCATCAACACGCTCCATTATCCCATTGAATGGAGTCCTTGTCATTTTGCCCATGAGGCATGGTTCACATGTATCAAGGGATCCAAAATCCAATGACTCAAGAAGTCCATCCTTATGGAGCTTCTCCATGTGCTTTATACCAATATGACCAAGTCGGCAATGCCACATCTTCATGTGATCTTCATCATTCTTCAATCTTTTGGCCTCAATATTGTTAATGTGACACACGTCACCATCGAGATCAAGTACGAATAAACCATGCAACTCCGGTGCGTGAACATAAAACATTTCATCCTTATAAATCGAACAACCAATTGTATCAGACTTAAAAGAATAGCGGTCTCGCTTCAAGCAAGAGCCACTAACGATGTTCACACTCAACGCGGGTACATAGTAGCAATTATTCAGAACTAAAACCAATCCCGAAGGGAGACTAAGATGCTTCGTGCCGACCGCCAAGACTTCAATTTGACAGCCATTCCCCACGCGCATCGTCACTTCATCCTTGAGCAAGCGTCTCCTATTCCTTAGTCCCTGAATGGAATTAGAAATATGAGCGACAGATCCTGTATCAAGTATCCAGGATGTGTTCCCGGCGCTTGTCAAGAGAAGATCAACAATATGTATATCAAATATACCTTCGTCTCTCTTGGCGAGCTTTCCAGCCTTCTTGTCCTTTAGGTACTTGGGGCAGTTGCGTTTCCAGTGACCTTCACCCTTGCAGTAGAAGCACTCCACTCCGGGTTTAGGCTTGGGTGCCTTGGGAGGAGCGGCAACTGACTTGCCATCCCTCTTGGGGCCACCTCTCTTGGCCTTCTCCCGCCTTCTTGACTTCTTGAAGTCAGTGGTCTTGTTGACCATGAAGACGGCGTGCTCCTTCTTGATCTCAACCTCGACGCTCTTCAGCATGGCGAACAACTCAGAAGGGGTTTTGGTCATCCCCTGCATGTTGTAGTTCAGCACAAAGCCTTTGTAGCTAGGGGAAGCGACTGCAACACCCTATCAACATCAAGTTCATCTAGAATCTGGCATTCCAGAGCATTCAAGCGCTGAACGTAGCTAGACATTTTGACTACGTGCTCACTCACGCTGCCGTGCTCGTCCATCTTTGCTGAGAAGAAAGCTTCAGAAGCCTCGTACCGCTCAGCCCTGGCTTGAGGTGCGAAGACCGCCTTGAGGTCGGTGATAATCTCATATGCACCCATCTTCTCAAAGCGTTTCTGCAGCTCAGCCTCCATGGAGTAGACCATGCTACTCTGGACAAGGTTGTAATCATCAGTCCTGGAGAGATAGACATTCTTCTCGTCCTGACTGGCATCATTTGCTGGTGCGTCACCTAATGCGCCCTCTAGTACGTATGCCATCTTGAGGGGAACGAGGAGAACCCTCAGGGTGCGGAACCAGTTGGTGAAGTTTGTCCCATCTGTTATTAGCTTATCTTTCTCTAGGAATGATCCTAAGTTGAACGAGGGGCGAGGTGCTGCCATCTACAAGGTTGATTCACAAGGACACATATTTAGAATTTTGTACATAATGTGGAGTTTCAATTTAATCTCAAAATTCTAGAAAGCTCCCACTTAGATAAACACCTCTCAATTTAACTAAGTGATTACACAATCCCAGCCCCCATACCTCCCCCGATCTTCACGGCCATCAGTATGCAAACCAGGTAGGCCTCTAAGCCGATCACATCAGGCATGTGACTCATGCTCGACCTTTCGGTCTCCTGTGTTCCAGGCCCGCATCTACATACGTCAAGCCTGCCAATCGAACCTTGATGTTAGCTGTTCAGCAAGGCCATATCTGCATATGCCAGGCTTGCCGAACCCAACCTCATGCGAACTCCGTTGAATATGTAGGACAACTCCGGTATGTACGGAGCATCAAGCCATATGGGAGAACCTTCCAGGTGGTGCCCACCAAGGGAGAACATAATGTTGGTATTGTGAGAGATGGTCCTGTTTCGTGCTACCGTCGATATATCTAGCATACTAGCATAAAACAGAAAGTAAAACTGTAAATCATACAACCTATGATCCCCCTTCATGCAAAGAAAAGTTAAACGCCTTTCTACTTTAGCTTGTGCAAGTTTTACGTGGCTGCTAGGGGTTTCGAGAGAGAGAACCGTTTCTATCCTGCGAAAAACATGCCACAACACCGTCTCCCATCCGTCTCTATTACACCCCTGTCGGGGCCCTCCGTTGCAAACATCTTCGCATCGCTAATGCAGAGAGACAGACACCCCCCAGCCACTTTATATGGTACAAGCCATATGTCAAGCGTGGAACCAGTCTCGCGTAAACCCGTAAGGTCGGTCGGGGGCCGCTTCATCAAACATTGCCGCAACGCTAAATGAGTACACGTGGGAGGGTAACGAATGAAGATTCGATGCCGACATCCTAGATGTGTTCTACTCATACAATACATCTACGCATAGCTAGCTTTGATACCACTGTTGGGATACGGGGCAGAAAACACAAATTTTTCATACCTACGGTACCCGAACCCAAGATCTATGCTCTGGCGATGTAAAGTAACGGAGAGAATCGGTGTTCATACCTTTGAAGAGCAAAAGAGGGAAACGTTCTTGCGAACGTGGCTGGCGTAGACTCGGAACTACGACCTCCCTGTCGTGTAGAAGACCACCACCGGCGAGGATGACTCCCGGTAAACCTCCAGCGACGAAGTAGCACCACAGGTGTAGTGCCTCGAAGAGATTATACATGTACGGTACAATCGATGTTCCTCCCGGGCCCCGAACCAGGCGAGCAGCGGAAGAAAGACGACTACGGATCCCGACTCCAGCAGAACGACGACCTGCCTTATGGTGGAGAACTCCAATCCAGGTGCAGACTCCAAACAAGGGGAGTCCACTTCCGGGAAGGAGAAGGAGGAAGAAGGAGATATTGGTGTGTTGGAAAAAGGGGGGTCTACCCCTCCTTATATAGGCCAAGGGGGGGGTGCCATCCTCCTCCCCTCCCCCATGTGGGACTAAACTCCCAAGGGGGGGGGGGAGTGCGCCGGCCAAGGGGGGTGGTGGGCCCACCCTTGGCGCCAAGCCCAAGGGGGGAGACCCCCTCCTCCCTTAATGGGCCCCATGGGCCCATTTAGCCTTTTTCCCATTTTTTTAATTTATTTAATATGTTTTAAATATTTAATTCAGATAATTAAATAATAAAACATTATCAAAACAATTAAACTTTATTTTGAACTATTCAAAATGTCCGGAAACCATTCCGTCCTCCTCCGGAACTATTCCGGTGATTCCTCCTATTTCACCGATTGATCCCGTAACTGTCCTATGCATCGATTGCCCTTAAGTGTAACACCCTAACGGTCCGGGAAACAACAGACATGGTCGAGACTCTTCTCATTGACTAATGACTAGTCAGTTGGACCTGGTTACAATCCTTGACAGCCTCTGCGCTTCCATCGAATGAACTTCGATCGCTTTTGGAAACCGTTAACGATACGACGTAATCCCTTTGTGCTGCGTACTTTGTTTGTCCGAGGTTTGATCGTCGGTATCCTACATACCGTGTTCACATCTCGTTCACAACAAACAACTTCTCTCGTCCATGATCATTGCATCTCTTGTGACCTAGTCACGTCCTTGCAAGGTGTTGATGCAATATCAACGAGTGGGCCCAGAGTACCTGTCCTGTCACAAGGACTGACAAATCCCGCTCTGATCTATTAACATACTCATCAACCATCTATTTCAGAATACCCAAAGTGCACCGTTATAGCCAACATATTTCAGTCAGGCGGTGGGATACAAATCAAAGTCTCCTCATAGATGACAATTACGTATGATCATTACGGTCTAAGGACTAAGCCATACGTTACAAAGTCATAGCAACGTTGAACTATGTGACTCGATCACATTGCATTACATTAGGTGGGTGTACGTCCATCACATCATTCCCCGTAATGATATGACCTCATTGTCAATGGACTTAAGTGTCACCATGATCAGGAAAGCTTGATCAATCAATTGCCCAATGAGATAGTTTACCCGAGTTAAACTACGGACCATGTTTTATACTACACCTGTATTAGTATTTCCAAGTAATACAGTTATAGCACAGTGTAAAACGTATTATGAACAAAACGGATATGTGACAAATATCTTTATTAATTTGTCTCTAGGGCACATATCCAACAATACACTACACTTTAAGAAAAAAGTCTACCATCCAATGGAGATCATACAACTGGGATAGATCACGTGATCAGGGTTTACTTCTAGATGTGTAGTCACAATAACGGAAGTAGATCGAGTTGGTGAAGCGCCTCCATGTCTCCTCCTTGTGGATCCCTCGAACAGCTCCTTGTCGTTCCCTCAAACAGCTCCTCATCATTCCCTTGAACGATCTGTCCTTAACACCACATATGCGATGCCTCCAAGGAATACACATGTATGAGGAGCAGCGTCACTCAACTGATTGCTAGATCCAATAAATGAGTAAGTTAGGTGTGGGAGTGGAGGCTGCGTTGAGAAATCAACCACATAAAGGTTGTCTTCAACATGCCCAACAAAGACCACTTTGAGAGTATCCCTTTTAAAGATGGTCACAAGAAATTCACTAAAAAGTGAGTCATAACCAACACGCGCCAATTGGATAGGGGAAAGTAGATTGTAATGAAGGGATTGGACAAGCATGACATTTTTGAGTGAGGCATCACTCAAAATGACAAACTTTCCCAATCCCATTACCTTTCCTTTACTATTATCGCCAAAGGGGATGTCCGAGGATGACTTGAGGGACTCGACAAGATCCACGAGCATATCCTTATCTCCGATCATATGAATGGTGCAATCACTATCAATCATTCATTGAGTGCCATTGGAGGTAGACTCGTGCAAGATCAAGCTTTGTTTTTATGTCCCCATTTCGCGATGGGTTTTAGGGGGTTAGGAATGAGAATCTTAGGGACCGAAATGGTACATGCATAATCATCATAATTAGTTCCGACAAATTTAGCTCAAGTGCAACCATCATCTCTCCTCAAAAGAACATAAGATGTATTGTTCATGCCGGCCAAATTAGGTGAGTGGTCCATCTTCTTGGTAATAAATCCCTCTCCAACCTTATCATTTCCCTTATCCTTCTCCTTGCGCCCTTCACGCACAAATACAACTTGTTGTTTTTGAGGAGTATCTTGGTCCTTCTTGTTGTTGTTGTTGTTGCTCTTCTTCTTCTTCTTCTTCTTCTTGTGCTTATTTTCTTCTTTTGTGAGGGATCAAAACCAATTCCTTTTGATTACTCAAAATTTCTTTTGATTACTCAAAATTTCATTCAAGTTCATTTCACCTTGAATGCAAGACACAAGACCATTCTCAAGTTGATCTCTCAACATCTTCTTCTCATCAAGTAGGGATGCATAATCAATGGAGTTAGAAGCACATGCATCACTAGGAGAGAAAGTAGAAAGAGATATAAGAGTAGACGCCTTAAGTTGATTGTAAGACTCAGTGGGTTTTATAAGTTCCACCTTGATGAGCTTGTGGCTCTTTTAAAGAATCTTATAGTCCTCACCGGGTTCACCATGAACAACTTTAAGCTTAGAAATTTTATCCAAGATATCATGTCTAGTTTCATGCGAGAGTTCTAGAGCATAATGGGTCTTAAACAAAGTCTATCTCATGGTAAGTGATGGTTTCCTCTAGTGAGGCCTTCATGGTTTCCACTTCATGAAGATTTTTCTTAAGGAGGTCATTTCTCTCCTTTCCTCTATAAGGAGGGTTTACATATTATCAATGTTGTCGTCACATTCGGCGAGTGACTTCATAAAGTTGAGGAAACGAGCACCATCATCACACTCATCCTCCAACTCCTCACATGAATAGTTGGGAGTGGGAGATGGTGACTTAGGGGAAGGAGACTTTGATATTACCTCTCTAGCCATGAGGCACCGGTGAGTGATGGTCTTGTTCTCATTGGGGGATTCGAAGAGGCTTGATGTGGAGGAGGACTTGGAATGCATGGCTATGGCGGCCGTTCCCACTTTCTCGTCATCACCATATTCATCATCCACAGACAAGTATTCTTCATGAACAAATGGCTTGTCACTTCGCCTTTTGTCAAACTTCGAGAAACTCTTCTTCTTGAACACAACCTTCTCAGACTTATCTTCTCTTATCTCATATGGACAATCCACAACAAAATGCTTTGGATTATCGCAATTGTAGCACTATCTTATTCCAAACGTTCTTCCTTTGAAATTCCTCCATTTGGTAGGTGATACGTCCCAAACGTATCCATAATTTCTGCTTGTTCCATTCTTATATGAGTGATATTGCTATGTGTTTTGTTAGAATTTAATACATTTTTCAACATATTTGGACTAACCTACTGATGGCGGTGAAGTTAATAGTTTTAGTTGGGTTGCCTCCCCTGTTAACCGCACCAATAAACGATTCTTGATAACCCACAAGTCTAGGGGATCAATTGTAGCTTTTCGATAAATAAGAGTGTCGAACCCACGAGGAGCAGAAGGTGCTGATAAGTGACACTGGATAAGGAAAGCTTGCACACACTCAAATGTAAATATTTAGGGGTTTTTGGTTTAAGCAACAGAAAAGTAAAAGACAAGCAAAGTAAACATGGTAACTGAGGAGTAGCAAGTGGCCCAATCCTTTCACGAGGATAAGCCTAGGAACTAAACTTATAAAAGTTAAAGCGTTCTCGAGAACACACGGGAGAGATAGCCAAGTTACTTTCACCATACTCCGCCAAGTAATATGTATTGTGTTGATAAGTGTTGGTGGGTGGATCAATGCTAGTACACCTTCTAGACTAAGATAAGTGTACTCTTATGATTACACACCTTGCAAGTATCCGCAAATACAAGGTAGTAATTAAGGCATAAGCCTAACCACAACATTACGATCAAGGATCCATAACTCCCTTGTGCAAAAGTGTGCAAACTGGGGTTCAGGTTTCTGTCACTCCGGCAACCCACCATAAGCATCCTTTGTGCACAATGTATTCCTCTAGGCCCATGAAAGGTGAAGTGTTAAGTGTTCGACTCACATAACACCACTAGAGAAATAACAATACAACTTAAGTATCAAACAACACATAACACTTCAACATCATATGACTACTAACAACTAGACTTCTCCTATGTTCTCAAGAACTAAAGTAACTACTCACAAGACATAAAATATATCATGATCAGAGGTGATAGATGGGTGGCAAAAAATCTGGACACAATGATATTTCTCCAACAAAACTCAATAGCATTCACCACAAAGTAGTAATCAACACCAACAAAGTAGAGAGGATAGATAGTACGGATTACAACACAAGTTGCAATTGTGAGATGAGATGGGATGGATATGGAGATGGTGCTGATGTTGGGGATGATGTTGATGATGATCTCCATCATGCCCGTGACGACGATGATGATGATGGCGACGATCTCCCCTTCCGGGAGGTGATCTCCCCGGCGGAATCTGCCCGCCGGAGATGGCTTTTCTCCTCTGTAGGTTTCCGCCCCGTGGCGGCGGCGAAACACGAAAACTCTTCTCTTTTTTGGGTTTTCACCCCAGGGGGGTCTTATAGGCGAGAGGGGGCACCGAGGGGGCCACCAGGCATCCAAGAGGGTGCCTGGCGCGGCCAGGAGGGGGGGACGCGCCAGACACCCTTCTGGCTGCCTGGTGGGTCACCTCACCTCCATCCTCGGTGATCCCCCGCCAATCTTCATAAAAACACTCCCCGTAAATTTTCATCGCATTTGGACTTGATCTGATTAAGCAACTTGGTGTCCACTTTTCACCGCTGAATTCTGGTTCTGCTGCTTCGGCACCGGAAAGTTGTAAACTGTGTAAAACAAGCCAAAACAACACCAGAACAATACTTTAAAGTGGAATATATCAATGAATAGGATGAAATTACAATATAAAATAGTGATGCATTTTGGACGTATCAACTCCCCCAAGCTTAGACATCGCTTGTCCCCAAGCGATTGCTGAGCTCGGTAAACCTGTCCACAAGTTTAGAGTGAAGCGTCGATGTAAGTGCATCAAGTGCCCTCCCCTTGAGTTTTTGGAGTTTGATGACAAAACGGTTAAGGGTCTGATGTGTTTGTGAGTATACATAGGAGAACAGTCCCTGATGAGGTGTTTAACCACCAATGTCGACCCCCCAAAATGTTGAGGAACATTGGAGAAATCCGTGCGTTTCCAGAAGAATGAAGTTGCGCGAAATCCTGAGGAGTCAGGATCCTGAAGCGTTCGGTTGAAGCTGAAGCCGAGGACGATCCTGAGGACGTTCGCGCTGAAGACGAAGTTGAAGCGTAGTCTTCGCTAAGACTTTTTATACTTCTTGAGTCATAGGAAAACACCGCACTATTGGGGGGGTTAAAAAAAACAAGTTCCGAAATTCTGAGGAAGTGCTCAATTAGGAATCCTGAAGAAAAACCCTGAGGAATTCTCCTGCAGTAGAAGTTCAGTTCCTCGGGTGTCTGAGACGTTGTTCTTCAGGACACTGAGGAATCTGTCTTCGGTTGAGGAGTCTGGAGACTGCGAGTGCAGTTCTCCTGAAGAGAGAGAAATCTCCTGCAGTAGAAGTTCAGTCCTCGTGTGTCTGAGACGTTGTTCTTCAGGACACTGAGGTAACTAACTTCGGTTGAGGAGTCTGGAGAGAGAATACTTTGACCGTGCCACGTGTTGCGTGGTGAGAGGCTAGAACTTGTCTAGCAACGGTCATTTCCGAGGGCATGAGAGTAATTGCATGCATGGGCATTTATGTCCTTTCACCTCGGGTTGCTCCGCGGCTATAAATAGCCACCCCCAACCCCATTTGTGGGTTGGCTGCTCCGAGAGAAAAACTGACACTTGTCATTTGAGAGCAACCCACCTCTGAGGAAACTGAAGAACCTATGTGAGGAAAACCACCAGCCTAAGTAGTTGAGCATTTCTGAGGAAGTCGGTTCGAGTGATCCGAAGCTTTTTACTCTTGAAGACTGTGATCTTCCAGCCGGTGTAGAAGTCTTCAGTCTGAGGAAGTCAAGATGAAATTGTGACTTCCCGGAGTGACTGAGTCTGTGAAGGTTTCGGGAGTCTACCTTGAAGACTCACCTGAGTTATTGGACGGAGTCTGAGGACTCTAGTTCGAGGAGAACAAGGTGAAGACTATGTCTTCTGAGTTGAATCTCAGCCTCTCCAACCAGACGTAGAGTTGTCACAGAAACTTGAACTGGTCTACCACATCAATGTCTTCAATCTCTGGTGCTATCTCTTCAACCTCTTAAGCTTCAGTATTTGCTATGTTGAGTTCTTATGCTTCAGCTCTCCCTATGCTCTTTGTATTCATACTATGCATCTGAAGCACTTCTTCTTATCTGAATTGATTTATTTCTGTTGCATTATGATGAGGTTCCCTAATGATTACATTCTGTGAAGTTTCATTTCTTCATGATTTACTTCTTCAGCCTCATGATTGCTTCAGTCCTGAAGAAAACCAAAATCTGGTAGTAAAGTTGAAAATCTCCCATTCACCCCCCTCTGGTCGATATATTGCACTTTCAATTGGTATCAGAGCAAGGTACTCCCTTGTTCTGTGTGATTCGGTTTAACCACCTGGAGTTTTAGTTATGTCGACCTCAGTTACAATGAGCGTTGCCTCAAACTGCCCCATCTTCGACGGGATAGACTACCCATACTGGAAGAACAAGATGAGGATGCATCTTGAAGCCATTGACAAGGATCTGTGGGATATTGTTGATCAAGGCATTCCTGAAGCAAATCTGATGACTGCTCCTGAAGTTGTCAAGAAGAACTGGCAGCTTGATGCAAAAGCTCGAAGCATCATTGGTGGTCATCTCAACAAGGCTCAGTTCAACCGTATCAGTGGTCTGGATACTGCAAAGAAGATATGGACAAGACTGTCTAAAGTCAATGAAGGAGTCTCTGCTCAACGAGACTCACGGGTTGATACACTCTGCAGTCTCTTCAACAGGTTCAAGAGGCTGGACAATGAACACGTGCAACAAACCTTTGACAGACTCACTGACATATCCAATGAACTTCAAGCACTGGGTGCCGCTGATATCACAGATCATGAAGTTGTGAAGAAACTACTGAGGTCACTGGATGACTCATTTGAGTTCCTATCACTGATGATTCAAGAAAGGCCTGACTTCAAGACTCTGGATCCAGCGGAAATTCTCGAGCGCCTCAATGCTCATGAACTGAAGCTCTCTGAAAAACGAGATTTATACAGATCCACGCCTAAGGTCCGCGCGCTAAAAGCTAGAGCACGAAGAGTGTCCTCTAATGAAGAGTCTGAGGCTGATACTGATGATCTTGAAACTCTCAGCCGTGAACTCGCTCTCCTCACCAGAAAGTTCCAAAGATTCACGAAGAAGAATCGCTTCAGAAATTCCTCAAGATCGTCCTCAAGAAAAAGCAAAGATGATGACTCTGTCGAAGCTAGAAAGAGAGTCTTCCACAAGTGCAATAAACCTGGGCATTACATCGCTGAGTGTCCTCTATGGGAAAAGGAAGCTAGACTGAAGAAGAAGAAGAAAGGGAAAGATGACAGTTCTGATGAAATGACTAAGAAGAAACCCTCAAGATCCTCAAAGTCTGCTGGATACAGGAATAGCAGTTCCCGTAAGGCTCGCGCATATCTTGGAAAGGAATTGGACTCAGAAGAATCTGGTTCCAACCCTGATGCTGAGGAAGAAGAATTTGAAGAATCTGAGGGTGTGGCCGGTCTAGCTCTTGCCACGACGCTTGTCTCAAAGTCAATCTTCAGCACTGAGGAATCTGGTCTATCACATGTTGATGATGAAGCTGAAGATACAACCCCTTCCTTCTGCTTCATGGCCAAGTCCTCCAAGGTATCTTCATACTCATCATCAGATGATCCCTCTGATGAAGAACCTGATGAAAACTATGCTAAACTTGCTAAACTTGCATCTAAGCAACAACGTGAACTTGAAAAGATTCAGATCTCACTAAACAAGAGTGATGATATGTTGGTTGAGGAAATGACGAAGACTCAAAAGTTGACTGATGAATCAAAAATTCTTCAGTCAAAGTTTGATGACTTGTTCAATCGTCATGAGGCACTCCTTACCGATCATGAAAAGCTGGCTCATGAGTTCCTCATGATGAAACAAGAACTTGAACACGTAAGGATGTCTCATGATGATCTGAGGAAAGAAAACGATTCACTCCTCTCCCAACAGATCATCATGCCACAAGAAGGATTTAATCCTCCCTGTTTAAAATGCATTGAACATGATCGTATCATCTCTGTGCCTAGTCCCTCAATGTCTTCAGACTCTGTTATTTCTATTGCTTCTATGGTATCTAACCCCTCATCTGAGGATACCATAGACATTGCTGAAGAAAATGCTAGGTTGAAGAGTCTACTGGAAAACGACATGTTCAAGTGTCTGAAAGGACATCAGACCCTTTGTGACATCCTCAAGAAACAGATCCTCAACAGGAACCCGAGGAAAGAAGGTGTCGCATTCACTCGGAAACTCAACCCTGATGGGTCTTACTGGAAACCTGAACAATATCCAGAGACCACTTGGGTTCGGGCAAAGATGCCTCCTCCTGATCCCTATACTTTATCTGATTATGATGCTGTTTCTTCTGATGTGATGATTGAGGCTTTTGACTCAAACTATAAACTGTTTAAGAATGTTAATGGTGAGGTATTTGCCAGATACATCGGAACTAACTGCAGGAACGGTCCTCCAGTCAAGAAGATCTGGGTTCAGAAGGACCTCATCACTAACCTTCCTGTGAATGCAGATGCAAATGAGCTGAGGATATCATCTGAGGACGATACCTCAAAAGTAAATGATTATAATCATGTATCTGCTAACCATTTTGTTCACAGGGAAGCTCCTCATAAGAATGCTTATTCATTTGTTTATCCTGATGCCACCATCTCACACCCCATTAGGTCTCATCACCCTCATCAGTCCTCATGTGCCTCAAGACCACCCATTAAGATGTGGGTGGTTAAGAACTAATCATCCTTGCAGGGACATGTCCTAAGGCAATTACAAATTCTGCAGATCATATGCCTAGGACAACATCAATTGAGTCAGTTGAAGGATATTTATATTGTTTGGTTTCATAGAATCAATCCCGAGGAACATCCTGAGGAATTAATTCTGAGGAACCATAAAATCCTCAAACTGAGACTGGCTCATAACTTGCTGTATGAGATACTAATTCCTTTGCAGGGAAAGACTGAATGGGTGATGGACAGTGGATGTACAAATCACATGACTGGTGACAGAAGCCTTCTTATGGAATCATCACTGAGTCCTTCTTGAAAGAAAACCATCACCTTCGCTGATAAAGGTAAAAGTAAGGTATTGGGTCTCGGCAGAGTGGCTATCTCTCGAGACCAACACATTGATAAAGTCATGCTTGTTGAATCACTTGGATACAACTTGATGTCTGTATCTATGCTCTGTGATCTTGATCTCGTTGTTGTCTTCGGAAAATATGGTTGTATTGTCTATATGATTAGCGATAACTCCATTGTCTTCAGTGGAGTTAGGAAAGGTGATCTATATATTGTAGATTTCTCTGAAGGTCCTCAGGTTGCTACATGCCTCATGGCTCGAGCTTCAGAATGCTGGCTATGGCATCGAAGACTCGGCCACGCTGGAATGAGGAATCTCCAGAAGCTGGTACTGAAGAAACATGTCCTCGGAATTGAGGAAATCAGATTCACGAAGGACCGGCTATGTGGTGCTTGCGAAGCTGTAAAGATGACCAAGGCCAAGCATCCTGCCAAGACCATCATGACTACTACAAGACCTCTGGAATTGCTTCACATGGATCTATTCGGTCCTCCAAAGTATTCAAGCTTTGGAGGTAATATGTATGGTCTTGTTATTGTTGATGACTTCTCACGATACACTTGGGTGCATTTTCTTCTCTATAAGTTAGAAACCCCAGCAATCCTCAAGCGCTTCGCCCTGCGAGTCATGAACAACTACAACCTGAAGATCAAGCACATTCGAAGCGACAACGGCACTGGGTTCAAGAACTTCGGTGTGGAAGAATTCCTCGATGACTCGGGAATCACTCATGAATTCTCTGCGCCTTACACTCCTCAGCAAAATGGAGTTGTTGAGAGGAAGAACCGAACCCTCATCGAGATGGCTCGCACGATGCTGGCTGAGTACAATACTCCACTCAAGTGGTGGGCTGAAGCTATCAACACTGCATGCCACATCGTCAATCGAGTGTATCTTCACAAGTTCTTCAATAGAACATCATACGAGTTAATGGTCGGTAAGAAACCCAATGTAAGTTACTTCAAGGTATTCGGTGCACCTTGCTGGATTCGTGATCCTCATCACCAGTCCAAATTTGCACCCAAAGCATGTGAGGGTTTCATGCTTGGTTATGGTATCAACTCGCACACCTACAGAGTCTTCAATATTAGTCATTATAAAATTGTTGAGACTGTAGACGTGATATTTGATGAATCTGATGGCTCCCAAAGATAGCACCTGCCACATGATTTAGATGAAGCACCACCTGAAGAACAGATCAAGAAGATGGGTGCTGGTGATATCATTCCTGTGGATCATCCTGAAGAAATCCACATACCTCCTGCTCCTGAAGAACATCCAAATCCTGATGCAAATAATCCTGATGACGATCCTGATCCTGAGGCTCCTGATACCCCTGAAGCTCCTGAAGCACCTAAAGCTGATGCAAATGAATCTGACAGCAGTGACGAAGATGCGCCTCAAGATCATTCTCCTCGACTTCCTCGTGTGGCAAATGAAGTTCAAGTGGACAAAATCCTCGCTGACGTCAACCTACCAGGTCCTCTTACTCGTGCAAGAGCTAATCGTATAGCTAACTTTTGAGGGCATTTCTCGTTTGTATCAATTTCAGAGCCCACCAAAGTCACCGAGACATTCCAAGAAGCTGAATGGATTCAGGCTATGCAAGACAAACTTCTTCAGTTTAAACTGAATGATGTTTGGGAACTAGTCAAACGTCCTGATCCTCGAGTTCACAATGTCATCGACACGAAGTGGATCTACCGCAACAAACTCGATGAAGATGGACAAGTCATCAGAAACAAAGCTCGTCTCGTAGCTCAAGGATATACTCAAGTCGAGGGGATCGACTTCGGTGAAACTTTCGCTCCTGTTGCTAGACTTGAATCCATTCGTATTATGCTTGCATTCGCTAACCATCATAATATCAAGTTATATCAAATGGATGTGAAAAGTGCGTTCCTCAATGGTAATATCGAGGAAGAAGTATATGTTGCTCAACCTCCAGGTTTTGAAGACGCAAAGAAGCCTGATATGGTGTATCGATTGAAGAAAGCCCTCTATGGACTGAAGCAAGCCCCTCGGTCTTGGTATGACACACTAAGGGACTTCCTCATCAGCAAGGGCTTCAAATCTGGTTCCCTCGATCCAACTCTTTTCACAAAACGATATGATGATGCATTATTCATATGTCAAATTTATGTTGATGACATAATATTTGGATGCACTAACAAGAAATACAGCGAAGAATTTGCATTCTTGATGAGTGAACAATATCAGATGTCCATGATGGGCGAACTGAAGTTCTTCTTAGGGCTTCAAATTCGTCAACAACGCAACGGCATCTTCATCTCTCAGGAGAAGTACCTCAAGGAGTGCCTGAGGAAATTCGGGATGCAAGACTGCAAGGGCATCAAGACACCGATGCCCACAAATGGACATCTTGGCCCTGATGAAAATGGCAAGGACTACGATCAAAAGGTATACCGCTCCATGATAGGTTCTCTGCTATATCTATGTGCATCTAGGCCTGATATAATGTTGAGCGTTTGCATGTGTGCCCAATTCCAAGCGGCACCAAAGGAATCGCATCACCAAGCGGTGAAACGAATTCTTCGATATTTGGCTCACACCCCGTCGCTAGGCTTATGGTATCCAAAGGGCACACAGCTGGATCTCGTCGGGTACTCAGACTCAGATTATGCTGGAGATCGAGTGGATCGGAAGTCAACCTCAGGAACATGTCACTTCCTCGGATGTTCTCTTGTGTGCTGGTCATCGAAGAAGCAGAACTGCGTCTCCCTCTCCACCGCTGAAGCTGAATACATTGCTGCTGGTGCCAGCTGCTCACAGCTTCTTTGGATGAAGCAAACTCTGAAGGACTACGGCATCAACCTGAAGAAAGTACCACTACTATGTGACAATGAGAGCGCCATCAAGATCTCTCAGAACCCAGTACAACACTCAAGGACGAAGCACATTGAGATTCGGTATCACTTTCTTCGAGATCATGTATTGAAGGAAGATATCGTCATCAGCCACGTGAAGACTGAAGATCAACTTGCTGATATATTCACTAAGCCTTTGGATGAGAAGAGATTTAGCACTCTGAGGTGTGAGCTAAATATCTTAGATTCCTCAAACGTCCAGTGAATGGACACACATCCTAACGCTTAAACAATATTGAAGTATCCTGATGTACAACACACGATGCGTCGTACTCCTCAAATCATGAGGAACTACCTTGCTAAGTGTGAAGAAATTAACGTGGAATTGACTCAAGATCCATACGACAATTGTATGGTATCAAGTGTCTCATTCCCTATAAGGTGGGTAGCGCCACCGCCCAAACACCTCAGGATCTGTTGTTCCTCAACTTCCTCAGGATTTGAAGTCTTCATTACTGATGATCACCGTGATTGTCCTCAACAGCGTTCACCTATAGTTATTGTTCTTCAACTTTTTCTTCTTCATCTAGGTGAACGTGATCGGACCCGTCCCTCTGTGCTCACTTATCTAATCTGTCTATATCATATGCATTCATCCGGAAATCATGTATTCCTCAGACTGAGACCATTTGTCTTCATCCTCAGCCCATGTCCTCAAGTTCCTCAAATCACGGATTTTCTGTTACAACTGTATTCAATTTGTTGTGATTTTACCGCACGTCGTGATTATCCACCATTAACATATCCACTGAGGATCCCAACAATCCGGGGCTATGAGCTCCTCAAGCTCGTGCGCTCACGTCGCCTGAGTTCGCCGTCGCCGGGGACGAAGACTCGTTGTTCCTCAGCATTCGCCTCAAGTCTGGTATGCTTATTCCTCAGTAGATTATTCCTCTGCGTATTATTCCTCAGTACTGTTGTGTCCTCAAGCCAGTTAAATCCTCAACTGTACTGCTAGCTTTCTGAGACCTATACCTATGCCTCATTCCTTTGTTTTCCTCAGCCTATTCCTCATGAACGCATATAACCGTACCCCACTTCCCTCGCAACTTAATTTTGTCACAGGTACATGCCAGCTGAGGAATCGTATGGTTCTCATAGTCTCACTTCATTTGCAGCTCAGCTCGAACGTACAATTCCTCAGTCTCCTCAGCTGAAGAAAATGGCTCCTCGGCGTAAGCACACTGATACTGCTAGAGACCTACCTCCTGAGCTCTATGAGAAACTGAAGACTCTCGAACGTGAAACTGCTGATGATCGTAAGAAAAGAGTCCAGAAGATCACAAGAGAATGGGCCAAGCGTTGGGTGGCCTATCAATGGCTTAATCCTCAACATGAGGAGATGTTTGCCGTTAATCCTCCACTGAAGACCTTGGGTATCAAGGCTCGACCTCCACCTGCACCAGGCGTCATTCCTGATCCCACAACAATGCACACTCCTGAAGACTTTCCTGCGGCATATGAGCAGTACCTCAAGCGCACTCGCAGCCGTGTCAAGAATCTTGTCCGTGACTTGACTGCTTCAATACAGATTCCGCCTCAGGATCAGTCTCAACCCAGACAACAGCCTCCGCCTCAGCACCGCAAAAAGGCTCCTGGCATGAAAACCTCCCAGAAGACCTCAGCTAAGCCTCAAGTTGTTGGCTCCTCATGTCAACGCACGGATGGTGCTGCCCCCTCCTCAAGGACACGCACTGATGAATCTGGTGCTCCTGAGGCCTCAACCACAATGCCTCAGTCTCAGCTGAAGACCAAAACTGTTCTTCAACGCGGCCCTCGCCCCTCACCAAAGAAAACTACTATGCGTGGCGCCATTCATCATACTCCTCAATCCTCTAATGATGAAGATGAATTTGAGGATTTGGCCGGCTTCGTCGCCACTGAAGCTGATAAGATTGAATATGTGCATGCTGCGGCCAGACGCAAAGCTGAAGCAACGGGTTCAGAAATCCCGCTTCTCCTTGATCCCAAGAAGATCTTGGAGTACATTGAAATTTGGTCTGTCAAGCCTGACACTCCGCTTGATGATTTGGACATCCCTAAAGACATCAAGTTCTATGTTCAATAGTTCCTCATAAATGAGATTCATCAACGTGATCTTCAGAAACAGTTGAAGGCCAAACTGAAGAAAGTCCACAGTGACTTCAAGAAGAAATCTATCACGGAAGTTACTCCTCAGGAGTTTACAGAGCATCAATGCGAAGTTCAACGTCTCAACATTGAGTTCGCTGCCAACCGTGCTTATATTGGTAAATCCAAGGAACGGATCTCACAACAGATGACAAAGCTGATGAAGCTTCGACAGCCTGCTTCCTCAGTACCCACTGATGCCTCTGCCAAAAGCCTCAAGCGCATGCCTGAAGCCCAACCCTTAACTCCACCTACTGCAAAGAAGCCTGCTGTTGAGGACCCCATTGATGCTACACCACTTTCCTCAGCTCCTCCTACAACTCAGGCCGCTGATACCACCGTTCACATTACTGCTGCCTCAACTCCACCTCAAAATCCTCAGCGCAGCTTAATCGTCTTCACTCCGCCCCATGCAGCAACACCCATTGTTCCCACTCCCTCGTCCCCACCACCACCAGTTATCACTGAGGTTGAAGACATGGACTCGACATTATGGATGATGGAACTCCTCGCGTTCATGATGAGGACTATGGGCTGACAAACTCACCCACTCATACTGTCTTCTCACCTGAGCCTCACTCCAACACCGTGACCGAGGTGCTTCCTCATACTTCTCTGCAGTCTGAAGAATCAGTTGGTGCATCGTCCTCAGCGTCTGATGCGGATGACCCAGAAGCCACAAGTCCTCCCACCAATTCTGCTGCTGACACTGATGCTGCAGCAAACACTACTGCTGATACTGATGCTGCTGAACCTACCACTGCTGATCCTCAGCCAGACCCACCAGCCACTGAAACTGAAGCTGAAGCTGAGCAAAGCACAAATGGTCCTCCTGAAGCAGAAAACAGTACAAATGCTAATGCTGAAGCCTCAAAGGATGGCTCTGAAGACAAACAGGCCACATCACCTCGTCTTCCCAAGGACCTTGACACTTCTGTGCCTGTAGCATCTGGAGCGGTTACGCCTCAGCCTCAAGCCTCTCTTCAGATTGAAGTGCCTCAAGCGCCTTCACCACCTCAAGGCCCAGTTCAAGCTAGGTCCTTGTGTCCGAAGCAGAAACAACCGTTCTTCCGTGATCTTGATGCTGATGATACCCCAAGCTTTGATGCTATTGATTTCTTCCATGCCATGAGTTTCTTCCAAGAGGGGATTCAAAATCCATATCATTCTGCTCCACCTTGAAAGCTGCTGAGGTTCTAGACTGCCACTCAGAAGAACTATTATGCTTCAGTGCTCTACAAGCAAAACAAACTGTTTCCTCATAAGCATATTCCTCTGATGGATATGGAAGCCCTTCCTGCTTCAACAATGTGCTTCAGGATCTGCATCATGCCAAGATGTTTCAGTTCTGCTCTGAATGCATTCACTGGAATGAAGAACTTGTGCTTCAGTTTTATGCAACTTTGTATGTTTCAGGCGATCCTCTGGATATCAACACCTGGGTCCTCGAGTGGATGACTGAGCATCATCATTACACCATCACTGTTCCTGAAGCAATTGACATTCTTGAGTTGCCTCAGTGCACTTCCCCCGCTGCTTGCTCCTATGGGTCTCAACTTCTTCGAGATGACCTGATGAACATGCTCATGAAGCCTCAGGCCCCTGAAGCCCCAACTCGCACAAAGTTTCCAGTTTCCGAGCTTCTGTATCTACCAAGTACATTGTATCGGATTCTGGCGAAGACCTTTTGCCCCATTAAAGGCTATGAATCCACTGCTGAAGAAGTCATTGGCATCATGAAGAACATACTACACAACCTCTGCATGTCTGGGCCAATCAACGTTCCTGACTTCTTCAGAACTCTGGTTGATGCCGCACAGAATCCTCATATCCTGAAGCCATACGCGCCATGGATCATGAAGCTCATCCGAGCCACAACTGGTATTGATTTTCAACCTGATCACCCAAATCATAGGACATATCTGCCGCCTGTCGAAGTGCTTCAGCATACGATTGCTTCAAATAACAAGGGCAAAGACATATTCTATGAAGAAGTTCTCCCAACCAATTCCCTTGGTGGAAACATTCGTCATCCTCAGTCTCGAACTACTGATGAAACAAGAACTCATGCCTCAACTGAGGATACAACTCAGGCTCGAGTGATGACTGACCGAGAGCTTCTGATTAGTCTTCATCAGAAGGTTGACCGAAATCATGATTGGGTGAAGCGTCAGTTTACTGAAATCCTCAGCTACATGGCTCAGACGCATTCTTCAGTGAAGAAAGTGCACCAATATGCTCATCATACATATCAACATCTTGATGCCTTGATGAGTGAAGTAATCACCCCTGAAGACCTTGCAAAATTGGAGCTTCAAAAGCCTCCGATTGCTGCAATCAGACCCCAAGGCAATTCAGACGCTGCACAACTCCTCCTCCGGCCATGGATTCTTATTCTTCCAACCAGGAGATGACTGCTGAAGAAGCTGAAGACACAGCTGCCTGCCCGCACACTGCAACGGATTGCCTCAGGCGTGACTCACCTCTGCCTTGAAGCAACTTCAAAGGGGCGTTAGCTTCAGTTTTTCCCTTTTTGTTCATTTCATGACAAAGGGGGAGAAATCTGTTAGTCTTCAAGCGGGTTTTAGTTTTGGGGTTCTTCAGTTACAACTCTCGTTCTTCAGATTTTTTTTGTAACGAGTTGTAAACTGTAATTTTGGTGTTTGCCTGATACTATTCCTCAGTTACCTCATGCTATTTCCTCAAGTTTATCATATATGCATGTGATTGTCTCTACAAACACCTCTCTTAGTGCGTTGTTTAATTTTTCTCAAACACTTCATAACATGCACTGCTTCAGAAATGCCTGGATATAGGGGGAGCTCCTCATATACCTCAAAATGCTTTAGATATTAAACATTCTTCAACTTATATGCATATCCTAAGGGGGAGATTCATTATATCCAGCTTAATGATAAAAAAAATGTTCTTCAAAGTTTTTATTCTTCAAACTCATAATTTTATCCCCGTTGAAGCTTAACCTTATTGTCATCAAATCACCAAAAAGGGGGAGATTGTAAGTGCATCAAGTGCGCTCCCCTTGAGTTTTTGGAGTTTGATGACAAAACGGTTAAGGGACTGATGTGTTTGTGAGTATACACAGGAGAACAATCCCTGATGAGGTGTTTAACCACCAATGTTGACCCCCCAAAATGTTGAGGAACATTGGAGAAATCCGTGCGTTTCCAGAAGAATGAAGTTGCGCGAAATCCTGAGGAATCAGGATCCTGAAGCGTTCGGTTGAAGCTGAAGCTGAGGACGATCCTGAGGACGTTCGCGCTGAAGACGAAGTTGAAGCGTAGTCTTCGTTAAGACTTTTTATACTTCTTGAGTCGTAGGAAAACACCGCACTGTTGGGGGGGTTGAAGAAAACAAGTTCTTTAGTTCTGAGGAAGTGCTCAATTAGGAATCCTGAAGAAAAACCCTGAGGAAATCTCCTGCAGTAGAAGTTCAATTCCTCGGGTGTCTGAGACGTTGTTCTTCAGGACACTGAGGAATCTGTCTTCGGTTGAGGAGTCTGGAGACTGCGAGTGCAGTTCTCCTGAAGAGAGAGAAATCTCCTGCAGTAGAAGTTTAGTCCTCGTGTGTCTGAGACGTTGTTCTTCAGGACACTGAGGTAACTAATTTCGGTTGAGGAGTCTGGAGAGAGAATAGTTTGACCGTGCCACGTGTTGCGTGGTGAGAGGCTAGAACTTTTCTAGCAACGGTCATTTCCGAGGGCATGAGAGTAATTGCATGCATGGGCATTTATGTCCTTTCACCTCGGGTTGCTCCGCGGCTATAAATAGCCACCCCCAGCCCCATTTGTGGGTTGGCTGCTCCGAGAGAAAAACTGACACTTGTCATTTGAGAGCAACCCACCTCTGAGGAAACTGAAGAACCTATGTGAGGAAAACCACCAGCCTGAGTAGTTGAGCATTTCTGAGGAAGTCGGTTCGAGTGATCCGAAGCTTTTTACTCTTGAAGACTGTGATCTTCCAGCCGGTGTAGAAGTCTTCAGTCTGAGGAATTCAAGATGAAATTGTGACTTCCCGGAGTGACTGAGTCTGTGACGGTTTCGGGAGTCTACCTTGAAGACTCACCTGAGTTATTGGACGGAGTCTGAGGACTCTAGTTCGAGGAGAACAATGTGAAGACTATGTCTTCTGAGTTGATTCTCAGCCTCTCCAACCAGACGTAGAGTTGTCACAACAACTTGAACTGGTCTACCACATCAATGTCTTCAATCTCTGGTGCTATCTCTTCAACCTCTTAAGCTTCAGTATTTGCTATGTTGAGTTCTTATGCTTCAGCTCTCCCTATGCTCTTTGTATTCATACTATGCATCTGAAGCACTTCTGCTTATCTGAATTGATTTATTTCTGTTGCATTATGATGAGGTGCCCTAATGATTACATTCTGTGAAGTTTTATTTCTTCATGATTTTGGTTACTTCTTCAGCCTCATGATTGCTTCAGTCCTGAAGAAAACCAAAATCTGGTAGTAAAGTTGAAAATCTCCCATTCACCCCCCCTCTGGTCGATATATTGCACTTTTAGTCGATAAAAGAATACAGACAAGAAGCATCCAGATTTCTCACCAAACTGAAGCATCCTCAACAGCAACCTCAACCCATAAGGTCCTTATGAGAAAGTAGTAACAATTATAACAAAGTAGGACCTGGATAACTCATCAAATCATGGAAAACATAGCCTTGGTCAAGGAACAACTACTAACTTTTACTTTTGCTCTTTTCACTTATAATGGAACCAGTTGAAGCTTTGGAAAGAACATGTTATCAGTCAAGAAGTGCACATGTTAACACAAAGGAAGATGTTACTAAGCATATGCTTTTGCAAACAACTCACTTATCAAAAGATAATGTCAACAAAGATGTAACATGCTAACTTTCAATGCAACTTTGTATGCAAGAATCTTTATTAACATCAAGTGTCTGTTCTCTCTCAAGAAGGAAGGAAGTAGGAAGGACTAACTCAGCACAAAATAAAGGATAAACCCCGTGCAAAAGGGTAAGCAGGGAAAACTCATGTGCCATCTCTAGATCAAACAGAATAAAAACATGCCTTTGGGAGGTGCATGATCCGTCAACGACTGCTGAGAGATAACTCACTCACTTCATGATTTGGAAAAGTTTCGAGGAACGGCTCCCATGAGGGGACGATCACATCACCTTAAATTCCTTTGTTTATCACTCATAAATGGGCGAAGGAACTTGTGCGTTAGTATTTATCTTTTACGAGCTGGGCACTCATGCCAGTCCCTTCTCGTGTTAGGGGTTTGCAGATTTGGCATGCAATCCCAAGATAAAACTTGTCCAAATTAAGAAGATCATGGGTTACCCCCACTTCCTCATGAGCTGAATCAGTGGCACAAAACAGAAGATTTTGAACATCTAGAGATAGTTGATGGCGGTGAAGTTAATAGGTTTAGTTGGGTTGCCTCCCCCGTTAACCGCACCAATAAACGATTCTTGATAACCCACAAGTCTAGGGGATCAGTTGTAGCTTTTTGATAAATAAGGATGTCGATCGCAACGAGGAGCAGAAGGTGCTGATAAGTGACACTTGATAAGGAAAGGCTAGACACACTCAAAGGTAAATATTTAGGGGTTTTTGGTTTAAGCAACAGAAAAGTAAAAGACAAGCAAAGTAAATAGGGTAACTGAGGAGTAGCAAGTGGCCCAATCCTTTCACAAGGATAAACCTAGGAACTAAACTTATAAAAGCTAAAGCATTTTCGAGAACACACGGGAGAGATAGCCAAGTTACTTTCACCATACTCCGCCAAGTAATATGTATTGTGTTGATAAGTGTTGGTGGGTGGATCAATGCTAGTACACCTTCTAGACTAAGATAAGTGTACTCTTATGATTACACACCTTGCAAGCATCCGCAAATACAAGGTAGTAATTAAGGCATAAGCCTAACCACAGCAATACGATCAAGGATCCATAACTCCCTTGTGCAAAAGTGTGCGAACTGGGGTTCAGGTTTCTGTCACTCCGGCAACCCACCATAAGCATCCTTTGTGCACAATGTATTCCTCTAGGACCATGAAAGGTGAAGTGTTAAGTGTTCGACTCACATAACACCACTAGAGAAATAACAACACAACTTAAGTATCAAACAACACATAACACT
This sequence comes from Bromus sterilis, assembly GCA_950022295.1. Taxonomy (NCBI): domain Eukaryota; kingdom Viridiplantae; phylum Streptophyta; class Magnoliopsida; order Poales; family Poaceae; genus Bromus; species Bromus sterilis. The sequence goes on along the minus strand of OX465595.1, from coordinate 41,332,528 downwards.
TCAACATCATATGACTACTAACAACTAGACTTATCCCATGTTCTCAAGAACTAAAGTAACTACTCACAAGACATAAAAGAGATCATGATCAGAGGTGATAGATGGGTGGCAAACAATCTGGACACAACGATATTTCTCCAACAAAACTCAGTAGCATTCACCACAAAGTAGTAATCAACACCAGCAGAGTAGAGAGGATAGATAGTACGGATTACAACACAAGTTGCAATTGTGAGATGACATGGGATGGATATGGAGATGGTGCTGATGTTGGGGATGATGTTGATGATGATCTCGATCATGCCCGTGACGATGATGATGATGATGGCGACGATCTCCCCTTCCGGGAGGTGATCTCCCCGGCGGAATCTGCCCGCCGGAGATGGCTTTTCTCCTTTGTAGGTTTGCGCCCCGTGGCGGCGGCGAAACACGGAAACTCTTCTCTTTGTAGGGTTTTCACCCCAGGGGGGTATTATAGGCGAGAGGGGGCACCGAGGGGGGCCACCAGGCATCCAGGAGGGTGCCTGGCGCGGCCAGGAGGGGTCGCGCCAGGCACCGTTCTGGCTGCCTGGTGGGTCCCCTCACCTCCATCTTCGTTGATCCCCAGTCAATTCCCATAAAACTATTCCCCGTAAATTTTCATAGCGTTTGGACTTGATCTGATTCAGCAACTTGGTGTCCACTTTTCACCGCTGAATTCTGGTTCTGCTGCTTCGGCACCGGAAAGTTGTAAATTGTGTAAAAAAAGCCAAAACAACATAAGAACAATACTTTAAAGTGGAATATATCAATGAATAGGATGAAATTACAATATAAAATAGTGATGCATTTTGGACGTATCAACTCCCCCAAGCTTAGACCTCGCTTGTCCCCAAGTGACTGCTGAGCTCGATAAACCTGTCCACAAGTTTAGAGAGTGAAGCGTCGATAAAAGAATACGGACAAGAAGCATCAAGATTTCTCACCAAACTGAAGCATCCTCAACAGCAACCTCAACTCATAAGGTCCTTATGAGAAAGTAGTAACAATTATAACAAATTAGGACCTGGAAAACTCATCAAATCATGGAAAACATAGCCTTGGTCAAGGAACAACTACTAACTTTTACTTTTGCTCTTTTCACTTATAATGGAACCAGTTGAAGCTTTGGAAAGAACATGTTATTAGTCAAGAAGTGCACATGTTAACACAAAGGAAGATGTTACTAAGCATATGCTTTTGCAAACAACTCACTTGTCAAAAGATAATGTCAAGAAAGATGTAACATGCTAACTTTCAATGCAGCTTTGTACGCAAGAATCTTTATTAACATCAAGTGTCTGTTCTCTCTCAAGAAGGAAGGAATTAGGAAGGACTGACTCAGCACAAAATAAAGGATAAACCCCGTGCAAAAGGGTAAGCCGAGAAAACTCATGTGCCATCTCTAGATCAAACAGAATAAAAACAGGCCTTTGGGAGGTGCATGATCCGTCAACGACTGCTGATAGATAACTCACTCACTTCATGATTTGGACAAGTTTGGAGGAACGGCTCCCATGTGGGGACGATCACATCCCCTTAAATTCCTTTGTTTATCACTCATAAATGGGCGAAGGAACTTGTGCGTTAGTATTTATCTTTTACGAGCTGGGCACTCATGCCAGTCCCTTCTCGTATTAGGGGTTTGCAGATTAGACATGCATTCCCAAGATAAAACTTGTCCAAATTAAGAAGATCATGGGTTACCCACCACTTCCTCATGAGCTGAATCAGTGGCACAAAACAGAAGATTTTGAACATCTAGAGATAGCACATAAATTATATACTTTAGGAGTGGTAGTGGAATACCACAAATAGGAAGGTATGGTGGACTCAAGTGGAAGATGTTTGTTTCAAGGTATGGAAGTACAAGCAGAATTCCGCTTAGTACAGAGTTTTGGCTAGCAAGGATTTGAGAGACCAGACAATTGATGACAACTTAGATGCAAGCAATACAAAGCATAAACATTAAAACTAGCATGAAACATCAAGTTGTCTTCCTTGTCAACATAACACTTCAAGCATAATAACACAAAGGTTTTGGCTATGTCGCTACTTTGAGAAAAACATGCTTGTCGCTATGACCAAAGCTATACTTGGCAAGATTTAAATAAAGTTTTCGAAGCCATACCTGATATAAGGTCAATACTCCCCATAAGAATCAGCTCATAATGTCGATTGCGTGAAGAGAATACCGAGTGCAGCGAAGAAACCAATAGACTTCTCATCAATATTCCTTCATAGACGACCCCACACTCACGTATACAAAGCTCTCCACAAAAGGAGTGATAGACCTCAAAGCAACACCTATTTCATAAAGTAACTTCCCTAGACATGATACGACTCTACTTGACTCCTAAAGACAAAGATAAAGATAAAGATACCCGGCACTCCCCCAAGCTTGGAACAAGCTGAGGGGGTGCCATTACCCGAGGAGATTTACTCCTCATTCTTGTTCTTGTCGGTCACGTACTCCTTGGCGAAGCGCTTCCATGGCAGTTGTTCTCCAGTCTCGAAGGACATTCCCGTCTCCAAGATCCTGCACTCAGCACCTAAACCCATGCACAGAAACTTTAGTTCATACTCACAGTTCTGGTTCTGTAGATCATAGATCTGTGCTTGGAGCCCATAAACTTTTTCTTCTAGTGCAGCCAGACTTGACCACATCTCCTTCATCTCTTTCTTGTGGGAAGCCTCGATCTCGTTCATGATGTCGAAGTTAGCTTCAACACCACGCTCCACCATCTTCTTAAACTTGAAGACCTCATGTTCCATCTTCTTCAGCCGCTCCTCGGTGCTCCCTTCCTTTACTGGTCCCTTCAGATCTTCCTTGTGGAGAACACCGTCCTCCACACGAAGGACCTAGGGGTGCTTCCTCACCTCAGCGAGGTAAGGGTTGATGACGTTGACGACGAACTTGTCCTTGGGGGAACTTGGGGAAGCCATGGCACCTAGATCTGCTGAAAGTTTTCCTGGCATAAACAGACCGAGAAAGAAAACACACGAAATCGAGAGATACGGTGCCGGAACTATCCGGGAAAATATATAGCAAAACTTTCTGCAACAGAAGGAAGGTTTCAAGCCTAGGTGGAGTCGGAGTCGGAGTCTAGGGCACCCAGGAGGGGGGCCGCGCCAGGAGGCCTCCTGGGCCCCCTGGAGCTCCTCTCCGGCTCCACTCGGGCTTGGAATTATCCTATTTTTGCAAAAACTTTGAAAATTAAACTTTTATTGACATTCGTGGTGTTTTCTTACCATAATTCATACCTTTTATTATTCTTCTCCTACCGGAGTCTGCACCGGCTGCAACATGTTCTTCGTGAGTCTTTGTATATATCATGTTTGCATCCACATTGATTGGATCACCTGCCATATAATGTTTTGAGTCTTTGTCCATTCACAACTTGAGGTTTGGTGCCTTCGAAATTATTGATCTTGATTGCACCAGACCGATATACTTCTTCGATATGAAAAGGTCCTTCCCATCTGGAAAGTAGTTTACCTGGAGAAAACCTGAAACGAGATCTAAACAACAAAACTTTATCACCAACATTAAATTCTCGTTTCAGAATTCTTTTATCGTGCCACTTCTTTACCTTCTCCTTGAACATTTTAGCGCTCTCGTAAGCTTCACTCCTCCACTCATCTAGAGAAGTCAAGTTCATGAGACGCTTTTCACCAGCTAACTTTGGGTCAGCATTTAGCTCTCTGACAGCCCAGAAAGCCTTGTTCTCTAACTCTAATGGTAAATGGCAAGCCTTGCCATATACCATTTTATACGGAGACATGCCCATGGGGTTTTTGTAAGCAGTTCTATACGCCCACAAAGCATCTCCTAACTTCTTTGACCAGTCCTTTCTAGAATTGTTTACTGCCTTCTGTAAGATCAACTTGATCTCCCTATTGGTGAGCTCAACTTGCCCACTAGTTTGAGGGTGGTACGGTGATGCAATCCTATGATTGACATCGTACTTGGCTAGAGCTTTCCTAAAAGCTCCATGTGTGAAGTGTGACCCTCCATCTGTCATGAGGTACCTTGGTACTCCAAACCTAGGAGAACTTACATCCTTGAGCATTTTCAAAGATTTCTTGTGATCCGCACTCTCAGTGGGGATTGCTTCAACCCACTTGGTTACATAATCAACAGCAACTAAGATGTGTGTGTACTTGTGTGAAGGACGAAAAGGACCCATAAAATCAAAACCCTAGCAATCGAAAGGTTCGATCACTAGTGAGTAATTCATAGGCATCTCATTTCTCCTGCTAATGTTACCAACTCTCTGACACTTATCACAAGATAGAACGTACCTTCGAGCGTCCTTAAAAAGAGTAGGCCAATAAAAACCTGATTGTAAAACTTTATGTGCGGTCCTTTCACCGGCATGATGTCCTCCATAGGGACTATCGTGACATTTTCGAAGAATGTCCTGCTGCTCGTGCTCTGGTATACACCTTCTTATGATCCCGTCCGCACCTTCTTTGAAAAGATGTGGGTCATCCCAAAAGTAGTGCCTCAAATTCGTGAAGAATTTCTTCCTCTGCTGAAATGTAAAACCTGGAGGCAAAAACTTTGCAACGATAAAATTAGCATAATCTGCAAACCAAGGGTCGGAATGAGATTGTACTTTTACAACAACAATATGTTCATCTGGGAAACTGTCGTTGACTGGAATAGGATCGTGCGGGATATCTTCCATCCTTGAAAGATTATCCGCCACCGGATTGTCTTCTCCTTTTCTATCGACAATCTGCAAATCAAATTCTTGAAGAAGGAGTACCCATCTAATGAGTCTTGGTTTGGCGGTCCTTTTTCTACATAAGATACTCAATGGCAGCATGGTCAATATGAATAATAACTTTAGAATCAACAATATACGGTCTAAACTTATCACAAGCAAACACCACTGCCAAGAATTCCTTCTCGGTAGTAGCATAATTCTTTTGAGCACTATCAAGTGTCTTGCTGGCATAGTGGATGACATTCAGCTTCTTGTCAACCCTTTGTCCTAAAACATCTCCAACAGCAAAATCACTAGCATCACACATAATTTCAAAGGGCAAATTCCAGTCATGTGGTTGTACTATAGGAGAAGTTATCAAGGCTTTCTTAAGAACTTCAAAAGCTTCCTTACAATCTTCATCAAATACAAAAGGAGCATCCTTCTGGAGAAGATTGGTAAGGGGTCTCGAGGTCTTCGAAAATTCCTTGATAAATCTTCTATAGAAACCAGCATGACCTAGAAAACTACGAATACCTTTGATGTCCCTTGGATAGGGCATCCTTTCAATAGCTTCAATTTTTGCCTTGTCCACTTCAATTCCCCTTTCGGAAATCTTGTGTCCAAGAACTATCTATTCGTTAACCATGAAATGGCACTTCTCCCAATTGAGCAGCAAATTCGTTTCTTCACATCTCTGCAAAACTTTATTAAGATTGTGGAGACAGTGGTCAAAGGAGTTTCCATAGACGGAAAAGTCATCCATGAAAACTTCTACAATCTCCTCATAGAAACCATGAAATATTGCAGACATACACCTCTGAAAAGTAGCAGGTGCATTACACAAACCAAAAGGCATACGTCTATAAGCATAAGTACCGTAAGGACACATAAAGGTGGTCTTCTCTTGATCCGCGGTGTTAACGTGAATCTGGGAGAAGCCAGAATACCCATCAAGATAGCAGAAGTGGGTGTTTTTAGACAGCCGCTCGAGCATCTGATCAATAAAGGGAAGAGGATAGTGGTCCTTCCTGGTGGCCTTGTTCAACTTCCTGAAATCAATACACATTCTATATCCAATAATAGTCCTCTGAGGTATTAGTTCATTTTTATCATTAGGAACAACAGTCATACCTCCTTTCTTAGGAACACAGTGAACGGGACTTACCCACTTACTATCAGCTATAGGATAGACGATACCTGCGGCTAGAAGTTTGAGAACCTCCGTCCTAACCACGTCCTTCATCTTTGGGTTCAACCGTCGTTGATGATCAACAACTGGTTTAGCATCGGGCTCGAGATTGATAGTATGTTGGCAAATGGATGGACTAATACCCTTGAGATCATCAAGAGTATAGTTAATAGCACCTCGGTGTGTGCGGAGTGTCTCCAATAATCGCTCTTCTTCATACCCTGAAAGGTTAGAATTGATAATAACAGGATATACTTTATTTTCATTTAAATAAGCATACTTGAGCATATCGGGTAGTAGTTTTAGATCAAACACCGGGTCTTCTTTTGGTTGCGAGAGGATTCCTAAAGGTTCAACCGGGGGGTTGTGCTTCAGGATAGGAGTTTGTCTTAAAAATATGTCTTCTAGTTCATCGCTCTCCTGCATATGTATGTCATTCTCGTGATCTTCCATAAATTGCTGCAAAGTATCATCAGGAGGAATAGCAATATAAGCAATTTCTTCAATAATTTTGTCATTACTTGACAAGTCAGTACCACAAGGCTGCTTAGAAAACTTTAAAAAATTAAATTCATACGGCTCACCGTTGAACTCAATAGAAACTTTACCTTTCTTGCAATCTATTATAGCTCCACAAGTGCCGAGGAAGGGCCTACCAAAGATAATAGGGCAAAAACTATCTTGCACTGAACCAAGTACAAGAAAGTCAGTAGGATATTTTACCTTCCCGCAGAGTACTTCAACATCTCTCACAATCCCAACTGGAGAGATCATTTGTTTGTTTGCAAGATGAATCGTGACATCAATGTCCTCGATCTCACACGGCTGAATCTCGTGCATGATCTCTTGATAAAGTGTGAAGGGAATAGCGCTGACGCTAGATCCCAAATCATATAGCCCATAGTAATTATGATCTCCTATTTTGACAGATACAACTGGTGTACCTGAAATTGGGACTTTGTTCTTGGCTGTTACAATGTTAGTGGAAACAGCACAAAAACTAATAGTGGATTCTTCAATATCACTGGTTACCAGATCCTTGACCATTGCAACTTGAGGCTTGACCTTGATCATGTCCTCAGGTTCGTCAGTGGCCCTTCCGTTTTTGTTTAGAATACTTGTAACAAAAGAGTGCTCCTTTATCCTTGAGGGATAAGGAGGCTGTTCATACACAACTGTAGGTAAAACATGATCAGTAACATTAATCTCAGTAGGTGACTCCTTGAAAGGTTTATGATGTTGACTCTCCTTCTTCTTAGCAGAATCAATATGAGAAGAAAAGTCCTTGCAAAAGTCAACCATTAGCTGGGAATCAAGACCAATTTTAGAGAAAAAGGTATTAAAGTAATCAGTCTTCACATAACTCTCAATGTAGTCATGCTCATAGTTTATAGCGGGTTCAATACCTTTATCAATTTCCCAGTCTTCAGTGTTCTTCTGGATCCTTTCTATAAGATCCCATTTTTCTTCCATACTTTTGGTCTGGAATACCCCGCTAGAGGAGGCATCCAACATCTCCCTGTCCTGACGAGAAAGCCTGGCATAAAAATTTGTAAGTATAATTTCCTTGGGGAGCTCATGGTTTGGGAATTTGAGCATCAGGACTTCAGTCTCCCCCAAGATTGAGCGATGCTCTCTCCGCCGCGAGACCAAAAGTTGTAGATGTAGTTCCTGTCTTGGTGAATTTCACGAAGAGGATAAAACTCTGCATAAAAGAGAGACATAAGCTCTAGCCATTCAAGCAGATCAGAGTTATCAAGTAGCTTATACCAATCTGAAGCTTTATCTTTGAGTGATACGGAGAATAGTTTCTTCATGACGAACTCCATCGTTACACTTGCAAGCTTAAATAAAGAACATAATTGTGATAAATATAGCAGGTGTTCTCCCGGATGTCCTTCTCCTGTATAACGATTAGCCAAGACATAATCAATAATACCAGATGGTATTTTATAGGGCACAATTTCAGTAGGGGTAGGAGTGACCACCACAGTCGTGGGGCGGCTCTTTACCAGCAACGAACCAACAGTAGAAGACTCCATAAGGACTGAAGGTAACAACAGAAAATAAAGGTTTACTTACCGGCTTCACTTACCATTAGCGCTACACTCCCCGACAACGGCGCCAGAAAAGCTCATTGATGGCGGTGAAGTTAATAGGTTTAGTTGGGTTGCCTCCCCCGTTAACCGCGCCAATAAACGATTATTGATAACCCACAAGTCTAGGGGATCAGTTGTAGCTTTTCGATAAATAAGGATGTCGATCCCAACGAGGAGCAGAAGGTGCTGATAAGTGACACTGGATAAGGAAAGGCTGCACACACTCAAAGGTAAATATTTAGGGGTTTTTGGTTTAAGCAACATAAAAGTAAAAGACAAGCAAAGTAAACAGGGTAACTGAGGAGTAGCAAGTGACCCAATCCTTTCACAAGGATAAGCATAGGAACTAAACTTATAAAGCTAAAGCGTTCTCGAGAACACACGGGAGAGATAGCCAAGTTACTTTCACCATACTCCGCCAAGTAATATGTATTGTGTTGATAAGTGTTGGTGGGTGGATCAATGCTAGTACACCTTCTAGACTAAGATAAGTGTACTCTTATGATTACACACCTTGCAAGCATCCGCAAATACAAGGTAGTAATTAAGGCATAAGCCTAACCACAGCATTACGATCAAGGATCCATAACTCCCTTGTGCAAAAGTGTGCGAACTGGGGTTCAGGTTTCTGTCACTCCGGCAACCCACCATAAGCATCCTTTGTGCACAATGTATTCCTCTAGGCCCATGAAAGGTGAAGTGTTAAGTGTTCGACTCATATAACACCACTAGAGAAATAACAACACAACTTAAGCATCAAACAACACATAACACTTCAACATCATATGACTACTAACAACTAGACTTATCCCATGTTCTCAAGAACTAAAGTAACTACTCACAAGACATAAAAGAGATCATGATCAGAGGTGATAGATGGGTGGCCAACAATCTGGACACAATGATATTTCTCCAACAAAACTCAATAGCATTCACCACAAAGTAGTAATCAACACCAACAGAGTAGAGAGGATAGATAGTACAGATTACAACACAAGTTGCAATTGTGAGATGAGATGGGATGGAGATGGAGACAGTGCTGATGTTGGGGATGATGTTGATGATGATCTCGATGATGCCCATGACGATGATGATGATGATGATGGCGACGATCTCCCCTTCCGGGAGGTGATCTCCCCGGTGGAATCTTCCCGCCGGAGATGGCTTTTCTCCTTTGTAGGTTTCCGCCCCGTGGCGGCGGAGAAACACGGAAACTCTTCTCTTTTTAAGGCTTTCACCCCAGGGGGGTCTTATAGGCGAGAGGGGGCACCGAGGGGGGCCACCAGGCATCCAGGAGGGTGCCTGGCGCGGCCAGGAGGGGGGCCGCGCCAGGCACCCTTCTGGCTTCCTGGTGGGTCCCCTCACCTCTATCCTTGGTGATCCCCAACCAATATTCATAAAAACACTCCCCGTAAATTTTCCTCGCATTTGGACTTGATCTGATTAAGCAACTTGGTGTCCACTTTTCACCGCTAAATTCTGGTTCTGCTGCTTCGGCACCGGAAAGTTGCAAACTGTGTAAAACAAGCCAAAACAACATAAGAACAATACTTTAAAGTGGAATAGGATGAAATTACAATATAAAATAGTGATGCATTTTGGACGTATCACCTACTAACTCAGTGCACCCAGTGCCAGTTTTTTTCGGCTGATGTCTGTGAATTGCAGGTTTATACCCATATTTATAGTGCCCGAAAAATCCATAAAAAATATATAAAAATCAGCATTCCAAAAGACTCCAGACGCCCGAAGGAGAGTCGGAGGGGTCCACCCTCCCTCTAGGCGGCCAGGTGGCGCGACCTAGGGGGATGCCGCGCCAAGAGGACGCCTGGACGGGTGGGACCTCCCCTGGTGCCTGCCTTTGGTCCTATTTTTACCCCCATGGAGGAAACCATGATTTCGGAACTCCTTTTTCCATAAGCAATTCTGATTTCCGCCGCCATCGCCAACAAGCTTCGGGGGACCAGAATTTATGTGTCGGCACCCTACCAGGACGGGGAAGTGCCCCCGGATTCATCTCCATCGATGTTGCCTCCTCCTCATGATGATGCGGGGGTAGTTCCTCCTCGGGGCTGAGGTTTCTACAGTATCTATATGGTTAATTCTCTCTCACATGATGTGTGACACCCTGAATTTTGGAACTTTCTTTTTCCAAAAACTTTTCTGATTTATTTCTGGATTTTCCATTTGATTTTATTTTGAGCACCTCTTTGGACTTGAAATTTGAGCATATTTTATTTCCATGCCCAAGTGGCCCATGATTCCCTAGCCCTTTTCCCATGATCATCCCTTTGATCCACCCATCCAAGCCACATTTTTATTCAAGTAATATATTCCTTTTCCAATAAAACGAATATTTCCTATTATTTGAGGATTGTGAAGCAACCACTATTTTTATTGCTCCATAAATACCCAAATAATTCCCACATAATATTGATGTCATATCTTGCCAAAATCTCCAAAAATATTGCATGGCCCAAGTGGTTTTTCCCCTGGAAAAATTCATTTGTATGTGGGGGCAGAATGGAGCATTGTGAAGGGAGTGCCATTTCTCTTGATCCATTGCTGGTGAAACATTTTGTGCAATCTCATATGATCATATTATTGGCCTACACCAAATTCCATGTGGGCACCCCGGACTATATGTCCGAAGCGGCCAGCTGTGCATACCGTCATGCTCCCATGATCAGTGTCGCATGACGCACAACTCGACAATGGATATCATAGTCACAGGTTCATACAGTACCGAATACGAAGTCATAGATCATCATAGTCTTACACGGACTCATTGGGCTCAAATGGCAGCGGAATAAGCAAAACCAAGATAGATAGTAGCATCACGATCCACATGCAAAGCTCAGAGCGTAGCACATCCTAGTACGCGTCAGTCGCTTCATCGTCAAATACCTGCTCCTCCAAGCCTGGCCGATTGAATAACCAAGGACAAAGCCGTGAGTACATACAAAATACTCGCAAACCACCTAAAGAAATGAAAAAGATTTTGTACAAGAAAATAATGGGATGGCTATATGGTGGAGTTTACCATGGGAAAATCCTAACTACTCATTATTAATTAAGTTGGAAACATTTTAAGCTTGAATTTTTTTAATCCCACAAATATATTTGATTTAATCAAGTAAAACCCTTTTCGTAATACCAACATCATCATCGTGAACCATAATCTCAGTACCAGAATTTCTCATCTATTTCCCCTCAAAGTGTGGCCTCACAAGCTGTTCATGACCGTTGACTCCGGCTACTCGAATAGTTTTCACTCTGCAGAGGTTGTACACTTTACCCACAACATTCGATACATCCGCCGTGAGTCCCCACGGTTCATCATAACTCAGTATGCGGTTTTCGGATAATCGACCTTAGTCTTCCCCTTGTCTATCCTAGTACAGGTGAATCTACCCCTTGCGTACTACATGGACTGTCCGCGTGCCAGGTCATGCTCCTCTTGGACCCAAGCCTGCACCGTAGTCGAAGAGCACCAAGGTTCCCTCTGACGCCAAGCCTAGCGAATTTCACCACTCGACTTTGAGGGCTATCAGATTCGTGGAATCAAACATCCATGTGTAGTTATAAGACCCCCGTACTAAGATAAACAAGCTTCCAACTAGCCCTATCCCATACCAGAGTATTGTGGTTGTACTGTAAGACTAGGTTTCGGCGGCACTTATTGAGAGTCCCTCCAGACTTTGAGTATGTCCAACGATGTTTCCAACAACCACAATCTTGGACATGACATCTTCTTAGATGTATGCCAATTCATTAGAGGGGAGCAAGATTAATCAAATTATTATGTTGTCATTAGTTCTTTAGCAAGGCTAGGGATCAAGATCATCGGTGTCTAATTTATTTCTCCAAATAGGTAGGCTTACAAGGTATGTGGTGTTTTGCCTAATAAACTAATACAATCCCATCCCCAAAATGATATAACAGTAGCATGATATATAATATGGCACAAAGAAAGTAAAAATGTAGGACACGGGTTTGAGTTTTTGAAGATGGCTTGCCTTCCTCGACGGTGTCTCCTGGTACGGCTTCTTCGGCTTGGAAGGAGTCTTCACCTGCAACGTCAAGCGTCTCGTCTACACGGTGCGAAAAATAGCACAATATTACACTCACATCATTCAAAGCAAACATTCAACCAACAAAACAATCATTTAGCACTCAATCAAAACAACACATGAGTCATACCAACACGTAATCAGATTAGCACATTTGGACAGAAGTTTTAATGGTGGTTTAACAAGTTTAGGGCTATGCAAACATTTAAGCAACACATTACATAGGAGTTTACACAAGTTTTTATTCTTATTTTTTTATTGCCTTAGGTCATGTTTTTATTTAATAAATTTAATTAAATAACAATAATTATCTACTGTCCAGAGACAAGCATAAAAATATTTAAACATATTTAATCTGTTAACAGAGAATAAACTAAAATTATCCTAAATATGAAATACTAGCAATAATAATAATGTGACCTTTAAATTTATTTATGTAAACAATAATTCCACCTATGCAGAAAAATAAAGCATAATCACATGATCACAACAAAATTTATTTCACATTTTTCTGTTGTGTGGTTATTTTTCTAATATTATTTTGGGTATGTGCGAAACTAATAAAGTTGCTCAGCCACGACCCAAGTTAATATCTTGCTCAGTGTGTAAATTTTGCTACAGTGGGTTGGGCCAGTGCAATCAATCTGTTTACACACTATTTGTATATAAATAACTTGCTAGTTAATGCATAACAATTATCTAATAAACATAATAAATAGCTACTGTTTAGAACTAATATTATAGGAATTTAAATCAAACTTATTTCAATATTAACAATTTAAATAAATATATATAAGATATTAATGTGTACAACTATAGATAGAGTATTATATATACTTTTATTATTATCATAATAATAATTATTAAACTTTACCTTAATTAGATATTAAACAAAGATAATATTAATAATTTTTATTTTTACTAAATCATTAACAGAAGCTAAAAAAATATTAACTAAGCAACAAGTAAAGCAAATAGCAATAATAATTAAAAGAAATGACCGATATAATATTTCTAAAGAAAAATAAATCTAACCATGCAGAAAAATAAAGAATAACTCCAGGAGCACAAAACAATTTACGGCATAATTTTCTGAGTCATAATGATTTTTAGACAACTATTTTAGTATTTGCGATTTAATAAAACTCGGAGGAAAATAAATGGGCCGGCCTTGCTCTAAGTCTTGCCCAGAGGCATTTTATCTCTGCGGGCCGGCCTGTACTGGGCACTGCTTCACCTTTTTTTTAAACGAAGGGGTAAGTGATCTCCCTGGCCGTTGGATCAAGTCAGATCCTACGGCCAGGGGTCGTCTTCTACCTCCAGCGCTAGGGCTCGGCCTGGACGTGGCCATGGCGTACGAGAGGATGGGGAGGGCTCACCGGAGGGCTTCCCAACGGCTAGAGGCGATGGTGAGGGGCGGCGGAGGTGCGGCTTGGGGCACGGTTTCTGTTTTTGACGAAAACGGCGGCGAACGGCGACGAAGAGCGAACGATGCGTAGCTTGGGCTCGGGTAGACGGTGTCGGGGTACGGCTCGGGGCGACGTCTCCTCCCTGGCGCGGCCTCGCCGGGCGCGGCTAGAGACAAAGGGGTGGGCGCGCCGGCCGCCCTCTCCTCCTCCTCCTTGCTCCCTTCCCTTCTTCTCCTTCTCCTCCGCTTCCTTCCCTCCTCCTTCTCTGCTTCTTCTTCCTCTCGACTAGGGTGGCGAGGTGATGGGATGAGTGGGGGTGGTGCAGGTCTCTGGAGTGTGGAGAAGAGGGGCTGTGGCGACCTCCTTTTATAGCCGAGCGAGGAGGACTCCAACGGGAGGGAAAGCTTGAGCGGCTAGGGCGCGGTGCAACGGGCGGGAGCGCCACGGAGGTGATCTGCGGTCTCGTTCCTGGCTGGGCGAGAGGGGCGGTGAGAGAGCTCGTGAGAGAGCAACAAGGTGTAGGTGGGTGAGCGACGGTCTCCGGCCACGTAGCGGGCGGCGGTTGGGGGTGTACGTGCGGGCTAAGCCACGCCAGTGATCCTTGGGATCGACTCCGGTTGGGCAAGCGAGGGTGACGAGGCTGACAATGGGCTCGGGAGAGAAGAGAGAGATGTGGTTGTCCACGTGAGAGAGAGAAACGAGAGAGGGATAGAGAGATATTAGGGGGGGGGGTTAGGCTAGTTCTCCTTTTTTTTCTTGCTAATATTTTTTACTTGATTAAAAGGAAATCTGGGTTAACACAAAAAAAACACCCAAGGAATTTTTGTTGGAGAAATTATAAATATACATTTTTTAATGAGTTATGAAGGTCATGCATTCATCTCATTATGATTTTATGTAGTTAGGTACTTTTATTGATAATTGTTTTAGTTATTTCTAATCAACAAAAGTTTAATGCCTCAGGATTTGTGGTGGCTAAGGCTATTAGTATTATTATTATACAGAAAATTTGTTAGGTTTTAGCATTAAGGGATTTTAGAATTTATCAAGTTGCCATCATATTATCATCTCAAGATGAGTTGCATGCACCACAAAATGATCATCACCACAAGCTCATCATCAAGAAACAACATAGCTAACCCTAAGCACACAGGTTCAAGCATTGAAACAACAACCTAACACTTCATGCAAGGTTTTTGTTGGCTCCAAATTTTGGCTACATAAATTAACAGGAGAGTAAAAGTTGGGATGTGACATTCCACCACCATTTACCTAGCCAAACTCTCACCATAAATTCCCAAAGTTTGGATGCAACAAGGGGGCATTGTGAAGCAAGTGCATGATAGGGGAACCCAGTGGCCTTGAAACTTTTTGTGCCTATTCCCACACCAAAGTGACTCCACTAAACTACATTTGAGCCAAATCCAACTACCCATGTGAGTGCATCATCAAGTAAGATTTTGGTCAGCAGGACACCTAGTGAAGCAACTGCTAGCTAGGTGTGTCCAATGGACATGAAATTTTACACACATGATTCCTCCACCATATAACCGCACTCCACCAATTTTCAGCCAATTCCATCAACCCTATGAGATGCTCGCTTCAACTTTGCAATTTTGGCCTATTTAGTGCTTTGCAAAGGAAGTACTAGATAGATTGCTCCATTTGAGGTGAAACTTGGTACATCTACTCACCCTGGTGGATGATTAACCTCAGCCAAAAATCATGCTTAGGGGAGCAATGTGCTGGCCATACCACATCACAAACACCTTCAGCCCCCATGGTACATTTGCAAAGGAAGTGGCGTGTGCATTGATCCATTTGAGCCCAAACTCCACAGAACCATAGTCCTTCCTACCCTTATCCCAGAACACAACCCCGCATTCACCCCTCTCCTCCATGTGACCCTATCTTCTTCACCAAGTTTGTCGTATCAAACTTGTCAGTGATGGTGTGGTAAAATAGGGCTCCTTTGGTCCAATCCTTCGCACTTTTGTCATCACCAGTGAGAGGACTACAAGCTGGACATAGTTGGCCACGCTGAAAACTCCCCCAGGTGCCCCGGCCCAGGATGGCCATACCCTGGTCACGTCGCCATCATGCCACAACACGCCTCGTCATCTAGCCCTCGTCCACCCGCGCCGCCCGGCTTTCCGCCGTCGCGTGCTCCACGTGCCCCTCTCTCGAACCTCCTCGGCGCCCCTCGGACACGCCATCTCACCCGCCCATCGTCGTCTTCCCCCTGGCGCCTCCCGACCACCGCATCCTCGCCCCGGCTAAAAATAGCCGCACCCCGAGCCCCTCCTGAGCACCCAAGGCTTCCCCCACACCCTCTCCTAGCCCAATCCCCTCCCAATTGCTCACCGGAGCTCCTCCCCGTTGCCCACTGCCACCACGGCCGTCGCCTCCCCTGGCCAAATCCGAGCACCCGAGCCCTCCCTCTCCTTTGGACTGCACCAGCACCACCCCTCGCCACCCCTTATCCCCCCTTACTGCCGGAGCCATCGTGCCCATGGCTCCCCGTGCCGCCGTGGCCACCCTCCCGGCCATCGCGCCCCGCCTGTGGGGGCCCGTGGACACCGGTTGCCCCGCGTGGTTCCGAGACCACCTGGGGCCGTGGCTCGGCGCGACGCGTCCGGGGGCAGCCGACCGGCGCCCCTCCTCACGCTGGCAGCCGACGGCGCCGGCCCCGGCCGTGTCCCTCGTCCGCTTCGGGCTGGGGGTTGAGGAAAAACAGGGGAGGAGAGAGAGAGGACTAACGAGCGGGACCCGCCTGGAAGGCGAGAGGCCCCGGGCCCGTTTTGCTTCAGTGGACACGAATTTCCAAAAATATGTTTTCCCCCAAGGAAAGCGTACTTCTCTCTTCTTCGGCCAGAAATACAATTTCTTTATTCAGAAATCGTATTCCATCAAAAGCGCCTTCTGACTCAGCCAACCAAGGACCCAGATGCAAATCCATATTTACAAAATAGCCCCTAATCTCTTCCCCCTCATATCTCCGCAACCGTAACTCTGAATGAGGTGATTCTTTTTTGTGTTGGTTTTGTCTCGAGCTCCTCTTCATGTTGGCATAGGTTTTATGCCATGTTGTCTTGTGGTTATTTTCTGGTCAAATAAAGTCGTATTTGACCCCCTTTTCTTCGTGCGTTTTCTCATCCGGTTTTTGCATGGTTGTTGGCGTCGAAGACCAGGAGTATCCCACACTCCATTAGTGAAGGCAAGCCACAATACCCTTTTCACCTTTGAAAAGCCTTGACGTGTTTTAAAACATGCTTTAAACCCTCGATAAAAGAATGATTAATATGATTTGCTTGATCATGTTGTTATCATATGATTGGATCTCTTTGTGTGATGCTACATTACCATAATAAGCTTGACTATGATGCTATGCTTTGACCATGTTATGATCCTGATATGTCCATATGCTTTCATGCATGATATGCCATGTTATTTTCATGTTATGCTTTGATCATGTTATCACCGTATCAAGCTTAGCTACATTCAAGATATTGCCATGTTTCATGATAAAATCTGGATCATCGTAATATGACCAAGTAAATCAAATAAATATGATCTGATTTATGATGTGAATATAACTGTACCTTGGATTGTTCTACATGCATGGTTATGCCTTGGATTTAAATACTCATGTTGCACCTTATGCTTGTGTTTGCTGTTGGAGATATGTTCCGTGCCAAGTTGATCAGCCACCGAACCGAGCTTACTAGTGCATCCACACTCGCCTATATGGGAAGGCCTTGACCTTGTCTATCGGTGTGCTCTCTTATTCGTATCATCAACGAGGGGAGGCTATGCGCGCGTGGTACCCTGGCCCGGTAAGCGACGATAGTCTCGAGAGCCAGTTTGGATTATTGGGCCCGTCCCGATTGGGACAAAGTTTATGGACCATGCGATGGTTAGTTTCCATGCGATGGCAGGTTTTTCTGGAGGACACGTTGGCTACCGAGGGCATGACTTGCGAAGCGTGACAGGTGATACGGTAAGGGAGGCATGCGGTAGAGAGGTCTCATTGGAGAAGTCCTAGTCCACTCCTATGGTACGAGTTCCGAGGTTCCTGTGGGACAAGTTCCAAGGTACTGGATGGAGGAAGAGCTCCATAGTGTGGGTAAAGTGCACAAACTCTGCAGAGTCACACAAATATATTCGAATAGATGAGTCCACCGTATTGGACACAATTCATAGTAGGTCACACCATGAGATCAACATGAGTTTGGTTGGATGATTGTGCTAAGGTGAGTGGTTATTCCATGGCCCGTTGATCATGCGATGCTCAGATTGGTTGGGTGGTAACATAAGGACACCTAACCCGTTATAGGATCGTGTGACGACCCATATAAGTTGATGTCCATGCGATGGTTGGTGCTTGAGTCTGTAAGGACTCCGAGGTAAGCCACGTGATCATGTGATGATCATGTGGGGTTGTATGCATTAGTCGTAATGTTGATAACATGCTTGATGATTATATGCTTGCATGATGTTGATGCTTATTTGGTTAACTCATTAATATACTCTAACATGCATGCCATGTTATTGTTTTTCCTTGGTGCATTGGTTGTTGTGAGCTTGCAAGTACATTCGATGTACTGACCTGGCGTGTCATGCCAGATTTGTAGGCCGAGATTTGGATGCGTAGGACGACGTTCCCGGTGTTTGCGAGCTAGGAGGTGTCCCAACCAGTGTCCCTGTGGAGTTGAGTTCATCACCGTCGCCGTTGTTCCGCTGTCGAGTTATATTCCGCTGCTAGAAAGATAGTCTTCTGGATGATGTAGATCCGAGGCAAGCTTGAGGAGCAAGCTTGTCCTTCGTCTCGCTCCGCGAGCGTTGTAATAAACCCCTTGTACTCATATTCGTTGATAATAGAAAGTTGTTCAGTTCTATATCAAGTAGTGTCATGTTCCAGAAGACTTGATCTCTGGACTGGAGCACGGGGCGTGCCGGTCCTCTGAGCCGGGGTGCCACAAAGCTTGGTATCAGAGCCAGGTTTTGCTATAGGACACACTAGTCCATCCGAACGTTAGAAGGACGTTAGAATGACGTTAGAGCTAGAGTTTATAGCTTGCTTGTGTGATATCCTTGATTGCTGCATTAGTTTGTTGCATGAGTAGTAGTAGTCTTGCATGTTGCTTGTTGCATGTTGTTGTGCGTAGCAATAAGATGTGATCTTGTCTATGATCTCGATACACTTTTAATACTATTGCTCTTTGCTTTGTTTCGTCAATCCCTTATTTGGTTCTTTGGTGTTTAATGGATATGGTTTTGCAGGTAGTGTATGACTCTGACGGACCCTTGCTCGCTTTATTTTGGATAATGGCACCACGCCTGGTTCTGAGCTGATTCGTTGTCGGCGTCCGGGGTGGATGCTTATTTTATATTTCTCTTTTCAACAACCGTCCCGTGTTCTGAGCTGCTTTCTCGGCCGTTTCTGGCAGTTGTTGAGTTTCTTTTCGCAGTGGAGACCCTATGTTCTAAGCTTTTTTCTCGGACGTCTTAGGGGACCTTGCATTATTTTTATCAACGTTGTCTCATGATCTGAGCTGATTCTTGGTCGGCCGTCTTGAGCGGTCGTTGAGTTATTCCAGTAAATGTCCCAGATCTGAGTTGTAAAGACCATTCTGGTGGCTACTGGGTTATTTGCCGATTTTATGCAAGGGATTCAGATGGTCATCGACTACCGCTACATCTTTTGAAGTGATCCTTCTATCGAATGATGTTGATCTTCGCTCCGTTGGATTCCTTCGTTGGTTTCATTTGATCTTCGCTTGGTTCTTCGGTGTCGCTTTATCTACCCCGACGGAAAGTTGCTCATAACCCCGCATACCTCGAAGACTCAGTGACAGATCGCATATCATCATGAAGTTACCAAGTGATATGCGAGAGAGGATTGATTCTTGCCCTTCGTTGGTTACCCCAAGTGGAAGGTAAGATGCAGCGTAGTAGCAAGTTTCCCTCGGTGAAGATACCGAGGTTGAGTATCGACCAGTAGGACTCCGGCGATGATAAGTAGGTATCAGCGGCGCACCTGACGCGGACTTGCACACAACACAATTAACTTTGCTCCCAACGGAGTTCAGAGAGGTTGTCAATCTCTCCGGTCTTGTTGTTTACAAAGGATCAAAAACACAGGATAATGATAATGATAGCATCTGAAAGTAAAAAAAGCAATAAAGTAAATGAGCGTGTAAACAATGATGAGAATATGGACCGGGGTCCTGTGATGTTCACTAGTGATGTCTCTCTCCCAAAAGACGATAAGACTGCTATACGAGGTAAACAAATTACAGACGGACAATTTACAGGATTATAAACGCACCGCAATGCTAACTATGCTACAAAAGAAAGGAAGGGGCTCAAAAGCATGGGCAGTACGCCAAAATAAGTAGACCGAAATCCATCTGCATCTACTACTAATCATCCACCTTGAGATATCTATCCAGAACATCTCGCTGGTATTAAGTTGCGAGCCCCACCCAAAGTGTAAACCCAAAGCAACAGACAACTGCATTAAAAAGAACTTTGCGTAAAGTAAACAATCCTTGTAATAACGGTTACAAGCATCGTTGTTTTCCCCCTTGTGGCCACAGCACATCCCCTAGACTCATGTTTCTGTCACTCAAGTGTGTCATCAGGGGGCATGTACCCACAATCGAGCATAACGTTCCCTCTTGGAGTCACTACCTACCACTTGGCCAAAGCAATAAATAGCAATGGAGAACATGTAAGAATTACTTCGGAACAAAAATACAAAAGATAAGAACCAATTATATTCCTCACTTAAGGGCAACACTCTATTTTACAAGAAGGTATAGGAAATCTTCACACTTTACAAGGTACTCAAAATCATAAAGAAGATGTAGCTATCATGATGTATGCAATGTATGTCGCTGCCAGTGTAGCAGGAACATGTATGACATGAAGATCAAGTCATGAGGAGGTGGATGTTGCATGGCAATATATCTCGGAAAGGCTATGGAAATTCCTTGATAGGTAGGTATGGTGGCTGTTTTGAGGAACAATATAAGGAGGCTTATGATGACAGAGCGTATCATGCCAAGGGTTTGGATGTACCGGCGAAGGTGGACACCAACTCTCGGAGTGAGAAGAAGGCAATGCACGGCACGGGAGAGGCTAGCAAAATATGGGAAGGTGGAAGTGTCAACTTTCAATACTTACATTAGTCCGAAGAACTCATGCACTTATTATCGGTAACTCTCAATCTAATAAGGAGGTTCACAAAGAGACAAGTACCCCGAGGAGGAGTGTATGGGGGTTTGGTTATCCTTGCGCATCCTCGACTCATGGTACGTGAGTGTACTCTAATATTCTATCCCTCCAAAGATTAGTGATCCATCTAGTAGTTAGAGTTCTCAACTAGTTTTTTTTGTAGGTTTTGAAAATACACACGGATTGCCCAAAATATGACACCTATCACTAATAGGCTAAAGCTCTTGACACCAAAAGTTCAGACATTACTCACATCAATACCTCAAGACTATTGCAAGTTACTACTAGAATTAAATAGCAACCTCAATTATCTACTTCCAAGACAAGACACAACTCAGTGCAAGAACCAACTCTCTTAACAAGATAAACATGAAAACTAAAGAGAGTTCCAACAATAAACTAAACAAAGGCCAAGGCTCTTGCTAATGAAAAACTAAGACTAAAACTAATCATGGCAGTAGCTACGAAAAGATAAATAACACACAACAGCAAAAAGATAGGCATGAAGAATCCTATGATGTGTTCTAGATTTTGAAAGTGGAGCGTGTTTATCTCCCACACAAAGTAAGACGGGATCTAAATTTTTATGAACGGCAAGCAAAACTAAAGAAAACTACAAATAAAATCTAAGAGCGAGACGCTCCAAGCATAGCACATAACGCATGAAGTGATAAAAATATAGTGAGACGAAGGACGAACTGATGATTGTTGATGGATAAGGGGATGCACGGGGGCATCCCCAATCTTAGACGCTTTAGTCTCCTTGAATATTTATTGTAGATGCATGGGGGCATCCCCAAGCTTGAGCGCTTGACACTCCCGAATCTTCTTTCATCATCTTCCATCGCACACTTGAAAACTCCCTTCATACACAACTCATCATAAGCTGATTAGAGAGGTTAGTACCCTTAATAAATAATTTTCCCCAATCGATATAAATATATTCTTGCATAGCTACTGTTTCTCAAGATTGCCAAAAGGTTTTTGAAAAGAAAAAGGAAGCTTAAGGTTTGCAAAAGTTAGGAGAGACAAAACGTGGCAGAATCTGTGAAAAACAGAACAGCAGGTAGTAAAGAATTTTTTAGGGGCACTTTTGCAACTAAAATCAAAAAACTCAGAACATACGAAAGTTCCGTGATTGTATAGAGCACGCTTTGTAAAAAATTCAGCTCAAAAAGATAAACTTGTGATTTATTCTGATTTTTTCCGTCACGAGGACAGAATCTGTTTTCTGGACAGAATGTCACAAATTTCACTTCCCTTGTCGTATGAGGCTATACTTGGCACAAAGCTTGAAAATAAAGATACAATGATGTTGCTACAGTAGTAACAATCATCAAGACCACTAAAAACAGAAGTAAAAACATCTTGGGTTTCCTCCCAACAAGCGCTTTATTTTACGCCTTTAAGCTAGGCATAAGGCAAAAGATCAAGTTGTATCAATCGAACCATCGTCAAGATCATCAAAAAGCTCTTCAATTGTACAACTAGTTTTAAGAGTTCTTTCAAATAAAGGCCTAATGAAGATACTTCTAGGGATAAAAAGCGGAAAATCAATGGGAGTTTCATTTATGAATTTATCAAGAGAGGTATTTCTTCCAAAGTTTTCACGATTTCAACTTCCTTGGCCATGGGTGGATTACTTTTGGGTAGGGGAACCTTAGGGACATAATTGAACTTAGGTTCCTTTCTACCCGGAGTTGCTAAATTTTTTGGTTTGATTGAGGAGAATGTATCTCCTAGAATATTAATGATTTCCTCAATCTTATCAATCCTATAAGAATCCATATCATGGAATTTGATGGTCTCCAAAGTTTTAATAATTTTATGCATGGAGCTATCAAGCCTATTCAAATTCCCTTGAATCTTGTAATCCAACTCATTTATCCTAGTTATACTTGATATTTCTAACTCTATCTTTTCAAGTTTCTTCATAATGTGAGCTAGAGTTATGTCTTCTTGTATGCTAGCAATAGGGAGGTTTCCAACAAGGTTTTCAATAACATTAAGAGACTCCCAAATTGGGGCTTCTAGGAAATTCCCACTAATAGCAGTATCTAATATGAACCTATTCCAAGGAGTAATCCCAACATTAAAATTTCTAAGCAGGATAGTAGTGGGTTGCTTCTTGGTGGCTTTTTCTGTGAATCATTAATTCTATACCAAGCATCTTTTAAACTTTCCCCACCTTTTTGTTTAAAGGTGAGAACCTCTGTCTCAACAAAGGCAAAAGGACCAGACATTCTGAAAGCCACTATCAAGATAAATAATATTTTTTTGTGATTTTTGATACAAGACACAAAGATAAAAACAAAAAGGTAAACTAACAAGACTAAAAAATAAAGGTAAAAGGTAGTGGGAAACTCCCCTTTCTTGTCACTCGGAGTCCCCGACAACGGTGCCAGAAATTTGCTTGATACACGAGAGAGGATTGCTTCTCGCCCTTTGTTGGTTACCCGAAGTGGAAGGTAAGATGCAGCGTAGCAGCAAGTTTCCCTCGGTGAAGATACCGAGGTTGAGTATCGACCAGTAGGACTCCGGCGATGATAAGTAGGTGTCAGCGGCGCACCTGACGCGGACTTGCACACAACACAATTAACTTTGCTCCCAACAAAGTTCAGAGAGGTTGTCAATCTCTCCGGTCTTGTTGTTTACAAAGGATCAAAAATACAGGATAATGATAATGATAACAACTGAAAGTAAAAAACCAATAAAGTAAATGAGCGTGTAAACAATGATGAGAATATGGACCGGGGTCCTGTGATGTTCACTAGTGATGTCTCTCTCCCAAAAGACGATAAGATTGCTATGCGAGGTAAACAAATTACAGATGGGCAATTGACAGGATTATAAACGCACCGCAATGCTAACTATGCTACAAAAGAAAGGAAGAGGCTCAAAAGCATGGGCAGTACGCCAAAATAAGTAGACCGAAATCCATCTGCATCTACTACTAATCATCCACCTTGAGATATATATCCAGAACATCTCGCTGGTATTAAGTTGCGAGCCCCACCCAAAGTGTAAACCCAAAGCAACAGATAACTGCATTAAAAAGAACTTTGCGTAAAGTAAACAACCCTTGTAACCGCGGTTACAAGCACCGTTGTTTTCCCCCTTGTGGCCACATCACATCCCCTAGACTCATGTTTCTGTCACTCAAGTGTGTCATCAGGGGGCATGTACCCACAATCGAGCATAACGTTCCCTCTTGGAGTCACTACCTACCACTTGGCCAAAGCATGAATAGCAACGAAGAACATGCAAGAATTACTTCGGAACAAAAATACAAAAGATAAGAACCAATTATATTAATCTATCACAATCTGAACATAATCTCATAATCCATCAGATCCCATCAAACTCAGCATAGCAAAAGAAGAAAGAATTAAATATGTGCCTCGATCATGTAGGGCAACTCACGAGGTCTAAACCATGAAGAACAAAGAGGGGAGGAGAACATCACATAGCTACTAATCACAGACCCATGGTCCAAGGTAGACTACTCACGGCACATCCGTGAAGCGTCCATGGTGGAGGAGAAGCTCCCGAAGGTTGATCCTCCCTCCGGCTGGGTGCCGGGAAGGGTCCTGACGGTGCTCCTGATCTTGGAAGCGCGGCGGCGGCGGAATAGAGGAGAATTTGCGAAATAGGGCTCTGTCTTCGGAGTTTCCCCGTCACGGAGAATAAAAAGGCAAAGGGGGGCAGCCAGGGGGGGCGCCAGGGGTCCAGGCGCCCCCTGGGCCCCTGGTGGTGGTCCTTTTGCCCCACTTGGGTGCTTTTGGAAGACTCCGTTGCGTTGATTTTTTATCTGATTTTTCCTGAATTTTTGGAGCATTTTTAATATGGGGGGAACCTGGAATAGAAAAACAGCAGGAAACAGGAACTGGCACTGGGGTGCACTGAGTTAGTAGGTTATTCCAAATATGATCAAAAATGTATGAAAGTGTATCTAGATCATAGCAATATCACACAAAACATGCATGGAGCGAGCAGAAATTATCGATACGTTTGAGGCGTATCACCAAGTCAAGAAGTATTCACACAGAATACATTGAGAATAGTGGGATCCAGTATGAGTTCTGCCTGAATGAATCATTCGGATCAAGTCAGCATCGTTCCGGTAACCGCTACTGTCATGAAGATTCCATCAGTAAAAGGCCGCAATGAATTGGGAAATCAGCAAGTCAAAAGGGACTCATACCCGATCGCATTGAAAGTATGTGGCTCACGTATGTATTCTACCAAAGCCCTCATTCGCTTCAAGTTTTCACCAACTACGACAGCCGCGAAGAGCCCAGCAAAGGAGAATATAAACTTTGACCCACGAACATATGTGTCCGAGGCATGACATACACCATATGCAATCGTATCCAATAGAAGCTATTGTATTTCGGTATATCCCGGGAGACAGTCAGAACATATCATGAAGTCCATACCCAGCAAGGAAATGATTGGAAGAAAAGATTCCCTCCAACAAGCCATCAGTCACTACATTCCAGTGTTGTACACATACTACCATGGGAAAGTTTCGGCCATAAGGAATCTCAGCCTTCTGTGACAAGATACCAGGCGCAGCTGACAGGTACAGTGTATTAGTCTTCCTTAGCACGCCATCAGGATATCTTCTTGTCCAAGACAGCCAGTCTTCTACCACAAGTCATCAAGTGAAGCTTATGGTACAAGACACCCAGTCGTGCACAATACGCCCATGGATGAATTCCGGCACAAGCTACCCATCGATCTATAGTGATCGGCCGCAGAAACTTCCAGTGCAAAGAACCGGCATCTCCATAGTGCAAAGAAGAAAACTTCCGGGGTAAGAAAACCCAGTCTTCTTCAGCAAGATATCAAGGTAGCTTCCCATGTACGACACCCCGCCTTCCGTGATACGCCACCGGAGGAAGATTCTGAAGTACGGCACCCAGCCTTCCCCAGCAAGCTACCCCAGCCAAGCTTCACATCCAAGCTACCCAGTCTCCCTCGACACGTCATCATGCCCGCCACGGTATTGTCAGAAATCCAGTTACCCAAAAGCAGTAAAGGCTTCAGCACCGTTAGAACTCGCACAGTTTTTGGGCATTCTTCTCAAGGGTGCGAGCTACCTCGGTGTAGATACAACCATGCTCGTAAGCAAGAAGGAGTGATAGACATGGAAAGCGGTGAAGGACCGCAACTCTCAGGAGACAAGTCAGCAGAAGAATCAGATACACACCTCGGCCCGGGAGAAAGACTGACAAAGTGATGAAGAAACACCCTGAGGAAAGGAAGCAATGAAGCATTGGATCTTGCCCCAATCACGAGGGTCAACTCCTCACGTCCGACAAGGCCTCGAAGAAGGATAATCTTAAGACCCCATTTATTGCAACCAAGATTATCATGGTGAGCCAAGAGACAAAAGGGTAAAGGTAACCCGTCTGTCTCAGAGGGAGATCCAGACAGAATAATAAGCCGTTATGTAAGAAGTACAAAGGAAAGAATTTTGACGAAAGTGAAGCCAGTACAAGAAGATGGTTGTCGCAGTAGCAAGACCCAGGGAAGACAGACATGGCCATTGTCGAATGTCGATGCAATATATGCTACTAGAATAAGCGTTGCACCTACAGGGTCAAATGTTGCCTCGATCAGTTGAAGTCATATGGACCACCATAGACACCTACAACAAAGAAATCTCACTATATGGGCAAAGGACCGCGTACCCAGCCCGTCAGCCCGAGCCGTTGCTCAATTTCAGAATTGCCCGTCTTGCCGGGATACCCCAGTCTGCTTCGCTAAAGACCACGTACCCAGCTCAGCATTTTGACTATAAGGACAGCGTCCGAGCGTAACATGGTCAATCACCACCCATGGATACGGCAGCATGACCGGTGAATCTCAGCATGAGGAAACATTCAGAATCTGTGCACCGACTAAAATTCATACTCAAGATGGACGGGCCGAAAACAAAGCGATGCAACCCCAGGTGCAGACATTCCAAGTCCCGCACAATGGGACACCACGACAGTAAGCAGTCTGAGACACCACCTACACATGATGTCCAAGCCCTTTTTCTCGAAGAAGCCAATACAAAGGATTCAAGAACGTGCCACAGGTAAAGCCCAAGATACCCCGAGAACAGCATGGGTATCGTCAGCATATAGTCTATGACAGGACATCCCGTCATCATACAAGTCAGCAGACACGAGGATGAATGTCAGCAGGAAAGGATCTAATATATCGAGAAACTCTTCTTCTTGAACACAATCTTCTCAGACTTATGTTCTCTTCTCTCATATGGACAATCCGCAACAAAATGCTTTGGATTATCGCAATTGTAGCACTTTATTATTCCAAACATTCTTCCTTTGAAATTCCTCCATTTGATAGCTGATACGTCCCAAACGTATCTATAATTTCTTCTTGTTCCATGCATATATGGGTGATATTGCTATGTGTTTTGTTACACTTTCATACATTTTCAACATATTTTTACTAACCTACTAACTCAGTGCACCCAGTGCCAGTTTTTGTCTACTGATGTCTCTGAATTGCAGGTTTATACCCATATTTATAGTGCCCAAAAAATTCCATAAAATATATATATAAAATCAGCATTCCAGAAGACTCTAGACGCCCGAAGGAGAGTCGGAGGGGGTCCACCCTCCCTCCAGGCGGCCAGGTAGCGCGGCCTAGGGGGAGGTCGTGCCAAGAGGCCACCTGGACGGGTGGGACCTCCCCTGGTGCCCGCCTTTGGCCCTATTTTTACCCACATGGAGGAAACCCTGATTTCGGAACTCCTTTTTCCATAAACAATTCTGATCTCCATCGTCGTCGCCAACAAGCTTCGGGGGACCAGAATTCATGTGTCGGGACCCTACCGGGACGGGGAAGTGCCCCCGGATTCATCTCCATCAACGTTGCTTCCTCCTCATGATGATGCGGGAGTAGTTCCTCCTCGGGGCTGAGGTTTCTACAGTAGATATATGGTTAATTCTCTCTCACATGATGTGTGACACCTTGGATTTTGGAACTTTCTTTTTCCAAAAACTTTTCTGATTTAGTTCTAGATTTTCCATTTGATTTGATTTTGAGAACCTCTTTGGACTTGAAACTTGAGCATATTTTCTTTCCAGGCCCAAGTCGCCCATGATTCCCTAGCCCTTTTCCCATATCATCCCTTTGATCCACCCATCCAAGCCACATTTTTATTCAAGCCATATATTCCTTTTCCAATAAAAGGAATATTTCCTATTATTTGAGGATTGTGAAGCAACCCAATTTTTATTGCTCCATAAATCCCCAAATAATTCCCACATAATCTTGATGTCATATCTTGCCAAAATCTCCAAAAACATTGCATGGCCCAAGTGGATTTTCCCCCTGGAAAAATGCATTGGTCTGTGGGGGCAGAATGGAGCATTGTGAAGGGAGTGCCATTTATCTTGATCCATTGCTGGTGAAACTTGTTGTGCAGTCTCATATGATGATATAATTGGCCTAAACCAAATTCCACCACCATTTTCCTAGCCAAACTCCCACCATAAATTCCCAAAGTTTGGATGCAGCAAGGGGACATTGTGAAGCAAGTGCATGATAGGGGAACCCAGTGGATTTGAAACTTTTTGTGCCTATTCTCACACCCAAATGACTCCACTAATGCAAATTTGAGCCAAAACCAACTACCCATGTGAGTGAATCATCAACTGTAAGATTCTTGTCAGCAGGACACCTTGTGAAGCAAGTGCTAGATAGGTGTGTCCAATGTCCATGAAATTTTCCACACATGATTCCACCACCATATAACCTCACTCCACCAATTTTCAGCCAATTCCATCAACCCTATGAGATGCTCGCTTCAACTTTGTAATTCAGGCCTATTTAGTGCTTTGCATAGGAAGTACTAGATAGATTGCTCCATTTGAGGTGAAACTTGGTAAAGCTACTCACCCTGGTGGACGATTAACCTCAGCCAAAAATCATGCTTAGGGGAGCAATGTGCTAGCCATACCACAGCACAAACACCTTCAGCCCCCATGGTACATTTGCAAAGGAAGTGCCATGTGCATTGATCCATTTGAGCCCAAACTCCATAGAACCATAGTCCTTCCTATCCTTAGCCCATAAGACAAGCCCACATTCACCCCCTCTCCTCCATGTGACCCTATCTTCTTCACCAAGTTTGTTGTATCAAACTTGTCAGTGATGGTGTGGTCACACCAGGGCTCCTCTGGTCCAATCCTTCGCGCTTTTGTAATCACCAGCGAGAGGAGTACAGGATGGACATAGTTGTCCATGATGAAACCTCCCCCAGGTGCCCCGACCCAGGATGGCCATGCCCTTGGCCGCACATGGCGTGCTCTGGGCGCGCTCCGCGCGTGCCCTCGTCACGTCGCCATCATGCCACAGCACGCCTCGTCATCTAGCCCTCGTCCACCCGTGCCACCCGTCTTTCTGCCGTCACGTGCTCCACGTGCCCCTCTCTCGAACCTCCTCAGCGCCCCTCGAACGCGCCATCTCACCCGCCCGTCGTCGTCTTCCCCCTGGTGTCGCCCGACCACCGCATCCCTGCCCCGGCTGCAAATAGTCGCGCCCCGAGCCCCTCCTGAGCACCCAGCGCCTCCCCCACACCCTCTCCTAGCCTAATCCCCTCCCAATTACTCACTGGAGCTCCTCTCCGTTGCCCACTGCCACCACGTCCGCCCCCTCCCTTGGCCAAATCCGAGCACCCGAGCCCTCCCTCTCCTCTGGCCCGCACCAGCACCACCCCTCGCCACCCCCTTATTCTCCCCTTGCTGTCGGAGCCGCCATTCCCGTGGCTCCCCGTGCCGCCGTGGCCACCCTCCCGGCCGTCGCGGCCCGCCAGTGGGGTCCCGTGGACACCGGCTGCCCCGTGTGGTCCCGAGACCACCTGGGGCCGCGGCTCGGCGCGGCTTGTCCGGCGAGCCCACCGGCGCCCCTCCTCGCGCTGGCAGCCGACGGCGCCGGGCCCGGCCGTGGCCCTCCTCTGCTTCGGGTTGGGGGTTGAGGAAAACAGGGGAGGAGAGAGAGAGGACTGACGTGCGGGACCCACCTGGAAGTGAGAGAGGCCTTGGGCCCGTTTTTCTTCAGCGGAGACGAATTTCCAAAAATACGTTTTCCCCCAAGGAAAGCGTACTTCTCTCTTCTTCAGTTGGAAATACGTTTTATCTATTCAGAAAGTGTATTCCATCAACAGCGCCTTCTGACTCAGCCAGCCAAGGACCCAGATGCAAATCCATATTTGCAGAATAGCCCCTGATCTCTTCCCCCTCTTATCTCCGCAACCGTAACTCCGAATGAGGTGATTCTTTTTGCGTTGGTTTTGTCTCGAGCTCCTCTTCATGTTGGCATAAGTTTTATGCCATGTTGTCTTGTGGTTATTTGCTGGTCAAATAAAGTCATATTTGACCCCCTTTTCTTCGTGCCGTTTTCTCGTCCGGTTTTTGCAGGGTTGTTGGTGTCGAAGACCAGGAGTATCCCACACTCCATTGGTGAAGGAAAGCCACAATACCCTTTGCACCTTTGCAAAGCCTTGACGTGTTTTAAAACATGCTTTAAACCCTCGATAAAAGAATGATTAATATGATATGCTTGATCATGTTGTTATCATATGATTGGATCTCTTTGTGTGATGCTACATTACCATAATATGCTTGACTATGATGCTATGCTTTGACCATGTTATGATCCTGATATGTCTGTATGATTTCATGCATGATATGCATGTTATGCTTTGATCATGTTATCACCGTATCATGCTTAGCTACATTGAAGATATTGCCATGTTGCATGATAAAATCTGGATCATCGTAATATGACCAAGTAAATCAGCTAAATATGATCTGATTTATGATGTGAATATAACTGTACCTTGGATTGTTCTACTTGCATGGTTATTCCTTGGATTTAAATACTCATGTTGCACCTGATGCTTGTGTTTGCTATTGGAGATATGTTCCGTGCCAAGTTGAACAGGTGCCACCGTACCGAGCTTACTAGTGCAGCCACACTCGCCTGTATGGGAAGATCTTGGCTTGGTCTATCGGTGTGCTCTCTTATTCATATCACCAACGAGGGGAGGCTATGCGCGCGCGGTACCCCGTGCCCGGTAAGCAGCGATAGTCTCGAGAGCCAGTTTGGATTATTGGTCCTGTCCTCGATTGGGACAAAGTTTATGGACCATGTGATGGTCAGTTGCCATGCGATGGCAGGTGTGTCTGGAGGACACGTGGGCTACCGAGGGCATGACTTGCGAAGCGTGCCAGGTGATATGGTAAGGGAGGCATGAAGTAGAGAGGTCTCGTTGGAGAAGTCCTAGTCCACTCCTATGGTACGAGTTCCAAGGTTCCTGTGGGACAAGTTCCAAGGTACTGGATGG
Source organism: Bromus sterilis (assembly GCA_950022295.1). Lineage (NCBI taxonomy): Eukaryota > Viridiplantae > Streptophyta > Magnoliopsida > Poales > Poaceae > Bromus > Bromus sterilis. The sequence continues at coordinate 41,301,405 of OX465595.1, read as the reverse complement.
AGGAAGAGCTCCATAGTGTGGGTAAAGTGCACAAACTCTGCAGAGTCACACAAATCTATTCGAATAGCCGAGTCCACGGTATTGTACACAATTCATAGTAGGTCACACCATGAGATCAACATGAGTTCGGTTGGATGATTGTGCTAAGGTGGGTGGTTATGCGATGGCCCGTTGATCATGCGATGCTCGGATTGGTTGGGTGGTAACAGAAGGACACATAACCCGTTATAGGACCGTGTGACGATCCATATAAATTGAAGGCCATGCGATGGTCAGTGCTTGAGTCTGTAAGGACTTCGAGGTAAGCCACGTGATCATGTGATGATCATGTGGGGTTGTATGCATTAGTCGTAATGTTGATAACATGCTTGATGATTATATGCTTGCATGATGTTGATGCTTATTTGGTTAACTCATTAATATACTCTAACATGCATGCCATGTTATTGTTTTTCCTTGGTTCTTTTGTTGTTGTGAGCTTGCAAGTACATTCGATGTACTGACCTGGCGTGTCATGCCAGGTTTGCAGGTCGAGCTTTGGATGTGTAGGATGACTTTCCCGGTGTTTGAAAGCTAGGAGGTGTCCCAACCAGTGTCCCTATGGAGTGGAGTTCATCACCGTCGTCGTTTTTCCGCTGCCGAGTTATATTACGCTTCTAGAAAGATAGTCTGCTGCATGATGTAGATCCGAGGGAATCTAGGGTGATCCCATGATGTTTCCCTTTCTTCTATGTATTTGATTTGACGTACTCACTTGTCTCTATCTAGTATAATCTCCGAGACCAAGGTCACAACGGTCTATTGGACATAGATTAGAAGAATATTTTCATGAGTGATTTCTTCTATTGTGAATTGATTGAAGATTGAGAGTCTTTTGGTGCTTGTCTTTGACTATCCTTGAGATATATTGTAGTGATTGTGGTACTCTCTTTGGATGGCCGCGGTGACATTGCGAAATTCATAGATGAGAACTACGAACTTTGAGGTGTTCTTTTGTAGCCCTACGTAATTCTCGTCCTCTCTTGATCACAAAGGAATGACCTCCGAGTACGTCTCCATTGGATGTTTTAGTGGAAATATCATGTGATTAGACTATGTTAATGTTGTTGGGAGTTTCCACTAGTGAAAGTATGAAGCCTAGGCCTTGTTTCTCACCATTGCACTATCTTTTGTGCTCACTTTTGTCACTTGCTACCTTGCTGTAATTTTTATTACTGATTTACATTACCTTTCTTTTCCACACTTATCACCCATATTTTACCATATCTTCGCCGAACTAGTGCGCCTATACAATTTACCATTGTATTAGGTGTGTTGGGGACACAAGGGAATTCTTGTTTCTTAATTGCAGGGTTGCTTGAGAGAGACCATCTTCAACCTCTACTTCCCTGAGTTCCATAAACCTTAGGGCATCCACTTGAAGGAAATTGTTGTGGTCCTACAAACCTCTGCGCTTGGAGGCCCAACATAGTCTATGAGAATAGAAGTGTGTGTAGACATCAAGCTATTTCTGGCGCCGTTGCCGGGAAAGTAAGGTAAGAGGCACACACACACACGCACACCCTCAAGGAATCTATTTCTTGTGGGGAGTGAGTGCTTGAAGGTATATCTTTAGATCTTGCAATTAAATCTTTTTGTTTCTTGTTTTTATTTTCATTAGTTAGGCCTATGAAAAACAACAACAAAATGAGAGAGCTTTATGAGCTCCACCTTGAGTTGGGACATGAAGTGTTTGAAGAGAAAATTAAAAAAAACTATGGAACTTTATTTGCATACTCTTCATGATTGCAATGTTACTAGTGTATCTTCTTTGAATACCTTTGATGCTAATTATATGCAAAGTTACAAGCATGGGGATGCTACGTTTGATGAAGATTATCTTTTTAGCCCCCCAAGTTTTGATGAGGAAATTTATTTTGATGATACTTTGCCTCCTATATATGATGATTATTGTGATGAAACTTATGCTATAAATAATAAATTTTTGAAAGTGTATCATGATAAGAATTATTCATGTGATAGCTAATTTGTTGAGTTTGCTCCCACTATTACTAATGACAAGGATTTTTCTTATGTCGGGAGTAATAAATTTTCTATGCTTGTGGATCATGATAAAAAAGTTTTATGTGATACTTATATTGTTTAGTTTATTCATGATCCCACTGAAAATTATTATGAGAGGGGAACATATGCTTATAGATATTTCAATAATATCAAGTTCCCTCTCTTTATGTTGAAGGTTTTGAAGTTGCACTTGTTTTGCCTTCCTATGCCTATTGCTTTGTGTTTCAATGAATTATTTCATTGCAATATTCCTATTCATAGGAAGAATGTTAGAATTAAATGTGTTTGGTATTTTCTTCTTGATGCTCTCTTTTGTTCTTCAAATCTTATTCCTACAAGAGCATCATTAAAATCTTAAACCTCTCTTTATGGCTATAAAGAAAGAGCTCTAGGGAGACAACCCTTGTTATCTTTACTTTCAGTTTTTTCATTCCGTTTTTAGTGGTCTTGATGTTTGTTACTACTATAGCAACATGATTGTATCTTTATTTTCAAGCTTTGTGCCAAGTTTAGCCTCCGATTGCAAGAAAAATCAAAAGTTGTGACATGTTGTCCAGAAAACAGATTCTGTCTGCTTGACGAAAAAATTCGCCTAAAATCACCAGATCATTTTTTATCTGAATTATTTTGACAGTATGCTATATACAATTAAATTTTTGACATCTATTCTGAGTTTTGATTTGAGTTGCCTAAGTGCCCCTAAAAAATTATTTACTACCTGCTGGTCTATTTTTTCTAGCTTATGCCAAGTTTCGCTCACAGTTTTGCAAATATTAAGCTTGCTTTTTATTTTCAAAAACTTTTTGGAATCTTGAGAAAAAGTCTCTCTTCATGAAATCTTTATTTCCAGTAGAGGATAATTATTTATTTATGGGTACTAACCACTCTAATCAGCTTATGATGAGTTTCGTATGAAGGGAGTTTTCAAGTGTGTGAAGGAAGGTGATGAAAGAAGATATGGGAGTGTGAAAAGCTCAAGCTTAGGGATGCCCCCATGCACCCCCCAAGATATATTCAAGGGGTCTCAAGCGTCTAAGCTTGTGGATGCCCCCATTCATCCCCTTCTCTCAACAATCATCAATTCGTCCTTCTCCATGCTATATTTTTATCACTTCATGTGTTATGTGCTATGCTTGGAGCGTCTCGCTCTTTACTTTTTAGTTTGTTTAGTTTCGTTTGTTGTTCATAAAAATTTGGACCCTAGCCTACATTGTTTGGCAGAGAAACACGCTCCACTCCACCCTAACAACATAGGTTGCATGCTTATCTTTGATTGTGTGTTCTTTATCTTTTTATAGCTATTGTCATGCTTAGCTCTTAGTTTTCATGCTTATCTTTTTAAGAGCTTTTATTTAGGTTGTTGCTTTTGGAACTCTCTTGAGTTTGCATGCTTATCTTGTTTAGAGAGTTGGCCTGTTGCACTGAGTTTTGTGTCTAGACTTGAGTAGGTAATTGAGGTTGCTATTATAAGTATAGTAGTAACTTGCAATGGTTTTGAGGTATTGATTTGAGTAATGTTTGGAATTTTGGTTCCAAAAGATTTAGCCTATTAGTGATAGGTGTCGTATTTTGGGCAACCCGTGTTTGTTTTCAAAAACTACAAAAGAAAAGTTGAGAACTCTAGCTACTAGATGGATCGCTAACCTCTGGAGGGGTTGTAATATATAGAGTACCCTCGTGTACCATGGGTCAATAATGCGCAAGGATAACCAAACCCCCATACACTCCTCCTCGGGGTACTTGTCTCTCTGTGAACCTCCTGATTAGATAGAAAGTTACCGATAATAAGTGCATTAGTTCCTTTGACTAATGCGAGTATTTGATTGTTGGCACTTCCACCATCCATATTTTTGCTAGCCTCTTCGGTACTGTGCATTTCCCTTTCTCATCTTTAGAGTTGGTGCAAACTTCACCGGTGCATCCAAACCCTTTGCATGATACAACCTCATTATATCCTTCCTCAAAACAACCACCATACCTATCTATCAAGGCATTTCCAAGATACATTGCTGATGACCCTCAACTGTAGGGGATCGATTGCAGTGTTCTCGCGGGTAAGTTAACCCAATTTATTGATTCGACACAAGGGGACACAAAGAGTGTTTATAAGCTTTGACAGTTGAGTTGTCGATTCAACTGCACCTGAAATATGCTTGCTTGCAACAAAGTATTAATAGAAACTGTGATATGATAGTGATAATGATAATAGCAAAAGTAAACTAGTAGTAACTAGCAGGATTAAAACACTGTAGGCTAGGGAGATGGATGGTTGGGCGCTACATGAATAAGAATGAACATGTAATAGAATCTAACACGGGGCAAGGCACACAGAAAAGTAATGATCATCTAGGCAAATATCAAAAATTAGGCATGTATCCCGTAGGTAGTTGTGCGTTCTTGCAATAAGAACTTGCACAACATCTTTTGTCCTACCATCCCGCTACGAACGGGGCCAAAAGGAACTTATGGGGATTAAGGTGCTCCTGTCAAAGAGCACCGGAACAAAGCAATAAACTCAATGGATACATGGAATCCTCAAATTATGGACCATCCCCTTTGGTGTCCCAAGATGTCACCTTTGGGATCGCCGGTTCCGGACCATAATAGGTGCATACAACTCATATATAGGATCTTGAACATAGATAAACTCATGAAAACATAAGTGGTTCAGGTCTGAAAACATGGCACTCGGGCCCAAAGTGACAAGCATTGAGAACAACAAGTTATAGCAAAGATGATAAACACCAAAGTAGATGATAGGCAACATGCCCCCAACAATCTGACGAACTATTACATGATCAATCTCATCCAATCCCTACCATCCCCTTTGCCTACAGCAGGGAATTACTCACACATGTGAAGAGAAGTCATGGAGGAAGGATGGAGTGGTGATGGTGATGGAGATGGCGACGATCTCCCCTCTCCATAGGACAAATCAGCCTCCAGATTAGCCCTCTCGAGGAAGACAGAGGTTGGCGGCGGCTCCGCGAAGGGTTCTGGAAAAGCGACTTATGTTTTGGATTTTCCCCATCACGGGAATAAATAGGAGATGAAGTAGGGCACCAGGGGAGGGGGCAGTCGCCCACGCGGCCAGAGGGTGCGGCCCCACCCCTGGTCGCTCCCACAGGGCGCCTGGGCCCCCCTGGATGCCCTCTGGCCCCCCTTCTGGCTTCGAGCTCCTTCGGGTGCGTGGATTTTCTGGTATTTTTCTGGGAATTTTCTGAGATGTCCAAAAATCTATTTTCTTGCGCACAATAAAACCATCCAGGCAGCTCTGTTGAAAACAGCGTCAGTCCGGGTTAGTTTAGCTCAAATCATGCAAGAATGAGGGCAAAACAATAGCAAAAGTGTTTGGAAAAGTAGATACGTTTGAGATGTATCAATTGCTATATAACATCCATCATCTCATGGCCTAATATTCATGTCATACATGCTTTCTCTTGATCGTAGAGCCGCATGCTAGTTGGGCCTAGCCCTTATCATTGCTACATGACGCACTAGTTGTCGTGGTCATTCCAAAGGTATACCCTTAAGCATTAGGAATCAAGGGGTACCCTTAGCATTGTGATCTCCCAAAGATACCCAATCGTAAAGAGTCTGACGAGACACAAAGACGAAGATCACAATGTCTCCGAGTAATCCGTCACTCGGAAACGAGATGGTCTCCGAGTACCTAGCTACTCGGAAGAGGCGATCATCTCCGAGTAATCGGTTACTGGGAAAGCAGATAGGCTCCGAGTAACCAGTTACTCGGAAGAGGGAATCAATGAGCTACTCGGAGGAGGGAAGAGCAATGGGCGCAAAGCATTAAATCCAGAGGCGTTTCTCCTTCTTAATTAACAGTAATGAGTAGACTTTTTCCTATAATTAGTATAGATGTTTATTCTTGTAATTATGGCCCATTTACTGGGGTATTGAAGGGGCAGAGGCGCACTCTATATAAGCCTCCCCCCTCACCCTAGGAAGGGTCACACGCACATTATCCCTCAAACACTGAGAAAGAACACCCCAGTAAGCCTAGGACAGGACTAAGGTTTTTATTTCTAAGGAGAGGCCTAACCTGTATAATTCCTCTGCGTCAATCTCTCTGCGTACAGATTCATCTATCTCCAATCACACCCCCTTATCTATTGTCAGGATTATATCCACGACAGTTGGCGCCCACCTTGGGGTTGAGTTGATCAGCAATTGCAGAGATGGTTTCATTTTCGTCTTCCTCGTCGATCCGCAGCCCCGAACTCGTCCACGGCGATATGTTTTTCTTTGGATCGTTGGCCTTTGTGGACGATGATTCTTCTTGGTTAGCAGATGTGCCGCTCCAAGCACACTTGTTGCCTGTAAGGGGCAGCGTCCACTTTCGAGCTGATGAGTCGGGGGCTTTACGCCTCCAATTGCCCACTCAACAAAAGGCACCTGCTCCTTTATCCGTCTACCGCAAGAAGAAGCGTTCAGGTCATCCACGCGCTCCTCATCGCAACAAGCAAGTGAGGGTGCAACAAGTGGCGGTCATCGACTCAGTGGAGTCGGCTCAACGAGCCCTAGATGAATTGATAGCAAGAGAAGGCCCGGCGGCGTCCATCTTACATCTCTTCAACTCGGTCGAAGATGAAGGTATGCATATATCTGACCCAGTGCCTGATGAGGAACAAGAAGGCAGAAGTGGCATCCCAATCGCAGTTGCAGAAGTTTGCATGGCAGAAACACCACCGCCTCAACCATCACCAGTCCGAGTCGATCCTTCTCAGAATGAAGCTAAGAGCCCATCTGGGGCCAATGGTCGTGAACCAGTTCGGCGTACGTCTGCCTTCCGGAGGATGGAACTCGAAGGGCCGAGCGGGCAGCCCCGACCTCTTACTCGGGAAGAACATGAAGCCGCAAAAGCAGCAGAGCGTTTAATGAACACTCCCATTGATAAGTCTACTAAAGAAGGGCGATGCCTAGAATCAGCCAGACTAACCAACCTTGCTGAGCGGGAACGCCTGGTCGAGTTGGAAAATACACTAGAGCGTAAAGCCCGGGAGGTTGCCCGTCTCAAGCAAAGCAGAACCAGTCGGCAGTTGTGAGGCGAGGAAGAAGGAGAGCCTTTCCGAGATCTGGATACCCCGGTGGAAAACCTCATAGTGGAAACTCGGATCGCAAATTCTTTGCAGGCCAGTGGGTCGGCTGCAAAGGGAATTCAGCATTTGGCATTTCTGCTGCGAACAGCGATGGAGCAAAACGTTGTGGTTAGTCAATCACTATAGCGTGTTCATTCTCAGGCTCCTCCCAAAGGAACATCACAGTCAGTCCGTACACCTTATGGTGGTACTCGGAGAAAAAGGAACGTTTCACCTCGGCACTGAAATGATCCCCGAGAAGGATATCGCCAGGAACAATATCGGCGCATAGAGCCTCGGGGACAGGACGATTATGGGGCCCACGGTCTGGACAGAGGCATTCCACGAAGATAAGAGTTCCACCAACGTCGAGCTGGTCATCAAGATGACCGATATACCGAGGTTGAGGATGATGCTCGTAGTCACTTGGTGCAAAGCCGAGTAGATAGCGCCAGGCTCCATCGGCAAGATCAACCTCGCCCTTCAATGGCTACAGGAACAGTTTGTTTTACTGAGAGGATCTGTTCCACTCCGGTTCCTCCTCACTTCCGAATTGCCCAAGGGGTGGACAAGTACCAAGTGATGCAAAACCTCAGACTTGGCTGGATGATTACAAAATAGCAGTGTAGATCGGAGGGGGAGGAGATGAGATAGCCATGATGCACATCCCTTTTATGCTGGAGGGCTCAGCTCGGACATGGTTGAACCAACTCCCCCCAGCATCATTTGGATTTGGGAGTACTTGGAGAAAGTTTTTGTTAACAAAATTGAAGGAACTTACAAGCGACCTGGAGGTTTGACCGAGTTACAGCTGTGTGTTCAGGGAAACAACGAGTCCACTCAGGACTACATCCAGCGGTGGATTACGCTTCGTAACTCGGTGGAAGGCGTCTCCGAGTTCCAAGCCATTCACGCCTTCAAGCAAGGAGTTAAGTATAAAGAGCTCAGCCTCAAGTTAGCAATGTCTCCCCATGTTAATTCACTCGGGAGATTGATGGAGATAGCGAAGAAGTATGCCAACGGTAAAGAACAAATCTGTCAAAAGAACCAACAACACCCAGGGGGAGGTAGCATCTCGACAACAAACCCCAAATCGAAGGCTGGTAAGAGCAATAAGCGGAAGGCAGAAGATACTCCAACTGACGCCGAGTTAGTAACAGCAGCCAATGCCTCGGGAATTCATGGCAGAATGCAGCCAAGAAAGGAATGGCAACCTCATCAAAAAAAGATAGCAAATGATGATGCTGTCTTAGATCAACCTTGCCCTCTCCATACAACCCGAGATGCCGAAGGAAAATTGATCCTCCCGAAACATACAGCTCGGCAATGTCGTCTGATCAAAAGAGCGGCTCAGAACACAAAGGAAGGACCTCAACAATACAAAGAAACTGGCAAGAAAAAGGCTGCCAACTCAGACTTGGATAGTGATGGTTACCCCCGAGAGGATGGCGTGCTAGTTATTTTCGCTGGTCGAGAGTCAAAAAGAATTGAGAAAATACGGTTCAGAGAAGTCAACTCGGCGGCTCCAACAGTTATGAGTTACATGAAGTGGGCTGACACTCCGATCACATTTGACCAGTCGGATCACCCTCCTCATATTCCTCATATGGGAATGCATGCTCTGATAGTCGATCCGCTGGTCGAAACAGGCAACGGAAATTTCAGATTAAGAAATGTCCAAATGGATGGAGGCAGTGGTATAAAGATTTTATATGCCAGCACCCTAAAAAGCATGAACATCCCTCTGTCCAAACTTCACAAGAGTTATTTGGATTTTCATGGAATCATCCCAGGGAAGAAGGCACACTCAATGGGCATGATCACTCTCATTGTGATCTTTGGAACCCCGAGTAACTTCCGGAAGGAAAAGATTACCTTTCAGGTAGTCGAATTTCCGAGTGCATGTCATGTCTTACTCGGAAGGCCAGCCTATGCCAAATTCATGGTCATACCATGTTATGTCTATCTGAAGCTGAAGATGCCTGGACCACATGGTGTCATTACCATTTCAGGAGATTATAAACAAGCTGAAGAACTATTGCAGAAAGGGTCATTGATTGCTGATCAGCAGATGGCTGAGGTGGAGCTGGCCGAGTAAAAGAAAGATGTTGATTCGTCCGAGTTACTTCAGCCTAAGAAGATATCATCATTTGAGTCGGCAGGGGAAACCAAGAGGGTGCAAGTTCATCCTTATGATAAGGATAAGTTCACCAACATTGCAACCGACTTGGACCCAAAATAGGAACTCGAGCTCATCAACTTCCTCCGTGAGAATTGGGATATCTTTGCATGGAAGCCCTCTGATATGCCTGGAATTCCAAGGGAGTTGGTTGAGCACAAGTTACATGTTGATCCAAAAGAAAGACCAGTTAAAGAGTCCCTTAGGTGTTTTTCATCCGAAAGAAGAAAAGCTATCGGATAGGAAGTAGCAAGGTTGTTAGCAGTCGGATTCATCAGGGAAATTTTCTACTCCGAGTGGTTAGCTAACCCTGTAATGGTTCCAAAAAAGATAAAACTTGGAAAACTTGTGTTGATTTCCGGCATATCAATAAAGTTTGTCCAAAGGACCACTTTCCTCTTCCTTGCATAGACCATATTGTGGATTCCACATCAGGGTGCGAGAGATTGTGTTTCCTCGATGCATACTCGGGTTATCATCAAATCCAGTTATATGAACGAGATGAATTGAAAACAGCATTCATAACTCCATCTGGATGTTTCTGTTACACCACAATGCCATTCGGACTTAAGAATGCAGGGGACACATATCAACACATGATGTAAAACTGTTTTATTTGGCAAATCGGCAGAAATGTTGAAATATATGTGGACAATATTGTAATCAAGTCAGCTGAAGGAAATAGTTTGTTAGCAGATTTGGCTGAAACTTTCCAGAGTCTTCGAGCTTACAACATCAAGTTTAACCCAAAAAATGTATTTTTTGGGTACCAGCAGGGAAGCTTCTCGGATTTATGGTCTCTGAACGAGGGATCGAGGCCAACCCGGAAAAAATTGCTGCAATTCAAAACATGAAGCCACCACAAGAGCTCTAATATGCCCAAAGACTAACAGGGTGCCTTGCAGCACTTAGCCGATTTATTTCCAGGCTGGGAGAGAAAGCCTTACCTCTCTACCAACTAATGAAAAAATCGCCAACTTTTTTTTGGACCGAAGAGGCTCAAGTGGCTTTTGATGAGCTCAAAAAGCAGTTATCAACTCGGTCAGTCCTTGCAGCACCAAAAGAAAAAGAGCCTCTCCTGTTATATATTGTAGCTACAAGCCAAGTTGTCAATGTAGCTATAGTGGTAGAAAGAGAGGAAGAAGGAAAGGAACAGAAGGTGCAAAGGCCCGTGTACTTCATCTCCGAGGTCCTTACACCATCTAAGCAGCGCTATCCTCATTATCAGAAATTGGCAATGGGAATTTACTTGGCATCTCAGAAGCTTGCACATTATTTCCAAGACCACTCCATTACAGTTGTCTCGGAAGCTCCTTTGGAAGAAATCATGAACAACAGATATGCAACAGGCAGAATTGCAAAGTGGGGTTTAGATTTACTTCCTTATGATATCCACTAACAGACCAAGAAAGCGATCAAGTCACAAGCTTTAGTGGACTTCTTAGCCGAGTGGACTAAAGTGCAGAACCCCCCACAGGAAATCCCAGAGCACTAGACTATGTTTTTCATGGATCCAAAATGTTGAATGGAGCAGGCGCAGGAGTAGTTTTGGTCTCACCAAGAAAAGATGAAATGAGATATGTTCTCCAAATACATTTCCCAGCTAAAAATAATGAAGTCGAGTACGAGGCCCTTCTGTACGGTTTGCGGATGACCATTTCACTTTGAATTCGGAGGTTGATGGTATTCGGAGATTCAGACCTAGTAATAAACCAAGTAATGAAGGAATGGGACATTCGGAGTCCAACAATGACAACTTAATGTGTAGCAGTCAGAAAATTGGAGAAAAAATTGATGGGCTTGAGCTCCATCACATTCCAAGGGCTCAAAACCAAGCAGCAAACGAATTGTCCAAGCTTGGCTCAACTCAGAGTCAGTTTCCATCTGGAATTTATCTGGAACATTTGCACTCTCCTACCGTCAAAGAAGACCCTTTTTCGGAAGCCGATCCAGAGATGTTGCAAGATAAAAACATACCAGAGAAGGAGGACATACCAGCAGTCATAGATATGGTATTTGATGTGGAGGTGACCCAGCGAATGGACATTATAAATCTTCACTTATTTGCAAAAACAGGAGTTACCAGAAGACGAGCTGGAGGCCAAACAGATTGTTCGCAAATCAAAGTCCTACTCGGTGATCAATGACGAGTTGTACAGAAACAGCGTCACTAAGCTGCCTCAGCGATGCATCTCGGAAGAGGAAGGACGCCTTATTCTGCAAGATATCCATGCGGGCGATTGCGGACATCATGATTCAAGTCGGAAATTGGTGGCAAAAGCTTTCCGAGCTGGGTTTTTCTGGCCCAAGGCACTTAGTGATGCTAGGAACATTGTGGATCATTGCAAAGGATGTCAATTTTATGCAAATCAACCACATAAACCTGCTTCCGAGCTGAAGACAATACCATTGGCTTGGCCTTCTGCTGTGTGGGACCTTGATATGATTGGACCACTCTAAGACAAGCAAGTATGGTTTCTCACACATATTGTTTGATGTCGATAAGTTTATGTAGTGGATAGAAGCAAAACCCATAAAATCCCTAGACTCGGCAACAACAATCAATTTCATTCAAGGCATCATACATCGTTTCAGTGTGCCACATGACATCATCACAGACAAAGGCTCAAACTTCAACTCGGCAGAATTCAAGGATTTCTGCTGGGCCAATGGAATTCAAGTTAACTATGCTTCGGTGGCACATCCTCAATCCAATGGCCAGGTTTAGCGGCCCAACGGGTTGATCTTGAAGGGAATCAAGCCGCGTCTCCTTCGGGAATTGAAAGAAGCAGCAGGAGCTTGGGTAGATGAACTCCCCTTGGTTCTATGGAGACTGATGACGACACCAAATCGTTCTACTCGGTCTACTCCTTTCTTCTTGGTGTATGGTTCGCAGGCCGTCCTTCCAAGTGATCTTAAGCATAATTCCCCCCGAGTAACTCAGTATACTGAAGCAGAAGTCGAAGCCGGAAGACAAGATGGTGTGGACCTTCTTGAAGAAGAACGAAATTTAGCCCTCACCCGCTCTGCGTTCTACCAGCAAGATCTGCGTCGATATCACGATCGACACGTCCGAACTCGCTCATTTCAAGAAGGCAACATGGTGCTACGTGTGAAGCAAACTTCTGATCATAACCTGGCACCCCCCCTAGGAGGGTCCCTTTATCATATCTCGTGTATTGCATAATGGGGCCTATCGGCTGTATGATGTAACCAATGACAAAGACGAACCGCATGCATGGAATGCTCAGTTGTTACGTCGGTTTTATGCATAAAGTTAGTTTTGCGATATTAATAAAATAAATTCCTTGCTCGGATGAATGTTCATATGAATCCTTGTCTCGTGATCTGTTCGTCACAAAAATCAAGTTTCTCGTCCGAGCTGCACACAGCCCGGACGTGACACTTAGCAAAAAAATCTAAGTATCCTTTCAACTTGTGGGTTGTTTAATGATTCATAATCAAGTTTCTCGTTCGAGCTACGCACAGCTCGGACGAGGCACTTAGCAAAATTTCTCTAAGTATCCTTTCAGGTTATTTATAACTTGGGGGCTGCTTAATGATTCATAATCAAGTTTCTCGTCCGAGCTACGCACAGCTCGGACGAGGCACTTAGCAAAATTTCTCTATGTATCCTTTCAAGTTATTTATAACTTTGGGTCTGCTTACTGGTTCATAATCAAGTTTCTCGTCCGAGCTACGCACACCTCGGACGAGGCACTTAGCAAAATTTTCTAAGTATCTTTTCAAGTTATTTATAACTTGGGGGCTGCTTAATGATTCATAATCAAGTTTCTCGTCCGAGCTACGCACGGCTCGGACGAAGCACTTAGCAAAATTTCTCTAAGTATCCTTTCAAGGTATTTATAACTTGGGGGCTGCTTAATGATTCATAATCAAGTTTCTCGTCCGAGCTACGCACAGCTCGGACGAGGCAATTAGAAAAATTTCTCTAAGTATCCTTTCAAGTTATTTATAACTTGGGGGCTGCTTAATGATTCATAATCAAGTTTCTCGTCCGAGCTACGCACATATCGGACGACGCACTTAGCAAAATTTCTCTAAGTATCCTTTCAAGTTATTTATAACTTGGGGGCTGCTTAATGATTCATAATCAAGTTTCTCGTCCGAGCTACGCACAGCTCGGACGAGGCACTTAGTAAAATTTCTCTAAGTATCCTTTCAAGTTATTTATAACTTGGGGGCTGCTTAATGATTCATAATCAAGTTTATTGTACGAGCTACGCACAGCTCGGACGAGCCACGTAGCAAAAACATTATAAGTATCTTTTCAAGTTATTTATAACTTAGGGACTGCTTAAAGATTCATAATCAAGTTTCTCGTCTGAGCTGCGCACAGCTCGGACGAGACACTTCGTAAAAGTTTTTCTAAGTACTTCCTACATACAGAATTACTTAATGCATGACATCACGAGATAAGCACAAGAAATTTTGGACATAGCAATAGCAAAAGTCAAGAAGGTTCAGTGCCCAAGGCAGAACATCAACCTTAGAAGTTTTCCATACAGCTACACTCGGCATACCGAGGCAAATTCAAGGCATAAAAGTTGTTGCAACCACTATATGTTGATTACACATCCCCAGCTTCATCCGACTCACTCGTGACGCCAGTAGATTCCATGAAAAAGTCCAGATCTGGCATCAAGGCAATCCGACTAGCAGTTTCCGCATAACGGCTCAGGTAGGTGGTGCAACTCGGCCCCTGCTCAGGATCGCCATCACCAACCCTCTCAAGGTTATGAACCCTCTCGGGGAAGTGTGCCTTGGTCATGGCTAGCGCGTAGTTGGCACCACTCCGAGCAGAAGATGGTTTCCAGCGTGCGAATTGTTGAGGTGCTGCTTGAAGGACGGGAACAACTGAATTGAGATTGACACGATTATCTCCACCACGAGACATGCTGTTCTTTAACACCAAGGTTGCGCCCATGGTTTCTTCAGCAAACTTGGCAGCCTTAGAGCATCACATGGTCAACAAGCCTTGGTCCAGTGCAAATTCCGTCATCACAGGGGTATAATTATCCCTCTTCGTTATCTCAGCAAACTCAGCCATCCAAGCTTGCTCTGCTTCTGGATCAGTGCCATATGCTGCAATGAGATAAGTCAGCATAACTTCAATCCGCAAGAAGACAAAAGCAAATTTTCAAAATATCATTTAAGACTCACCAGCTAGAGTTTTGCTGAAAACAGTGAACCTTCCAGCGCAATACTCCTCAGCAACTCTCACGGTTTTCCGAGTTGTTTCAAGTTCAGTCTTGTGCGCTTCTTTTTATTTCGAGCGCAGCTCGGACAACTTCTCCAGATCAGATTGGAGTTTCGAGATAGAGGCTTCATTTTCCTTCGTAGCTTCTTTGTAATAATGCAGAGATTTCTCCAAAGTTTTCTTCTCCTTGGCGCGCTTCTCAGCCTGATCTATCTCTTTTTTCATCTTGGTCACAAACTCCTCATTTTCCTTCACCTTAGCGTCAAATGCTTTCTTGGCACCCTCTGCATAATGACAAGAAATGGATTTTTTTTCAAAATCACGCAATTACTCCTTCTTGAAAAATTTGGGACAAAATAGCTTACCATTATCCTCAGCATGCTGTTTTTTCAGCTTGCTATGCTCTTCTAGCAGCATCTCATATGCTTTCTTCGTGGCTGCATTCTCCTCTTGTAAACTCACAAAGGAAGAAACCAGCTTGAAAACCTCCTATTACAGGAGAAGAACAACAAATTAATAGTCTCCTAACAAAAGACTCTGAATAACTTCAAAAAGTTACTCGGAGCCTTGGGGGCTACACCCAGTGGGTGCACTAAGAAGTGCTCCCACTGGAAGTCTAAACATTAATAAAGTTTCCTAACAAAAGACTCCGAATAATTTCCAAAAGTTACTCGGAGCCTTGGGGGCTACACCCACTGGGTGCACTAAGAAGTGCTCCCACTGGAAGTTTAAACATCAAAATTTCCTACCAAAAGACTCCGACTCACCCCAAGAAGTTACTCGGAGCTTTGGGGGATACACCCACAGGGTTCACTAAGAAGTGCCCCCTCTGGAAGTTACATATTAACAAATTAAGAGCACTCAGACAGATAAGTCATTCGGACACCCAGTGGGTGGAAAACTTACCTAAGTATTTACGTGCATGTTGGCCTTCACTGTCTCTGCTTCGGAGGCCAACTCGCGCAAGAGCGACTCAAACTGAGAAGATTTCACCAAATAATCTTTCAAACCACTAACTATGGCATTCTCAATTGGAACAACAACTGAGACTGGAGAAGAAGAAACTGGAACACTCTCTTGAGCAGATGTCGGAGCAGCTTTTTGAACATTTTTTTTCAACAGGAACCTTGGGTCAAACAGGGGGAGCAGTTGAACTATCAGCAGTAGGACAACTCGTCTCAGGTAATACATCCTTGCTTGAAACATCTACCTCGGAAGCAGCCGCCTTAGAAGCAGCCTGGACGTCCACTGATTGATTCAGATCCGCACCAGCATCAACGTCCATATCCGCTAAAAAGAAAAGATCAAAAGACACGTTCAGAAAACATGGAGCCATGGTGTTAGGAGTGAGGAAGAATCCTTACCACCGGCTGCAGTATGCTCAGGAATGGTGTCCATGACAGGAAAATCAGCTACTCCGCAAGTGCTGACATCCTCATAAGTTTCTGCATTCTGGTCCTCGACCCCAGGAAGCGACTCGGAGCCACTCGGATGAATACTGAAAAACAAGGTGGGTGAGAACATTGGAAAATGGACAAAATATTAAGTTAAAGAAAAAACATCGACATTACTTGCGCGCAGTCTTCAAAGCACACCTCGAGGGAGCTACAATAGCTTTGGCAGAGCCAGGTTCAACACCTTTTGCTCTCCCAGCATCACTAGCATCCCCCGAAGGGTTAACTTTCCTACCCCCATGTCAGAACCCCAATTAGGGTAAGTGCTAGGGTTGCTTGATCCCTTTGCATCATGTGAAAAAATCAAAAATAAATTCAAAAATGGGGAAAAGAAAAGCCGTGAAGAATTTAAATAAATGGCCAGATAAAAATATTTTTACAAAAGTCATTTGAATGTTTGGAAAACTCCTAGAATTGTTGCTGATCATTGCAAAAGTGGTTTGGGTTCATTCCCAAGCTCATGGAATTTTCTAAAAATCAAAATGTGCCTTGGAAATTAAATATGACCCCTATTTGAATTGAAATTCAAATGTTTTGAATTTTAAAAATGCTCAAATTCTACAAGTGACTTGCTACTGGTCACCTAGGATTTACAAAAATGTTTGGGCATTTTACAAAATTGCATAGCTATTTATTTCTAGGCACAACAGAATTACAGAAAAGAAAAAGAAGGAAGAAATAAAGAAAAGAGGGACAAAGAGGCTTCTGGCCCAACTTGTTTCCCCCTGGCCCAGCTGGCACAGCCCACCACCCAGCCCCCTTGTCGTCTTCCTCAACCAGCTCGGTCGCGAGCTGGGAGGGAGCCGGCGACGCCACCGCGGCGCCGAGAAGGCTCCAAGGCCTCCCCTGGCCTCTAAGCGCCCCACGCAGCTCTCCAGAAGCCCCCGCACCTTTCCCCTCACTCTCCGGTCACCACCCCCCCTCTGTCTCGCCGGTTCCGCGCCGCACCACAGAGCTCGCGTCGCCGCCGGTGGTGCACGGCCGTGGCCAACGACGACCAGAAGCCGGGCGACCGTGTCCTTCCTCTTCAGCGTCGACGTCTTCATCGGTTCCACGCGCCAATTTGTTCCAAGCACCACTGGAGGAGACACCCGCGACGAGATCTCCCCGTCAGCCGCCGCAGCTCCGGCGAGCCATTCCCCTCCGTCCAGCCTCTCCCCGGCCACGAAAAGCACCACAGCGTGCTCAGGGTGAGCTCGCGATTCCTTTTCTCCCTTCCGTGTGTTTCCCCGTGCCCGATTTCGCCATCTCGCCATCGACAGTGGTCCGGCCGCCGCCATTGTCGTCATAGCCATGGCCACGGGCCTCGCCTTGAACCCCGACTAGCCCCACTCGACGCGGAATCTCACGACGCGCCCGCCCATGCTCTCCCCTCACTCTCCCGTGCCCTCTAGCCCGATTCCGGAGAAGTCCGGCGGCTACAGTGGCGACGCCGGCGAGCCCCGCCATTAGTACTAAGCTAAGCACCCACTAATCCCCTCCCAGAGCCCATGACAGGTGGGCCCCAGGCCACCCCTAACCCCTTTGTTAACTTAACAGAGAGGGGATTAACCCCTGTGAGGCTTACAGGGTGGACCCACATGTCAGCCCCCCCGGTGACATCAGCATTGCATCATGCTGATGCAATAAACAATTTTCCAGAAATTAAAAGAATTAAAGAAAACAGAGAAAAATCCAGAAAATCAATCAAACTTTAGAAAATCATAACTAATTCATATTAACTCCAAATTTAATAAATAATATATGAAAAGTTATCACAAAAATGCAAGGATTAAGAATATGCAATTTGTTTTCATGTTTGACCATTTTAAAATGGGGGAACAGTAGCAAATGTGCATATGGCATAATTTGAATTTGAATTTGAAGTTTGAATTTTCATTTCAAATGCAAGATACTTCAATTAATATGAATATGCTACAAACCAGTACCATTCACATCATGGACAACCTTATCATGTGTATGTGCATTTTACTTCCGAAGTTGTCCCCCCTTGTTGATGATTGCCTCCGATGACAGTCGTTCCGAGACGGTGATCACCTCCGAAGGAGAAGACCACCATTAAGACACGTGTATCGTCAGCAAGGCAAGCAAACCCCATTGATCATTTCTATAAAATTCTACTTCCCTCTCAGTCTCGCTTATGCATGTTTAGGAGATCACCGAGACACGTTCTTTCGCATAGTTGAACCCATTCCGATGCATGACCTATCATTTTGTCACCGTATTAAGCAAACCACAATCCTAGCAGATATAGGAGTTGAATGATGAGCATGTGGCCCCTGCAACTGTTATTGCTTATTGCTGCTTAGTGATACAATGAGGATGTTATGATTGTGAGTTGGGATGGTATGAACACAGTGATGTTGATGATAATGTGTTGGTGAATCCACCCAAAGCAAAGGTGAACGATGAGAGGCTGTGTAGGAGTACACAGTGGGTTGTCTCGTTGAACACTGCCCTAGGCCCCGAGTTCCTGTTTTGTGATCCAAGACAAAGAGTATGACCACATGTAGGGTTTATGGGAGCCCCGTTTGGCCTCTTTACGTACCAGATCCGGTCCAGGGGTCACACTAGATTCGGGCTTTCCATTTGTCTTATGCATAGATATGTGGGTGGACCTGTGAGGCAGCGAAACCATCTGTCAAAGGTGGTGTCTCGGTCCCTTGCATTATCTGAGTCCATTTCGTAGAACCGTCCGGACTCTCGAGCGGTGACAAACTCAGGTAGTCGACTCCTGGATTAGAGAAGGTGATGTGAGGGTAGTGCCTTAGTTTCATCCACGTCCGACACCCGCTTGAAGGGTGACAAGAATGAGGTGATAAATGATGACACGCGTGTGAAGATGTACACCCCTGGAGGGTTAATAAACTATTCGAATAGCCGTGTCCGCGGTTATGGACTACTTGGAGACCTCTACTTAATCATTAGATAACTTGAATGGATACTTATAAAACTCGCAAGATAAGCGTGAGTGCTATGGTGTGCTTCCTCGTGGGGAAGTCGAGGAAGTGTCCATAGTGGTGTATTGGTTGGAGACTTGGTAGTGGACTCGTGTACGCTTCTTACCTCAAGTCTGGTACTCGTAGTACATGACTAGCCAAATCAAAGCTGGCACTTCTGCATGTTGAACCCCACCTCCTTTACCTTGAAACTTGAGCATGAGTAGTGTAGTTCTGATGTAAGTCTTGCTGACTACAACTTTGTACTCACGTTTGCTTAATCTATGTTTTAGATGAGAACCCGGACCCCGATGGAGTCACCTTCGTGAAGCTCGACGTTGACCTTGGTAGTATAGTTCCAGACAGCAGTCTGGTCCCTCGTGGAAGGGCATGTATGTTGAACAAGGATTCTCTAAGCCATTTGTTAATCTTGTCTATACTCAGACCTAATTTGCTTCCGTTGTATGATGTAATGTTGATCACAGACATGTGATCTTTGTATGCTCTATGTGTAAGTCAATAAAGAAGTAAATTGTAGAGTTATGTGATGATACCTGCTGTTCATACTAGACATGTGTGCTGCGTGTATGATTATAACATGCATGTCTTAGTATGAGTTTTCGAGACCTTAGTTGTGATCTAGCTGGCGGTCTTTTATACACCAAGTGGCCCTTAGATGTGCGCAGCTTGGGGCATCGCGATGCGATTGCTCGTGACTCTGTCACGTGCACACTTTGTTGTATGATCGAGCCCGCCCTAGACCCCGACTAAGTGATCGGACTAGAGTCTGTTTATGTAAGGGTCATGATTCAATCGATAACATGGTTGAGGCGACTTGTCTATGAGTATGGGATTTCACCACCCATAATCATTTAGACTTGTGAGCGGGCGATGAGGACCCATCTCAGTTGATCATCCGGCATGGATGGGATACCCCTCATGTTCGATGCTTTCCGAGAACGTTCTGTGCTTGGCCTTGTCTGCTTAGACAAGTGGGTACGGTTCTCGGATCTCCATGTGATTGCATCGTGACTGGAATTACATACGCATATTCTGGGTCCCGACAGACTTGGTATCGGAGCAGGACTGTCTGTAGGATTATTCAACCCTTGGTCGAAGTCGATTCTAGCACTCTATAGTTATATAGTTACTTGCGTATATAAGGGAACAACGTAAGGCTTCTTTTTCTCCTTACCCTCATCGATCTGAGTTCTGGGTCACCCTTATCTTTTCTATGGGATGATAGTACTAGGCTCATCTATGTCTTACTAGAACATCTCGTTGTTTGCTTACTTGTAGCCGTAGGATTGTTTTGGTCGTCCAGAGTCTCCGTGTTTTTGAGTTCCTTGAAGAAGTGTTGTCCAATTTCTTCAAGGTTGTTTCATTTTCCCTCCCGGTGTAGCCGTTATGCTGCCCGATTTATCCCGTGTTTCTTTGAATCATTTCCTTTGCATTATAGTCTTCTCCTCCTTAAATCATGTCCTCTTATCTTTGATTCCATCGTACAACCTGTTCTGATTGTTGATTTTTATCACACAAGATGTCAGGTGGAACTCGTAGTGTTGTTCATCGCAATCGAGACCGTGATCGGAATCGAAATGATGATGCACCTCCACCACCGCCTTCTGCGGCGGAAATCATGATGGAAGTCGAGCGGAATCGACGTGATCAGACACGTCTTCTGGAGCTCATCGAGCAGAATACCTCACGTCATTGCAATGTGGTTGTGAGCATTCAGGACTTCATCCTCCTCAAACCATCGGTATTCCGATGTTCTTCTGAGCCCCTTGAAGCCGATGATCGGCTCCGTTCCATCGAGCGTAAGCTTGACACGGCACATGTTGCTCTCAATGACCGAGTTATATTCGCGGCATACTTTCTGGAAGGTGCTGCTACTGAATGGTGGGAGAACTATGTTGCTATGCAGCCAGATGGTCACGTAGTGACTTGGCAGGAGTTCCATGATGCCTTTCGAGGGTACCACCTTCTAGATGAGTTAATGGAGCGCAAGAAGGAAGAGTTCTGCAATTTGACTCAAGGAGAGATGTCCATTCAAGAGTATGTGACGGAGTTCAACCGTCTTGCTCGTTATGCCCAAGATGAGATCACCACCGATGCCAGAAAGCAGGCAAGGTTCTGTAAGGGACTTAGCCCTATGCTTCGACATGATCTCAACCTCATTGAATTTGCCACCTTTGAGGATTTAGTCAACAGATCCTTTAGAGCTGAGCATGGCAATGAAGTGTTCGAAGAGTCCCGCAAGCATGCTCTTGAGCTTGCTCCTTCTTCAAGTTCAGCCCCTCAGAAACGCAGAATATGGATTCCAACTGGTGCCATACCTCAAAACTTTCTTCAGAGACCTCCATCCAATATATGCCATCCACCTCAACACATTGTTCCTCCCAGGAATGATGGTGTGCAATCAAGTAATCCTGCTCCCAGCAATTCAGGCAGGATGTGTTTCACGTGTGGTCTGACAGACCATTACTTCCGACAATGCCCTACAGTGTTGGTGGCACCACGTAGACCTAGTCATAAGCCTCCAAATAAATCAACCACCAAAACCTTTCCAGCAAAACTTTTAGTCACGGGTAGTGGATATGTGAACCAAATCTCAGTTGAGGAAACCACTGCTACTTCTGACGTCATCCTTAGCACACTCCCAGTCAATCATGTTCCCGCCTCTGTTCTTTTCGATCCAGGAGCTTCTCATTCATTCATGTCGGAGAGTTATGCACTTCAGCATGAATTCCCTTTTGAAGAAATGTTTTCTCCAATGATAATTCAAACTCCTGGTTCAAAGTGGCAAACTAATAGAGTAAGCCATGGCAATCAAATTTCAATTGAGGGTTTAGTATTCCTTGCTTCTCTTATAGCCCTCAAGTCGTCAGACATTGATGTCATCCTAGGCATGGATTGGTTATCAAGACAGAATGTTGTCCTTGATTGTAAAGCCAAGTCAGTTAAACCCACCCATCCTTCAGGCCGGATCATTGACTACACATCACCCAGCTCTATAATCCAGGTGCATACTTTGAAAGTGCTTCCCCTTCCAGACCTTGAAGATGTTCCGGTGGTTCGTGACTTCCCAGATGCCTTTCCTGAAGAACTGTCAGGAATGCCCCCTGACAGGCGTGTAGAATTCATAGTGGATCTTATACCAGGCACAACCCCAATTTCCAGACGCCCATATAAAATGGACCCACATGAGTTAGCTGAGCTAAAAACCCAACTTGATGCTTCGTTGGCAAAAGGCTTCATTCTCCCTAGCTCATCGCCATGGGGTTGCCCCGTTCTATTCGTAACGAAGAAAGATGGAACAGAAAGGATGTGCGTAGACTATCGTCCGCTAAATCTAGCGACGATACAGAACAAGTACCCATTGCCCAGGATCAATGATCTTTATGATCAACTTGATGGATCCTCTGTCTTCTCCAAGATGGATTTGAGATTAGGCTATCATCAAATCAAAATCCGAAACGAGGACATCCCCAAGACGGCTTTCACTACTCGATATGGTCTTTACGAGTACACCGTCATGTCCTTCGGTTTAACCAATGCCCCCGCCACATTCTCGCGCTTGATGAATTCGATCTTCATGGAGTACCTAGATAAATTTGTTGTGGTTTATCTTGATGACATTATCATCTACTCGAAGAACGAAGAAGAGAACGCAAAACATCTTAGGTTGGTATTGATGAAACTTCGAGAGCATCGCCTTTATGCCAAGTTCTCCAAGTGTGAATTTTGGCTACCAGAAGTGACCTACCTAGGCCACGTGATTTCTGCAAAAGGCATTGCTGTCAATCCCGAGAGAGTTCAGGCCGTCCTTGATTGGACTCCACCTGAATCGGTTAAGCAAGTTAGGAGTTTTCTTAGCCTAGCAAGCTATTGTCGCCGCTTTGTTGAGAACTTCTCCAAAGTTGCAAAGCCTCTAACTGAACTCCTCAAGTAAGATAAGAAATTCCAATGGACCCCCAAGTGTGAGGAAAGCTTTCAAAAGATAAAAAGAAGATTGACTTCTGCACCCGTACTTGCGCCTCCAGACACCAAAAAGGATTTCGAGATCTATTGTGATGCTTCACGGCAAGGGGTAGGATGCATACTTATGCAAGATCGACATGTGGTAGCTTACGCTTCACGCCAGTTGCGTCCACATGAAGAGAACTATCCTACCCTTGATCTTGAACTCGTTGCCCTAGTTCATGCCCTGAAGACTTGGCGACATTACCTCCTTGGTAATCGTTGTGAGATCTATTCTGATCACCAAATCCTCAAATACATATTCACCCAGCCAGATCTTAATCTCAGGAAAAGACGCTGGATTGAGTTGATAAAAGATTATGACTTAGGAATTTCTTACACCCCAGGCAAGGCCAATGTCATGGCTGATGCACTAAGTCGTAAGTCGTATTGTAACAACCTCATGTTACAACAGTATCAACCACTTCTGCATGAGGAATTTCACAAGCTCAATCTTGAGATAGTTCCTCATGGATTTCTTTCTACCCTGGTGGCGAAACCAACCCTTGAGGATCAAATCATAACCGCCCAGAAACAAGATAGTAGTATTCAAGAGATCAAGCAGAACATTGTTAGCGGAGTTGCTAAATGTTTCTCTGCAAATGATCAAGGAACGATATTCTTTGAGAATCGTTTAGTAGTTCCTGAGAGTCAAGACCTAAGGGAGCTGATCCTTAAGGAAGCTCATGACACTCCCCTCTCCATTCATCCCGGTAGCACAAAAATGTACCGGGATCTACGCCAGAGATTTTGGTGGACCAGGATGAAGAGAGACATTGCACAATTTGTTGCCGAATGTGATGTTTGTCGTCGCATTAAGGCAGAACACCAAAGACCTGCTGGTACTCTTCAACCATTGTCTATTCCTGAGTGGAAATGGGACAAGGTCGGTATGGACTTCATCACCGGCTTTCCAAAAACCCAGAAAGGAAATGATGCCATCTTCGTTGTCATTGATCGACTTTCCAAAGTTGCTCACTTCCTTCCTGTTTGCGAGTCTATAACTGCTAGTCAGTTGGCGGACTTGTATGTCTCTAGAGTTGTGTCTCTTCACGGTGTTCCTTTGGAAATCAATTCTGATCGTGGTAGCCTTTTCACCTCTAGATTTTGGGGAAGCTTTCAGAATGCTATGGGAACTCATCTCTCCTTTAGTACAGCTTTTCATCCCCAGTCTAGCGGTCAAGTTGAAAGGGTTAACCAAATTCTTGAAGACATGCTTAGAGCTTGTGTTATCTCTTTCGGAAAGAATTGGGAGAAATCTCTTCCATTTGCCGAATTTGCTTATAACAATACTTTCCAGTCTAGTCTGAACATGGCTCCTTTTGAACTCCTATATGGACGACGATGTCGAACACCCCTAAACTGGTCAGAAACCGGTGAAAGAAAATTCTTTGGACCGGATATGATCAAGGAAGCAGAAGAGCAAGTTCGCATTGTTCGTGATCGGTTGAAAGCCGCTCAGTCTCGTCAAAAGAGCTACTATGATCGTCATCATAGAGAAGAGAGCTACAATCTGGATGAGAAGGCTTACCTTCGGGTTACTCCTCTGAAGGGTACCCAAAGATTCGGTATCAAAGGCAAGTTGGTCCCACGTTACATCGGACCTTTTCGCATTCTCGCTAAACGTGGAGAAGTTGCCTACCAACTTGAACTACCCCCACATCTTTCCCGAGTACATGATGTATTCCATGTGTCACAACTCAGGCGTTGCTTCAAGGACCCCATCCGCGAAGTCGACCATGAAACGCTTGATCTCCAAGATGACCTTTCTTATCGAGAGTACCCTGTTCTTATTCTTGATTCCGCAGAGCGTGTCACTCGTCGTCAAGATCAAGTTTCTCAAAGTGCAGTGGTCACATCACTCCGAGAAAGAAGCAACATGGGAAAGAGAAGACCGCCTCCGTGCCGAGTACCCCTCCTTCCTCCCGACGACTTCTGAATCTCGGGACGAGATTCTTTTGAGTGGGGGCGAGTTGTCAGAACCCCAACTAGGGTAAGTGCTAGGGTTGCTTGATCCCTTTGCATCATGTGAAAAATTCAAAAAGAAATTCAAAAATGGGGAAAAGAAAAGCCCTGAAGAATTTAAATAAATGGCCAGATAAAAATATGTTTCCAAAAATCATTTGAATGTTTGGAAAACTCCTAGAATTGTTGATGATCATTGCAAAAGTGGTTTGGGTTCATTCCCAAGCTCATGGAATTTTCTAAAAATCAAAATGTGCCTTGGAAATTAAATATGACCCCTATTTGAATTGAAATTCAAATGTTTTGAATTTCAAAAATGCTCAAATTCTACAAGTGACTTGCTACTGGTCACCTAGGATTTATAAAAATGTTTGGGAATTTTACAAAATTGCCTAGCTATTTATTTCTAGGCACAACAGAATTACAGAAAAGAAAAAGAAGGAAGAAATAAAGAAAAGAGGGATAGAGAGGCTTCTGGCCCAACTTGTTTCCCCCTGGCCCAGCTGGCCCAGCCCACCACCCGGCCCCCTTGTCGTCTTCCTCAACCAGCTCGGTGGCGAGCTGGGAGGGAGCCGGCGACGCCACCGCGACGCCGAGAAGGCTGCAAGGCCTCCCCTGGCCTCTAAGCGCGCCACGCAGCTCTCCAGAAGCCCCCGCACCTTTCCCCTCACTCTCCTGTCACCACCCCCCCCCCTCTGTCTCGCCGGTTTCGCGCCGCACCAGAGAGCTCGCGTCGCCGCCGGTGGTGCACAGTTGTGGCCAACGACAACCAAAAGTCGGGCGACCGTGTCCTTCCTCTTCAGCGTCGACGTCTTCATCGATTCCACGCGCCAATTTGTGCCAAGCTCCACTGGAGACGACACCCGCGACGAGATATCCCCGTCAGCCGCCGCAGCTCCGGCGAGCGATTCCCCTCCGTCCAGCCTCTCCCCGGCCACGAAAAGCACCGCAGCGTGCTCAGGGTGAGCTCGCGATTCCTTTGCTCCCTTCCGTGTGTTTCCCCGTGCCCGATTTCGCCATCTCGCCATCGACAGTGGTCCGGCCGCTGCCATTGTCATCATAGCCATGGCCACGGGCCTCGCCTTGAACCCCGACTAGCCCCACTCGACGCGGAATCTCACGACGCGCCCGCCCATGCTCTCCCCTCACTCTCCCGTTCCCTCTAGCCCGATTCCGGCGAAGTCCGGCGGCTACAGTGGCGACGCCGGCGAGCCCCTTCATTAGGAATAAGCTAAGCACCCAATAATCCCCTCCCAGAGCCCATGACAGGTGGGCCCCAGGCCACCCCTAACCCCTTTGTTAAGTTAAAAGAGAGGGGATTAACCCCTGTGAGGCTTACAGGGTGGACCCACATGTCATCCCCCCCGGTGACATCAGCATTGCATCATGCTGATGCAATAAACAATTTTCCAGAAATTAAAAGAATTAAAGAAAACAGAGAAAAATCCAGAAAATCAATTAAACTTTAGAAAATCATAACTAATTCATATTAACTCCAAATTTAATAAATAATATATGAAAAAATATCAAAAAAATGCAAGGATTAAGAATATGCAATTTCTTTTCATGTTTGACCATTTTAAAATGGGGCAAAAGTAGCAAATGTGCATATGGCATAATTTGAATTTGAATTTGAAGTTTGAATTTGCATTTCAAATGCAATATACTTCAATTAAGATGAATATGCTACAAACCAGTACCATTCACATCATGGACAACCTTATCATGTGTATGTGCATTTTACTTCCGAAGTTGTCCCCCCTTGTTGATGATTGCCTCTGATGACAGCCGTTCCGAGACGGTGATCACCCCCGAAGGAGAAGACCACCATTAAGACCCGTGTATCGTCATCAAGGCAAGCAAACCCCATTGATCATGTCTATAAAATCCTACTTCCCTCTCAGTCTCGCTTATGCATGTTTAGGAGATCACCGAGACACGTTCTTTCGCATAGTTGAACCCATTCCTATGCATGACCTATCATTTTGTCACCGTATTAAGCAAACCACAATCCTAGCAGATATAGGAGTTGAATGATGAGCATGTGGCCCCTGCAACTGTTACTGCTTATTGCTGCTTAGTGATACAATGAGGATGTTATGATTGTGAGTTGGGATGGAATGAACACAGTGATGCTGATGATAACGTGTTGGGAATCCACCCTAAGCAAAGGTGAACGGTGAGAGGCTGTGTAGGAGTACACAGTGGGTTGTCTCGTTGAACACTACCCTAGGTCCCGAGTTCCTGTTTTGTGATCCAAGACAAAGAGTATGACCACATGTAGGGTTTATGGGAGCCCCGTTTGGCCTCTTTACGTACCAGATCCGGTCCAGGAATCACACTAGATTCGGGCTTTCCATTTGGCTTATGCATAGATATGTGGGTGGACCTGTGAGGCAGTGAAACCATCTGTCAAAGGTGGCGTCTCAGTTCCTTGCATTATCTGAGTCCGTTTCGTAGAACCGGCCGGACTCTCGAGCGGTGACAAACTCAGGTAGTCGACTCCTGGATTAGAGAAGGTGATGTGAGGGTAGTGCCTTGGTTTCATCCACGTCCGACACCCGCTTGAAGGGTGACAAGAATGAGGCGATAAGTGATGACACGCGTGTGAAGATGTACACCCCTGCAGGGTTAATAAACTATTCGAATAGCCGTGTCCGCGGTTATGGACTACTTGGAGACCTCTACTTGATCATTAGATAACTTGAATGGATACTTATAAAACTCGCAAGATAAGCGTGAGTGCTATGGTGTGCTTCCTCGTGGGGAAGTCGAGGAAGTGTCCATAGTGGTGTATTGGTTGGAGACTTGGTAGTGGACTCGTGTACGCTTCTTACCTCAAGTCTGGTACTCGTAGTACATGACTAGCCAAATCAAAGCTGGCACTTCTGCATGTTGAACCCCACCTCCTTTACCTTGAAACTTGAGCATGAGTAGTGTAGTTCTGATGTAAGTCTTGCTGAGTACGACTTTGTACTCACGTTTTCTTAATCTATGTTTTAGATGAGAACCCGAACCCCGATGGAGTCACCTTCGTGAAGCTCGACGTTGACCTTGGTAGTATAGTTCCAGACAGCAGTCTGGTCCCTCATGGAAGGGCATGTATGTTGAACAAGGCTTCTCTAAGCCATTTGTTAATCTTGTCTGTACTCAGACCTAATTTGCTTCCGTTGTATGATGTAATGTTGATCACAGACATGTGATCTTTGTATGCTCTATGTGTAAGTCAATAAAGAAGTACATTGTAGAGTTATGTGATGATACCTGCTGTTCATACTAGACATGTGTGATGCGTGTATGATTATAACATGCATGTCTTAGTATGGGTTTTCGAGACCTTAGTTGTGATCTGGCTGGCGGTCTTTTATACACCAAGTGGCCCTTAGATGTGTGCAGCTTGGGGCATCGCGATGCGATTGCTCGTGACTCTGTCACGTGCACACTTTGTTGTATGATCGAGCCCGCCCTAGACCCCGACTAAGTGATCGGGCTGGAGTTTGTTTATGTAAGGGTCATGATTCAATCGATAACATGGTTGAGGCGACTTGTCTATGAGTATGGGATTTCACCACCCATAATCATTTAGACTTGTGAGCGGGCGATGAGGACCCATCTCAGTTGATCATCCGGCCTGGATGGGACACCCCTCATGTTCGATGCTTTCCGAGAACGTTCTGTGCTTGGCCTTGTCTGCTTAGACAAGTGGGTACGGTTCTCGGCTCTCCATGTGATTGCATCGTGACTGGAATTACATACGCATATTCCGGGTCCCAAAACCCCAAGAGTGGTAAGAGTCTTCTTAGGCTTGAAAGGAGAAACCCTTCCACGACTGGAACCCATCGCAGGGAGTTTTGTCGGGGGGATGGATCAAGCTCATAACCCGGCATTAGATCACAACCTTCTGGGCCGTCTTACACATGAAGGCCCACGAAGACAAGACTCAGCTTAGAGGGAGACGCGCCAAGGAGTCAAGCTTGAAGCCCAAGAAGGAATTTGACATACCTTCTATAGCGCGTAGCATAATTGTAAAGTAGACATAGAATAGGATTCCACCTCAAGTAGGAATCGGATTTGTGGACTCCTGGACCCGGCACCTTTATAATCCGAGGGTTCGGGGAGCCATAAAACACAGACAACTCAACACACAAATCACCAACGCATGACTCGTAACCTAGATCTCCCCGAGACGCAAGTTACGAGCCGGCAACCCTTGTAATCCGCAAGCCGGCTAGTCCTTTCGACAAGCCGGAAACCCCTCAATAATAAGAAGCAGGAGTAGGTCTTTACCTCGAGAAAAAAGAGGGTCTGAAACATGGGTAAATCGTTGAGTACCGTGTCTATGTCGACTCTCTCCTTGATACCACCTCGCAGCAAAGGCCTCACTACAAGTTCGATGACTCAGACATCTGCTGTGTTAACCCCACGACAAGTCTGCTGCTGCCCTCTTCACCACTCTGAGGAAGAGACCTCTTGCGGTTCCGAGTAAGGCCCTCCCGCGCCGAGTGACGATCTTGATTGCTCTTTGACCTCAACTCGGAATACACCTGAGGATGAGCCATCTCGGATTCCAGATCATCTCCAACTTCAACCCCGGCTCCCGTTCCAGTACTGCCATCTTCATCTTCTTCAGCGGGATGTGGGGGCGCCAAAGGAATAGGGGAGTGAAACGAACCAATATCCGGCTAATGAAAGGACAAAAGCTCTTATCAGAACTAAATACACAAAATAGCTACAAAGGGAAGGATGCAAAATGAAACAAGCTTACCAGAGTAGGAGGATGCTCACTGTTGAGAGGCCTCACTCGGCCCAACATCTGTGCAGCATGAGTCACACTGGTGATAACTCTCATTCTTTGTTCAAATTCTTCCTGCAACATCTAGGCGTTGTTGTACCGAGTGTTGTCAGTCAGCCCAGTATAAGTCCACATTCCTAGAGATCAGGCTTGGAGAGGTTGTATCCTTTGAGTTACGAAGGCGGCAATCAAATCCATGGCATCAAGGCCATTCTTCTTCAGCCTCACAATCTCTCACATCAAAGGAAGGTCTTGTTCTTTTTTAGCATTCGTCAGTCGGGGATTCCAGCCCTGGGAATTGGCCAGTCTCACATCCGAGTAAGGAGGCAACGTCCGAGTGCCGGGCTCTGCTCCCACCTTACAGTAAAACCAAGTGTTCTGTCAATTCTTCACAGAATCAGGTATAATAGAAGGGAAATATTGTTTCCCCTGCTTCCTAGCGAGAAATAAGCCACCACACAAATGATTCATCTCCATGCCACCACCTTCACCGGATTTCTTCACTTTTTGAGGTTTGATGGTATAGATGGTGCTGAAAAGGTGCCAGTGGGGATCTATGCCTATGAATCCCTCACAAAGTGTAACAAAGCTAGACAACAAGGTGATGGCATTAGGCACAAGATGATGGAGTCGGGATCCAGTAAATGCAAGAAAGTCCAACAAAAAAGGATGAGGGGGTAGAGAAAATCCCCGATCCACGTGGGAGACGAGAAAAACTCGCTCATCCTCCTGAGGAAGGGGTTCTTCTTCCCCAGGAGATGGGATGCGACAACCATGGCCACGAAGCATACCGGAGTCTTGGTAGACCTGGAGCATCTCCGCCATGATGATATAAGGGAGCCATTTCCCCGCAGACATAACTCCAACAGGGCGTCACCGCCGGAGAAGCGAAGTGGCGGAAGGGGCGTGAACGGCCGGCGAGCAAGTGCAGAACGCTCGTTCGGCGGCGAGGACGTGAGGAGGAGAAAGGAAGAAGAAGAAGAAGAAGAAGAGGAACAGCCAGGATGGAAGCAAGTGAATCCAAATTTGTTTTGACCACGGGGTGGGTTTTTATACTAGTAGAAGACCAACTACCACGCGTCATATCCGAAAGTCATAAAATTTGTTTTGACCACGGGGTGGGTTTTTATACTAGTAGAAGACCAACTACCACGCGTCATATCCGCAAGTCATAACGAGGATGCCATTTCGGTTCCCCGTAATCCGCCCTATTTAATAGGGAACAGTTAATGATTTTTGTAAAAGACCGCCGCGGGAATCGAGGCGACAGATCTGACAGAACGTCCCACTTTACCTGACGAAAAGATTCTCTGACAAGGCAAGATTTTCCTCACTTGAAACACAACAGATTTTATGCAAAGCCGGAGATTGCTTTGCCTACTCGGAAAGAAATTAACTCCACGAAGAGAAGTTATTCGGAAACCTCTCCGCCGACATCTCGGCCAAATAAATTATTACATGGACAAGAACATCACTTGGAAATCTTTTTCGAGTAAGCTACCACTCAGAAAAACCATTACTAAAACAACCGAGTAAGTTGTCACTCGGAGCGCCAGGGAAGACAGACAGTGCTCCAAAACTCAAAGCAGTGACAGGATGGGATACCACCTGAAGCTAAGTAACGAGTTGGAAAGGAATTGCATTCTGGAGTGCACAACAAATGGAAAATCTTGTATTCATTAATTTCTCGAGGAAAAGTTCTGAGTAATTAATTCACTAGTAGTTCGTCTCTGACATAGATGTCCAGATTGCTAGTAAGATAAGGTGCAGAGGGTAAAGAATTGATATCCCATGTGGTATGATCTAAGGCTCATTTTATGATGCCTTAGAATATTAAACTTTACAAATCTGGTCCATATGGAGTTTAAGGCCTTTTACTCCGAGACACGCCCTCCGAGGCCTCAGTCCACCTCTTCTGGGAGACGCTTGAGTGTCGCCAGATTTTTCCGTTAACCTGTCCAACCCACGTTCGAGGGAAAATTTCAAATATCAATAAAGTCCTTCCGGGCCTCTTATTGAGTTTAATATTCACATACCTCATGAATCCCGATGACATCGACGGCCTCATCACGAGTGACCGCAAGAACTTAGGGGCTACTGTCGTGGTCATACCAAAGGTATACCCTTAAGCATTAGGAATCAAGGGGTACCCTTAGCATTGTGATCTCCCAAAGATACCCAAGAAAATAAATCACCAAATCGTAAAGAGTCTGACGAAACACAGAGACGAAGATCACAATGTCTCCGAGTAATCTGTCACTCGGAAACGAGATGGTCTCCGAGTACCCAGCTACTCGGAAGAGGCGATCATCTCCGAGTAATCAGTTACTTGGAAAGTAGATAGGCTCCGAGTAACCAGTTACTCGGAAGAGGGAATCAACGAGCTAATCGGAGGAGGGAAGAGCAATGGGCGCAAAGCATTAAAGCCAGAGGCGTTTCTCCTTCTTAATTAACAGTAATGAGTAGACCGTTTCCTGTAATTAGTATAGACGTTTATTCTTGTAATTATGGCACATTTACTGGGGTATTGAAGGGGCAGAGGTGCACTCTATATAAGCCTCCCCCTCACCCTAGGAATGGTTACGCGCACATTATCCCTCAAACACTAAGAAAGAACACCCCAGTAAGCCTGGGACAGGACTAAGCATTTTTTTATCTCTAAGGAGAGGCCTAACCTGTATAATTCCTCTGCGTCAACCTCTCAGCATACAGATTCATATAGCTCCAATCACACCCCTTATCTATTGTCAGGATTATATCCACGACACTAGTATCATTGCATATCCTGCTACACTGGCAAAGGCATACATATACATCATGATAGTTTTCAGTTTTCTATATGTTTAGTACTTCTTGTAAAGTGTGAGATCTTCTATACTCTTGTAAAATATAGAGTGTTGACCTTAAAGTGAGGAAAAGATCCCAAAGAGGACAAAATAAAAGATCTCAAAATAGGACAAATTAAAAGATCCCAAAGAGGACAAATGAGAGATAAATAGAAAGAGCCAATGAGGCCACAAAAATAAAATAAAATAAAAAAGAAAATAAAAAGAGAGAAGGGGGCAACACTACTATTCCATTTGAAAGATCCACACTCGTACTCCATATAGTATTTGTACTCCATAGAGATTTTCATATCATTCATGCATAACTATGTGGGGATCCTTACACTATAGAACTTGGCTTGCATATTCCAAGGATGAGCCTCCTCAAATGAGATATAGGTCTTCGTGAGCAAGCAAGTTGGATGCACCCCCACTAGTTCCATTGGAGAGCTTACCATAGCTCACATGTGCATCTGTTGCATGGCAATCACTACTCCTCACATCATATCTATCATTTGGCTTTCTCTCGCCTATGATTGTCCTCATTGACGTGAGCCTTTCACACTTTTTTGTCTTCCTTCCCCATCATTATTCTCTTTGCTATCCTAAGTGCCAACATATCTTGCTTGTGCTCATTCATTGCATGAGTGCTCAAAGTCGAAAGGGAGAGAATAAGTTTGACTTGTGCCTAACTAGTGGTCTGGGGACGAGTCATAATAAGATTCTGAAGGAGACCAAGTGTGAATTTTTAGTAGATTGAGTTCTCAATTAAAATATATAGTATTTTTATGCTCTAAACCCATCTCCCATTTCTTGGACGCAAACACCATTTGGAGACATTCGAGTCACAGGCAGCGAGAGATCTTGCACCTTTATGTTCTTACTTTTCTAGTTTCAATACTAGATATAGACTCTTGCTTGTTTTTTACTTGACTTGAATTGTATATCTTACTTTCTTTACTATAAATTTTTTATGTGTTGGTAGTATTTGATCACAGAAATTGTCTTTCTAATCATTTCCCTGCTCGAGGACGAGCAGGAATTAACTTTGGGGATGTTGATACGTCTCAAACATATCTATAATTTCTGCTTGTTCCATGCTTATATGGGTGATATTTCTATGTGTATTGTTACACTTTCATACCTTTTTCAACATATTTGTAATAACCTACTAACTCAGTGCACCCAGTGCCAGTTTCTGTCTGCTGATGTCTGTGAATTGCAGGTTTATACCCATATTTACAGTGCCCAAAAAATTCCATAAAAATATATAAAGAATCAGCATTCCAGAAGACTCCAGACGCTCGAAGGAGAGTCGGAGGGGGTCCACCCTCCCTTCAGAGGGCTAGGTGGCGCGGCCTAGGGGGAGGCTGCGCCAGGAGGCCACCTGGACGGGTGGGACCTCCCCTGGTGCCCCCCCTTTGGCCCTATTTTTACCTCCGTGGAGGAAACCCTGATTCCAGACCTCCTTTTTTCATAAGCAATTCCGATCTCCGCCGCCATGTCTAACAAGCTTCGGGGGACCAGAATTCCTGTGTCAGCACCCTGTCGGGATGGGGAAGTGCCCCCGGATTCATCTCCATCGACGTTTCTTACTCCTCGTGCTGATGCGAGAGTAGTTCCTCCTCGGGGCAGAGGTTTCTACAGTAGCTATGTGGTTAATTCTCTCTCCCATGATGTGATCTTGATTGCGATCATAGGCTATGTTAATCTAGGGTGATCCCATGATGTTTCCCCTTCTTCTATGTATTGGATTTGATGTAATCACTTGTCTTTATCTAGTATAATCACCGAGACCAATATGACAGCAGTCTATTGGATATAGATTAGAATAATATTTTCATGAATGATTTCTTCTATTGTGAATTGATTGAAGATTGAGAGTCTCTTGGTGCTTGTCTTTGACTATCCTTGAGATATTTTGTGGTGATTGTGGTACTCTCTTTGGATGGCCGCGGTGACATTGGGAAATCCATAGATGAGAACTAAGAACTCTGAGGTGTGCTTTTGTAGCCCTACATAATTCTCGTCCTCGCTTGATCACAAAGGAGTGACCTCCAAGTACATCTCCATTGCATGTTTTAGTGGAAATATCATGTGATTAGACTATGTTAATGTTGTTGGGAGTTGCCACTAGTGAAAGTATGAAGCCTAGGCCTTGTTTCTCACCATTGCAATACCGTTTGTGCTCACTTTTGTCACTTGCTACCTTGCTGTAATTTGTACTGCAGATTTATATTGCCTTTCTTTGCCACACTTATCACCCATATTTTACCATCTCTTCGCCAAAATAGTGCACCTATACAAGTTACCATTGTATTAGGTGTGTTGGGGACACAAGAGACTTCTTGTTTCTTAATTGCGGGGTTGCTTGAGAGAGACCATCTTCAACCTCTACTACCCTGAGTTCGATAAACCTTAGGTCATCCACTTGAGGGAAATTATTGATGTCCTACAAACCTCTGCGCTTGGAGGCCCAACATAGTCTACGAGAATAGAAGCGTGTGTAGACATCAGTAGCCATGGTGCCTGTATATTTCTTGACCAAGAGTGCCTTCTTGAAAGTCATTTTCCGGGCACAAGGCATCATCTTCATCTTCATGACATTCTTCTTCTTCAACCTCCTCCTTCCTAGAGCAAGGCATCGTCCTTTTGGCTTTCAACGCAAGGTTGTTGGAACTAGTTATCCCTTTAACAAGGTCGCATGTTTGCTTGGACTAGGTCTTTAATAGAGTGTGAGTGGTGAAAGATGACACAATTTGATTTGGTGTCAATCTATCATAGTCTGGGCGTTGATGGATCATTGTAGCCATGGTGGGATCCATGAGGATCATGGTACAAATGAACTTGTCCTATATGAAGCTATCATCCGCCAAGTGAAACCACGGTTCCTTAAATCCAACACAAGAGACTTGAGCCTACGAAAGAATTGTTCCACGGACTCACCATCGTTCTTGATGAATAGATTAACATCTTTCTTGAGAATAGCCAACCGAGATCTTTGCACACTATAATCTGCTTCAAAGATTTCATTGATAGTATCCCAAATATCCTTGTTTGTCTTCAATAAGGCAATAGAGTCCTAATATTCATCAATCATCGCCAACCAAAGCATATGGCAAGCACTCGCATTGAGTTGATCGTCAACAAGCTCCCTTGGACTTAAGATTGAGAGATTCTCGGGATTGTAGACATTGATGATGATCGACCATAGTTGAGTGGACGCGCTCCGAATGTGTGACTTCATAGCTAATTTCCACATAGCAAACGAGTTAGGAGTCAAGATGATTAATATGCGGCATAGGAATATGAGGAGGATCGTATGAAGGAGCATCAACATTATAAGTAGGTGTGGTGTGGGTTCTAGGACGTTGAAGTGTCTCTCTCATGCCATCAACATCTTGAGTGACATTTGGCACAAATGTTGATGAGGTAGAAGGAGTATGTGAAGAAAGCTTCTTTTCAACTTCGATCGCCAACCATGACACACCTTGTATTTTCCATGGAGTATTTGAATGACTCCATGAAGTACTTGAATTTCTTCATGGTTAGTGAATCGGAAATCCTAGAACTAGCCCCTCTAGTATTGATAGCGGGTGCGGTGAGTGCTGGTTGGGCGATCGAATTTGCAATAGGTGCACCGAGTGCGCCTCCGGCGTCGGGAAGGTCTCCAACCCTTTCCCCTTGATCTGCCATATCCTCTTAGGTGGTAAAGACCTTATAAGAGAACGAGGCTCTAATACCAATTGAAAGGATCGATATGGTCAACTAGAGGGGGTTGAATAGGTGACTAACAATTTTGTACTTAATAACCAATTTTCTGGCTAAACGAATAAATAACTCTAGTAATGCAACTAGATGAATATCCCTAAGTGGCAAGAAAGCTCAAACTCAAATGCAAGGCAACAATTACAATAGCAAGCCAACAAGCATATGAAGCTAGTACAAGTAAAGTGCAGGAAAGGATAAACCACAAGTGACAAGGGAGACGCGATGATTTTTCTTCCGAAGTTCACACTCCTTTGTGGGGGTGCTATTCTCCGTTGGAGCGATGCTCAAACCAAGGCTTTGAGAGCACTACCACGTACGTAGCTCACTGTATTCTCCCTTTCGATTCACCCCCAATGGATGAGCCTCGATTCACTCGGGCTTGGTCTTGAAGGCGACCACCACACCTTTACAAACTCTCAGAGCACACCACACATATGGAAGCTTCCATATTCAGACACCTAGCCGCCTAGGAGCCAAAGCTCCAAGAGTAACAAGTCAACTATGAAGAATCTTGCATGGAACACAAATCGGTTTGGTTGAAGTGTAGATCGGGCCTTGCTCTCTCAAATCTCAAAATATCAACAAGTTTGGGTGGAGGAGTTGAGAGGAATGAGCAATATGGTGTTCTAGCAATGGCGGCTCAAAGCAAGGAGGAAGAAGGGTTAGGGTCGGAGGAATAAGAGGGTTTTATATAGGGCAAGGGGATCTAATCATTGGACCCCGTGCGCACGAGCTAACGGGGCCCCGTGAGCAAAGGGTACTCCGACAGATGTGCCTTACCCCGTGCGCATGGGGGTCTGGGACCACATGCACATGGGGCACTCCGAGAGGAAACGTAT
This sequence comes from Bromus sterilis, assembly GCA_950022295.1. Classification (NCBI taxonomy): domain Eukaryota; kingdom Viridiplantae; phylum Streptophyta; class Magnoliopsida; order Poales; family Poaceae; genus Bromus; species Bromus sterilis. The sequence goes on along the minus strand of OX465595.1, from coordinate 41,264,237 downwards.
GATCCCATGCGCACGGGGGTCTGGGACCCTGCGCACGGGCCACTCAGGAAATTCTTGGATAACCCGTGTGCATGGGGTCAAAGACTCCGTGCACACGGGGTACTGAGGAACTTTAATCTGAGCCTCCTCCAGAGTACCCCGCAATGCCTTTTTACAAGAGCACAACTTCTCGAGGGATATGTGGGTGGCTTTGGCAACATGAAAATTGTGTTCCCACGCATACTTTAACCCTGTTGACCCCTCTTGATAGTGTGGTTTTTCCTATGACTCAAAGCAATCCGAAATAAAACCTTCAAGCCGCCAGAGAACCACACCCTTTCACTTTTTGTAGCAGGGCCAATCATCCTCCAAAAATAATAACCCTCCACGATACCAATGACCTGAAATACAACTTTTAACAACCATCATTAGGCCCATTAAGCAAATTGCCATAATACCAAAAAATCATTTAGGAGTAAATGCACTTTCATACGTGTTGATTGCTTTCTAGTGTTCCTGCTTTGTTGCTTCCTCATGGATAGATAGACTCGGAGGTGTTTCGAGTTTGCGATCGCCTACACTTCAGGAACCCGTCTTATCAACAGGCAAGGACATTCACATATCATGTTATTATAATTAGTAGCTTGCAAGCTAGTATAGGTTAGCTCCGGTATCTTGATCCTACCACCATGTTAAATGGCACCTCTCTTAAACCTGACACAACAATGTTCTCCACGGTTGCATGTGGAGCTTGTAATGGGCAGTTGGCACACACCTCCAGCGTTAAACCATTTCAAGAAGTTGTGTCCATGGTTATGGATGACTCATAACCTACGTCTTGTTTATAGATAACATCAACATAAATCAACACAATACTTATCAACGTGTGTGTGTGTGTGAGTGTGTGTGTGTGTGTGTGTGTGCGCGCGCGCGCGCCTTGATTGTCTCTTCTTCGTCAGGACACGAAGAAGAGGAGAAGATTAGGAGTGATGATTGCGTAATAGGTGAATAGCATACTTATTTAGGTTCTCTAACATATGCTTGGATCTCATCTTATTCTATAGATCGTAGTCACTTGACATATGCTAGTGCAGCGCATCAACCTCACCACTTACCCCAACCCCGTCATGAGCTAGTTAGTCATGATAGAGTGGTCTATAATATGCCTTGTTGGGTACCCCGAGTATTGTTGAGTATACCTGGGTACTCATGGATACCCACACAATGTTTTTCAGGCTCTTTTTTGACGAGCAGTTCAACAGGTATGGTGATCGATGATGTTTCACGTGGAGATCTGATGACTGCTAGTTTAGCGGATCTCGACAGGGAGCCTAGAACCGAATTGTTATGGAACCGATGTTACTTCTTCAACCTCTTAGGCTTTGGGTTATTGTCTATACTCAAACTTTGTATCTTTCGCTGTTGTATTTGTATCTGAGAACTTGTATGCCTTGTTGTAAAATATGTTTTATCCTTGTAACTGGTAATCTAATGACATCAACGTTGAAATCCGGGGCATATGGTTGCGTCGTGTGTTGAGATGGGTTCGATATGTGATTCTGTTCCGGACGTGGATTTAAAAGTCTATATTTAAAATAGCACCGCATATGAGACCTTACAACTTGGTATTAAAACCTACCGACTGTGATCATTCTCGATTCTAGCCAAGAAACTACACTCTTCGTTTTGTATTTTGAAACGGAGGAGTAATTGCGTTCTTGCCTAAAGAAGTGTCTCTATTTAGAGATTTATCTACTTAGATGAATAAATCAGCCAAAATTTGATGTTAATAGGGGTTATGCGTTTTTTGTCTACCCTATGGAAAATATTGATTTTAAATGGGTTTATCTTTTTGGGGCTGAATTTTTGCGTGCAGCTTGCATATTACAATATTTTTAAACGAATTTTTACAGGTTCATGCCAAATAAATATAAGTTTCCACGTAATTTTTAAAAAAAAATACCATGCCACATGTAGCTCGGTCTCCACAAATTCGCACTCAGATAACTGGCCCTAATATGGCCACGGTGCAACGGTCAACCAAGGCATGTGCTCTAAAACAGTCTAGTTTTGGTTCATAATAATGGTTTCTCTTTGTCATATTCAGCAAAAAGCAAAAAAACTGGGTTCACTATACTTGATGCAGTAAACTTGACTCTTCCATAACCATATACCGTATGTGGTCAGCGACCTCCAACCCAAAAAAACACACAAAAATTGACTCTCCCATCTTGATCGGTCTTTCTGTCCTGGCGCGACGGTATTCAAGCAGTCTGCTTTCGCATTGATTCAGACAAATTTTTGGTGTTGACGTTTTGTAGTATGTTCAACAAGGCTGAGTACCAAAAAAACCTTCACGAGATGCTCGGACAGAATACATTTCGCCCTCCCGGTGTCGCCTGACGGACCACTTTGGCAGTAACTTTGGTCGATGTATTCAATCCTGATGTGGCGTGAACATTGAGCATTCTTCTTCCTTTTCCCCAATTCTCAGATGGAGAAGCATCATAATGTCGCTACTCGCAGATCTGCTGGATGCTTGCTGTTACGTCTATGAAACAGAAATTCCATCTTTTCGTCTGAGAAAGTAGGAGTTGTCCACAAAGGTGTGCGGCCATCAATCAAGATAAAAAAGAAGGGCGGAACATCAAAGAGGGCCGAGATCATATATTCGTCGAGTTGTGGCATGAGGAAAGATAAGATGCGTTAGCCCCACGGTCACGGATTAGGCTGCGGCGCATAAGACAGTACTGCTATGCTGCAAGTCTTCATCATGGTTCAGAGCATGGCCGGTTCAGTTAGCCGCACGTCAATTTTGTTCAGCTCAGGGTGACGTGGAAATATTGGAGAATATGGAAAAACCATATGTTCTATATATGACATGTGATGGAACGGAATCACAACGGGTTCCATGATTTCATTTATCATCAGAAATGCGGAAATGTAACATTATTTTCAGAGTACACTGAAGACTCTTACTATCCGAAATCGTAGACTGAAAGAAAGACACGCCCCCCAAAACAGATTAGACCTTTTTTTGCCGACGCGAAAGAAATAAACGCTTTGCAGAAATCAATCATCACCACCCTCGATCGAGAGAGTCGAGAGTTTCTTTTCAAGTGCCATCATCATCTGGTTATGGTGGCATTGTTCAGAGGAGCAGCGTGGTCTCGGCGATCATGGAGGTGACGATGTAGGGGTCCATGTTGGAGGCCGGCCTGCGGTCCTCGAAGTAGCCCTTGCCGTCCTTCTCCGTGTCGCGCCCCACGCGCACGGACGCGCCGCGGTCCGCCACGCCCTGCACCCAAACAAAATCACCATCGTCATCAGCTCCGTCAGACATTACAGACAGTACAGTTCGTGCTACGCCGGTGATGGGTTGCAGGGACGTACCCATTTGAAGGTGTTGATGTCGGCGGTCTCGTGGTGGCCGGTGAGGCGGCGCTCGTTGCCCTCGCCGTAGGCGGCGATGTGCTCCATGTGACGCTTGCCCAGCTTCTCGATGGCCTTCTTGATCACCTCGAACCCGCCGGCCTCCCTCATGGACTTGGTGCTGTAGTTGGTGTGCGCGCCCGCGCCGTTCCAGTCGCCCGGGATCGGCTTCGGGTCCAGCGACAGCACCACCCCGGCCACCTCAGTGATCCTCTGAAACCAAACCAATCAGTCAATTCAACATCGAACCAGAACCGTTCAGTTGCGATTCTCGGACCATACTACGAGGTGAGAACAATATCATGGCACGGACCTCGAGGATGTAGCGTGCCACCCACAGCTGGTCGGAGGCGGCGATCCCAACGGACGGGCCAACTTGGAACTCCCACTGTCGTCAGTCACCAAGGACAGAATCAGGTTCAGATATTCAAACCAAGTTGTTGCAGGAGGAGGTTTTATCTGCTGTAGTAAGGGAGTACCTGTCCGGGCATGACCTCCCCGTTGATGCCGCTGATGTTGATCCCGGCGTAGAGGCACGCCTTGTAGTGAGCGTCCACGATGTCACGCCCGAACGCCTTGTCCGCGCCAGCGGCGCAGTAGTATGGTCCCTGCACACAATAATCAACATGAGAAACCCATCTTCACTAGACTCTGAATTTTCTGTATGTTCGGTCTGACCCGGACAAGTTTATTCAAGAACCGGTTTCATGTGGCATGGTGCACACGATCAGATTGCTTGTTTTACGTTTTTATTATGAATGAGATGTGATAGGTAAAAGCTGGAGAGCACGGTGAGAAAACAATTTTCTTGCCTGTGGACCAGGGTAGCCACCAATGGGCCAGCCAAGGGGCCAGTTCACGTCCTTCTGAAGGAGAGTGTACTCCTGCTCAATACCATACCTGTTTGGGTTCACAGATAAATCAGTGCTGTTGTAACCGTAGACACGGGATACAAAGCTGGAAGGAAACATCCAAATCATGTGGTCCTTCAACCCTTTTCCATAAGTAGAATTTTTTGTTTGCATATGCTACATCTGTGATTCCAGGAACATGATGAATTTTACTCTTATTTTTGTAACTTCTGATGCAAAGAACGCTACAACTCTAACTGAAACTCTGCAAAAATGACTCGAATATGGACAGAAGTTTTCGTACCATGTCACCTCAGCTGCAACCTTAGGGTCGTTGAAGATCCTTGCAGCGTTGTGCCTCTTGTTAGTGGGGATTGGCACACCTTGTGGTGTGTAGCAGTCGCACATAACCTACATGGAGTAAATAGTAGACAAAAAAAATCAGCAAACCAACGACTTGGCGCCAAATACAGTAAAAACTTGATCTCTAATTGGGCTTTTTCTAGCTAAGTAGTATTTAAGATATGTTTTAGTCAAACAGTTGACCTGGTGTTTCTAAAAGGCTTACTATTTTGTGAAAAGACAATCTCATAAGCACTAAATTATGAGCCAAGTAGGTCAACTATTGGAATCTTTGGGTGTTTATACAAGAGGGCCCAAACACCTGGTCATTTGTCTAGGAAATTCAGACTTTCTTTAAAAACTTAAGCCCCTAATAGTTTGCAAAAGGTGAAAATTGTGACAGTAAACAAGATTTTGACAAGGTTAAAAAAATCCCAAAACAATGTTTTGCCTGTTTTTTCTTAAAGACCCATTTGCCTCTTCAGTCCCTCTTATTTTTCCTACTTTATTTTTTTTGCGATAAATTTTTCCTACTTTATGACACCCAGTATCTTTGGTGCATAAAAGTTTGAAAAGAAACATGGAAGATAAAAAGTAGCAAGGACTTACAAGGATGTTGTCACCCCTCCTGAACGGGTCCTTGAAAATGGCTTGAGGGCTTCAGAGTCAAGCAAAAAAATAACAGCTCGTAAGCAAACAAGGAAAATACAGAAAATAAAATGAAACCATTACAGAAGGCGAGTGAATTGAGATCATACTAGAGGATCACTTCGCTGTCCTCTCCTGGAGCCTGGCCGGTGCTGGAGCCGTCGTAGTTCCACTTGGGAAGCTGGCTGGCGTCGGTGATGGGTCCGTTCACCGTCTGCTCGATCGAACAAAAGGGAAAACGAAATCAGTGAGATTCTAGTAAGTTTCAGCTCAGAAGGAGAGCTTAATGGGGAGTTCAGAGGTATGTATTCTAGGTGGAAGCACGCACCCTTGCTTTGCTCCTGATATCGATGCCAGAACCTCCAACCCTGCACAAAACAAACAGAGTACTCAGTAGAGATAGAAAAAGAGAGATCGCGCAGATAAAATTCGGTACAAAAGTTTCTGAAAAAGCTCGAGCTGTAGCATGCCATCGTGCAAATGATGAACTCCGAGGAGACCTATAGATCATGGGTGCAGAATGCAGATTTTCCTTCTTCTTGTTAAGATGAGGAGGAGAGTTGGGAAGCAGAGGAGGGTAGCTGGATAAACTAACCAGAGGTACTCGACGATGACCTTGTCGGTGCAGTCGCTGAGGTCGAGGTTAACGAGGTCGGCGAGGCTGGCCATTTCTTATCGGCGAGGATGGGGAGCTGGATGGCAATGGGAGGAAGACGATGATGAGATAGCTGGAGAAGCAGGGGAGGCCGGGATGAAGAGATATGAGGGAGACGCGACCGGTATTTATAAGCTGGCTACGGAGGCAAGTTTCTTTTCGCAACCGCTCGTATTGATTTGTTAAATTTTCAGTTATACTCTCACAGGTTAAAAAGATTCTTTTAAAAAGATTCTCTCTCTATTGATTTTCGTCGTTTGATTGAAAAGATACTCTTATCTCTTTAGTTTTTTTTTTTTGGGTAAACGGAAGGATCCATACGGATCTGGTGTGTGTGGCAAGAGCCTGAAGTAATCGTCTCAGCTTGAGGGGTGGTTTCTCAACAACAACAACAAAACTTGAGGGGTGATCGCATGTAACCAGAACGTAGTTGTAAGCTGACCGCATATATAGCTTTGGTTAATTTTAGATGGTACTGATAAGAATTATGAAACGGAGGAAGTAATAACAAGATTAAGTTTGAGCTAAAAGCACTGGGAGTCCATAAACTTGCGCATCATGTGAAAGTTTGGTCCACAATCTCGAAAAATACTATGGGCCGTGCTACGCGTCAGCCGGCTGATTATTTGAAAAGATCCGCCGGCTCCACTACCGTTCGATTAGCACACACGATGCATATGCCCAGGAGATGCCAAAGGAATATTCCTTTGCAACCGAAGGTTTGTTGCGAAGCTCCTTTGCAACAGAATGCTTGTTGCGAAGCTTTTTTGTGCGTAGAAATTTTTCACAGGCGCCGTTGGATTTAGTGTGTCGCGTAAAACATTTTTTTGCAACGGGAGGCTTGTTACGAAGCTTTTTTGCAACAGAATGCTTGTTGCGAAACTTTTTTGTGCGTAAAGATTTTTTTATGCGTAAAGATCTAAGTATTTTTTTTCTCGATCGCACACACCTGAGACAACGAGCTTTGCAACAAAGACTCTGTTGCGGTTGGACCATTGCAACAGTCTCTGCTGTAAAGGGATCGAAAAAAATATCATACACACATGAAACAGCAAGCTTTGCAACAAAGACTTTGTTGCGATCGGGCCATTACAACAGAGCCTCTGTTGCAAAGGGATCCAAAGTGAGAAATCCACGTAGACACGTGGCGAGCGCAGGAGAAGGCCGACGCGCACGACGTTATCCGCCGGCTGACGGGAACCTTTTCCCAAATACTATTCCACCATCCACTAACTTGTAATTCGGGTGCAAAAAAGTCCAAAGCCAATACCAAATTGACATGTGGCGTTGAATAATTTGCAAAGAACCCCTTATCATGTTTAAATTTAATGGAAAGCCTACAAGGGCCAAGTTGTCAGTGCAATAGCGAAATAACAGGAATAAAAAGATTCATTGTGGGGGGTTGAAACATGGTCTCGTACTTCTCTTTCGGCCAGCGCAAACCACGGCACCAAGTATATTAATATGTCAAATCTGCAAATGCACATCTTATGAACGTCAGAAAAAAAATAAAAACAGAGCACACCATACATTAGGCTTTTACATACACCATAATATTTATTTAACGACAGAATACATATTTTTAAGCGTTTTATTTTTATATAATTAATAAAATAAACCATGTATTTGTACGTAGTTTAGTATAATCAAAACATACACATGATTAATAAAATAAAATAATTGAGTTGAGTGAAACACATTTTACCATTGCGTGCATGTACACATGTGTCCTATTTTTTTATTTAACTGCTGAAAAAATGTTTGTATGTTTGAAATACTTATGTCTATGTGATGAGGTATGTACGTGTCCATTTGTCGATCACGTTCAAAATGAAACTCAGATCGTACTCACCAGGGAAAATGTTGATAGCACTGGTCATAAAATGTATAGTGATGTCAAATTTATTTTTTGCTATATACAACAAAATTTTCCATTTAAATTAGATTTTTTAGTATTGTGAACCTTAGTAATTATACATATATAAAACGCGCTTTCTATACTAATGTGGTATTGATACATGAGGCTAGTTTATACAAAAAAAGCGATTTAGTGACCGCTCTTCATGAAGGTTGTATAAAGATAAAATATATTAAAAAGTTTTAAAAAATATTTTTGTATTTTTTTACAAATACATATACATATTCTTCAATTATGTATACAGTTTCATTAACCAAAATGTTATTATTTTACAGATTATACAAAAAGATAGATATCCGATCTAAATACACAAAAAAAGTTTTATTTAATCACCGTATTTTTTTTTGGTGTACATCACATGTGAACAAATATGTTCAGAAAAATTTACATGTTTATAGTTTTGTTTCAGATTTTTCCTAAGTGTGAAATAGCATTTTCCCCAAATAAGAAAATAAATATCTTTCCGGCATGGAAGCGAGCCTAGCAAGGCAGAGAAGTACATCATCTGCCTGTGCGTAGAGATATAGAACATATAATTATGTAAATAAGACAAAAATTGTTTGGCCGAAGTGGTAGCTCATGCTGTTATTTTTCTAGAGGTGTCCTAGGTTTGATCCTCCATGCGCACATTTTTCTGCCTGCCTATTATTTTACTATTGTGCTGACAACCGGACCTATAGCCTTTGCGTCAAATTCAAACATGACAAGGAGTTATTTGTAAAATACTCAACGCCACATGTCAGCTTCGTATTGGGTTTGAACTTTTTTGCACCAAAATGACAAGTTAGTGGATGGTGGAGTAGCATTTTTCAACATTGTGGATCAAACCATCACATGGTTCGCAAGTTTATGGACCCCTAATGCTTTTACCTCATTAAGTTTCAAGGTCGTGTAAGAAACATGGTGAAGATAATCCAGTTAGAAGTAGATCAACCGTGGTAACTTGAGTTGAGAGTGACACAACTAAGTGCATCTCTCCTCGTTTGCTCGCTCGTAACCCCTTGGGCGACCGGCGAACCCTAACCCTTCCTTGTTGGGGAACGTAGTAGAAAACAAAAATTTCGTGCCTACGAGTTAAGAACCCAAGATCATCCATGATAGATTGCATACAAGGTTTAGGAAAATGCTCACCAACAATTGCAGTGGAAGAAGAGTTGGTGAAGCTCGCTGACGTAGTGGAAGTAGTCGAAGTAGATCTCCCACGAACAGTCCCTCGATCTATCCCACGAACAAGTCCCACGAACAGATCTCCGAGAAGATGAAGAAGCTCCTCGAAGAAGGATCAAAGGTATGATCCCTCTACCGGTATCCACACGTCCAGATGTAGCAATCCAGCAGCGCTCCGCTGTCCAGAGAAGAACGCCACCGAGAGAAATTAGAGGAAGAACAGCCTAGCGGCGTCCGGACTAGAACGATCTAGCCCGAGTAGAGATTTAGAGGCGCGTGGATTAGCTAGGGCAACCTTGGGGCTTTTCTGGTGTAGTTTTGGGGTTGCCCCTGCTCCTGTATATATAGGTGGAAGCCTGGGGTCGTAACTTGGGCGAGGGTCCTCCCCAAAGTCGGTTTTGGCCACCAGGAGGAGTCCAACACGGATTCCAGTACGAAACGCCGCGGACTACGGCGTCTAGGGGGAAACGCCAGGGACCCTGGCATTTTGCCCTGGCCCCCAAGGAAAGTCTATTTCCCACCGACCTACGGCCTTGTGGACCTTCCTACTTGGTCCAGCCTCGGTTTCCGTGTCTTGGAGAGTTCCATAACCCTCCGGATACTTCCATAAGCTCCCGGGAACCTTCCGGAACCTCCCGAAACATTTCTGGAAGTCCCGGAACAATTATCCCGATGTTCCGTAATCTTTCAACACCTAACACCAAATGTTTTATGACCATTCAAGACCATTCTTGAATGTTTCCGGAATCATCCGTGATCATTCGGTACTACCTAGAACATTTCTATTGTTACCCAAAACACTTTTGTATCCACTCGAAACAATTCCGGTGCCTTTCTCTTTTCATCTCCTAGTTCTCTAACAGATTACTACTCGTTAAGTGTGTGACCCAATAGGTTCGGTATTATGTGGACATGACTCGGAATGTCTTCCGGACGTAGGACAACAGCCTATTGTCAACAGTCAATAATCAACAGCGGAGCCATGGACACCCATGTTGACTCCCACACATACACGAAAAGACTTCGAGTGAACCTTTATGTTTATCGTATACTATTCCCTTTGCTTCGCGATATATGACAAAGTTAGAGGAGAGAAGTTTGGCACCTATGTGAAACAACTTCTTGATCACAAGCCATCAGTTATCCTCATTGCTCGTTTGTCTTCATTCCTCGTTATGTATTCCGGTATCCCCGTGACTGAATCACAAAGTGTCTGGCCAGACGAGAATGGATACCGTTATACCGAGTGGGCCCTGAGTCTATATCTCTTCATCGTGAAGGAGAAAATCCCAGTCTCGAACTATCACCGTTACTAGACACACTGTCCAATGTACCCAGAACTTATTTTACTACTTCCCATTTACGGGAAGATTCATCTAAGAACCAAAGCACATCTTCTTGTGTGAAGCAACTTGATATTCTCATGGTCAAAGGAACTGTGTATATAATAACATTTTATGATATGACTTATAACGTTGTTTACGATGAGTTCTCTAAGTGTATCATTTAACACTGGGATCGGTTCAACATCATTGTTCTGCTAACAATATGCTCTCATTGCTATTGACATCCTTGTTACAAGAACAATGTCCATGATTAAGAAAACATAATCATCAATAAGCACATGGGCTGGTCTTAGAGGCAAAACCAGGAACTCTTGTTGTTTACATTTCCACACATGCATATGAGTTTTCTTCTGAATCTCATAGTCAGGATCATTGCAATTAAAGCACAGAAATATAAACATTAATTATGAATATGAATATATAAATAATAATACACTTTATTATTGCCTCTAGGGCATATATCCAACAGTCTCCCACTTGCACTAGATACAATAATACTAGTTACATAAGTTCTCTCACACCAATGGCTGTTCGGTGTTGCTCATGTTTTGCTCGTGGAAGAGGCTTCGTCATCGGATCTGACACGTTCAGGTCCGTGTGAATCTTGCATACTTTCACATATCCTTTGTCAACGAACTCTCGGATTTTGTGATAACGGCGTTCAATGTGTTTGGACTTCTGGTGGGACCTTGGTTCTCTAGCTTGCGCCACGGCTCCACTATTGTCACAATAGATCTCCATGGGGTCTTCAGCGCTAGGAACCACACCAAGCTCAGTGACGAACTTCTTAATCCAATATCCCTCCTTCGTAGCTTCTGAAGCTGCGATGTACTCCGCCTCCGTTGTAGAATCCGCGACCGTATTTTGCTTAGAACTTTTCCAGCTCACGACACCCCCGTTGAGTGTGAAAACATATCCTGATTGAGATTTGAAATCATTCGGATCTGTCATGAAGCTTGAATCAGTGTAACCCTTTACAACAAGTTCTTCATCACCTCCAAATACCAAGAACATATTCTTAGTTCTGTTTAGATACTTCAAAATATTTTTGACTGCTACCCAGTGTGCACTACCTGGGTTGTTCTGGTATTTGCTACATATACTCAGAGCATAGGAAACATCTGGTCTTGTACATATCATGGCATACATAACAGATCCAATTGCCGAAGCATATGGAACTGTGCTCATCTCTACCTGCTCCTCAGTGTTCTTAGGACACTGACTCTTGAAGAGTACCACACCATGTGACATGGGGAGGAATCCCTTCTTAGATTTCTCCATTCTGAACCTATTCAGAACCTTGTCTATATACGTGCTCTGGCTCAGCCCTATCAGGCGCCGGGATCTATCTCTATAGATCTTAATGCCCAATATGTAAGCAGCTTCACCTAAGTCTTTCATCGAAAAACTGCTTTTCAATGACTCCTTTATAGTGTTAAGAAATTCTTTATCATTTCCAATCAACAATATGTCGTCTACATACAGTATTAGAAAAGATATTGCGCTCCCACTTACTTTCTTGTAAACACAAGCTTCTTCGCCATTCTGGATGAAGCCAAAACTTTTGACCACTTCATCAAAACGAAGATTCCAACTCCGTGATGCTTGCTTTAGTCCATAGATGGATCTTTTAAGCTTGCATACCTTTCCAGCATCCTTTGGTGCGACAAAACCCTCAGTTTGTATCATGTATACATTCTCCTCGAGGTTCCCATTCAGGAAAGTTGTTTTGACGTCCATCTGCCATATCTCATAGTCGAAATATGCAGCAATTGCTAGTAAAATCCGCACAGACTTAAGCATTGCTACTGGCGAGAAAGTCTCGTCGTAGTCAACTCCTTGCACTTGTCGGAACCCTTTCACAACAAGTATAGCTTTATGAATAGTGACATTACCATCCGCGTCTGTCTTTCTTTTGAAAATCCATTTACATTCAATTGGTTTCACACCCTCTGGAGGGATAACCAAGTCCCATACTTGGTTCTCGTACATGGATTCCATTTCGGATTTCATGGCTTGTAGCCATTCAGTGGAGTTGGGGCTCATCATCTTCCAAGATGAATACTTCGTTAGCGTACCACTCGGGTAGCTGACGCACTCTGCCTGATCTCCTTGGTTCAGTCTCCAGCTTCTCAGAAGTTCCTACATCACTTGCAGGAGCTTCCGGTTCCTTCATCGGAATGACTGCCGGAACAACTTCCGTCGTTTCATTCCTTGGTTCCGAAAGTTCACTAACCTCATCAAGCTGTACTGTCCTCCCACTCACCTCTTTGCTAAGAAACTCTTTCTCAAGAAAAGTTCCTCCTTTAGCAATAAAGACTTTGCCATCGGAGGGGTGGTAAAAGGAATAGCCTACGGTGTCTTTGGCATAACCTACAAAGTAGCACTTGTCTGCTTTAGGGTCGAGTTTGTTCGGTTGTAAACGTTTTACATAAACATCACAACCCCAAATTTTCAGGAACGATATATTTGGTTTGCTCCCATTCCATAACTCGTATGGTGTCGTTTCCACAGACTTTGACGGCGCCCTATTTAAAGTAAAAGCAGTAGTCTCTAACGTGTAACCCCAAAAAGATAGTGGCAGATCAGTTAATGACATCATAGACCTTACCATGTCTAACAAAGTTCGGTTACGCCTCTCAGACACTCCATTTCTCTGTGGAGTTCCAGGTGGCGTCAGCTGTGAAACGATTCCACGCTCTATGAGGTGTTCTCTAAACTCATGACTAAGATATTCACCACCATGATCGGATCGTAGAAATTTGATTTTCTTGTCACGATGATTCTCAACTTCATTCTGAAATTCTTTGAACTTTTCGAAAGTTTCGGACTTTTGCTTCATTAAGTAAATATAGCCATATCTACTCAGATCGTCAGTAAAAGTTACGAAGTAGAGATATCCACCGCGCGCTGGTATACTCATCGGACCACACACATCACTATGTATTATTTCCAATAAGTCAGTTGCCCGTTCTGCATGACCTGTGAACGGCGTCCGAGTCAATTTTCCCATCAGACAAGCCTCACATTTATCAAATGATTCGAAATCAAAAGATTGCAAAATTCCATCTTTATGAAGTTTCTGCATGCGTTTCTTTCCGATGTGACCTAGACGGCGGTGCCACATGTAAGTGGTATTATCAGTCTGCTTGAGACGTTTAGAGCTAGTGTTTAAGATGTCGTTACTACAATCAAGATCTAAATAAAACAGCCCATTCTTAATAGGTGCAAAACCATAGAACATATTCTTCAAGTAAATAGAGCAACCATTGTTCTCAGACTTAAAATTATAACCGTCGCGGACTAAACATGATCCGGACATAATGTTCTTACAAATAGCAGGAACGAAATAACAATTATCTAATTCTATGGTAAATCCTGAAGGTAGATGTAGAGTGTAGACGCCCACGGCTTTAGCAGAGATCGTAGCTCCATTTTCGACACGCATCGTCACTTCATTCCTTTCCAGCTTCCTTATTCTCCTTAGTCCCTGTAATGAATTACAGATATGAGCAACAGCTCCAGTATCAAATACCCACGACTTAGAGTGAGGGCCGGAAAGAAAAACATCTATGACATATATAACTTTTATACCTTCGCTGGTAAAACCAGGCTTCTTTCTATCTGCCAGATACTTCTTGCAGTTCCTCTTCCAGTGACCTTTAGCTTTGCAGTAGAATCACTCAGTATCTTTGTTAGGGCCAGTACCAGAGGGTTTCTTGGTCTTGGCGCCAGGCTTGCCGGCGCCCTTGCCCTTGGACTTGCCCTTTTTCTTGAAACTGGTGGTCTTGCTAACCGCCAACGTGTAGTTAGGGTCAGCCTGCATGGTAGTCTCCGCATTTTTCAGCATTGCAAGCAGTTCATTAACTGACTTATCCATCCCGTTCATGCGATAGTTCTGAACAAAGCCTTTGAAACTTGGCGGGAGTGACATGAGAACAATATCTGTACCCAGTGATTCCGGGACCGGAAATCCCAGCTCAGTCAACCTTTGCCCAAGGCGCATGATCTTTATCACATGCTCACTGACAGGTGTTCCTTCTTTCATCTTGCAATTCCACATGGCATGAGTTACCTCATACCGTTCAGTTCTAGCGTGTTTGGCATACAGAGCGTCTAACTCCTTAACAATTAAGTGGGGATCGGTGTTTTCAAACCTCCCTTGTAACTCTGATTCCATACACGCAGTCATAAGACACTGAACTGCGGTGCTATCATCAAGCTTAGTCTGATGCACATTCTGCTCAGCTACCGTGGCTTCAGGCCCCGGTGCTGCTGGGAGGGGTGTCGTCAGGACATAGTCCTTCTTAGCACTCCTGAGTACAATTCTCAGGGAACGAACCCAGTCCGCATAGTTGCTTCCATCAGCTTTCAATTTTTCTTTCTCAATCAACGGACCTAAGTTAAACTGGGGATTGACACGGGCCATTTCAATCTACAACATAAACACAAGTTTCACTTTAGACAATGTTCATAATTAAGTTGCACTAATTAATCATACTATTAATTTAATAATTGCTCCCACTCAGAACAACATCTCTCGTAGTTGATTCTAAGTGATTCAAGATCCAAGTTTAGTCGTCCGCCATTGATGTGACATCACTGATGACTTAGACTGAACTGGTAGGCCATCTTGCCAATCACGCAAGGTGATTCTTGTTCATCTTTCGATGGGCGTGTTCCGGTAGCAAACTTTTATCCAAACCGTCAAGATAACCAAGTGTAATGTGTTGTGTGTTCTTTTAACACACCCGTCTTTTATGTGTCACACCGTGTGCACCCATGTGACATGACATGCTCCGGTGTGAAACATAGTATAGATGGTGCTACAGTTGGGAGAACACTATCAACTTGATATTATTTTGCGAGAGATCACCCTAATAAAACACGACTACCGCGCATCAAACAAGGGTGCATCAAAGGATTAACATCACAGGCAATTCATAAAATATGTGACATGATATAGCCCTTTGTGTCTTGAAGTTTTCGTTGCCTTCATGACTCCGTGGTTGAAGTCTCCACCCACCACCTTTTGTCCTTGGCGCCGGGACCTCCTCACGGCTTCGGCATGTGTGTTGGGGTCCACCTTCACATCATTGATCATCACCGCATCTCCATCTATAGCCTTGCCTCAAGCTACTAAACAGTTCTGGCACGCAGGCCATAATTAAGTGACAATCATATGACTCCAATCATCATGTCGTACCACGGCTCGCAGGCCGCGAAAAATATTACATCATATAGCATCTCATACAAACACATTGCAAATCTTGAAGGCTATACCACATCACATGCATTCTCTGCAAAAACGAGTTAGATCGCTATCTACACTGGTTGTTGCAAATTTTATATTGGTTGTTAAGCAGGTTTACAAGGCAAACGAGAAACCCTAGACAAAACAAAACACGATACTTCTTTTGTTGCTAGTTTAACATACTGGGTGCGTGTAGCAACTAATGCCACAAGCCAAACTTCGTTAAACGCGTGACCCCCGTGTGGATTTAAGTTCATAAAATCCACAAGCCCGTTCATGTAAAAAATTCTATAGCAAGACTAAGATGAGATCCAAGGAATTTGATGTATTCCATGATCAAGGCAACCAGCATACTAAAAGCAGCATAGAGGGATAATGGCAAAACTCAAACCTTGTAGCAAAATCTCATCATGCCGTCGAGCAAAGAAAAAGATCACATGACGGGGAAGCAAACAAGAAAATCAATGCCTCATATCAACATATGATCTACCTAAACATGCATCTAATCAACCTGGCTCTGATACCACTGTTGGGGAACATAGTAGAAAACAAAAATTTCGTGCCTACGAGTTAAGAACCCAAGATCATCCATGATAGATTGCATACAAGGTTTAGGAAAATGCTCACCAACAATTGCAGCGGAAGAAGAGTTGGTGAAGCTCGCTGACGTAGTGGAAGTAGTCGAAGTAGATCTCCCACGAACAGTCCCTCGATCTATCCCACGAACAAGTCCCACGAACAGATCTCCGAGAAGAAGAAGAAGCTCCTCGAAGAAGGATCAAAGGTATGATCCCTCTACCGGTATCCACACGTCCAGATGTAGCAATCCAGCAGCGCTCCGCCGTCCAGAGAAGAACGCCACCGAGAGAAACTAGAGGAAGAACAGCCTAGCGGCGTCCGGACTAGAACGATCTAGCCCGAGTAGAGATTTAGAGGCGCGTGGATTAGCTAGGGCAACCTTGGGGCTTTTCTGGTGTAGTTTTGGGGTTGCCCCTGCTCCTGTATATATAGGTGGAAGCCTGGGGTCGTAACTTGGGCGAGGGTCCTCCCCAAAGTCGGTTTTGGCCACTAGGAGGAGTCCAACACGGATTCCAGTACGAAACGCCGCGGACTACGGCGTCTAGGGGGAAACGCCAGGGACCCTGGCATTTTGCCCTGGCCCCCAAGGAAAGTCTATTTCCCACCGACCTACGGCCTTGTGGACCTTCCTACTTGGTCCAGCCTCGGTTTCCGTGTCTTGGAGAGTTCCATAACCCTCCGGATACTTCCATAAGCTCCCGGGAACCTTCCGGAACCTCCCGAAACATTTCTGGAAGTCCCGGAACAATTATCCCGATGTTCCGTAATCTTTCAACACCTAACACCAAATGTTTTATGACAATTCAAGACCATTCTTGAATGTTTCCGGAATCATCCGTGATCATTCGGTACTACCTAGAACATTTCTATTGTTACCCAAAACACTTTTGTATCCACTCGAAACAATTCCGGTGCCTTTCTCTTTTCATCTCCTAGTTCTCTAACAGATTACTACTCGTTAAGTGTGTGACCCAATAGGTTCGGTATTATGTGGACATGACTCGGAATGTCTTCCGGACGTAGACAACAGCCTATTGTCAACAGTCAATAATCAACAGCGGAGCCATGGACACCCATGTTGACTCCCACACATACACGAAAAGACTTCGAGTGAACCTTTATGTTTATCGTATACTATTCCCTTTGCTTCGCGATATATGACAAAGTTAGAGGAGAGAAGTTTGGCACCTATGTGAAACAACTTCTTGATCACAAGCCATCAGTTATCCTCATTGCTCGTTTGTCTTCATTCCTCGTTATGTATTCCGGTATCCCCGTGACTGAATCACAAAGTGTCTGGCCAGACGAGAATGGATACCGTTATACCGAGTGGGCCCTGAGTCTATATCTCTTCATCGTGAAGGAGCAAATCCCAGTCTCGAACTATCACCGTTACTAGACACACTGTCCAATGTACCCAGAACTTATTTTACTACTTCCCATTTACGGGAAGATTCATCTAAGAACCAAAGCACATCTTCTTGTGTGAAGCAACTTGATATTCTCATGGTCAAAGGAACTATGTATATAATAACATTTTATGATATGACTTATAACGTTGTTTACGATGAGTTCTCTAAGTATATCATTTAACACTGGGGTCGGTTCAACATCATTGTTCTGCTAACAATATGCTCTCATTGCTATTGACATCCTTGTTACAAGAACAATGTCCATGATTAAGAAAACATAATCATCAATAAGCACATGGGCTGGTCTTAGAGGCAAAACCAGGAACTCTTGTTGTTTACATTTCCACACATGCATATGAGTTTTCTTCTGAATCTCATAGTCAGGATCATTGCAATTAAAGCACAGAAATATAAACATTAATTATGAATATGAATATATAAATAATAATACACTTTATTATTGCCTCTAGGGCATATATCCAACATTCCTATCCTCCAGGCCCCCTTCCTTCCCTTTTTGCCTACAGCCACCACAGGTGTGGACCACCGAGACTTCCGTGCGGTGCTGGTAGCGACGCCCCCCCCCCCCCCGCGTGTGCGCACAGGGGGATGGGGGTGGGGTAGGGAGCGTGGGGGCTCCTGACGGCGGATGTGCTCCTTGGTCGGTGGTGGTCCGGCTCGGTGGTGTGGTTACTGTGAGACTGGGTGGTCTACGGTGTGGCGGCACGACCGTTGGCCTCGGGGCGGCATGGGTGCGCGAGTGGTTAGTGGCGCCCGCTTTGACCTAGATCTGGGCACCTTTGGGCCCATCTGGGTTTGGGCGGGCCGATTCTTCCTCGTGCGACGACGACGGTCCCTAGAGGCGAAATGGGTCAACGACGGTCTCGAGTGGTGGCGGTGCTATCAGCTGGCCTGTTGCAACGTGGCGACGAGGTTTTCGTAGGCTGTCTAGGCCCGGTCAAGCCAGTAGGGGGCTGGTGTGTCCCTGTTGTTGCGTCCGTTCGGCTACCGCGTAGATGGCGATGGAGGTCGGTCCCTCCTGCTCGTTTGCAATTCTACTGTCCCCAAGTCTACAGTCTCATCTTATTCCTCTCGGCCTCGTGTTGGTGACCATAGTGACGCGACGAGGATGGCGCGAAGACCGTGGTGGCGCATGCTGGTGCGCGCCAAGTTGGTGGAGCACTTCCGATCATCCGATGTGGTGGTGTTGGGGGTTGGGAGACATTCCTATCAGCTTGTTCGACCCCAACATGTGATGCCTACGGGTGCCGCCGTCCCTTCCTGACGGGCCTTGACCCTCGGGGGTACCCCTTCCCCACTGCCCTTTGTGTACCGGGGGAAGCCCTGGGAATCGTCCGAGCAGCAGTGTCATTGTCGTCGTCGCAATCATTCTTGAAGGTATTGCTTGGTACTCGGTGCTTCAGAGTGCTAGGAGCATGGTGGGTCTTCTCATGTGGGTGCATCGGTTGCGGGTCATCCTAGTTTGTCGATCTGTTGGTGTCGGCATTTATTTCTCTTATATTTTTCTCGATTTTCATGTGGGCTTGCTTGTTGTATCGCGTGGTTTCTATATCTACATAGCGGGGCCAAAACCTATTTTCTGGGGTAACTTGAGTTGGATAGAATTATCAAAAATAAAAAAATTGCTACTACACTTTTATACAATACCATTTTTATTAACTTGTGTAATTCAGGCCCTGGAGAAAAACCTATCCTATATTCCATGAGAGGTCGCCTTTTTTCTAAGGCAGGCATGCATTTCATTAAACCAAAGGGAGATTACATAAATCCACATACATGAAAACAACAAAACGCACAAAAATAGGATAGTTGTCTTGGAAACCTTGCACGACAAAGCCCAAGAGAAACGAAAATACAAAAGAGAACAAGCCCCCCTCCCCTCGGCACGAGGCAAGTCACATAACATTGTGGCATGTCGGCTGGGGGTCATCGTCGTGCCATCCCGACTTGATCCGAAACTTCCAATCAACATCGTCGAGGAAGACAGCCAGATCTACCATCCACGGACCTTCCAGTCAGACCATCTTGTGTCGCACATTGACACCACCAACAAGGGTTGTAGCACTAGCCACCTCCTGAACAAGGCCATGCCACTCCTCTGCGGCATTGGAGGGAATGTCGTATTGACGGGGATGAATCATAAGGACACAAACATCTAGAGAAGACATCGCCACCACCATCTCGTCAAATTCAATAGCGAAACCTAATCACGTTGGTTTAAAGGATCGAAGAGCGAACAAGCCATACAGCTTCGAGACACCACCATGGAGGACGATGCCAATATGGGAATGGAGTCAATGCAGATTTATTCTCATGTGTGATGCTCCCATCATCCCAACGATGCAACAAAACACCCTACCCCTGCAACTAATTACATGCCAGGAGAGAACCGGGATCCCTCCCCCATTTCATCAGCAAAGTGGCGATCGGAGAGGGGGGGGATCTGCCTCTCCCTAACCGCTTGTTCATGGGAATAGAGGAGAGCGGAGAGAGAGACGAGTCTTAGTTTTGGTTGTTATTTTCATACAAGAGACTACTTAAGTGATTATTGTATCACCAAAAGGGATGCCCTTAAGTAAAAGGGGTTGAATGCAAGGGAGTAGTTTCCAAAAGCTCACTGGACCTACAAATTG
Organism: Bromus sterilis; assembly: GCA_950022295.1. Classification (NCBI taxonomy): domain Eukaryota; kingdom Viridiplantae; phylum Streptophyta; class Magnoliopsida; order Poales; family Poaceae; genus Bromus; species Bromus sterilis. The sequence continues at coordinate 41,244,000 of OX465595.1, read as the reverse complement.
TTATTTCTCAATTGATATCGATAGACACTCGATTTATATGTTACCATAATTGTTTCATACTTGCATGGATATCATGTTTAAATTGGATAGTTGTTAGCTGGGAAAAAGAAAGTGTCCCCATAACTGGGATGAGGTCTATGTCCAATAGTCTCACTAACGGCCAAAGGAGTGGGGAAGGTGATGTGCTTGGTGTCGAACCAATTATGTTCTGTGGTACACCTAGTGACAAAATGCATCATTAATGTGAGAATCCATGTAAAAGATGCATGTAATGGCAAGGCAACCACACAATCTCCTCAATTCCTTACATGCTCTAAGCAACATTATCCCGAACGCCTAGTGTTTTTAGATGTGGAATCGTAAAGGACGCTGCACGTTGAGCAATCGTGAAGAGCTTGAGGTATAACTCACCTCCACAAAATAGGCCGCGACAAGGAAGTTTGTGACTAAATGTTAAAAGAGAAGTGGGAACACACATGTAATGATTGTGCCAGATTTGTCAGTATTTGTACATGTTCTCAATTAAATCAGGTACAATATACTGTAAACCCTTATAATTTGTCTCCCAAAACCCAGCAAATTGTGCCACTTTGTCAATAGTTATTAGTAAAAAGTGGAAATTTACTCATATCTTCAGTAAATAAATAAAAATACAGAAAAACTGGCTTGACGCAATCCAAGGTGCGAATTGCCAATGATCTCCGGTTAGTGGCGCGTCAATAATTTGAACCAAGTTGGGTATTTCGTATGGGAATTCAGTTTCGTGCTGTTTTCCCCTTGTTCTGCTGGATGTTAACTGTCCGGAGCCGGGATTGGAAAGCGACCAAGGCGACCTTGCTTCTGTGGGCTGATCACTTCCAGTAAACAACAAGCTCCTCCTATAAAACAAGTGCAAGTTCTGAACTTTTCCCAAATGTGGGTTGTCAGCTTCTACTTCCACAACCAATCGAGAACCATATGCTTCTGGTTAATTTACCTATATTGCACATAACAAAATAAGAAGCCATCTGTTTTTCCTTGTACATTTTGGAAGCGCTCACTTAGGCAATGGACGCCATCCATCTACCCAAAACGGGTGGACTACATGGAAATAGCAGCACTTTTTTGTTCTCACTGTTAGCTTTTTCTGTTCATAGCTGCAGGCTGCAGTAGGCATCATGTAGGGTATCATCAGGCTTGCAATAGGAAACATCAGCCAAGGATAAGACTGCCAAATTGATCCACAAGGAGGCTTCTAAAATACTGATCTACTTCGGTACAAAATGCCATCGATTGGCTCATCCATCGGCATAGACGATGACATTTGCCAAAACCGACAAGAAATGTGCCGTCCCTTACAAGAACAATGCATTTTGCTGTATTCTGCTGTTCCTGAGTTTTCGACGACGATTCGCCAATTTGCTACAGCCTGCATGTTTTTTGGACCAGAGGGCAAGTGTACAAGACGGATTTGCTATTTGATGGCATAATGGAAGTGAGTAGGAATAAACAAGCGAATCCTTCCCTTTGAAGATTCTCACATTATAGTTTTCACCTCCGCCAATCTTATTTTTGTTCCTTAGTTTGTTCAGATTATTCAGCTAACCTGGACTCCTTGATTCTATAATGATGTTGTCTACAGCTACGGGGTTCTAAACAACAGCAGACTAACAGCCAATTAGAGGCAGAATTGTGGTATCTTAAACGTCTTCCATTCACCGCATTGTTGGTTGACTTTGCATCTATATTGTTCGGCCTTTTTTTCTACCTCGTTCCTTTCTAGCAGTAATATATTGACTTTTATATGGCATGCATGATCGTCATTTGATGGACACATCTTGACAAACTCTTTGTATTTCAAGCACACATTGCCCCCCGTTTTAGTCTCTTCTGCACGTCTCTAATCATTGGAGGTTAAGGCAAGTGATATTTTCACCGATCTTCAGATACGGATGTATGCTTGAAGAATGGTTCTTGTACAAGAACCTTTATTGAGCTTTTAACAGTATTTTTTTGTCAGTATTACATGTTTTTTGCCGACCAGATGATTCGATATCTTTAATTTATTCCAAATTTTCAGTATCATACTCCCTCAATAACTCTTTTATGTCATCTTTTCTTGTGAAACACAGTTCGGACACATACACTCAAATTCACGTACATATACTCACAACGCGCGCGCACACATCCTACCTTCATGAGCATGCATCTTCGAGAGACTGGACAGGGATAGGTCTTGAGTTTGATGAAATCACGTACCGCTTACCATTGAAAAAAAAATATAAGCACCTACGCCAAGTCTAAGCAGACATAAATCCGGATGGACAGATTCCACCACAAAGAACATAGCCGCTGCATTTTCTCTCATCCGCTGTTCTTGAACAAAGCAACAACCGTCCATGTGTTCATATGTGGGTAGTCCAACCCTTGAGGCTTGAGGGGCGACAGACGATCTCACCATGATGTCCCTTTAGGCTCATAAAAGTCATGTCAATGTGTCTTCATTGTTCCCCCAAGAACCGACTGGCCGGTTTATGTTTCTTATAAGTTGTTTACAAGAACTCAATTTGTAGTTTGGTACCCATTTTCTGTGATGAATCTTGCATCTTAGTTGCATCACCGGCTTGTATTAATTGGTCACGGAATCTATTCTCAACACACAATGGAAATAAACAACTCTTGTGTAGTACTACGCCGGGTAATTTATCTTTTATGGAAGAAAGGTCAACCAAGATACTCATTGTTATGTACTATCTGTAGCATCAAGACCCTGTAAACTTAACCATCATTCAACGTGCCCATTGTTTCTCAACTCTTCCTTCCTGATTAATGTAATGAGAAAGCTATAAGCCTTTCAACAACTTCCGCTATCATCTTTTCAAAATAAAAGTGATAGAAGAACATAGTTGTACTCTTCCGTTCAATCAGTGATATTGTCACTGGCCGTCACAGATGCCCCTACTTGCTAGGGACATGAATTGTCCCACATGTCAGACACCTCAAAGTCATGACTTCACACAATCTCCGTCCACTTGTTAGATTACCGCACATCTACATTTGCACATTAGATGTTACCTCAGACTACATTCCCGTGAATGGGGTAGTAAGCATACAATTTGTCCCAATACAACTAATTAGTCATGTGGATGCTTGGAAATAAGACGGAAACAAACTAGTCCAATAAGAGAGGCCCCAATGAAATTCAGCCCAAATCGTCGCGTGAGTTGACAAGTGGGGCCTAGTTAATTTTGACATCAAATGAGGGTTTTGGATCATTAGTGCAGCAGATGTGGTTGTAGGCCAAAACCTCAGAAACTGTGGCAAATGAACATAAATTAATGAAATGGCAAATCTTTGGCCTCGTTTAAAATAAAAAAAATCTCGTTGAGTTGAGGTTCCGTAAAATTCTCTGTCTATATCCAGGTTTGGGTACAGCTTCGGAAAAGAATCCTCGGCAAGAAACCACCACCAGGTCAAGATCAAGCGCATTGACAAACACACATGCCTAACAGCAACCGGCATCGAATTTGCATCGGGCACAGATTCGTTGGTGTGTGTTTCGCTGTGGAGAAAGGAGGGGCAAAGGGCACCGTAACAGTAAAGCGAGTAGGAGGATAGGCAAAGAGAGGCCCGAAAAGGCGAGGACGAAAACGAAGCTGGCTTTGGAACCACAGATCGCCAATGCATGATTTTGCTGAAAAGACTGGATAGAAATGTGCCCCATGGCTGGCTGGATGGATTAGGACCTGTCGTACATACTCTTGACTAGTAGAGCTCCTGCAAATGATCTCAAGATATATGCCGTGGATATATATTCCATGCATATCGGCAGAGACCACCGATCGCTGCACTAGGCCGCCGCGTCCGTTTTTAGAGATGAGAGACAAATTCTCATATATAACTGTGCAGAAGTAAAGTGAAGCAGTAAAATACGTAATTTTGATGCTACAGTCCCAGATAGCGAGCACCGTGACGCTCGAGCACCATTAGGCATTTTCAGTGAAGATGCTCATATAAGGGGATTTTACAAGGTCACGGTCGTGGGATGAAACCAGAATGAACGCCAGATGATTGCCTTGTATCAGACGTGTATGATAGGAAGTGTTTCCCTATGTAGCTCCAGAGGGTGAACCAATGTATTCCATGACTTTATCGTGAATGGCCAAATTTTAGTGAACCAGGTTCAAGAAAATGCATGTTTAATGCCAGAAGGTTTACATATACCAGGTCACAAAGGTAGGGACAGAAATTTACACCGCATCGCTAAATTTATTGGAGATTGGTAGGCAGAACAATTGTAACATATCTCCAGATACTGCTATGCTCATTTGGCCTTCAATTGAAAAAATTACAGAAACCAGATGAGCAGTAAAACATCTAAGAAAAAATAAGAATCACTAAGGGAGAGTGGAAACGAGCTTTCTCCAACAAATAATTGCCATCCCATGACAAAATCTAGGAACCAAACAAAAAGATTACACTCTATGTACCCCCCTATGCAACCTCCTTTGGAAAAAACTGAAGGAGACTAACCAAGCCCCAGTCCCAGCCCCAACAAATTTGTGACGATGCCTCCTGCAAACGTTATCATACATCACAAGCGACCATATGTGCATCAGGAAATGGCTTTGGATGCTCTAGAAGGGGGCCTGCCTATCTCTGGTAGTGAGGAGGTTTGTGATTCTTCATATCTTTGAATCTCCTGCATGGGATTCACAAATGCTTACGCTAGCAATCATGTTTTGGAGTAAAGACAGCTTTACACAAATAAGTTGTTAAATAAAGATGAAGCCATATAATGTCGGGAAGATGATTAAGAATACCAGTGCAAAACCAGTCAGTCATCAAGGGTCAGTGTTCTTGGATTCGAAAAGCTATATTTTCTAAGAGCAGCTCAGCCTCTGATGTAAAAGGAAAGAGGCGAAACAAGGCTAAAACGTCCAATAGTAGGAATCTGAATAGCGAATACAGTACATCTTTAGATTAACAATATACATTTCAAAATAGTGTCACTGATTTTGTCTAAGATAAAAATAGTGCTGGTTCAGGCTAGTACAAAGTTGTACTTACTAAAGTTGAGACACTTATTTTGGAACAGAGGGAGTAATAAATATCAAATGTTCTGCAAATGAGAAGGTTGATTTACATTTCTCATAACCAACAGAGAATGCAGAGGTAAAAGAAAAACAAATCAAATTTTATAGCTATAGTATCCCAGGAGCAACTATCGAAGGTAGTCATTCAAATCAAATGTTATAGCTATAGTAACCCAGGAACAACTATCGAAGGCAGTCAAACATCACGAAGGCACAGTTCCTGGTTAGGCAAGTACTTGACTCTACAAATGTTATAAATCATTATGTAGATCAAAAGAACTTTTAAATATGCAACCTGATTCCTAGTTAGTTGATTAGATATAGGACCGTGATATGTACCGGACGTCAGGGCGAAAGGGTGGCAAGCCCGAACGTCTTTGCGGCAACTTCGTGTGATGCGGGATGGCAACTTAGTTGCTAAACATAGCAACTTTTGTACCCCTGACGTTTTGTGCTGGAAAAGGTTTGCCATTTTTCTGCTAATTGTCATCCCTTTGTGCTAATTCTTGCCACCTAAAAACATCAGGCGGAGGCGCTCCCGCCCTGACGTGCGGCAGTTACCATTTTCCTAGATATAACACACTCCCACAGATTCAAGAATTATAAACATGTGTACTGTCTCCAGCATGCTTTTATATGAACATGCTACTAACATACGGAGTATTAAACGATTGTTAAACTATGAAATAATTCAGATGAATCTAATACTGTATTATTTTGACCTTGTCAATGTACATAATGTTCATATATACTGTATTAACTAGTAGTCAAAGTTAGATTAGTTTCCATACACGCCTTCCAAGACACCTGTGAATGAAGGTAGTAATAAGATTGTGAATGTAAGCAAAACAATACCTGCGATAATACTACTGCTGAAGTAGATTTTCGAGATTGCAGTTGATTCTTCAAATGGTTTCGGTGCTGCTGCTGCATGCTCCCAAATTGCTGGAGACGAGATGAAAAATCGATTGCACTATAGTTTGGTGTCTCTTGATTTTGATTACCATCTTCTGTCACTTGTAGAATCTGAGAGTATGGATTTGCAGAAGATGTGCGCTTGAGATTTTCACTGAAAGGCACTGTCTTCAGTCGAGTCCTTAAGATCTTGAAGGCCGCACTTTGCTGCACAAACATATATAATAAATTATAACACATTCGAATAGTTATAACCTTCCATAAGTAAACATTCAGAAGGGGGAACTTTTGAAAGGTCAACAGCCCTTCATACTCATTCCAGAAGAAATGGAAGACCATATTCCAAATTACAACGGAACCTAACAGTACAAGGCTCAAACAGATTGAGATCAAAATGCAGAAAAGGAACCATTAGAGCAACATTTTGTACATCATACGCCACTATTTTCAGGGTATTGACATGGACATAAGACTTCGAAGGGATGTCGCAAAAGCAACAAACCTATTTCCGCACAAAAAAGTTGGAAGAGCATCTCTGCAAGGAGTAGAAAATCCTATTCTAGTGAAAGGTAAAGGCCATTTATGGGATACCTATCACAGTGCAAGATGGCTACAGCTCTCCAGGGTTTTCCTAATTTGACTTTGATAGAAAAAGTTATAGAATAAACCATGCAAAGAGGCAGATTATTATAATGGTATATGTCTGCTGTGAGAAATATGCACCTTAGTTTAACACATGCATATTTGTTGAACAATTAAAGAAAGGTAGTAGGGATCACATTTGAACATACCTGAGGCAAGAGCATCAGGAGACCATAAAGTGTTTTCAGAAGCCAGGTGTGTTTTCCAGGCTCAAGAAGCTGCATGTATTTTTCATACTACATTAGCAGAGCGGCACACCATATTAAAATACAAATCACTACTGAAACAACAGAATCTACATATTAGGTCTAATTGTATAAGCAAGCAAAATGTAAGGCATGCCATCACAATTTTCATAGTGTATATCTCTGTGTTAGCTTTAGAGTATTTTATCCGAATGTGAAAGCCCAAGGGAGCAACAGACTGGGGAAAAGTATGACCACAAGAAAACATGGGCATACACAGTAAGTTACAAAGATGCATCCGGACCTATCATGTTGTGTTACAGCAGAAGTAGATTAACAGAAGATAGAAGTCTAAGGAGAATGGAAAAAGAAAAACAGAGATATCCAAATGCTGGAACGAATTAGTCAGAGTAGCCGCCTTCACCTGTAAACGCAGGTAAGCAAATACTGGAGTCTCTAATAGACGGATCAATTTATCTAACTGCACCAAAAACTTCACATTTATGTCTTCTTCTCCCAGAGACTGAATAACAGAACTCGCATGATTGTATGCCTATACACATTGGATAAGAACATCAAAGATCAGTAGAGTCCAAGTAAGTAACACAAATGGTAAATCCACCATTAACACCTGAGCAAGTAGGCACAAGCTGATTGTAGCCATTGGAGAGTGGCACCAAGAAGCGTATAAAGATAGAAATAAGTCCTTCCCACAGGTATCCACCAATGACTTTTTAAGAAGAGACCGCAGCTCCGCAAGTTCAGTAGACGTGAGCAAAATCAAATTCAATGCCTATACAAAAATTATAATTTGCGTAGTTATATAGATGTTGGGGTTAAAAAAATCCTAGTTAAAAGATGTACCAATTGAACGTACCTGAACCATGGTGGAGGCAAAATCAAGGTCACCTTTAGTCTCAAGAATAGTAGAAAACTCTCGATAAACTTTTTCAGCACCCAGAAGAACACAAAGTCGACGAACTATCAAAGCACCACGCCTGTACAAAGTATGCAGTAAAACATTTATTCGACATGCCATTAACCAAATATTGAAGTATCTACCCTAAACCACAACATGAAGAAAGTTCAGAATCAGCTCTAGAGTAGCAAAATGTACATACTTCTCCAGAAGAACATGATTGTTGTGGAAAGTGTGGATTAAGTAAGACATGAGATGTTGAAAGTGATGATACTCTTCAGCTATGCGTGCATGAACTTCCAACACTAAAAGGACAACCTGCACAAGTAAAAATGCTGTGACCAAAACTGCCAAGCCTGCTGCTGCGACATCGTATTCTTTTTACTGAAGAAGCAAAACACTAGTGGAAGCTACTTCTATGCAATGATTATTTTATAATAGAATGACTTAGCACGGATTTTTTTTCACTCATATATATACCTGTATTTAATTATGTCATTTCAACGTAACAATGGATAACTGATCCAGACATTCAGTTCAAGATACATTGAGCAAAGGACATCACCATTCCGGACTTGCCAAGGGCAATCACAACAAGGGGATATCGCCAATGGCAAATATAACTAATTATAATAATAGTGGATGGCGATCGCATTACAGTGACCATAGTGCAAGCATACAATCTCACTCACATGTATAAATGCTTTGGAGAATCAAATGTCTGAGAAAGTTTGACGGGGACTAAGTTCAAGAACCATGTCTAAGGGATCAAAATCTGATTATGTACCCTGGTATAATATCAGCGAAGAAACCGTAGAACTATGATTTATCATTTAGCTCCACTATGAGAAACTAAATTAATCTGTACACTACACACTGTCTCAACTGTGCAACAATTTGTTTCCAGGATTTGACTACAGATCACCATACAAAGAGCAAATTAATATCTATCCAAATCTCAAGTTAAAAGTGAACAGATAGTGCAGTTTAGTAGGCTTTCTGAAACAGCTCACCGCATCCGAAGGATCAGAGAGCGCATTTAGAAGTGGTTCAAAAATTCCATCCAGGTATGCCGAGAACTGCTCCACACAAATACAAGATATTGATCATAAGCTTATCAACACTTCTATAATAAAATTGAATTGCAATTGCGATCATTTCAGATTCGAGGAGATAAAAGTAGCACTTCCAACAGTTAGGATATATTATACAATTTGCATAGTTTTCAAATACCTCAGCACGACTTCGAACTAGCAAAGTGGAAAACCAGTGCAATGCCTCGATCCGAGTGGCTTCATGTTCACTATTCAATTCTCTGAAACAGAAAAAGGCCAGCCACATCACAAACCCAAAGCACAAAACAGATATCTCAAGTTACAAGTGATTTTGCACATTTACAAGTGTTGCAAAGAAACAAAATATGGTTATTGGACAGGGTAGTGCAAAGTCATTAACTGGAACAAGGATGAATAATCAGAATTATGCTGCGACAAGTTGTTCAAGCTAACATAACTATGTCACTGATGTGTTAATCTCTGAGATATTTAAACACTATTTAAAAAGACTGTTGCTATTTCCAAAACAAAAGGTGAGCATAATATGCATTTGCCAGTCTCCAGAAGCATAATACTCTCTAACGTACAACTATTAACTGGAACAAGGATGAATAATCAGAATTATGCTGCGACAAATTGTTCGAGCTAACATAACTATGCCACTGATGTGTTAATCTCTGAGATATTTAAACATTATTTAAAAAGACTGTTGCTATTTCCGAAACAAAAGGGAGCATAATATGCATTTGCCAGTCTCCAGAAGCATAATACTCTCTAACGTACAGTTTGACTTTTACTGTGCTGTTCAAAACCACTGAGAGATGGGACTGAATTTGGTAATTAAATAGTTTTATACGGTTGATTAAGAAAAGACGTTCATGAAGCTTGATGTCACTCTGATTATCATATGCATGACGGGTTGTCTACAGTACCCATTTAATCGGCAGCCATGTCAGGTGTTTCTACAACACTGAACAACACAGTACCTACTAAGCTATGGGAATATGAAGGATACTATGTGATACAGTATATAACATAAACAACGATTTAATACGTAACTAAACAGATAAATCAAAATTTCTATTCAATGGCTAGAATAGAGAACCTCTTTGCGATCACGAGAATAGCTCCAATGTCAAATCCCTCGGTTTGATCAGCTTTTATAGCTCGAAGTTCCTCATTAGTTTCACGTGCAACCTAGCAAGCAAAGAAGTGATTAATAAGCACACAGTCTACATCTCAAGAATAATCTGAATATAAGGCTATAAGCACAAAAAAGGAAATACCACTCGAATTTTCTCCTCTTCGTCAGAGATGCATGGTAAGATAGCTCCCAAGATATCTGCATAGTAAGGGACCAGTTGTTCCCCACCAAGCTTCACGAACTCGTTGATCTGAAATTTCAAGAATACAGAATGTAAACGGTACTGCAATAAGATTCTAAAGATTCAATTCCTGATAACACCAAAGACAGAAATTACCCATGTTATAGATGTCAAACGAGTGAATTCATCAGGAGAGCCCGCCCTCCTAACAAGAATTTCAGCCATACGACCATAATCTACATTCTTCTCATTTAAGGACGGACGGTCAGCAATGGAAGAGTAAAAATGAAAAGTATACTTTGCTTATTTATGTAAAGGCGAAATCACAATATCACATAAAAAGAGTAATTATAAGGCTAGACTTCTATTGCATTTACACTGTTTAAAGAATGGCACAGAATAAGAAATACACAAGCAGTTTACCAAGTTTAGACTTACTGGTGAATTTTTTATTTCCTGCAGAAACTCTGAAAGTGCTGCATCCGCTTGCTGCCTTATCTCGTGACTGGAATCACTCAGCATATTAAATAAACCTGCAGGGGGGTACCAAAGCACAAGGTTTGCTTAACTGCCAACACAAGTAATGTACTGAGGGAAAAGAGAGCCATTACCATCAAGAAAATCAGGAAGGAAACCAAGCATGTCAATATCAGGCACACTGTCTAAAACTGTGATCCATCCCACCAAAAATTGTCGCACATACGGATTCAGCACATTCATACGTTCTCTCAAGAGTGGTATAAATTCTTCTATGCTAAAAAGTAAAATTAAGAGGTACCAATCAGAAATGGACATTAAGATTAAGATGAGCACTATATCCGATATTGGAACAGAAATGAAGATGTACGGCATACCTGAACTGATCACTCTCAGTTACAATATCCTGGTTAATACACCAATAGCTTTATCAGGGACAATTAAGAAAATAGGACACACAATATGGGTTGTATATAAACCAAGCCATACCTTGACAAGCCTGTCAAGAAGATGAGCTGCACTCTGCACATTTGCATCAGAGTCTGCAGACAGTTTGCATAGCGCATCAAAAATCTTGTTGAAGTAGATGATAAAATCCCCTCTTACAACCTACAGACAAACATCACATTAGCATAAAAGTATACATATCACTTACTTTACGTTACTCAATGACATGCTCACCTTTGCTATGTTATATAGCGCTTCACAGGCATAGTAGCGCACTCTGCTATCTTGGTCCAGGAAAGAATTAAGCACGGGAGGTACAATTAGCTGGAAGCACAAATCAATGAAGCTCATTATGCAAGCAAATTGACACCAAGAGAGAATAATAGCACCGCTCAAAAATATAGAGCTGAAAAGTGATCGATCACAGTCCTAGCGTAGCTGCATTAGTGAGCAGCTTAAACACGCTATACGCTTTACAGTTCAGGTTAAATCATTGAATTATCGAAGACATACAGAAGTTTGGTAGGTTTGCCATCCAAGATACAAAAACAACAACAACAACAACAACAAAGCCTGTCAGTCCCAAACAAGTTGGGGTAGGCTAGAGTTGAAACACATAAGATATCGAAACCAAGTCATGGTTCTGGCACGTGGATAGCTAACTTCCACGCATCCTGTCCAGAGATAAATCTTTGGTGATATTCCAGTCCTTCAGATCTCTCTTCACAGACTCCTCCCATGTCAAGTTTGGTCTCCCCCAACCTCTCTTGACATTATCAGCACGCCTTAACCGCCCGCTATGCACTGGTGCTTCCGGAGGCCTGTGCTGAATACGCCCAAACCATCTCAGGCGATGTTGGACAATCTTCTCTTTAATTGGTGCCACCTCCCCAACTCTCTCATGTATATCATCTCAACATGCGCATCTACACCTAGTTGTTGGACATGTCGCCATTTAGTTGGCCAACATTCAACACCATACAACATCGCAGGTTGAATCACCGTTCTATAGAACCTGCCTTTTAGCTTTGGTGGCACTCTCTTATCACAGAGAACGCCAGAATCTTGGCGCCACTACGGCCATCCAGCTTTCATTCGATGGCTCACATCTTCATCAATAACACCATCCTTCTGCAGCATTGACCCCAAATATCGAAAGGTCCAAGATAAAACTACCAATTATTATCCCAGTCTTTTTGAAGATGGATATTTATGTATTAAAGCACACATAAGATTATAGGCATCTCTCTGGTATAAAACATTGAGATGTCAAGCTAGGAGAACAATGTATTGAGGATTAACTACTGCCTGTCTTGTTAGTTAGATAAGTCATATTAGACTATGTTTAGATCAAACTGGTATGTTACATATGACGTATGCCTAGTATGCGGGCTCACAGCTAACACATAAACCCCAGCTGCCTTGCTTTCCAGAACCATAGTACAACATGATAGATGTGGGGCTCATGCTCACAGCTACACATAACCCCAGCCGACTTGCTTTCCAGAACGATAGTACACCATGATATATAGATGCATTAAGATCGTACATAATTCAAAAGACAAGAATACTGTATTTTCTGTAGTGAAAAAATACATGGTACTTAAAGGACTAGAGGCAAAGTTACTTAGGAGCTGTACTTTCATGCAATATTACAGGGCAGAAACCATATTATGCAAACTTATCCAAGTTTCACCTTTGGAAAAGTGGCAACCATCAGAATGCTACCCTCATCCCTGTTAGACTAGGCTATGTGGGAAGGTGTTTTTTGTATGCTGCTCAAGCTACTACAACTTGTATTACATAGGGGGTATATATAGGAGTACAAGGTCTGTTTGGACCTCACAGATTTCTACAGCCAGCTTTCTAGAGTTTTCTATGAACATCTTACTACAACTAGCTTTCTAGAGCTTTCTACAGCTAACCAGAGTTTGCTACTGCTATCTAGCCTAAGATTTACATATAGTACTACTAGTACATTCTACCAGTTTTACCTACAGTACTACTAGTACATTCTAGAACCTACTGACTTAATTCCTAAGCAAGGATTACTCTCACAATTCTCCCCCTAATCCTTGCTCTTCAAGCTTGGCTTGATCTGGACCATCCCAATTCGCGAACGCAGATCCTGAAACTTCACTCGCCCCAACGATTTTGTCAAAATGTTAGCGAGCTGATCTAATGTTTGGATGAAGTTGATGCTGATGCTTCCATCTTCCACGCATCCTCTGATGAAGTGGTACCGAAGATCGATATGTTTGCTGCGTTCGTGGAAGACTGGATTTTTGGCTAATGCTATGGCAGACTTGCTATCCACCTTTAGCTCAACTGTCTCAGCTTTTCTTCCTTGAAGTTCCCCAAGCAGTCGAGCCAGCCAAATTCCTTGGGTTGCTGCGGTTGTGGCTGCCACATACTCTGCCTCGCAGGAAGACATAGCAACGACTCTTTGCTTGAGAGATTGCCAACTTACCAAGCAGTTGCCGAGGAAGAATAGTGAGCCACTCGTGCTCTTCCTGGTGTCAATGTCTCCAGCGAGGTCACTATCGCTATAGCCAATCAGTCCTGCCTCCTTTGTCTTTCGCCTGTAGTGAAGACCATAGTGGGTCGTGCCAGCAACGTAGCGAAGAATTCTCTTCACAGCCATCATGTGCTCCTTCGTGGGTCGTTCCATGAATCGACTGACAAACCCAACAGCGAAGGCCAGGTCTGGCCTGGTGTGGACGAGGTAGCGAAGGCTGCCAACTATCCGTCGGTACTCCGTAGGGTCCACCTTTTCTTCTGTACTCTCACGGCTCAGCTTGAGCCGCTCCTCCATTGGAGTGTGTGCAGAATTGCAACCTTCCATTCCTCCCAGCTGAAGGATGCGTGAGGCATAGTGTGCCTGACATAGGCTGATGCCATCACCGTGCTGCTGGACTTCAATTCCGAGATAGAATGACAACAATCCAAGGTCACTCATCTGGAATTTCGTCTTCATCTCGTCCTTGAAACTTTCTATTGCTCCCTTGGATGAACCTGTGATGATCAGATCATCCACATATACTCCAACGAGCAATGTTGTATCACCGTTGGTGCGTCGGTAGAATGCATGCTCGTGCTCGCTCTGTTTGAAGCCCATTTCTTTGAGTGTGCAATCAAGCTTCGCGTTCCATGCCCGTGGTGCCTGTCGCAGGCCATAGAGGGCCTTGCGTAGCCGCAGAACCTTTCCTTCTTCTCCTTGGACGACAAAACCGGGTGGCTGCTTCACATAGACTTCCTCCTTTAGTTCTCCATTGAGAAAGGCTGATTTCACGTCCATGTGGTGGACAGGCCACCCCTCCTGGGCAGCCAGAGCAAGCAGCAGCCGGATTGAATCCATGCGAGCCACGGGAGCAAAGACTTCATCAAAGTCAATGCCGGCTTGTTGGACAAAGCCGCGGGCGACCAACCTCGCTTTATGTTTGATTACTTTGCCAACTTCATTTCTCTTCAACTTATAGACCCATTTGAGGCCTATTGGTCGATGCCCGTGTGGCAGATCCACGAGCTCCCATGTCCTGTTTCGCTCTACCGCCTCGATTTCCTCGCGCATGGCTGCCTGCCAAGCCTTGTCACGCTCGGCTTCTTCAAATGAGCACGGCTCCCCCGTGCTGGTCAAGTGAAGCTCGGAGTCGAGGTTGCGCGGTGCGAGCCCGGGCACTGGTTCTTCTCCTCCAATCAGATTCTCGACCATGCGATAGCGAACTGGTGTGTCGCCATGTGCAGCATCGAGTCGATCATCATCATCTTCTGGTGGCGTGACAAATTCTGGAGTTGCTGGCGCTGCAGCACTTGCTGGAGCAAATGGAGGTGATGGCGGTGCGCTGGTTGAGGTGCCTTGATCTGCATGTCTCGATGATGCAGGTTCGTCTTCTCCTGAACTGGGCACCTGGCTGGGCTTCCTGATGATGTACTCTATGTCAAAATGGCTGCCAGAGTATTTGCTGCCTTCTGCTGCCCAATCCCAGCCATGTTCTTCATCAAAGATAACATCACGGGCGATGCGGACACGCCTTGTTGTTGGGTCCAGCAGCCTGTAAGCCTTTACTCCTTCCTCGTAGCCAATGAAGACAGCGGGAGAGCTGCGGTCATCAAGCTTCCGTAGATTCCCCTGTTCCTTGACATACGCCAAACACCCAAAGGTGCGAAGGTAGTGGACAGCCGGCTTACGTCCATGCCATGCCTCATAAGGCGTCTTTCCGGTGAGAGATTTGGTGGGAGCTCGGTTCAGCAAGAAAACAGCAGTGCTCACCGCCTCCCCCCAAAATTCTGCTGGCATACTCCTCTGTTTCAACAAAGCACGCGCCATTGCCACCACCGTCTGATTCCGCCGCTCGACGACACCATTCTGCTGCGGGGCGTACGGAGCGGAGAAGTGGCGCTGGATTCCTTCATCAGCACAGTAGGCGGCAAACTCTGTCGAGGTGAACTCGCCGCCGTTATCGGTACGGAACACACGCAGTTTGCGTCCGCTTTGAGCTTCTGCTGCTGCCTGGACTCTTTTGATGGCTTCCGGTGCGTTGTTCTTGGCTGCCAGGAGCATCACCCACATGTAACGGGTGGCGTCATCCACCAACAACAAAAAATAGCGCCGGCCTCCGGGGGTTGCCGGCGAGATAGGACCGCAGAGGTCCCCGTGGACGAGCTCAAGTAGCTCTAGTGCGCGGTACCTTGCTTGCCGAGGGAATGCGCTGCGACGATGCTTGGTGATGACGCACGTGTCGCAAAACTGCTCCACATGCTCCAACCGTGGCAGCCCACGTGCCATGCCGAGGCGCCCCATTTTCTCCAAAGCATCAAAATTGAGATGCCCAAATCGCTCATGCCAGCGCCAAGCAACATCATCACGATGTGCAGAGAGACATATTGGTCGGGCAACCTCAAGATAGATGACGTAGAGACGATTCCGGCCGCGCCTAACCCGAACAAGGAGTTGACCTTGCTGGTCCCATATGCGAAGCACACCTCTCCTGATCAGCACACTTGCGTCACTCTCGTCAAGCTGACCAATGCTGATAATCGAGTTCTTCAGGCGTGGAATGTAGTAGACGCCGCTGAGAGCCTTGTGTTCTCCGTTTCTGCCAGCGAAGATGATGGTGCCGACGCCCTTGATTTCGACAACTGAGCCATCACCGAATCTGACGGTGCCGGTGACTGTTCGGTCAATTTCAGCAAAGGCATCACCACGGCCCGTCATGTGATTTGTGGCGCCGGTGTCAAGGTACCAGCCCTCGAGTCGCTCGTCGTCGCTGCTCGTCCCGAGGTAGGCTTTTGCCTTCGGTTCGTCGATGTGAAGTGGGGCTTGCTCTGGAGGTGTAGACATGTCCTTCAGCACTATGGCTGGGGCTGGAGCGACGCTTTGCTGCACCACCATGGCTGCAGCTGGAGCGTCGCTTTGTTGCACCTTCATGACATGGCCAGGAGCTTCACTTTGCTGCACCGTCAAGGCCAGGGCAGGAGTAGTTTCGCTGACCTGTGCCATGAGGAGAGCAGGCTCCTCATCATCTTCCTCTGCTTGGGCCAAGTATGCCCTGTTTCCATTTCTCTTGGGCTTCCAGCAGTCTTTGGCCCAATGCCCACGGCGGCCACAATTGCGGCATCTGTCATCGCGCTGGCAGTCCCTAGCTGCTGCACGATCGTTGCCGCCTTCTCCACTCTTCTTACGCGGTGGCCGACGTCGTTGTTGTGCCTTGCCCCGCGCAGGCCTGGAGGAGCTGCCTCCTTGGCGCTCCTTCATCTTTTGTTGCCACTGCTCCTCGGTGAGTAGAAGCTTGCCCTGCTCACGCAGCGGCTCCGGTGACTCAAGACGGTCCTCTGCTGCCTTCAGCCGACCAGTAACCTCCTCCAACGACATATCAGTAGTGTCAAGGAGGGTCTCGATTGCAAGGGCTATCTGCGACAGCCTAGGTGGGACAACTCGCAAGAACTTCTCGACGACTTGAGTTTCATCGATAGGTGCTCCGAGCGTGGCGAGGCTTGTGACGAGGTTGGTGAGGCGCAACGCGAAATCATCAACGGACTCCCCGTCGCGGAACGAGATCATCTCAAATTCCTTCTTCAGCTGCTGCACCTTGCCCTTCCGTACGCGGTCTGAACCAATGCGCATGGCTCGAATCGCCTCCCACGCCTCCTTCGCTGTCCGCTTGACAGCCAAACCAGCAATCATTTCTGGTGGCACCGCTTGCAAGATGGCCTCCAGCGCCATTCGATCTTCATGGAAGTCATCAGCGCCGAGCTCGATAGCATCCCAAATGCCCCGAGCCTGCAGCTTCACCTTCATGAGGAGGCTCCATTCGGTGTAGTTCGTCCGCGTCAGCATGGGGTAATTGCCGCCGCCGACTTCCTTCACGACGCGCTCGACGACAACCTCGCGCCTTCCAGCGTCACGGTGGCGCGGTCGTCTTGGTGGTGGTGAAGGGGAATGGCGTCGCGACTGCACAGACACACTGCCCGCAACACCCTGCTCAAGTGGAGCTGACATCTCTCAGGATCCTCTCCTCTCCTTGCCAACCAGGCTCTGATACCAAATGTTAGACTAGGCTATGTGGGAAGGTGTTTTTTGTATGCTGCTCAAGCTACTACAACTTGTATTACATAGGGGGTATATATAGGAGTACAAGGTCTGTTTGGACCTCACAGATTTCTACAGCCAGCTTTCTAGAGTTTTCTATGAACATCTTACTACAACTAGCTTTCTAGAGCTTTCTACAGCTAACCAGAGTTTGCTACTGCTATCTAGCCTAAGATTTACATATAGTACTACTAGTACATTCTACCAGTTTTACCTACAGTACTACTAGTACATTCTAGAACCTACTGACTTAATTCCTAAGCAAGGATTACTCTCACAATCCCAACAACACACACACAGAGCAACAGCAGCGTATTTATCAAGCAGACCAGGAACCAACAGAGGGGAGAGAGGAGGGGGGGTGGCAGGTGTTACTAGAGCAATAGTTCACGCCATGTTTAAAGCATTGATGGAATGCATGATGTAATAACTAATAAGATAGTTTTTTCAAGACCGCAATAATGTGTCTCTTAAGATTCCGTATCATGTCGGTCGCAATATGAACAAAAAAGGTGCATAACTAATATATCGAGTACTTCAAATGCTATTACCCCCACAAACTAATACCAAAGGGAAAACGGGGAGGCCCTCCCAGCAACCATGGCGAATCCACGCACTAAACGATTTTAAGAGTTAAGCACTAATAAGGACTTTATGAAATCCTATCCAACCAGTTCTAACAGGGCTTCTTTAGGTAACACACAAATGCTTTCCATATTTTTCTCATTCCTAAATGGCTAGGTCCCAACACTTGAACTGTGATATTAGCATGCAAGCGAAAAGCAATAGCTAATGAAAACTACAAGAGCCAAAACATCCAGTATTTTTACCAAAATTAACCAGTTAATAACATGAATGCAGCAGCTACTGTGAAGCCATGTATATTATTCAATGACCACTAGCAAACCTCAATCGTACAATTGGCTACTGCGCTACTAACCTATATCAATCCAGTCCCATGATTGCTCTTACAGTTTATGTGACATTTCATAAAATGAAGGCAGAGAAGTCTGAAGGCATATGGAAATAATTCTACACAAAATGAAGTGGACCAAACTAGATGGAATTTCAATATGTATTTGGTCACAAAAGGTGAATTGCCAAACCTCAAGGTGCTGAGCAGCCTCACTGGTGAGTCCTACAGTAACTGCGGCGAGACCAATCAATCCGCCCTGCTAACAACAAAACACCATAGAACTTAACAAATCTGATCCCCCAGCAGCAGCAGCAGAAACAAGAGTCATAGCGATCCTAGCAAACCTTCCGGTGATTCGCCTGCGGCGAGTAGGTGAAATCGTTCGTGAGCAGCCCGATCACCGCTGCAATCTTGTCGTGCTCCCCCGCTGTGGACAGCTGCTTGACGATCCCCTCAATCTACACACACCAACACCCGGGCCACAAAAAAAAATCCGCCTCAAATCCCGCGCGATTGCTGGAACGAGACCCCGCCCCAGCTCCCAAGCAATCGAAATCGCTCACCTCGAGCGCGGCGTTCTTCCGCTTCTCGTAGAGCTTGTCGGCGAGGTTGCGCAGCACGGCGCCCGGGATGATGGAGAGCGCGTCGGCGGCCATCGCAAGAGAAACCGCAGCAGCAGCAGCAGCAGCAGCAGCAGTAGCAGATCCCCAGCGCTAGAGCCTGTCGATCGCCGGCGATCGCCGCATCGGCCCGCGGCGCCTCGCAGCCACACGGCCCCGACGACCGCGACGTAACCCTAACCCCCGGGAGGCGAGGGGCGCGTGCGGGGGCGCGGAATCTAGAGCCCTAAAGCCCAGCCCGAGCTTCACCAGCTCGCTCGCGCGCTCGCAGCAGCAGAGACACGAGCCTGGGAATGGATTTGGGGGCGGGGACGATGGTGGTGTGATCTGGAGGAGGGGGAGGGGATCGGGGCGCTCTCTTCTTCTCTCCTTCTCCTTCCCAGGGGTAACGTTTACCGTTGTGGCGGCCATTAACGGCGCCTGTTCCCCGTGGGTGCGGGTCCAGCGTGGAGGCGACCCTGCCAGGTGGGGCCGTGGTGCGGGCGGTGCAGGGGGCTCGGTGTAGCGCGCACGGGCAGCCGTGGACTGGCTGTCTACGTGCGGCAATTGGATTGAGCGGTGAGAGATGGATGGTCACGGTCCAGGAAGGCCGTGCGAGGGGGCAGGTGACATGGCAGGGAGAGGGCGCACGTGAACCGGGTGCATCCGGGGCGAGGGAGGGTCCCCGGTCGTGTCAGCCTTTCTCTTTCCACGGAAAAGGCGAGGCTGCTCATGTTATCGCCCATCCTTCTCTGGTCCAGGTCCGTTGGCGTTGGTGATGGCGGTCAGCTTGTTTGTTGGGGAGATCATGCGGCGTGTGAATTGATTTCTTTCCCGGTTATCAACGTCTCCGATTGCAAGAGGAGATTGCGGGTGCGAAAACGTTATCCTTCCGGTTAATAAAGAGGTTGTAGAGCCTTTTTAGGCATCAATGATGCCATTTTTGTAACGTCTATCTATTTACTTTCGATTTTCACATGTACTGTGTGATCTTACTGATCAGTGTATTTGTACCGGCAAGGCGAGGTTGCCTCTTGCCCCGGGCTTCTGTTAAAAGGTCTCGAGGACCCAACTACATTAATCCCAAGCGAAGTTTACAAGGCAGTCCCTCGAAAAAATAAAAATCACACATAGGGACCTAAAGATTACAAAGAGAACCCTAAAATTAAACTGGAAAACACGATTGGGTCCATCTTCTTCTTCGCAGACTCTAGGAGATGCGTTATTTCTGCGGCCCGTATATCCTATTTGCGGGTGGCTCATATGGATTTGGAGTATCGCGAGTGTCCGATGGAACAGATACGGCATCTCATATCGCAAATTTCTTTTGCGATACAAGATAAGGTATCTGTTCCGCGCTAAACATCACGCGGTACCGCATTTCGTATCGCAAATACAGACATTGTACATGGAAGAAATGTGATGATAAAGTGTTGCAAAACATAGCATAAATAGAGTTCAAAAGCACACCTAATGACAATAGGTTCCACAGCCGAATGTAAGCAAAATAAATCATGATCATCAAGGATCAACATGGTCATTGTTCGGATGAAAAACATCATCTTGAACGTGTGAAGTTTGAACAACACCGTCACCATGCCCATCCTCACAAGTAGAAGCGGCACCACCATCACCCTCTTGTGCAGCACCATCGGCAACAACAACAGCACCAGCACCAGCAGTAACATCACCAGCAGCAGCACCAACATCAAGAGCAACATTCTCACCTTCTCGAAAAGCACCAACAGTCCTCATCATAACATTTTAAAGGTTCATTCTTCGATGGCACATAATCTTCAGCCTTTTCAAGTCCCAAAATTCTCCTTTGCGGGGATCCATGATCTCAGGATCCATCATCATTAACCGGTCTTCCGCAGCAGTGATCTCATCATTTCTCTTCTGATCCTATAGAGCTATCTTTCTCTCCTCATGGGCACATTTTCTTGCCCACTTTATCTCCTTGTACTTCTCTCTCTTCTCAAGCATCTCAATCTTGGTGGCCAAATATTTAGACAATGTACTTTCTTTGACCTTCCCATTTCACTGATTTGATCTCTCATTGTGAGCTGACCTTCTCACCCTTTCTCTCTCCTTATTTCCAGGGGGCTTTCACTTGTTTCTTCCGCCCTTTGGTGCATCATCATTATCTTCATCATCCTCCAAGTTTACAAGGGAGCCTTTCTTAGGAGGATATCCATTGTCCCTCAAGCTCCATTTCTCACTGTTCTTAAGCAAAAAACCAACAGTGGCCAAGGGTAAATGACTTTTCCTTAAAACGCAGGCTTTGCTTGAACAACTCACTGGCAATATGATCCTACATGGAGCATGAAAGGGTGAGCACAACTAGTTAATCAATGGGCAAAAACACATAAATAGGTGAAACTTACATAATCATCGATTGTGGATCCACTTGGAGGGGAATCCTATATACCTAAGAAGTTGAACCCCACTACAATTTCCATCTTAACATGCAGACTATACACGTCAGCACTCTATACCACGCAGCCCACGGGCACACCCTCGGCGTCAAAGTCAACTGACCCACATACCCATGGTTTGCTTCACCTAACAAAAAACTCAATCAGGGGTCGTGGCCGGCGACGTTGCGCCACCCACACTCTCCCTCGTGCCGGCGGCTTCAATGTTGTCCGGCGGCATCAAGGTTGTGTGCGCCAGCGGCCACCATCCCCATCGCCGCAGCAGTTCATCTCGCCACGGATTAGGCGGCGACAGTATCAGATGCATCGGATGCGTACATCTCTATTGCCGATTGATACTCTTTCCTCGTTGGTTACCCTAAGTGGAAGGTGGGATGTAGGATAGCGGTAAATTTCCCTCGGTGAAGATACCAAGGTTTGTCTCCAGTAGGACTCCGGAGATGATAAGTAGGTGTCAATGGCGCAACTGACGTGGACCTGCACACGACACAAATAACTTTTCTTCCCAACGAGTACAGAGAGGTTGTCAATCTCTCCAGCATTGCTTTTCACAAAGGATCAACACAACATATAATAATGATAATGGTGATAGCAACTCGAAAGTAAAAGTAGGAAAATAAAAGAGCGTGTAAACAGTGATGAGAATATGGACCGGGGTCCCGTGATGTTCACTAGTGATGTCTCTCTCCCAAAAGACGATAAAATTGCTTCGAGGTAAACAAATTACAACTGGGAAATTGACAGGATTAAAAACGCACCGCAATGCTAACTATGCTACAAAGAAAGGATGAGGCTCAAAAGCATAGGCGGTACGCCAAAATAAGTAGACCGAAATCCAACTGCATCTAGTACTAATCATCCACCTTGAGATATCTATCTAGAACATCTCGCTGGTATTAAGTTGCGAGCCCCACTCAAAGTGTAAACCCAAAGCAACAGACAACTGCATTAAAAAGCACTTTGCGTAAAGTAAAGAATCCTTGCAACCGCGGTTACAAGCACCGTTGTTTTCCCCCTTGTGGCAACAGCACATCCCCTATACTCATGTTTTTTTCAGTCAAGCGTGTCATCGAGGGGCATGAACCCACAATCGAGCATAACGTTCCCTCTTGGAGTCACTACCTACTACTTGGCCAAAGCAATAAACAGCAATGGAGAACATGCAAGAATTACTTAGGAACAAAAATATAAAAGATAAGAACCAAATATATTACTCAAACACAAACTGAACATAGTCTCATAATCCATCAGATTGCTTTACTTTTCAAAGTTCTTATATGGTTGCTAGCATGTCACCACAGAAATTATGCTTGTTATCATTTACCTACTCGAGGACGAGCAGGAATTAAGCTTGAGGATGTTGATACGTCTCAAACGTATCTATAGTTTCTGCTTGCTCCATGCATGTTTTGTGTGATATTGCTATGATCTAGATACACTTTCATACACTTTTGATCATATTTGGATTAACTTATTAACTAAGTGCACCACAGTGCCAGTTCCTGTTTTCTGTTGTTTTTCTATTCCAGGTTTCCCCCATATTAAAAATGCTCCAAAAATTCGGGAAAAATCCGATAAAAAATCAGCGCAACGGGACCTTCCGGAATCACCAAAGTGGGGCCAGATGGTCACCACCAGGGACCCATGCGGCCACCTAGCGCGGCCTAGGGCTTGGCCGCGCCAGGGGGGCGCCTGGACCCCTTGGTGGCCTCCCTGGCTGCCCCCTTCGCCTATTTATTCTCCGTGTCGCGAACCCCCGAGGACAGAACCCCTTTTCGCGATCTCGCCTCTGTTTCGTCGTCGCCGAGCTTCAAGACCGGGAGCGCCAGCAGCCCTCTTCCCGGCACCCTGTCGGAGGGAGGATTGACCTCCGGGAGCTTCCCCTCCACCATGGACGCTTCTCGGATGTGCCGTGAGTAGTTTCCCTTGGACCATGGGTCCGTGATCAGTAGATATGTGATGTTCTCCTCCCCTCTTTGTTCTTCATGGTTTAGACCTCGTGAGCTTCCCTACATGATCGAGGCACATATGTAAATTTCTGTTGTTTCTATGTTCAGTTTGTGATTGATTAATATATTTGGTTCTTATCTTTTATATTTATGTTCTTGAGTAATTTTGCATGTTCTCCATTGTTGTTTATTGTTTTGGCCAAGTAGTAGGTAGTGGCTCCAAGAGGGAACGTTATGCTCGATTGTGGGTTCATGCCCCCTGATGACTAGCTTGAGTGATAGAAACATGAGTCTAGGGGATGTGTTATTACACAAGGGGTAAAAGAACGGTGCTTGTAACCGCGGTTGCAAGGATTGTTTACTTTACGCAAAGTCCTTTTAATGCAGTTGTCTGTTGCTTTGGGTTTACACTTTGGGTGGGGCTCACAACTTAATACCAGCGAGATGTTCTGGATAGATATCTCAAGGTGGATGATTAGTAGTAGATGATAACCCACAACTGTAGGGGATCGAGATAGTCTTCGCGGGTAAGAATAACCCAATTTATTGATTCGGCACAAGGGGAGCCAAAGAATACTTATAAGCCTCAGCAGTTGAGTTGTCAATTCAACCACACCTGAAAAAGCACTAGACAAGATATTTAGTAGCAACGGTGTGTTGACGGGTGTAGCCTTTAAGACTTCCCCAATCACCAACACCACAAAGTAGTAGCAGCAATGATGAGAGCAATAGTAACAATGAAGGCAATAAGGATGAAAGATGGACCGGGGTTCAAGGTTTCACTAGTGGTAACTCTCGAAGCAAAAAGACAGGTGTTGGGTGAACGAATTACAGTTGGGCAATTGACAAAATTGCACAAACTCTAGCCAAACAAACTAGAGCAATCCTAGACTAAGAGCCAAACGTAGGCATGTGTTCCGTATGTAGTTGTACGTGCTTGCAATAAGAACTTGCACAACATCTATTGTCCTACCGTCCCGCTACGAACGGGGCCAAAGGGAACTTACGGAGATTAAGGTGCTCCTGTCAAAGAGCACCGGAAAAAAGCATTAGCACTCTATGAACACATGTAATCCTCAAGTTATAGACCATCCCCTTTGGTGTCCCAAGCTGTCACCATTGGGATCGCCGGTTCCGGACTATAATAGGTTGATACGTCCCAAA
Organism: Bromus sterilis; assembly: GCA_950022295.1. Lineage (NCBI taxonomy): Eukaryota > Viridiplantae > Streptophyta > Magnoliopsida > Poales > Poaceae > Bromus > Bromus sterilis. The sequence continues at coordinate 41,219,305 of OX465595.1, read as the reverse complement.
CGTATCTATAATTTCTGCTTGTGCCATGCATGTTTTGTGTGACTTTGCCATGTTTTGCTTGAACTTTCATACACTTTAAGCATATTTGGACTAACCTATTAACTCAGTGCACCCAGTTGCCAGTTCCTGTTTTTTGCTGTTTTTGTATTTCAGGTTTTCCGGCCATTAAAAGTGCTCCAAAAATTCCGGAAAAATTATATAAAAAATCAGCGTCCCGGAAGCCTCCGGAAACACCAAGGAAGGAAGGGAGGGCCACCACCAGGACTCCAGAAGGGTCCATGGCGCGGCCCAGCCCTAGGCCGCGCCAGGCACCCTCCTGGCTACCTGGTGGCCCCTCTCGGTGCCCCCTTTGGCCCCTATTTTTATCCCCGAGGAGGAAACCCCTAATATCGAAGTACTTTTTCCAGAAGCGATTTCGATATCCACCGCCATCGAAAACTAGCTTCGGGGGTCACCAGGATCCTGCTCCGGCACCCTGCCGGGGAGGGCCTTGGCCCCCAGGGCCATCTTCATCGACTCTCCTTCCCCCATGATGCTTCTTGAGTAGTTCCTCCTTGGACTACGGGTTCTTGGCAGTAGCTATGTGGTATTCTCTCCCCCTAGATCTTCAATAAAATGTTCTCATGAGCCGCCCTACATGATTGAGATCCATCTGATGTAATTGGTGTTGTGTTTGTTGGGATCCGATGAATTGTTACCTTGTTCAGTCCTAAGAGGTTTATGAATTATTGTTGCTGCAATTTGTTGTTCTTAATGCTTGTTACTAGTGCACGAGTAGCATGATCTCAGATCTGAGCACGTTATGGTTGTATGATTATAATTGTTGTTCTAGATCTTATCTACGGTTGTATGCACCTATTATAGTCCGGAACCGGCGATCCCAATGGTGACAGCTTGGGACACCAAAGGGGATGGCTATAATTTGAGGATCACATGTGTTCATAGAGTGTTAATGCTTTGTTCCGGTGCTCCGCCGCAGGAGCACCTTAATCTCCATAAGTTCCTTAAGTGGCCCCGTTCGTAGAGGGATGGTAGGACAAAAGATGTTGTGCAAAGTTCTTATTGCAAGCACGTACAACTACATACGGAACACATGCCTACGTTTGGTTCTTAGACTAGGATGCTCTAGTTTTTTCTTTGGCTAGAGTTGGTGCAATTCTGTCAATTGCCCAACTGTAATTTGTTCACCCAGCACCTTATTCTTTTGCCTAGAGAGTTACCACTAGTGAAACCTTGAACCCCGGTCCATCTTTCACCTTCATTGCCTTCGTTGTTACTTTTACTTTCTTTGCTGCTCCTACTACTTTGTTACTACTTTGTGGTGTTGGTGATTGGGGAAGTCTTAACGGCTACACCCGTCAACACACCATTGCTACTTATATCTTGTCTAGTGCTTTTTCAGGTGTGGTTGAATTGACAACTCAACTGCTAAGGCTTATAAGTATTCTTTGGCTCCCCTTGTGTCGAATCAATAAATTGGGTTACTCTTACCCGCGAAGACTGTTGCGATCCCCTACACTTGTGGGTTATCAAGACTATTTTCTGGCGCCGTTGCCGGGGAGCATAGCTTTACTTATAAGTTCACTTGAATGTACACTTTTTCTTATTACTCTGTTTGCTACTAATGACTACTTTCTTTGAGACTAGATCTTATTGGCAAGGCGGATTCACGGAGGATCAACAAAAATATTATAAGGAATACCGCTTGTCTCAAAAAGGGATACACTCATGGGGACTAATACATGAGTTGTATGACTATGCTAGAAACTTGTGCTCAATATATAATATATCTTTCTGCAGGGATGAATCTTGTTGCTTTATGAGGCACAAACACCTTGCTTTCCAATGTGAGTACAGTGATGATGAAACCTTAGCTTCTTATGCTAAGGGAAACTATGATTTTTATGAAGCAGAACAAATAGAAGAAGTTTTTGTCTTTAAGGGTGCCTATGAAATTGCTTCCTTTGTTGAAAATATTGATGATGCCCCTTACAAATCCGAGAGTCTTGAAATACTTAATTATTGCTTTGAGGATTTTAATGACAATTATTATATTATTGACCATCTCAAAAGGTTCTCTCCACAAGAGGAAGAGACTAATGCTTTGCAGGACTCTACGGAAGAAGAAATTGCTGAAACTGAATGCTTCTTGGATGAAAAAGAGGAGGAGAGTGACGAACAAAAGGAGGAAGAATGGAGTAGCTACCCGTCTCTACCTACTAATGAGAGTAACTCTTTGACTCTTACTTTATATGATTGCCCTCCATGCTTACCAAAGGAGGATGAATGCTATATTGATTGCTATGATCCTATGGATTCTTTTGAAACATCCCTTTTTGATGAAATTGATGCTTGTGGCCACGATGCCCCTATGAATGATACTTGCAAGGATGATTTTGCTACTGTTATTTATGGTAAACCTTTCTATATTGATAAATCTTATGATAAACCTCTATTTTTGCCTACTATGGATGTTCTTAATGATGATAAGGTTTGCTTAGAAAGTCTACATGATTATGTGCTAGTAGATCATGAAAAGCATGCTTTGTGTGATAATTATATTGTTGAGTTTGTTCATGATGCTACTGAAAATTATTATGAGAGAGGGAAATATGGTTATAGAAATTTTCATGTTAGGAAAACACCCCTCTCCATGTTGAAAATCTTGAAGGTGCTCATGTTTTACCTTCCTTTGCTTTGTGCTTCATTTATTTATTTTGTTTCAAGCTGCCCATGCATAGGAAGCATGTTATACTTAAATGTGGTTTGTCTTTGCTCCTTTGATGCTCTCTTTTGTGCTTCAACTCTTATTCTTTCGTGAGCATCATTACACTCATGCCTAGCTAATGGCTTTAAAGAAGCGCTTTCGGGAGGCAGCCCGCAACGAATTTAGGTTTTTCTTCTGTTCTTAGTGGTCTTGATGATTTTTACTACTGTAGAAAAATCATTGTATCTTTACTTTTCAAGCTTTGTGCCATTTTATAGCCTCATATGATAAGGGAAGTGAAAGTTGTGACATGTTGTCCAGAAAACAGATTCTGTCCTCGTGACTAGAAAAATCCCAGTTCATCTTTTTGATCTGAATTTTTTACACAACGTGATCTATACAATTACGAAACTTTCGTATGTTCTGAGTTTTTTGATTTGAGTTGCAGAAGTATCCCTAAAAAATTCTTTTCTCTCTTCTGTTATGTTTTTCTCAGCTTCTACCCCGGTTTTTCTTTTCGCAGTTTTGCAATCCTTAAGCTTTCTTTTTCTTTGCAGAATCTTTTGTGCAGGCAAGAGAAACAGTAGCCCTTCCTGGAAATCTTTATTTGCAGTAGAGGAAAATTATTTTAATAGGGTACTAACCTCTCTAATCAGCTTATGATGAGTTATGTACGAAGGGAGTTTTCAAGTGTGCGATGGAAGATGATGAAAGAAGATCTTGGAGTGTCAAAAGCTCAAGCTTGGGGATGCGCCCAGAACCCCCAAGAAATATTCAAGGAGACTCAAGCGTCTAAGCTTGGGGATGCCCCCATGCATCCCCTTCTTCATCAACAATCATCAGTTCGTCCCTCGTTCCACTATATTTTTATCACTTCATGCGTTATGTGCTATGCTTGGAGCATCTTGCTCTTTACTTTTCTTAGTTCTTTTGTTTTGTTTGCTGGTCATTACAATGTCGGAACCTAACATGCTTGATTGGGAGAGATACACGCTCCACTTTAAACTAGAACACCTCATAGGATTTTCATGCTTATTCTTTGCTGTGAGTTGTTCTTTATCTTTTCTTAGCTGCTGCCTTGTTTAGTTTGTGTGCTTTAGAGTTTTCTTCTAGAGCTTTTAATTGGTTCAGGCTTGAAATTTTTATAGTTTGCATGCTTATCTTGTTTAGAGAGTTTGCCTGTTGCACTGAGTTTTGTGTCTTGACTAGAAAGTAGGTAGTTGAAGTTGTTATTCTCTTTGTAGTAGTAACTTGCAATAGTTTTGAGGTATTGACTTAAGTAATGTTTGAACTTATGGTGTCAAGAGCTTTAGCCTATTAGTGATAGATGTCGTATTTTGGGCAATCCATGTGATTTTTGAAAACCTAAACCTTGTTGAGAACTCTAGCTACTAGATGGATCACTAATCTCTGGAGGGTTCGAATATTAGAGTACACTCACGTACCATGAGTCGAGGATGCGCAAGGATAACCAAACCCCCATACACTCCTCCTCAGGGTACTTGTCTCTTTGTGAACCTCCTTATTAGATTAAGAGTTACCGATAATAAGTGCATGAGTTCTTCGGACTAATGTGAGTATTCGAAAGTTGACAGTTCCACCCACCTATACTTTTTCTAGCCTCTTCGGTACCGTGAATTGCCCTTTCTCGCCTCGAGAGTTGGCGCATACTTCGCCGGTGCATCCAAACCCTTGGCACGATACGCTCTATCATCATAAGCCTCCTTATATCTTTCCTCAAAACAGCCACCATACCTACCTACAAGGCATTTCCATAGCCTTTTCGAGATACATTGTCATGCAACATCCATTGTTCTTCATGTTCATATGACTTATCCTTCATTGTCATATTGCCTTGCATGATCTCATAGCCTGCATGTAGTTGGGCTTTGCCCGCTATTCATATTTTTGCTTCATGTTGCGCTTGATCATTGCACATACTGCTACACTGGAAGAGGCATTCATATAGAGTCATTACTTTTTGATTCAGAGTTGTAAGTAGATAAAAGTGTGTTGATGTTCTTCTAGAGTGTTGCCCCTACAGTGAGGAAAGGAATAAAAGATCCCAAAGTGGAAAAAATACAAAAAAAAAGATCCCAAAGAGGACGAAAGAAAAAAGAGAGAGAGAAATAAAGAGCCATGGAGGCCACCCAAAATAAAAAAAATACAAAAAAGGTGAAAAAGAAAAAAAAAGAAAAAGAGAGAGAGGGGGCAACACTACTATCCTTTATTCCACACTTGTGCTTCAGAGTAGCACATGTACTTCAGTTTGTAGAGAGTTTTCATGTTGTAACTGCATAACTAAGTGGGGATCATTACACTATAGAACTTGGCTTGCATATTCCAAGGATGAGCCTCCTCAAAAGAGCTCTAGGTCTTCATGAGCAAGAAAGTTGGATGCACCCCCACTAGTTCCATTGGAGGGCTTTCATACACTTATAGCTCTATGTGCATCCGCATGTTGCATGGCAATCCCTACTCCTCACATCATATCTATCATATGGCTTTCTCTCGCCTATGATTGTCCTCATTGATGTGATCCTTTCACACCTTTTTGTCTTCTTCCTCCACCATCTTTCTATTTCGCCGTTTAGGTGTCAACTTTCTTGCTCACGCTCATCCATTGCATGAGTGCTCAAAATATCGAAAGGGAGTGGATCAGTTTGACTTGTACCTGGCTAGTGGTCTGGGGACGAGTCCAGATAAGACTTCAAAGGAGACCAAGTATGAAACTTTAGTAGATTCAGTTCTCAACAATAAAAAGTTTTCTCTCTCGTATTCCCAAATTCCCCTTCTTGCACGCAAACACCATTTGGAGACATTCGAGTCACGGACAGCGAGAGCTCTTGCACCTTATGTTCTTTTGTTGCTTGTGTCAATGCTAATATAGACTCTTGCTTGTTAAGACTTGAATTGAATTGCATGCTTAAATTGCTTTACTTTAAAGTCCTTATATGGTTGTGTGGCATGTCACCACAGAAATTATGCTTGTTATCATTTACCTACTCGAGGACGAGCAGGAATTAAGCTTGGGGATGTTGATACGTCCCAAACGTATCTATAATTTCTGCTTGTGCCATGCATGTTTTGTGTGACTTTGCCATGTTTTGCTTGAACTTTCATACACTTTTAAGAATATTTGGACTAACCTATTAACTCAGTGCACCCAGTTGCCAGTTCCTGTTTTCTGCTGTTTTTGTATTTCAGGTTTTCCGGCCATTAAAAGTGCTCCTAAAATTCCGGAAAAATTATATAAAAAACCAGCGTCCCGGAAGCCTCCGGAAACACCAAGGAAGTAAGGGAGGGCCACCACCAGGACTCCAGAAGGGTCCATGGAGCGGCCCAGCCCTAGGCCGCACCAGGCACCCTCCTGGCTACCTGGTGGCCCCTCTCGGTGCTCCCTTTGGCCCCTATTTTGACCCCTGAGGAGGAAACCCCTAATATCGAAGTACTTTTTGCAGAATCGATTCCGATCTCCACCGCCATCGAAAACTAGCTTCGGGGGTCACCAGGATCCTGCTCCGGCACCCTGCCGGGGAGGGCCTTGGCCCCCGGGGCCATCTTCATCGACTCTCCTTCCCCCATGATGCTTCTTGAGTAGTTCCTCCATGGACTACGGGTTCTTGGCAGTAGCTATGTGGTATTATCTCCCCCTAGATCTTCAATACAATGTTCTCATGAGCTGCCCTACATGATTGAGATCCATCTGATGTAATTGGGGTTGTGTTTGTTGGGATCCGATGAATTGTTACCTTGTTCAGTCCTAAGAGGTTTATGAATTATTGTTGCTGCAATTTGTTGTTCTTAATGCTTGTTACTAGTGCACGAGTAGCATGATCTCAGATCTAAGCACGTTATGGTTGTATGATTATAATTGTTGTTCTAGATCTTATCTACGGTTGTATGCACCTATTATAGTCCGGAACCGGCGATCCCAATGGTGACAGCTTGGGACACCAAAGGGGATGGCTATAATTTGAGGATCACATGTGTTCATAGAGTGTTAATGCTTTGTTCTGGTGCTCCGCCGCAGGAGCACCTTAATCTCCCTAAGTTCCTTAAGTGGCCCCGTTCGTAGCGAGATGGTAGGACAAAAGATGTTGTGCAAAGTTCTTATTGCAAGCACGTACAAATACATACGGAACACATGCCTACGTTTGGTTCTTAGACTAGGATGCTCTAGTTTGTTCTTTGGCTAGAGTTGGTGCAATTCTGTCAATTGCCCAACTGTAATTTGTTCACCCAACACCTTGTTCTTTTGCCTAGAGAGGTACCACTAGTGAAACCTTGAACCCCGGTCCATCTTTCACCTTCATTGCCTTCGTTGTTACTTTTACTTTCTTTGCTGCTCCTACTACTTTGTTACTACTTTGTGGTGTTGGTGATTGAGGAAGTCTTAACGGCTACACCCGTCAACACACCGTTGCTACTTATATCTTGTCTAGTGCTTTTTTCAGGTGTGGTTGAATTGACAACTCAACTGCTAAGGCTTATAAGTATTCTTTGGCTCCCCTTGTGTCGAATCAATAAATTGGGTTACTCTTACCCACGAAGACTGTTGCGATCCCCTACACTTGTGGGTTATCATAGGTGCATACTGATGGCTTCTCGCCCTTCGTTGGTTACCCCAAGTGGAAGGTTTGAGATGTAGTGCAGCAGCAGTTTTCCCTCGGTGAAGATACCAAGGTTTGTCTCCAGTAGGACTCCAGAGATGATAAGTAGGTGTCAGCGGCGCAACTGACGCGGACCTGCACACAGACACAGATAACTTTGTTCCCAACGAAGTTCGGAGAGGTCGTCAATCTCTCCGGTATTGTTGTTCACAAAGGATAAAACGCAAGGGATAATGATAGCAAGTAAACGCAGTAAAGTAAATATAGCTTGGAAATAATAATGAGGATATGGACCGGGATACGTGATGTTCACTAGTGATGTCTCTCTCCCAAAAGACGATAAAGCTGCTACGCGAGGTAAACAAATTACAGAAGGGCAATTGACAGGATTATGAACGCACCGCAATGCTAACTATGCTACAAAAGAAAGGAAGAGGCTCAAAAGCACGGACAGTACGCCAAAATAAGTAGACCGGAATCCATCTGCATCTACTACTAATCATCCACCTTGAGATATCTATCCAGAACATCTCGCTGGTATTAAGTTGCGAGCCCCACCCAAAGTGTAAACCCAAAGCAACAAACAACTGCATTAAAAAGAACTTTGCGTAAAGTAAACAATCCTTGTAACCGCGGTTAGCACCGTTGTTTTCCCCCTTGTGGCAACAACACATCCCCTAGACTCATGTTTCTGTCACTCAAGCGTGTCATCGGGGGGCATGAACCCACAATCTAGCACAACGTTCCCTCTTGGAGTCACTACCTACTACTTGGCCAAAGCAATAAACAGCAATGGAGAACATGCAATAATTACTTAGGAACAAAAATATAAGAGATAAAAACCAAATATATTACTCTATCACAATCTGAACATAATCTCATAATCCATCAGATCCCTCCAAACTCAACATAGCAACAACAGAAATATTACAAAGGTGCCTCGATCATGTAGGGCAACTCACGAGGTCTAAACAATGAAGATCAAAGAGGGGAGGAGAACATCACATAGCTACTGATCACGGACCCATGGTCCAAGGAAAACTACTCACGAGACATCCGGGGAGCATCCATGGTGGAGAGGAGACTCCCGGAGGTCAATCCTCCCTCCGGCAGGGTGCCGGGAAGAGGTCTTCTGGTGCTCCCGATCTCGGAAGCGTGGCGGCGGCGGAACAGAGGCGAGTTTGCGGAATAGGGTTCCTCTTCTGGAGTTTTCCTGTGACGGAGAATAAATAGGAGAAGGGGGGCAGCCAGAGGTGGACCAGGGGCCCCAGGCGCCCCCCTGGCGCGGCCAGGGGTGGGGCCACGCCGGGTGGCCGCCTGGGCCCCCTGGCTCCCCTCTGGCCCCTCCCGGGCTCTTCTTGAAGCTTCCTGTACGCTGATTTTTCCTGTATTTTTCCCGGAATTTTTCTGGCACTTTTTATATGGGGGAAACTGAAATAGAAAAACAGCAGAAAACAGGAACTGGCACTGGGGTGCACTAAGTTAATAGGTTAGTCCAAATATGATCAAAAGTGTATGAAAGTGTATCTAGATCATAGCAATATCACACAAAACATGCATGGAGCAAGCAGAAATTATAGATACGTTTTGGACGTATCAACATCCCCAAGCTTAATTCCTGCTCGTCCTCGAGTAGGTAAATGATAACAAGCATAATTTCTGTGGTGACATGCTAGCAACCATAAAAGAACTTTGAAAAGTAAAGCAATCAAGGTTAGAGATTCAATTCAAGTCATAACATGCAAGAGTCTATATTAACATTGAAACAAGTAACAAAAGAACAATAGGTGCAAGAGCTCTCGCTGTCCGTGACTTGAATGTCTCCAAATGGTGTTTGCGTGCAAGAAGGGGGATAGGGAATACGAGAAAAAAGTATTTTTTTGTGTTGAGAACTCAATCTACTAAAGTTTCACACTTGGTCTTCTTTGGAATCTTATCTTGACTCGTCCCCAGACCACTAGCCAGGTACAAGTCAATTTGATCCACTCCTTTTCGATATTTTGAGCACTCATGCAATGGATGAGCGTAAGCACGAGAGTTGACACTTAGGATGGCAAAGAGAGAAATATGGTGGAGGAGGAAGACAAAAAGGATGAGAAAGGCTCACATCAATGAGGACAATCATAGGCAAGAAATGCCAAATGATAGATATGATGTGAGGAGTAGGGATTGCCATGCAACGGATGCACATACGAGCTAAGAAACTCTCCAATGGAACTAGTGGGGGTGCATCTAACTTGCTCGCTCATGAAGACCTAGAGCTCGTTTGAGGAGGCTCATCCTTGGAATATGCAAGCCAAGTTCTATAGTGTGAAGGTCCCCACATAGCTGTATGCATAATGATCATCTCTATGGAGTACAAGGATATAAAGGGAGTGAAAGTCCAAGTATGTGATCAGAGGGGGAGGGGGTGAATGATCACTTCAAAATTTTCTACTGAAACTATTGAAGTGAAGCATAAGCTGTGCGGAATAGCGAAGAATAACTGGAAGCGAAACTAAATGCAGTGAATCAAAACACAGTGAAGCATAACAGTGAAGCAAATGCTATATTGAAGGTAAAAGCTTGAAGTAAAACGAACAGGGACTCGGCGATGTTTGTTCGACCAGTTCACGCTCTGCAAAGCGCTACGTCTGGTTGGAGGGACTGGTGATTGAACACCTGGAGCAAATCTCTCTCCGTCCGTTGCTCCACTGCATCAAATTCCTTGAGCTTGATCAGTTCTTCACTCGTGGTTGATTATTAAGGAAATCACCGAAACCTTTGAAAAAATGGACTTCGAGGCGACAATTACTCTTCGCTCTCTGAAGTACAACTCTCTAACCGTCTAGGAGAATTGCAGTTCTCCAAGATAAAAAGGCTAGCAAGCTTTCACCTAAGTCATCTCAAATCTACTCAGATCAATGGGACTTCGGCTTCAGTATTCTGGGTTTTGGGTTTTGCTTCGGTGGCGTTTTGGGGTTGCTCTCTTCAGTCTCTCTTGGAATGATCTCAGAGCAGCCACCCACAAATGGAGGAGGGGGCGGCGTATTTATAGTTGGCGATCCCGAGGTGCGGAATGACCAAACTGACCCGAGGTGACAGCTTGACACGTGTCCACAACGGTCGGATTTGTCATCAATGCGCAACTTTACTTGAGGAACAAGTAAAGCTGACTCACGGACTTAGTTCTGCTTCAGTTGCCAAAGAACGAAGTCTTTGCTACCGAAACTTAACTTAGTGCACATGAGATTTCTTCACTCAGGCTTCTCACTAGGTTTGGATTTGATCTGAGCATTTCTCAATGACTTCGGTATCCACAAACTAAATACCCCTCTTGATAGTACGGTTTGTCCTATGACTCAAGGAACCTAAAAAGAACTACACAAAAACATCTAAGTCTTGCGCCGTCTTCTTCATTTCCTTCAATGAGTAGAGCTTCAGGACACCTTCATTTTTGGGGGTCATCTTTCGTGATTAAGCTTCGCTCCGCAGGATATGCTTCGATAACTTGAAGACCTTCACTGAAGCTTTATCACCTAGTTTGTCCTTCAGGAACCGATGCAACTGTTTATACTAGAAAACATTGTTAGTGCCTCTACTGTTTTGTCCAACAATATCCAAAACACACGGGGGCAAAACTTTGATCTTACAATCTCCCCCTTTTTGGACTATTGTTGACAAAACAAGCATCGATAAAAGATATTGAAGTTTTTGTGAAGGATGGGACAAACTCTAAGATATGAAGTTTTTGGCTCCCCTGAATACAAGCATCGAAGATTTATATAATCGAAGTTAAATGCTTGAGATAATTTTTCTTCGGTGGAGAGCAAAACGAAATATCTTAGTGAATACAATTGCATTGAAGATATATATCCAGGAATGTATGCAATGGCTTCCAATGACCTGTGACTAAAAAATAATAACCACCTGCAAGATAGAAGATACGAAGCAATACTTGCAAGCAAAGGGGTTATTAAAACTTAAACGTAGCACAGGAGTAGCATGACCGAAGTTAAACTTAAGTTACAACTCAATCGAAGAGAATGGAATGTTTGTTGTAACTTAACCAAACGAAGCAAAAACAGATAGCAAGAACCCTTTCCCCGATGCATAACCAACTCATCGATGCCCTCATTCTCCCCCTTTTTGTCAATGATTGGACAAAAGGTTGAGAGGAGGTTCGAGAGATCTATTACGCAGCATCAGCACCCTGAGAACCCAACGAAGTTGTGCTCGACGAAGACTCATCCGACGAAGACTGATCGCCTGAGGAGTCTTCTTCAGAAGAAGACGTAGGAATAGCTTCGTGGCGTGTCTGAGTGATGAGGTTGATGTCGAGGTCGCTATCGTCGAGGCTGTCGTCGTCCTTTGAGGTGATGGAGTCATTCTCGGAGACGGTATCTGGCCGGATGGGTTCAGGCTCGTTGACGAAGAATACTTCATCAATCTTGTGCAGGGGAGGGATCTTCTGATTCGGGCGGTCCACTGAGTCATCACGAGCAAAGTTTCGCCGGAGGTGCGGATACTCTTTGTGGATGCGATCTTTACGAAGGCCTTTGACAGAGTTGAACTTCCTGAGCCCTTTCCAGGAGACGCTTGAGCACACGCAAGTACTGATTGTTGTTGAGTGCTATATTGCCAACACGGTTGATCTCATCAGCAAGAAACTGCATCTGGCGTTGATTTGCTTCAATAAAGTTGTCTAGCATTTGCTGCGTGCGAAGATTAACTTCAAAATGATGGCAGTCTTTCTGGAATGTCTTGGATAAGTTTCGCTCATTGACTTCATGGCGCACACCAACATATGTGGCAAATGGATCATTGGGTTTCCTTAGCAGTTCCAAGGAGTCACGCACTGGTGGGAGGAAAAGCTTCGGATGATGGCGTGCCACAAAGTCTTCGTTCCAGCCATAGTTACATACAACTTGCAGCCAGGGAGCATAGGGTTTCAGAGTGAAAGGTAGCTCTGCTGCATGAACCAAATTCCTAATGAAGCAATCCTCAAAGTCGAAGAGAAGGCCATGAGTGAGTTTCATAATAGCATGCCTTGTCTCTGGATAAAGATTCGATTCTTCCGAAGTTGTACTCAAAGGAATCAATGAGTTTGACAGGATGAAGAACCAAGTCCTTGAAATGAAGTTCAATTGCTTCGGGCGAATGTTTTGAGGAATATGGTTATCAGTGGCTTCAGGATCCAACAGAGTTGCAAATTCTTCTTCAGACAGATCAGGTTCAGCATGAATCTTTTCATGAACTCCAGAATGCCTAGGAATGTTGACAATTTCCATGAATTCGGCAGAGGACATCCTGAAGACTTTGCCTTGAATCATCCATTCCAGCGTCCATGAGCTGGGTTCATTGGCATCACCAGACACATAAAGGGTTGCATAGAATTTCTTGATGAGCTCTGAGTTGAAAGGAGTGCTCAACGCAAACAACCGAGTCAAGTTCTGATTTTCAATAGTTTCGAGGACGTTCTGAAAGCAGGATGCAGTGGAAAGACTTCACAAGTCCAGAAACTTTTGCCTAAACAGAACTCCTTGCTGGCAGAAGACTTTGGTGTATAAGACTTGTTGTTCAGCAGTCCAAAAGCGAAGATCATCCGCTGTGCGGTCAGAAGCATAAGGACTAACACCAAAGAAACGATGGCGCTTCCTATGTTGTTCCAGGTTGAATTCCGGGCCATGCCTTGAAGAATAACCAGCACCCTTGAATATAGGAAAAGTTTCACGCGGGTAATTGGAGTCAAGCTGGGTATCTTGGCAGGGGCGCGAACGGTCACGAATTCTTTGCAGAGGAGCAATTTGATTGGCTCTTGAAGGACCAACAGATTGAGCGACTACAAGCGCTTGCTCTTGCGACAGATTCAGAATTTGTACTTGTTCGTCTTCGTCATCATGTGCTTCGATGTCGGGCACATGTGCTTCAGACTCTTGAACTGTTCTGGCGGGGGAAAAATCTCGGGATACATGGGTTCTGGAGTGGGTTGGTGATGGAGCATTAGCTTCACGGGGAGGTGATGGAGGTGGTGTGGGAGCAACTTGTGGAGTGGGAATCCTTTGTGGTTCGGGGGTTGGAGCACGAATGGGTGTGGGAACTCGAGGTGGTATGGGTGTGGGGGTTCGTGCAGGCGTTGGAGTGGGGTTAGGAGCTCTTTGTGGTGGAGTTTGCTTGGGGGTGGTTCTGGTAGGAGGAGGTGTGGGAGTCTTGGTGGGTGGAGCTGAAGGCTTTGATGCGGGCTTGGATGGCTTTGGCTTCGGTGCAGGAGTGGGAACGGCTTCAGGAGATTCCGGGGGCTGTTCATCACTTGTATCCATGTCTGCGGCTGAGGCCAAAGTAACCTTGCGCCTCTTGGTGGTTTTCTTCTTGGGTGAGGGTCCTGTTGCCTTTGATGCAGCAGGCTTAGGAGATGTTGGAGCAACAACAACACGTTCAGCTTCGGGCGAAGCCTTGCGTTTCCTTGAATCCCTTTCCATAATGGAAGCATTATGGGTCTTCACCATGTCATCTACAGCGGCCTTGACTTTGCCTTTGAAGATTTTGATATTATCCTTGGTGGTGGAATTGACTTCAGTCACTTGTTGAAGCAATTTCAGGGTGTGCTGTTTGAATTCTTCATCAGGTTCTGATTCAGCTCGCTTCTGATAGTTGTGAATCTTTTTCATTTCAGCCCTGTCTCTTGAATGCAGATCCTTCAGCTGACTAATCATGGTAGAGATCATAGCTTCGATAGATTTGGAGATGTAAACTTCTCCAAGGTCAACAGCATCTGGATCTTCAGCTGCACACTTCTCCCAAAGGGCTTCAGTGATGCCCAACTGATCCCAGAGTTCGCCTTCACGTGAGTCAGGGAATGAATGGTCACTCTGACGATCAGCTTCAGCTTGAGCTTCAGGCAAAGATATGGCTTTCTGCTTCGTTGGAATAGCTGAGGGAGTCATATCAACTACGGGCTTCTTCTGACTTGCCCTAGCAGCTTTTTCAGCTTTCTTCGTTCTGAGGCTTTCTAATGAAGCCTTGCGTTTAACTTCATGTTCAGCAAGCTGTTTAGCTTCAGCAGCAGCTTTCTCTTCGTTCTTTGCGGCTTCGGCGAGCTTGCGCTTCGTCTCAGCCTTCTCTGCAGCAGTCTTGGCTGAGTCCAACTCCTTTTTCTGTCTGGCAGCATCCTCATCTGCCTTCTTCTTCTCAGCTGCGCTTCTGGCATGGATGTTGCGCTCAAGTGCCTCCGCGAGGTCTTTTTGTCTCAATTCTTCTTCAGTGAGCTTGTGCTTCGCTGAAGGGATTTTTGCAGCAGACTGCTTGGGCTTCGTTGGTGTTGAAACCTTTGCAGGTTGACTCTTGGCGGGGTCGTGCTTCTGCTTTGATCGCCTCTCAGAGTCGGGGGCATCAACCGGTGGCTTGGAGGCCAAGGGCTTCGTGACAACCAAGTTGGAGAGATCAATGGTGGGACAAGCAGAAAGCTTGACCTTAGCCTCAGGTTTCTCTCCTGGCTTTTTCTTCAGTGGGATCTGAAGTTTTTGTTTCTTGGGGGGAGCAGGATCATCCGATTCGTCATCTGCTTCGAATTCAGATTCGTCATCAGCTGCATTGGATTCATCCATGATGGAATCTTCTAGAGCAGCTTGCTCTAATCTGGCATGTTCTTCATCTTCTGTTGTAGCATGGGGTGGAGAAGCAGACTTCTTCTTCAGCTTCTTCTTCTTCTTCTTGCTAGGCCCTTCACCTTGGGCTTCCGCTTCAGCCAACTTGGCTGCCTTTTTCTCTTCTTTCAGCCTCTTGGCTTCAGCTGCAATTCTCAGTCGTTCTTTCTCTTCTAGGTAATCATCTGGTGTCTTGAGGGTGTTGGGGTGAGGAAGCTTCGGTGGAACAGGGTAGTACAGGTGACGATTTTCTTCAGTGTACTGACTGCACATGGTTGAAGTGTACCGAGCGGACTGAAGGCAAACTGCATAGTCCACTTCCAGGTTGGGATGCTCTTGTACTTGTACCATCGAACAACCCAGTACCTACGAATGTTTTGCAAGCGGTTCTTGCGCTGCTCCTTGGTCTCTTCGGGAGGTGTGTCATAACCCAGAGCAATGCGAATTGATTCGGGGATGCCTCTGGCGTTGTTGGTTTCCTTTGTTCTTCCACCTTTCTTCTTCGGTGCAGTACGTTCTGCTTCGTTGATGTGATCAAGGTTTGGTGACTCATTACCGAAGTCTAACTCAGCAGACATCCTGTGAAAAGCATAAAGGAAGCGAGGGAAAAGACGAGTATGGAATGAGCACCAGCAAAAGTTTCGATCCAAAAACACTTTTGACAAGAGATTCAGTGAAGAGTTTTGGGTAAATATTCTGGTCTGTTCTGAGCTAGACTTAACCTCACAGAAACCCTAATACAGAACAGATAGATACTAACCCTAACTGCTAACCTGAATCGAGGAGGAAACCTTGACTGGCAGAAACAGGTTTCGCAACAGAGCAACGATCCAACGGATCAAGGAAACCTAAGAAAATCATCCAAAAACAAACAGTCTAAGAACCCGGATCCAATCTGGAGAAAGAAGAACACAAGAGATGGAGATTGGATCGAGGCTTGGAGAACCCTATCTCGGTGGCGTCAATCAACTACGGCGGCGAAGAGCGGAGAAGATGTGCTCGTCGACGGTGTGAAATCCACGGCGGCGCTCTTCCGACAGTGAAGCGGCGAGAGCGGCGACGAAGACGAGGAGCTCGGCGGCGCTCGAGAGAGAGAGAGAGGTGATTCCGGGGAGATGCGAATGAGGAGGTGAGTCAGCTTCGCTGGGGTGGGATGCCTTATATAGGCCGGTCTGACAGGAGCTGTCAGATCAGATCGAACGGCCCCCAGCGATTGTCTCTCCGGATTCTACGGCGAGGATCTCGTGGCGAATCGCAAGAAAATCTCAACGACCCGGATTTGATGGGATCTCAACGACCGAAGAATAAGTCCTCGACTTGAGTAAAACTTTGATGGGAATTGGAAGCATTTTCTTCGGAACTCAATGATGTTCGAAGAAAAATACTTTCCGTTTCAATTGTGCTTAACCATTTTGGACAGATAGAGTAAGAAAGAAAAAGAACAGAAGGGGTAGGGTCCGAAACTTATCACCTCGAAGAAAAACCAAATGAAGCAAAAGGTGATAAGCATAGAGGACTAAATCCAAACGAAATAAGATAAAGAAAGCGAAGCAAAGACAGACAACGAAACTGAATAGGTAAGTAACGAAGTAAATGAATATTTACATAAGTAAAAAGGTTCGGTCTTACAGTACATGTCGTGAGTCCAATATATTGAGCTCACACCTTAACGCACAGAATCTTTTCTCATCCAATGGTTTCGTGAAAATGTCTGCCAGTTGATCTTCAGTTCTGACATGACTGATAACAATATCTTCACGCTGAACATGATCACGAAGAAAATGATGGTGAATGTCAATATGCTTCGTGCGAGAGTGCTGTACAGGATTGTGGGCAATTTTGATTGCACTCTCGTTATCACATAGGAGAGGGATTTTCTTCACATGAATACCATAATCCTTCAGCGTTTGCTTCAGCCATAGAATCTGAGTACAGCATGACCCAGCAGCAATGTATTCGGCTTCAACAGTAGATATTGAAACACAGTTTTGCTTCTTTGAAGCCCAACACACAAGTGATCTTCCAAGGAAATGACAAGTCCCTGAAGTTGATTTCCTATCCACACGATCACCAGCCCAGTCTGAGTCAGAATAGCCAATGAGATCAAACTGAGCTCCCTTGGGATACCACAAGCCCAAGGTAGGTGTGTGAGCAAGATAACGAAGAATTCTCTTTACGGCAGTATGATGTGATTCCTTTGGATTGGCCTGAAAACGAGCACAAATACATACTGAAAGCATAAAGTCAGGTCTAGATGCACAAAGATATAAGAGGGATCCAATCATAGACCGATATTTTTTCTGGTCGAAGACTTTCCCCTTCTCATCTGCATCTAAGAAGCCATTGGTAGGCATAGGCGTCTTGTTAGTTTTGCATTCAGTAAGACCAAACTTCTTCAGGCAATCCTTGAGATATTTTTCTTGAGAAATAAAGGTGCCATTTTTCTGTTGACGGATTTGAAGTCCAAGGAAGAAATTCAATTCACCCATCATAGACATCTCATATTTCTTCGACATCATTTTGGCAAATTCTTCGCTGATTTCAGTGTTAGTGCATCCAAAAATGATATCATCTACATATATTTGACATACAAACAAATCACCATTATAAGATCGAGTGAAAAGTGTTGGGTCAGTGGTTCCTTGTTTGAAGCCTTTCTCCAGAAGGAAATCCTTCAAAGTGTCGTACCAAGCACGAGGTGCTTGCTTCAACCCATAAAGAGCCTTATGTAACCTGTACACCATGTCGGGTTTCTTCGGGTCTTCAAAACCTGGAGGCTGCATAACATACACTTCTTCCTCGATATCTCAGTTAAGAAAAGCACTTTTCACATCCATTTGATAAAGCAGAATACCATTGAAATTTGCAAAAGCAAGCATAACACGAATGGATTCGAGACGAGCAACAGGAGCATAAGTTTCACCGAAATCGATACCTTCAATTTGGGTGTAACCTTGTGCTACCAGTCGTGCTTTGTTTCTTACCACTATACCATCTTCATCTTGCTTGTTGCGAAAAATCCACTTTGTACCAATGATGTTGTGCTTCGTGGGATCAGGTCTATCAACTAAGGACCAGACTTTGTTTCGCTCAAACTGGTTAAGTTCTTCGAGCATGGCAGTTAACCAATCTGGATCCTTCATGGCTTCATCAAACTTTGATGGTTTTAACATGGAGACAAACGAAAAGTTTCCACAGAAGTTAGCCAAACGAGTACGAGAACGAGTTGTAGGACGACCTGGTTGTTGAATTTCTTCAAGAATCGAGTCAACATCAACTCGTCTTCGTACTCGTGATAAGATTGAATCATTAGCTTCAGGCTCAGCTTCTGCTTCAGGATCTACTTCAGCTTCAGGATCTGCTTCACCTTCAGCATCAGCATTTCCTTCGTTCCTTTGCTCTTCTTCGTCCTGTTCATCATTTGCTTCAGGATGTTGATCTCCAGCGCCCCGGGCTATGTGTGGGAACATTGGACCATCATCATCCCTATTTGCTTGACTAGCATTGGCTTCAACAGGACGAATCTCTCCAATAGCCATGGACCTGATTACTTCATCAAGAGGAGGTTCATCTAGATCATGAGGCAAATGCTCTTTTTGAGAGCCATTAGTTTCATCAAATCTCACATTCACAGTTACCATAACTTTCCCAAAGTGAGAGTTATAGACTCTGTAAGTATGAGAGTTTGAGCCATAACCTAAAAGAAAACCTTCATGTGCCTTAGGGCCAAACTTTGAGCTATGATTCGTGTCTCTAATGAAGCATGGAGCACCAAACACCCTAAGGTACGAAACATTTGGTTTGTTACCAGTGATAAGCTCATGTGAAGTCTTCTTCAGAAATTTGTGAAGGTAAACCTTGTTGATGATATGAAAAGCAGTGTTAATTGCTTCGGCCCAGAACCTAATAGGAGTCTTGTATTCAGCAAGCATAGTTCTGGCCATCTCAATGAGAGTTCTATTCTTCCTTTCAACAACACCATTCTGTTGAGGTGTATAAGCAGCAGAGAACTCACGAGTAAAACCATGATCATCAAGAAAATCTTCAATACGAGTATTTTTGAATTCAGTTCCATTATCACTTCGGATATGCTTCAGAGATAATTCATATTCTGTTTGAGCTCTCTTGGAGAATGACTTGAAGATTTCAACAACTTTGCTCTTGTCATCCAAAAAGAAAACCCAAGTATAACGAGAGAAATCAACAACAATAACTAGACCATATTTATTTCCTCCTAGGCTTGCATAATTTTGAGGACCAAAGAGATCCATATGAAGCAATTCGAGAGGACGAGTGGTAGTCATGATGGTCTTCGCTGAATGATGTTTCTTCGTAATTTTACCAGCTTCACAAGCACTGCAGAGACGATCCTTATCGAATTTTACTTCGTTAAGGCCAATAACATGTTTCTTCTTCACTAAGTTATGAAGATTTCTCATCCCTGCATGACCAAGTCTTCGATGCCATAACCAACCAGATGAAGCTTTTGCCATTAAGCAAGTGGATACAGCAGGGCCCGAAGAAAAATCAACAATGTATAAGTCTCCTTTTCAGTAACCCTCGAAAACAAACGCATAGTCATCCTGTGAAAAGACAACACAACGCGAAGCAGAAAATAAAACAAGCATACCCATATCGCATAACTTCGAAATAGACATTAGATTATATCCAAGGGATTGGACTAGCATAACCTTGTCAATGTGCTTATCTTTCGATATGGCAACCTTACCCAAACCTAAAACTTTACCCTTGTTGTTATCACCGAAGGTAATATACTTCTGAGAAGAGTGAGATAGTTTTTCTTCGGTGAATAACTCCTTGTCTCCGGTCATATGATTTGTGCAACCACTATCCATGACCCATTCGGATCCACCGGAGACATAGCCCTGCAGAAGAATTAGTTCTTCTTAACCACCCACAAACGAGCAGGTGACTGAGAAGATGTTGAAGCACTGGTTGAAGCAATATTAAATCTAACAGAAGTGTATTGCTTCGGTGTACCATCAAGCACACCATAAATGTAAGTCCTCTGTGAATGGTTAGTATAAGAATGAGCATATGCAATCTTAGTATGATTATTATGAGGACGATAAGTATGACGGCCAGTGCGATAGTATTTCTTCTGCGGAACATTTGATTCGGTCACCAATGGATCATTTCTCGTTTCAAGAGAATAGAAATGATTCGGTTGTACCGAAGACTTTCCCTGCATGGTATGGTTAGCAGGCAGTTTTTCCACAAGTGCTTTCTGCACCCATATTTGCCTCTTATAGAAGCCATTCTTAGGAGGAGTACCAACATACTCAGCTGTAACCTTTCCCTGTTCATCTTTGATGAGCTTGTAGTCAGAATCAAGTGATTCTTCTACAATAGCTTTGTTCATCTTGCAATCAAAACCTGAAAGGTTAGCTATATCAATGGGGTTCCCTTTCGCAAGGACCCAAACAGTCTTAGGATACTGCTTAGGTTCCCAATAGGTGCCATCAGGGTTTATCTTTCTCTCGAAACCAACACCTTCATTCCTGGGATTCCTGTGAAGGAGAGCCTTCCTCAGGATATCACAGAGATACTGGTGACCTTGCACACTTTTGAACATGCCTGTTTCAAATAAGTTTTTCAACCTGAGGAGTTCCTCGGTAACAGCAGGGTTTTCCTCATCAGAGGCATTAGTATCATCAATAACAATAGGAGCTTTGCCTTTGGAATCAATTTTGCTTCGTTCCAAACAATCCAAACAAGGTGATTCAGTTTTATGATTTGCTTCAGAACCTTGTTGAGCCATGAGGGAGAGATTGATATTTTCCAACTCTTCATGAGCCTCTTTCAGTTTTTCGAGAGCCATTTTCCTCTGAATAAATTCATAGGTGAGCTTCTCATAATCAACTGAAAGAAGATCATGCCGAGAGGATAATTCTTCAAACTTTTCTTTCAGAGCTTCATGCTCATTAGTTAAAGTTTGACCTTTCTCTATCTCATCGATCAACGGAGTTTCTGATTTCTTAATGGTTTTGCTTAGAGAATCAAGTTCATCTTGTTGGATTGAAGCAATTTTAGCAAGTTTAGCATAGCTTATCTTTGAATCACTGTCATATGAAGAACAATCAGAGGTATCATAGTTAGATTTCGATGAAGATACCTTCGCCTTGGCCATGAAGCAATATGCAGGAGATTCATCTTCACTACTGTTGTTGGTGAAGAATAAGCTCGAAGCTTTTGCCGAAGCATCTGCTGAAGTGAATTCCAAACCAACAACACCATCTGATTCGGATCCTGACCCAGACCTTGAGCCTGAATGAGCTTCGGACCCAGAGGCTTCGTCTTCGGAGTTCATCTCCTTTCCCAGATAGGCCTTGGCTCGGTGAGAGCTGCTTCGACGAGACGAGTGAGTCTTCGATGAAGAACCCTCACGCTTCTTGTGATACTTCTTCTTCTTGTCATCATCAGAATCTTTCTTCTTATCTCTTCTCGAACTGGAATCATGTCTCTTGGATTCATAGCTTCTTGAAGATCTGTGGGACTTGGATGAGGAGTCTCTGAGTGAATGCTTTGCTTTGTTCTCAGCTTCCCACAGAGGACAATCAGCAATGTAGTGACCTGGTTTCTTGCATTTGTAGCAACATTTGTCTTTTGATGGAGAGCTTCTTGAGGATGAACGGTGAGATGAGTGAGTGGAGCTTCTTGAAGAATAACTCTTCCTCGGTGAAGAAAAACCTTTTCTTTGGAAGCGATTGAAGCGTCTCATGATCAATGCCAAATCCTTCCCAATACTTGCAGGATCATCTGATTCGACACCTGAAGCAGAACTGACCTCGGGTGAAGAATGACGTGAAGCTTTTGCTTTCAAAGCATGAGTTTTTCTTTGTGAACCATTTATGTCACGTTTCTCATCTTCTTCCATTTCAAAGGTAGTGAGTCTCTCAAGAATATCAGCAGCAACAAGACGTCTGAAATCAGTCCTTTCCTTGATCATCAACACAATGTGATCAAATGAGTCATCTAATGAGGGAAGCAAAGTTCTTACAACTGAGTGAGGAGTAATGTCATCAGCACCGAGGGAAATCAACTCATTAGCAAGAGCTGTGAGTCTGCTGTAAATTGAGCTGACTTTTTCACCCTCGATTCTCTTGAAGCGATAGAATTTGCTTCGTAGTGTGTCAATTCTGGCATCCTTTTGGGTAGAAACACCTTCACCAATCTTTTCAAGATAGTCCCAGACACCTTTGGCAGTAGGAATATTCTTCACTTCATGATACTTTTCTGGTGTCAAGTGATTGGTGATGAAAACCCAAACTACAGAATCAAGATCAATCAGTTTTGCTTCTTCAGGAGTGATGGCGTTCTCGTCTGCAACAGTGACACCATACAAGACAACTTGCCAGGCGATAGAGTTGATAGCCATGATATTTCTTTTCATCTTGTCCTTCCAGTACGAGTAGTCCTTCCCATTAAAAATAGGAATAGGTTCGCCGGAGCGAATAGCTGCGAAAGACATACTTGAAGACATAGAAGACACTCCAGGAGGTTAATCCAAAACACACAGAGTGTAGGGAGTGACTAGCTCTGATACCAATTGAAAGTCCAAGTATGTGATCAGAGGGGGAGGGGGTGAATGATCACTTCAAAATTTTCTACTGAAACTATTGAAGTGAAGCATAAGCTGTGCGGAATAGCGAAGAATAACTGGAAGCGAAACTAAATGCAGTGAATCAAAACACATTGAAGCATAACAGTGAAGCAAATGCTATACTGAAGGTAAAAGCTTGAAGTAAAACGAACAGGGACTCGGCGATGTTTGTTCGACCAGTTCACGCTCTGCAAAGCGCTACGTCTGGTTGGAGGGACTGGTGATTGAACACCTGGAGCAAATCTCTCTCCGTCCGTTGCTCCACTGCATCAAACTCCTTGAGCTTGATCAGTTCTTCACTCGTGGTTGATTATTAAGGAAATCACCGAAACCTTTGACAAACTGGACTTCGAGGCGACAATTACTCTTCGCTCTCTGAAGTACAACTCTCTAACCGTCTAGGAGAATTGCAGTTCTCCAAGATAAAAAGGCTAGCAAGCTTTCACCTAAGTCATCTCAAATCTACTCAGATCAATGGGACTTAGGCTTCAGTATTCTGGGTTTTGGGTTTTGCTTCGGTGGCGTTTTGGGGTTGCTCTCTTCAGTCTCTCTTGGAATGATCTCAGAGCAGCCACCCACAAATGGAGGAGGGGGCGGCGTATTTATAGTTGGCGATCCCGAGGTGCGGAATGACCAAACTGACCCGAGGTGACAGCTTGACACGTGTCCACAACGATCGGATTTGTCATCAATGCGCAACTTTACTTGAGGAACAAGTAAAGCTGACTCACGGACTTAGTTCTGCTTCAGTTGCCAAAGAACGAAGTCTTTTCTACCGAAACT
This sequence comes from Bromus sterilis, assembly GCA_950022295.1. Lineage (NCBI taxonomy): Eukaryota > Viridiplantae > Streptophyta > Magnoliopsida > Poales > Poaceae > Bromus > Bromus sterilis. The sequence continues at coordinate 41,195,956 of OX465595.1, read as the reverse complement.
TAACTTAGTGCACATGAGATTTCTTCACTCAGACTTCTCACTAGGTTTGGATTTGATCTGAGCATTTCTCAATGACTTTGGTATCCACAAACTAAATACCCCTCTTGATAGTACGGTTTGTCCTATGACTCAAGGAACCTAAAAAGAACTACACAAAAACATCTAAGTCTTGCGCCATCTTCTTCATTTCCTTCAATGAGTAGAGCTTCAGGACACCTTCATTTTTGGGGGTCATCTTTCGTGATTAATCTTCGCTCCGCAGGATATGCTTCGATAACTTGAAGACCTTCACTGAAGCTTTATCACCTAGTTTGTCCTTCAGGAACCTATGCAACTGTTTATACTAGAAAACATTGTTAGTTCCTCTACTGTTTTGTCCAACAATATCCAAAACACACGGGGGCAAAACTTTGCTCTTACAGGGAGTACTAGTGTGGATCTCTCAAAAGGATAGTAGTGTTGCCCCTTTCTCTCTTTTTATTTCTTTTTCTCCTTTTCTATTTTTTTGTATTTTTTTGTGGCCTCAATGGCTCTTTCTATTTAACTCTCATTTGTCCTCTTTGGGATCTTTTAATGTGTCCACTTTGGGATCTTTTCCTCACTTAAGGGAAACACTCTATTTTACAAGAAGGTAAAGGAGATCTTTCACACTTTACAAGGTACTCAAAACATAAAGAAGATGTAACTATCATGATGTATGCAATGTATGCCGCTGCCAGTGTAGCAGGAACATGTATGACCTGAAGATCAAGTCATGAAGAGGTGGAAGTTGCATGGCAATATAACTCGGAAAGGCTATGAAAATGCCTTGATAGGTAGGTATGGTGGCTGTTTTGAGGAAAGATATAAGGAGGTTTATGATGGCAGAGCGTATCATGCCAAGGGTTTGGAAGTACCGGCGAAGGTGGACGCCAACTCTCGGAGTGAGAAGAAAGCAATGCACGACACGGGAGAGGCTAGCAAAATATGGGAAGGTGGAAGTGTCAACTTTCAATACTTACATTAGTCCGAAGAACTCATGCACTTATTATCGGTAACTCTCAATCTAATAAGGAGGTTCACAAAGATACAAGTACCCCGAGGAGGAGTGTATGGGGGTTAGGTTATCCTTGCGCATCCTTGACTCATGGTACGTGAGTGTTCTCTGATATTCGACTCCTCAGAAGAGTAGTGATCCATCTAGTAGCTAGAGTTCTCAACTAGTTTTGTAGCTTTTGAAAATACACACGGATTTCCCAAAATACGACACCTATCACTAATAGGCAAGAGCTCTTGACACCAAAAGTTCAAACATTACTCACAACAATACCTCAAAACTATTTCAAGTTACTACTAGAATTAAATAGCAACCTGAATTACCTACTTTCAAGAAAAGACACAACTCAGTGCAACAACCAACTCTCTTTAACAAGATAAACATGAAAACTAAAAAGAGTTCCAGCAACAAACTAAACAAAAGCCAAGGCTCTTGCTAAAGACAAACTAAGACTAAAACTAAACATGGCAGTAGCTATGAAAAGATAAAGAACACACAACAACAAAAAGATAAGCAGGAAAAATCCTATGATGTGTTCTAAATTTTGAAAGTGGAGTGTGTTTCTCTCCCACACAAATTAAGAAGGGATCTAACTTGTTATGAACAGCAAGCAAAGTTAAAGAAAACTAAAAACAAAACCTAAGAGCGAGACGCTCCAAGCATAGCACATAACGCATGAAGTGATAAAAATATAGTGAGACGAATGACGAACTGATGATTGTTGATGGAGAAGGGGATGCACGGGGGCATCCCCAAGCTTAGACGCTTGAGTCTCCTTGAATATTTATTGGGGATGCATGGGGGCATCCCCAATCTTGAGCGCTTGACACTCCTGGATCTTCTTTCATCATCTTCCATCACACACTTGAAAACTCCCTTCATACATAACTCATCATAAGTTGATTAGAGAGGTTAGTACCCTTAATAAATAATTTTTCCCACTGGATATAAAGATAATCTTGAAGATCTAATGTTTATCAAGAGTGCCAAAAAGTTTTTGCAAAGAAAAAGCAAGCTTAAGGTTTGCAAAAGTTAGGAGAGACAAAACGTGGCAGAATCTGTGAAAAACAGAACATCAGACAGTAAAGAATTCTTTAGGGGCAGTTCTGCAACTCAAATCAAAAAACTCAGAACATACGGAAGTTTCGTAATTGTATAGAGCATACTGTGTAAAAAATTCAGCTCAAAAAGATGAACTGGGATTTTTCTAAAAAAATTTTGGTCACGAGGACAGAATCTGTTTTCTGGACAGCATGTCACAACTTTTACTTCCCTTGCCGTAAGAGGCTATAACTTGGCACAAAGCTGAAAAATAAAGATACAATGATGTTGCTACAGAATTAAAAATCATGAAGACACAACAAAAGCAAAAATAAAACACCTAAATTCGTTGCGGGCTGCCTCCCGAAAGCGCTTCTTTAAAGCCTTTAGCTAGGCTTAATGCAAAAGAAGAATCAAGTTTTATCAAGAGAAAGAAAATAACTAGACCGTGTAACGGACTCAAAAGGTAACTTGATTTTCTTTCTAGGGAAGTGTTACATACCCTTTTTGAATGGGAATTGGAATTTTATATTCCCCTCTTTCATGTCAATAACCGCACCAACGGTGCGAAGAAAAGGACGTCCCAAAATAATTGGACATAAAGGTTCACACTCTATATCCATAACAAAAAAATCAACGGGAACATAGTTGTCATTTACAATGATAAGAACATCGTCGATCTTCCCCAAAGGTTTCTGTATGGAAGAATCAACAAGACGAACACCAAAAGAACAAGGCTCAAAGGGCTTCAAATCAAACATATCAAATATTCTTTTGGGCATAACGGAGGTACTAGCTCCAACATCACATAAAGCATAGCAAGAGAAGTTATTTAATTTAATTTTGATCATAGGGTCCCAACCATCATCTAGCTTCCTAGGTATGGAGGCTTCTACTCTAAGCTTCTCCTCCCTAGCTTTGATGAGAGCATTTGTGATATGCTCCGTGAAGGCAAGATTAAGTGTGCTAGTGTGGGGGTCTCTAGACATTTTGTGTAGCAAACTGATAACTTCTGAGAGGGTGAAACTACCAAAATCAATATCACTACTATCAAAGGTGGTAGTAGTGTCATCTAGGCTCACTTGTTTGAAACCCTCTATGTTCATAGGAGTTTCTTTTTCTACGGTTGAGGTATTAGCATCACCATTAATAGGTCCTACGGGACTAGGAGTGCATTGGGTGCTAATAGTTTGGGTGTCCTCAACAATTTGGATAGTGGCAACTGTGTGGTGTGTAGGAAGGCTCTTAATTCTATCCTCTTCCTCTTTTTCTCTAGCCCATCTTTCTTTAAGTTTAGCCATCATCCTAATATTTTCATTGATTTGTAATTGGATAGCATTAATAGGAGTGGCCTTATTCTCCTCAAGGGGAGAGGTTCTAATTTTAAGCATCTCAATATCAAGGGCTAAGCTTTCTACCTTCATAGAGAGATTATCTATTTTAGCTAATTTCTCCTCTACATTTTTGTTGAAGGCTTTTTGGGTAGTGATAAAGTCTCTAAGCATGCTTTCTAATTCAGAGGAGGGGTTCTTGTTGCTAGGGTAAGTGTTGTTGTTCCCATAGTTCGATGGAAACGGTCTAGGATTGCTAGAAAAATTTCCCCTATAAGCATTGTTGTTGAAGTTGTTTCTAGCAATAAAGTTCACATCTACTTGTTCTTGGGCAACCAAAGAATTTAAAGGAACATTATGAGGATCAATAGAGGGTTGCTTGGTAAGTAGAGACATAATTAGGTCAACTTTTTCATTGAGGGAGGTAATTTCCTCGACAGAATTTACCTTCCTACCTGTTGGAGCGTGTTCGGTGTGCCATTGGGAATAATTGGTCATCATTTCATCAAGAAGCTTCGTGGCAGCACCAAGTGTAGTTGACATAAAGGTTCCTCCCGCGACCGAATCTAACAGGTTCCGCGAGGTAAAGTTCAAGCCTGCATAAAAAGTCTGGATAACCATCCAGGTAGTCAAACCAAGTGTAGGGCATTTCTTAACAATAGATTTTATTCGTTCCCAAACTTGGGCAACGTGTTCATTATCCAATTTCTTAAAATTCATAATATTACTCCTCAATTGGATAATCTTAGCAGGAGGGTAGTACTTCCCTATAAAAGCATCTTTGCACTTATCCCAAGAATCTATGCTATTTCTAGGCAAAGATTGAAACCAGATTTTAGCATCTCCCCTTAAAGAGAAAGGAAAGAGCTTGAGCTTAACAACATCACCTTCTACTTCTTTATACTTTTGCATATCACATAATTCAACAAAATTATTCAAGTGTAAAGCAGCATCATCTCCAGCACCAGAGAATTGATCTCTCATCACAAGGTTTAGCAAAGTAGGTTTAATTTCATAAGAGGTAGCTGAAGTGGCAGGTGTGGCAATGGGAGTGCAGATAAAATCTTGGTTGTTGTGACTAGTGAAGTCACACAACGTGGTGTTTTCAGTGGAACCCATAGTAGCAGCAAGTGTGGCAGATTTTTTTGTAAATTTTGATAAAAGACACAAAGATAAAAACTGAAAGATAAACTAACAAGACTAAAAAACAAAGGTAAAGGGTAGTGTGCAACTCCCCTATCTTAGCACTCGGAGTCCCCGGCAACGGCGCCAGAAAACTTGCTTGATGGCTTCTCGCCCTTCGTTGGTTACCCCAAGTGGAAGGTTTGAGATGTAGTGCAGTAGCAGTTTTCCCTCGGTGAAGATACCAAGGTTTGTCTCCAGTAGGACTCCAGAGATGATAAGTAGGTGTCAGCGGCACAACTGACGCGGACCTGCACACAGACACAGATAGCTTTGTTCCCAACGAAGTTCAGAGAGGTTGTCAATCTCTCCGGTCTTGTTGTTCACAAAGGATAAAACGCAAGGGATAATGATAGCAAGTAAAAGAAGTAAAGTAAATATAGCTTGGAGATAATAATGAGGATATGGACCGGGATACGTGATGTACACTAGTGATGTATCTCTCCCAAAAGACGATAAAACTTCTATGCGAGGTAAACAAATTACAGAAGGGAAATTGCCAGGATTATGAACGCACCGCAATGCTAACTATGCTACAAAAGAAAGGAAGAGGCTCAAAAGCACGGGCAGTATGCCAAAATAAGTAGACCGAAATCCATATGCATCTACTACTAATCATCCACCTTGAGATATCTATCCAGAACATCTCGCTGGTATTAAGTTGTGAGCCCCACCCAAAGTGTAAACCCAAAGCAACACACAACTGCATTAAAAAGAACTTTGCGTAAATTAAACAATCCTTGTAACCGCGGTTACAAGCACCGTTGTTTTCCCCCTTGTGGCAACAACACATCCCCTAGACTCATGTTTCTGTCACTCAAGCGTGTCATCGGGGGGCATGAACCCACAATCTAGCACAACGTTCCCTCTTGGAGTCACTACCTACTACTTGGCCAAAGCAATAAACAACAACGGAGAACATGCAAGAATTACTTAGGAACAAAAATATAAGAGATAAAAACCAAATATATTAATCTATCACAATCTGAACATAATCTCATAATCCATCAGATCCCTCCAAACTCAGCATAGCAACATCAGAAATATTACAAAGGTGCCTCGATCATGTAGGGCGGCTCACGAGGTCTAAACAATGAAGATCAAAGAGGGGAGGTGAACATCACATAGCTACTGATCACGGACCCATGGTCCAAGGAAAACTACTCACGAGACATCCGGGGAGCATCCATGGTGGAGAGGAGACTCCCGGAGGTCAATCCTCCCTCCGGCAGGGTGCCGGGAAGAGGTCTTCTGGTGCTCCCGATCTCGGAAGCGCGGCGGCGGCGGAACAGAGGCGAGTTTGCGGAATAGGGTTCCTCTTCTGGAGTTTTCCCGTGACGGAGAATAAATAGGAGAAGGGGGGCAGCCAGAGGTGGACCAGGGGCCCCAGGCGCCCCCCTGGCGCGACCAGGGGTGGGGCCGCGCCGGGTGGCCGCCTGGGCCCCCTGGCTCCCCTCTGGCTCCTCCCGGGCTCTTCTCGAAGCTTCCTGTACGCTGATTTTTCCTGTATTTTTCCCGGAATTTTTCTGGCACTTTTTATATGGGGGAAAACTGAAATAGAAAAACAGTAGAAAACAGGAACTGGCACTGGGGTGCACTGAGTTAATAGGTTAGTACAAATATGATCAAAAGTGTATGAAAGTGTATCTAGATCATAGCAATATCACACAAAACATGCATGGAGCAAGCAGAAATTATAGATACGTTTTGGACGTATCACATACAACCGTAGATAAGATCTAGAACAACAATTATAATCATGCAACCATAACGTGCTCTGATCTGAAATCATGCTACTCGTGCACTAGTAACAAACATTAAGAACAACAAAATTGCGGCAACAATAATTCACAAACCTCTTAGGACCGAACAAGGTAGTAATTCATCGGATCCCAACAAACACAACACCAATTACATCATATGGATATCAATCATGTAGGGAAGCTCATGAGAACTTTGTATTGAAGATCAAGGGCGAGAAGATACCAACAAGCTACTTCCAAGAACCCGTAGTCCAAGGAGGAACTACTCACGATCCATCATGGGGTGAAGAAGAGTTGATGAAGATGGCCTCGGGGGCCAAGGCCCTCTCCGGCAGGGTGCCAGAGCAGGATCCTGGTGACCCCCGAAGCTAGGTTTCGATGGCGGCGGAGATCGGGAGCGCTTCTGGAGAAAAGGGTTGGATATCTCGGGTTTTTGCGTCACGGGAGATTTTATAGGCAAAGGGGGAGTCTGAGGCGGTGCCTAGGTCGCCCAGGCGGCCTCCTCGCGCGGGTGGGCCCTGGCTGCGGCGAGAGGGCGCCTGGGGGCCTGGGGCCACCTCCTGGCTCCGTCCTCCGGCTGGAGGACTCTTCCGATGTAGATATTTTTTGGTAATTTTTTGGGAATTTTCTGAGCAACTTCATTTTTGGACTTTTTTCTGCATTGCAAAGACAAAACAGACAAAAACTGGCACTGGGCTCTATATTAGTAGGTTAGTCCAATAAATGATTCAAAAGCATGGCAAAAAGATGTAGCAATGACACAAAAAGGGCATGGAACGAGAAAAAATTATAGATACGTTTGAGACGTATCAGTAGATGCAGTTGGATTTCGGTCTAATTATTTTGGCGTACTGCCCATGTTTTTTAGCCTCGTCCTTTCTTTGTAGCATAGTTAGCATTACAGTGCGTTTTTTATCCTGTCAATTGCCCAACTCTAATTTGTTTACCTCGCATAGCAGTTTTATCGTCTTTTGGGAGAGAGACGTCACTAGTGAACATCACGGGACCACGGTCCATATTCTCATCATTGTTTACACGCTCAATTTATTTCCTGCTTTTACTTTCTAGCTGCTATCACCATTATCATTATCCCTTACGTTTGATCCTTCGTAAACAACAAGGCCAGAGAGATTGACAACCTCTCTGAACTTCGTTGGGAGCAAAGTTATTTGTGTCGTGTGCAGGTCCAAGAGAAGCAAGTGATTCTTTTCAGATGGCGCATCACTTGCCGAACCACCTACTTATCATTTTCGGAGTCCTACTGGAGACATAAACCGCAGTATCTTCACTGAGGGAAATTTGCTGCTATCCTACATCTCACCTTCCACTTGGGGTAACCAATGAAGGGCGAGAAGCCGTTATCACTTCCACGCCATCAGTATGTCAGGGGAAAATGCACAAAATATTATCCAAAGGAGTTATGTGAGCAAACCACTATACAGGAGAATGGTTTGGAATATGACCGACCAAACAATGGAATAACTACTAGGAAAAATAATATTGACATTGACAACAGATTCATTGTTCCTCGTAATGTTGATCTGGTGGTTAAGTATCAAGCCCACATAAATGTAGAGAAGGTTAATCGTGATGGTATGCACAAATATATTTTTAAGTATGTTACCAAAGGATTTGATTGTGCTAGAATTGGCCTCCAAAACAAGTCTTCAACATCAGCCTCATCAATTGAAACTATTAATGAAATTGATAATTATTTAGCGTGTCATTGTGTCACACCAAATGACGCTGCTTGGCGGGTGCAACAATATGATATTCACCATACAGACCCTTCTGTAGAAAGGTTACCTTTTCATCTTCCTCTTTAGAACAATGTAATCTATTCGGAAGATGATAATCTGGAAGAAGTAATTGAAGACCCTAGAAATGTGACCACTAAAATGACTGCATGGTTAGATGCAAATATGCAACACCCTGAAGCTCGACAATACACTTACATAGAATTTACAGAATATTGGCCATGGCACCAACAAGAAAATACTAGGATAATCGTCGAGGTCCTCAAAAGAAAATTGGCCGAATGGCCCATGTCAATCCTTCATAGGTAGAGCCTTTCTATTTGTGTATGTTGCTCAACGTTCGTAAAGGCCCAACCTCCTTTGCTGATATTCGAACTATATCAGGCCAAGAATATCCAACATTTCGTTCAGCCTGTGAAGCTTTAGGTCTCCTAGGTCATGAACAAGAGTGGTCCAATGCACTAAAAGATGCGACTCAGTGGGCATTACCATTCCAATTACGTTAGCTTTTTGTTACACTTTTGCTTTTTTGCAATGTAACAAATCCTATCAAGCTTTTTGAAGAACATGCAGCAATAATGTCTGAAGATATAGTACGTTGGTTGAATCTTCATTCTTCTCAGCTGAGCAGATCGTCACTAGATGCATACGTGACATCATGACTTCTCATTGAGCTCGATAAATTGCTAAGGTACTCTGGATATTGCTTATCCCATTTTAATTTTCCTCTACAGATGATATAGGAAATACTTCTCCATAAAATAGGATTTTGCTAGATGAGCTTAGCTATGATACTCAAGACATGACATCCACTTTGAATGAAAATATTCCAAAGCTAAACAACAACCAGAAGGATGTATTTCAAGCTATACATAATTCTGCCATAAATAATGAAGGAAGAACATTCTTTGTTTAAGGATATGGAGGGACTGGAAAACCCTTCCTATGGACTACTTTACTTTATTCTTTACGGAGTCAAGGAAAAAATGCTTTAGCAGTTGCATCATCAGGAATTGCTTCCTGATACGTCCAAAACGTATCTATAATTTCTTCTTGCTCCATGCCTCTTTTGTGTGATATTTCTATGATATTGATGAACTTCCATACACTTTTGATCATATTTGGACAAACCTATTAACTCAGTGCACCCCAGTGCCAGTTCCTGTTTTCTGCCGTTTTTCTATTTCAGGTTTCCCCTTATTAAAAGTGCCAGAAAAATTCCGGGAAAAATATAGAAAAAATCAGCGTACCGGAAGCATTGCGAAGAGCCCGAGAGGGGCCAGAGGGGAGACAAGGGGGCCCGGGCGGCCAGAGGGCGCGGCCCCACCCCTGGCCCACCTCTGGCTGCCCTCTTTCGCCTATTTATTCCCCGTGACGAGAAACCCTCGGGGACGGAACCCTTTTTCGCGATCTCTCCTCTGTTCCGCCGCCGCTGCGCTTCCAAGATTGGGAGCACCAGAAGACCTCTTCCTGGCACCCTGCCGGAGGGAGGAACCACCTCCGTGAGCTTCTCCACCACCATGGACGCTTTCCGGATGAACCGTGAGTAGTCTACCTTGGACCATGGGTCTATGATCAGTAGCTATGTGATGTTCTCCTCCCCTCTTTGTTCTTCATGGATTAGACCTCGTGAGCTGCCCTACATGATCGAGGCACATATGTAATCTTTCTTCTGTTGCTATGTTGAGTTTGTTGGGATCCGATGGATTATGAGATTATGTTCAGATTGTGTTTGAGTTATATATTTGTTTCTCTTCTTTTATATTTATGTTCTTGAGTAATTCTTGCATGTTCTCCGTTGCTGTTTATTGCTTTGGCCAAGTAGTAGGTAGTGACTCCAAGAGGGAGCGTTATGCATGATTGTGGGTTCATGCCCCCCGATGACTAGCTTGAGGACAGAAGCACGAGTCTAGGGGATGTGATGTTGCCACAAGAGGGAAAACAACGATGCTTGTACTTGCGGGTGCAAGGATTGTTTACTTTACGCAAAGTTCTTTAATGAAGTTGTCCGTTGCTTTGAGTTTACACTTTGGGTGGGATTCACAACTTAATACCAGCGAGATGTTCTGGATAGATATCTCAAGGTGGATGGTTAGTAGGTAGATGCAAATGGATTTCGGTCTACTTGTCTTGGCGTACTGTCCATGCTTTTGAGCCTCTTCCTTTCTGCATAGCATAATTAGCATTGGTTTGCACACATAATCCTGTCAATTGCCCAGCTGTAATTTGTTTACCTCCCATGGCTATTTTATCGTCTTTTGGGAGAAAGACATCACTAGTGAACATCATAGGACCCCGGTCCATATTTCCAACGCTGTTTACACCTTCAATTTACTTTTAGTATTTACTTTTCTGTAGCTATCACTATCATTATTATCCATTGCATTTTATCCTTTGTAAACAACAAGCCGGAGGAATTGACAACTCCTCTGTACTCGTTGGGAGCAAAGCTATCTGTTGTGTGTGCAGGTCCAGGCAAAGCAAGTGGTTATCATAAAACGGTGAATCACTTGCCGAACCACCTACTTGTCGATCTTGGAGTCCTACGGGATTCGATACTTTAAACCTGAGCATCTTCGCTAAGGGAAATTTGCCGCTACGATACATCTCACTTTCCACTTGGGGGTAAGCAACGAGGGACGAGAAGTTATCTCGTGCATCAAGCAAATTTCTGGCGCTGTTGCCGGGGACTCCACTCTTTAAGATAGGGGAGTTGCACACTATGTTTTATCTTTTCTTTTTAGTCTTGTTAGTTTACCTTTCAGTTTTTGCTTTAGTGTCTTTTATACAAAAAAAAATAGTTTTCTTGCTTGCTGCTACTATGGGTTCCTTTGAAAACACCAAGTTGTGTGACTTCACTAGTCACAACAACAGTGACTTTATCTGCACTCCTATTTCTACACCTGCTACTTCAGCACCTTCTTATGAGATTAAACCAGATTTGCTGAACCTTGTTATGAAAGATCAATTCTCTGGTGCTAGAGATGATGCTGCTTTGCATTTAAATAATTTTATTGAGCTTTGTGATATGCAAAAGTACAAAGAAGTAGATGGTGATATTGTTAAGCTTAAGCTTTTTCCTTTCTCCTTGAGAGATGAAGCTAAAATCTGGTTCCAATCCTTGCCTAAGAATAGCATAGATTCTTGGGATAAGTGCAAGGATGCTTTTATCGGGAAAGACTATCCCCCTGCTAAGATTATCCAATTGAGGAGCTTTATTATGAATTTATACAATTGGATAATGAACACGTTGCCCAAGCTTGGGAACGCATGAAATCTCTTGTTAAGAATTCCCTACGCATGGTTTGACTACTTGGATGGTTATCCAGACTTTTTATGCAGGCTTGAACTTTACTCTCGCGGAACTTGCTAGATTCGGCGCCGGGAGGAACCTTTATGTCAACTACACTTGGTGCTGCCACAAAACTTCTCGATGAGATGACGACCAACTATTCCCAATGGCACACCGAAAGAGCTCCAACAGGTAGGAAGGTAAACTCTGTCGAGAAGATCTCCTCCCTAAATGAAAAGTTGACTTGATTATGTCTCTACTTACCAAGCAATCTCCTATTGATCCTCAAAATGTACCTTTAAATTCTTTGATTGCTCAGGATCAAGTAGATGTGAACTTTATCTCTAGAAACAACTTCAACAACAATGCTTATAGGAGTAACTTTGGAAGCAATCCTAGACCGTTCCCCTCCAACAACTATGGGAACAACAACACTTATCCTAGCACCAAAAACTCCACTTTTCAATTAGAGAATATGCTTAAAGACTTTATCACTACCCAAAAAGCCTTCAACAAGAGTGTAGAGGAAAAACTAGACAAACTAGATACCCTCTCGTCGAAGGTAGACAATTTAGCCCACGAAGTAGAATTGCTTAAAATTAGAACCTTTCCCCTTGAGGAGAGGAAGGTCACTCCTATGAATGCTATCCAATTGCAAATTAATGAAAACATTAGGATGATGGCTAAACTTAAAGAGAGATGGGCTAGAGAAAAGGAGGAAGAGGATAGAATTAAGAGCCTTCCTACACACCATACTGTTGCTACTATCCAAGTGGTTGAGGATATCCAAACTCTTAGCACCCAATGCACCCCTAGTCCCATAGGACCTATTAATGGTGATGCTATGACCTCAACCGTAGAAGAAGAAATTCCTATGACTATAGAAGCTACCAAACCAGTGAGCCTAAAGGATACCACTAATACTCTACTTGATAGTAGTGACCTTGATTTTGATAATTGCACTCTTTCTGAAGTTATTCGTTTCCTTCACAAGATGTCTAGAGACCCCCACACTAGCACACTTAATCTTGCCTTCACGGAGCATATCACTAATGCTCTCATCAAAGCTAGGGAGGAGAAGCTTAGGGTAGAAGCCTCCATACCTAGAAATCTAGAAGATGGTTGGGATCCTATGATTAAAATTAAGTTGAATAAATTTTCTTGTTATGCTTTATGTGATGTTGGAGCTAGTACCTCTGTTATGCCCAAAAGAATGTATGATATATTTGAATTGAAACCTTTTGATGCTTGTTCTTTTGGTGTTCGTCGTGTCGATTCTTCCGTAAAGAATGCTTTGGGGAAGATCGATGATGTTCTTATCATTGTCAATGACAATCATGTTCCCGTTGATTTTACTATTATGGACATTGAATGTGAACCTTCTTGTCCAATTATTTTGGGACGTCCTTTTCTTCGCACCGTGGGTGCTGTTATTGGTATGAAAGAAGGGATTATAAAATTCCAATTCCCTCTAAAGAAAGGGATGGAAAACTTACCTAGGAAAAATATTAAGTTGCCTTTTGAGTTCGTCACACGGGCTAGTTATTTTCTTGAAAAGACTTGATCTATTTGCATTAAGCCTAGCTAATGGCTTTAAAGAAGCGCTTTCGGGAGGCAGCCCGCAACGAATTTAGGTTTTCCTTTTTGTTTTTCTTCTGTTTTTAGTGGTCTTGATGATTGTTACTACTGTATCAACATCATTGTATCTTTACTTTTCAAAGCTTTGTGCCTTTTATAGCCTCATACGACAAGGGAGGGGAAAGTTGTGACATGCTGTCCAGAAAACAGATTCTGTCCTCGTGACTAAATAAAGCAGAGAAAAATCCCAGTTCATCTTTTTGAGCTGAATTTTTTACACAGCGTGCTCTATACAATTACGAAACTTTCGTATGTTCTGAGTTTCTTGATTTGAGTTGCATAAGTATCCCTAAAGAATTCTTTACTACCTGCTGGTCTGTTTTTCACAGATTCTGTCCTGTTTTTCCTTTTCTTCGTTTTGCAAACCTTAAGCTTGCTTTTTCTTTGCAAAAACTTTTTGGAAATCTTGAGAAACAGTAGGTCTTCAAGATTATCTTTATTTACATTAAGTAAACATTATTTTTTTGTGGGTACTAACCTCGCTATTCAGATTATGATGAGTTATGTATGAAGGGAGTTTTCAAGTGTGCGAGGGAAGATGATGAAAGAAGATTAAGAAGTGTCAAGCGTTCAAGATTGGGGATGCCCCCATGCATCCCCAAGAAATATTCAAGGAGACTCTAGCGTCTAAGATTGGGGATGCCCCTGTGCATCCCCTTCTCCATCGAAAATTATCAGTTCGTCTCTCGTTTCACTATATTTTTATCACTTCTTGCGTTATGTGCTATGCTTGGAGCGTCTCGCTCTTAGGTTTTATTTTTAGTTTTATTTATCTTTTCTTGCTGTTCATAACAAGTTAGAACCCAACTTTCTTTGTGTGGGAGAGAAATACGCCCCACTTCCAAAATTTAGAACACAACATAGGACTTTTCATGCTTATCTTTGCTGTGTGTGTTCTTTATCTTTCCGTAGCTACTGTCATGTTTTCCTCTTAGCTTTCATGCTTATCTTTTCAAAGAGCTTTTGTTTAGTTTGTTGCTGGAACTCTCTTGACTTTTCATGTTTATCTTGTTTAGAGAGTTTGTCTATTGCACTGAGTTTGTGTCTTGACTTGGAGTAGGTAATTGAGGCTGCTATTCAGTTGTAGTAGTAACTTGCAATAGTTTTGAGGTGTTGTTTTGAGTAATGTTTGGACTTTGGGTGTCAAGAGTTTTAGCCTATTAGTGATAGATGTCGTATTTTGGGCAATCCGTGTTTATTTTCAAAATCTACAAATTAGTTGAGAACTCTAGCTACAAGATGGATCACTACTCTTCTGAGGGGTCGAATATCAGAGTACACTCACGTACCATGAGTCGAGGATGCGCAAGGATAACCAAACCCCATACACTCCTCCTCGGGGTACTTGTCTCTTTGTGAACCTCCTTATTAGATTAAGAGTTACCGATAATAAGTGCATGAGTTCTTCAGACTAATGTGAGTATTCGAAAGTTGACACTTCCACCTTCCCATATTTTTCTAGTCTCTCCTGTGCCGTGCATTGCTTTCTTATCACTCCGAGAGTTAGCGTCCACCTTCGCCGGTACATCCAAACCCTTGGCACTATACGCTCTATCATCTTAAACCTCCTTATATCCTTCCTCAAAACAGCCACCATACCTACCTATCAAGGCATTTCCATAGCCTTTCCGAGATATATTGCCATGCAACATCCATCTTCTCATGACTTGATCTTCATGTCATGCATGCTACTTGCTTGATCGATGAGCCGCATGCTAGTTGGGCCTTGCCCTAATCATTTCTACATGACGCGCTATTATCATTGCATATCCTGCTACACTGGCAGAGGCATACATTTGCATACATCATGATAGTTACATCTTCTTTATGATTTGAGTACTTTGTAAAGTGTGAAAGATCTTCTATACTTTTTGTAATATATAGAGTGTTGCCCCTAAAGTGAGGAAAAGATCCCAAAGTGGACAAATTAAAAGATCCCAAAGAGGACAAATTAGAGAAATAGAAAGAGCCATTGAGGCCACCAAAAAATACAAAAAAATAGAAAAAATAGAAAAGGAAATAAAAAGAGAGAAGGGGGCACACAACTATTCCTTTTGAGAGATTGATACGTCCAAAATGTATCTATAATTTCTGCTTGCTCCATGCCTCTTTTGTGTGATATTGCTATGATATTGATGAACTTCCATACACTTTTGATCATATTTGGACTAACCTATTAACTCAGTGCACCCCAGTGCGAGTTCCTGTTTTCTGCTGTTTTTCTATTTCAGGTTTCCCCCTTATTAAAAGTACCAGAAAAATTCCGGAAAAAATATAGAAAAAATCAGCGTACCGGAAGCTTCGCGAAGAGCCCGAGAGGGGCCATAGGGGAGCTAGAGGGCCCCAGGCGGCCAGAGGGCGCGGACCCACCCCTGGCTGCGCCATGGGGGCGCCTGGAGCCCCTGGCCCACCTCTGGCTGCCCCCTTTCTCCTATTTATTCCCCGTGACGAGAAACCCTCGGGGACGGAACCCTTTTTCACGATATCTCCTCTATTCCGCCGCCGCTGCGCTTCCAAGATCGGGAGCACCAGAAGACCTCTTCCCGGCAGCCTGCCGGAGGGAGGAATCACCTCCGGGAGCTTCTCCACCACCATGGATGCTTCCCGGATGAACCGTGAGTAGTCCACCTTGGACCATGGGTCTATGATCAGTATCTATGTGATGTTCTCCTCCCCTCTTTGTTCTTCATGGATTAGACCTCGTGAGCTTCCCTACATGATCGAGGCACATATGTAATCTTTCTGCTGTTGCTATGTTGAGTTTACTGGGATCCGATGGATTATGAGATTATGTTCAGATTGTGATTGAGTTATATATTTGATTCTCTTCTTTTATATCTATGTTCTTGAGTAATTCTTGCATGTTCTCCGTTGCTGTTTATTGCTTTGGCCAAGTAGTAGGTAGTGACTCCAAGAGGGAGTGTTATGCATGATTGTGGGTTCATGCCCCCCGATGACTAGCTTGAGTGACAGAAACATGAGTCTAGGGGATGTGTTGTTGCCACAAGGGGAAAACAACGGTGCTTGTACTTGCGGGTGCAAGGATTGTTTACTTTACGCAAAGTTCTTTAATGCAGTTGTCCGTTGCTTTGAGTTTACACTTTGGGTGGGATTCGCAACTTAATACCAGCGAGATGTTCTGGATAGATATCTCAAGGTGGATGATTAGTAGGTAGATGCAGTTGGATTTTGGTCTACTTGTCTTGGCGTACCGCCCATGCTTTTGAGCCTCTTCCT
The DNA here is from genome assembly GCA_950022295.1 of Bromus sterilis. Taxonomy (NCBI): domain Eukaryota; kingdom Viridiplantae; phylum Streptophyta; class Magnoliopsida; order Poales; family Poaceae; genus Bromus; species Bromus sterilis. Next base: position 41,179,679 of record OX465595.1, on the reverse strand, counting down.
TTTTGTTTAGCATAATTAGCATTGGTTTGCGCACATAATCCTGTCAATTGCCCAGCTGTGATTTGTTTACCTCCATGGCTATTTTATCGTCTTTTGGGAGAGAGACATCACTAGTGAACATCATATGACCCCGGTCCATATTTCCACCACTGTTTACACTGTCAATTTACTTTCAGTATTTACTTTTCCGTAGCTACCACTATCATTATTATCCCGTGCGTTTTATCCTTTGTAAACAACAAGGCCGGAGGAATTGATAACTCCTCTGTACTCGTTGGGAGCTTAGCTATCTGTTGTGTGTGCAGGTCCAGGTGAAGTAAGCAACCTTAGGTTGTAAATGACGCCATTGTTCACTTCACCACCTTCTTGTATCTGTTGCAGTCCTACTGGTTCGATACTTCAAACCTTAGCATCTTTGCTAAGGGAAACTTGCTGCTACGCTACATCTCACCTTCCACTTGGGGTAACCAACGAGGGACGAGAAGTTATCTCGTGTATCAAGCAAATTTCCGGCGCCGTTGCCGGGGACTCCACTCTTCAAGATAGGGTATTTGCACACTATCTTTTATCTTTGCTTTTTAGTCTTGTTAGTTTACTTTTCAGTTTTTGCTTTAGTGTCTTTTATCAAAAATCAAAAAAATAGTTATGTTGCTTGCTGCTATTATGGGTTCCTTTGAAAACACCAAGTTGTGTGACTTCACTAGTCACAACAACAGTGACTTTATCTGCACTCCTATTTCTACACCTGCTACTTCAGCACCTTCTTATGAGATTAAACCAGATTTGCTGAACCTTGTTATGAAAGATCAATTCTCTGGTGCTAGAGATGATGCTGCTTTGCATTTAAATAATTTTATTGAGCTTTGTGATATGCAAAAGTACAAAGAAGTAGATGGTGATATTGTTAAGCTTAAGCTTTTTCCTTTCTCCTTGAGAGATGAAGCTAAAATCTGGTTTCAATCCTTGCCTAAGAATAGCATAGATTCTTGGGATAAGTGCAAGGATGCTTTTATCGGGAAGTACTATCGCCATGCTAAGATTATCTAATTGAGGAGCTTTATTATGAATTTTCAACAATTGGATAATGAACACGTTTCCCAAGCTTGGGAACGCATGAAATCTCTTGTTAAGAATTTCCCTACGCATGGTTTGACTACTTGGATGGTTATCCAGACTTTTTATGCAGGCTTGAACTTTACCTCGCGGAACTTGCTAGATTCGGCCGCGGGAGGAACCTTTATGTCAACTACACTTGGTGCTGCCACAAAACTTCTCGATGAGATGATGACCAATTATTCCCAATGGCACACCGAAAGAGCTCCAACAGGTAGGAAGGTAAACTCTGTCGAGGAGATCTCCTCCCTAAATGAAAAAGATGACTTGATTATGTCTCTACTTACCAAGCAATCTCCTATTGATCCTCAAAATGTTCCTTTAAATTCTTTGATTGCTCAGGATCAAGTAGATGTGAACTTTATCTCTAGGAACAACTTCAACAAAAATTCTTATAGGAGTAACTTTGGTAGCAATCCTAGACCGTTCCCCTCCAACAACTATGGGAACAACAACACTTATCCTAGCACCAAAAACTCCACTTCTGAATTAGAGAGTATGCTTAAAGACTTTATCACTACCCAAAAAGCCATCAACAAGAGTGTAGAGGAAAAACTAGACAAACTAGATAACCTCTCGTCGAAGGTAGACAACTTAGCCCACGAAGTAGAATTGCTTAAAATTAGAACTTCTCCCCTTGAGGAGAGGAAGTTCACTCCTATAATGGTGATGCTATGACCTCAACCGTAGAAGAAGAAATTCCTATGACTATAGAAGCTACCAAACAAGTGAGCCTAAAGGACACCACTAATACTCTACTTGATAGTAGTGACCTTGATTTTGATAATTTCACTCTTTCTGAAGTTATTCGTTTCCTTCACAAGATATTTAGAGACCCCCACACTAGCACACTTAATCTTGCCTTCACGGAGCATATCACTAATGCTCTCATAAAATCTAGGGAGGAGAAGGTTAGGGTAGAAGCCTCCATACCTAGAAAGCTAGAAGATGGTTGGGATCCTATGATTAAAATTAAGTTGAATAACTTTTCTTGCTATGCTTTATGTGATGTTGGAGCTAGTACCTCTGTTATGCCCAAAAGAATGTATGGTATATTTGAGTTGAAACCTTTTGATACTTGTTCTTTTGGTGTTCGTCTCGTCGATTCTTCCGTAAAGAAACCTTTGGGGAAGATAGATGATGTTCTTATCATTGTCAATGACAATTATGTTCCCGTTGATTTTACTATTATGGACATTGAATGTGAACCTTCTTGTCCAATTATTTTGGGACGTCCTTTTCTTCGCACCGTGGGTGCTGTTATTGATATGAAAGAAGTGATTATAAAATTCCAATTCCCTCTCAAGAAAGGGATGGAACACTTTCCTAGGAAAAATATTAAGTTTCCTTTTGAGTCCATCACACGGGCTAGATATTTTCTTGAAAAGACTTGATCTATTTGCATTAAGCCTAGCTAATGGCTTTAAAGAAGCGCTTTCGGGAGGCAACCCGCAACGAATTTAGGTTTTCCTTTTTGTTTTTCTTCTGTTTTTAATGGTCTTGATGATTTTTACTACTGTAGCAACATCATTGTATCTTTACTTTTCAAGCTTTGTGCCTTTTATAGCCTCATACGACAAGGTAAGTAAAAGCTGTGACATGCTGTCCAGAAACAGATTCTGTCCTCGTGACTAGAAAAATCAGAGAAAAATCCCAGTTCATCTTTTTGAGCTGATTTTTTTACATAGCGTGCTCTATACAATTACGAAACTTTCGTATGTTCTGAGTTATTTGATTTGAGTTACAGAAGTATCCCTAAAAATTTCTTTACTACCTGCTTGTCTGTTTTTCACAGATTCTGTCATGCTTTGCCTTTTCTTCGTTTTGCAAACCTTAAGCTTGCTTTTTCTTTACAAAAACCTTTTGGCACTCTTGAGAAACAGTAGTACTTCAAGATTATCTTTATTTCAAGTAGAGAAAAAATATTTATTATGGGTACTAACCTCGCTAATCAGATTATGATGAGTTATGTATGAAGGGAGTTTTCAAGTGTGCGAGGGAAGATGATGAAAGAAGATTAAGAAGTGTCAAGCGTTCAAGATTGGGGATGCCCCCATGCATCCCCAAGAAATATTCAAGGAGACTCAAGCGTCTAAGCTTGGGGATGCCCCCGTGCATCCCCTTCTCTATCGACAATTATCAGTTCGTCTCTCGTTTCACTATATTTTTATCACTTCATGCGTTATGTGCTATTCTTGGAGCGTCTCGCTCTTAGGTTTTGTTTTTAGTTTTCTTTAGCTTTGCTTGCTGTTCATAACAAGTTAGAGCCCAGCTTTCTTTGTGTGGGAGAGAAACACGATCCACTTCCAAAATCTAGAACACAACATAGGAGTTTTCATGCTTATCTTTGTTGTGTGTGTTCTTTATCTTTCCGTAGCTACTGTCATGTTTTGCTCTTAGCTTTCATGCTTATCTTTTTAAGAGATTTTTTTAGTTTGTTGCTGGAACTCTCTTGAATCTGCATGTTTATCTTGTTTAGAGAGTTTTCATGTTGCACTGAGTTTTGTGTCTTGACTTGAAGTAGGTAATTGAGGTTGCTATTCTTTTGTAGTAGTAACTTGCAATAGTTTTGAAGTGTTGTTTTGAGTAATGTTTGGACTTTTGGTGTCAAGAGATTTAGCCTATTATTGATAGATGTCGTATTTTGGGCAATCCGTGTTTATTTTCAAAACCTACAAAATTAGTTGAGAACTCTAGCTACTAGATGGATCACTACTCTTCTGAGGGGTCGAATATTAGAGTACACTCACGTACCATGAGTCGAGGATGCGCAAGGATAACCAAACCCCATACACTCATCCTCGGGGTACTTGTCTCTTTGTGAACCACCTTATTAGATTGAGAGTTACCGATAATAAGTGCATGAGTTCTTCAGACTAATGTGACTATTCGAAAGTTGACACTTCCACCTTCCCATATTTTGCTAGCCTTTCCTGTGCCGTGCATTGCTTTCTTCTCACTCCGAGAGTTAGCGTCCACCTTCTCCGGTACATCCAAACCCTTGGCACGATACGCTCTGTCATCATAAACCTCCTTATATCTTTCCTCAAAATAGCCACCATACCTACCTATCAAGGCATTTCTATAGCCTTTCCGAGATATATTGCCATGCAACATCCATCTTCTCATGACTTGATCTTCATGTCATACATGCTACTTGCTTGATCGATGAGCCGCATGCTAGTTGGGCCTTGCCCTAATCATTGATACATGACGCGCTAGTATCATTGCATATCCTGCTACACTGGCAGAGGCATACATTTGCATACATCATGATAGTTACATCTTCTTTATGATTTGAGTACTTTTGTAAAGTGTGAAAGATCTCCCAGAAGCTTGTTGATTGGCTTTTACAAGTTGGAAATGTCACTGAGCCTTTTTTTCCTGTTCAAAATGAACCCAATAGCATATTTATAGAGATCCCCCAATATCTCCTTTTGTCCCCAGATTCTAGAAATATAGATGGATTGATTTCATTTGTGTACAACTGATACGTCCAAAACGTATCTATAATTTCTTCTTGCTCCATGCCTCTTTTGTGTGATATTGCTATGGTATTGATACACTTCCATACACTTTTGATCATATTTGGACTAACTTATTAACTCAGTGCACCCTAGTGCCAGTTCCTGTTTTCTGCTGTTTTTCTATTTCAGGTTTCCCCCATATTAAAAGTGCTCCAAAAATTCGGGAAAAATCCAATAAAAAATCAGCCTTGGTCCCTGGTGGGTCCCCTCTGGCCCCTCCTTGGTGATTCCCGAAGCTTCCGAAGCGCTGATTTTTTATTGGATTTTCCCGAATTTTTGGAGCACTTTTAATATGGGGGAAACCTGAAATAGAAAACTAGCAGAAATCAGGAACTGGCACTGGGGTGCACTGAGTTAATAAGTTAGTCCAAATATGATCAAAAGTGTATGAAAGTGTATCAATACCATAGCAATACCACACAAAATAAGCATGGAGCAAGCAGAAATTATAGATACGTTTTGGACGTATCAACAACTCAGGCTGCGAATCAGCTAACATTACATCATATTTGTGTGATATGCAATTCTTGCGCCTACTAACGATGTTGTTTCTAAGATAAATACAAGAATTATTTCTCAGCTAGCAACAAGTGAAATGTCATATTATAGTGCAGATTCGATTGATGATATTTGTCCTAATCATTCTACTCTAGAAGCATTATATCCAACAGAGTTACTAAACACCATTGAGATACCTGGACTTTCAACCATGTGCTTCATTTGAAAATTGGTGTTCCTATCATGCTACTGCGCAATCTTGATCCATCAAGGGGACTTTGTAATGGCACTAGGCTCATTGTTACACAACTAACTAGGCGTGTCATAGAAGGAGAAATCATAACAGGAAAAGCTATAGGTTCAAGAGTATATATTCCTCAGATTATCACTACATCAAATCAGTCAAGGTGGCCTTTTAAATTGAGGCGTCGCTAGTTCCCTGTTCTCCTTTCATATGCCATGACAATAAGCAAAAGTTAGGGGAAAAAACTTAACCGAGTTGGCGTCTACTTGCCATCTCAACTCTTCTCACATGGTCAATTGTATGTGGCATTTTCGAGAGTTACATCACCAGAAGGCTTGCACGTTTTGATTGAAAATAGCCCTATTTCTTATGAAAATTGCACACATAATGTAGTATATGACGAGGTATTCAATCAAATTAGTAGCCATAGAGGCTAAAACAAGAAGGTAATTTATCAATTCAAGTTTATGTTATGCATGGAATTTTGCAAATATGTTACACATATTTTGCGCATGCCATTTTTTTCCTAACATTCTTCTTATTCATTTAGATATAAGCGAGTTATGGACTCAACTACAAAACTTAAAAGCATCACTGTAGGAGGAAAAACTGTAAGGTGTTTGCGCGCCTAATAAAGCTTTGCGATGCTAAAAACATTAATCCCAGATATGGAGATGCTTTGATAAGCATTGATGGTATTCTATTAGATGAAGGTAAGCTATTGCCTCACCAACTAGCTAATCAGACGTGAGCCCCTCCTTGGGCGTAGGGAACCGCAGCATGAGGGATGTCCGCGTCTCGTCGCAAGGCTCATTTTGAGTTTTGGGTCATAGGGCGGGCAGTGCAGTCCGGAGCACAAGGGTCCTGGTACTACCCAGGTGCGAAGAACCCCGGAGGCCCATTCCAATCTTATCTAACTTTGCTACGTGCGGGTCTCCCCGCATGCGGCTCACGCCACTAAATTTCCCATCAGCCTATGCAATCTAATTCATGTACAGTTGTTTATTTCAAATTATGCATTTACTTTTCTATTAAAAAAGGTACTAACTTTACATAGCACATTTCATTCTTTCAATTATTTTCCAGGGAAACATGGCACAAATGTGTGCGCCCAAAAAGTTTGAAAAACAATTTCGTGCCTTGCGAAGGATCTGTCTATATTATTTCAGATATTGCAGCTATTCATACCAGAAGAAAATCTTCTGTCTACCACCATCAGGACTACATGCTGCAATTCAAACACAATACAAAGATCCATCCTCTATATTCAAGAGGAGCAAATATACCCACAATTTCATTCAAATTTTGTCCATTTGATGAGATATCAAATTAAACAATTTATTCCAAACCACTCCTAGGTAATGTTTGGTTGCCTTAATTATATCTTAATTGTTGTAGTGGTAATTAACTTTCCATGCATACTTTCTTTGTTTAGATGTAATTGGAGTAATCAGTAATGTTGGTCCATATGATTATGCTAGCCCAACCTCTAAAAACACTTTGGAAGATCAAAATTCGTAACCTAGAGTATGTCTTCCTTCCTATTATCCTCACTTATTTTTTTCCTGGACGACCCTTTCTACCGCTGATTGAATAAGTATACCTTGATTTTGTAGTGAACAGTCAGAAGAAGTAGTTCTATGGGGCGAACATGGAGAATCATCTGATGAAGAAGCAGTACTGAAAAAATCTCAAGAAGGAATTGTGATAGCCATTTTTGCCGGTATACATGCAACTCTACAAAAGTTTACAGGTGAATACCAACAAATATTACTTAAAGGAAAAATGAATCAGATTTATTTAAACATGCTATTAATCACATAAGCTCATAGGTTTGATACAAGTATCTTCAAGTTCTGCAACACGGATATATCTTGACCTTGATATACCTGAACTTGAAAAATATCACAACAGGTTCTCTCTCTCTACCCATAATACAACATACTGACACCTTATATGAAAAATATTTTAAGTTACAAATGGAAATGTCCAACTCTATAAAAGAAAATTCCTCGAGTTGCACAACTATCTCCACTCGAAGCACCAGGAAAACAATACACCATTGAACAAATATCTACCTTCCCAACCTCAGCTTTCCAGGTCAATTCTTTTTGACATAGTTGATTTTCTCTAACCTCTATCCAAAAATATAAATGATTGATGCTCAAAACTTTTGTGCCACATGGGAGGAGTAAGCTTCAGTACAATTGCAAAAGTGACATCAATTATACCATCAGTCAAATGGTACTACAAAGCATGAAAACATTGTGGAAAAGGTTACATCAACATGTCAGATACCCCAACATGTGCCTGCCAATTTCCAGTTCCATGCCCAATGTACCGTACATCTTCCTAAATCTAATCCTTATAAATAAAATTTTTGTTATACATGTAACTAACAGTTCGAATATCCTACAGGTACAAACTTCCCCTTACAATAGCAGATAGCTCAGGAAGTTTGGATGCAGTTTCATTCTCTAAGATAGCTGAAGACTTGGTTGAGCGCCATGCTGAACAAGTTTCTATGAATATGAAGATAGATGTTGGGGATCATGTCGTTGCCTTGGATAATTCCATTGGTAAAGAAAGACTATTTTGTATAGGAATAAACATTGATTCTGCTTCCAAGTATCCCATAAAATATGTCCTAAAACAAAGTTTCCCCATTGACAATACCAAATCAGAGCTTCTGCTAACTGCTCCAAAGGTAGCAACATTTTCATTATTTACATTGGGATATCATCCTATTAACTTGAAAATGTCAAACTTTTTCAGTCATCACAAGATACAAGCTTGCTGCATCTTTCAACTTCAAATGACATAATTGCTCAGAGGTTCCCAACCATTTATCTATTTTAGCACTCAAAATATGTTCACAAAACAACACATCAAAAATTCATGATAAGTATTATTTATGTTATTTTCAGTCAAATTGCACAGGAAATAGAGGCCTCCAACAACAATACACCTGCAAGTAATAAGCAAACAACTATCACCATAACAGAAAATGAATACATGTATACTTAGTTATCTTTATCTTCAATGTCATTCTTTCAAGATTGTCTTTATCTTCAAATTTCCATGGAAATTTTGAGAAAAAACATTTCAACCTTTCATTATTGAATCAAGTGCTTGCTCTGTTCTATATATTGTTGTGCATAATACTTCATGAGCATCCATGCTTATTGAATTCCTCTGGTCTAACATATTTTCTTATCTATAATGTACACTAAAATCAGTTCTGGAGCAAAAAGAAGAATTGATTTTACCAAGGATGATATCGACAACTCTATCAGGTACAAAAAATCTATCATTCTGACTAATATAACCTCTCATTATTATTATCTATGTAAATGTCACATGCCTCAGTAGATACGGCCTTAGATATTAGTAAATAAATGATAAGTAAGTGGCCAACATCCTCCACTGGGACTTCGGCCGTGGGATTAGGATTGCTGATCTGGTTCGATCCAGGTTTGGTTCCACGGTACACTTCTCCCCCTCTCCAACATCCAAGGAGTTCTTCCTGGTTGTGTCGTTCTCCTCAGCCTCCTTTCCTCTTTCCTCAGAATCGGTGGGTATTGCGCTCCAGTGTTGTATTGGAGGAACTGCCTCGGATTTTCGTGTTCGTCAGATTGGGAACCGATCATTCAGATTTTCAGTGGCATCCAACAAGGTGGGGCATTTCATCTATGGGCTCAAAGATAGAATTTGGTCGGATTTCATCTGCCACTTTAGTTTGTTTAAAAGTTCTTTTGATTACTCTCATCTGGATGCATCTTGGCATATGGATCATCAATTGGATGAACTCTCTGCGCGCAAATCTATTGCTGTTAAACCTCGGTTGGACTTTCTACAAGTAAGTGCTTCAAAGGACAAATCTACCAACTCTGCTGAGGTTTTGAGTAAATTTGATTTCTCGCCCAAACAAAACAAAGTTGATTCAAGTATGGCTCCTCGATGTTTATTGGATAATCCAGAGTTCTCATTGAATGATCGATTGGTTTCATCTTCTTACGTCACTGTTGATTATTCAAGCTCGTCAGCTCAAACCGCAATTTGCAATCAAGGGGCACCTATCCGTTTTGGTAGTTTTGGATTTTTAGGATCTAAACGTCAAGGCCACCATAATTGCAGAGGTATTTTCAAATTTGAAGGGCACAATTTTCGCAGTCGTTATTGGGAGTCTTTATCTCAAGATTATTTAAACCGTATCTTAGACTTAAGGGAGGCAGAATATTCAGAGGAGGACATACTTCAGGTTCTGAATATTACGTCGCTACCTCCCACAGATTTCATCACGTCCAACCTTTTGAGATGCAGTGCATGCAATAAAGTGGGTCATTTTGCAGTGTCATGTCAAGGTACCCTTACCCCTCAATTACAGTACAATACACCTCCAATGCCTTGTAACGATCAATTAAAGGGCAAACAAGTCTGGGTACCAAAAATTATTAGCAAAAAATCACAATGCTATAAATGCTTTGCTGAGGATCATTGGGCCGAAAATTGTAGTGTGGGCATTAGGTGTAAGGGCTGCGGTTTGCTTGGGCATCTTAAATATGCGTGTCCATCAAAAAATATATGTCCCAAGCAGATGTGGGTTGTTAAAAGGCCACAACCCAAGCCCAATAACCTCACCAGCGGATCCCTGGAAACAAAGAATAACAAATACATAGGAGAGGCACAATGGAAATGGGTCCCGAAGAAGCCCAATACCAAGATTTTTCATTTCGCTGCCCGCCCCTTCGTATCCCAAAGAAAACAGAAAGAAAAGATTTATGTCCCGTATGTTACGGGAAGCAGTGCCACAATATCCTCCGCCGCTTCCATCCTTGCTCAATTCAGTACCTGCTTGATGCGCGAGGTGATGATGATTTCTCGCCCTTCGTTGGTAAACCCCAAGAGGAAGGTATGATGTAGCACAGCAGAAAATTTCCCTCAGTAAAGATACCAAGGTTTGTCTCCAGTAGGACTCCGGAGATGATAAGTAGGTGTCAGCGGCGCAACTGACGCGGACCTGCACACAGACCCAAATAACTTTGTTCCCAACGAAGTTCAGAGAGGTTGTCAATCTCTCCGGTCTTGTTGTTCACAAAGGATCAAACACAAGGGATAATGATAGCAACTGAAAGTAAAAGCAGAAAAGTAAATGAGTGTGGAAACAGTGATGAGGATATGGACCGGGATACGTGATGTTCACTAGTGATGTCTCTCTCCCAAAAGACGATAAAACTGCTATGCGAGGTGAACAAATTATAGAAGGGCAATTGACAGGATTATGAACGCACCGCAGTGCTAACTATGCTACAAAAGAAAGGAAGAGGCTCAAAAGCATGGGCAGAACGCCAAAATAAGTAGACCGAAATCCAACTGCATCTACTACTAAAAATACACCTTGAGATATCTATCCAGAACATCTCACTGGTATTAAGTTGCGAGCCCCACCCAAAGTGTAAACCCAAAGCAACAGAAAACTGCATTAAAAAGCACTTTGCGTAAAGTAAACAATCCTTGCAACCGCGGTTACAAGCACCGTTGTTTTCCCCTTGTGGCAAGAGCACATCCCCTAGACTCATGTTTCTGTCACTCAAGCGTGTCATCAGGGGCCATGAACCCACAATCGAGCATAACGTTCCCTCTTGGGGTTACTACCTACTACTTGGCCAAAGAAATAAACAGCAACGGAGAACATGCAAGAATTACTTAAGAACAAAAATATAAAAGATAAGAACCAAATATATTACTCTATCACAATCTGAACATAATCTCATAATCCATCAGATCCCATCAAACTCAGCATAGCAACAGCAGAAAGATTACAAAAGTGCCTCGATCATGTAGGGCAGCTCACGAGGTCTAAACCATGAAGAACAAAGACGAGAGGAGAACATGACATAGCTACTGATCACGGACCCATGGTCCAAAGGAAACTACTCACGGCACATCCGGGAAGCATCCATGGTGGAGAGGAGACTCCCGGAGGTCGGCCCTCCCTCCGGCAGGGTGCCGGGAAGAGGTCTTCTGGTGCTCCCGATCTCGGAAGCGCGGAGGCGGTGGAACAGAGGCGAGATCGCGAAAAAGGGTTCTCTCTTCGAGGGTTTCTCATCACGGAGAATATATAGGCGAAGGGGGGCAGCCAGGGGGCCCACCAGGGATCTAGGCGCCCCCTGGCGCGGCCAGCCCCTAGGGCGCGCCACCAGGGCGCCTGGGCCCCTGGTGGTGGCCCTCTGGCCCCACTCAGGTTCTTCCGGAAGGTTCTTCTGCGCTGATTTTTTATCTGATTTTTCCCGAATTTTTGGAGCACTTTTTATATGGGGGAAAACTAAAATAGAAAAACAACAGAAAACAGGAACTGGCACTGTGGTGCACTGAGTTAATAGGTTAGTACAAATATGATCAAAAGTGTATGAAAGTGTATCTAGATCATAGCAATATCACACAAAACATGCATGGAGCAAGCAGAAATTATAGATACGTTTTGGACGTATCAACATCCCCAAGCTTAATTCCTGCTCGTCCTCGAGTAGGTAAATGATAACAGCATAATTTCTGCGGTGACATGCTAGCAACCATATAAGAACTTTGAAAAGTAAAGCAATCAAGGTTAGAGATTCAATTCAAGTCATAACATGCAAGAGTCTATATTAGCATTGAAACAAGTAACAAAAGAACATTAGGTGCAAGAGCTCTCGCTGTCCGTGACTCGAATGTCTCCAAATGGTGTTTGCGTGCAAGAAGGGAGATAGGGAATACGAGAAAAATATTTATTTGTTGAGAACTCAATCTACTAAAGTTTCACACTTGGTCTTTTTCTGGAATCTTATCTTGACTTGTCCCCAGACCACTAGCCAGGTACAAGTCAATTTGATCCACTCCATTTTCAATATTGTGAGCACTCATGCAATGGATGAGCGTAAGCACGAGAGTTGACACTTAGGTTGGCAAAGAGAGAAGTACGGAGGAGGAGGAAGACAAAAAATAATGAGAAAGGCTCACATCAATGAGGACAACCATAGGCAAGAGATGCCAAATGATAGATATGATGTGAGGAGTAGGGATTGCCATGCAACGGATGCACATATGAGCTAGGAAGCTCTCCAATGAAACTAGTGGGGGTGCATCTAACTTGCTCGCTCATGAAGACCTAGAGATCGTTTGAGGAGGCTCATCCTTGGAATATGCAAGCTAAGTTCTATAGTGTGAAGGTCCCCACATAGCTATATGCATAATGATCATCTCTATGGAGTACAAGGATATAGAGGGAGTACTAGTGTGGATCTCTCAAAATGATAGTAGTGTTGCCCCTTTCTCTCTTTTTATTCTTTTTCTTTTTTTTGTATTTTTTTTGTGGCCTCAATGGCTCTTTCTATTTAACTCTCATTTGTCCTCTTTGGGATCTTTTATTGTGTCCACTTTGGGATCTTTTCCTCACTTAAGTGCAACACTCTATTTTACAAGAAGGTATAGGAAATCTTTCACACTTTACAAGGTACTCAAAATCATAAAGAAGATGTAACTATCATGATGTATGCAATGTATGTCGCTGCCAGTGTTGCAGGAACATGTATGACATGAAGATCAAGTCATGAAGAGGTGGATTTTGCATGGCAATATATCTCGGAAAGGCTATGGAAATGCCTTGATAGGTAGGTATGGTGACTGTTTTGAGGAAAGATATAAGGAGGCTTATGATCACAGAGCTGTAACACCCTCAGTTGTCTGTAACAGTAATCACTTTTACTGTGGACTAATCACTGTTGCTAATCACTATGCAAACCATGCCATGACCCACTTTGCTTTTGATCATATTCAGAAATTCCTTTTGGTTGCTATGAAAAATATGTTGCAATTAACCTTTGCCCTAAAATCATGGGACCACTTTTATAAAATCACTAATAATCATTGGGTCATGCCCATGTGGTTATGGTATTTTATTTTGCCACTGAAAAATTCAAACAATTCAAACACCAAGCAAAACAGCCCCATTTGACAATTGAATATTATAAAGAAATAGTAAATGGTTTTATTTTAAGCCTAAACTTTTTGTGGCACCCTAGGAATATATATGACTAATTATGGACCAGGTAACACATTTTACAAAAATGCAAAAGGCACTAAATTAATTACTAACAGAGAGAACAGAATGCAAAATACAATAAAATAAGAAAACGCTAAAGCCCGCCCAGGGCGATGGCCCAGCTCGGCCCACCCCCGGCTTGTTTTCTTCCCCAACCACTCCCCCACCTGCTCCCGTACGGCGCCGGGCTCGCCGACGACGCTGGCGAGCTGGCCCCGCCTCCACCTGCTCCCTCCCGACGCCGACGCGATAAGGCCGCCCCCAGCCACCCCCTGGACATCCTCCCCCTCTCTTTCCCCTCCTCCTATTCTCACACGCCTCGGGGAAAAGCCACCGAGGGCCGTCGTCGCCATTACCGTGGCCAAGCGCGGCCAACGTGCTCATGCCGCCTCGCCGTGTTGTCCAGGGGCTGCATCGACGTCGACTACCTCACCCGCCGCGAGGAATCGAGCCGTGGTGCCTCTCTGCGACGACTACGTCTTCGTCTTCAACCTCGGCTCCGGCGGGATCCTCGACCGATTCCGGCTACTCCACCTCGCCCCCGAGCCCACTCTCACGGCTACTAGCTCCTGGTGAGCACCCGCATCACCCCCACTCATCCGTGGTTGCCCCCATTGTCCGTGGCCAAAAGCCCCAAATGGCCGAGCTCTGGCCGCCGCCATTGATGACCTAACTCGAGCTCTCATGCACCACAGACCGCGCCAGTTGCTCCATTGCGTTGCTAGGATTCCGTATGTACATTTTGGCGCCACCGTTAGTTCGATTTCGTCTCGTATGTGCATTCGCCATTGGAGCCCGACGCCCTTCGCCGCCATTGTTGAAGCTGCACTCACCTCCGTGCGTCCCAGCCCACGGGAACACTCCAGATCGACGCGGCTTCGAGTTCTTCGTCGACTGCATCAAGCGGCGTCTCAAACGGCGCTCGGAATCGCGAGATAGCTCGACCTCGCCGCCGGCGGGCCTCCGGTGAGCCCTCCGGTGAGGCTGCCAGGTGGGGCCCCGGTGTCAGCTAGTTAATTAGGGCTTAACCCAAACCCCTAAGCCACTGACAGTGGACCCCCCGGCTAATTACTTAGTTAACTTAACAGAAAAATGAAACAGAGAGATAACCCCCTCCCAGTCACTGACCACTGGGCCCCCCCTTGTCAGTTTAATTTTAAAAGAATTTATAAATAAACAGAGGTTGACATGTGGGCCCAGAGGCTTTTCTGATTTATTTAAATGTTTTATAAATAAACAGAGGCTGACATGTAATAAGTCGGGCGACCCAACGGTGCCCGTGAGAGGTATTGCCACGGGACGACAGGGAGGGTACGACCAGTGTACCGGTGTGCTTGGCCCCTGATCGTTGGCCGCGAGAGTTACCAAACCACGAAAGTCGAGCTCCTTCAGGAGCACACGTGAGACAAGGTAAGGAGACGGTTCACCTTGTTGGTAACCGCAGTGACTTGGTGGGACGACAGGGCAGACACCGATGTACTGGTGGTCCTGGCTGCTGTCGTTGTCCGCGGGTCAGTTAAGTCGAGGCAACGATAACGATTGTCACGCAGGTTAATTAAAATACTAAATGGTTCAGTGAATGTCTTGAGTTGGCTATATGCCATGTATGCACTACCTACCTGTGGGAATTACGAGTTTATGGGCTCCTCTGCTTCGTAGTGTCGTCCGAGGACTCTTCAGACGTCAGCAGTACCGCGGGCTGATTGCCGGGAAGTGCGCTGTCTTCTTTGCTCGAGTTGTGTTGTTTTTGTTACGGCTTCCTGGCCACCCACGCACCGTGCAGGAGTACGTCAGGGTTGGGGTCCAAGGCCTTGAGTACTTAGGATTTAGACCGGCGGATGGCCTCTCTATTGAGTTTGAAAGATGGGCTATGAAGTGTCGGATAGTCTCGGTGGAGCGTTCCCTAACAAGGTTCCCGCCACCCTAGAGATCCGTGCGTGTAGCGTAACACAAGTGCACCCTTGCAGGGAAGTTAATCTATTCGAATAGCCGTGTCCACGGTAACAGGACGCTTTATGCTGAAGCTGGATCTTACCACTAGAAACTATTATGATTAAACTGTATGGCTCCGGGTTTTCTTCCACGCGGGGCTGTGGAGGGGGTGAACTCAGAGGCATTGCTAATTATTACAACTTATTATTATACAATGCTGCAACAACTTCTGCTGCATTGTTACTTTATGCTTTATATAAACTGTTGGCTGATCCTTACCTCATGCTGCAAGACATCGTCGGAAGATGCTAGTCTTCGATAGGCCTAGCTTCTTACCTTTGCTCTGGATTTCTATCTTACAGTCCACGATATACAACCTCTTCTTTCCGTTGATACAATGCATAATTCTTAGTAGCGGACGTAAGACTCGCGGGTATACTAGATACTCACCTGCTTTATTTCCTTTACTGTTTTGCCTGATCGGCCGCTGCAACCGACGTTGGAGCCTAGGAGCAGGGGTACCCCAGAGGCGCCTACTACGACGTCGAGTTCCCCGTTGACCAGGAGTAGTTCGGTGGATCAAAGGCAGGAGGCCTCGCCTTTTCGATCTGTATCTCTGATGTGATTTGTGCTAGCCTTCTTAAGGCAAAACTTGACTAACTATGTCTGTACTCAGATATTATGGCTTGTATGACTTATGTATTCGGGTCCGCGTGACCCCCTCTATTGTAACATATTTGTTTATCCTTTTGTGTTCAGTGTTGTGCTGTGATATTATCCCCGTGGCACCCTAATCTCAGCCGTGTACCCTGAGTGTATGATTACTGTACACAGATTGATTTTGGGGGCGTCACAAGTTGGTATCAGAGCCGAGTGCCTGTAGGAAGCCACCCCTCCACTACTTGGTCGAAGTTGAGTCTAGACTTTGAAAAACTATTTTTGCTAACTTAATATTTGGCTTACGGGCCCACATCGATGTCACTACGTGTGATATCTATGGTATTAGGATCCTTTTCTCCTTACCTATGCTTTGGGAATCTGCTCTCTTATCCTTGCTGGTAAGTTTTACAAAATCTGACATTAGGATCACGTTCTCTTGATTCCACCCGGCGTTTTTGGTGCTTCCCCCCATTGATTGAGTCGTGTCGCAGGAGTCATACCCCAGGTCCCGGACCGCGGATCCCATTCTCATTCTGGGTAGGCCGCGCTTTCTCTGGCATTAACTCCTGTGGCCAACAGTTTTCTTGCGGCGTGATTGACATAGTGGAATCTATGTCGCGTCGTGTAATCCTAACCGCGGTCTGCGCGCCGCCTAGTGAGTCCTTTTTCCTTAATTTCTACGATGTTACGCTGCCCGATTTTCGATTGACTCTGTGTATGAATGTGTATGTCTTATATGACTACTCCTATACATATCTGCGCCCCCTTTTCGTTGTCGTTTTTACTTCAGGCTTGATTCCGGTATCTCGTTAAAATTTCATCGCCGAAATACCCATGTTAAATTCTAGCAGGATGGCTGGTCGTGGTGGTCGTGGTCGTGGTGCCAACGACCCACCTCCGCCGCCGGATTAAATGGCCGCGATGATGCAGCAGTTCAAGATGAACCGTCAGTTCATGGAGAATGTCATGGCTCAGTTCCCCCAGCCGAATCAGAATGGACACCACCATCAGCATGCCACCGTGACTCTGGACGACTTCACCCGCCTCAACCCCACTATGTTCCGCAACACTGTTCAGCCGTTGGATGCTGATGACTGGCTTCGCGACATCACGCACGAGCTGGAGTCTGCTAATGTCGATCCAGCCGACTATGTGAACTTTGCGTCTTATCATCTGAAAGGCACCGCTGCTCAGTGGTGGGGCACCCACAAGCGTTCACTGCCAGTTGGAGAAGTCATCACTTGGGATGAATTTCAGTCTGCCTTCCGTGCCCGCTACATTCCTCAGGGGATTATGGATCGTAAGGCGAAGAATTCCGCAACCTCACTCAGGGCGACATGACTGTTGAAGCCTATCAGCGCGAGTTCCTCAACCTCTCTCGTTATGTGGAAGGAGAGATCACCACTGATGCTCGCAGGCAGCAGAAGTTCCGTCGTGGCCTCAACCCAGACCTCAGGCTCGCTCTTGTCGTTCATGATTTCGCCAACTTCGCCACCATGGTGAACAAGGCTATCACCGTCGAGACTGCCCAGATGGAGCACAAGAACTCTCTGAAGCGTTATTGTGACGCTGGCTCATCTTCGGGTGCAACGCAGAAGCGTCGTATCTGGCTCCCTACCAGTGTGACCCATTCACCTGTCCCTGCTCCAAGGCCGTCTTATGCTGCACCCCGTCTGCCTCCGCCACCGCAGATGCCAAGAGCTCTGCCTGCACCACCCAATGCTACCCCCCTTCGTCCTCAGGATGTATTATGCTTCACGTGTCGCCAACCTGGGCATTTTTCCAGGGAGTGCCCCCAGAAACAGAAGCAACTGGTAGTTCACCCCGCTGGCTGTGGAAATGGTCGTGGAAACAACAGGACCCCCAACTATAATACTGGGTCTGCTGCTCATGCTCGTGGACATGCTTACAACGTTAATGTGGAAGAAGCTCAGGAACAACCCGCTACCGTGATGGGTACCCTTCTCGTTAATTCCGCACCTGCTACTGTTTTATTTGATTCAGGAGCATCGCATTCATTCATGCCGGAAGCATTTGCATTATCGCGTAACATTACGTTTGAGGAGATGAACCCACCGATGGTTGTCCGCACCCCTGGAGGCCGTTGCCAAACCTCCATGATGGTACGCGATGTCACCATTGACGTCGAAGGGATTATATTCCTTGTGTCCCCCATCATCCTGAAAACCTCCACCATAGACCTAATTCTGGGCATGGATTGGTTGAAAGTTAACGATGCCGCACTCTATTGTGGCACCAAGTCTGTCCAACTTTTTCACCCCTCCGGCGAGATTGTTAACCACACCACCCGAGTTACCCGTAATGCTGAAACACAGATATTTATGATGAATGCTTTAAATGCCGCCCCCTTGAAGGCATCGAGAACGTTCCGGTCGTTCGCGATTATCCCGACGTCTTCCCAGAAGAACTGCCGGGAATACCCCCAATCAGAGAAGTTGAATTTGTCATCGACTTGAAGCCCGGCACCACCCCTATTTCCAAGCGTCCTTACAAGATGCCGCCACATGAACTCCTTGAGCTTAAGGAGGAAATCGACAAGGCACTTCAGAAAGGATTCATTCGCCCCAGTTCCTCAGCTTGGGGAGCACCTTCGCTTTTTGTTAAGAAGAGCGATGGGACAAACCGATTGGTCCAAGATTATCGGCCCATTAACCAAGCCACCATCCAGAACAAATACCCACTCCCCCGGATCAACGATCTGTACGATCAACTTGCCGGATCCAAGGTGTTTTCTAAACTCAACTTGAGGTTGGGTTATCACCAAATCCGAGTCCGTGATGAGGACATTCCGAAGACTGCCTTCATTACTCGCTATGGTTCATACGAGTACACCGTCATGTCATTTGGCTTAACCAATGCTCCAGCCACCTTCTCCAGATTGATGAATTATATTTTCATGGAGTACCTCGACCAGTTCGTCGTGGTTTATCTGGATGATATATTGATATATTCCAAGAATGAAGAAGAACATGCTGAACATCTTCGTCTTATACTGGAGAAGCTTCGAGAACACAAACTCTACGCTAAGTATTCTAAGTGTGAGTTCTGGCTTCCCGAAGTAACCTACCTTGGACATGTGATTTCCAAGGATGGCATTGCCGTCACCCCAGAACATATCCAGGCTATTCTTGACTGGACTCCTCCCAAGACCATCAAGCAAGTCCGCAGTTTCCTCGGGCTCGCTAGCTATTGCCACCGTTTCGTCGAGAATTTCTCCAAGATTGCCAGGCCTCTGAATAATCTTCTTCACAAAGGTGTCAAGTTTGAGTGGACAGATAAATGTCAAGAAAGTTTCCAAGCGCTCAAGGACAAGCTAACTTCTCCCCCAGTGCTCGCTCCCCCGGATACTCAAAAGGACTTCGTGATATATTGCGACGCGTCTCGTCAAGGATTAGGCTGTGTCCTAATGCAAGAGCGCAAAGTGATTGCTTATGGCTCTCGTCAGTTGCGTGCTCACGAAGACAAATATCCAACACATGATCTCGAATTGGCAGCAGTAATTTATGCATTGAAGCTGTGGCGACATTACCTCGTTGGTAACCGTTGCGAGATCTACACCGACCACCAAAGCCTGAAGTACTTGTTTACTCAGCCCGACCTGAATCTCCGCCAACAAAGATGGCTCGAGACAATAGCCGATTTCAACATGGATATTCATTACACCCCTGGCAAGGCTAATGTGATGGCCGATGCTTTGAGCCGTAAAGCTTACTGTAGTGAACTTGAGGTGCAACTAGACCAACCACCTCTGTATGAAGATTTTCAAAAGTTAAACCTCGAGATTGTTCCTCAAGGTTATGCTAATAACCTGGTTCTCGAACCGGATCTCGTCAAATCCGTCAAGGGTATACAGTTTTATGATGATTTCGTACACAAGATTAAGCGAGATATCGCCAATGGGAGACCCTCACCCTTCACCATTGATGGCAAAGGTGCGGTGTTCTACCAGAACCGTTTAGTGGTTACTCACAGCAAGGGAAGGCATGAGAACCTGGATATGACCCCGAAGGTCATGAGAGCGGCTCACGATACCCCGTTGTCCATTCATCCTGGAAGCACCAAGATGTACCAAGACATTCGTCAGCAATTCTGGTGGCCTAACATGAAGCAAGACATTGTCCGATATGTTTCTGAATGTGACGTTTGCCGTCGCGTCAAGGCAGAACATCAAAGACCTGCTGGAACTCTACAACCACTCTCTATTCCTGAATGGAAGTGGGACAAGATCGAGATGGACTTCGTCACCGGTTTTCCCCGATCACAGAAGGGTCATGATGCCATCTTTGTCGTCATCGAACGATTCTCCAAGGTTGCCCACTTTCTGCCAGTCAAGGAGACGATCTCTGCTAGTCAGTTAGCAGACTTGTATGTTTCCAGAATTGTGTCCCTCCATGGTATTCCGCTGGAGATCAGTTCAGACCGTGGCAGCATTTTCACCTCAAGATTCTGGGATAGTTTCCAAGAAGCTATGGGAACTCATCTAAATTTCAGCCCCGCTTATGACCCCCAGTCGCAAGGACAGGTCGAACGAGTCAACCAAGTGCTTGAAGATATGCTCCGAGCTTGTGTCATCTCATTCGGTAAGAAATGGGAGGAATCTCTTCCATTTGCTGAATTCTCATACAACAATAGCTATCAAGCTAGTCTGAAGATGGCACCCTTTGAAGTCCTCTATGGACGTAAGTGTCGAACCCCTCTGAATTGGTCAAAAACTGGAGAACGAACTCTCATTGGTCCGGACGTTATTCAGCATGCCGAAGATCAGGTTCGCGTTATCCGTGAACACCTGAAAGCTGCTCAGTCCCGTCAGAAGAGCAACTATGATCGCAAGCACAAGGAAATGGTCTATCAACCTGGCGAATACGCTTACCTCCGTGTCACTCCCATGAGGGGCACTCATCGCTTCGGTATCAAGGGCAAGTTGGCTCCTCGCTACATTGGCCCGTTCCGTATCCTTTCCAGGAGTGGACCCGTGGCATGCCGGTTGGAATTGCCGCCGAACCTCTCCCAAGTCCACGATGTATTCCACGTGTCGCAACTCCGTCGCTGCTTCAAGGACCCTATCCGCGAAGTGGAGCATGATATGATCGAGCTGCAACAAGACTTGACTTATCGAGAACATCCGAGCCGCATTCTCGACCAGTCTGAGCGTCGAACCCGCAACAAGACCGTCAAGTTCCTCAAGGTCCAGTGGTCGAATCATTCTGAAGATGAAGCCACTTGGAAACGCGAAGATCGCCTTCGCGATGAATACCCCGATCTTTTCCTCGCTACCACTTAAATTCTCGGGACGAGAATTCTTGTAGTGGGGGAGATTTGTAACACCCTCAGTTGTCTGTAACAGTAATCACTTTTACTGTGGACTAATCACTGTTGCTAATCACTATGCAAACCATGCCATGACCCACTTTGCTTTTGATCATATTCAGAAATGCCTTTTGGTTGCTATGAAAAATATGTTGCAATTAAACTTTGCCCTAAAATCATGGGACCACTTTTATAAAATCACTAATAATCATTGGGTCATGCCCATGTGGTTATGGTACTTTATTTTGCCACTGAAAAATTCAAACAATTCAAACACCAAGCAAAACAGCCCCATTTGACAATTGAATATTATAAAGAAATAGTAAATGGTTTTATTTTAAGCCTAAACTTTTTGTGGCACCCTAGGAATATATATGACTAATTATGGACCAGGTAACACATTTTACAAAAATGCAAAAGGCACTAAATTAATTACTAACAGAGAGAACAGAATGCAAAATACAATAAAATAAGAAAACGCTAAAGCCCGCCCAGGGCGATGGCCCAGCTCGGCCCACCCCCGGCTTGTCTTCTTCCCCAACCACTCCCCCACCTGCTCCCGTACGGCGCCGGGCTCGCCGACGACGCTGGCGAGCTGGGCCCGCCTCCACCTGCTCCCTCCCGACGCCGACGCGATAAGGCCGCCCCCAGCCACCCCCTGGACATCCTCCCCCTCTCTTTCCCTTCCTCCTCTTCTCACACGCCTCGGGGAAAAGCCACCGAGGGTCGTCGTCGCCATTACCGTGGCCAAGCGCGGCCAACGTGCTCACGCCGCCTCACCGTGTTGTCCAGGGGCTGCATCGACGTCGACTACCTCACCCACCGCGAGGAATCGAGCCGTGGTGCCTCTCTGCGACGACTACGTCTTCGTCTTCAACCTCGGCTCCGGCGGGATCCTCGACCGATTCCGGCTACTCCACCTCGCCCCCGAGCCCACTCTCACGGCTACTAGCTCCTGGTGAGCACCCGCATCACCCCCACTCATCCGTGGTTTCCCCCATTGTCCGTGGCCAAAAGCCCCAAATGGCCGAGCTCTGGCCGCCGCCATTGACGACCTAACTCGAGCTCTCATGCACCACAGACCGCGCCAGTTGCTCCATTGCGTTGCTAGGATTCCGTATGTACATTTTGGCGCCACCGTTAGCTCGATTTCGTCTCGTATGTGCATTCGCCATTGGAGCCCGACGCCCTTCGCCGCCATTGTTGAAGCTGCACTCACCTCCGTGCGTCCCAGCCCACGGGAACACTCCAGATCGACGCGGCTTCGAGTTCTTCGTCGACTGCATCAAGCGGCGTCTCAAACGGCGCTCGGAATCGCGAGATAGCTCGACCTCGCCGCCGGCGGGCCTCCGGTGAGCCCTCCGGTGAGGCTGCCAGGTGGGGCCCTGGTGTCAGCTAGTTAATTAGGGCTTAACCCAAACCCCTAAGCCACTGACAGTGGACCCCCCTTGGCTAATTACTTAGTTAAATTAACAGAAAAATTAAACAGAGAGATAACCCCCTCCCAGTAACTGACCACTAGGCCCCCCTTGTCAGTTTAATTTTAAAAGAATTTATAAATAAACAGAGGCTGACATGTGGGCCCAGAGGCTTTTCTGATTTATTTAAATGTTTTATAAATAAACAGAGGCTGACATGTGGGTCCCACATGTCAGGCACTGTTTTGGATAATGTTCTGGATAATGTTGAATGAATAATAAAAGAAATTCAGAAAATCATTTAAATGATTTAAAACTTTGAAATTCAATAACTTTTAAACCGTAGCTCGGATTCAAAAACTTTATACATGAAAATTGATCAGAAAAATATAACGAATACGAATATGCTATCCGTATGTCTATCACACCCCTCTAACACAACGAACATCGAACCGTCCCCCTTCGGACCGTCTGTCCGATAAACTGTCCGGTACTGTTAGAGTGCCCGGATGAATTTATTTCGAACACGAAAGTTGTTCGGAATAGATCAACTAACCCGGATACGCCACCCACACATGTGTCGGATGTCCACGACACCTCCGGCATGATATCTCCCCCCCCCTCCGGACCCCTTGTCCGATAATCACCCGGAGCTGGCCGTTCATCCCCGGATGAATTCCCGCTCCGAGCAAAGTGCATTGCACTGCGTTTGAACACCGTTAACATTTCATCTGTCATGTCATGCATCTGTTTGTATATGCTTGCTTTGTATTTACTGTTTCTTTCCCCCTTAATCTCCGGTAGACCCCGCTGCTGCCGTCGTCTACACCGCTGCTGAGTACGACTACGTCGTCGACGACCGTACCCCTACCGTCGAGTTTCTAGGAAAGCAGAGCCATTCTCTTCCCCAGATATCGCCTATCTTTTCGTACATTTCTTGCACTAGGCATTGTTACTGCTGCTGCTACGTTGCTTACCTATTCAATTGCATAACCTGTCATTGTCGCCCCTTGATGTGCCTTCCTTTATCCTATGCTGCCTTTTATTATTATTATGCATTATTCAGCAGTGAGCCCTGCGCATTGTTAGCTAGGATTAGATAGAGGGCCGTGATCACTCAGGGGAGTGAACGCGGATACAATTATTATAACTGCACAGGTACGGTACAATGCAGACACCGCCTCAGGCCCCTACCCCGGCTCTGCCGAGTCACCATCAAGTGTGAGCTATCAAGGAGTAATCCTTGTACTCCACTCGATGTTGACTCTGTATAGCCGCTCTAGGTACCTGAGTAGAGGTTGTCCTAAAGGTAATAAGTCGGGCGACCCAACGGTGCCCGCGAGAGGTATTGCGACGGGACGACAGGGGGGGTACGACCAGTGTACCGGTGTGCTTGGCCCCTGATCGTTGGCCGCGAGAGTTACCAAACCACGAAAGTCGAGCTCCTTCAGGAGCACACGCGAGACAAGGTAAGGATACGGTTCACCTTGTTGGTAACCGCAATGACCTGGTGGGACGACAGGGCAGACACCGATGTACTGGTGGTCCTGGCTGCTGTCGTTGTCCGCGGGTCAGTTAAGTCGAGGCAATGATAACAGTTGTCACGCAGGTTAATTAAAATACTAAATGGTTCAGTGAATGTCTTGAGTTGGCTATATGCCATGTACGCACTACCTACCCATGGGAATTACGAGTTTATGGGCTCCTCTGCTTCGTAGTGTCGTCCGAGGACTCTTCAGACGTCAGCAGTACCGCGGGCTGATTGCCGGGAAGTGCGCTGTCTTCTTTGCTCGAGTTGTGTTGTTTTTGTTACGGCTTCCCGGCCACCCACGCACCGTGCAGGAGTATGTCAGGGTTGGGGTCCAAGGCCCTGAGTACTTAGGATTTAGACCGGCGGATGGCCTCTTTGTTGAGTTTGAAAGATGGTCTATGAAGTGTCGGATAGTCTCGGTGGAGCGTTCCCTAACAAGGTTCCCGCCACCCTGGAGATCCGTGCGTGTAGCGTAACACAAGTGCACCCCTGCAGGGAAGATTAATCTATTCGAATAGCCGTGTCCATGGTAACAGGACGCTTTATGCTGAAGCTGGATCTTACCACTAGAAACTATTATGATTAAACTGTATGGCTCCGGGTTTTCTTCCTCGCGGGGATGTGGAGGGGGTGAACTCGGAGGCATTGCTAATTATTACAACTTATTATTATACAATGCTGCAGCAACTTCTGCTGCATTGTTACTTTATGCTTTATATAAACTGTTGGCTGATCCTTACCTCATGCTGCAAGACATCATCGGAAGATGCTAGTCTTCGATAGGCCTAGCTTCTTACCTTTGCTCTGGATTTCTATCTTACAGTCCACGATATACAACCTCTTCTTTCCTTTGATACAATGCATAATGCTTAGTAGCGGACGTAAGACTCGCGGGTATACTAGATACTCACCTGCTTTATTTCCTTTACTGTTTTGCCTGATCGGCCGCTGCAGCCGACGTTGGAGCCCAGGAGCAGGAGTACCCCGGAGGCGCCTACTACGACGTCGAGTTCCCCGTTGACCAGGAGTAGTTCGGTGGATCCCAGGCAGGAGGCCTCGCCTTTTCGATCTGTATCTCTGATGTGATTTGTGCTAGCCTTCTTAAGGCAAAACTTGACTAACTATGTCTGTACTCAGATATTATGGCTTGTATGACTTATGTATTCAGGTCCGCGTGACCCCCTCTATTGTAACATATTTGTTTATCCTTTTGTGTTCAGTGTTGTGCTGTGATATTATCCCCGTGGCACCCTAATCTCAGCCGTGTACCCTGCGTGTATGATTACTGTACACGGATTGATTTTGGGGGCGTCACAAGAGCATATCATGCCAAGGGTTTGGATGTACCGGCGAAGGTGGACACCAACTATCGGAGTGAGAAGAAGGCAATGCAATGCACGGCACGGGAGAGGCTAGCAAAATATGGGAAGGTGGAAGTGTCAATTTTCAATACTTACATTAGTCCGAAGAACTCATGCACTTATTATCGGTAACTCTCAATCTAATAAGGAAGGTCACAAAGATACAAGTAACCCAAGGAGGAGTGTATGGGGGTTTGGTTATCCTTGCGCATCCTCGACTCATGGTACGTGAGTGTACTCTAATATTCGATCCCTCCAAAGATTAGTGATCCATCTAGTAGTTAGAGTTCTGAACTAGTTTTTGTAGGTTTTGAAAATACACACGGATTGCCCAAAATACGACACCTATCACTAATGGGATAAGTCTCTTGACACCAAAAGTTCAGACATTACTCACATCAATACCTCAAAACTATTGCAAGTTACTACTAGAATTAAATAGCAACCTCAATTACCTACTTCCAAGACAAACACAACTCAGTGCAACAACCAACTCTCTTAACAAGATAAACATGAAAACTAAAGAGAGTTCCAACAACAAACTAAACAAAAGCCAAGGCACTTGCTAAAGACAAACTAAGACTAAAACTAAACATGGCAGCAGCTACGAAAAGATAAAGAACACACAACAGCAAAAAGATAAGCAGGAAAAATCCTATGATGTGTTCTTGATTGGAGTGGAGCGTGTTTCTCTCCCACACAAAGTAAGATGGGGTCTAACTTGTTATGACCAGCAAGCAAAACTAAAGAAAACTAAAAATAAAACCTAAGAGCGAGACGCTCCAAGCATAGCACATAACGCATGAAGTGATAAAAATATAGTGAGACGAAGGACGAACTGATGATTGTTGATGGAGAAGGGGATGCACGGGGGCATCCCCAAGCTTAGACGCTTGAGTCTCCTTGAATATTTATTGGGGGTGCACGGGGGCATCCCCAAGCTTGAGCGCTTGACACTCCTGAATCTTCTTTCATCATCTTCCATCACACACTTGAAAACTCCCTTCATACATAACTCATCATAAGCTGATTAGAGAGGTTAGTACCCTTAATAAAATAATTTTTCCCCACTAGATATAAACATATTATTGAAGAGATACTGTTTCTCAAGAGTGCCAAAATTTTTTTGCAAAGAAAAAGCAAGCTTAAGGTTTGCAAAAGTGAAGAGAGGCAAACGTGGCAGAATTTGTGAAAAACAGAACAACAGGTAGTAGAGAATTTTTTCGGGGCACTTCTGCAATTAAAATCAAAAAACTCAGAACATACGAAAGTTTCACAATTGTATAGAGCATGCTGTCTAAAAAATTCAGATCAAAAAGATGATCTGGTGATTTTATTCGAATTTTTCTGTCCAGGGACAGAATCTGTTTTCTGGACAACATGTCACAACTTTTGCTTCCCTTATCATAAGAGGCTATAACTTGGCACAAAGCTGAAAAAATAAAGATACAATGATGTTGCTACAGTAGTAACAAACATCAAGACACAAAAAAAGCAAAAATAAACCTAATTCATTGTGGGCTGCCTCCCAAAAGCGCTTCTTTAAAGCCATGAGCTAGGCTTAAGGATTATAAATTGTGCTCTCATAAGAATAAGAATTTTGAAGCAAAAGAGAGCATCAAGAAGAAAATATGAAACACATTTAAGCCTAACCCACTTCCTATGCATAGGCATCTCATAAGAAAATAAATCGAAGAAGCACAAAGTGACATGCATAGGAAGGTGGAACAAGAACAACTTAAAAACTTGCAACAAAAAGAGAGGTGTTTTTGTAACATGGAGGTTTCTACAATCATACTCTCCTTTCTCAAAGTAATCTTCAGTAGTATCATGAACAACATCAAGAGTGTAACTATCACATAAATCATATTGTTCATGACCTACAAGCACACGTGTATTGTTTTCAACACGGTTTTTAGGATCATAAGATAAATGCAACCCATCACATTGAGCTTTGATAAGAGGAAAATTTTCCGGAGTTGGAGATTTCAAAAGGATAATAGGACAATCAAGTGTGGGTGCAATAGCAACAATTTCATGCTTAACATAAGGAACTATAGAGAGTTCATTTTTGTTAGCATCATCTATAGTGGCATCTTGGCCATCAACAAAGAAAGTATCAAAATTTTCAGAAAGGGATATGTCAAGTGAGTCCTCGGAATCATGGGATTCCTCCTCAAACCAATCATTGGACTCTTCTTGGGCAGAAAACATTTTATTTTTAAAATCCTCAATATAAGAATTGGAAGTGTAATTCTCAAAGCAATAAGCAAGAACTTCAAAGTTTTTGAACTGGTGAATAGTATCGTGATACCTTTCAATCAAAGAAGCAATCTCATAAGCACCTTTAAAAGCAACAAACTCTTCGATCTTTTCAACATCAAAGTAATCATAAAAACCTTTAGCATAAGAAGAAAAGATCTCATTTTCATTGAACTCACATTGGAAAGGGAGGTGCTTATGATCTATATTAGAACAACAAGTAAAATCATAATTGTAGCACAGAAGTTTAGCATGGCAATAAGAAACATGTATTTGATCCCATAAGTGTTTCCATTTCTGAGATAGGCGGTGCCGCGTATAATGAGCATGCTCATCCAATGATTTTACCTCAACCAAGTCGGTTGGGTTTTTAGCGCGAGCACAAATTGATCGAAGACGATCCAAGGAAAACATGTCAAATATGTCCGTCCTACCATATTTGGGTGGTTCAGCGCCCATGGTGAGGATAGCATAACTAGGAAAAGCAAGACAAAGGCAAAAGGTAGCAACTAGTTTTTTGGTTTTTCATATAAGACAAAAGCAAAAACAAAAACTGAAAGGTAAACTAACAAGACTAAAAAAACAAAGGTAAAGGGTAGTGTGCAACTCCCCTATCTTAGCACTCGGAGTCCCCGGCAACGGCGCCCGAAATTCTTTGCTTGATGCGCGAGGTGATGATGATTTCTCGCCCTTCGTTGGTAAACCCCAAGAGGAAGGTATGATGTAGCACAACAGAAAATTTCCCTCAGTAAAGATACCACGGTTTGTCTCCAGTAGGACTCCGGAGATAATAAGTAGGTGTCAGCGGCGCAACTGACGCGGACCTGCACACAGACACAAATAACTTTGTTCCCAACAAAGTTCAGAGAGGTTGTCAATCTCTCCGGTCTTGTTGTTCAGAAAGGATCAAACACAAGGGATAATGATAGCAAACGAAAGTAAAAGCAGAAAAGTAAATGAGTGTGGAAACAGTGATGAGGATATGGACCGGGATACGTGATGTTCACTAGTGATGTCTCTCTCCCAAAAGACGATAAAACTGCTATGCGAGGTGAACAAATTACAGAAGGGCAATTGACAGGATTATGAACACACCGCAATACTAACTATGCTACAAAAGAAAGGAAGAGGCTCATAAGCATGGGCAGAACGCCAAAATAAGTAGACCGAAATCCAACTGCATCTACTACTAATCATCCACCTTGAGATATCTATCCAGAACATCTCGCTGGTATTAAGTTGCGAGCCCCACCCAAAGTGTAAACCCAAAGCAACAGACATCTGCATCAAAAAGCACTTTTCGTAAAGTAAACAATCCTTGCAACCGCGGTTACAAGCACCGTTGTTTTCCCCCTTGTGGCAACAGCACATCCCCTAGACTCATGTTTCTGTCACTCAAGCGTGTCATCAGGGGGCATGAACCCACAATCGAGCATAACGTTCCCTCTTGGGGTTACTACCTACTACTTGGCCAAAGCAATAAACAGCAACGGAGAACATGCAAGAATTACTTAAGAACAAAAATATAAAAGATAAGAACCAAATATATTACTCTATCACAATCTGAACATAATCTCATAATCCATCAGATCCCATCAAACTCAGCATAGCAACAACAGAAACATTACAAAAGTGCCTCGATCATGTAGGGCAGCTCACGAGGTCTAAACCATGAAGAACAAAGAGGGGAGGAGAACATCACATAGCTACTGATCACGGACCCATGGTCCAAAGGAAACTACTCACGGCACATCCGGGAAGCATCCATGGTGGAGAGGAGACTCCCGGAGGTCGGCCCTCCCTCCGGCAGGGTGCCGGGAAGAGGTCTGCTGGTGCTCCCGATCTCGGAAGCGCGGCGGCGGCGGAACAGAGGCGAGATCGCGAAAAAGGGTTCTCTCTTCGAGGGTTTATCGTCACGGAGAATGTCGGGACCCGGGGTTAGCGTATGCAAGTACAGCTAAGACATTGTCATATGGAGAGCCGAGAACCGTACCCACTTGTCTAAGCAGACAAGGCCAAGCACAGAACGTTCTCGGAAAGCATCGTACGTGAGGGGCATCCCATCCAGGCCGGATGATCAACTGAGATGGGTCCTCATCGTCCGCACACAAGTCTAATGATATGGGTGGTGAACTCCCATATTCAAAAGACAAGTCGCCTCAACCATACTATCGACTATCTCATAACTCTTACATAGACTTACTCCAGCCCGATCACTTTGTCGGGGTCTAGGGCGGGCTCGATCATACCACAATGTGTGCACGAGACGGAGTCTCGAACAATCGCATCGCGATGCCCCAAGCTGCGCACATCTAAGGGCCACTCGGTGTATGAAAGACCGCCAGCCAGATCACAACTAAGGTCTCGAAAACCCATACAAAGACATGCATGTTATAAACATACACGCAGCACACATGCCTTGTATGAACAGCAGGTACCATTGCAATTCTCTACAAAGTGTACATTTTTATTGATAACTCTTATAGAGTGCAAACAGAGATCACAAACATGTGATCCAACATTACAACACAAACGGAAGCAAATTATGTCTGAGTACAGACAAGTTTAACAAATGGCTTAAGAAGCCTTATTTAAACACAAGCCCTCCACGAGGGAACCAGTCGTCTGACTGGGACTAGACTAGTTGGTCTTCAGTCGTCCAGCTCGATGAAGAAGCCATCTTCGGGGTCAGTGGCATCATCTAAAACATAGATTAAGCAAACGTGAGTACAAAGTCGTACTCAGCAAGACTTACATAGGAGCTATACTACTCATGCACATGTATCAAGGTAAAGGGAGGTGGGGTTCACTTGCAGAAGTGCCAGCTTTGACTTGGCTAATCCTGAACTAAGAGTACCAGACTTTGAGGTAAGAAGCGTACACGAGTCCACTACTTTCTCCAACCAATTACACCACTATGGTGCCTTCCTCGACTTCCCCACGAGAAAGCACGCCATAGCACTCACACTTATCTTGGTGTGTTTTAGAAGTATCCAGTTCAAGTTATCTAATAATCAAGCTAAGCTTTCCAAGCAGTCCATAACCGCGGACCCGGCTATTCGAATAGTTTTGTTAACCCTGCAGGGGTGTACCGCTACACACACATGATCATCATTTACCGCCTTTGATCTCGACACCATTCAAGGGGTGCCAGCGAGGATGCTCACCACAACTGTTACCTCATAGCCGATCTAGTCCGAGAAAGCCGCCTACTTGGGTTGGTTACCACTATCGTGAACCCGGCCGGTTTACCGAAGTGGGCCCAAGTGATGTGTGCGTGGTGCATAAGCCGGTCTCGGATGAGCCGTTCTCTCACTTAGCATCCAGGCCACAAGCCTACCAGAACTCCGAACTATTGCGACATCTGGACATCGAAAGGGATGAGTTAATAGGTTGAGAGGGGTCAGTGAGCCCAATGTGTGGTTGTACTCTTCATCTTGGATCACCACACAAGAACTCGGACTTAGGGCGGTGTTCAACGAGACAACCCACCGTGTACTCCTACACAGCCTCTCATCGTTCACCTTGTATTAGGGTAGATTCACCAACACTTTTCTACCATCATCATCATGATCACTACCATCCCGACTCACATCATAGTAACAACATGGTAACATACTAAGCATGCAATAAGCGATAACATTTGCAGGGGCCACATGATATCAATCAACTCCTACATTTGCTAGGATTGTGGTTTGCTTACTACTGTGACAAAAGATAGGTCATGCAAAGGAATGGGTTCATCTATGCGGTAGAAACGAATCAGGGTGATCATCCTAAACAATGCATAAGCGAGACATGAGAGGGAAGTGGGATTTTATCGACATGATCAATGGGGGTTTGCTTGCCTTGCTGACGAGGTTCGGTTTCTGGGTCTTCAGCGAAGGGGGCAGCCTCCTGCTCCGGTTCCACCTCTACTCGACAAACAAAGCACGAAGTAGCAATCAATATGAATGCAATGCTCAAGCACATGATTGAATGTTGATACTTGAAGTATAAGCTTTGATGTGTGAGGCAATTCCATTTAAGTGGAGTATATTGCATTTGAAATGCAAATTCAAACTCCACATTTGAATTCAACTTAGCCAAGTTGTATGTGACATTGTTTGATCATTTGAACCTTTTGGAAATGTGTATGATATGCCTCTGAAGTGTGGTTGAATTGTAGCATAATTCCATGGTCCAAGTTAGAAGATCATTTGATTTGAAGTTGAATTAATTCCAAATAATTCAAATGACATATGCTACTGGTCCCATTTTAAAATCAACTCAAACATAGTTGAAAGTTGCATATTTGGAAAGATAATTTTCTCCTGATCATTTTTCATATATTATTTGTCCAATTTGGAGTTAATATGAATTTTCTATGAATTTCCAAAGTTTGGGGTATTTTCTGGAATTTCTGGAATTCTTTAATTCAATTTGATTTTCTGGAAATTCATTTAAATGACTTATTGCGTCATGCTGACAACATGCTGGCGTCAGGGGGGGGGGGCTGACATGTGGGTCCAGGGTGTCAGTGACTGGTTGATTTAATCCGCTGGGTTAATTTAATCCAGTGGCTTAATTAAGCCACTGGGCCCACTGGTCAGTCTCACTGGGGGGCTAAGCACGGGGTTTAGTGGCTAACCCATCGGCGGCTAAACGCCGGTGGCCTGGCCACGGCGGCGCACTCGCCGGAATGGGCTAGGGGCCACGGGAGGCTACGGGGAGGACATCAACGGGCGCAGCAACTTCGTCCGCGTCGTCTGGAAGTATCAGAGGTTCACGGGGAGCTCTGAATCGACGGCGGCGACGACTCCGGCAGCAACAGAACGGCGGCGAGGTCGCAGTTGTCGTTGCAGTGCACGGATTGAGTCGATTCGGGGCGCGTTCGAACGCTAGCACACGCAGGAGTCAAACGCGTGCACTGGGGCTTCACGACGGGCACTGGAGCGAGGAGAGCGACGACCATGGCGGCGAGGTGCTCGGGTTCCCATGGCGGATCCGGCTAGAGGAAGCAATCGAAGGGGGAAAAGGAGGGGTTTCGGTCGTGAGCTCACCAGGAACTCATCAGCGCAGACGGTGAGGTGAACGGCGGCGTGATGATGACGAATTCGTCGGAGAGTTCTTGCGGGTCCGACGGCGGCTCGAGTTCGATTCAGGTGGCTAGGAGGGCTCCGGGCTCGCCTTCTTCTGCAGGTCGATGAAGACGACAACGAGGAAGACGATGGACAAGCTCCGGGGGCTTCTCGGCGTCGATGGCTACGCGGGGGCTCGACGGCGCTCCGGCGTTCTTCTCGGGCGATGATGAATCAGGCGAGAGAGGAAGGGGAAGGCGATGAGGAGGGGGGGGAATGAACTGGGGCGGCTCCAGGACGCGTCCAGACGAGGAGAGATGGCACGAGGAAGCAGGAGGTGGCCAGGCACGGCGCCGGGCTCGGCATGGCCGGCACGCAGCAGTGCGCCTGCTTGAGGAAGACGACAGGGAAGAGGAGGTGGGCTGGGCCGCTGGGGAGCTAGTCGGGCTTCTTTGAAGGTAAGCCCTTTTTTTTTCTTTTTTTGTCTGTTTTCTTTTCTGACCTTTGTTCTGTTTAGCTAGATAAATAGCTAAACATTTTAATAAATGCTCATAATTTTTATGTGGCCTCATAAAACAATATACTAACCACTCATAAATTTTGAACATTTTTAAAATTCATATGATTTGAATTTTAAATCAAATAGGGGTATTTCTTTAAATCCAAGGCACTGTTTGAATATTTGAAAAATATATGAGCATGGGGTGGGTCCCACATCACTTGATATGTGATCACACTCATTTATAAGACTTTTCAAAAATCTAACATGAATTTTTGGAGAAGATTTTTATCTGGCCTTTTGAATTAATTCATCTGGGGGGGGGGTTCCTTCTCCCATTTTGATTTTGAAAATTGAATTTCCTTTGGCTTCTTTCATGAATGCAAAGTGAAAAAGATCCTAGCACATTACCTAACAGAGGGTTCTGACAAAGAATATATAGGCGAAGGGGGGAAGCCAGGGGGGCCACCAGGGGTCCAGGCGCCCCCCTGGCGCGGCCAGCCCCTAGGGCGCGCCACCAGGGCGCCTGGGCCCCTGGTGGTGGCCCTCTGGCCCCACTCAGGTTCTTCTGGAAGGTTCTTCTATGCTGATTTTTTATCTGATTTTTCCCGAATTTTTGGAGCACCTTTTATATGGGGGAAAACTGAAATAGAAAAACAGCAAAAAGCAGGAACTAGCACTGTGGTGCACTGAGTTAATAGGTTAGTCCAAATATGATCAAAAGTGTATGAAAGTGTATCTAGATCATAGCAATATCACACAAAACATGCATGGCGCAAGCAGAAATTATATATACGTTTTGGACGCATCAGTACCCTACCTCCGCCACCCTGCAACCGGACGCCGCCACCGAAACAGATCTCCAAGCTTTCTCCCATGGCGAACTTCCCTGTCATGCCCCACTCTTTCCTCCCGGGACCAGTACACATTGAAGCTGGCCCTGAAGGAAGACCTCAACGGAGCGTCATGATGGTGGGAGATCCGCCCACTGCCCATGAAAATTATGCCACTATCACTCTGAACAGAGAGATTCTCGAGCACAAGAGAGTCAATGTCATGAATGAGGTACGTCGCATACTGGTGGAAGGTTTTGGACTTACAATGGTTTACCATAGTACGTATCCTCTTGGAGCTGGTCTGTTTGGGTTCTCTTCCTCCATTGTTAGAGATGATTTGATCATGGTGGGGCCTTACCCGTATGATAACGATTACACATTCTCTGTGGTTAGGCATGATGAAGGTTTAAACATGCGCATCCCTGTTTTTGAGGCAGAGGCTTGGATTGTCTTGCTTGCTTTCCCCCTAGACTATTAGACAGATTATTATGTCAATAAATCAGTGTCAAGTTTTGGTAGTCTGTCTCTGTGGCAAAGCCCTGGATCGAACATGGCCCGAGTTCTCGTCAGAGTTTTGGTCACCAGCTTCAGGGATGTACCATACATTATTGTGGTGAAGAGGGCCAATCCATACGTCAGCCTTGGAAGATCTTGGACGGTTCCGGGTGACATACTGCACAATCATCCCACCAACCCCCCAAACCAAGGTAATGAAGAACCACCACCACCAATGAATGCAT
Source organism: Bromus sterilis (assembly GCA_950022295.1). Lineage (NCBI taxonomy): Eukaryota > Viridiplantae > Streptophyta > Magnoliopsida > Poales > Poaceae > Bromus > Bromus sterilis. Next base: position 41,144,590 of record OX465595.1, on the reverse strand, counting down.
CACCTCACCCTCAATAGTTGCCGTATCTGACGGCTTCACAAGATCATCAGCTTCAGCAGCATATTTGGAACCAACAGAATGCAGACGCGGGATGGGCTCAGGACGTCCAACCTCCAGCGCCGGTACAGAACAACGGATGGGGATTCTAGCCCCCTACTATCCCTCCCTTCAGGGGTACCAGCTGGCGCACGATCACTGGTTACGATGGTCCATCAATGATGGATGGAGTCCATCAACCTGGAGATATCTCTGATGATGGAGCAGATGCCTGGGATGAACATGTTGCAGAGATAGAGATGGCTACTGATAATCTTTCCAATGGGACACACAGGAGCTCTCTGAGATTTGTCCGGGATGGAGTTGAGTTTACCATGGAGGTTTTTGCTCTTGAGGCATTCTTCAATTTTATGAGACTATTCATATATAAACCAAGTCTGCCCGCCCTCACCTTCAAATCAGAATCTATAGTGGACATGTGAGTTATGATCAGAAACACACTATGGAAGTTTTTCTCTGCTTCCATATTGCACAGCTACTGGCCTGGTTACTGGAATTCAGATAAAGCTCACATGGAAATCTTCGTCCCCAAGAGGATTTGGGACATTGCTTTCGGCACTCTGATTGAAGAAGTTGACAATGATGATGCACCCAGAAGCAAGAAAGCTAGAGGCACATCGATCAGTACCATCATTTCTCCCAATGTGCAGGTGACAGATGGTCAAGAAACCCCTAGTCGCAACAATTTATCCATTGTCCCTGTTCAGGAACTCACACTCAGAAGGAGCACTAGAGCGAACAAGTACGATGGTTTTAAGGTAACCAATTACAACGAACGCTGTACATATAAATCCAAAGTTGTTCCTCGAGTTAATTTTCAGAAAAGTCATTATCCTGGTGACAGTTCAGTATCGAATTCTCAGCCTGAGGCCGATCAAAATATGAAGATCCCAGAAGCTACAAGCATCCATACCATGCAGCAGATAGGAGTGGAGCTTTGTGGGGTGCCACCTGAAGATCTAACGGAGGACAAGCTCCAGGCCGTATCTGGAAAAGAGTCTACCCCTCTTAGTTTTATTTTCAGTCACAGTTGGCAGTTATGAAATTCAAAAACTGGAATATTGTCTGTTGGAATATTCGTGGTATGAACTCCGATAATAAGTTGCTTGCTATCAGTAATTGCATTGATACATTCGGTTGTGATATTTTGTGTTTGCAAGAAACCAAAAGGCATGATTTTGATTTGCGATATATTAAATCTTTCTGCCCCAAAAGATTGGATAAATTTGCCTTTGTTCCTTCGAGAGGGGCATCAGGAGGATTGATCACGATCTGGAACAGTTCAGTTTTTACCGGTACTGAAATTTCACAGAACTTCTGCTCCCAAACCCTCTCCTTTCGATCCACACAATCTGACCAATATTGGACGCTTGTGAACGTTTATGGCCCATGCGAGGGTGAAGATCGTACTACCTACACTGATTGGCTCATGAATCTGGATGTCCCCGATAATGAAAAGTGGATTTTACTTGGCGATTTTAATTATATCAGAGGCCCTGAAAACCGTAAGAAACTTGGGGGAAATGTTGATGATATGCTAACATTCAATGAATTTATTAGATCGCATAATCTAGTTGAACTGCCCATCAAAGACAGGAGATACACCTGGAGTAATATGAGGTTAGACCCACTGATCGAACAACTTGACTAGTTTTTTACCTCCAGCACCTGGACTTCAGTTTTCCCCAATACAGTGGTCACAGCCTCAGCGAAACCAGTTTTAGATCACTGCCCGTGTGTTGTCAGCATCACCTCTGCTATCCCGGCTAGTAAAGTTTTCAGGTTTGAATCATACTGGACTCGTCAGAGAGGATTCTTTGAGACGGTTCAAAACTGTTGGAACAGGCCGTGCCACCTCAATAATAGTGCAACCAAGATGTGCCACAAATTCAAACGCCTCAGATACACTCTCAAGAGGTGGAGCAAGATTATATCACACCTAAGGATCAAGATTGAGAACACTAATTGGGCCATAAATGGGTTGGATATCATAGAAAACCTTCGCCCCCTCACTGTGCCTGAGAAGAATTTTCGCAATATCCTTAAGAATCATATACTGCACTTGTTAGAAAGTCAGAAGCAACACTGGCAAAAGATGCACCATTCGAATAATTAAGTTCGGGGACGAGAACACTAAATTTTTTCACAGAATGGCTACGGAGAGATTTCGAAACAATAACATTTCCTCCTTGCAAACTGAAGATGGGTCCACTGTCTCTGACCATGCAGGAAAAGAGAGTATTCTATTCAAAGCCTATAAAGACAGATTAGGGATCAACATGAACACCGCGATGAACTTCGACCTGAATTCTATAATCAGAAGAATTGATGGGGTTCAAGAACTTTCAGCACCCTTCACCCGCAAGGAAATCGATGATGCTGTACAAGCCATGCCTGCGGATCGTGCCCCGGGTCCAGATGGGTTTTGTGGGCATTTCATCAAATCGTGCTGGCACATCATCAAAGAAGATTTTTATTCCCTGTGTGACGACTTTCACGCTGGTAACCTGAATATTGAGAGCATAAACTATGGATATATCACCCTAATACCGAAAATCCAATGCCCGCAAACCGCAAGTGACTATAGACCGATTACACTACTAAACTGCTGTCTCAAATTGATCACAAAATTACTTGTTGATAGACTCCAGAGATGGATCCAGAGAATTATCCATAAGAACCAATACGGATTTCTCAAAGGGAGAACCATACAGGACCGTCTTGCATGGGCGTTCGAATATATACACCAATGCAAGAGCTCTAAGGCGAAAACCTTCATACTCAAGTTGGATTTCTCCAAGGCTTTTGATACTATCAGCCATGAAGCTATGATTCAAATCATGATCGGTATGGGATTCGATGATAAATGGATCAATTGGATGCGTTGCATTTTTTCTAGTGGTAAATCCTCGGTCCTTCTTAATGGTACACCCGGTAAAACTTTCAAATGTGCGAGAGGAGTGCGACAGGGGGATCCCCTATCGCCTCTAATCTTCGTTCTGGCGGCGGATCTCCTCCAAGCTGCAGTAAATGATGCTGTCCATAATGGTTATTTGACACACCCTATACCCCCCGTTGGTAGCCGGGACTTCCCGATCATTCAATACGCCGACGACACGATCTTGGTGATGCAGGCCTCTACAACTCAAGCGAGACATGTGAAAAAACTCTTGTCTGACTACGCAGACACAGTAGGCTTGAAAATAAACTTTCAGAAGTCAAATTTGGTGCCGATGAACATGACTGATGTGGAGGCCGAGGAGATGACTACGATATTCGCTGTGAATTGGGAGGCATGCCCTTTACTTACCTGGGCCTACCAATGGGGACTACAAAACCTACAGTCACTGATCTGATGCCCGTGGTCTCCAAAATTGAGAGGAAACTATCATCTACCATGTGCATGATGTCGTACGGAGCCAAACTCACACTTGTGAACTCAGTTCTTACCTCCATTGCTGTATATGCGATGTGCTCGATCAGATTGCCAGGGAAGATTGTGGAACATGTGGACAAAATTAGGAGGCTCTGCTTGTGGAGGAAAAACAGAGAGACTAGAACGACTCATGGGCCCCTTGCGGCGTGGAACATGATATGCAAACCCAAAGAGAAGGGAGGCTTGGGCGTTCCGGACATAAAAACCTTGAACACCGCGCTTCTAATGAAATTCCTAGATAAATTCTACAACAAGAAATACCTGCCCTGGGTTGATCTGGTGTGGAATACCTACTATCTAGATACAGTGCCGCATGCATCCCCCACCCAAGGATCTTTCTGGTGGAAGGAGATATGCTCTCTTATGCCCGTCTTCAGAGGGATTTCCTCGGTGCAAATCGGAAGGGGGGATTCAACCTTGTTTTGGAAAGACAACTGGTGTGGCCAAGTCCTGGAAGAACAATTCCCCAAAGCGTTCTCCTATTCTGTTAATGAAGATGCATCGGTTAGAGAGGTGCTGCTGGCGTTAGAAACCACTGAAGTTTTTCATTCGCCCCTATCTAGCTTGGCGCTGTCTGAATCCCAATGCATTCAAAGAGAGACTGAGGGTTTTGGTGTGCAACCTGAAAACGCTGACGTGTAGGTGTTCGACTGGGGAGATAAATATACGTCCTCCAGGTTTTATAAACACGCCTTCTCAGAGGACAATGACCACAAAACCCTCCGAAAGGTGTGGAAATCTAGGAACACCATGAAACTAAAAGTTTTCGCCTGGCTTATGATTAATGACAGACTCAAAACTAAAGATATGCTGAGGAGGAGACACTACATACAAGGAGATAGGACTGCTGACAAGGATGCATGCGTGCTATGTGACCAAGACACGGATGAGAATGTGAATCATTTGTTCCTGAACTGCCCCTTCGCTGCATCATGCTGGACAAAGCTTGGCGTGGCACTCCCCCTAAATACTGATATGACCAGAGCCATTGAGCACGCGAAGGAAGAATGGAGGAAGTCCATGTTTTTAGAGATGTTTATCACATCAGCGTGGTCAATTTGGAAAGAGAGAAACAATGTGATCTTCAGAGGGCTCCCCCACACTGCTGAATCTTGGCTAGGGAGGTTTAAAGAGGATTTTTCTGCTCTTAGATATAGAACAAAACCTGAGTTGTCTCAGTACATTTCACAATTTGTAATATCACTTTGATAGACCTTTAGCCCCCCCTCATCTACTCCCCCCTCTCTCTCTGAGTCATATGAGCATGACTTGCGTGTAAATTCCCTGTTGTATTCCCCCATACCCATTCAATAAAAAAGACTGTGGGATATTCTCCCCCAATCAACCTTCCATCAAAAAATAAAATAAATGATAAGTGCTCTCGCATTCGTTGCTCAGTTCGTTGAGCATTTTGATGGTACCCATACCTGAAAAGCAAGGAGGAATGGAAATAAAATCTACACGGTTTATTTATATAAAAAAGTACCTTATACATGTTGCCTTCATGCTCCTGCTTGTATTTGATCATTTGTGCACAATCCTATACATGTAATATTACTTTCTGCTCTGTCTTCATGCTTCTTTCATTCATTTTTTTAATGCAACTCTAATCAACCGGATCATACTACTTCAAAAAGACAAAAAGAAGAGTATGTATTACTCCCCACAACCTATATTTCGAAATATAACCAATATGATTTCGTTCCTTTGAACTTTACAATTTTGGATATTCTCCTTACACAACAATACAGATAATACAAATGCAGCAAGCGACTCTAAATAGACCAACTAAATTGAGCATGCAGATGAATTACAGAATGTATATTCTCTACTTAAAGCTATAATTCCAAACCAATAATTAAGTGCATCTGTCACTTCAGTTTTGTAACAATGGTACATTTCATAATGTTTGCAGGACAGCTACCATTGTGCTCCAAACGAAAATCGCCTTCAGTGCCTTCAACCAACATTAAAAGATTTCTTGGTTTCATACCCATGTTGACCACCTTCTATTGTAACTCAGAAATGTTTATGTAGCCAACAAGTGTTCTTATACACTATACCTTTTGTTTCATGCAAAATCGTATAAACTAGATGAAGCCCCGCACGTTGTTGCGGGAAAATTTTGCAAAAAATGTTCAGTAAAATGTTTGATTAAATGAAACATGTATATCTAAAACAATAATTTTTGAATTAATATATTAACATAATGTAAATATAAATATAGAATGAAAATTCCCATGCATGCATGTTACATTTGTGTTTTTGTTATGCATAATGGCATATTGAGGTGGGTTTTCTCATGCATATTAAATGATGAGGTTGCTTGCATGTTAAAAGAAATAGGATAGTGGGGGCTAGCTATTTAGATATAGAAGATAAAGAGCTCTTAAAGACTTTTTTTTGATATATTTCCAAATTTGTACTTCTCAATATGGATATAATTCTACACTTCAATTTTCCTTCATAAACTTCAAAGTTTGTACTGCTAAATATGTACCGGTAGATCTGGATATAATTCATTTTGCCAACAATTCCTGCAGCAACGCGCGGGTAATTGTCTAGTTTATTACGTGGGACAAACATCCACTCCGTCGGCTACAAGTTTTCATGATTATGATCCATCGACCTTGAAGTGATTTCAAAGAACGGGTTGATAGAGCTAGGCTAAGCTTGCGGTACTTATATTCAAACCTTTCCCGATATTTCTTCCCATTTTGATCTTTCCCCATGACCGCGTCAAAAGATACACTCTCCCATGCACGAATCAAGCAAGTGTCCTCCACTTCCGTATAGTTTCCTGTCCTCTTCGTGAAATGGTCTGGAGTACCATCAACCTCTTCTTCATTTACTTCTTCCACTTCATCATCGTCGCCGTCATCCCTGACCTCAATCTCTGGATTTGCGGTCTGTGTGACATCAATCTCATAATCGTCAAGAGACGCACTCAGGTCCATCACGTCTGCATCCAACATATCAGAATATGACTGTGTGCTACAACAACACATTTAGAATAATAATAACAGGTACAAAGAGGTGTAGTAATTCATCATGATAATTTTAGTTTATAGACCATGGTAATTTTTCTGCATGAACCATATCAAATTTAGTGCATGGATCATGGCAATTTCAGTTGATTTCATGGCAAATTTTAGTCATTGGCCATGATATTTTTAAGTAATTAATGTCGGATTTCTTTTTAATTATGAACCATGTCAAAATTGATTCCCGGATCATGGAAAATTTTAGTATTCACCATGTCAAGTTTTAATATATTTTTTACATCATGTTCAACATTGTAAAAAATAAAAAAATAATTACTTTTTTAGCTTGGCAAATTTTAGGTTTTACATGTTATTAGGGCCAGTGTAGTCTACACATCACGGCAATTTTGCCTTTTCGATCATGTCAAAGTTTCTTTTTGTTCTACCATGTAAAAAAATACTTTAAACGTAGAAGAAAAAGTAGTTGTAACATAGCATTGCAACTTTAGTGTAATCATATTGCATCTTTTGGCTAAAAAATGTTGGCACGTATCAATATGACATTTATTTTTAAAAATTTTATCGTGATGGATTTAATGGTGCAAAAGATTTTTGTATCAAAATTTTTAATTAAAAGATGAAATATTTTTAAAACTAGAAAACACGTCAATTTTATTCTTGTTCGCATGTGTGTGTAGTAACTAACGTGATGCGATGTTACGGTGAGGAAATCGTGCAAACCAATATTCTAGCGGATTCTTTTTAACATTTTGATCCATTATTTACAACATTTTTTATATCGGTTGCAACATCTATTTTATTGTTTGTAGCATATCATTTTTGATCGGTTGTAGAACGTTGTCACATCGGTTGCAATATTAATCATTTATGGTAGTAGCATTTTAGTAACACCGGTTACAACATCTTCTATATCTAAATAGCTAACCCTTATTAGCATATTTCTTTCAACATGCAACCATATCACTTTATCATTCAACATGCATAAGAAAAGTCCACCTCAATCTGCTACTATACATAACAAAAATCCAAATGCAACAGGCATGCATGGAAATTCTTCATTTTATTATAATCTATATTTTTTAACATGTAAGCATGCCACCTCACCGGTTAACATGCATGAGAAAGGATCACCTTAATATGCCACTATGCATAATAAAAACTTACATGCATCATACATGCATGGAAATATTCATTCTATTATGATAAATTATTGTTTCAAATATGCATTTTTTATTTAACCAAATAGTTCAATAAAATATTTTGTAAAAAATCTCACAACAACGTGATCGTTCAAAAACGATCGCAACATTTTTTTTATCATCGGTTATAACATTTTGCTGTGTCGCTATGTTAGCATCATTCGACTAAGAGGTTAAATCTCAATTGATTGAGTTCTAGATAAACCCATATTCTAATCATCACATGTTCGGTGGTTATATCATTCGAGGTAGGCCTATTTCACGGTCTCAAAGCAACGTTGAATGGTTACTTGGCTTAGAAAAACACTCCCAAGAGACAGACATACACACTAGTATGAACCAATTCATCCGTGCATTAATTCTCGGCTCCAATACATCATCGTCACCAAGAAAAAGAACCTAACGATAATCTTAAGTCCGTAGCACTAGTTCCTCAGCATGACCAACAATATGTACATGCACGTACAGGAGTACGACGCACTAGCTAGCTAGTTTCAGACGTTGACGAAGGGCGTGCCGGTGATGAACTCGGTGACGGCGAGTGCGACGAGGCCGAGCATGGCGAAGCGGCCGTTCCACAGCTCGGCGTCGGCGCTCCACACGCCGCTGGACTTGCTCTCCACGGTCTGGCCCTGGAGCAGCGGCACCAGCGACGCCACCGAGAACACCGCCGCGGTTGTGAGGAACCACCCCAGCCCGGCGCCGCTGCCGGCCTGGTCGAGGAGACCGCCTCCGCGCGCCGCCTCCACGGAGAGCGCTGCCACGAAGCCCACCATGGCGAGCCGGCCGTTGATGCGCTCCGGCGCTGGGCCGCTGAACGCGAGCGCGTCCCAGACCGAGGGGTTAGCCTTGGCCTTGGGCTTGGGCGCCATTGGGGTCGGGGTTGGGGTTGGGATTGAGGATGGCGTCGATGCGCTTGTCGGCGTCTCCTTGGTCGGCTCGACGTCCGGCTGCAGGGCATCGTGAGTCAGCACAGCCCACTTGAAACTTGAGTATACGTACAGTACGGGGTAAGAAGCTCACCTCGGTCTGGGCCCGGACGCGGAGGGAGCGCCGGCGCGGCACCGCCGGAGACCAGGAGGCGGAGGCGGAGCGGCCGACGACAGCGGCGCCGGCGAAGGAGCTCAAGGCCACCATGGTCGTCATTGCTCAGAGCAGGAAGCAGGGACTGGCTAGATCAAACTTTGGTTCGTTGTGGACCTGTTGGTGTTGTGTGCTGTTGCCGATGACAGAGTGCACGTTTATATAGGGGAGGGCGCTGGGAGGAGGAGCTAACCCGGCCGTGAGGAGGTGGCCGCGGCGGTGGCCACGTCGGCGGGCACTCCCCAGCCGTGAGCTTGTGGAAGCCGTGCTTGCCGCGGGAGCCGGGTCGGGACGTGGACGTCGAGGGCACCATGCAGAGGGCCTCCGGAGCTCGACAAAACGTGGCAGGAAAAGTGGCACAAGTGTACTCCACGGCTCGCGGAAGATCCAGAAAGTGTCAGCAGGCACGCCGAGCGATATTGTCGATAGTTGTGCGAGGGACGACACGACTGCACGAGGAGGAGGAAAGTGAGTTTGTGTGTAAGTCTTGGCCGGTCATTCAAAGAGAAGCCCAGCCTCATCTAATCCCGTACAATTTTTTTTTGAAAAATAATTCAAAAAAAATTATTAGTAATATTTTTTTGATGAAAGATGATTATGTGTGAGATATTTCTGTATATTTTGAAGAAGTTTATACTTTTGAAGAGCACGTGATAAAAAAGACAAATTCAACCCGAAATAGTGCATTAACAGTGTGTTCTCAAGAAATTGCAAAATTATCTTTTTTGCCGCTCTCTCTCTAAAAGTCCGAACTTCTTCAAAATTTACAGAAACATCTCGCACATTAGCATCTTTCACATTTTTTTAGTTTTTTTTTGAATTTTTTCATATTTTATTTTTATTTTTAAGTCTTCCTGGATGCAGTTGCACCGGATACAGAAATATCTCGCACATAAGCATCTAGTAATACCTTGTTATGAATAAAGTTCTCCAATTACCCCTAAAAAATGACTTCACACAATATTAGACTAATGCGAGAATTATGGATATCTAGCCTGCAAGACAATCAAAAAAAATTGAACTAAGGGATAATAACTTATTAGCAAAATGAATTTTTGATGACATGCTAGCAAACATAACCTCTATAAAGAAGCCATAGTTAAGTAAGATCATTGACTGCAAAATTATTATTGATAAACTGAAGAAAAACTAGATCCCCTCGGTGAAGTTCCTTGAACTGGGATTGCAATATCAAACATTGGTTCGCAATAGATCCCAGTCACATATATTTTCTTTTATCCCAGGTTTGGACTGTTAACCGTAGCCCTCAAAGCATACTTTATTTAACACACCGACATTAATGAAAATTAAATTACAGACCGATGCACTTGATTTAAACATGGGATAAATGTAAACTTGAAGGATACCGAGCGGTGTTTCTAACGGTTAGATCTATCCCCGTGCGACATAATGCATTAAGAACATATCTAATACTTCCATTCAACTTATATGCCGATCTTAGAACACACAAGTTCAGTCATAAACATTCATATGAGCTAAAAATAGGAAATCAATTACATGTTCCGGTTGTTGTTTGACATCAATCCATTGGAGGAAAATACGAAGATCTTGCATGGGATTTTTATTTGGATACCAATACTATCTCGCAATTAGCCATTGAAGATCGAAACCTCTAGGATTCTTGGAACCAATCCAGCAGAACCAGTCACCAATCCCTACACTGAAAAACCTTCACCAAATTAACGAAGAAGAAATTTAGTAGCAAGAACCTATAATTAGTTAGTTGAAAGAAGAAATATAGGAAGGTGAATTTGTGGCAAGGGAGAATCAACCTACAAAAACTGAGCCTCAATCTTCTGATGTACCAAGTTCTGAAAGAAATGCAATGGACAAATAGAAGTGAAAGCATATGCATGGGTGATAAACTTGGTGGTAGGAAGCAACTGCTCCTTCCCAGGGTGTATAACTACCTAAAGGAATACCACCACCTGAAGATTGGTTGAGATCACACCATTATAGGAAGCGCGGCGACCTGCAATGTGCATCTGTACCTGGACCAAGGTAGAACTCCTTTTAGTGTAAAAAATAGTTTTTATACCACAAACAAATGACATGCGCCAATAATAAGATTCAATTATAGAGCAACATGGGAGAAATTTAAAAGCCAGGGGGAAGATTCCTTCAATATGTGCCAATTTTTACCTTTCTCTTCCTCTAGAATATGAACCAAAGGTGACAAGTGATCAGCAATCGAGAGATGCATGAGGTGCCAATTTGAAACATATAGAGGATGCCAATCGAGGGTGACTAACTTTGCAAGATGGAGGCCGATATATTGTTACCGAATTGCGGAAAAAGTATGTGTAGAGGATCTGCACGCACAAGAGCCTCATGCCCACCGTTGTCTTTGCCTCTCCTTAGCTCCATCGGGGAAAACTGCATAACGTCAGGGCCACATCATTGCCATGTATCCAAAGTTTACTGAGCAAGTCGACGAGCCTCGTTGCTCTGGTTGCTTTTGCCTATGTCGCAAGAGATATTGAGGAGGGGATAATACGACATCGTTCAGGGCGAGGATGCCGGCGCGGGTAGCCATGAGGCAGTGGGTGGGACACAAAATTATAGGCGGCAACAGTGGAAGCTAGGAGGGAGGAGATGTCATCCTGGTCGGCGGCAGGAAGACGAGGGGGCAGTGTGAGGAGCAAAGGTGGTGCTCTTCGCTAGTTTTTATTTCTTGAAAGTCTGAAGTAGGCTTCAGTGCCTTGTGTTGAACAGGAAAACTATCTCAATTAACCATAGGGTTCCAAAATAGCTAGGGGAGTAGACGCCCTTGCGACGGTCAGGCCCAGTTCATGAAAAACGTAGTGTTTACTTTAAATTGTACGATCGATAATGTTTAACAAACAAAATCAAATGACCAAAATGCCTAATTAGCGAGAACGTGGGGATTAGGCTCGGTTTTACTATTATATAAATAAATAAACCACTGTATATATAGGAGTTGAACATTAATAATATATATGATATCCTCTATTGAATTTCTAGGTTTAATAGCCTTTTGTGAATGTTGTGAACATGACCCACTCAGCATTATCGTTTAAAGGCCATGAAGCATATCATTATTGTAGTAAATAAATGGTTGTTGAGGTAATCAGAGCTGACACTAAAATACTCTATGAATAATCTTTATAAACGATAGGGGAATAACGGAGAATTCTTAATGTGGTTAAGTCCACGGGAAAACCATTAGTTATCGTAGTGTAATAGGAATAGAGACACTATGGTAGTGGTGTATGTATGAAGTATAATTCGATTAGAAAATATTTTGTACCTAGATCCGTCCAATAACATGGATGGAGTGGATCAAATACCCACCCTAGGACTATGGTTTAGTATATTCCGCGTTAGACACATACCACATCAGGTCAAGGAAGGTGGGATAAACGAATCTACAAAGCATGGATGTCAAGAGAGTCTCAAATGTATGACTATGCGTTAGGGCACGGATTTCTAGGAGACACCTGGATTTTCGGGTTGACAACGATGGGCACTTCCCCGTTGACCAAGAAGCTATTTGGCATGCACACAAATTTTGGGGGTAAAAAGGAGTATATGGATATGAGATGAGGTACAAGTCATAATAATGGCATATTTATAGAGCCTACACACACAGGAAGAAAACAAACCAACATGTAAAGACTCCATGGACAGGGTGGTGTGTGAGGCCACCATGTGTGAATATATGTGACTTCGCACCGTAAAGATACGAACATTGGCCCAAAAATCACTATTCTGTCTTTGTAGTAATTAATTGTGCATGTAGAAATGGACATACAAACTTTAATGTTTATTTTGTTTGTTGATGGCACCAAAGTAGTGCTCCTTGTTGGCTACCCCAAGTGGAAGGTTGAGAAGTAGTCAACAACAAGTTTCCCCTTGGCAAATACCAAGGTTTGTATCCTGTAGGACTCCAAGAGCAGCAAGAAGGTGGTCAAACAAGCAACGCGCCGTCTGAATATAAATTACTCACTTGACCTGGACCTGCACACAAAAGCAAATAACTTTGCTCCCAACGAGTTCAGAGAGGTTGTCAATCTCTCCAGCCTTGTCGTTTACAAAGGATCAAAATACGAGGGGAATAATATTAGTGATTGCAACGGAAAGGAAATAAAAGCAGTAAATTGTAGCGGTGTATACTTATGGTGGAAATATGGACCGGGGTTCCATGATCTTCACTGGTGATGTCTCTCTCCCAAAAGACGATATATAACTATGCTGGGAAAACAAATTACAGTTGGGCAATTGACATAATTATAAACGCACCGCAATGCTAATTACGCTACAAGAAAGCTAGAGGCTCAATCGTATGGGCGATGCCATCGAAGTAGTGCTCCTTGTAGGCTACCCAAGTGGAAAGTTGAGAAGTAGTTAGCAACAAGTTTCCCTTGGCAAATACCAAGGTTTGTCTCTCGTAGGACTCCAAGAGCACCAAGAAGGTGGTCAAACGAGCAACGCACCGTCTTAATAGAAATTACTCACTTGACCTGGACCTGCACACAAAAGCAAATAACTTTGCTCCCAACGAGTTTAGAGAGGTTGTCAATCTCTCCATCCTTGTCGTTTACAAAGGATAAAAATATAAGGGGAATAAAATTAGTGAGTGCAACGAAAAGGAAATAAAAGCAATAAATCGTAGCAGTGTAAACTTATGGTGGAAATATGGACCGGTGTCCCATGATCTTCACTAGTGACGTCTCTCTCCCAAAAGACGATAAATAACTATATTGGGTGAACAAATTACAGCTGGGCAATTGACAGAATTATAAACACACCGCAATGCTAATTATACTACAAGAAAGCTAGTTGATCAATCATATGGGCATTACGCCAAAACAAGCAGACCGTTTATTCATCAACATCTACTTACTAATCATCCACCTTGATATATCTATCCAGAAGATCTCGCTAGTATTAAGTTGTGAACCCCAGCCAAACTGTCGGATCAAAGAAACATACAACTACATTAACACACTTTACGTAAGGTAAACAATCCTTGCAACTGCAGTTACAAGCACCGTTGTTTTCCCCTAGTGGCAACAACACATCCTCTAGTCTCATGTTTCTGTCACTCAAGCTAGATATCGGGGGGGATGAACCCAGAATCAAGAATAACGCTCCCTCTTGGAGTTACTATCTACTACTTAGCCAAAGCAATAAAAGCAATGGAGAACATGCAAGAATTAATAAAGAACTAAAAAAAAGAGGTACACATGATACGTCCCAAACGTATCTATAATTTCTGCTGGCTCCATGCATGTTTTGTGTGATATTGCTATGATCTAGATACACTTTCCTACAGTTTTGATCATATGTGGACTAACTTATTAACTCAGTGCACCACAGTGCCAGTTCCAGTTTTCTGCTTTTTTCTATTTCAGGTTTCCCCCATATTAAAAATGCTCCAAAAATTCGGAAAAAATCGGATAAAAAATCAACGCAATGGAACCTTCCGGAATCACCAAAGTGGGGCCAAAGGGCCACCACCAGGGACCCAGGCGGCCACCTGGCGCGTCCTAGGGCTTGGCCCCGCGAGGGGGGCGGGGGCGCCTGGACCCCTGGTGGCCCCCTGGCTGGCCCCCTTCGCCTATTTATTTCCCGTGACGCGAAACCTCCGAGGACAGAACCCCTTTTCGCGATCTCGCATCTGCTCCGCCGCCGCCGCACTTCCAAGATCGGGAGCGCCAGCAGACCTCTTCCCGGCACCCTGCCGGAGGGAGGATTGACCTCCGGGAGCTTCCCCTCCACCATGTAAGCTTCCCGGATGTTCCGTGAGTAGTTCCCCTTGGACCATGGTTCCGTGATCAGTAGCTATGTGATGTTCTCCTCCCCTCTTTGTTCTTCATGGTTTAGACCTCGTGAGCTGCCCTAGATGATCGAGGCACATATGTAATTTTCTGCTGTTGCTATGCCGAGTTTGTGTGACACCCTGGTTTTTGGCCCCTTTTTGTTTGCAACTTTATTTGCTGATTTTCTGGATTTGGAATTTATTTACCTGAATTATTCAGCTCAGATGGCCTTGATCACTTGGGCCTAATTTTTCCCCTAGGCCAAGTGACCTCTGAACCCCTCCCCCTCATGGCTATGATCAAGCTTGGATCATCCAAACCCTTGCAATATTTTTATTCTTCAAGAAATCCCTTTTTCATTAAGGGAATTTGCTCTTTTCCCCCTCCTTTTTGAAACTAGCCTCACATCTGCTCCTCCTATTGCCCTGAAACTTTTTTTTCTAAACAATAGAGTCATGCCTCATGATTCAATGCAAAAACATGGGAAAGTTTAATACAAAAATAATCCTGTAGAAATTCATTTCCATTTCTGTCCAGAGAGGCACTTTGTGAAGCAAGTACCCTGTAGACTTGTCCATTTTCCCTGAAATTTTTACCACATAAGAACCTTCCTAGATAACCCAGGCACACCAAATTTCAGCCCCAGAAGCCTAGAAAAACTCTCTGGAGAAATTCGCAAAGTTTCCTGCAGAAAACTATTTTTGAAGCTGCCAAGTGCTTGAGCCCACCTGCAAGCCTCCCAACCCCTGACCCATGCTACTGGACGATGTATACACGCTAAGGACATAGTGTGCACGCCTTGGACGCCCTCAGTGCATGCGTGCCTGGGGTGAGCACGCGCACTGCCGGCCACAGGCGTGCTCTGGCTGTGGCCGTGTGGTCGCCATCACGAGCACGCCGCACCCCGAGCACCCGCAGCCGCTTGCTGGTGTCCGTAGCCCCCGTGGCACACCTGTGCTGCACCTGACTCACCCCAAAGCCCCGCCGCCCGCCGGAGACCTCGCCGTCGTCGCCATGATTGCTCCAGGAGACACGCGAGACGACCACTATGGCCAGCACGCCTCCACTTGGCCCACGGCTACATCCGCGCGTCCCTAGCATTGCCGCATTCCCAGTGCGCCACCTGCCCCTCAAAGCCGCGCCGCCCGCCACCCCTTTCGCTGACTCAGGCCTCCGCAGTGCCATGGATGCTTCTGCCCCGTACTTCCCGTCGATGCACCTCCACTAGAAGCTCCCAGAGCCACCGGGAACAACCCGAGCTCATCCACACGAGCACTGCTCCAGCAAGCTTCCGCCCGTCGGCGACCGCGACGGAATCCAGAGCCCCCCTATAAATTGGCCCCGCCTCTGCTTCCAAGCACCACAGCCCACCCCCACACCACTCATAAAGAGCTCAAACGAGGAGGAGACCGGCCGGAGAGGCCCCTGGTCGGAGATCGCACCGGAGCACCGCCGCCACCGTAGCTGGAGAAGAAGCTAGCGAAGCCGTCCGACCACCGTTCGAGGAATTTTGGGTACGTGGCTGCTCGTCGTGACCCCCTGCGTCTCCTCCCCTAGCCCTAGTTCACCTCCGAGGCCTCCTCGCCAGACAACCACTGTCGCCGGAGCCGCGACCTCTGTCTCCCTCTCTTTTTATTCCAACGCGACACCGTGACCCCACCCGTCAGCCACTCCAGCCCCTCCGAACCGGTATAAGTGGAGACGCCCGCGTAGGTTTACGCCTTCGCCGTGGCTCATCCAGAGTTTTTCCAGAAAATTGATTTAAACCTTTTTAATTGGAATTTTGACCAAACTTTGACCATGAATATCTTCCAATCTACAAGGCCAAATGAGTTGATTCTTTTTGCTAAATTTTTGTCTTCAGCTCCTCTTCAAGTTGGCAAAGTTTGGTAGCTTGACTCTCTGTTTAGGTCCACTAGACAGAAGGAATGTGCATTGGACTTATATTGCTTTGCCACTTGTTTTATTTTTCAGAAGGTGATCAAGTGCTTGCATGAGACCAGGAGTTCAAGGACACTCCATTTGACCAAGGCAAGCCATAACAATCTGGTCATGAGGGTCTTGAGTTGCCATTTGATAATTTGGATCATTAAACTTGGATTTTTCTTGCTTTTAATTTTCTTGCTAATAAAGTTAACCAAACTATGCTAAGAGAAATGTTATAATCATGCCATGCCCACTGAGCATTATCATGCCATCCTAGTACGTATTATCACCATGCTCATTTAGTCATGCTTATGTCGGAATTATTCATGTGATGATCATGTTCATACTTGGATGCCATGTTTATTTAGTTCATAGCATGCCATGCTAGTTGTTGCAAATGCTTGATGGTAGAATCATATTCAAGCCATGATGTTATGAATCTTCCTTGTCGTAGAACTGATCAGTGGAACATAATGAACATAATAAGCGTTGACCAAGTGCCACCGAACCGAGCTTTATCCGTGCAACCACATTTGTCTGTATGGGCAGGCCTTAGCTCGGGCTATCGTTGTGCCTTCTACGGGTCTCACCAAAGAGGGGGGGGGTTATGCACGCACGCTACCCTGATCAGGTAGGTGGTGATAATCTCGACATCCAGAGTTATTTACCCGGGGGTCCCAGAGGAGGACAAAGTTTATGGACCACGTGTTGGTCAGGGCCATGTGATGGTCAGTGTCGGAAGGACACAGGGATACCCAAGACAGTGTGTCGGTGATACCGCAGGGAGGTTACGCGGTAGTCGAGTTTCGTTAGAGAATTCCTAGCTCACTCTTGTGGAACGAGTTCCAAGGATCCTATGGGACAAGTTCTGGGGTGCTGGGTGGGGGAAGAACTCCATGGTGTGGGTAGCGTGCACAAACTCTGCAGAGTCACAATCTATTCGAATAGCCGAGTCCTCGGTCATGGGACATAGTTCGTACTAGTTCACACGATGGTCAACACAAACTGGATAATGAAACATGATGCTGAGTTACTGGTCATGTGATGGCCGGGTTGGTTGGGTGGTAACCGAGGACACCTAACCTGTTAAGTGGTCGTGCGACGACCCGTATGTTGGTTGGTCATGAGATGACCGGATATCGAGTCGGGATGACTCGGGGGTAAGTGACACGGTCATGCGATGATCGTGAGTTATGAATTGTCTTTGCGTTATATATTAACTTGCCATGCTTGCCATGTTGTTTGCATTCTTGTCATGTTATTGTTTTCCTGATGACTTGGTTGTTATGAGCTTCCAAGTACATTCAATGTACTGACCTGGCGTGTCATGCCAGATGCAGGAGGAGTCACACCTGAAGTGTTGGCTGAGTGGTACTTTGCGAACTAGGCCGTGTCCCAGCAGTGTCCTTGTGGAGTGGAGCTCCATCACCTCGTTATTCCGCTGCCGTAGAGTTCTTCGTCGATCGTATTGAGGCCCTAAGATGTGACATAAATAATGTTGATAGTGTTGCCGCACGAGATGTGCCGCCATGCCTCGTAGCAGTTTGTATTCCCGAACCTTTGTACCTGTATAATTATTAATGAAGCGGTTGTATCTGTACCAATATGTTGTGCATTGCAAGAAGACTTGATCTCTGGGCTGGCAATGTAAGGTAAACCGGTTGCTCTGAGCCGGGGTGCCACAACGATTGGTATCAGAGCCGCGCTGACTGTAGGACTGATACACGAGATAACTTCTCGCCCTCGTTGGTTACCCCAAGTGGAAGGTGAGATGTAGCGTAAAGGCAAGTTTCCCTCGGTGAAGATACCGAGGTTTTAAGATTGTCTCCCGTAGAACTCCAACAGATACAAGTAGGTGGTGAAGTGAACAATTGGTGCCGTTGACAATCTAAGGATTGCTAACTTCACCTAGACCTGCGCACACAACAGATAGCTTTGCTCCCAACGAGTACAGAGGAGTTGTCAATTCCTCCGGCCTTGTTGTTTACAAAGGATAAAACGCACGGGATAATAATGATAGTGATAGCAACTGAAAATTAAATACTGAAAGTAAATTGATAGTGTAAACAGTGGTGGAATTATGGACCGGGATCCCATGATGTTCAGTAGTGATGTCTCTCTCCCAAAAGACGATAAAATAGCCATGTGAGGTAAACAAATTACAGCTGGGCAATTGACAGGATTATGTGCGCAAACCAGTGCTAATTATGCAAAACAGAAAGGAAGAGGCTCAAAAGAACGGGCGGTACGCCAAGACAAGTAGACTGAAATCCATCTGCATCTACCCACTAATCATCCACCTTGAGATATCTATCCAGAACATCTCGCTGGTATTAAGTTGCGAATCCCACCCAAAGTGTAAACTCAAAGCAACGGACAACTGCATTAAAGAACTTTGCGTAAAGTAAACAATCCTTGCACCCGCAAGTACAAGCACCGTTGTTTTCCCCCTTGTGGCAAAAGCACATCCCCTAGACTCATGTTTCTGTCACTCAAGCTAGTCATCAGGGGGCATGAACCCACAATGATGCATAACGCTCCCTCTTGGAGTCACTACCTACTACTTGGCCAAAGCAATAAACAGCAACGGAGAACATGCAAGAGTTACTCAAGAACATAAATATAAAAGAAGAGAATCAAATATATAACTCAATCACAATCTGAACATTATCTCATAATCCATCGGATCCCAGCAAACTTAGCATAGCAACAACAAAAATATTACATATGTGCCTCGATCATGTAGGGAAGCTCACGAGGTCTAATCCATGAAGAACAAATAGGGGAGGAGAACATCACATAGCTACTGATCATGGACCCATGTCCAAGGTGGACTACTCACGGTTCATCCGGGAAGCATCCACGGTGGTGGAGAAGCTCCCGGAGGTGATTCCTCCTTCCGGCAGGGTGCCGGGAAGAGGTCTTCTGGTGCTCCCGATCTTGGAAGCGCAGTGGCGGCGGAACAGAGGAGAGATCGCGAAAAAGGGTTCCATCCCCGAGGGTTTCTCGTCACGGGGAATAAATAGGCGAAAGGGGGCAGCCAGAGGTGGGCCAGGGGCTCCAGGCGCCCCCCTGGCGCGGCCAGGGGCCTGGCCGCGCCCTCTGGCCGCCTGGGCCTCCTGGCTCCCCTCTGGCCCCTCCTGGGCTCTTCGCGAAGTTTCCGGTATGCTGATTTTCCTATATTTTTCCCGGAATTTTTCTGGTACTTTTAATAAGGGGGAAACCTGAAATAGAAAAACAACAGAAAACAGGAACTGGCACTGGGGTGCACTGAGTTAATAGGTTAGTACAAATATGATCAAAAGTGTATGGAAGTTCATCAATATCATAGCAATATCACACAAAATAGGCATGGAGCAAGCAGAAATTATAGATACGTTTTGGACGTATCAACATCCCCAAGCTTAATTCCTTCTCGTCCTCGAGTAGGTAAATGATAACAAGCATAATTTCTGTGGTGACATGCTAACAACCATATAAGAACTTTGTAAGTAAAGCAATCAAAGCATGCAATTCAATTCAAGTCATAACAGGCAAGAGTCTATATCTAGTATTGAAATAAGCAACATAAGAACATAAAGGTGCAAGAGCTCTCGCTGTCCGTGACTCGAATGTCTCCAAATGGTGTTTGCGTGTAAGAAAGGGGATATGGATATACGAGAAAAAGTATTTTTATTGTTGAGAACTCACTCTACTAATGTGTCACACTTGGTCTTCTTTGGAATCTTATTGACTCATCCCTAGACCACTAGCCAGGTACAAGTCAAAATGATCCAGTCCTTTTCAACATTTTTAGCACTCATGCAATGGATGAGCGTAAGCAAGAAAGTTGAAACTTAGGATGGCAAAGAGAGAATAAGGTGGAGGAGGAAGACAAAAAAGGTGTGAAAGGCTCACATCAATGAGGAAAATCATAGGCGAGAGAAAGCCAAATGATAGATATGATGTGAGGAGTAGGGATTGCCATGCAACGGATGCACATATGAGCTAAAAGCTCTCCAATGGAACTAGTGGGGGTGCATCCAACTTGCTTGCTCAAGAAGACCTAGAGCTCATTTGAGGAGGCTCATCATTGGAATATACAAGCCAAGTTCTATAGTGTGAAGGTTCCCACATAGTTATATGCATGAATGATAATCTCTATGGAGTACAAGATACAAGATGGAGTACAAGTGTGGATCTCTCAAAAAGAATAGTAGTGTGCCCCCTTCTCTCTTTTTATTTCTTCATTTTTTTTATTTTTTGGTGGCCTCAATGGCTCTTTCTATTTAACTCTCATTTGTCCTCTTTGGGATCTTTTAATTTGTCCTCTTTGGGATCTTTTCCTCACTTTAGGGGCAACACTCTATATATTACAAAAAGTATAGAAGATCTTTCACACTTTACAAAGTACTCAAATCATAAATAAAATGTAACTATCATGATGTATGCAAATGTATGCCTCTGCCATTGTAGCAGGATATGCAATGATACTAGAGCGTCATGTAGAAATGATTAGGGCAAGGACCAACTGGCATGCGGCTCATCGATCAAGCAAGTAGCATGTATGACATGAAGATCAAGTCATGAGAAGATGGATGTTGCATGTCAATGTATCTCGGAAAGGCTATGGAAATGCCTTGATAGGTAGGTATGGTGGCTGTTTTGAGGAAGGATATAAGGAGGATTATGATGACAGAGCGTATCGTTCTAAGGGTTTTGATGTACCGGCGAAAGTGGACGCTAACTCTCGGAGTGAGAAGAGAGCAATGCACGACACAGGTAAGGCTAGCAAAATATGGGAAGGTGGAAGTGTCAACTTTTTAATACTCACATGAGTCCGAAGAATTCATGCACTTATTATCGGTAACTCTCAATCTAATAAGGAGGTTAACAAAGAGACAAGTACCCCGAGGAGGAGTGTATGGGGGTTTGGTTATCCTTGCGCATCCTCGACTCATGGTACGTGAGTGTACTCTAATATTCGACCCCTCAGAAGAGTAGTGATCCAACTAGTAGCTAAAGTTCTCAACTAATTTGTAGGTTTTTGAAAATAAACACGGATTGACCAAAATACGACATCTATCACTAATAGGCTAAATCTCTTGAAACCAAAAGTCCAAACATTACTCAAGACAACACCTCAAAACTTTTGCAAGTTACTACTACAAAAAGAATAGCGACCTCAATTACCTACTTCAAGTCAAGACACAAAACTCAGGGCAACAGGCAAACTCTCCAAACAAGATAAACATGAAAACTCAAGAGAGTTCCAGTAACAAACTAAACAAAAGCTCTTTTAAAAGATAAACATGAAAGCTAAGAGCAAAGCATGACAACATCTATGGAAAGATAAAGAACAAACACAACAAAGATAAGCAGGAAAAAGTCCTATGTTGTGTTCTAAATTTTGGAAGTGGAGCGTGTTTCTCTCCCACACAAAGAAAGCTGGGCTCTAACTTGTTATGAACAGAAAGCAAAGCTAAATAAAACTAAAAACAAAACCTAAGAGCGAGACGCTCCAAGAATAGCACATAACGCATGAAGTGATAAAAATATAGTGAAACGAGAGACGAACTGATAATTGTCGATGGAGAAGGGGATGCACGGGGGCATCCCCAAGCTTAGACGCTTGAGTCTCCTTGAATATTTCTTGGGGATGCATGGGGGCATCCCCAATCTTGAATTCTTGACACTTCTTAATCTTCTTTCATCATCTTCCCTCGCACACTTGAAAACTCCCTTCATACATAACTCATCATAATCTGATTAGCGAGGTTAGTACCCATAATAAAATAATTTTTCTCTACTGTAAATAAATATAATCTTGAAGATCTACTGTTTCTCGAGGTTTCCAAAAAGTTTTTGCAAAGAAAAATCAAGCTTAAGGTTTGCAAAACGAAGAAAAGGCAAAACAGGACAGAATCTGTGAAAAACAGACCAGCAGGTAGTAAAGAATTTTTTAGGGGTACTTATGCAACTCAAATCAAAAAGCTCAGAACATACGAAAGTTTCGTTATTGTATAGAGAACACTGTGTAAAAATTTCAGCTCAAAAAGATGAACTGGGATTTTTCTCTAATTTTTCTAGTCACGAGGACAGAAACTATTTTTTGGACAGCATGTCACAACTTTCACTTCCCTTGTCGTATGAGGCTATAAAAGGCACAAAGGTTGAAAAGTAAAGATACAATGATGTTTCTACAGTAGTAAAAATCATCAAGACCACTAAAAACAGAATAAAAACTAAAATGAAATCCTAAATTCGTTGTGGGCTGCCTCCCGAAAGCGCTTCTTTAAAGCCATTAGCTAGACTTAATGCAAATAGATCAAGTTTTTTCAAGAAAATAACTATCCCGTGTAACAGACTCAAAAGGCAACTTAATATTTTTCCTAGGGAATTGGAATTTTATAATCACTTCTTTCATATCAATAAAAACACCCACGGTGCGAAGAAAAGGACGTCCCAAAATAATTGGACAAGCAGGTTCACATTCAATGTCCATAATAGTAAAATCAACGGGGACATAATTGTCATTGACAATGATAAGAACATCATCTATCTTCCCCAAAGGTTTCTTTACGGAAGAATCGACGATACGAACACCAAAAGAACAAGCATCAAAAGGTTTCAACTCAAATATATCATACATTCTTTTGGGCATAACAGAGTTACTAGCTCCAAGATCACATAAAGCAAAGCAAGAAAAGTTCTTCAACTTAATTTTAATCATAGGATCCCAACCATATTCTAGCTTTCTAGGTATGGAGGCTTCTACCTGATCCTGAGCAATCAAAGAATTTAAAGGAACATTTTGAGGATCAATAGGAGATTGCTTGGTAAGTAGAGACATAATCAAGTCAACTTTTTCATTTAGGGAGGAGATCTCCTCGACAAAGTTTACCTTCCTACCTGTTGGAGCTCTTTCGGTGTGCCATTGGGAATAGTTGGTCATCATCTCATCGAGAAGTTTTGTGGCAGCACCAAGTGTAGTTGACATAAAGGTTCCTCCCGCGGCCGAATGTAACAAGTTCCGCGAGGTAAAGTTCAAGCCTGCATAAAAAGTTTGGATAACCATCCAAGTAGTCAAACCATGCGTAGGGCAATTCTTAACAAGAGGTTTCATGCGTTGCCAAGCTCGGGCAACGTGTTCATTATCCAATTGTTTAAAATTCATAATAAAGCTCGTCAACTGGATAATCTTAGCAGGGGGATAGTACTTCCCAATAAAAGCATCCTTGCACTTATCCCAAGAATCTATGCTATTCTTAGACAAGGATTGAAACCAGATTTTAGCTTCATCCCTCAAGGAGAAAGGAAAAAGCTTAAGCTTAACAATATCACTATCTACTTCTTTTTACTTTTGCATATCACAAATCTCAATAAAATTATTTAAATGCAAAGCAGCATCATCTCTAGCACCAGAGAATTGATCTTTCATAACAAGGTTCAGCAAAGCAGGTTTAATCTCATAAGAAGGTGCTGAAGTAGCAGGTGTAGCAATAGGAGTGCAGATAAAGTCACTGTTGTTGTGACTAGTGAAGTCACACAACTTGGTGTTCTCAGAGGAACCCATAGAAGCAGCAAGCAAGTTAACTATTTTTTTATTTTTGATAAAAGACACTAAAGCAAAAACTGAAAGGTAAACTAACAAGACTAAAAAGCAAAGATAAAAGATAGTGTGCAACTCCCCTATCTTGAAGAGTGGAGTACCCGGCAACGGCGCCAGAAATTTGCTTGATACACGAGATTACTTCTCGCCCTCGTTGGTTACCTCAAGTGGAAGGTGAGATGTAGCGTAACGACAAGTTTCCCTCGGTGTAGATACCGAGGTTTTAAGATTGTCTCCCGTAGGACTCCAACATATACAAGTAGGTGGTGAATTGAAGAATTGGCGCCGTTGGCAATCTAAGGATTGCTAACTTCACCTGGACCTGCACACACAACAGATAGCTTTGCTCCCAACGAGTACAAAGGAGTTGTCAATTCCTCCGGCCTTGTTGTTTACAAAGGATAAAACGCATGGGATAATAATGATAGTGATAGCAACTGAAAAGTAAATACTGAAAGTAAATTGATAGTGTAAACAGTGGTTGAAGTATGGACCGGGATCCCATGATGTTCACTAGTGATGTCTCTCTCCCAAAAGACGATAAAATAGCCATGCGAGGTAAACAAATTACAGCTGGGCAATTGACAGGATTATGTGCGCAAACCAATGCTAATTATGCAAAACAGAAAGGAAGAGGCTCAAAAGCACGGTCGGTACGCCAAGACAAGTAGACCGAAATCCATCTGCATCTACCCACTAATCATCCACCTTGATATATCTATCCAGAACATCTTGTTGGTATTAAGTTGCGAATCCCACCCAAAGTGTAAACTCAAAGCAACGGACAACTGCATTAAAGAACTTTGCGTAAAGTAAACAATCCTTGCACCCGCAAGTACAA
Organism: Bromus sterilis; assembly: GCA_950022295.1. Taxonomy (NCBI): domain Eukaryota; kingdom Viridiplantae; phylum Streptophyta; class Magnoliopsida; order Poales; family Poaceae; genus Bromus; species Bromus sterilis. The sequence continues at coordinate 41,119,645 of OX465595.1, read as the reverse complement.
GCACCGTTGTTTTCCCCCTTGTGGCAACAAGACATCCCATAGACTCATGTTTCCGTCACTCAAGCTAGTTATCAGGGGGCATGAACCCACAATCATGCATAACTCTCCCTCTTGGAGTCACTACCTACTACTTGGCCAAAGCAATAAACAACAACGAAGAACATGTAAGAGTTACTCAAGAACATAAATATAAAAGAAGAGAATCAAATATATAACTCAACCATAATCTGAACATAATCTCATAATCCATCGGATCCCAGCAAACTAAGCATAGCAACAGCCGAAAGATTACATATGTGCCTCGATCATGTAGGGAAGCTCACGAGGTCTAATCCATGAAGAACAAAGAGGGGAGGAGAACATCACATAGCTACTGATCATGGACCCATGGTCCAAGGTGGACTACTCACGGTTCATCCGAGAAGCATCCATGGTGGTGGAGAAGCTCCCGGAGGTGATTCCTCCCTCTGGCAGGGTGCCGGGAAGAGGTCTTCTGGTGCTCCCGATCTTGGAAGCACGGTGGCGGCGGAACAGAGGAGAGATCGCGAAAAAGGGTTCCGTCCTCGAGGGTTTCTCGTCACGGGGAATAAATAGGCAAAAGGGGGCAGCCAGAGGTGGGCCAGGGGCTCCAGGAGGGGCCTAGCCGCGCCATCTGGCCGCCTGGCCCCCCCTGGCTTCCCTCTAGCCCCTCCTGGGCTCTTCGCGAAGCTTCCGGTACGCTGATTTTTCCTATATTTTTCCCGGAATTTTTCTGGTAATTTTAATAAGGGGTAAACCTGAAATAGAAAAACAGCAGAAAACAGGAACTAGCACTGGGGTGCACTGAGTTAATAGGTTAGTACAAATATGATCAAAAGTGTATGGAAGTTCATCAATATCATAGCAATATCACACAAAAGAGGCATGGAGCAAGCATAAATTATAGATAAATATTGGACGTATCAAGGACACTCTAGTTAGGCCGTGCGCTAGAGTAACGTTAGTCTAGAGTCTTGCTTGATCTGTGCACCTTGATTGATGCATTGGTTGATGCATGGCATGTAGATGCATTGATTTCTTTACTAATGGCTAACCCTGTGAGTGTAGATGGCACCCGTTCCATACCCTTTTGAGTACGAGTCATCACCGATAGGCTTTCCGTCGCTGCTCCGTCGAGTTTGGCTCCGACTGTATCCGCAGGGAGAAGGTCCGGTGTTCCAGGTGTACCGCGAGAAGCTGACTGACTTCGTGCACGAGTACCGCGCTGAGGTGTTCCTTTTCACGAGTTCCGCGGTTGGCAGCCTTTCGCGTTCCGCGAAGGGAGGGCCCGCTTCCACCCCAGATCAGGCTATCCTCTATGCTTCGTCGACCTGCATCAGCAGGAAGTCGGGATGCAGCTTCACCCAGGTCTTTCTCACTACCCCACTCTGGCCCCTTCCGGGCAGATTCTTTTTCCACCAGACTCGGACTTCGACCGGACTGCCGTCCACCTCTGTCGCTACATGGTCGCTCAGTACGAGTTGATCATTAGTCTTGCAGAGGAGTTGGCTCGTTCCCGGGAGGCACTCGCTTCTATCAGCAGTGTTAAGTCACCTCCTCCACCGCCTCCCACCTATACCCCGGTGCCAGCTCCACCTATTCCACCTTCACCCACCCCACAGACTCCAGTTGTTCCGGTAGCGTTCGGCGCGAGACCCCAGAGGAGTGGGCCGCGTTGACTGCTACCCCTGCTGCTCCTATGCTTAGACAGTGTACTCCTCCTCCTCCTGAGGGAGAGCCCTCTCTTCAGCGTCGCCGTCTTGACGTCCCCATCCGCAACACGATCCATGCCACTAGTTCCGATTCCGAGGACAGTTCCGATGGTTCCGCTGACTGCCAGTGCTCGCTTCCTCACGACTAGAGCGAGGTCGGGTAGTAGTATGGTCGCTTCTATCGTTATGCCATGCATGTTGTCAACTGCCGTATGAGCAGTACTCGTTATGCTATCCATGCTACTTGTTATGTATGATGTCATGATGCTATGTATAATTATGAGGTTGCTTCGCTTTTTCGTTCGGTTTTTCTGCTGATGATGTTCTCATATTTCCCGTTTTGGTGTAGGTGACTCAAACGGACCCTTGCTCACTTTTGTCGATAAAAGGAACCATGCCTGGTTCTGTGCTGATTCTTGGTCGGCCGTCCGGGATGGATGCCTCCTTTCTTTCTTTCTCTTTCAACGACTAGCTTGTGTTCTGAGCTGCTTTCCGTCCGTCTCAGGCAGTCGTTGAGTTTCTTTTCGCAATGGAGACCCTATGTTCTGAGCTGTTTTATCGGCCGTCTTAGGAGACCTTTGCTTTCTTCTTAATCACCCTGCTCCAAGTTCTGAGCTGTTTTGCGGCCGTCTTGAGCAAGAGGTGAGCTACCCCAGCAATGCCCCAGATCTGTGTTGTCAAGACAGTCCTGGTGGCCGCTGGTTTATTCGCCATTTTGACAAGGGATTCAGATAGTCACTAACCACCGCCTCTTGGAGTGTCGAGTTGCTTCCGCTTTTCCGTCTATGCCTATTTACCCTTTTTGGTTTCTCATGATATTGGTGCTCTATATTGGGAACAGATATAGGATGCGGCGAGGTGAAGGCAGCCACTCTGGTGATGACGACACCCCTCATCGTTGATCCGCCAGGCAAGATGTACTATCACCCGAGCGTCCACCACCTCCTCCACCACAGGCACCTACCCCAGATCAGATCATCAGGATGTTTGAGGAAAGAAGGAACCAGGAACTCATGGAGTTACTGAGAGGTATGCAGAACATTGTGGGACAGAATCAGAACCAGGGGTCACACTCCAAGCTATCTGACTTTCAGCGCACCCGACCGCCGAGATTTGATCAAGCAACAGATCCCATTGAGGCTGATGACTGGCTGAGAACCATGGAAAAGAAACTGGAGATCACTCACTGTGACGAGGTAGATAAGGTCCCATTCGCCACCCATTACCTTGAGGGCTACGCCGCAATCTGGTGGGACAATACCAAGGCAGTGTGGCCTGCAGGGGAAGACATCACCTGGGAGAAGTTCAAGGAGAAGTTCCGCACCTACCATATTCCCACCGGGGTGCTGAAGACCCAACAAAGGGAATTTCTCGCCCTTGTCCAAGGTAGCATGACTGTGACTGAATATCTGAACAAGTTCAACCATCTGGCGAGATACTCGGTTCACGATGTGGCCACTGAAGAAAGAAAGGTGGACCGCTTCCTTGGTGGGCTTAGCCCCACTCTCCATTGTCATCTCAGCATGCTGGACTTCCCAGACTTCCAGACACTTGTCAACAAGGCACTCATAGCAGAACGTGAATACAAGTCCGTTGCCGAACTGAAGGTTGGGTATGAAGACCGCAAGCGCAAGCATGAAGCCAAGAAGGTGCCTTATGAGCCATATGCCCAGAAGCCACGTATGGTGCAGTCCACTCCCCAGCCTGCTCAAGCCAACTTCAGGCCTTCCTGGAATAATGGCAGCGCCGCAACCGACAAGACGGCAACCCAGGGAAAGCCTTACCTCAGCGACCAAGTAAAGGAGGACTACCTTCGCAAAGGCGTCTGCTTTGTTTACGGGAAACAAGGGCACTTTGCCAGACAATGCACAAGCAAGATGGGAAAACCAGCGCCCCAAGTCAACAACATCGGAGGGAGGAACAACTATCGCTAGGCCCGGGTCAACCACGTCTCGGCCGAAGATGCCCTCGAGTCCCCCGACGTGTTTATCAGTATGTTCCCTATTAATAACATACCCGCAGCTATATTATTTGACTCTGGGGCAACCGATTCGTTTATATCGCGAAGTTTTGCCACCCAAAACAATTTTCCCATCTCTCTTTTGGACAAAATCGTGGTGGTCAAAACCCCCGGAGGTGTGCTCAAGGCAGACAGTATATGCAAGAACCTGACCATTGGGATATATGGAGTGAAGTTCCCAACCTCCCTCATGCTATTGGAATCCAAGGGGCTAGATGCAATCCTTGGAGTGGATTGGCTCACCACCCATGAGGTTCGCCTCGCCTTCAAGACCCAAATAGTGGAACTGGTCAACCCAGACGGGAAGGCAACTTGATTCACGGCGGTTGGAATGCCACGCAAGAAAGAGACAACAGTATGCCAGATCACCACCACAGAAATGGACAAAATTCCAGTGGTCAGAGAATTCCCAGATGTGTTCCTAGAAGAATTGTCGGGTATGCCGCCAGACAGGGAGCTGGAGTTCGCCATCGAGATTGTTCCCGGTACCTCCCCCATATACAAGAAGTATTACCGGATGCCTTCCACCGAACTGGTGGAGCTGAAAAAGAGTTGGATGAATTATTGCAGAAAGGGTACATTCGTCCCAGCACCTCACCTTGGGGATCACCGGTATTGTTTGTCAAGAAGAAAGATGGCACCTTGCGGATGTGTGTAGACCACCGCCCCCTGAATGAAGTCACCATCAAGAATAAGTACCCACTACCCCGCATTGATGACTTGTTCGACCAACTAAAGGGTGCTCGGGTATTCTCCAAGATAGATCTTCGCACGGGCTATTACCAATTGAAGATCAGGAAGGAAGACATTCCCAAGACGGCCTTCACCACCAGATATGGCCTATATGAATTCACGGTCATGTCATTCGGCTTGACAAATGCCCCAACATATTTCATGTGCATGATGAACAAGGTCTTCATGGACTTTCTGGACAAGTTCGTGGTGGTATTCATTGATGACATACTCATATACTCCAGAAGTGAAGAAGAGCATAAGCAGCACCTCCACACAGTGTTGGAACGACTGCGAGCTCACCGCCTGTATGCCAAGTTCAGCAAGTGCGAGTTTTGGTTAAAGGAGGTGGGATTTTTGGGGCACATCCTGACAGCTCAAGGAGTGGCCGTAGACCCCAGCAAGGTGGCTGATGTGTTGAATTGGAAGCCACCAACTACAGTGACGGAAGTCCAGAGTTTCTTGGGATTGGCGGGTTATTACCACCGATTCATTGAAGGGTTCTCCAAGATAGCCAAGCCGATGACCGAGTTTTTGAAGAAGAACCAGAAATTTGTCTGGACCAAGGAATGTGATGACAGTTTTGAGCAGCTAAAGGAAAAGCTAACCTCAGCCCCCGTCCTGACCTTGCCAGACATCCACAAGGAATTCGGTATATACTGCGATGCCTCCAAATGCGGCCTTGGCTGTGTGCTAATGCAAGAAGGAAAGGTTGTAGCATATGCCTCCCGGCAGCTACGCCAACATGAAGTCAACTACCCCACACATGACCTGGAGCTAGCTGTGGTGGTACACGCATTGAAGCTATGGAGGCACTATCTCGTCGGACAACGGTGTGAAGTATATACCGATCATAAAAGCCTCAAGTACATCTTCACGCAGCCAGACCTCAACCTCAGGCAGAGAAGGTGGCTCGAGCTGGTCAAGGATTATGATCTCGGGATAAATTATCACCCCGGGAAGGCTAATGTGGTCTCCGATGCTCTTAGCCGGAAGCCGAGCTCAGTGAATGCACTCTGGGAGAGGCTCCACCCAAAGTTACGGGAGGAAGTCGCTCAGCTCAACCTGCTGTTGTGTGACTCGATGACCCGGAAGACTCTGGAAATCACTCCAACCCTGGTAGAGGAAATTAAGGAAGCACAAGCTCAAGATTAGGAAATCCGGGAGATCAAAGAACGGATTCCGCGTGGCAAGGACGAATCCTTTCACCTGGATACCCAAGGGGTGCTATGGTTCGAGAACCGAATATGCGTACCAAACCAGGATAATTTGAGACAACAGATACTGCGAGAAGCACATGAGTCAGCATATTCTATCCACCCCGGAAGCACCAAGATGTACCGGGATTTGAAGACCCCATTCTGGTGGACCGAAATGCGCAAGGATATTGTGTATTATGTGGCATGCTGCGACATATGCAACAGAGTCAAAGCAGAACATCAAAAGCCAGCCGGATTACTGCAACCCCTGCAAGTCCTGCAATGGAAGTGGGATGACATATGTATGGATTTTATTGTGGGACTCCCAAAGACCGCCCGGGGCCATGACTCCATCTGGGTAATCGTGGACATGCTCACCAAAGTGGCTCACTTTATTCCGGTCCGGACCACTTAATTACCACGCTGATCAACTGGCGGAGTTATACATGTCCCGGATTGTCAGTCTCCATAGAATCCCAAGGACCATCACCTCAGACAGAGGGTCAGTGTTCACGTCTGCGTTCTGGTTACGACTTCACCAAGCCCTGGGAACCGCACTAAAGCATAGCACTGCCTACCATCCTCAGACTGATGGCCAAACAGAAAGAGTAAACCAAATACTGGAAGATATGCTTAGGGCCTGTGTGCTAGCTTACGGCTCTAAATGGGAGGACTGTTTGCCATACGCGGAATTCTCTTACAATAACAGCTATCAGACCAGTCTCAAGATGTCACCCTTTGAAGCATTATATGGGCGGAAATTCCGTACCCCCTTGAACTGGTCACAGGTAGGGGACAGTCGTCTCTTTGGCACCGACTTAATGCTCGAAGCAGAAAAGCAAGTCAAGGAGATTCAAGACCGGTTGAGAGCCGCCAAGTCTTGACAGAAGAGTTACTATGACACCAAGCATCGGGAAGTAAGCTTTGAGCCTGGAGAATATGTCTATTTCCGAGTGACACCAATGATAGGGGTAAGAAGATTCCATACCCGAGGCAAGCTTGCCCCAAGGTACGTCGGGTCATTTCCAATAATGGCTAAGCGGGGAAGAGTAGCATACCAACTGGAACTACCCCCAGAGCTATCCGATGTCCACAACGTATTCCACGTATCGCAACTACGCAAGTGCATTGCACCACCAGTCAAATGAGTGGATGCGAAAGAGTTAGAGTTGACCCAGGATTTGACATATGAAGAGAAACCAGTCAGGATTTTGGATGAAATGGAAAGGACCACCCGCAATAAGGTGATACGGTTTTACAAGGTACTGTGGGAACACCATACCGAGGAAGAGGCTACCTGGGAAAGGGAAGAATTTCTGAGATCCGCATATCCGTATCTGTTCCCTGAGCAACCAAATCTCGAGGAAGAGATTTACCCTAAGGGGGTAGGTTTGTGACACCCTGGTTTTTGGCCCCTTTTGTTTGCAACTTTATTTGCTGATTTTCTGGATTTGGAATTTATTTGCCTGAATTTTTCAGCTCAGATGGCCTTGATCACTTGGGCCTAATTTTTACCCTAGGCCAAGTGACCTCTGAACCCCTCCCCCTCATGGCTATGATCAAGCTTGGATCATCCAAACCCTTGCCATATTTTTATTCTTCAAGAAATCCCTTTTCATGAAGGGAATTTGCTCTTTTCCCCCTCCTTTTTGAAACTAGCCTCATCTCTGCTCCTCCTATTGCCCTGAAACTTTTTGTGCTAAACAATGGAGTCATGCGTCATGATTCTATGCAAAAACATGGGCAAGTTTAGTACAAACATAATCCTGTAGAAATTCATTTCCATTTCTGTCCAAAGAGGCACTTTGTGAAGCAAGTACCCTGTAGACTTGTCCCTTTGCCCTGAAATTTTTACCACATAAGAACCTTCCTAGATAACCCAGGCACACCAAATTTCAGCCCCAGAAGCCTAGCCAAACTCTCTGGAGAAATTCTCAAAGTTTCCTGCAGAAAACTATTTTTGAAGCTGCCAAGTGCTTGAGCCCACCTGCCAGCCTCCCAACCCCTCACCCATGCTACTGGACGATGTATACACGCCAAGGACACAGTGTGCACGCCCTGGACGCCCTCAGTGCACGCGCGCCAGGGGTGAGCACGCGCACTGCCGGACACAGGCATGCTCTGGCCGTGGCCGTGTGGTCGCCATCACGGGCACGCCGCACCCCGAGCACCCGCGACCGCTTGCTGGTGTCCGTAGCCCCCTTAGAACACCTGTGCTTCACCTGACTCAACCCAAAGCCCTGCCGCCCGCCGGAGACCTCGCCGTTGTCGCCATGATTTCTCCAGGATACACGCGAGACGACCACTGTGGCCAGCACGCCTCCACTTGGACCGTGGATGCATCCGCGCGTCCCTAGCATTGCCGCATTCCCAGTGCGCCACCTACCCCTCAAAGCCGCGCCGCCCACCACCCCTTTCGCCGACTCAGGACGCCGCAGTGCCATGGCTGCTGCCGCGCCGTGCTTCCCATCGATGCAGACCATTGGGAGACGCACGCACGCTCTCTGCACCTCCACTAGAAGCTCCCAGAGCCACCGGGAACAGCCCGAGCTCATCCACACGAGCACTGCTCCAGCAAGCTTCCGCCCGTTGGCGACCGTGACGGAATCCAGAGCCCCCCTATAAATTGGCCCCGTCTCTGCTTCCAAGCACCACAACCCACCCCACACCACTCCTAGAGAGCTCAGACGAGGAGGAGACCGGCCAGGGAGGCCCCTGGTCGGAGATCGCACCAGAGCACCACCGCCACCGTAGCTGGAGAAGAAGCTAGCGAAGCCGTCCGGCCACCGTTCGAGGAATTTCGGGTACGTGGCTGCTCGTCGTGACCCCCTGCGTCTCCTCCCCTAGCCCTAGTTCACCTCCAAGGCCTCCTCGCCAGCGAACCACCATCGCCGGAGCCACGGCCTATGTCTCCCTCTCTTTTTATTCCAACCTGACACTTTGACCCCACCCGTCAGCCACTCCAGCCCCTCCGAACCGGTATAAGTGGAGACGCCCGTGTAGGTTTACGCCTTTGACGTGGCTCATCCGGAGTTTTTCCAGAAAATTGATTTAAACCTTTTTAATTGGAATTTTGACCAAACTTTGACCATAATATCTTCTAATCTACAAGGCCAAATGAGTTGATTATTTTTGCTAAATTTTTGTCTTGAGCTCCTCTTCAAGTTGGCAAAGTTTGGGAGCTTGACTCTCTGCTTAGGTCCACTGGACAGAAGGAATGTGCATTGGACTTATATTTCTTTGCCACTTGTTTTATTTTTCAGAAGGTGATCAAGTGCTTGCAGGAGACCAGGAGTTCAAGGACACTCCATTTGACCAAGGCAAGCCATAACAATCTGGTCATGAGGAGCTTGAGTTGCCATTATAATTTGGATCATTAAACTTGGATTTTTCCTGCTTTTAATTTGCTTGCTAATAAAGTTAATCAAACTATGCTAAGAGAAATGTTATAATCATGCCATGCCCACTGGGCATTATCATGCCATCCTAGTACGTATTATCACCATGCTCATTTAGTCATGCTTATGTCGGAATTATTAATGTGATGATCATGTTCATACTTGGATGCCATGTTTATTTAGTTCATAGCATGCCATGCTAGTTGTTGCACATGCTTGATGGTAGAATCATATTCAGGCCATGATTTTATGAATCTTCCTTGTCGTAGAACTGATCAGTGGAACATAATGAACATAATAAGCGTTGACCAAGTGCCACCGAACCGAGCTTTATCCGTGCAGCCACATTTGTCTGTATGGGCAGGCCTTAGCTGGGGCTATCGTTGTGCCTTCTACGGGTATCACCAAAGAGGGGGGGGGGTTATGCACGCACGCTACCCTGATCAGGTAGGTGGTGATAATCTCGACATCAAGAGTTATTTACCCGGGGGTCCCAGAGGAGGACAAAGTTTATGGGCCACGTGTTGGTCAGGGCCATGTGATTTGGCAGTGTCGGAAGGACACAGGGATACCCAAGACAGTGTGTCGGTGATACCGTAGGGAGGTTACGCAGTAGTCGAGTTTCGTTGGAGAATTCCTAGCTCACTCTTGCGGAACGAGTTCCAAGGATCCTGTGGGACAAGTTCCGGGGTGCTGGGTGGGGGAAGAACTCCATGGTGTGGGTAACGTGCACAAACTCTGCAGAGTCACAATCTATTCGAATAGCCGAGTCCTCGATCATGGGACACAGTTTGTACTAGGTCACACGATGGTCAACACAAACTGGATAATTAAACATTATGCTGAGTTACTGGTCATGTGATGGCCGGGTTGGTTGGGTGGTAACAGAGGACACCTAACCTGTTAAGTGGTCGTGCGACGACCCGTATGTTGGTTGGTCATGAGATGACCGGATGCCGAGTCGGTATGACTCAGGGGTAAGTGACACGGTCATGCGATGATCGTGAGTTATGAATTGTCTTTGCGTTATATATTAACTTGTCATGCTTGCCATGTTGTTTGCATTCTTGTCATGTTATTGTTTTCCTGATGACTTGGCTGTTATGATCTTGCAAGTACATTCAATGTACTGACCTGGCGTGTCATGCCAGATGTAGGAGGAGTCGCACCTGAAGAGTTGGCTGAGACATACTTTGCGAACTAGGCTGTGTCCCAGGAGTGTCCTTGTTGAGTGGAGCTCCATCACCTCATTATTCCGCTGCCGTAGAGTTCTTCGTCGATCCTATTGAGGAGCTGAGATGTGACATAAATAATGTTGATAGTGTTGCCACACGAGATGTGCCGCCATGCCTCGTAGCAGTTTGTATTCCCGAAGCTTTGTACCTGTATAATTATTAATGAAGCGGTTGTATCTGTACCAATATGTTGTGCATTGCCAGAAGACTTGATCTCTGGGCTGGCAATGTAAGGTAAACCGGTTGCTCTGAGCCGGGGTGCCACAGTTTGCTGGGATCTAATGGATTATGAGACTATGTTCAGATTGTGATTGAGTAATATATTTGGTTCTTATCTTTTATATTTTTGTTCCTAAGTAATTTTTGCATGTTGTCCGTTGCTGTTTATTGCTTTGTCTAAGTAGTAGGTAGTGACTCCAAGAGGGAACGTTATGCTCGATTGTGGTTTCATGCCCCCCGATGACACGCTTGAGTGACAGAAACATGAGTCTAGGAGTTGTGCTATTGCCAAAAGGGAAAAACAACGATGCTTGTAACCGCGGTTGCAAGGATTGTTTACTTTATGCAAGGGCTTTTTAATGCAGTTGTCTGTTGCTTTGGGTTTACACTTTGGGTGGGGCTCGTAACTTAATGCCAGCGAGATGTTCTGGATAGATATCTCAAGGTGGATGATTAGTAGTAGATGCAGTTGGATTTCGGTCTACTTATTTTGGCGTACCGCCCATGCTTTTGAGCCTCGTCCTTTCTTTGTAGCATAGTTAGCATTGCAGTGTGTTTTTAATCCTGTCGGTTGCCCAGCTATGATTTGTTTATCTTGCATAGCAGTTTTATCGTCTTTTGGGAGAGAGACATCACTAGTGAACATCACGGGACCCCGGTCCATATTCTCATCACTATTTACACGCTCATTTATTTTCCTGATTTTACTTTCTAGCTGCTATCACCATTATCATTATCTTTTGTGTTTTGATCCTTTGTAAACAACAAGGCCGGAGAGATTGACAACCTCTCTGAACTTCGTTGGGAGCAAAGTTATTTGTATTGTGTGCAGGTCCACGTCATTTGCACCGTTGACACCTACTTCTCAATTCCGGAGTCCTACGGGAGACAAACCCTATCCTCTACATAGGGGAAATTTGCTGCTATCCTACATCTCACTATCCACTTGGGGTAACCAACGAAGGGCGAGAAGCCATTATCATCATCTCGCACATCAAGCAAATTTCTGGCGCCGTTGCCGGGGACTCCGAGTGCTAAGATAGGGGAGTTGAACATTATCTTTTACCTTTGCTTTTTAGTCTTGTTAGTTTACCTTTCAGTTTTTATCTTTAGTGTCCTTTATCAAAAATACAAATATATATATATATATATATAGTATGTCTAGTTCCTTACTTGCCAATCAATGTCTAACTTCTTTGAAACTAGACCTTATTGGCATGGAGGATTAACTAAGGATCAACAAGAATGGTACAAGAAACACCGCTTGTCTCAAAAGGAGATACATGTAAGGCCCCCGATGCGGTGATATCTCGAGTTAATCGCTTTCGCGTCCGACCAGAGATAGAAGCGCATAAGTGGCCACTGATGCATGATACTCGCACTCGTATCGTTATCGGATTCTCGACAACAGGTAAATGAAGCATGAAAAAAACTAAGACATAGAATACATATGTCCAGGGCATACACTCGCCACTGGTATTTGTTACAACATCTCAGAGATCTTAAGATCCAGCAGTACATCATAACATCATGAAGAAGACACACACGAACGAGTACGGTCAAGATCCAAATGGCCCTAGAGAGGGCTGCACACAAAACATGTCGTCCACCCGCGGATCATCGAAACCCAACTGTAGGTCTACTGTGCACAATTGTCGTTGTCGTCCTCCTCCGGCGGAACCTCCACGAAGTACTTGCCGGTGCTCGTGTCGAAGTATTAGTCTGAATGTCCAATCGTTTGTACATAACGTGAAAGAATGATGCAAGGGGTGAGTATATATCAATACAGTATAACTAACTTCTCACGGTAAGGAAAGGATAGTGGTTGAGGTTGCAGCCGCACTAGCATATATGAGTGGCTAGCGATCTACTTTAGAGTAAGGAGTGATCCAAGAAGCGGTTGATGATCGCATCAATAAGGCTCTATTCACCTACTTATGTCAAACATAACACAACCTTGTCCCCTCTTTGTCGCTCCGGACGAAGAAGAGCAATCAAGGCTACTCACACGTTGGCAACTTTCAAAGCACGATTAAGTTGATGTCATTGTATGAACAAGGAGTAGGTCTCAACTCGTCCATAACCGCGGGCACGGCTTTTCGAAAAGATTTAACCCTGCAGGGGTGTACAAACTGCCCATCATAGGCTTCGCATGTACGCCCGGTTTCCACTTGGCTGGGTAAACGGCTGGAACTCCGGAACGTTAGAGTCCCTCTAACTAACAACGCACAATTCCGAGTGGCCCCCGGGGAGTCGACATCCAATCCAAAAGCCGGCCGAGCTCTCGGATCGGCCTCTTATGTCTCAACAGGGTTGGGTTACCGGGACACCTCACGTGAGGTCCCGGGCCCTCGCCGGTAAATCTTGGACCAACAAAGGACCACGTCCTCGCTGGTCCGGGTTGGTTGTAAAACTGCTGGGGTACCAACCAAGCACACACACGTTTGCAAATAGTAAATCAGCTTGGGCCACCAGTAGAACTGTTTGAAGCTAGGTAGGTAAACAAGGGGACCCCATAGAATCCCACACACGATTAGGCACGCTCATCAAGAAACACAATACCCAGAACTCGGGACCTAGGTGACTCGAATGGAACAAAATACCTGGCGGGAATAGCCCGGTCTCCCATCCTTCGTCAAATATAAGTTAACATCATATTAATAGATATCAACAAATTTCTGATAATAGCATGATAAACCACCAAGCAGCAATGGGTATAAGCAGCGGGTAAGGGCCTACACATACTAAGCAATGGTTAAGCAAGCAAGGTACATAACCAAACAAGGTTTTGCTAGGATGTGTGATGACCCACAACCGTAAGGGATCTATTGCAGCGTTTTCTATAAGTAAGAGTGTCGAACCCAACGAGGAGCGAAAGGTATTGATAAGTGATTGTGGACAAGGAAGAACTGCAAGCATTGAAAGATAACTTCTTAGGGATTTTCGGTATAACCAACAATAAGACAAAATCAAGCAAAGTAAATGGTGCTGAGGAGCAGCAGGTGGCCCAATCCTTTTGAGCAAAGGATAAGCCTGGCAACTGAACTTATAAAGACTAAAGCGTTCTTGAGGACACATGGATAGGTAGTCATGCGCTTTCGCCATATTCCGCATTGATAACATGTTTTGTGTTGATAAGTGTTGAGTGGGTGGATCTATGCTAGCACACCTTGTAGATTAAGATAAGTGCACTCTTATGATTAAAGAACTTGCAAGCATCCGCAAATACAAGGTAGAAATTAAGGCAAAGCCTAACCACAGCAATACAATCAAGGATCCATTATTCCCTTGTGCAAAAGTGTGCAAACTGGGGTTAAGGTTTCTGTCACTACGGCAACCCACCGTAAGCATTCTTTATACACAATTTATTCCCCTAGGTCCTTAATAAGGCGAAGTATTGAGTGTTTGACTCACACATCACCACTAGGAAAATAACAACACAACTTAAATATCAAACAACACATATTACTTCAACATCATATGACTAATAACAACAAGACTTCTCCCATGTCCTCAAGAACTAAAGTAACTACTCACAAGACATAAAAGAGATCATGATCAGAGGTGATAAATAGGTGGTAAAAAATCTGGTCATAATGATATTTCTCCAACAAAACTCAATAGCATTCACCACAAAGTAGTAATCAACACTGGTAGAGTAGAGAGGATAGATTGTACGAGTTACAACGCAAGTTGCAATTGTGAGATGAGATTGGATGAAGATGAAGATGGTGCTGATGTTGGGGATGATGTCGATGATGATCTTGATGATGCCCGTGACGATGGCGATGATATCCCGTTCCGGGAGGTGATCTCCTCGGCGAAATTTGCCCGACGGAGAGCCTTTTTCTTCTCTGTAAGTTTCCGCCATGGAGCGGCGGCGGAACTCCGTAAAAACTCCTCTTTTTAGGGTTTCCGGATCACAAAGAGTATATAGGCCAGAGGGGGGAGCCTGGGGTGGTCCCAGGGCTCCAGGCGCCCTCCTGGCTCGACCAGGGTGGGGGCCGCGCCAGGTGGCCGTCTGGGCACCCTGTGGCCCCCCTCTGGTCCCTCTTTTGCGTGTCTTCGTCAATCCTCCGAAAAACACCCTTCATAGATTTTCAGCTAATTTGGAGGTGTTCTTCTTTAGCAACTCAGCGTCCACTTTTTACCGCTGAATCCTGCGTCTGCTGTTTCGACACCGGAAAGTTGCAAACTGTGTTAAAAAATCCAAAAAAACATAAGAACATCATCGTAATGTGAAATATATCAATGAATAAGGACGAATTACGATATAAAATAGTGACACATTTTGGACGTATCAACTCCCCCAAGCTTAGACCTCGCTTGACCCCAAGCGAAAACTGAGCTCGGTAAACCTGTCCACAAGTTTAGAGAGTGAAGTGTCGATAAATAGAATACGGACAAGAAGCATCATGGTTTCTTCACCAATCTCAAACATCCTCAACAGCAATCTTCAACTCACAGGGCCCTTATGAAAGAGTAATAACAATTATAATCAAGAGCAGGGCTAAGGAAACTCATCAAATCATGTCAAACATGTCCTTTGGTCATAGAACAACTAATAGCCTTTTACTCTTTCTTTTATATTTTGATGAGATCAATTGAAGCTTTTGAAAGAACATGCTGTTAGGCATGAAGTGAAAATGTTAACACAAAGGAAGATGTTTGCTTCAGCCAGGCTTAACAAAGAACTTACTTATCAAATGATAATGTCAACAAGGATGCGGTATGACAAATCTTAATGCAGCTTTCAAATAACGAATCCTTGTCACATCAAGTGCCTGCTCTCTTTAAGAATAGAAATAAGTAGGAATAACTAAATCAACCTAAAACTAAAAGATAGGCCCTGCTCTAGGGAAGTAGGGAAAACTCATGTGCTATCCTTAAATCAAACAGAATGAAAACAAGTTTTGAGAGGTGCATGATTTGTCAACGAATGCTAATAGATAACTCAATTACTTCTCAAATTGGACAAGTTTCGATGAATGGCTCCCACACGGGGACGATCACATCCCCGCAATCTCCTTTTTTGTCACTGCCAAAGTTTTCTGATTTGTCATGAACAAAGCGTGAAGGTGGGTTTGTTTGTTGTATTATCTTTTATGAGCTGGGCGCACTCATGCCAATTCCTCCTCGTATTAGGGTTTAGCAGATAGACATGCAATCCCGGATAAAATTTGTCCAAGCTAAGAAGATCATGAATTAACTACTACTTCCTCATGAGCTAAAACAGGGGCACAAAATAGAAGATTTTGAACATTTAAGGATAACACATAAATTCTATACTTTAGGAGTGGTAGTGGAATACCACGAATAGGAAGGTATGGTGGACTCATATGGAACATATTGGTTTCAGGGTATGGATGCACAAGCAGAATTCCGCTTAGTACAGAGGTTTGGCTAGCAAAGGCTTTGAGAGAACAGACAATTGATGTTGACTTAGATGCAAAGCAATATAAAGCATAAACATTAAAATAAGCATAGCACATCAAGTTGTCTTCCTTGTCAACATAACACTTCAAGCATAATAACATAAAGGTTTTGTCTATGTCGCTACTTTGCGAAAATCATGCTTGTTGTTATGACCAAAGCTTTGTTTGCCAAGATTAAATAAAGTTTTCAAAGCCATACCTGATCTAAGGTCAATACTCCCCATAAGAATCATCATAAGGTCGATTGCGTGAAGAGAATACCGAGTGCAACGAAGGAATCAATAGACTTCTCATTAATATTCCATCATAGACGACTCCACACTCACGGATACATAACTCTCCAAAAAGGAGTGATAGACCTCAACGCAAACACCTATTTTATAAGATAACTTCCCTAGACATGATACGACTCTACTTGACTCTAAAAGACAAAGATAAAGATAAAGATACCCGGCACTCCCCCAGCTTAGGACAAGCTAAGGGGATGCCATTACCCAAGGAGATTTCACTCCTCATTCTTGTTCATGTTGATCACGTAGTCCTTGGCAAAGCGCTTCCATGGCAGCGGTTCTCTAGTCTCATATGAAGCTTCGGTACCCAAGATCCCGCACTCAACACCCAAACCCATGCGCAGAAACTTTAGTTCATACTCACAGTTCTGGTTCTGCAGATGATGCCCCACAAACATAAGGGACCGAGATAGTCTTCGCGGGTAAGTTAACCCAATTTATTGATTCGACACAAGGGGAGCCAAAGAGTATTTATAAGCTTTGACAGTTGAGTTGTCAATTCAACCGCACCTGAAATATACTTGCTTGCAACAAAAGATAAGTGGTAAAGGTAATATGATAGTGATGGTGACGAAATAAAAAGTAAACAACAAAAGTAACAACTAATGACCAGCAGGATTGAAAACACTGTAGTCTGGGGAGATGGATGGTTGGGCGCTGCATGGATGAGAGTGAACATGTAATAGATTCTAACACGGGGCAAGGCACACAGAAAAGCAATGATCATCTAGGCAAATATCAAACATTAGGCATGTATCCCGTAGGTAGTTGTGCGTGCTAGCAATAAGAACTTGCACAACATCTTTTGTCCTACCATCCCGCTGCGAACGGGGCCAAAGGGAACTTATGGAGATTAAGGTGCTCCTGTCAAAGAGCACCGGAACAAAGCAATAAACTCAATGGATACATGGAATCCTCAAATTATGGACCATCCCCTTTGGTGTCCCAAGCTGTCACCTTTGGGATTGCCGGTTCCGGACCATAATAGGTGCATACAACTCATAGATAGGATCAAGAACACAAATATATTCATGAAAACACATAGGGTTCAGATCTGAAAACATGGCACTCGGGCCCAAAGTGACAAGCATTAAGAGCAACAAGTTGAAGCAAAGAAGATAAACACCAATCTAGATGATAGGCAACATGCCCCCAACAATCTGACGAACTATTACATGATCTAACTCATCCAATCCCTACCATCCCCTTTGCCTACAGCAGGGAAATTACTCACACATGTGAAGAGAAGTCATGGAGGAGGGATAGATTGGTGATGGTGATGACGATGGCGACGATCTCCCCTCTCCGGAGGCCAAATCAGCCTCCAGATTAGCACTCCCGAAGAAGAACAGAGGGTGGCGGCGGCTCCGCAACGGAAACTGGAAAAGCGACTTCTGTTATGGGGTTTTCCCGTCACGAGAATAAATAGGAACATTGGTAGGGAACCAGAGGAGGGGGGAGGCTCCCAGGCGGCCAGAGGGCGCGGCCCCACCCCTGGCCGCGCCAGGGGGGCGCCTAGGGCCCCCAGGGCTCCCCTCTGGTCACACTTCTGGCATCTGGCTCCTTCGGGTGCGTGGAATTTCTGTGAATTTTCCCGGAATTTTCTGCGATACCTAAAAATCCATTTTCCTGCACACAATAAAACCATACAGGCAGCTCTGCTGAAAACAGCGTTAGTCCGGGTTAGTTTCGTCCAAATCATGCAAGAATGATGGCAAAACAATAGCAAAAGTGTTTGGAAAAGTAGATACGTTTGAGACGTATCAACTCCCCCAAGCTTAGCATATTTCTTGTCCTCAAGCAATTCAGTTCAACGAACTGGAAGAGACAAAGAAAACTTTGACAAACTCTTTTGCTTCATTGTATATAAGCATGTACTACGAAAAGAGTTTAGCAAGTATTGAAACAATGCTATAAGGACAATGCACGAAGCAATTCTTCTTCCAAGGGATCAATCACAAACAACTAAAAGTAAATAATATGCTAGTGAAAATGAAGACAGGATCACAATGCACATAGCTTGAACATACTTGAGTGGCATTTCGCTAGCCTCCATGAGTGAAGCAAAACATAAATGCAGAAACTCCTCCGGAGTTTTAAAGGTGACTAGAACTCAGTATTTCAGACTAGCTATAACACAAGCATGCAGAAGACAATGTAATACTTTGGGACAATGCATGTTACACTAAGAATGACAATTATGCTCTCATAGTTCGTGCTTTGAAGAAGGAAGGGGAGACTCTCGAACCGTGGCTTTTGATGGTAAGGTTGAAAACCCGTGAAAGGAAGCAAAGACTAAACATGTGCCAGAGCTCTTGGTTTTGAAAACAGAGATAAAACTCTTTTGAGAGGTGTAACTTTCCAGTCAACGATGAACGGTAAAGGTCTCTCAATATATCCCATGCCAACCATATTAATGCCTTTTTCTTACACATATTCCCTTATCCATAAATCCCTTGATGGTCTACGGAACCTTTTATTTTGCCTCAAGGATGGAAGGAGGGTATCGTTCCATCTATCATAAGCAGCATTTGGTCCATTTCACTCCATCATCAAGTATGGGGGAGGTGTAACTCTCATATTTTTTTACTTGACTAGTTAAAACTTCCGTCAAAATATTTTTGGCATGCAAGATACTGATTTCCCCTCACCGCTCCATGAGCTTGTACGGTTACAAAAGGGAAGATTTTGAATGAATTTCGAGATGGCACATGAAAGTCTAAGTTAGGAGTGGCCGGTAAATACCACATATAGGTAGGTATGGTGGACTCAAATGGAATAACTGGGTTTGAAAAGGAGTTTGGAAGCACAAGCAGAATTCCGCTTAGTGCGAGCGAAGGCTAGAAAAAGACTGGGAAGCGACCAACTAGAGAGCAATAACTGTCATAATCATGCAGAGCGACAAAGCAACATTGAATCGGGCATGAAAGTGATATAACTATTCTGAAACAAAAAGATCATCAAGGCATAATAGACTTTAGTCATAAACATGTGTGAACATGTGCCAAGTCAATCCAAAAATTCTCCGAAGGGAAATACCACTTCAGTATGCCAAACCATGAACAATGCAATGCATGTAAATCATTTCAACAACACATTATGTAGTCTAGCTATTTGAGATTAGCCACAAGGAAAGCATGAACACTGGGAAAGCATTGTAAACATAGCACTATGTCGCTACAAGCTGGTCTCTAGATCATAAGTACAGGCATATGTACAAAAGTAGAAACAAGAAGAGTTCATACCGGTTTTCCTTGTTGCTTCCCTTCCGTCGATCTTCGTCATTACTGCCTTGTCACTTGCACGATTGAACGTGGGAAATATAATCAAATGCCATCACGGACTCGAGCTGAACTCTGAAAACAAAGCAAACTAAAGAGAGAAAATAAATCTTCTTGGGTTTTTTTAAAAGGTTTAAACAAGAGCAAAAGAAAAGAGAAAAACTTTTTGTTGTTTTTTGCAAAGAAAGAAGGAAAGAAGAACAAGTAAAAACTTCGAAAAGATCAAAGCGAACAAAAATAAAACGGATAATACAATGGAAAAGTGAGAAGGGTATGTACTCCCCCAAGCTTAGGCTTTTGGCCTAAGTTGGTAGTAGCTAATGTCCCTAGGAGCCTCCTGCTCCAGGGTGGTACTGGTGAGTCCAAGGGTCGTATGAGGCTTCCGGTGTGTACACCAAAGTCCTCGGATCCTCCCACGAAGAAGGATCCGCGCTCCAAGCAGAGGAAGACCCTTCACCAAACTGGGTGAAGGTCTCCCCCTGGAAAGGTGGGAACTCACCATGCTCCTCCTCCTCGGGCACAACCCCCTCCATGGGGTTATGAAACTGATGCTGGACCACAAACTCATCGAACTAGGTAGCATCAAAGGACCATCCGTTCCTGCGAGAAAAATCGAACAAAAGAGGTGCAGGTAGACGGATCTTGCTTTCCGTGGTGGCTCCGAAACGCAAGATATAATCAAGGTTACCAAACTCGGAAGTCATGGTAACAAACTTGTGCCTTTTCATAGCAGTAAGATCAAAACTTAAATAAGTAAAAGGCTTATCATCGGGGTGTGGGGTGCCATTAAGAGACTCTAGGATAAGTGTGGCGTAAACGCCACCAAATAAATCTCCCTTGTTACCGTTCATAGCAAGGCGTCGAGCAATTAAGGCACCCACATTATAATCAAACCTCCCTGAGAGGGCGGTTGCCAGGATAGCAATATCCGGCGCAGATATGTTGCTCGTGTTGTCACGAGCTAACACCCCTCTAGCAATATAGTACGCAAAATACCTGAGGTGTGGGAATAAGATGCTGGAGATCTTTGACTGATGAATATCCCTTGTATCCATGCTACAGAGAGAGTTGAAGACAGTTCTCAGCTCGGAGGGCTGAGAGCTCATCTTCGCCGTCAGTCCAACGTTCGGCACACCTATTATTTCACAAAACTTTTCCAAAGGCATGGTCAAAAGATCATTGTAAATTTTAAACTCAACAAAACCATTATCAGGGTTATATCTAAAATTGTTAATGAAACAGGAGGTGAGTTTTTGATACTGAGCAACACGGCACGTTGCGAGCCGCGTCAGACCTGCATTAGCACAAAGATTATAGAACTCCTCCTTAATTCCTGCAGCTTCAAGGAATTCGTCGCACGGGAAAGTCATTGCACGTGCTGGATTTGTGTCCTCAAACAACTCTAAGGGCACATGATCTTCGTTGTAGCTCACCCTAGCAGTCGAGGGTGAAGCTGCAGCTCTTGTAACTCGATCGGAGCGCTCGGCCCTTTTCTTCCCAAGCCACCCCTTTGTTCTTCCTAGCAAACTCATTTCTGAAATTTTTGACAAATTACAAAAACAAGGATTTAAACAAAGTGAGTTAAGGAAAACTACTCAACCCACTTACCTAAGGCAAAAACTTGCATCAAAACTTGGAAAATAAACTTCTACACATGCATGCAAGCTCATCTAAACAACACCAAGAACTACTAAATACTCACAAATGAAGCCACCAACCAAAAATCTAGTTGGAGGAGTGGAGGAGTTACATACCAGGGAGTATTTGCCCAAAATCTCAGCTCAAATGATGGGTCGTAGAGAGAGATCGAAATTCTGGACGGAGAGCAGCAAGAACACAAGAACAAAGTGCAGAACTCGTGTTTTTGGAGAGAGAGGAAGGAGGAGGAAGAAGACTTACCTGGCTGGCTGCCCTGTGGGCCCCAGGCGCCCTGTGGGCGCGACCAGGGGGCAGGCCGCGCCAGCTGGCCGCCTGGGCCACTGGTGGCCCCCCTGGTCAGCCCCAGGTGCCTCTGGGTCACTCCCGGCATGGAAATTTTTATTTTTATATTTCTGGAATTTTTCTGAAAACTTCACTGTTGAAAATTTCTCGGAGTTCAAAAAGCTGCAAAACTTTCTAAAGACTTAAAGCGGTGATTAGTATTGTGAAGCTTCAAAAACACAAAAACTTGGTACAACAAAGAGAATAAAAGCGAAAGCAAATGAGAACATAACAAGTTTAACTTTTTACCTATATAAAACAAGCTTACTAGTAAGGTTGATCAAGTCTTACCAACAAACCGGTGATATATAGAACAAGAAGTCTCACCTCTTATGAAGTGATCATTGCACCTTTACTTTAATGGACATTTTCCCCACCATGATGGTTTTGTATTTGTGGTGCACATGTAGTGGACAGTCCCATTCTCCAATCTTCACAGTGTCAACATTCTCTATAGAGTTAAGGCCATGCCTCTTGTCGATCTTCTTTGGAAAATACACCGTGTGTTCTTTATCATCAACATTGAAAATGACCTTTCCTTTCTTGCAATCAATAATAGCAGCTGCGGTGTTAAGAAAATGTCTACCAAGAATAATGGACATGCTCCCATCCTCGGGCATGTCAAGCACAACAAAATCTGTAAGGATCAAACAATTAGCAACTTCAACGGGAACATCCTCACAAATACCAATGTGGACAGCTGTTGACTTGTCAGCCATCTGAAGAGAGATATCTGTAGGGATTAGTTTCTCTAAACAAAGCCTCTTGTAAAGTGAAAAAGGCATAACACTCACTCCTGCACCAAGATCGCATAAAGCAGTTCTGATGTAATTATTCTTTATGGAGCAAGGAATGGTGGGTATACCTGGATTACCAAGCTTCTTAGGAATCTTGCCACTGAAAGAGTAGTTAGCCAGCATAGTAGATATTTCTTCATTAGGAAGTTTTCTTTTATTAGTAACAATATCTTTCATATATTTCGAATAGGGAGGTAACTTAATAGCATCAGTCAAAGGAATTTGAAGAAAAAGAGGTTTCATCCATTCACAAAACTTATTATAATGCTCTTCTTCTTTAGACTTGAGGGACTTACCTGGAAAGGGCATGGGCTTCTGTATCCATGGTTCTCTTTCCTTCCCATGTCTTCTTGAGATGAAGCCTTCTCTAGAGTACTTCTTGCGTTTATCAGGTTTTCTTCTTCTCTTACCTCGGGAGAATCATCCTTCTCCGTGTCCTTTTCTTCAGGCTCGGCACCATCTTCTGTTTCAGCATCAGAGGTAGATATGATGTTAGGATCAACAACTGTCTTTTCACTTATAATAGGATCATCGGGATTGTCAGCCTCCTTGTGTTTCTTCTTCTTCTTTTTCTTCGGAGAGCTAACAGTCTCGTCTTCTTCTTGTACTTGAGAATCTTGCTCGATCCTCTTTGGATGCCCCTCAGGATAGAGTGGGTCCTGGGTGTGTGTTCCACCCCTAGTTTTGATGCCATAAGCTTGTATGTCCTATTTGGCATTATTAGCAAGCAAATCTTTCTGCACATTAGAAATTTGTTCAAGCTGAGTTTGAACCATATGAAAATGCTTAACTAGACATTTAACATCATTAACTATTCTTTCTAGAACACCACACAAACTTTTGATAGCAAGAGAGTTCTCATGCAACTGACTTTGTATCCTCCTATTAAAATGAGACTTCTTTGCTTCTTGCATATCTTTGGGGCTCAGAACAAGCATGCCCCTCTTTTTCGGTGGTAGAAGTGGTTCTGGAATGGACCAATCTTCATAGTTCTTGGCAATTTTGCACATTAATTCTTCCGCATCGTCCGGTGTTCTTTCCCTGAAAACACAACTAGCACAACTATCCAGGTAGGATCTGGATTCATCGGTTAAACCAGCGTAAAATATATCAAGCAGTTCATTCTTGGGGACTCCATGTCCCGGCATAACCTTAAGTAAATCACAAAACCTCCCCCAAGCTTTAGGGAGGTGCTCATCCTGCAATTGTTTAAAGTTATAGATTCTTTGCAAAACAGCATGTTGCATATGAGCTGGGAAATATTTATCAACAAAGAATTGGACTAAGTCCTGAGGACTCTTAATGGAACCATAGGGTAGTGCATCGTAACACGATTTAGCGTCTTCCTTCAAAGAAAAAGGAAAAAGCTTGGCCACATAGAAGTTTCGTATGTTCTCATCAGTAGTGAATAGGTTGCCTAGCTCAGCGAGTTTGTTCAAGTGTGCTATAGCATCATCATTTTCTCTGCCATAAAGGGGTCAGCCTCGACTGTAGATATAAGTGAGAGATCAACAGAGAAATCATAATCAGGATCAATGATGCAAATAGGGGATGTGGAAAATTTAGGATCAGGAATAACTTTGTTCTTCATGGAGTGCTTTTTGAGAAACTCCTTAATAGCACCAGGGTTAGAGTAGACACACTCTCTGAGTTCCCTGCAAAAATCATCATCAAGAGTAACATAATCATCATCAAGGATTCTCTCCTTGAGTTCATCTAAGCACGGGTAACCAAAGGTTTTGCATGTAGGAATATAGGTAGCAAGGGTCTCGGTCTTGGATTCCGCTGCAGCCTTAGCAGTCTGAGTTTCAATATAGTAACCAAGAAAAGTAGTATCATCAAGAGTAGTGGAAGCATCATCAAAAGTATCGGACATAGTGACAGAATCAGTAGAAGCATCATGTGGTGGTGGTGAAGTAAACTTACTCATAACAGAAGGTGAATCAAGTGTAGCACTAGTGTTCAGAACAATACCTTTTCTTGTACGGGATGGTAAGATCGGAACCTTGGGGTCCCCTTTCTTACCCATAGAGGATGATGTGAAGCAGGCAGGATACTTCAAGTAGACTTGTAAATATTGCTATGCTCCCCGGCAACGGCGCTAGAAAACGCTGCTTGATGCCCCACAGGCGCAAGGGATCGAGATAGTCTTCGCGGGTAAGTTAACCCAATTTATTGATTCGACACAAGGGGAGCCAAAGAGTATTTATAAGCTTTGACAGTTGAGTTGTCAATTCAACCGCACCTGAAATATACCTGCTTGCAACAAAAGATAAGTGGTAAAGGTAATATGATAGTGATGGTGACGAAAACAAAAGTAAACAGCAAAAGTAACAACTAATGACCAGCAGGATTGAAAACACTGTAGGCTAGGGAGATGGATGATTGGGCGCTGCATGGATGAGAGTGAACATGTAATAGATTCTAACACGGGGCAAGGCACACAGAAAGGCAATGATAGTCTAGGCAAATATCAAACATTAGGCATGTATCCCGTAGGTAGTTGTGCGTGCTTGCAATAAGAACTTGCACAACATCTTTTGTCCTACCATCCCGCTACGAACGGGGCCAAAGGGAACTTATGGAGATTAAGGTGCTCCTGTCAAAGAGCACCGGAACAAAGCAATAAACTCAATGGATACATGGAATCCTCAAATTATGGACCATCCCCTTTGGTGTCCCAAGCTGTCACCTTTGGGATTGCCGGTTCCGGACCATAATAGGTGCATACAACTCATAGATAGGATCAAGAACACAAATATATTCATGAAAACACATAGGGTTCAGATCTGAAAACATGGCACTCGGGCCCAAAGTGACAAGCATTAAGAGCAACAAGTTGAAGAAAAGAAGATAAACACCAATCTAGATGATAGGCAACATGCCCCCAACAATCTGACGAACTATTACATGATCTAACTCATCCAATCCCTACCATCCCCTTTGCCTACAGCAGGGAAATTACTCACACATGTGAAGAGAAGTCATGGAGGAGGGATGGATTGGTGATGGTGATGACGATGGCGACGATCTCCCCTCTCCGGAGGCCAAATCAGCCTCCAGATTAGCCCTTACGAAGAAGAACAGAGGGTGGCGGCGGCTCCGCGACGGAAACTAGAAAAGCGACTTCTGTTCTGGGGTTTTCCCGTCACGAGAATAAATAGGAGCATCGGTGTCGGGACCCGGGGTTAGCGTATGCAAGTACAGTTAAGACATAGTCATATGGAGAGCCGAGAACCGCACCCACTTGTCTAAGCAGACAAGGCCAAGCACTGAACATTCTTGGAAAGCATCGTACGTGAGGGGCATCCCATCCAGGCCGGATGATCAACTGAGATGGGTCCTCATCGTCCGCACACAAGTCAAATGATATGGGTGGTGAACTCCCATATTCAAAGACAAGTCGCCTCAACCATACTACCGACTATCTCAAAACTCTTACATAGACTTACTCCAGCCCGATCACTTAGTCGGGGTCTAGGGCGGGCTCGATCATACCACAAAGTGTGTACGAGACGGAGTCTCGAGCAATCGCATCGCGATGCCCCAAGCTGCGCACATCTAAGGGCCACTTGGTGTATGAAAGACCGCCAGCCAGAACACAACTAAGGTCTCGAAAACCCATACAAAGACATGCATGTTATAAACATACACGCAGCACACATGCCTTGTATGAACAGTAGGTACCATTGCAATTCTCTACAAAGTGTACAATTTTATTGATAACTCTTATAGAGTGCAAATAGAGATCACATCCATGTGATCCAACATTACAACACAGGTGGAAGCAAATTATGTCTGAGTACAGACAAGTTTAACAAATGGCTTAAGAAGCCTTATTTAAACACAAAGCCCTCTACGAGGGAACCAGTCGTCTGACTAGGACTAGACTAGTTGGTCTTCAGTCGTCCAGCTCGATGAAGAAACCACCTTCGGGGTCAGTGGCATCATCTAAAACATAGATTAAGCAAACGTGAGTACAAAGTCGTACTCAGCAAGACTTACATAGGAGCTATACTACTCATGCACATGTATCAAGGTAAAGGGAGGTGGGGTTCATTTGCAGAAGTGCCAGCTTTGACTTGGCTAATCCTGAACTACGAATACCAGACTATGAGGTAAGAAGCGTACACGAGTCCACTACTTTCTCCAACCAATACACCACTATGGTGCCTTCCTCGACTTCCCCACGAGGAAGCACGCCATAGCACTCACACTTATCTTGGTGTGTTTTAGAAGTATCCGGTTCAAGTTATCTAATAATCAAGCTAAGCTTTCCAAGCAGTCCATAACCGCGGACGCGGCTATTCGAATAGTTTTGTTAACCTTGCAAGGGTGTACCGCTACACACACATGAACATCATTTACCGCCTTTGATCTCGACACCATTCAAGGGGTGCCAGCGAGGATGCTCACCACAACTGTTACCTCATAGCCGATCTAGTCCGAGAAAGCCGCCTACTTGGGTTGGTTACCACTATCGTGAACCCGGCCGGTTTACCGAAGTGGACCCAAGTGATGTGTGCGTGGTGCATAAGCCGGTCTCGGATGAGCCGTTCTCTCACTTAGCATCCAGGCCACAGACCTACCAGAACTCCGAACTATTGCGACATCTGGACATCGAAAGGGATGCGTTTGTAAGTTGAGAGGGGTCAGTGAGCCCAATGTGTGGTTGTACTCTTCATCTTGGATCACCACACAAGAACTCGTACTAGGGCGGTGTTCAACGAGACAACCCATCGTGTACTCCTACACAGCCTCTCATCGTTCACCTTGTATTAGGGTCGATTCACCAACACTTTTCTACCATCATCAACATGATCATTCCCATCCCGACTCATATCACAGTAACAACATGGTATCTTACTAAGCATGCAATAAGCAGTAACATTGCAGGGGCCACATGATATCAAACAACTCCTACATTTGCTAGGATTGTGGTTTGCTTACTACTGTGACAAAATGATAGGTCATGCAAAGGAATGGGTTCATCTATGTGGTAGAAACGAAGCATGGTAATCATCCTAAACAATGCATAAGTGAGACATGAGAGGGAAGTGGGATTTTATTGACATGATCAATGGGGGTTTGCTTGCCTTGCTGACGAGGTTCGGGTTCGGGGTCTTCAACGAAGGTTGCAACCTCTTGCTCCGGTTCCACCTCTACTCGACAAACAAAGCACGAAGTAGCAATCAAAATGAATGCAATGCTCAAGCACATGAATGAATGTTGAAACTTGAAGTATAAGTTTTGATGTGTGAGGCAATTCCATTTAAGTGGAGTATATTGCATTTGAAATGAAAATTCAAACTCCACATTTGAATTCAACATTTACCAAGTTGTATGTGATATATTTTGATCATTTTGAAACAACTTCAAATGTGTATGATATGCCTCTGATGTGTGTTTGAAATGTAGCATGTTGCCATGGTTCAAGTTGCAAAAATATTTGATTTGAATTTGATTTAATTCCATTTAAATCAAATAGTAAATGCTACTGATCACATTTTAAATTCAACTCAAACAGAGTTGAAAGTTGCATATTTGGAAAGATAATTTTCTCCTGATCATTTTTCATATATTATTTGTCCAATTTGGAGTTAATATGAATTTTCTATGAATTTCCAAAGTTTGGGTTATTTTCTGGAATTTCTGGAATTCTTTTAATTCAAATAATCTCTGGAAATTCATTTAAATGATTTATTGCGCAGGTGCTGACGTCAGGGGGGGGGGCTGACATGTGGGGTCACCTTGTCAGTGACTGGGTTAATTAACCCGTGGGTTAAATTAATCTAGTGGCTTAATTAAGCCACTGAGCCCACTGGTCAGTGACCCAGGGGTCACTAACTGGGTGCTTAACAGGGGGGTTAGAGCTGACACGCCGGCGGCTAAACGCCGACGACTGGACCGCTGCGGCGCTGCACGGGGAGGGCGAATCCGGCCACAGGAGGGGAAACGGAGGGCACCGGCTTGCTCCTGGAGGTCGTCCGCGTCTTCTGGAGGCAACAGGGGGTCGCGGGGTGGTCGGGAACGACGACCGCGACGTCCTTGGCGGCGACAGAACCACGGCGAGGCCGTAGTCGACGTTGTAGTGCAAGACTTGAGGCGATTCGGGGCGCGTTCGAACGCTGGAATGTTCAGGACCCAAACGCACGCACTGGGGGTTCTCGATGAGCACTGGAGCGAGGAGGACGACGACCATGGCGGAGACGAGCTCCTGCGTCCATGGCGGAATCGTCTAGGGGGGGATTGAGGGGCCGCAAGATTAGGGGTTCTGCTCACCAGGAGGTGGTGAACGCAACGGCGCAGGCGGTGGAGACGGAGAGGCTTCAACGACGACGAATTCGCCGGAGTTGGCTTGCGGGTCCGGCGGCAACGTGGAGAAGATTCCGGCGGCTACAGAGCGTCCGAGCTTGATTCCTTCTGCACGGAGTCAAAGTCGAGGATGGCGAGGAGGATGGACAGCACGGCGCAGCTCGGGGACGTCGTTGGCCACGCGGGCTTCAAGCTATGGCGACGGCGGCGTCCTGTTCTTCTCGGGGCTCAGCGAGAGAGAGGAGGATAGGCATTGGGGAGGGGGGGAATGAGCTCACGGCGTCTCCAGGGCGCGTCCAGGTGCGAGAAGAGGCGACGGGGGGGGGGGGCTGGAAGCTCCTCGACGACGACGTGTCGTCCCAGGCTAGCTCGGTGGCATTCCACCGAGCAGCTTGGAGGCGCGGGAGGGGGAAGAAGACCCCGCTGCCCCTATGGGCCGGCTGGGCTGGGGTGGGCCGGCTTCGCCTGGGCGCCAGGTAAGGATTTCTGATTTCTTTTCTATTTCTCTTTTCTGACATTTGTTCTGTTTAGCCAAATAAATTAGCTAAACATTTTATTAAATGCTGAAATTTTTTATGTGGCCTCATAACAATATAGACTAGCCACTCATAAATTTTCAACATTTTTAAAATTCAATTAATTTGAATCTTAAATCAAATAGGGGTATTTCTTTAATTCCAAGGCACTGTTTGATTATTTGAAAAATCTATGAGCATGGGATGGTTCCCACATCACTTGATATGTGATCACACTCATTTATAAGACTTTTCAAAAATCTAACATGAATTTTTGGAGAAGATTTTTATCCGGCCTTTTGAATTAATTCATCTGGGGGGGGGGGAGTTCCTTCTCCCATTTGGATTTTGAAGTTGATTTCCTTTGAAAATTTGACATGATGCAAGGTTACTTGATCCTAGCACATTACCTAACAGAGCGTTCTGACAACTCTCCCCCACTCAACAGAATCTCGTCCCGAGATTCAGAAGTCTGCGGGAGGAAGGAGGGGTACTCGGCACTGAGACGGTCTTCTCTTTCCCACGTAGCTTCTCTTTCAGAGTGGTGTGACCATTGCACTTTCAGAAACCTAATATTCTGACGACGAGTGACACGCTCTGCGGAATCAAGAATACGAACGGGGTATTCTCGATAAGAAAGGTCATCTTGGAGATCAAGCGTTTCATGGTCGACTTCGCGGATGGGGTCCTTGAAGCAACGCCTGAGTTGGGACACATGGAATACATCATGTACTCGGGAGAGGTGCGGAGGTAGTTCAAGTTGGTAGGCAACTTCTCCACGTTTAGCAATAATGCGGAAAGGTCCGATGTAACATGGGGCCAACTTGCCTTTGATACCGAAACGTTGGGTTCCCTTCAGAGGAGTAACCCGAAGGTAAGCCTTCTCATCCAGATTGTAGCTCTCTTGCCTATGATGACGATCATAGTAGCTTTTCTGACGAGACTGGGCTGCTTTCAATTGATCATGAACAATGCGAACTTGCTCTTCTGCTTCCTTGATCATATCCGGTCCAAAGAATTGTCTTTCACCGGTTTCTGACCAGTTTAAAGGTGTTCAACATCGTTGTCCATAAAGAAGTTCGAAAGGAGCCATGTTCAGACTAGTTTGAAAAATATTGTTATAAGCAAATTTGGCAAATGTAAGAGACTTCTCCCAATTCTTTCCGAATGAGATAACACAAGCTCTGAGCATGTCTTCAAGAATTTGGTTAACCCTTTCGACTTGACCGCTAGACTAAGGATGGAAAGCTGTACTAAAGGAGAGATGAGTTCCCATAGCATTCTGAAAGATTCCCCAAAATCTAGAGGTGAAAAGGCTACCGCGATCAGAATTGATTTCCAAAGGAACACCATGAAGTGATACAATTCTAGAGATGTACAAGTCCGCTAACTAGCTAGCAGTTATAGACTCGCGAACCGGAAGGAAGTGAGCAACTTTGGAAAGCCTATCTATGACAACGAAGATGGCATTGTTTCCTTTCTGGGTTTTTGGAAAGCCGGTGATGAAGTCCATACCGACTTTGTCCCATTTCCACTCGGGAATAGAAAAAGGTTGAAGTGTGCCAGCAGGTCTTTGATGTTCTGCCTTAATGCGACGACAAACATCACATTCGGCGACAAATTGAGCAATGTCTCTCTTCATCCTAGTCCACCAAAATCTCTGGCGTAGATCTCGGTACATTTTTGTGCTATCGGGATGAATTGAGAGGGGTGTGTCATGGGCTTTCTTGAGGATGAGTTGCCTTAGTTCCTTATTCTTAGGTACTACCAAACGATTTTCAAAGAATACCGTTCCTTTGCTATCTGTGGAGAAACATTTAGCAACTCCGCTAGCAATGTTCTCCTTGATCCGGCGAACACCTCGTGCACGCCTTTGGGCAACTATGATTTGATCCTCAAGAGTTGGTTTCGCCACCAAGGTAGAAAGATAGCCATGAGGAACAATCTCAAGATTGAGCTTGCGAAAGTCCTCATGAAGAAGTGGTTGATACTGTTGTAACATGAGGTTGTTACAATACGACTTACGACTTAGTGCATCAGCCATGACATTGGCTTTGCCTGGGGTGTAAGAAATTACTACGTCGTAATCTTTTATCAACTCAATCCAGCGTCTTTGCCTGAGATTAAGATCTGGCTGGGTGAAAATATATTTGAGGCTTTGGTGGTCGGAATAGATTTCGCAACGGTTACCAAGGAGGTAATGTCGCCAAGTTGTTAGGGCATGAACTACGGCAGCGAGTTCAAGGTCATGGGTAGGATAGTTCTCTTCATGTGGCCGCAACTGGCGTGAAGCATAAGCTACCACATGTCGATCTTGCAGAAGTATGCATCCTAACCCTTGCCGTGATGCATCACAATAGATCTCGAAATCCTTTTTGGTGTCTGGAGGTGCAAGTACGGGTGCAGAAGTCAATCTTCTTTTTAGCTCTTGAAAGCTTTCCTCGCACTTGGGAGTCCATTGGAATTTCTTATCTTTCTTGAGGAGTTCAGTAAGAGGCTTTGCAACTTTAGAAAAGTTCTCGACGAAGCGACGACAATAGCTGGCTAGGCCAAGAAAACTCCTAACTTGCTTAACCGATTCAGGTGGAGTCCAGTCAAGGACGGCCTGAACTCTCTCAGGATTCATAGCAATGCCTTTTGCAGAAATCACGTGGCCTAAGTAGGTCACTTCTGGTAGCCAAAATTCACACTTGGAGAATTTAGCATACAGGCGATGCTCTCTAAGTTTCATCAATACCATCCTTAGGTGTTCGGCATGTTCTTCTTTGTTCTTCGAGTATATAAGGATGTCATCGAGGTAAACCACGACAAACTGGTCCAAATACTCCATGAAGATCGAGTTCATCATGCGTGAGAAAGTGGCGGGGGCATTGGTTAAACCAAAGGACATGACGGTGTACTCGTAAAGACCATAACGAGTAGTAAAAGCCGTTTTGGGAATGTCCTCGTTTCGGATTTTGATTTGATGATAACCTAATCTCAAATCCATCTTGGAGAAGACAGAGGATCCTGCAAGTTGATCATAAAGATCATTGATCCTGGGCAATGGGTACTTGTTCTTGATCGTCGCTAAATTTAGCGGGCGATAGTCTACGCACATCCTTTCTGTTCCATCTTTCTTCGTTATGAACAGAACGGGGCAACCCCATGGCGATGAGCTAGGGCGGGTGAAGCCTTTCTCCAACAAAGCTTCCAGTTGGGTTTTAAGCTCAG
Organism: Bromus sterilis; assembly: GCA_950022295.1. Classification (NCBI taxonomy): domain Eukaryota; kingdom Viridiplantae; phylum Streptophyta; class Magnoliopsida; order Poales; family Poaceae; genus Bromus; species Bromus sterilis. Next base: position 41,087,286 of record OX465595.1, on the reverse strand, counting down.
CTAACTCACGTGGGGCCATTTTGTATGGGCGTCTAGAAATTGGTGCGGTTCCTGGGGCAAGATCCACTATAAACTCTACACATCTGTCGGGTGGCATTCCCGGCAGCTCTTCAGGAAAGACATCCGGGAAGTCACGAACCACCGGAATATCTTCAAGTTCGGGAAGGGGAAGTACATTCAAGGAATGCACTTGGGTTCTTGTTCTGGGTGAGGTATAGTTGACGGTTTTGCCTGAAGAGTGGGTGAGTTTCACGGATTTGCCTTTGCAATCCAGGTAGGCATTCTCTCTTGATAGCCAATCCATGCCAAGGATGACATCAATATCTGAAGACTTGAGGGCTATGAGTGAAGCAAGGAATACTAAACCCTCAATTGCAATTTGATTACCATGGCTTACTCTATTAGTTTGCCATCGTGACCCTGGAGTTTGAATAATCATTGGGGTGGACAATTCAACAAAAGATAACTCATGACGAAGTGCATAACTTTCCGACATGAATGAATGAGATGCTCCTGGGTCGAAAAGAACGGAAGTAGGAACATAATTGACTGGGAGCGGTTTTGGCGGTGTAGACCTTCTGGGGTGGCTTGCCACAACCATTGCTGCTGTTGTTGTTGCCTCCGGCACGGGGTGGAGCATTCTGGTGCTGAAGCTGGTTCTGGGGACACTCACGAGAAAAGTGGACTGCCTGACCACACTTGTAACAGACTCCAAAAACAGTTCGTGGAGCTGGGTTGTTTGGTGGAGCTGGGTGGAACTGGGTTGGTGGACGAGGCGCCACATAGGATGGCCTCGGTGGGTTGTTCTGGCGGAACATGCTGTTTGGAATCCAGATCTTGCGCTTCTGGGAGCTAGAACTGGACGAACCATCATCTCTGGGGTGTTTGCGGAAATCGTTGGGGGTGTTCATGTCCTCTGCTTTGATGGCCTTGTTGACAAGGACCTGGAATGTGGCAAAGTCATGAAGATTGAGCTCACGACGAAGTCCCGTGTTGAGGCCACGACGGAACCTCTCTTGTTTCTTGGAGTCGGTGGAGACTTCTTCGGTAGCATAACGAGCCAGTCGGTTGAACTCACGACTAAACTCATCAACGGTCCTTCTGCCTTGAGTGAGGTTGCAGAACTCCTCACGTTTGCGGTCCATAAGACCCTTGGGAATGTGGTGCTCGCGGAAGGACGTGCAGAATTCCTCCCAAGATGCAGGCGGTCCAACGGGACGCATATTCAGAAAGTTCTCCCACCAAGAGCTAGCTGCACCTTCGAGGTGATAGGTGGCATAGCTGACCTTGTCACCAGTTGCAACACGGCCTGCTTGGAGCTTCCTCTCGATGCTGCGAAGCCAGTCATCGGCGTCAAGGGGCTCGGTGGAGTAACTAAAAACCGGGGGATGAAGTCGTTCAGGGACACCAAATCATTGCGCTGCTGAGTGGTGTTGCGAGCAATGACTTCCAACAGATGGTGAGAGTCTCGGCGGTTCCTCTCGACTTCCATCAGAACCTGTGCCATCGTGGGTGGGGGTGGAAGGTTGCCTTCCTCCTAATCATTCCCACGACCTTGGTTACGACCAACCTGGCCACGGGTTCCTTGAGACATCCTGAAGGTGAAAAATCAAAGTCAAACAGAGTTGATTGGAAGAGTCTAAACAAGGTATTGAAGTACTGGAAGGATTACAGAGCAAAGGAAGTAATCATCTTGACAACATGGTGATAAAGCACACAAGCCATATATTCACAAGCTGTCATACAACCCATACATCGTTTTAGTACAAGCACCAAGCTAATACAAACGTGATGAAGATGATACATCCTTCAGAGGCACTCTGACTTCCTATACATTATTTATCTAAGCCTTTGGAATCTTAGACACCTTGCTTACAATATACTAAGATACTACTACATCATCACTAAGTAAGACCACAGGCGGTCTCACTCATCTCCATCTCCATAGTAGTCCTCATAAAAGTTACCCGCGTATCCCGGTAGCCGGAGGTGACCATCGGAAAACACGGAGGCTTGTGGACCCTGATATCCATTTGGGCAAGGATGGGGCCTAGGTCCAGCGTAGGGTGGAAGCAAAGGACCACTGGGTGGAAAAATGCCTCCAATCTCGGGCCAAGCAACTCGAGAAGGCATCTGAGTCCTCACTGGGTAGATCGCATCAAACTCAACTGATCCAACGCTCACAAAGGGAGCCAAAAGTGTCAGTGCTCGATACAGACGAACACGAGTGGCGTGGAGCTCGAAACGGAGAGCGCGTGCATCACGATCTCTGTCACTAGCAAACCTAGCAGTCACCTGAAGTGCTGGATCCTCTGCAGAGTGATCTGAGTAGAGTCCGGTGTAATATCCCTCTTCTCCTGGAAGGGCAGCAGGGATATAGCGGAAAGAAGTCTCTCTCAGCAAAGTGTGCTCCTCTCTCAGTAGTGTCATACATGAGTATGCAGCATCCTGCACAGCCATGTTCTCGGTGATGCCAATGCCATGTCCAAAGTGGATAGGCTGAGTGACTCCAACGTGGTGTGGATAGATCCGGACAATGCAGTGGAACTGCGTCTGGTTGAAGTCGTGAAACTGCTCCTCGACGGTGTACTCAGGGTACCATCGATATCCCACATAGGACATCATCTCGATCAACGTGGCGGGATGGACACGCACACCGAGGCACCCGGTCAAACGAACAATCTGCCGAGGGGGAAGATCTGCCATCTGAAACAGAAAGGAGTTTGCAAATGCATCAGATTATGAGATAAACCTGGAATGACTCGGACAGCATAACGGCTGTAATTGCAAGAAAAAGACAATTTCTTACAACATGGAAACAGCACTTACATACGATGTAATAAAACAGGGAGCATAACCACTCTAACAAACCGATCACAACTTTCCTACGGCTATGAGGAAGCAAACAACGAGATGTTCTAATCAGACAGAGGAGAGCCTAGTCCTATCTTCCCGTAGAATAAGATGAGGGTGACTCAGAACTCAGAACGAAGGGGGTAAGGAGAAAAAAGAAGCCTTACGTTGTTCCCTTATATACCCAGAGTAACTATATAACTATAGAAGGCTAGACTCGACTTCGGCCAAGGCTACTAGTCCTACAGTCAGTCCTGCTCTGATACCAAGTCTGTCGGGACCCGGGGTTAGCGTATGCAAGTACAGTTAAGACATAGTCATATGGAGAGCCGAGAACCGCACCCACTTGTCTAAGCAGACAAGGCCAAGCACTGAACATTCTCGGAAAGCATCGTACGTGAGGGGCATCCCATCCAGGACGGATGATCAACTGAGATGGGTCCTCATCGTCCGCACACAAGTCAAATGATATGGGTGGTGAACTCCCATATTCAAAGACAAGTGGCCTCAACCATACTACCGACTATCTCAAAACTCTTACATAGACTTACTCCAGCCCGATCACTTAGTCGGGGTCTAGGGCGGGCTCGATCATACCACAAAGTGTGTACGAGACGGAGTCTCGAGCAATCGCATCGCGATGCCCCAAGCTGCGCACATCTAAGGGCCACTTGGTGTATGAAAGACCGCCAGCCAGAACACAACTAAGGTCTCGAAAACCCATACAAAGACATGCATGTTATAAACATACACGCAGCACACATGCCTTGTATGAACAGCAGGTACCATTGCAATTCTCTACAAAGTGTACAATTTTATTGATAACTCTTATAGAGTGCATACAGAGATCACATACAGGTGATCCAACATTACAACACAGGAGGAAGCAAATTATGTCTGAGTACAGACAAGTTTAACAAATGGCTTAAGAAGCCTTATTTAAACACAAAGCCCTCCACGAGGGAACTAGTCGTCTGACTGGGACTAGACTAGTTGGTCTTCAGTCGTCCAGCTCGATGAAGAAACCACCTTCGGGGTCAGTGGCATCATCTAAAACATAGATTAAGCAAACGTGAGTACAAAGTCGTACTCAGCAAGACTTACATAGGAGCTATACTACTCATGCACATGTATCAAGGTAAAGGGAGGTGGGGTTCATTTGCAGAAGTGCCAGCTTTGACTTGGCTAATCCTGAACTACGAATACCAGACTTTGAGGTAAGAAGCGTACACGAGTCCACTACTTTCTCCAACCAATACACCACTATGGTGCCTTCCTCGACTTCCCCACGAGGAAGCACGCCATAGCACTCACACTTATCTTGGTGTGTTTTAGAAGTATCCGGTTCAAGTTATCTAATAATCAAGCTAAGCTTTCCAAGCAGTCCATAACCGCGGACGAGACTATTCGAATAGTTTTGTTAACCTTGCAAGGGTGTACTGCTACACACACATGACCATCATTTACCGCATTTGATCTCGACACCATTCAAGGGGTGCCAGCGAGGATGCTCACCACAACTGTTACCTCATAGCCGATCTAGTCCGAGAAAGCCGCCTACTTGGGTTGGTTACCACTATCGTGAACCCGGCCGGTTTACCGAAGTGGACCCAAGTGATGTGTGCGTGGTGCATAAGCCGGTCTCGGATGAGCCGTTCTCTCACTTAGCATCCAGGCCACAGACCTACCAGAACTCCGAACTATTGCGACATCTTGACATCGAAAGGGATGAGTTAGTAAGTTGAGAGGGGTCAGTGAGCCCAATGTGTGGTTGTACTCTTCATCTTGGATCACCACACAAGAACTCGTACTAGGGCGCTGTTCAACGAGACAACCCACCGTGTACTCCTACACAGCCTCTCATCGTTCACCTTGTATTAGGGTCGATTCACCAACACTTTTCTACCATCATCAACATGATCATTCCCATCCCGAATCACATCACAGTAACAACATGGTATCTTACTAAGCATGCAATAAGCAGTAACATTGCAGGGGCCACATGATATCAAACAACTCCTACATTTGCTAGGATTGTGGTTTGCTTACTACTGTGACAAAATGATAGGTCATGCAAAGGAATGGGTTCATCTATGCGGTAGAAACGAAGCATGGTAATCATCCTAAACAATGCATAAGCGAGACATGAGAGGGAAGTGGGATTTTATTGACATGATCAATGGGGGTTTGCTTGCCTTGCTGACGAGGTTCGGGTTCGGGGTCTTCAACGAAGGTTGCAACCTCTTGCTCCGGTTCCACCTCTACTCGACAAACAAAGCACGAAGTAGCAATCAAAATGAATGCAATTCTCAAGCACATGAATGAATGTTGAAACTTGAAGTATAAGTTTTGATGTGTGAGGCAATTCCATTTAAGTGGAGTATATTGCATTTGAAATGCAAATTCAAACTCCACATTTGAATTCAACATTTACCAAGTTGTATGTGATATAGTTTGATCATTTTGAAACAACTTCAAATGTGTATGATATGCCTCTGATGTGTGTTTGAAATGTAGCATGTTGCCATGGTTCAAGTTGCAAAAATATTTGATTTGAGTTTGATTTAATTCCATTTAAATCAAATAGCAAATGCTACTGATCACATTTTAAATTCAACTCAAACAGAGTTGAAAGTTACATATTTGGAAAGATAATTTTCTCCTGATCATTTTTCATATATTATTTGTCCAATTTGGAGTTAATATGAATTTTCTATGAATTTCCAAAGTTTGGGTTATTTTCTGGAATTTCTGGAATTCTTTTAATTCAAATAATCTCTGGAAATTCATTTAAATGATTTATTGCGCAGGTGCTGACGTCAGGGGGGGGGGGGGCTGACATGTGGGGTCAGCTTGTCAGTGACTGGGTTAATTAACCCGTGGGTTAAATTAATCCAGTGGCTTAATTATGCCACTGGGCCCACTGGTCAGTGACCCAGGGGTCACTAACTGGGTGCTTAACAGGGGGGTTAGAGCTGACACGCCGGCGGCTAAACGCCGGCGACTGGACCGCGGCGGCGCTGCACGGGGAGGGCGAATCCGGCCACGGGAGGGGAAACAGAGGGCACCGGCTTGCTCCAGGAGGTCGTCCGCGTCTTCTGGAGGCAACAGGGGGTCGCGGGGTGGTCGGGAGCGACGACGGCGACGTCCTTGGCGGCGACAGAACCACGGCGAGGTCGTAGTCGACGTTGTATTGCAAGACTTGAGGCGATTCGGGGCGCGTTCGAACGCTGGAATGTTCAGGAGCCAAACGCACGCACTGGGGGTTCACGATGAGCACTGGAGCGAGGAGGACGACGACCATGGCGGCGACGAGCTCCTGCGTCCATGGCGGAATCGTCTAGGGGGGGGATTAAGGGGCCGCAAGATTAGGTCTTCTGCTCACCAGGAGGTGGTGAACGCAACGGCGCAGGCGGTGGAGACCGAGAGGCTTCAACGACGACGAATTCGCCGGAGTTGGCTTGCGGGTCCGGTGGCAACGTGGAGAAGATTCCGGCGGCTACAGAGCGTCCGAGCTCGATTCCTTCTGCACGGAGTCGAAGTCGAGGATGGCGAGGAGGATGGACAGCACGGCGCAGCTCGGGGACGTCGTTGGCCACGCGGGCTTCAAGCTATGGCGACGGTGGCGTCCTGTTCTTCTCGGGGCTCAGCGAGAGAGAGGAGGATAGGCACTGGGGAGGGGGGAATGAGCTCACGGCGTCTCCAGGGCGCGTCCAGGTGCGAGAAGAGGCCACGGGGGGGGGGGCTGGAAGCTCCTCGACGACGACGTGTCGTCCCCGGCTAGCTCGGTGGCATTCCACCGAGCAGCTTGGAGGCGCGGGAGGGGGTAGAAGACCCCGCTGCCCCTGTGGGCCGGCTGGGCTGGGGTGGGCCGGCTTCGCCTGGGCGCCAGGTAAGGATTTCTGATTTCTTTTCTATTTCTCTTTTCTGACATTTGTTCTGTTTAGCCAAATAAAATAGCTAAACATTTTATTAAATGCTGAAATTTTTTATGTGGCCTCATAACAATATAGACTAGCCACTCATAAATTTTCAACATTTTTAAAATTCAATTAATTTGTATCTTAAATCAAATAGGGGTATTTCTTTAATTCCAAGGCACTGTTTGATTATTTGAAAAATCTATGAGCATGGGATGGTTCCCACATCACTTGATATGTGATCACACTCATTTATAAGACTTTTCAAAAATCTAACATGAATTTTTGGAGAAGATTTTTATCTGGCCTTTTGAATTAATTCATCTGGGGGGGGGGTTCCTTCTCCCATTTGGATTTTGAAGTTGATTTCCTTTGAAAATTTGACATGATGCAAGGTTACTTGATCCTAGCACATTACCTAACAGAGGGTTCTGACAACTCGCCCCCACTCAACAGAATCTCGTCCCGAGATTCAGAAGTCTGCGGGAGGAAGGATGGGTACTCGGCACTGAGACGGTCTTCTCTTTCCCACGTAGCTTCTCTTTCAGAGTGATGTGACCATTGCACTTTCAGAAACCTAATCTTCTGACGACGAGTGACACGCTCTACGGAATCAAGAATACGAACGGGGTATTCTTGATAAGAAAGGTCATCTTGGAGATCAAGCGTTTCATGGTCGACTTCGCGGATGGGGTCATTGAAGAAACGCCTGAGTTGGGACACATGGAATACATCATGTACTCGGGAGAGGTGCGGAGGTAGTTCAAGTTGGTAGGCAACTTCTCCACGTTTAGCAATAATGCGGAAAGGTCCGATGTAACGTGGGGCCAACTTGCCTTTGATACCGAAACGTTGGGTTCCCTTCAGAGGAGTAACCCGAAGGTAAGCCTTCTCATCCAGATTGCAGCTCTCTTGCCTATGATGACGATCATAGTAGCTTTTCTGACGAGACTGGGCTGCTTTCAATTGATCACGAACAATGCGAACTTGCTCTTCTGCTTCCTTGATCATATCCGGTCCAAAGAATTGTCTTTCACCGGTTTCTGACCAGTTTAAAGGTGTTCGACATCGTCGTCCATAAAGGAGTTCAAAAGGATCCATGTTCAGACTAGTTTGAAAACTATTGTGATAAGCAAATTCTGCAAATGGAAGAGACTTCTCCCAATTCTTTCTGAATGAGATAACACAAGCTCTGAGCATGTCTTCAAGAATTTGGTTAACCCTTTCGACTTGACCGCTAGACTGAGGATGGAAAGCTGTACTAAAGGAGAGATGAGTACCCATAGCATTCTGAAAGCTTCCCCAAAATCTAGAGGTGAAAAGGCTACCGCGATCAGAATTGATTTCCAAAGTAACACCATGAAGTGATACAATTCTAGAGATGTACAAGTCCGCTAACTGGCTAGCAGTTATAGACTCGCGAACTGGAAGGAAGTGAGCAACTTTGGAAAGCCTATCTATGACAACGAAGATGGCATTGTTTCCTTTCTGGGTTTTTGGAAAGCCGGTGATGAAGTCCATACCGACTTTGTCCCATTTCCACTCGGGAATAGACAAAGGTTGAAGTGTGCCAGCAGGTCTTTGATGTTCTGCCTTAATGCGACGACAAACATCACATTCGGTGACAAATTGAGCAATGTCTCTCTTCATCCTAGTCCACCAAAATCTCTGGCGTAGATCTCGGTACATTTTTGTGCTACCGGGATGAATTGAGAGGGGTGTGTCATGGGCTTCCTTGAGGATGAGTTGCCTTAGTTCTTTATTCTTAGGTACTACCAAACGATTTTCAAAGAATACCGTTCCTTTGCTATCTGTGGAGAAACATTTAGCAACTCCGCTAGCAATGTTCTCCTTGATCCAGCGAACACCTCGTGCACGCCTTTGGGCAACTATGATTTGATCCTCAAGAGTTGGTTTCGCCACCAAGGTAGAAAGATAGCCATGAGGAACAATCTCAAGATTGAGCTTGCGAAAGTCCTCATGAAGAAGTGGTTGATACTGTTGTAACATGAGGTTGTTACAATACGACTTACGACTTAGTGCATCAGCCATGACATTGGCTTTGCCTGGGGTGTAAGAAATTACTACGTCGTAATCTTTTATCAACTCAATCCAGCGTCTTTGCCTGAGATTAAGATCTGGCTGGGTGAAAATATATTTGAGGCTTTGGTGGTCGGAATAGATTTCGCAACGGTTACCAAGGAGGTAATGTCGCCAAGTTGTTAGGGCATGAACTACGGCAGCGAGTTCAAGGTCATGGGTAGGATAGTTCTCTTCATGTGGCCGCAACTGGCGTGAAGCATAAGCTACCACATGTCGATCTTGCAGAAGTATGCATCCTAACCCTTGCCGTGATGCATCACAATAGATCTCGAAATCCTTTTTGGTGTCTGGAGGTGCAAGTACGGGTGCAGAAGTCAATCTTCTTTTTAGCTCTTGAAAGCTTTCCTCGCACTTGGGAGTCCATTGGAATTTCTTATCTTTCTTGAGGAGTTCAGTAAGAGGCTTTGCAACTTTAGAAAAGTTCTCGACGAAGCGACGACAATAGCTGGCTAGGCCAAGAAAACTCCTAACTTGCTTAACCGATTCAGGTGGAGTCCAGTCAAGGACGGCCTGAACTCTCTCAGGATTCATAGCAATGCCTTTTGCAGAAATCACGTGGCCTAAGTAGGTCACTTCTGGTAGCCAAAATTCACACTTGGAGAATTTAGCATACAGGCGATGCTCTCTAAGTTTCATCAATACCATCCTTAGGTGTTCGGCATGTTCTTCTTTGTTCTTCGAGTATATAAGGATGTCATCGAGGTAAACCACGACAAACTGGTCCAAATACTCCATGAAGATCGAGTTCATCATGCGTGAGAAAGTGGCGGGGGCATTGGTTAAACCAAAGGACATGACGGTGTACTCGTAAAGACCATAACGAGTAGTAAAAGCCGTTTTGGGAATGTCCTCGTTTCGGATTTTGATTTGATGATAACCTAATCTCAAATCCATCTTGGAGAAGACAGAGGATCCTGCAAGTTGATCATAAAGATCATTGATCCTGGGCAATGGGTACTTGTTCTTGATCGTCGCTAAATTTAGCGGGCGATAGTCTACGCACATCCTTTCTGTTCCATCTTTCTTCGTTATGAACAGAACGGGGCAACCCCATGGCGATGAGCTAGGGCGGGTGAAGCCTTTCTCCAACAAAGCTTCCAGTTGGGTTTTAAGCTCAGCTAACTCACGTGGGGCCATTTTGTATGGGCGTCTAGAAATTGGTGCGGTTCCTGGGGCAAGATCCACTATAAACTCTACACATCTGTCGGGTGGCATTCCCGGCAGCTCTTCAGGAAAGACATCCGGGAAGTCACGAACCACCGGAATATCTTCAAGTTCGGGAAGGGGAAGTACATTCAAGGAATGCACTTGGGTTCTTGTTCTGGGTGAGGTATAGTTGACGGTTTTGCCTGAAGAGTGGGTGAGTTTCACGGATTTGCCTTTGCAATCCAGGTAGGCATTCTCTCTTGATAGCCAATCCATGCCAAGGATGACATCAATATCTGAAGACTTGAGGGCTATGAGTGAAGCAAGGAATACTAAACCCTCAATTGCAATTTGATTACCATGGCTTACTCTATTAGTTTGCCATCGTGACCCTGGAGTTTGAATAATCATTGGGGTGGACAATTCAACAAAAGATAACTCATGACGAAGTGCATAACTTTCCGACATGAATGAATGAGATGCTCCTGGGTCGAAAAGAACGGAAGTAGGAACATAATTGACTGGGAGCGGTTTTGGCGGTGTAGACCTTCTGGGGTGGCTTGCCACAACCATTGCTGCTGTTGTTGTTGCCTCCGGCACGGGGTGGAGCATTCTGGTGCTGAAGCTGGTTCTGGGGACACTCACGAGAAAAGTGGACTGCCTGACCACACTTGTAACAGACTCCAAAAACAGTTCGTGGAGCTGGGTTGTTTGGTGGAGCTGGGTGGAACTGGGTTGGTGGACGAGGCGCCACATAGGATGGCCTCGGTGGGTTGTTCTGGCGGAACATGCTGTTTGGAATCCAGATCTTGCGCTTCTGGGAGCTAGAACTGGACGAACCATCATCTCTGGGGTGTTTGCGGAAATCGTTGGGGGTGTTCATGTCCTCTGCTTTGATGGCCTTGTTGACAAGGACCTGGAATGTGGCAAAGTCATGAAGATTGAGCTCACGACGAAGTCCCGTGTTGAGGCCACGACGGAACCTCTCTTGTTTCTTGGAGTCGGTGGAGACTTCTTCGGTAGCATAACGAGCCAGTCGGTTGAACTCACGACTAAACTCATCAACGGTCCTTCTGCCTTGAGTGAGGTTGCAGAACTCCTCACGTTTGCGGTCCATAAGACCCTTGGGAATGTGGTGCTCGCGGAAGGACGTGCAGAATTCCTCCCAAGATGCAGGCGGTCCAACGGGACGCATATTCAGAAAGTTCTCCCACCAAGAGCTAGCTGCACCTTCGAGGTGATAGGTGGCATAGCTGACCTTGTCACCAGTTGCAACACGGCCTGCTTGGAGCTTCCTCTCGATGCTGCGAAGCCAGTCATCGGCGTCAAGGGGCTCGGTGGAGTAACTAAAAACCGGGGGATGAAGTCGTTCAGGGACACCAAATCATTGCGCTGCTGAGTGGTGTTGCGAGCAATGACTTCCAACAGATGGTGAGAGTCTCGGCGGTTCCTCTCGACTTCCATCAGAACCTGTGCCATCGTGGGTGGGGGTGGAAGGTTGCCTTCCTCCTAATCATTCCCACGACCTTGGTTACGACCAACCTGGCCACGGGTTCCTTGAGACATCCTGAAGGTGAAAAATCAAAGTCAAACAGAGTTGATTGGAAGAGTCTAAACAAGGTATTGAAGTACTGGAAGGATTACAGAGCAAAGGAAGTAATCATCTTGACAACATGGTGATAAAGCACACAAGCCATATATTCACAAGCTGTCATACAACCCATACATCGTTTTAGTACAAGCACCAAGCTAATACAAACGTGATGAAGATGATACATCCTTCAGAGGCACTCTGACTTCCTATACATTATTTATCTAAGCCTTTGGAATCTTAGACACCTTGCTTACAATATACTAAGATACTACTACATCATCACTAAGTAAGACCACAGGCGGTCTCACTCATCTCCATCTCCATAGTAGTCCTCATAAAAGTTACCCGCGTATCCCGGTAGCCGGAGGTGACCATCGGAAAACACGGAGGCTTGTGGACCCTGATATCCATTTGGGCAAGGATGGGGCCTAGGTCCAGCGTAGGGTGGAAGCAAAGGACCACTGGGTGGAAAAATGCCTCCAATCTCGGGCCAAGCAACTCGAGAAGGCATCTGAGTCCTCACTGGGTAGATCGCATCAAACTCAACTGATCCAACGCTCACAAAGGGAGCCAAAAGTGTCAGTGCTCGATACAGACGAACACGAGTGGCGTGGAGCTCGAAACGGAGAGCGCGTGCATCACGATCTCTGTCACTAGCAAACCTAGCAGTCACCTGAAGTGCTGGATCCTCTGCAGAGTGATCTGAGTAGAGTCCGGTGTAATATCCCTCTTCTCCTGGAAGGGCAGCAGGGATATAGCAGAAAGAAGTCTCTCTCAACAAAGTGTGCTCCTCTCTCAGTAGTGTCATACATGAGTATGCAGCATCCTGCACAGCCATGTTCTCGGTGATGCCAATGCCATGTCCAAAGTGGATAGGCTGAGTGACTCCAACGTGGTGCGGATAGATCCGGACAATGCAGTGGAACTACGTCTGGTTGAAGTCGTGAAACTGCTCCTCGACGGTGTACTCAGGGTACCATCGATATCCCACATAGGACATCATCTCGATCAACGTGGCGGGATGGCCACGCACACCGAGGCACCTGGTCAAACGAACAATCTGCCGAGGGGGAAGATCTGCCATCTGAAACAGAAAGGAGTTTGCAAATGCATCAGATTATGAGATAAACCTGGAATGACTCGGACAGCATAACGGCTGTAATTGCAAGAAAAAGACAATTTCTTACAACATGGAAACATCACTTACATACGATGTAATAAATCAGGGAGCATAACCACTCTAACAAACCGATCACAACTTTCCTACGGCTATGAGGAAGCAAACAACAAGATGTTCTAATCAGACAGAGGAGAGCCTAGTCCTATCTTCCCGTAGAATAAGATGAGGGTGACTCAGAACTCAGAACGAAGGGGGTAAGGAGAAAAAAGAAGCCTTACGTTGTTCCCTTATATACCCAGAGTAACTATATAACTATAGAAGGCTAGACTCGACTTCGGCCAAGGCTACTAGTCCTACAGTCAGTCCTGCTCTGATACCAAGTCTGTCGGGACCCGGGGTTAGCGTATGCAAGTACAGTTAAGACATAGTCATATGGAGAGCCGAGAACCACACCCACTTGTCTAAGCAGACAAGGCCAAGCACTGAACATTCTCGGAAAGCATCGTACGTGAGGGGCATCCCATCCAGGCCGGATGATCAACTGAGATGGGTCCTCATCGTCCGCACACAAGTCAAATGATATGGGTGGTGAACTCCCATATTCAAAGACAAGTGGCCTCAACCATACTACCGACTATCTCAAAACTCTTACATAGACTTACTCCAGCCCGATCACTTAGTCGGGGTCTAGGGCGGGCTCGATCATACCACAAAGTGTGTACGAGACGGAGTCTCGAGCAATCGCATCGCGATGCCCCAAGCTGCGCACATCTAAGGGCCACTTGGTGTATGAAAGACCGCCAGCCAGAACACAACTAAGGTCTCGAAAACCCATACAAAGACATGCATGTTATAAACATACACGCAGCACACATGCTTTGTATGAACAGCAGGTACCATTGCAATTCTCTACAAAGTGTACAATTTTATTGATAACTCTTATAGAGTGCAAATAGAGATCACATACATGTGATCCAACATTACAACACAGGCGGAAGAAAATTATGTCTGAGTACAGACAAGTTTAACAAATGGCTTAAGAAGCCTTATTTAAACACAAAGCCCTCCACGAGGGAACCAGTCGTCTGACTGGGACTAAACTAGTTGGTCTTCAGTCATCCAGCTCGATGAAGAAACCACCTTCGGGGTCAGTGGCATCATCTAAAACATAGATTAAGCAAACGTGAGTAAAAAGTCGTACTCAGCAAGACTTACATAGGAGCTATACTACTCATGCAGATGTATCAAGATAAAGGGAGGTGGGGTTCATTTGCGGAAGTGCCAGCTTTGACTTGGCTAATCCTGAACTACGAATACCAGACTTTGAGGTAAGAAGCGTACACGAGTCCACTACTTTCTCCAACCAATACACCACTATGGTGCCTTCCTCGACTTCCCCACGAGGAAGCACGCCATAGCACTCACACTTATCTTGGTGTGTTTTAGAAGTATCCGGTTCAAGTTATCTAATAATCAAGCTAAGCTTTCCAAGCAGTCCATAACCGCGGACGCGACTATTCGAATAGTTTTGTTAACCTTGCAAGGGTGTACCGCTACACACACATGACCATCCTTTACCGCATTTGATCTTGACACCATTCAAGGGGTGCCAGCGAGGATGCTCACCACAACTGTTACCTCATAGCCGATCTAGTCCGAGAAAGCCGCCTACTTTGGTTGGTTACCACTATCGTGAACCCGGCCGGTTTACCGAAGTGGACCCAAGTGATGTGTGCGTGGTGCATAAGCCGGTCTCGGATGAGCCGTTCTCTCACTTAGCATCCAGGCCACAGACCTACCAGAACTCCGAACTATTGCGACATCTGGAAATCGAAAGGGATGAGTTAATAAGTTGAGAGGGGTCAGTGAGCCCAATGTGTGGTTGTACTCTTCATCTTGGATCACCACACAAGAACTCGGACTTAGGGCGGTGTTCAACGAGACAACCCACCGTGTACTCCTACACAGCCTCTCATCGTTCACCTTGTATTAGGGTAGATTCACCAACACCTTTCTACCATCATCATCATGATCACTACCATCCCGACTCACCTAACAGTATCAACATGGTATCATTCTAAGCATGCAATAAGCAGTAACAATTGCAGGGGCCACATGATATCAATCAACTCCTACATTTGCTAGGATTGTGGTTTTCTTACTACTGTGACAAAATGATAGGTCATGCAAAGGAATGGGTTCATCTATGCGGTAGAAACGAAGCATGGTAATCATCCTAAACAATGCATAAGCGAGACATGAGAGGGAAGTGGGATTTTATTGACATGATCAATGGGGGTTTGCTTGCCTTGCTGACGAGGTTCGGGTTCGGGGTCTTCAACGAAGGTTGCAACCTCTTGCTCCGGTTCCACCTCTACTCGACAAACAAAGCATGAAGTAGCAATCAAAATGAATGCAATTCTCAAGCACATGAATGAATGTTGAAACTTGAAGTATAAGTTTTGATGTGTGAGGCAATTCCATTTAAGTGGAGTATATTGCATTTGAAATGAAAATTCAAACTCCACATTTGAATTCAACATTTACCAAGTTGTATGTGATATAGTTTGATCATTTTGAAACAACTTCAAATGTGTATGATATGCCTCTGATGTGTGTTTGAAATGTAGCATGTTGCCATGGTTCAAGTTGCAAAAATATAGGATTTGAATTTGATTTAATTCCATTTAAATCAAATAGTAAATGCTACTGATCACATTTTAAATTCAACTCAAACAGAGTTGAAAGTTGCATATTTGGAAAGATAATTTTCTCCTGATCATTTTTCATATATTATTTGTCCAATTTGGAGTTAATATGAATTTTCTATGAATTTCCAAAGTTTGGGTTATTTTCTGGAATTTCTGGAATTCTTTTAATTCAAATAATCTCTGGAAATTCATTTAAATGATTTATTGCGCAGGTGCTGACGTCAGGGGGGGGGGGGGGCTGACATGTGGGGTCAGCTTGTCAGTGACTGGGTTAATTAACCCGTGGGTTAAATTAATCCAGTGGCTTAATTAAGCCACTGGGCCCACTGGTTAGTGACCCAGGGGTCACTAACTGGGTGCTTAACAGGGGGGTTAGACCTGACACGCCGGCGGCTAAATGCCGACGACTGGACCGCGGCGGCGCCGCACAGGGAGGGCGAATCCGGCCACGGGAGGGGAAACGGAGGGCACCGGCTTGCTCCTGGAGGTCGTCCGCGTCTTCTGGAGGCAACAAGGGGTCGTGGGGTGGTCGGGAGCGACGACGGCGACGTCCTTGGCGGCGACAGAACCACGGCGAGGTCGTAGTCGACGTTGTAGTGCAAGACTTGAGTCGATTCGGGGCGCGTTCGAATGCTGGAATGTTCAGGAGCCAAACGCACGCACTGGGGGTTCACGATGAGCACTGGAGCGAGGAGGACGACGACCATGGCGGCGACGAGCTCCTGCGTCCATGGCGGAATCGTCTAGGGGGGGATTGAGGGGCCGCAAGATTAGGGGTTCTGCTCACCAGGAGGTGGTGAATGCAACGGCGCAGGCGGTGGAGACGGAGAGGCTTCAACGACGACGAATTCGCCGGAGTTGGCTTGCGGGTCCGGCGGCAACGTGGAGAAGATTCCGGCGGCTACAGAGCGTCCGAGCTCGATTCCTTCTGCACGGAGTCGAAGTCGAGGATGGCGAGGAGGATGGACAGCACGGCGCAGCTCGGGGACGTCGTTGGCCACGCGGGCTTCAAGCTATGGCGACGGCGGCGTCCTGTTCTTCTCGGGGCTCAGCGAGAGAGAGGAGGATTGGCACTGGGGAGGGGGGGAATGAGCTCACGGCGTCTCCAGGGCGCGTCCAGGTGCGAGAAGAGGCCACGGGGGGGGGGGGGCCTCGAAGCTCCTCGACGACGACGTGTCGTCCCCGGCTAGCTCGGTGGCATTCCACCGAGCAGCTTGGAGGCGCGGGAGGGGGAAGAAGACCCCGCTGCCCCTGTGGGCCGGCTGGGCTGGGGTGGGCCGGCTTCGCCTGGGCGCCAGGTAAGGATTTCAGATTTCTTTTCTATTTCTCTTTTCTGACATTTGTTTTGTTTAGCCAAATAAAATTGCTAAACATTTTATTAAATGCTGAAAATTTTTATGTGGCCTCATAACAATATAGACTAGCCACTCATAAATTTTAAACATTTTTAAAATTCAATTAATTTGAATCTTAAATCAAATAGGGGTATTTCTTTAATTCCAAGGCACTGTTTGATTATTTGAAAAATCTATGAGCATGGGACGGTTCCCACATCACTTGATAGGTGATCACACTCATTTATAAGACTTTTCAAAAATCTAACATGAATTTTTGGAGAAGATTTTTATCTGGCCTTTTGAATTAATTCATCTGGGGGGGGGTTCCTTCTCCCATTTGGATTTTGAAGTTGATTTCCTTTGAAAATTTGACATGATGCAAGGTTACTTGATCCTAGCACATTACCTAACAGAGGGTTCTGACAATCGGTAGGGCACCAGAGGAGGGGGGAGGCTCCCAGGCGGCCAGAGGGCGCGGCCCCACCCCTGGCCGCTCCAGGGGGGCGCCTGGGGCCCCCAGGGCTCCCCTCTGGTCCCACTTCTGGCATCTGGCTCCTTCGGGTGCGTGGATTTTCTGTGAATTTTCCCGGAATTTTCTGAGATACCTAAAAATCCATTTTCCTGCACACAATAAAACCATGCAGGCAGCTCTGCTGAAAACAGCGTTAGTCCGGGTTAGTTTCGTCCAAATCATGCAAGAATGAGGGCAAAACAATAGCAAAAGTGTTTGGAAAAGTAGATACGTTTGAGACGTATCAGCAGATCATAGATCTTCCCTTGAATCTCGAACACTTTTTGTTCCAGCTCGTTGATGCTTGACAACATCTCCTTCATCTCCTTCTTGAAATGTTCCTTCAGCTCGTTGATCATGTCAAAGTTAGTTTCAACACCACGCTCGACCATCATCTTATACTTGAAGACTTGTTGCTCCACTTCTAATAGCCTGGCCTGGACGCTCCCCTCCTTGATAGGTCCCTTCAGATCTTGTTGATGGAGGACACAGTCCTCCATCCGAACAACCTGAGGGTGCTTCTTCACCTCAGCGAGGTAAGGATTGATGACGTTGACGACGAACTTGTCCTTGGGGAACTTGGGGAAGCCATGGCACCTAGGTCTAGTTGAAATATTTTCTGGCAGAAAGAGATCGAAAATAAAACACACGAAATTGCGAGATACATTGCCGAAACAATCCGGGAAAATATATAGCAAAAATTCTGCACAGAAAGGAAGGTAACGAGCCAAAGTGGGGTCGGAGACGGACTCCTGGGTGCCCAGGCAGCTTCCCGGTGCAGCCAAGGGGTAGTCCGCGCCAGGGGGGGGTGCCTGGAGCCCTGGAGCTTGTCTCCGGCTCCACTTAGGCCTCAAATTTTCCTAATTTTACAAAAACTCATAATATGGGATTTTTATGGCGGTCCGCGATGTTTCCTTACCGCAATACATACCTTTCCTTATTCTTCTTCTGCTGGTGTATGAAACAGGGCTGCAACATGTTCTTCATTAGTTGTTGTGTATACCAAATCTACATCAACATTGACAGGGTCTCCTGCTATGTAATGCTTAAGTCTTTATCCATTCACAACTTGAGGTTGGGTGCCTTCGAAATTGTTAATCTTGATTGCACCAGAGCGGTAGACTTCTTCAATATGAAATGGCCCTTCCCACCTGGAAAGTAGTTTACCTGGAGAAAACCTAAAACGAGATCTAAACAACAAAACTTTATCACCAACATTAAATTCACGTTTCAGAATCCTCCTATCGTGCCACTTCTTTACCTTTTCCTTGAACATTTTAGCGCTCTCGTAAGCTTCAGTTCTCCACTCATCTAGAGAAGTCAAGTTCATGAGACGCTTTTCACCAGCTAATTTCGGGTCAGCATTAAGCTCTCTAATAGCCCAGAAAGATTTGTGTTCTAATTCTAATGGCAGATGGCAAGCCTTGCCATAGACCATCTTATAGGGAAACATGCCCAAGGGGTTTTTGTAAGCAGTTCTATACGCCCACAAAGAATCTCCCAACTTATTTGACCAATATTTTCTATTTCTATTAACTTTCTTCTGTAAGATCAACTTGATCTCTCTATTGGTGAGCTCAACTTGCCCACTAGTTTGAGGGTGGTACGGTGAAGCAATTCTATGATTGACATCGTACTTGGCTAAAGCTTTTCTAAAAGCTCCATGCGTAAAGTGTGAACCCCCATCAGTCATGAGGTACCTGGGTACTCCAAACCTAGGAAAAATTACATCCTTGAGCATTTTCAAAGATGTCTTGTGATCAACACTTTAAGTGGGGGTTGCCTCTACCCACTTGGTTACATAATCAACAACAACTAAAATGTGAGTGTACTTGTGCGAGGGAGGAAAAGGACCCATAAAATCAAAACCCCAGCAATCAAAAGGCTCAATCACTAGAGAGTAATTCATAGGCATCTCATTCCTTCTACTAATATTACCAACTCTCTGACAATTATCACAGGATAAGACATAATTTCTAGCATCCTTAAAGAGAGTAGGCCAATAAAAACCTGATTGAAGAACCTTATGTGCGGTCCTCTCACCGGCATGATGTCCTCCATATGGACTATCGTGAAATTGTCTGAGAATGTCCTTGTGCTCGTGTTCCGGTATGCATCTCCTCACGATCCCATTTGGACCTTCTTTGAGAAGATGTGGGTCATCCCAAAAGTAATGCCTCAAATCGTGGAAGAACTTCTTCCTTTGCTGAAATGTTAAACCTGGAGGCAAAAACTTTGCAACGATAAAGTTAGCATAATCTGCAAACTAAGGATCGGAGAGAGATTGTACTTTTACAACAGCTAGATGTTCGTCTGGAAAACTGTCGTTGACTGGAATGGGACCATGCGGTATATCTTCCATCCTTGAAAGATTATCCGCCAACGGATTGTCTGCTCCTTTCCTATCGACAATCTTCAAATTAAATTCTTGAAGAAGGAGTACCCATCGGATGAGTCTTGGTTTGGCATCCTTCTTCTCCATAAGATACTTAATGGCAGCATGGTCAGTATGAATAATAACCTTAGAATCAACAATATACTGCCTAAACTTATCAAAAGAAAACACTACTGCTAAGAATTCCTTCTCAGTAGTAGCATAATTCTTTTGAGAACTATCAAGGGTTTTGCTAGCATAATATATAACATTCAATTTCTTATCAATCCTTTGCCCTAAAACAGCCCCAACAGCAAAATCACGAGCATCACACATAATTTCAAAAGGTAAATTCCAATCAGGTGGTTGTACTATAGGAGCGGTTATTAAAGCTTTCTTAAGAACTTCGAAGGCTTCCTTACAATCTCCATAAAAAAAAGGAACATCCTTCTGGAGAAGATTAGTGAGGGGTCTTGAAGTCTTAGAAAAGTCTTTAATAAATCTTCTATAAAATCCAGCATGACCGAGAAAACTACGAATACCTTTGATGTCCCTTGGATAGGGCATCCTTTCAATTGCTTCGATCTTGGCCCTGTCCACCTCAATTCCCCTCTCGGAAATCTTGTGGCCAAGAACAATTCCCTCGTTGACCATAAAGTGGCACTTCTCCCAGTTAAGCACCAAATTTGTCTCCTCACATCTCTGCAAAACTTTATTAAGGTTGTGGAGACAATGGTCAAAAGTGGTTCCATAGACGGAGAAATCTTCCATGAATACCTCCACAATTTCTTCACAAAAACCATGAAAGATAGCAGACATACACCTTCGAAAAGTAGCAGGGGCATTACATAAACCAAAAGGCATATGCCTGTAAGCATAAGTACCATAGGGATAAGTAAAAGTGGTCTTCTCTTGATCAACAGTGTTAACATGAATTTGAGAGAAGCCAGAATAACCATCAAGATAACAACAGTGAGTATTTTTGGATAATCTTTCAAGCATTTGGTCGATGAACGACAACGGGTAGTGGTCCTTCCTGGTTGCCTTGTTCAGCTTCCTGTAATCAATAAACATTATATATCCAATAATAATTCTCTGAGGTATTAGTTCATTCTTATCATTAGGAACCACAGTTGTACCTCCTTTCTTTGGAACACAATGAACCTTGCTTACCCACTTACTATCAGTTATAGGGTAGATAATACCTGCGGCTAGAAGCTTGAGAATCTCAGTCCTTACAACATCCATCATTTTCGGATTCAACCATCGTTGATGATCAACAACTGGTTTAGCATCAGGCTCAAGGTTGATGGTTTGTTGACAAATAGATGGACTAATCCCCTTAAGGTCGTCAAGGGTATAGCCAATTGCACCTCGATGTTTGCGAATTACTTCCAATAGTCTCTCTTCTTCATACCCTGAAAGGTTAGAATTGATAATAACAAGATATACTTTCTTTTCATCTAAATAAGCATATTTGGGCGTATCGGGAAGAGGTTTAAGATCAAACACTGGATCTTCTTTTGGTTTTGATAAAATTCCCAAAGGCTCAACCGGAAGGTTGTGCTTTAGGATAGCAGGTTTTCTTAAGAATATTCCGTCCAACTCATTTCTATCCTGCATATGCAAATCATTCTCGTGGTCCTCCATATATTGCTGCAAAGGGTTATTAGGAGGAATAGCAATGGAAGCAATATCTTCAATAATCTTATCGTTACTAGGCAAATTAGTACCACGAGGCTGCTTAGAGAACTTAGAAAAGTTAAATTCATATGGCTCACCATTGAATTCAACAGAAACTTTACCTTTTTTGCAATCTATTATAGCTCCACAAGTTTTGAGAAAAGGTCTACCGAAAATAATAGGACAAAAATTATCCCTTACTGAACCCAGTACTAGAAAGTCGGTAGGATATTTTACCTTTCCGCATAAGACTTCAACGTCTCTCACAATTCCGATAGGAGAGATAGTTGCTCTATTTGCAAGATGAATAGTAACATCAACTTCTTCAAGTTCACAAGGTGAAATCTCACCCATGATCTCTTGATAAAGTGAATACGGGATATCACTAGCACTCGATCCCAAATCGCATAGCTCATAATAATTGTGATCTCCTATTTTAACAGATACTTCTGGAGTACCTGAAATTGGGCCTTTATTCTTGGCTGTGACAAGGTTAGTGGAAACAGCACAAAAATTTATATTGGAATCTAAAGCCTCATTAGTAACAAGATCCTTAACCAATGCAACTTGAGGATCGACCTTGATCTGGTCCTCAGGCTCATCAATTCTTCTCTCACTTTTATTTATTATGCCTGTCACAAAAGAGTACTCCCTTATCCTTGCGGGAAAAGGGGGCTTTTCATATATAACTGCACGCAAAATAGGGTCAGCAACATGAATATCAATAGGTAATTCTTTGAAGGGTCTATGATGTTGATCCTTCTTCTTCCTAGAATAGTCTACATGAGAGGCAAAGTCCTTACAAAAATCAATCATTAGATGGGAATCAAAACCAATCTTAGAGCAAAAGGTATTAAAGTAATCAGTTTTCACATAGCTCTCTACATAATCATGGTCATAATTTATAGTGGGTTCAATACCTTTATCTATTTCCCAATCTTCGGTATTCTTCTGGATCCTTTCAACGAGATCCCATCTTTCTTCAACGCTTTTCGTTGAAATACCCCACTAGAGGAGGCATCCAGCATCTCCTTATCCTGACGAGAAAGTCTAGCATAAAAATTTGTAAGTATAATTTCCTTGGGGAGCTCATGAATAGGACATTTGAGCATTAGGGATTTCAATCTCCCCCAAGCTTGAGCGATGCTTTATCCGTCATGAGACCTAAAGTTATAGATATAGTTTCTATCTCGATGAATTTCATGAAGAGGAGACAACTTGGTATAAAAGAGAGACATAAGCTCTTGCCAATCGAGCAAATGTGAGTTATCGAGAAGCTTAAACCAATCTGAAGCTTTATCTATAAGTGATACGGAGAACAATTTCCTCATGACAAACTCCATTGATACACATGCAAGCTTAAATAGTGAACATAGTTGTGACAAATATAGCAAGTGTTCACCGGGATGTCTGTCTCCTGCATAACGATTAGCCAAAACACAATCGATAATACCAGCTGGTATTTTATAAGGCACAATTTCAGTAGGGAGAGGAACAACCACCACATATGTGGGGCGTTTCCCCGCAAGCAACGATCCAATAGCTAGGTTGTCCATATGGACAAAGAACAGCAACCACTACTAGGGAAATAACTATACATGAAAATATTATTAGTGGTGCATTTTATATGTAATGCGCCACTATGTTGTAAGGGGTGGCGCACTGGTTAAAAATGCGCCACCTATAAGCCCTTATAGGTGGCGCATAAAATGCGCCACCCCTAAGAGTGGGCCAGCCCAGGATCCCCTTATACGTGGCGCATTTGGATAAATGCGCCACCCATAAGAACCTTATAGGTGGCGCATTCTGGAAATGCGCCACCTCTAAAGAATTATTAGTGGCGCATCCAGAATGCGCCACCCATAAGCTCTTAGGGGTGGTGCATCTTGCATATGCCCCACTACTAAGCAAAAACTGAGCGGGAAAATTCCCAATTACACCCCCCCTGTGGAACGTCTTTTCAATTTGAAAAAAAATTAGAAGAAAATGATAGAAATGTCAAAAAAATAAAAAAATAAGTTTCCCATATGATATGTGGTCTAGTTGTTAGGAAAATTTACAAATATGAATTTTGACATTTTGTTTGCAAAATCTCTCGAGACTTTTGTAAAATGGGCATAACTTTTGCATACGACCTCCGATGAAAAAGTTTTTTATATGAAAAATCATCTACTCATAAAGTTATATCCAAATTCAACGGGCTGTAACCCGTTGATCATTTTTAGAATCCTCAAAAACGTAACAGAAAAAAAGTTACGGGCATTTGAAGATCTGGAGACAGGAAAAATGAAAAAAAATTGAACTTAGTAGTGGCGCATTTTGTATGAAATGCGCCACTAGTAACATAATTTTTTTTTGAATTTTTTTAAAAATATTTTTATTTAAAATAATAATTCAAAATAGGCTAGAGGACCAATCGGAAAATTTTAGCACACACATGAACATTAACAAGGTCCTAGACATCAACATGGTTTAATAGGATTTATATGTTAGATATATCAACAAGTGCCTGCTAGGTGAGCTGGAGTGAGAGTTGAATAGAACCGAGAAGTTAAGCGTGTTGCGGCTGGAGTAGTGCTAGGATGGGTGACCCTCGGGGAAGTTTGACCTGAGATTAAGCATAGTGACCGGGCATTAAGCATTCTAACCTGAGATTAAGAAAAAAATAAAAAAATAAAAAAATAAAAAATTTCGTTATCCAGATCCAAATTCAAAATTTAAAAATTTTAATAGTGGCGTATTTTTAGAATGCGCCACCCCTAAGAGCTTATAGGTGGCGCATTCTGAGATGCGCCACGCCTAAGGGCCTTAGGGGTGGCGCATCCGGAATGCACCACCTATAAGCTCTTATTAGTGGCTTGTAGTTAGTGGCGCATCCATAATGCGCCACTAAACAGAAAAAGGAAGCCACTAAAACGGCATTCCCTAGTAGTGAACAACAAAATAAAAACAACAATATAAAAGTTTCCTTACCAGCTTCACTTACCAATAGCGTTATGCTCCCAGGCAACGGCGCCAGAAAACGGTACTTGATGACCCACAACCGTAAGGGATCTATTGCAGCGTTTTCGATAAGTAAGAGTGTCGAACCCACGAGGAGCGAAAGGTATTGATAAGTGATTTTGGACAAGGAATAATTGCATGCACTGAAAGATAACTTTTTAGGGATTTTCGGTATAAACAACAATAAGACAAAAGCAAGCAAAGTAAATGGTGGTGAGGAGCAGCAGGTGGCCCAATCCTTTTGAGCAAAGGATAAGCCTGGCAACTGAACCTATAAAGACTAAAGCGTTCTTGAGGACACATGGATAGGTAGTCATGCGCTTTCGCCATATTCCGCATTGATAACATGTTTTGTGTTGATAAGTTTTGAGTGGGTGGATCTATGCTGGAACACCTTCTAGACTAAGATAAGTGCACTCTTATGATTAAACAACTTGCAAGCATCCGCAAATACAATGTAGAAATTAAGGCAAAGCCTAACCAGAGCAATACGATCAAGGATCCATTATTCCCTTGTGCAAAAGTGTGCAAACTGGGGTTCAGGTTTCTGTCACTCCGGCAACCCACCGTAAGAATTCTTTATACACAATGTATTCCCCTAGGTCCTTAATAAGGCGAAGTATTGAGTGTTCGACTCACACAACATCTATCCATGTTAAGGAAAATAACAACACAACTTAAATATCAAACAACACATATTACTTCAACATCATATGACTACTAACAACAAGACTTCTCCCATGTCCTCAAGAATTAAAGTAACTACTCACAAGACATAAAAGAGATCATGATCAGAGGTGATAAATAGGTGGTAAACAATCTGGTCATAATGATATTTCTCCAACAAAACTCAATAGCATTCACCACAAAGTAGTAATCAACACTGGTAGAATAGAGAGGATAGATAGTACGAGTTACAACTAAAGTTGCAATTGTGAGATGACATTGGATGAAGATGAAGATGGTGCTGATGTTGGGGATGATGTCGATGATGATCTCAATGATGCCCGTGATGATGGCGATGATCTCCCCTTCCGGGAGGTGATCTCCTCAGCGGAATCTACCCGCCGGAGGGCCCTTTTCTTCTCTGTAAGTTTCCTCCACGGAGCGACGGTGGAACTCCGTAAAAAATCCTCTTTTTAGGGTTTTCGGATGACGAAGAGTATATAGCCCAGAGGGGAGAGCCTGGGGTGGTCCCAGGTCTCCAGGTGCCCTCCCGGCGCGGCCAGGGTGGGGGCCGCGCCAGGTGGCCACCTGGGCACCCTGTGGCCCCCCTCTGGTCCCTCTTTTGCGTGTCTTCGTCAATCCTCCCAAAAACACCCTCCGTATATTTTCAGGTAATTTGGAGGTGTTCTTCTTCAGCAACTCAGCGTCCACTTTTTACCGCTGAATCCTGCGTCTGCTGCTTAGGCACCGGAAAGTTGCAAACTATGTAAAACAACCCAAAACATAAGAACATCATCGTAATGTGAAATATATCAATGAATAAGGACGAATTATGATATAAAATAGTGATGCATTTTGGACGTATCAATGTGGGGAGGGGGAGGCATGGTTGTTTGGGTTTAATTGAGAGGCACAAGTATATGGTGGTAGGATCAAACAACCGTTCTAAATACAGCTAGGCAAGCGAGCTGAAAGCTATAAGGAATCATATATAAACCCCCTTGCCTGGGTAAGTAGACGACTGTTACGTCCAAAACGTATCTATAATTTCTACTTGCTCCATGCCTCTTTTGTGTGATATTGCTATAATATTGATGAACTTCCATACACTTTTGTGTTCTATCCGTACAGTAATACTAAGCATAGACCTAGCTCATGATACCACTGTTGGGGTTCGCAGCAGAAAACACAAATTTTTCTAACTAGCGTTCCCATAACCCAAGATCTAGCTAGCCGTATTACCGTAACGGAAAGGAGTGCGGAAATAACATACCTTGGGGTGTAGTCCGTTGCGCGGGAAACGTTCCCGCAAACGTGGTTGATGTAGCCGATCAAGTTTCACAGCCCCCTGGCTGTGTTGAGCACCCGGATGGGTGTAGTGCCACACGTGTAGCACCTCGTAGTACTCGCACACGTACTGTAACAACCCAGTTTTCACAAAAATTAAAATTTTTGTTTTCGGTGTGAATTGTTTGATTGTCTGATTTGTTTGCGGTGTTTGCATCCCCGATTTATCGATCGGCGATTGTTTTCCCCCCTCTTATCTCGTACCGGACGGAGACCGACCCTTGCCACCCTGACACTCGACTTTTGCGACACCGGGTTTCACCCGATCACCGTCGCGATAACCGCACGAGACCAGCCGCAGCCAACGGAACGAAAAAAACCCCGTTTATTAATTAAACGGGTTATTTTATAGCGCACCGGAAAGTGTTTTCGCAACGGTTCCAGCGCGAGGTGAACGCCTCCGGCTCGACGCACTGATCGCGCAGTTCGAAGTTTTACCCGAATCGGAGGTACTGCGGACCCCCGGCGGTCAGAAACGTGAACACCGTGTGCGCGAGATAAAAACCGGTGATGTTTTCCAAACTGCCAGCCACCCATGCTATATAAAGACCACCACACTCCCACCCATTTCTAGGGTTTCCCTAGCCACATTTTGCAGCCACCCACCCCCACAAAAGCCCCAATTTTCGCAATTTGCCCATTTTGCCAAAAAAATCCAGCTCCATACGATCTGGACCGTTGGATCGGCCGATCCAATGGCCCAGGGAGCTCCCCAGCCTCCTAGCCTTCTCTCTCCTCCCGTGGACGCAGCCGCCCGAGGGCAGCAAGCCGCCGCCGCCCGCGCTCCGGCAGGCTGGCCGGCGAGCCACCGCGCAGCCGCGCCCCTCCTCCTCTCCTCTTCTCTCCCTCCCTCTCTTCCCTCTCCTCCACCCGTGCCTCTTCCTCTCCCTCCTCCATCTCACCTCCCTCCCTCTCTCTTTCAGCGCCCGCCCGAGCCGCGATGGCGCCGCCCGGAGCTCGGCTCGCCGCCGATCCGCGTCCCCGGCCACGGAACTCCGGCCGCCGCCCTCCTATCCATCGGATCCGGGTGGATCCGCCTCCAACCGTGCCACCTCGCCCTTCGCCGGAGCGCGCAAGGCCGCCGGCCGTCGTCCGTGCCGCCGCGGTCGGGAGCCGCCAGCCGCCCCGATACAATCGCCTCCGCCGCTGGTGGGCCGGCCCAGGCCACCGCGGCCCAGCTCCCAGGCCAGCAACCGCGGCCTCCCCAGCCCGCCTCGCCAGCCAAGCCGGCCAGGCCGCCAGATGGGCTCGGCCCAGTTGAGGTGAGGCCAAGGCCGCCCTTTTATTTTTTTCTGTTGTGCTGTTATTTTTTTTCCTGCTAAATTTGCAAAGTCTGGAGTAATATTGCTGCTGATCTGCTTTTGCGATGCGATTTCCCGTTAATCCGTAGCTCCGATGAACGTGCCCCCAAAACGAAAGTTGCTCAGAATTGTGTGTACTTTAATTCATCTTTTGTGAGCATTTGCATTTGAGGCTGTCTTGATTGTGTAATTGTGTGCTGAACAGGGCATCAGGCCGTTAAACTGCTACTTTTCCTGTTAGTGCTGCTGTTATTATTTTGTTGCAACTTTGCATGATGATTGTAACCAATCCATGAGGCCTATTGCATTGATTCTTTTTCCATTGTGTTAAGCATCATGTGTAATTAAATTCCATGCTTTAACTTGCCATGTTTGGGTGTTGTAGCTATATTAAATCTTGCACCAAAGTGGTGAACCTGATGTTAATGTGCTGCTGTTGCTGAAACTGTTATTTTGTTGCAACTTCGGTCGACGAGTGTGTCGCGACCGTTTATCGGAATTGAGTGATTCCAATTGCATATTGTTAAGCATGATGTCTATTTTCATCCCATGTATTGCTATGTCATGTTGCTGCACTTTTGCATATAGATTTACCCCTGTTTTTACAGCATGTGTGCATAGCTTGTCTTGCGTATATCTTTTTACCCGTAACTCCGTTTGGAGTGTGCCTTATATGTAACTTGATTAGTTTTTCGTGTACTTTGTGTTTATGCTATTTTTTGCTGTAATGCTTACTTTGGGTAATGTTCATCACGTCACTTAACTAGTGAGGTGACCTCATAGTCAAGAGACTTAATTGTCCATGATCGTGAAACCATGACCATCATGTTGACCATGAACTAGTTATCGATGTAGAGGCTAACTAGGAACTCTGGGGGTTTCTATACCACACCTGCATCATTGTTTCAATGACACAGTTCTAGCACGGTATGAAACTGGTTATGAACATGCTTAGATATATTGGAATAATAATATATTATTTGCCTCTAGAGCATATATCCAAAAGTTGGTTCATGCCCCCCGATGACTAGCTTGAGTGACAGAAACATGAGTCTAGGGGATGTGTTGTTGCCAGAAGGGGAAAACAACGGTTCTTGTACTTGCGGGCGCAAGGATTGTTTACTTTACGCAAAGTTCTTTAATGCAGTTGTCTGTTGCTTTGAGTTTACACTTTGGGTGGGATTCACAACTTAATACCAGCGAGATGTTCTGGATAGATATCTCAAGGTGGATGATTAGTAGGTAGATACAGATGGATTTCGGTCTACTTGTCTTGGCGTACCGCCCATGCTTTTGAGCCTCTTCCTTTGTTTATAGCATAATTAGCATTGGTTTGCGCACATAATCCTGTCAATTGCCCAACTATAATTTATTTACCTCGGATGGCTATTTTATCGTCTTTTGGGAGAGAGACATCACTAGTGAACATCATAGGACCCCGGTCCATATTTCCAATATTGTTTACACTATCAATTTAATTTCAGTATTTACTTTTCCGTTGCTATCACTATCATTATTTTCCTGTGCGTTTTATCCTTTATACACTAACAAGACCGGAGGAATTGACAACTCCTCTGTACTCGTTGGGAAGCAAAGCTATCTGTGTGTGTGCAGGTCTGTCACAACCCCAAGTTAGGTATGTGCTAGGGTAAGCTTAGGCCTTTGCATCATGATAAAAATCTCAAAAGAAATTGAAATGGGAGAGAGAACACCCCCCAGATGAATTTAATTCAAAAGGCCAGAAATAAATCTTCTCCAAAAATTCATGTTTGATTTTTGAAAAGTCTTATAAATGAGTGTGATCACATATCAAGTGATTTGGGACGCACCCCATGCTCATGGAATTTTCAAATATTCAAAAAGTGCCTTGGAATTAATCAAATACCCCTATTTGATTTAAAGTTCAAATAATTTGAATTTTAAAAAGTGCCAAACTTTATAAGTGGCTAGTCTAATATAATATGAGGCCATATAAAAAGTTTCAGCATTTTTAAAAATGCCTAGCTATTTATTTTAGCATGGCCAACATTTTACAGAAAAGAAACAGAAAACTTACCTTTTGCCTAGGGCGAGGCCCACCTCCTCTGGCCCAGCCCAGGCCCAACCGCCTTTTGCCCTGTCGTCTACCTCCCCGCAGCTCCAAGCTGCTCGGTGAAGGCAGAGCGTGGCCACGGCGCCACCTCGACGCCGAGAGGCTTCCAGCCCCCCTGGACCTCATCTGCTCGCCAGGAGACGCGCAACGTTTGCCCGCACCTTTCCCCTCTCCTCGCGTTTGCCCTCCTCCTCTCTCTGCTTCGTTTCCAAACCGCCTCGAGAAATCGCCGCCGGCCACCGTTGTGCGAGACCATGGCCAACGACGACGAAGAGCTTCCCCACCTTGTCCTTCAAGCTCCCGTACGTCGTCTTCCCCGAGCTGGAGCTTCAATCGGACCCGAGGCACCCTGAAGTCGACGCTCGCCTTGCCAAATCACCGCCGACCGTAGAAGATTCCAGCGAGAAATTGGACGCCGCCGAGCCCCCTCCGGCCTCTCCATGCTCGCCATCGAGCTCTGGTGAGCACTGCGCGTCGTTTTCCTCCTCCCAACGCTCTTCCCACGGCCGCTGTCGTCGTGTTCGTCTAGGTCAGCAGCCGGCCGCCGCGGGCTTCGTCGAAGTCGCGCACCAGAGCGCCCCCTTGACCCCTCGATTACTCCAGAAGACGCGCGCAAGCCCAAGCTACTCGCCAGTACTCTCCACTCCCTCTCTCGTGGTCGTTAACCCAAGTCCGGCGAGAACAGTGCTCCGGCCGTCGCCATGGTCGATGCCACCGTCTCCACAGAGCCCGCCGTGGCACCCCAATGGCACCAGCAGACGCGCGAGTTCACGCCGCGCACATACGTGCCCTCCAGAACCCCTCCCGTGCCCAAAGGCCCTGCTCCGGCGAGACTCCGGCAAGTCCCGAGCCGCCATCGCCATTAACCCCTCCCCTTTCTCACTGTCCCGTGGGCCCAAGGCCACTAAGCTAATCCCCCCCCACAGCCTATGACAGTGGGCCCCGGCCCACTAATTAAACCTCGGATTAATTAAACAGAGTTTAAACCCCCCCCCACTGACATCAGGGCCCCACTCGTCAGCTGCCCCCTGACGTCAGCACTGCGCCAGGCTGACGCAGTAAACCCTTTTCCAGTTTAAAAAGAAAATCAGAAAATTCCAGAAAAGGCAGAAAATGGCTGAAACTTTGAAAAATCATAGAAAATTCATTTTAACTCCAAATTGGACAAATAATATGTCTAAAATTATCAGAAAAATATAAGGATTCTGAATATGTACTTTGTTTTTATGTTTGACCAATTTAAATTGGGTGAACAGTGGAAAACATCCATATGACTTTAAATTGAATTCAATTTTGGAGTGAATTTGCAAATGATTTTGCAACACAATTCTTTTAGATGGATTCATCCACACATCAGAGGCTTTACCTCACCTTTACAACATCACTTCATGCTCATACTTTTCAAATAAACATTCATGCCTTCAAAACCATTTGAAATTCATCGATAAATCAAATGGAGTTTGAATTTGCATTTCAAATGCAATATACTCCTTTTAAATGGAATGCTCAACACATCAGTACCATGAACATCACCATATACAATTGATCATGTGCTTGTGCATTGTACCTTATGTTGATCACTTTGTTTGTATTGTTTGCTCGGATAGAAGTGGAGCCGGAACCCGAGATCACCCCCTTCGTTGAAGACCCCGTGACTGAACCTCGTTAGCAAGGCAAGAAAACCCCCATTGATCATGTCTATAAAATCCCAATTCCCTCTCAGTCTCGCTTATGCATGTTTAGGAGATCATCTTGTATCGATTCTACCGCATAGTTGAACCCATATCCTTTGCATGACCTATCATCTTGTCACAGTAGTAAGCAAACCACAATCCTAGCAGATGTAGGAGTTGATTGATATCATGTGACCCCTGCAACTGTTACTGCTTATTGCATGCTTAGTGGTACAATGAGGTTGCTTTTGATGTGAGTCGGGATGATACTGAACATGGTGTTGATGAAAGTGAAACTGTGTTGGTGAATCTACCCTAATAGAAGGTGAACGATGAGAGGCTGTGTAGGAGTACATAGTGGGTTGTCTCGTTGAACACCGCCTTAAGTCCGAGTTCTTGTGT
Source organism: Bromus sterilis (assembly GCA_950022295.1). Classification (NCBI taxonomy): domain Eukaryota; kingdom Viridiplantae; phylum Streptophyta; class Magnoliopsida; order Poales; family Poaceae; genus Bromus; species Bromus sterilis. Next base: position 41,055,450 of record OX465595.1, on the reverse strand, counting down.
GCTGATCCAAGAAGAAGAGTACAACCACACATTGGGCTCACTGACCCCTCTCATCCTAGTACCTCACCCCGTTCGAACCCCAGAAGTCGCAGTAGTTCGGAGTTCTGGTAGGGCTGTGGCACGGTCTGCGAAGTGGATGAACGGCTTTTCAAGACCGGCTTGGGACCCTGCACACATCGTTTGAGGCTGTACTGGAGCCTCGGCCGGACTTCCATACAGATCCCCCTCAGATAGGCGGCTCTCTGGACTAGAACGAAGCTATGGGCGAAGTGTTGTGGTGGCATCCTCGCTGTCACCTCTTGAACGGTGACACGCAAAAGGCGGTAACTGATGACACGTGTGTGTAGCGGTACACCCCTGCAAGGTTAACAAAATTATTCGAATAGCCGCGTCCGCGGTTAAGGACTTGTTGGAAAGCTGTGCTCGATTATTAGACAACTTGAACTGGATTCTTCTAAAACTCGCAAGATAAGCGTGAGTGCTATGGTGTGCTCCTCGTGGGGAAGTCGAGGAAGTAACCATAGTGGTGTATTGGTTGGAGATGTAGTGGACTCGGGTACGCTTCTTACCTCAAGTCTGGTACTCGTAGTTCAGGACTAGCCAAGTCAAAGCTGGCACTTCTGCATTTGAACCCCACCTCCCTTTACCTTGATACATGTGCATGAGTAGTATAGCTCCTACGTAAGTCTTGCTAAGTACGACTTTGTACTCACGTTTGCTTATTCTATGTTTTAGATGAACCCACCGACCCCGATGGTGGATTCTACCTGAAGCTCGAAGAATGAAGACTCAGACCAAGACCAAGCTAGTGTAGTCCCAGTCAGACGACTGTTCCCTCATGGAAGGGCTTGTTTTTTTAGATAAGGCTTATCTAAGCCATTTGTTAAACTTGTCTGTACTTAGACCTACTTTGCTTCCGCCTGTTTTATGTAATGTTGGATCACAGACTTGTGGTCTCTGTGTGCACTCTGTAAGAGTTATCAATAAAGTTGTATAGTTTGTAGAGAATTGCAATGATACCTGCTGTTCATACTGGACATGTGTGATGCGTGTATGATTATAACATGCATGTCTTAGTATGGGTTTTCGAGACCTTAGTTGTGAGCTGGCTGGCGGTCTTTTATACACCAAGTGGCCCTTAGATGTGCGCAGCTTGGGGCATCGCGATGCGATTGTTTTTGACTCCGTCACATGCACACTTTGATGTATGATCGAGCCCGCCCTAGACCCCGACTAAGTGATCGGGCTGGAGTGAGTCTATGTAAGGGTTATAATACAATCGATAGTATGGTTGAGGCGACTTTTCTATGAGTATGGGAGTTCATCACCCATATCATTTAGACTTGTGTGCGGACGATGAGGACCCATTTCAGTTGATCATCCGGCCTGGATGGGATGCCCCTCACGTTCGATGCTTACCGAGAACGTTCTGTGCTTGGCCTTGTCTGCTCAGACAAGTGGGTACGGTTCTCGGCTCTCCATATGATTGTGTTGTAGCGATTCTTGCATACGCTAACCCCGGGTCCCGACAGACTTCATATCAGAGCAGGACTGCCTGTAGGATTATCAGCCTTGGCCGAAGTCGAGTCTAGCTTGCTATAGTTATATAGTTACTCTGGGTATATAAGGGAACAACGTAAGGCTTCTTTTTTCTCCTTACCCTCATCGTTCTGAGTTCTGAGTCACCCTCATCTTATTCTACGGGAAGATAGGACTAGGCTCACCTCTGTCTGATTAAAACATCTCGTTGTTTGCCTCCTTGTAGCCGTAGGAAAGTTGTGTCCGGTTTCCTAGCATTGTTGTAATGCTGATTTCTTACATCGTATTATGTAAGTGTTGTATCTACATTGAAAGAAAATTGTTTCTTGCAATTACAGCCGTTATGCTATCCGAGTATATTCCAGGTTTCTTCATAATCTAATGCGTTTGCAAAATATTTCCCTCTATTTCGGATGTCCTTCCAGACGTTTTTCTAGGTGGCATGCCCGACAGTTCCATAGAGTTTGATGTAGGTTTCCTTCTAGAAACCTATAGTGTTTCATTTGCAGCTCTTCCTCCCACTTTAGATGTCTTCTAGCTAGAAGAACCACACTAACCATCGTGGTGGGGTACTTTGTTACTCTGACATATCTGTTGTAGCCCCTAGTAAGCCATGGTCATCCTCAGGAAAACCATCCAGTAACCCAACTCTTTAAACCTAGTCACCCGATAGATGTGTAGAGTTCATTGTAGATCTTATGCCAGGAACCGCACCAATTTCTAGACGCCCACACAAAATGGCCCACGTGAGTTAGTTGAGCTTAAAACCCAACTGGAAGCTTTGTTGGAAAAAGGCTTCATCCGCCCTAGCTCATCGCCATGGGGTTGCCCCGTTCTGTTCGTACCGAAGAAAGATGGAACAGAAAGGATGTGCGTAGACTATCGCCCGCTAAAGATAGCGACGATAAAGAACAAGTACCCACTACCCAGGATCAATGATCTTTATGATCAACTTGCAGGATCCTCTGTCTTCTCCAAGATGGATTTGAGGTTAGGGTATCATCAAATCAAATCCGAAACGAGGACATTCCAAAAACGGCTTTTACTACTCGTTATGGTCTTTACGACTACACCGTCATGTCCTTTGGTTTGACCAATGCCCCACCACTTTCTCGCGCATGATGAATTCGATCTTCATGGAGTACCTAGATAAATTTGTTGTAGTTTATCTTGATGACATTCTCATCTACTCGAAGAACGAAGAAGAACATGCCGAACACCTAAGGCTGGTATTGATGAAACTTAGAGAGCATCGCCTGTATGCTAAATTCTCCAAGTGTGAATTTTGGCTACCAGAAGTGACCTACTTAGGCCACGTGATTTCTGCAAAAGGCATTGCTGTGAATCCCGAGAGAGTTCAGGCCGTCCTTGACTGGACTACACCTGAATCGGTTAAGCAAGTTAGGAGTTTTCTTGGCCTAGCCAGCTATTGTCGTCGCTTCGTTGAGAACTTCTCCAAAGTTGCAAAGCCTCTTACTGAACTCCTCAAGAAAGATAAGAAATTCCAATGGACTCCCAAGTGCGATGAAAGCTTTCAAGAGCTAAAAAGAAGATTGACTTATGCACCCGTACTTGCGCCTCCAGACACCAAAAAGTATTTCGAGATCTTTTGTGACACCTCACAGCAAGGGTTAGGATGCATACTTATGCAAGATAGACATGTGGTAGCTTATGCTTCATGCCAGTTGCGTCCACATGAAGAGAACTATCCTACCCATGACCTTGAACTCGCTGCCGTAGTTCATGCCCTGACAACTTGGCGACATTACCTCCTTGGTAATCGTTGTGAGATCTATTCCGACCACCAAAGCCTTAAATACTTTTTCACCCAGCCAGATCTTAACCTCAGGCAAAGACGCTGGATTGAGTTGATAAAAGATTACGACGTAGGAATTTCTTACACCACAGGCAAAGCCAATGTCATGGCTGATGCACTAAGTCGTAAGTCGTATTGTAACAACCTCATGTTACAACAGTATCAACCACTTCTTCATGAGGAATTTCGCAAGCTCAATCTTGAGATTGTTCCTCATGGCTATCTTTCTACCTTGGTGGTGAAACCAACTCTTGAGGATCAAATCATAGTTGCCCAAAGGCGTGCACGAGGTGTTCGCCGGATCAAGGAGAACATTGCTAGCGGAGTTGCTAAATGTTTCTCCACAGATAGTAAAGGAATAGTATTCTTTGGAAATCGTTTAGTAGTACCTAAGAATAGAGATCTAAGGCAACTCATCCTCAAAGAATCCCATGACACACCCCTCTCGATTCATCCTGGTAGCACAAAAATGTACCGAGATCTACGCCAGAGATTTTGGTGGACTAGGATGAAGAGAGACATTGCTCGATTTGTTGCCGAATGTGATGTTTGTCGTCGCATTAAGGCAGAACACCAAAGACCTGCTGGCACACTTCAACCTTTGCCTATTCCAGAGTGGAAATGGGACAAAGTCGGTATGGACTTCATCACCGGCTTTCCAAAAACCCAGAAAGGAAACGATGCCATCTTCGTTGTCATAGATAGGCTTTCCAAAGTTGCTCACTTTCTTCCAGTTCGCAAGTCTATAACTGCTAGCCAGTTAGCAGACTTGTATGTCTCTAGAATTGTATCCCTTCACGGTGTTCCTTTGGAAATCAATTCTGATCGTGGTAGCCTTTTCACCTCTAGATTTTGGGGAAGCTTTCAGAATGCTATGGGAACTCATATCTCCTTTAGTACAGCTTTCCATCCTCAGTCTAGTGGCCAAGTTGAAAGGGTTAACCAAATTCTTGAAGACATGCTCAGAGCTTGTGTTATCTCATTCGGAAAGAATTGGGAGAAGTCTCTTCCATTCGCCGAATTTGCTTATAACAATAGTTTTCAATCTAGTTTGAACATGGCTCCTTTTGAACTCCTATATGGACGACGATGTCGAACACCCCTAAACTGGTCAGAAACCGGTGAAAGACAATTCTTTGGACCGGATATGATCAAGGAAGCAGAAGAGCAAGTTCGCATTGTTCGTGATCAATTGAAAGCAGCCCAGTCTCGTCAGAAAAGCTACTATGATCGTCATCATAGGAAAGAGAGCTACAATCTGGACGAGAAGGCTTACCTTCGGGTTACTCCTCTGAAGGGAACCCAAAGATTCGGTATCAAAGGCAAATTGGCCCCACATTACATCGGACCTTTCCGCATTCTTGCTAAACGTGGAGAAGTTGCCTACCAACTTGAACTACCCCCGCACCTTTCCCGAGTACATGATGTATTCCATGTGTCCCAACTCAGGCGTTGCTTCAAGGACCCCATCTGCGAAGTCGACCATGAAACGCTTGATCTCCAAGATGACCTTTCTTATCGAGAATACCCCGTTCGTATTCTTGATTCCGCAAAGCGTGTCACTCGTCGTCAGAACATTAAGTATCTTAAAGTGCAATGGTCACACCACTCTAAGAGAGAAGCCACGTGGGAAAGAGAAGACCGTCTCAGTGTCGAGTACCCCTCCTTCCTCCCACAGACTTCTGAATCTCAGGACGAGATTCTTTTGAGTGGGGGCGAGTTGTCACAACCCCAAGTTAGGTATGTGCTAGGGTAAGCTTAGGCCTTTGCATCATGATAAAAATTTCAAAAGAAATTGAAATGGGAGAGAGAACACCCCCAAGATGAATTTAATTCAAAAGGCCAAAAATAAATCTTCTCCAAAAATTCATGTTTGATTTTTTAAAAGTCTTATAAATGAGTGTGATCACATATCAAGTGATTTGGGACCCACCCCATGCTCATGGAATTTTCAGATATTCAAACAGTGCCTTGGAATTAATCAAATACCCCTATTTGATTTAAAGTTCAAATAATTTGAATTTTAAAAAGTGCAAAACTTTATAAGCGGCTAGTCTAATATAATATGAGGCCATATAAAAAGTTTCAGCATTTAAAAAAATGCCTAGCTATTTATTTTAACATGGCCAACATTTTACAGAAAAGAAACAGAAAACTTACCTATTGCCTAGGGCGAGGCCCACCTCCTCTAGCCCAGCCCAGGCCCAGCCACCTTTTGCCCTGTCGTCTACCTCCCCGCAGCTCCAAGCTGCTCGGTGGAGGAAGAGCGTGGCCACAGCGCCACCTCGACGCCGAGAGGCTTCCAGCCCCCCCTGGACCTCATCTCCTCGCCAAGAGACGCGCAACGTTTGCCCGCACCTTTCCCCTCTCCTCGCGTTTGCCCTCCTCCTCTCTCTGCTTCGTTTCCAAACCGCCCCGAGAAATCGCCGCCGGCCACCATTGTGCGAGACCGTGGCCAACGACGACGAAGAGCTTCCCCACCTTGTCCTTCAAGCTCCCGTACTTCGTCTTCCTCGAGCTGGAGCTTCAATCGGACCCGAGGCACACTGAAGTCGACGCTCGCCTCGCCAAATCATCGCCGGCCGCAGAAGATTCCGGCGAGAAATTGGACGCCGCCGAGCCCCCTCCGGCCTCTCCATGCTCGCCATCGAGCTCTGGTGAGCACCGCGCGTCGTTTTCCTCCTCCCAACGCTCTTCCCGCGGCCGCTGTCATCGTGTTCGTCTAGGTCAGCAGCCGGCCGCCGCGGGCTTCGTCGAAGTCGCGCACCAGAGCGCCCCCTTGAGCCCCCGATTACTCCAGAAGACTCGCGCTAGCCCAAACTACTCGCCAGTACTCTCCACTCCCTCTCTCGTGGCCGTTAACCCAAGTCCGGCGAGAACGGTGCTCCGGCCGTCGCCATGGTCGATGCCACCGTCGCCACAGAGCCCGCCGTGTCACCCCAATGGCACCAGCAGATGCGTGAGTTCACGCAGCGCACGTACGTGCCCTCCAGAACCCCTCCCGTGCCCAAAGCCCCTGCTCCGGCGAGACTCCGGCAAGTCCCGAGCCGCCTTCGCCATTAAACCCTCTCCTTTCTCACTGTCCCGTGGGCCCGAGGTCACTAAGCTAATCTCCCCCACAGCCTATGACAGTGGGCCCCAGCCCACTAATTAAACCCCGGGTTAATTAAACAGAGTTTAAATAAACCCCCCCACTGACAGCAGGGCCCCACTCGTCAGCTGCCCCTTGACGTCAGCACCGCGCCAGGCTGACGCAGTAAACCCTTTTCCAGTTTAAAAAGAAAATCAGAAAATTCCAGAAAAGGCAGAAAATGGCTGAAACTTTGAAAAATCATAGAAAATTCATTTTAACTCCAAATTGGACAAATAATATGTCTAAAATTATCAGAAAAATATAAGGATTCTGAATATGGACTTTGTTTGTATGTTTGACAGATTTAATTTGGGTGAACAGTGGCAAACATCCATATGACTTTAAATTGTATTCAACTTTGGAGTGAATTTGCCAATGATTTTGCAACACACTTCTTTTAGATGGATTCATCCACACATCAGAGGCTTTACCTCACCTTTACAACATCACTTCATTCTCATACTTTTCAAATAAACATTCATGCATTCAAATGCATTTGAAATTCATCGATAAATCAAATGGAGTTTGAATTTGCATTTCAAATGCAATATACTCCTTTTAAATGGAATGCTCAACACATCAGTACCATGAACATCACCATATACAATTGATCATGTGCTTGTGCATTGTACCTTATGTTGATCACTTTGTTTGTATTGTTTGCTCGGATAGAAGTGGAGCCGGAACCTGAGATCACCCTCTTCGTTGAAGACCCCGTGACTGAACCTCGTCAGCAAGGCAAGCAAACCCCCATTGATCATGTCTATAAAATCCCAATTCCCTCTCAGTCTCGCTTATGCATGTTTAGGAGATCACCTTGTATCGATTCTACCGCATAGTTGAACCCATATCCTTTGCATGACCTATCATCTTGTCACAGTAGTAAGCAAACCACAATCCTAGCTGACATAGGAGTTGTTTGATATCATGTGGCCCCTGCAACTATTACAGCTTATTGCATGCTTAGTGTTACAGTGAGGTTGCTTTTGATGTGAGTCGGGATGATAGTGAACATGGTGTTGATGAAAGTGAAACTGTGTTGGTGAATCTACCCTAATACAAGGTGAACGATGAGAGGCTGTGTACGAGTACACAGTGGGTTGTCTCGTTGAACACTGCCTTAATTCCGAGTTCTTGTGTGCTGATCCAAGAAGAAGAGTACAACCACACATTGGGCTCACTGACCCCTCTCATCCTAGTACCTCACCCCGTTCGAACCCCAGAAGTCGCAGTAGTTCGGAGTTCTGTTAGGGCTGTGGCACGGTCTGCGAAGTGGATGAACGGCTTTTCAAGACAGGCTTGGGACCCTGCACACATCATTTGAGGCTGTACTGGAACCTCGGCCGGACTTCCATACGGATCCCCCTCAGATAGGCGACTCTCTGGACTAGAACGGAGTTGTGGGCGAAGTGTTGTGGTGGCATCCTCGCTGTCACCTCTTGAACGGTGACACGCAAAAGGCGGTAACTGATGACACGTGTGTGTAGAGGTACACCCCTGGAGGGTTAACAAAACTATTCGAATAGCCGCGTCCGCGGTTAAGGACTGCTTGGAAAGCTGTGCTCGATTATTAGACAACTTGAACTGGATACTTCTAAAACTCGCAAGATAAGCGTGAGTGCTATGGTGTGCTCCTCGTGGGGAAGTCGAGGAAGTAACCATAGTGGTGTATTGGTTGGAGATGTAGTGGACTCGTGTACGCTTCTTACCTCAAGTCTGGTACTCGTAGTTCAGGACTAGCCAAGTCAAAGCTGGCACTTCTGCATTTGAACCCCACCTCCCTTTTACCTTGATACATGTGCATGAGTAGTACAACTCCTACGTAAGTCTTGCTGAGTACGACTTTGTACTCACGTTTGCTTATTCTATGTTTTAGATGAACCCACCGACCCCGATGGTGTCTTCTACCTGAAGCTCGAAGAATGAAGACTCAGACCAAGACCAAGCTAGTGTAGTCCCAGTCAGACGACTGTTCCCTCGTGGAAGGCCTTGTTTTTTTAGATAAGGCTTCCCTAAGCCATTTGTTAAACTTGTCTGTACTCAGACCTACTTTGCTTACGCATGTTTGATGTAATGTTGGATCACTGACTTGTGATCTCTGTGTGCACTCTGTAAGAGTTATCAATAAAGTTGTATACTTTGTAGATAATTGCAATGATACCTGCTATTCATACTGGACATGTGTTCTGCGTGTATGATTATACCATGCATGTCTTAGTATGGGTTTTCGAGACCTTAGTTGTGATCTAGCTGGCGGTCTTTTATACACAAAGTGGCCCTTAGATGTGCGCAGCTTGGGGCATCGCGATGCGATTGTTCGTGACTCCGTCACGTGCACACTTTGATGTATGATCGAGCCCGCCCTAGACCCCGACTAAGTGATCGGGCTGGAGTAAGTCTATGTAAGGGTGATAATACAATCGATAGTATGGTTGAGGCGACTTGTCTATGAGTATGGGAGTTCACCACCCATATCATTTAGACTTGTGTGCGGACGATGAGGACCCATTTCAGTTGATCATCCGGCCTGGATGGGATGCCCCTCACGTTCGATGCTTACCGAGAACGCTCTGTGCTGGGCCTTGTCTGCTCAGACAAGTGGGTACAGTTCTCGGCTCTCCATAAGATTGTGTTGTAGCGATTCTTGCATACGCTAACCCCGGGTCCCGACAGACTTCGTATCAGAGCAGGACTGCCTGTAGGATTATCAGCCTTGGCCGAAGTCGAGTCTAGCTTGCTATAGTTATATAGTTACTCTAGGTATATAAGGGAACAACGTAAGTCTTCTTTTTTCTCCTTACCCTCATCGTTCTGAGTTCTGAGTCACCCTCATCTTATTCTACGGGAAGATAGGACTAGGCTCACCTCTGTCTGATTAGAACATCTCTTTGTTTGCTTCCTTGTAGCCGTAGGAAAGTTGTGTCCGGTTTCCTAGCATTGTTGTAATGCTGGTTTCTTACATCGTATTATGTAAGTGCTGTATCTATATTGAAAGAAAATTGTTTCTTGCAATTACAGCCGTTATGCTGTCCGAGTCATTCCAGGTTTCTTCATAATCTGATGCGTTTGCAAAATCTTTCCCTCTATTTCGGATGTCCTTCCAGAAGTTTTTCTAGGTGGCATGCCCGACAGTTCCATAGAGTTTGATGTAGGTTTTCTTCTAGGAACCTATAGTGTTTCATTTGCAGCTCTTCATCCCACTTTAGATGTCTTCTAGCTAGAAGAACCACACTAACCATCGTGTTGGGGTACTTTGTTACTCTGACATATCTGTTGTAGCCCCTAGTAAGCCATGGTCATCCTCAGGAAAACCATCCAGTAACCCAACTCTTTAAACCTAGCCACCCGACAGATGTGTAGAGTTCATTATAGATCTTATTCCAGGAACCGCAACAAATTCTAGACGCCCATACAAAATTGCCCCACGTGAGTTAGCTGAGCTTAAAACCCAACTGGAAGCTTTGTTGGAAAATGGCTTCATCCGCCCTAGCTCATCGCCATGGTGTTGCCCCGTTCTGTTCGTAACGAAGAAAGATGGAACAAAAAGGATGTGCGTAGACTATCGCCCGCTAAATCTAGCAACGATAAAGAACAAGTACCCACTACCCAGGATCAATGATCTTTATGATCAACTTGCAGGATCATCTGTCTTCTCCAAGATGGATTTGAGATTAGGTTATCATCAAATCAAATCCGAAACGAGGACATTCCAAAAACGGCTTTTACTACTCGTTATGGTCTTTACGAGTACACCGTCATGTCCTTTGGTTTGACCAATGTCCCCACCACTTTCTCGCGCATGATGAATTCGATCTTCATGGAGTACCTAGATAAATTTGTTGTAGTTTATCTTGATGACATTCTCATCTACTCGAAGAACGAAGAAGAACATGCCGAACACCTAAGACTGGTATTGATGAAACTTAGAGAGCATCGCCTGTATGCTAAATTCTCCAAGTGTGAATTTTGGCTACCAGAAGTGACCTACTTAGGCCACGTGATTTCTGCAAAAGGCATTGCTGTGAATCCCGAGAGAGTTCAGGCCGTCCTTGACTGGACTACACCTGAATCGGTTAAGCAAGTTAGGAGTTTTCTTGGCCTAGCCAGCTATTTCCGTCGCTTCGTTGAGAACTTCTCCAAAGTTGCAAAGCCTCTAACTGAACTCCTCAAGAAAGATAAGAAATTCCAATGGACTCCCAAGTGCGAGGAAAGCTTTCAAGAGCTAAAAAGAAGATTGACTTCTGCACCCGTACTTGCGCCTCCAGACACCAAAAAGGATTTCGAGATCTTTTGTGATGCCTCACGGCAAGGGTTAGGATGCATACTTATGCAAGATAGACATGTTGTAGCTTATGCTTCACGCCAGTTGCGTCCACATGAAGAGAACTATCCTACCCATGACCTTGAACTCGCTGCCGTAGTTCATGCCCTGACAACTTGGCGACATTACCTCCTTGGTAATCGTTGTGAGATCTATTCCGACCACCAAAGCCTCAAATACTTTTTCACCCAGCCAGATCTTAACCTCAGGCAAAGACGCTGGATTGAGTTGATAAAAGATTACGACGTAGGAATTTCTTACACCCCAGGCAAAGCCAATGTCATGGCTGATGCACTAAGTCGTAAGTCGTATTGTAACAACCTCATGTTACAACAGTATCAACCACTTCTTCATGAGGAATTTCGCAAGCTCAATCTTGAGATTGTTCCTCATGGCTATCTTTCTACCTTGGTGGCGAAACCAACTATTGAGGATCAAATCATAGTTGCCCAAAGGCGTGCACGAGGTGTTCGCCGGATCAAGGAGAACATTGCTAGCGGAGTTGGTAAATGTTTCTCCACAGATAGTAAAGGAACGGTATTCTTTGGAAATCGTTTAGTAGTACCTAAGAATAGAGATCTAAGGCAACTCATCCTCAAAGAATCCCATGACACACCCCTCTCGATTCATCCCGGTAGCACAAAAATGTACCGAGATCTACGCCAGAGATTTTGGTGGACTAGGATGAAGAGAGACATTGCTCGATTTGTTGCCGAATTTGATGTTTGTCGTCGCATTAAGGCAGAACACCAAAGACCTGCTGGCACACTTCAACCTTGTCAGATCCCTCTGTTAGGTATGTGCTAGGGTTAGCTAGTACCTTTGCATCATGCAAAATTTCAAAAAGAAACCTTAAAAATCAAATTCAAAATCCAAATGGGAGAAGGAACACCCCCAGTTGAATTTTTTTCAAAAGGCCAGATAAAAATATTTTCCAAAAATTCATGTTAGAGTTTTGAAAAGTCTTATAAATGAGTGTGATCACATATCAAGTGATGTGGGACCCACCCCATGCTCATAGATTTTTCAAATATTCAAACAGTACCTTGGAAATAAAGAAATCCCCCTATTTGAATTAAAATTCAAATCATTTGAATTTTAAAAATGTTGAAAGTTTATAAGTGGTTAGTCTATATTATTATGAGGCCACATAAAAGTTTTCAGCATTTAATAAAATGGTTTGGTATTTTATCAGAGCCAAAACAAATTACAGAAAACAGAAAGGAAAGTTTAAACAGAATAAAAGAAGAAAACTTACCTGGCGCCCAGGCGGAGCCAGCCCACCCCAGCCCAGCCGGCCCACAGGGGCAGGGAGGTCTTCTTCCACCTCCCGCGCCTCCAAGCTGCTCGGTGGAATGCCACCGAGCTAGCCGAGGGCGACACGTCGACGCCGCCGAGCTTCCAGGCCGCCCCGTGCCTCTTCTCGCGCCTGGAGCCTCCCTGGAGTCGTCCGCATCCATTCCCCCCTCCAGAGCTTCCTCCTCCTCCTCCCGTGTTCGATTTCTTCACCACCCGAGAGCGCCGCCGTTCGCCGTCGCAAGAAACCGTGGCCATCGACGTCAAGTAGTCCAGCTGAAGTGTCCTTTGTGTTCACCGTCGTCGTCTACGCCAAGTCGTAGGAGGAATCGCCCTGGGACGCCTTGTAGCCGACGTGAGCTTCATCGTCTTCATCGCCGGCCGCCGTGGATCGAGTTCAAATTCCGGCCACTCCAACACCTCCCCGAGCAAGCCACCACTCCAGATCGATTCAGGGTGAGCTCACGGCCGGAACCCCTCGCTTTTCCCCCTCGCTTGTTTCCTCTAGCTGGATCTGCCATGGATTCCGAGCAAGCTCGCCGCCGTGGTCGTCGTCCTCCTCGTTCCAGAGCCCTTCGTGAACCCCCAGTGCGTGCGTTTGGCTTCCCGTGTTGCCAGCATTCGAACGCGCTCAAGTTGGACCCAAACCGTGCTTCCTAGCTCCGGCTACGACCTCGCCGTTCTTCTGTTCCCGCCGGAGTCGTCGCCGTCGCCGATTCCGACCACCCCGAGAACCTCCGATGCCACCAGACGACGCGGAAGACCTCCAGGAGCAAGATGGTGCCCTCCCCGTGCTCTCCCGTGGCCTGTAACGAATTCCGGCGAGTCGCCGCCGTGGTTCTCGTCGCCGGCGTCAAGCCGCCGGTGGCTTAGCCACTAATCACGAGTTAAGTGACCCCTGTGTCACTGACCAGTGGGCCCAGTGGCTTAATTAAGCCACTGGTTTAAATTTAACCACGGGATTAAACCCTGTGTCACTGACCAGTGGGGCCCCTTGTCAGTTTGACTCGGGTCAAACCCCCTGACGCCAGCGTGACGCAGTAAAGGATTTCCAGAAAAGAAAAATAGCTTAATAATTCCAGAAATTCCAGAAAATACCCCAAACTTTGGAAATTCATAGAAAATTCATATTAACTCCAAATTGGACAAATAATATATGAAAAATGATCAGGAGAAAATTATCTTTCCAAATATGCAACTTTCATCTCTGTTTGAGTTGAATTTAAAATGGGACCAGTAGCATATATCATTTGCTTTATTTGAATTTATTTCAAATTCAAACCAAATGATTTTGCCACTTGGACCATGAATTTATGTTGCAAATCAACCACACTTCAGAGGCATATCATACACAGTTGAAGTAATTCAAATTGACCAAACTATATCATATATAACTTGGTTGATATTAAATTCAAATGTGGAATTTGAATTTGCATTTTAAAAATGCAATATATTCCACTTAAATGGAATTTCCTCACACATCAAACTTGTACTTCAAGCTTAAACATTCTATCATGTGCTTGAGCATTGCATTCATTTTGATTGCTATTTTGTACTTGCTTGTCGAGTAGAGGTTGAACCGGAGCAAGAGGTCACCCCCTTCGCTGAAGATCTAGAGCCCGAACCTCGTCAGCAAGGCAAGCAAACCCCCATTGATCATGTCGATAAAATCCCACTTCCCTCTCATGTCTCGCTTATGCATTGTATAGGATGATCACCATGCTTCGTTTCTACCGTATAGATGAACCCATTCCTTTGCATGACCTATCTTTTGTCACAGTAGTAAGCAAACCACAATCCTAGCAACTGTAGGAGTTGTTTGATATCATGTGGCCCCTGCAAATGTTATCGCTTATTGCATGCTTAGTATGATACCATGTTGTTACTGTGATGTGAGTCGGGATGGGAATGATCACGTTGATGATGGTAGAAAAGTGTTGGTGAATCGACCCTAATACAAGGTGAACGATGAGAGGCTGTGTAGGAGTACACGGTGGGTTGTCTCGTTGAACACCGCCCTAAGTCCGAGTTCTTGTGTGGTGATCCAAGATGAAGAGTACAACCACACATTGGGCTCACTGACCCCTCTCAACCTATTAACTCATCCCTTTCGATGTCCAGATGTCGCAGTAGTTCGGAGTTCTGGTAGGCTTGTGGCCTGGATGCTAAGTGAGAGAACGGCTCATCCGAGACCGGCTTATGCACCACGCACACATCGCTTGGGTCCACTTCGGTAAACCGGCCGGGTTCACGATTGTGGTAGCCAACCCAAGTAGGCGGCTTTCTTGGACTAGATAGGCTATGAGGAAACAGTTGTGGTGAGCATCCTCGCTGGCACCCCTTGAATGGTGTCGAGATCAAAGGCGGTAAATGATGATCATGTGTGTGTAGCGGTACACCCTTGCAAGGTTAACAAAACTATTCGAATAGCCGCGTCCGCGGTTATGGACTGCTTGGAAAGCTTAGCTTGATTATTAGATAACTTGAACCGGATACTTCTAAAACACACCAAGATAAGTGTGAGTGCTATGGCGTGCCTCCTCGTGGGAAAGTCGAGGAAGGCACCATAGTGGTGTATTGGTTGGTGAAAGTAGTGGACTCGTGTACGCTTCTTACCTCAAAGTCTGGTACTCGTAGTTCAGGATTAGCCATGTCAAAGCTGGCATTTCTGCAAGTGAACCCCACCTCCCTTTACCTTGATACATGTGCATGAGTAGTATAGCTCCTATGTAAGTCTTGCTGAGTACGCCTTTGTACTCACGTTTGCTTAATATATGTTTTAGATGACGCCACTGACCCCTAAGGTGGCTTCTTCATCGAGCTGGACGACTGAAGTTAAGCTAGTCTAGTCCCATTCAGCAGACTGGTTCCCTCGTGGAGGGCTTTGTGTTTGAATAAGGCTTCTTAAGCCATTTGTTAAACTTGTCTGTACTCAGACATAATTTGCTTCCGTTCTGTGTTGTAATGTTGGATCACATGTATGTGATCTCTGTGTGTACTCTATAAGAGTTATAAATAAAATGTACACTTTGTAGAGGATTGCAATGGTACCTGCTGTTCATACAAGGCATGTGTGCTGCGTGTATGTTTATAACATGCATGTCTTTGTATGGGTTTTCGAGACCTTAGTTGTGTTCTGGCTGGCGGTCTTTTATACACCAAGTGGCCCTTAGATGTGCGCAGCTTGGGGCATCGCGATGCGATTGCTTGAGACTCTGTCTCGTGCACACTTTGTGGTATAATCGAGCCCGCCCTAGACCCCGACTAAGTGATCGGGCTGGAGTAAGTCTATGTAAGAGTTTTGAGATAGTCGATAATATGGTTGAGGCGACTTGTCTTTGAATATGGGAGTTCACCACCCATATCAGTAGACTTGTGTGCGTACGATGAGGACCCATTACAGTTGATCATCCGGCCTGGATGGGATGCCCCTCACGTACGATGCTTTCCGAGAATGTTCAGTGCTTGGCCTTGTCTGCTTAGACAAGTGGGTGCGGTTCTCGGCTCTCCATATGACTATGTCTTAACCGTACTTGCATACGCTAACCCCGGGTCCCGACAGACTTGGTATCAGAGCAGGACTGACTGTAGGACTAGTAGCCTTGGCCGAAGTTAAGTCTAGCATTCTATAGTTATATAGTTACTCTGGGTATATAAGGGAACAACGTAAGGCTTCATTTTTCTCCTTACCCCCTTCGTTCCGAGTTCTGAGTCACCCTCATCTTGTTCTACGGGAAGATAGGACTAGGCTCTCCTCTGTCTGATTACCATATCTCGTTGATTGCTTCCTTGTAGCCGTAGGAAAGTTGTGTCCAGGTTTTCCTAGCATTTTTGTAATGCTGATTTCTTACATCGTATTATGTAAGTGTTGTTTTGCATGATTGAAAGAAATTGTCATTTCTTACAATTACAGCCGTTATGCTGTCCGAGTCATTCCAGGTTTATCTCATAATCTGATGCATTTGCAAACTCTTGCTTTCTGTTTCAGATGGCAAATCTTCCCCCTCGGCAGATTGTTCGTTTGACCAGGTGCCTCGGTGTGCGTGGCCACCCCGCCACGTTGATCGAGATGATGTCCTACGTGGGATATCGATGGTACCCTGAGTACACCATCGAGGAGCAGTTCCACGACTTCATCCAGACGCAGTTCCACTGCATTGTCCGGATCTACCCACACCATGTTGGAGTCACCCAGCCTATCCACTTTGGACATGGCATCGGCGTTACCGAGAACATGGCTGTGCAGGATGCTGCATACTCATGTATCACACTGCTGAGAGAGGAGCACACTTTGCTGAGAGAGACTTCATTCCGCTATATCCCAGCTGCACTTCCAGGAGAAGAGGGATATTACACCGGACTCTACTCAGATCACTCTGCAGAGGATCCAGCACTCCAGGTGACTGCTAGGTTTGCTAGTGACAGAGACCGTGATGCACGCGCTCTCCGTTTTGAGCTCCACGCCACCCGTGTTCGTCTGTACCGAGCACTGACACTCTTGGCACCCTTTGTGAGCGTGGGATCAGTTGAGTATGATGCGATCTATCCAGTGAGGACCCAGATGCCTTCTCGAGTTGCTTGGCCCGAGATTGGAGGAATTTTTCCACCCCGTGGTCCTTTGCTTCCACCCTACACTGGACCTAGGCCCCATCCTTGCCCAAATGGATATCAGGGTCCACAAGCCTCCGTGTTTTCCGATGGTCACCTCCAGCTACCGGGATACGCGGGTAACTTTTATGAGGATTACTATGGAGATGGAGATGAGTGAGACCGCCTGTGGTCTTACTTAGTGAGGATGTAGTAGTATCCTAGTATGTTGTAAGCAAGGTGTCTAAGTTCCAGAGGCTTAGATAAATAATGTATAGGAAGTCAGAGTGCCTCTGAAGGATGTATCATCTTCATCACGTTTGTATTAGCTTAGTGCTTGTACTAAAACGATGTATGGCTCGTACGACAGCTTGTGAATATATGGCTTGTATGCTTTTATCACCATGTTGTCGAGATGATTACTTCCTTGCTCTGTAATCCTTCCAGTGCTTCAATACCTTGATTAGACTCTTGAAATCAACTCTGTTTGACTTTGGTTTTTCACCTTCAGGATGTCTCAAGGAACACGTGGCCAGATTGGTCGTAACCAAGGTCGTGGGAACAACCAGGAGGAAGACAACCTTCCACCCCCACCCACGATGGCCCAAGTTCTGATGGAGGTCGAGAGGAACCGCCGTGACTCTCACCACCTGCTGGAAGTCATCGCACGCAACACCACTCAGCAGCGCAATGAGCTGGTGTCTTTGAACGACTTCATCCGGCTTCATCCCCCGGTTTTCAGTTACTCCACCGAACCCCTTGACGCCGATGACTGGCTTCGCAGCATCGAGAGGAAGCTCCAAGCCGGCCATGTTGCAGATGGCGACAAGGTCAATTATGCCACCTATCACCTCGAAGGTGCCGCGAGCTCTTGGTGGGAGAATTTTCTGAATATGCGCCCCGTTGGACCACCTGCATCTTGGGAGGAGTTCTGTACCTCTTTCCGCGAGCACCACATTCCCAAAGGTCTCATGGACCGCAAGCGTGAGGAGTTCTGTAACCTCACTCAAGGCAGAAGAACCGTGGACGAGTTTAGTCGTGAGTTCAACCGACTTGCTCGTTATGCAACAGAAGAAGTTTCCACCGACTCCAAGAAGCAAGAGAGGTTCCGTCGTGGCCTCAACAGTGGACTCCGTCGCGAGCTCAACCTTCATGACTTTGCCACCTTCCAGGTCCTTGTCAACAAGGCCATCAAGGCAGAGGACATGAACACCCCCAATGACTTTCGCAAACACCCTAGAGAGGAAGGTTCATCCAATTCTGGCTCTCAGAAGCGTAAGATCTGGATTCCCAATAGCATGTTCCGCCAGAACCACCCATCGAGGCCATCCTATGCGGCGCCTCGTCCACCCACCCAGTTCCACCCAGCTCCACCAAACAACCCAGCTCCACGCACTGTTTTCGGAGCTTGCTACAAGTGTGGTCAGGCAGGCCACTACTCTCGCGAGTGCCCCCAGAACCAAGTCCAGAACCAGAATGCTCCACCACGTGCCGGAGGCAACAACAACAACAACAACAATGGTCGTGGCAAGCCACCCCAGAAGGTCTTCACCGCCAAACCCGCTCCTCCCGCCACGCGTGGACGTCTGAACCAGATTGCCGCCGAAGAGACTGACGACACCACTGACGTCATTCTTGGTACGCTCCCAGTCAATTTTGTTCCTACTTCTGTTCTTTTCGACCCAGGAGCATCTCATTCATTCATGTCGGAAAGTTATGCACTTCGTCATGAGTTACCCTTTGTTGAATTGTCCACCCCGATGGTTATTCAAACTCCAGGGTCAAGATGGCAAACTAATAGAGTAAGCCATGGTAATCAAATAGCAATTGAGGGTTTAGTATTCCTTGCTTCACTCATAGCCCTCAAGTCTTCAGACATTGATGTCATCCTTGGCATGGATTGGCTATCAAGACAGAATGCCTATCTGGATTGCAAAGGCAAATCCGTGAAACTCACCCACCCTTCAGGCAAAACCATTAGCTATACCTCACCCAGAACAAGAACCCAAGTGCATTCCTTGAATGTACTTCCCCTTCCCGAACTTGAAGATATTCCGGTGGTTCGTGACTTCCCGGATGTCTTTCCTGAAGAGCTGCCGGGCATGCCACCCGACAGATGTGTAGAGTTTATAGTGGATCTTGTTCCAGGAACCGCACCAATTTCCAAACGCCCATATAAAATGGCCCCACATGAGTTAGCTGAGCTAAAAACCCAACTGGATGCTTCGTTGCCGAAAGGCTTCATCTGCCCTAGCTCATCGCCATGGGGTTGCCCCGTTCTGTTCGTGAAGAAGAAGGATGGAACAGAAAGGATGTGCGTAGACTATCGCCCGCTAAATTTGGCGACGATAAAGAACAAATACCCACTGCCCAGGATCAATGATCTTTATGATCAACTTGCAGGATCCGCTGTCTTTTCCAAGATGGATTTGAGATTAGGTTATCATCAGATCCGAATCCGAAACGAGGACATTCCCAAAACGGCTTTCACTACTCGTTATGGTCTTTACGAGTACACCGTCATGTCCTTTGGTTTAACCAATGCCCCCGCCACATTCTCACGCTTGATGAATTCGATCTTCATGGAGTACCTAGATAAATTTGTTGTGGTTTATCTTGATGATATTCTCATCTACTCGAAGAACGAAAAGGATCACGCCGAGCACTTAAGGCTGGTACTGATGAAACTTAGAAAGCATCGCCTGTACGCTAAATTCTCCAAGTGTGAATTCTGGCTACCAGAAGTGACCTACTTAGGCCACGTGATTTCTGCAAAAGGCATTGCTGTGAATCCCGAGAGAGTTCACGCCGTCCTTGACTGGACTCCACCTGAATCGGTTAAGCAAGTTAGAAGTTTTCTTGGCCTAGCCAGCTATTGTCGTCGCTTCGTCGAGAACTTTTCTAAAGTTGCAAAGCCTCTAACTGAACTCCTCAAGAAAGATAAGAAATTCTTATGGAATCCCAAGTGCGAGGAAAGCTTTCAAGAGCTAAAAAGAAGATTAACTTCTGCACCCGTGCTTGCACCTCCAGACACAAAAAGGGATTTCGAGATCTATTGTGATGCCTCACGGCAAGGGTTAGGATGCATACTTCTGCAAGATCGACATGTGGTAGCTTATGCTTCACGCCAGTTGCGGCCACATGAAGAGAACTATCCTACCCATGACCTTGAACTCGCTGCCGTAGTTCATGCTCTAACAACTTGGCGACATTACCTCCTTGGTAATCATTGTGAGATTTATTCCGACCACCAAAGCCTCAAATATATTTTCACCCAGCCAGGTCTTAATCTCAGGCAAAGACGCTGGATTGAGTTGATAAAAGATTACGACGTAGCAATTTCTTACACCCCAGGCAAAGCCAATGTCATGGCTGATGCACTAAGTCGTAAGTCGTACTGTAACAACCTCATGTTACGGCAGTATCAACCACTTCTTCATGAGAACTTTCGCAAGCTCAATCTTGAAATTGTTCCTCATGGCTATCTTTCAACCTTGGTGGCGAAACCAACTCTTGAGGATCAAATCTTAGTTGCCCAAAGGCGTGCACGAGGTGTTCGCCGGATCAAAGAGAACATTGCTAGCGGAGTTGCTAAATGTTTCTCCACAGATAACAAAGGAACGGTATTCTTTGAAAATCGTTTGGTAGTACCTAAGAATAAGGAACTAAGGCAACTCATCCTCAAAGAAGCCCATGACACACCCCTCTCAATTCATCCCGGTAGCACGAAAATGTACCGAGATCTACGCCAGAGATTTTGGTGGACTAGGATGAAGAGAGACATTGCTCAATTTGTTGCCGAATGTGATGTTTGTCGTCGCATTAAGGCAGAACATCAAAGACCTGCTGGTACACTTCAACCTTTGTCCATTCCCGAGTGGAAATGGGACAAAGTCGGTATGGACTTCATCACCGGCTTTCCAAGAACCCAAAAAGGAAACAATGCCATCTTCGTTGTCATAGATAGGCTTTCCAAAGTCGCTCACTTCCTTCCGGTTCGCGAGTCTATAACTGCTAGTCAGTTAGCGGACTTGTACATCTCCAGAATTGTATCACTTCACGGTGTTCCGTTGGAAATCAATTCTGATCGCGGTAGCCTTTTCACCTCTAGATTTTGGGGAAGCTTCCAACGTGCTCTGGGAACTCATCTCTCCTTTAGTACAGCTTTCCATCCTCAGTCTAGCGGTCAAGTCGAAAGGGTTAACCAAATTCTTGAAGACATGCTCAGAGCTTGTGTTATCTCATTCGGAAAGAATTGGGAGAATTCTCTTCCGTATGCCGAATTTGCTTATAACAATAGCTTTCAATCTAGTCTGAACATGGCTCCTTTTGAAATCCTGTATGGACGACGATGTCGAACACCACTAAACTGGTCTGAAACCGGTGAAAGACAATTCTTTGGACCGGATATGATCAAGGAAGCAGAAGAGCAAGTTCGCATTGTTCGTGATCAATTGAAAGCAGCCCAGTCTCGTCAGAAAAGCTACTATGATCGTCATCATAGGCAAGAGAGCTACAATCTGGATGAGAGGGCTTACCTCCGGGTTACTCCTCTGAAGGGAACCCAACGTTTCGGTATCAAAGGCAAGTTGGCCCCACGTTACATCGGACCTTTCCGCATTCTAGCTAAACGTGGAGAAGTTGCCTACCAACTTGAACTACCCCCGCACCTTTCCCGAGTACACGATGTATTCCATGTGTCCCAACTCAGGCGTTGCTTCAAGGACCCCATCCGCGAAGTCGACCATGAAACGCTTGATCTTCAAGATGACCTTTCTTATCGAGAATACCCCGTTCGTATTCTTGATTCAGCAGAGCGTGTCACTCGTCGTCAGAAGATTAGGTTTCTGAAAGTGCAATGGTCACACCACTCCGAAAGAGAAGCCACGTGGGAGAGAGAAGACCGTCTCAGTGCCGAGTAC
Organism: Bromus sterilis; assembly: GCA_950022295.1. Lineage (NCBI taxonomy): Eukaryota > Viridiplantae > Streptophyta > Magnoliopsida > Poales > Poaceae > Bromus > Bromus sterilis. Next base: position 41,033,836 of record OX465595.1, on the reverse strand, counting down.
CCTTCCTTCCTCCCGCAGACTTCTGAATCTCGGGACGAGATTCTTTTGAGTGGGGGCGAGTTGTCAGATCCCTCTGTTAGGTATGTGCTAGGGTTAGCTAGTACCTTTGCATCATGCAAAATTTCAAAAAGAAACCTTAAAAATCAAATTCAAAATCCAAATGGGAGAAGGAACACCCCCAGTTGAATTTTTTTCAAAAGGCCAGATAAAAATATTTTCCAAAAATTCATGTTAGAGTTTTGAAAAGTCTTATAAATGAGTGTGATCACATATCAAGTGATGTGGGACCCACCCCATGCTCATAGATTTTTCAAATATTCAAACAGTACCATGGAAATAAAGAAATCCCCCTATTTGAATTAAAATTCAAATCATTTGAATTTTAAAAATGTTGAAAGTTTATAAGTGGTTAGTCTATATTATTATGAGGCCACATAAAAGTTTTCAGCATTTAATAAAATGGTTTGGTATTTTATCAGAGCCAAAACAAATTACAGAAAACAGAAAGGAAAGTTTAAACAGAATAAAAGAAGAAAACTTACCTGGCGCCCAGGCGGAGCCAGCCCACCCCAGCCCAGCCGGCCCACAGGGGCAGGGAGGTCTTCTTCCACCTCCCGCGCCTCCAAGCTGCTCGGTGGAATGCCACCGAGCTAGCCGAGGGCGACACGTCGACGCCGCCGAGCTTCCAGGCCGCCCCGTGCCTCTTCTCGCGCCTGGAGCCTCCCTGGAGTCGTCCGCATCCATTCCCCCCTCCAGAGCTTCCTCCTCCTCCTCCCGTGTTCGATTTCTTCACCACCCGAGAGCGCCGCCGTTCGCCGTCGCAAGAAACCGTGGCCATCGACGTCAAGGAGTCCAGCTGAAGTGTCCTTTGTGTTCACCGTCGTCGTCTACGCCAAGTCGCAGGAGGAATCGCCCTGGGACGCCTTGTAGCCGACGTGAGCTTCATCGTCTTCATCGCCGGCCGCCGTGGATCGAGTTCAAATTCCGGCCACTCCAACACCTCCCCGAGCAAGCCACCACTCCAGATCGATTCAGGGTGAGCTCACGGCCGGAACCCCTCGCTTTTCCCCCTCGCTTGTTTCCTCTAGCTGGATCTGCCATGGATTCCGAGCAAGCTCGCCGCCGTGGTCGTCGTCCTCCTCGTTCCAGAGCCCTTCGTGAACCCCCAGTGCGTGCGTTTGGCTTCCCGTGTTGCCAGCATTCGAACGCGCTCAAGTTGGACCCAAACCGTGCTTCCTAGCTCCGGCTACGACCTCGCCGTTCTTCTGTTCCCGCCGGAGTCGTCGCCGTCGCCGATTCCGACCACCCCGAGAACCTCCGATGCCACCAGACGACGCGGAAGACCTCCAGGAGCAAGATGGTGCCCTCCCCGTGCTCTCCCGTGGCCTGTAACGAATTCCGGCGAGTCGCCGCCGTGGTTCTCGTCGCCGGCGTCAAGCCGCCGGTGGCTTAGCCACTAATCACGAGTTAAGTGACCCCTGTGTCACTGACCAGTGGGCCCAGTGGCTTAATTAAGCCACTGGTTTAAATTTAACCACGGGATTAAACCCTGTGTCACTGACCAGTGGGGCCCCTTGTCAGTTTGACTCGGGTCAAACCCCCTGACGCCAGCGTGACGCAGTAAAGGATTTCCAGAAAAGAAAAATAGCTTAATAATTCCAGAAATTCCAGAAAATACCCCAAACTTTGGAAATTCATAGAAAATTCATATTAACTCCAAATTGGACAAATAATATATGAAAAATGATCAGGAGAAAATTATCTTTCCAAATATGCAACTTTCATCTCTGTTTGAGTTGAATTTAAAATGGGACCAGTAGCATATATCATTTGCTTTATTTGAATTTATTTCAAATTCAAACCAAATGATTTTGCCACTTGGACCATGAATTTATGTTGCAAATCAACCACACTTCAGAGGCATATCATACACATTTGAAGTAATTCAAATTGACCAAACTATATCATATATAACTTGGTTGATATTAAATTCAAATGTGGAATTTGAATTTGCATTTTAAAAATGCAATATATTCCACTTAAATGGAATTGCCTCACACATCAAACTTGTACTTCAAGCTTAAACATTCTATCATGTGCTTGAGCATTGCATTCATTTTGATTGCTATTTTGTACTTGCTTGTCGAGTAGAGGTTGAACCGGAGCAAGAGGTCACCCCCTTCGCTGAAGATCCAGAGCCCGAACCTCGTCAGCAAGGCAAGCAAACCCCCATTGATCATGTCGATAAAATCCCACTTCCCTCTCATGTCTCGCTTATGCATTGTATAGGATGATCACCATGCTTCGTTTCTACCGTATAGATGAACCCATTCCTTTGCATGACCTATCTTTTGTCACAGTAGTAAGCAAACCACAATCCTAGCAACTGTAGGAGTTGTTTGATATCATGTGGCCCCTGCAAATGTTATCGCTTATTGCATGCTTAGTATGATACCATGTTGTTACTGTGATGTGAGTCGGGATGGGAATGATCACGTTGATGATGGTAGAAAAGTGTTGGTGAATCGACCCTAATACAAGGTGAACGATGAGAGGCTGTGTAGGAGTACACGGTGGGTTGTCTCGTTGAACACCGCCCTAAGTCCGAGTTCTTGTGTGGTGATCCAAGATGAAGAGTACAACCACACATTGGGCTCACTGACCCCTCTCAACCTATTAACTCATCCCTTTCGATGTCCAGTTGTCGCAGTAGTTCGGAGTTCTGGTAGGCTTGTGGCCTGGATGCTAAGTGAGAGAACGGCTCATCCGAGACCGGCTTATGCACCACGCACACATCGCTTGGGTCCACTTCGGTAAACCGGCCGGGTTCACGATTGTGGTAGCCAACCCAAGTAGGCGGCTTTCTTGGACTAGATAGGCTATGAGGAAACAGTTGTGGTGAGCATCCTCGCTGGCACCCCTTGAATGGTGTCGAGATCAAAGGCGGTAAATGATGATCATGTGTGTGTAGCGGTACACCCTTGCAAGGTTAACAAAACTATTCGAATAGCCGCGTCCGCGGTTATGGACTGCTTGGAAAGCTTAGCTTGATTATTAGATAACTTGAACCGGATACTTCTAAAACACACCAAGATAAGTGTGAGTGCTATGGCGTGCCTCCTCGTGTGAAAGTCGAGGAAGGCACCATAGTGGTGTATTGGTTGGTGAAAGTAGTGGACTCGTGTACGCTTCTTACCTCAAAGTCTGGTACTCGTAGTTCAGGATTAGCCATGTCAAAGCTGGCATTTCTGCAAGTGAACCCCACCTCCCTTTACCTTGATACATGTGCATGAGTAGTATAGCTCCTATGTAAGTCTTGCTGAGTACGCCTTTGTACTCACGTTTGCTTAATATATGTTTTAGATGACGCCACTGACCCCGAAGGTGGCTTCTTCATCGAGCTGGACGACTGAAGTTAAGCTAGTCTAGTCCCATTCAGCAGACTGGTTCCCTCGTGGAGGGCTTTGTGTTTGAATAAGGCTTCTTAAGCCATTTGTTAAACTTGTCTGTACTCAGACATAATTTGCTTCCGTTCTGTGTTGTAATGTTGGATCACATGTATGTGATCTCTGTGTGTACTCTATAAGAGTTATAAATAAAATGTACACTTTGTAGAGGATTGCAATGGTACCTGCTGTTCATACAAGGCATGTGTGCTGCGTGTATGTTTATAACATGCATGTCTTTGTATGGTTTTCGAGACCTTAGTTGTGTTCTGGCTGGCGGTCTTTTATACACCAAGTGGCCCTTAGATGTGCGCAGCTTGGGGCATCGCGATGCGATTGCTTGAGACTCTGTCTCGTGCACACTTTGTGGTATAATCGAGCCCGCCCTAGACCCCGACTAAGTGATCGGGCTGGAGTAAGTCTATGTAAGAGTTTTGAGATAGTCGATAATATGGTTGAGGCGACTTGTCTTTGAATATGGGAGTTCACCACCCATATCAGTAGACTTGTGTGCGTACGATGAGGACCCATTACAGTTGATCATCCGGCCTGGATGGGATGCCCCTCACGTACGATGCTTTCCGAGAATGTTCAGTGCTTGGCCTTGTCTGCTTAGACAAGTGGGTGCGGTTCTCGGCTCTCCATATGACTATGTCTTAACCGTACTTGCATACGCTAACCCCGGGTCCCGACAAACCTTTGCCTATTCCAGAGTGGAAATGGGACAAAGTCGGTATGGACTTCATCACCGGCTTTCCAAAAACCCAGAAGGGAAACGATGCCATCTTCGTTGTCATAGATAGGCTTTCCAAAGTTGCTCACTTTCTTCCAGTTCGCAAGTCTATAACTGCTAGCCAGTTAGAAGACTTGTATGTCTCTAGAATTGTATCCCTTCACGGTGTTCCTTTGGAAATCAATTCTGATCGTGGTAGCCTTTTCACCTCTAGATTTTTGGGAAGCTTTCAGAATGCTATGGGAACTCATCTCTCCTTTAGTACAGCTTTCCATCCTCAGTCTAGTGGCCAAGTTGAAAGGGTTAACCAAATTCTTGAAGACATGCTCAGAGCTTGTGTTATCTCATTCAGAAAGAATTGGGAGAAGTCTCTTCCATTCGCCGAATTTGCTTATAACAATAGTTTTCAATCTAGTCTGAACATGGCTCCTTTTGAACTCCTATATGGACGACGATGTCGAACACCCCTAAACTGGTCAGAAACCGGTGAAAGACAATTCTTTGGACCGGATATGATCAAGGAAGCAGAAGAGCAAGTTCGCATTGTTCGTGATCAATTGAAAGCAGCCCAGTCTCGTCAGAAAAGCTACTATGATCGTCATCATAGGAAAGAGAGCTACAATCTGGACGAGAAGGCTTACCTTCGGGTTACTCCTCTGAAGGGAACCCAAAGATTCGGTATCAAAGACAAATTGGTCCCACGTTACATCGGACCTTTCCGCATTCTTGCTAAACGTGGAGAAGTTGCCTACCAACTTGAACTACCCCCGCACCTTTCCCGAGTACATGATGTATTCCATGTGTCCCAACTCAGGCGTTGCTTCAAGGACCCCATCCGCGAAGTCGACCATGAAACGCTTGATCTCCAAGATGACCTTCTTATCGACAATACCCCGTTCGTATTCTTGATTCCGCAAAGCGTGTCACTCGTCGTCAGAACATTAAGTTTCTTAAAGTGCAATGGTCACACAACTCTGAGAGAGAAGCCACGTGGGAAAGAGAAGACCGTCTCAGTGTCGAGTACCCCTCCTTCCTCCCGCAGACTTCTGAATCTCGGGACGAGATTCTTTTGAGTGGGGGCGAGTTCTCACAACCCCAAGTTAGGTATGTGCTAGGGTAAGCTTAGGCCTTTGCATCATGATAAAAATTTCAAAAGAAATTGAAATGGGAGAGAGAACACCCCCCAGATGAATTTAATTCAAAAGGACAGAAATAAATCTTCTCCAAAAATTCATGTTTGATTTTTGAAAAGTCTTATAAATGAGTGTGATCACATATCAAGTGATTTGGGACCCACCCCATGCTCATGGAATTTTCAAATATTCAAACAGTGCCTTGGAATTAATTAAATACCCCTATTTGATTTAAAGTTCAAATTATTTGAATTTTGAAAAGTGCCAAACTTTATAAGTGGCTAGTCTAATATAATATGAGGCCATATAAAAAGTTTCAGCATTTAAAAAAATGCCTAGCTATTTATTTTAGCCTGGCCAACATTTTACAGAAAAGAAACAGAAAACTTACCTGTTGCCTAGGGCGAGGCCCACCTCCTCTGGCCCAGCCCAGGCCCAGCCACCTTTTGCCCTGTCGTCTACCTCCCCGCAGCTCCAAGCTGCTCGGTGGAGGCAGAGCGTGGCCACGACGCCACCTCGACGCCGAGAGGCTTCCAGCCCCCCTGGACCTCATCTCCTCGCCAGGAGACGCGCAACGTTTGCCCGCACCTTTCCCCTCTCCTCGCGTTTGCCCTCCTCCTCTCTCTGCTTCGTTTCCAAACTGCAACGAGAAATCGCCGCCGGCCACCATTGTGCGAGACCGTGGCCAACGACGACGAAGAGCTTCCCCAACTTGTCCTTCAATCTCCCGTACGTCGTCTTCCCCGAGCTGTAGCTTCAATCGGACCTGAGGCACCCTGAAGTCGACGCTTGCCTCGCCAAATCACCGCCGGCCGCAGAAGATTCCAGCGAGAAATTGGACGCCGCCGAGCCCCCTCCGGCCTCTCCATGCTCGCCATCGAGCTCTGGTGAGCCCCGCGCGTCATTTTCCTCCTCCCAACGCTCTTCCCGCGGCCGCTGTCGTCGTGTTCGTCTAGGTCAGCAGCCGGCCGCCGCGGGCTTCGTCGAAGTCGCGCACCAGAGCGCCCCCTTGACCCCCCGATTACTCCAGAAGACGCGCGCACGCCCAAGATACTCGCCAGTACTCTCCACTCCCTCTCTCGTGTCCGTTCACCCAAGTCCGGCGAGAACAGTGCTCCGGCAGTCGCCATGGTCGATGCCACCGTTGCCACAGAGCCCGCCGTGGCACCCCAATGGCACCAGCAGACGCGCGAGTTCACGCCGCGCACGTACGTGCCCTCCAGAACCCCTCCCGTGCCCAAAGCCCCTGCTCCGGCGAGACTCCAGCAAGTCCCGAGCCGCCGTCGCCATTAAACCCTCCCCTTTCTCACTGTCCCGTGGGCCCGAGGCCACTAAGCTAATCCCCCCACAGCCTATGACAGTGGGCCCCAGCCCACTAATTAAACCCCGGGTTAATTAAACAGAGTTTAAATAAACCCCCCCCCACTGACAGCAGGGTCCCACTCGTCAGCTGCCCCCTGACGTCAACACTGCGCCAGGCTGACGCAGTAAACCCTTTTCCAGTTTAAAAAGAAAATCAAAAAATTCCAGAAAAGGCAGAAAATGGCTGAAACTTTGAAAAATCATAGAAAATTCATTTTAACTACAAATTGGACAAATAATATGTCTAAAATTATCAGAAAAATATAAGGATTCTGAATATGGAATTTTTTTGTATGTTTGACCAATTTAAATTGGGTGAACAGTGGCAAACATCCATATGACTTTAAATTGAATTCAATTTTGGAGTGAATTTGCAAATGATTTTGCAACACACTTCTTTTAGATGGATTCATCCACACATCAGAGGCTCTACCTCACCTTTACAACATCACTTCATGCTCATACTTTTCACATAAAAATTCATGCATTCAAATGCATTTGAAATTCATCGATAAATCAAACGGAGTTTGAATTTGCATTTCAAATGCAATATACTCCTTTTAAATGGAATGCTCAACACATCAGTACCATGAACATCACCATATACAATTGATCATGTGCTTGTGCATTGTACCTTATGTTGATCACTTTGTTTGTATTGTTTGCTCGGATAGAAGTGGAGCCGGAACCCGAGATCACCCCCTTCGTTGAAGACCCCGTGACTGAACCTCGTCAGCAAGGCAAGCAAACCCCCATTGATCATGTCTATAAAATCCCAATTCCCTCTCAGTCTCGCTTATGCATGTTTAGGAGATCACCTTGTATCGATTCTACCGCATAGTTGAACCCATATCCTTTGCATGACCTATCATCTTGTCACAGTAGTAAGAAAACCACAATCCTAGCAGATGTAGGAGTTGATTGATATCATGTGACCCCTGCAACTGTTACTGCTTATTGCATGCTTAGTGGTACAATGAGGTTGCTTCTGATGTGAGTCAGTATGATACTGAACATGGTGTTGATGAAAGTGAAACTGTGTGGTGATCCAAGAAGAAGAGTACAACCACACATTGGGCTCACTGACCCCTCTCATCCTAGTACCTCACCCCGTTCGAACCCCAGAAGTTGCAGTAGTTCGGAGTTCTGGTAGGGCTGTGGCACGGTCTGCGAAGTGGATGAATGGATTTTCAAGACCGGCTTGGGACCCTGCACACATCGTTTGAGGTTGTACTGGAACCTCGGCCGGACTTCCATACGGATCCCCCTCAGATAGGCGACTCTCTAGACTAGAACGGAGCTGTGGGCGAAGTGTTGTGGTGGCATCCTCGCTGTCACCTCTTGAACGGTGCACGCAAAAGGCGGTAACTGATGACACGTGTGTGTAGCGGTACACCCCTACAGGGTTAATAAACTATTCGAATAGCCGCGTCCGCGGTTATGGACTGCTTGGAAAGCTTTGCTCGATTATTAGACAACTTGAACTGGATATTTCTAAAACTCGCAAGATAAGCGTGAGTGCTATGGTGTGCTCCTCGTGGGGAAGTCGAGGAAGTAATCATAGTGGTGTATTGGTTGGAGATGTAGTAGACTCGTGTACGCTTCTTACCTCAAGTCTGGTACTCGTAGTTCAGGACTAGCCAAGTCAAAGCTGGCACTTCTGCATTTGAACGCCACCTCCCTTTACCTTGACACATCTGCATGAGTAGTATAGCTCCTACGTAAGTCTTGCTGAGTATGACTTTGTACTCACGTTTGCTTATTCTATGTTTTAGATGAACCCACCGACCCCGATGGTGGCTTCTACCTGAAGCTTGAAGAATGAAGACTCAGACCAAGACCAAGCTAGTGTAGTCCCAGTCAGACGACTGTTCCCTCGTGGAAGGCCTTGTTTTTTTAGATAAGGCTTCTCTAAGCCATTTGTTAAACTAGTCTGTACTCAGACCTACTTTGCTTCCGCATGTTTGATGTAATGTTGGATCAGAGACTTGTGATCTCTGTGTGCACTCTGTAAGAGTTATCAATAAAGTTGTATACTTTGTAGAGAGTTGCAATGATACCTGCTGTTCATACTGGACATGTGTGCTCCGTGTATGATTATAACATGCATGTCTTAGTATGGGTTTTCGAGACCTTAGTTGTGATCTGGCTGGTGGTCTTTTATACACCAAGTGGCCCTTAGATGTGTGCAGCTTGGGGCATCGCGATGCGATTGTTCGTGACTCCGTCACGTGCACACTTTGATGCATGATCGAGCCCGCCCTAGACCCCGACTAAGTGATCGGGCTGGAGTAAGTCTATGTAAGGGTTATAATACAATCAATAGTATGGTTGAGGCGACTTGTCTATGAGTATGGGAGTTCATCACCCATATCATTTAGACTTGTGTGCGGACGATGAGGACCCATTTCAGTTGATCATCCGGCCTGGATGGAATGCCCCTCACGTTCGATGCTTACCGAGAACGTTCTGTGCTTGGCCTTGTCTGCTCAGACAAGTTGGTACGGTTCTCGGCTCTCCATATGATTGTGTTGTATCGATTCTTGCATACGCTAACCCCGGGTCCCGACAAGGTCCAGGAGAAGCAAGTGATTATCTTGAAATGACACATCACTTGCCGAACCACCTACTTATCATTGTTGGAGTCCTATTGGTTCGACACTCAAACCTTAGCATCTTCGCTAAGGGAAATTGCCGCTATCTACATCTCGACCTTCCACTTGGGGTAACCAACGAGGGGCGAGAAGTTATCTCGTGTATCAAGCAATTTTTGGCGCCGTTGCCGGGGACTCCGCACTTCAAGATAGGGGAGTATCACACTATCTTTTATCTTTGCTTTTTAGTCTTGTTAGTTTACCTTTCAGTTTTTCCTTTAGTGTCCTTTATCAAAAATAAAAAAATAGTTATCTTGCTTGCTGCTACTATGGGTTCTCTGAGAACACCAAGTTGTGTGACTTCACTAGTCACAACAACAGTGACTTTATCTGCACTCCTATTGCTACACCTGCTACTTCAGCACCTTCTTATGAGATTAAACCTGCTTTGCTGAACCTTGTTATGAAAGATCAATTCTCTGGTGCTAGAGATGATGATGCTTTGCACTTAAATAATTTTATTAAGCTTTGTGATATGCAAAAGTACAAATAAGTAGATGGTGATATTGTTAAGCTTAAGCTTTTTCCTTTCTCCTTGAGGGATGCAGCTAAAATCTGGTTTCAATCCTTGCCTAAGAATAGCATAGATTCTTGGGATAAGTGCAAGGATGCTTTTATTGGGAAGTACTATCCCCCTGCTAAGATTATCCAGTTGAGGAGCTTTATTATGAATTTTAAACAATTGGATAACGAACACGTTGCCCAATCTTGGGAACGCATGAAATCTCTTGTTAAGAATTGCCCTACGCATGGTTTGACTACTTGGATGGTTATCCAAACTTTTTATGCAGGCTTGAAATTTACCTCGCGGAACTTGCTAGATTCGGCCGCGGGAGGAACCTTTATGTCAACTACACTTGGTGCTGCCACAAAACTTCTCGACGAGATGATGACCAACTATTCCCAATGGCACACCGAAAGAGCTCCAAAAGGTAGGAAGGTAAACTCTGTCGAAGAAGCTCCGTAGAGGACGTCGTCGTTCTCGCCGGTGATGTGGAAGAAGGAACCCGTGGCTCGTCGACGACATTCCGGGCTCGATTCAAGATGCTCCGCTTGTCCTGCACATCAAGGAAGAGGGGGGTGAGGGGCTGAAGATGGCTCGGACGCGATCATGGACAACGGCGAAAGGCCGCGACAACGAATTGCTCGTAGGTCTCACCGGAGGTCAGGAGGAAGAGGGGAGCCCCATGGCGAAGAACGAGGCGGTGTCGAGGAAAATTGGAGGGAGAGAAAGGTGTGCTAGGGTTCCACGGGGCTCCAGGCGCGCGGGTTATATGGGGGAAGGCCCCTGGCCACGTCGGTGGAAGTCGTCGTCGATGGTGTCGCCGGCTGTGAGAGAGGAGGGGGAGGGGACCTTGTCCACGGTGTAAAGGAGACCACCGTGGCCCCTTGGACCAAGATCCAGCGGCGCGGGCGACTCCCATGTACCGTTTCGCTGGCGCGGGCTAGCTGGGCTGCGGGGAAAAAAAGGGGGCTGCTGGGCTGGGTTTGGAAGGTCCTCTGTCTCCATGAAAAAATGGGGATTCTCCACTTATTTAAAAATAGACAACCTCCAAGAATTCTTGTGGGCAATCCACAAAGGAAATAAACATATAAAAATATGTTCCTGGACCCTTGCAACATTCTCCATTTTATAAAATTGGTTTGACCAATTTTGGAGCAACAAAAATGTGGGGCCATTTTGAAATTCAAATTCACTTTGAATAGGGACCCACATATTTGGGGGCCAAAATTGGTGCAAGGTTTTTAAGAGGCTTGGGAAGGGATAGATTGAGCTATGCCAACTTTTGGGTTTAGGGGAGCACACATGTGATACGTCCAAAACGTATCTATAATTTCTGCTTGCTCGATGCATCTTTTGTTTGATATTACTATGATATTGATGCACTTCCATACACTTTTGATCATATTTGGACTAACCTATTAACTCAGTGTACCCCAGTGCCAGTTTCTGTTTTTATGCTGTTTTTGTATTTCATGTTTTCCCATTATTTAAAGTGCCAGAAAAATTCCGGGAAAAATATAGGAAAAACCAGCGTACAGGAAACTTCGGGAAGAGCCCAAGTGGGGCCATAGGGGAGCCAGGGGTGGCCCAGGCGGCCACCCCCCAGGCCGCTCTAGGGGGGGCGCCTAGGGCCCCTGGTCCACCTCTGGGAGCACCAGGAGCCCTCTTCCCAGCACCCTGCCGGAGGGAGGAACCACCTCCGGGAGCTTCTCCACCACCATGGATGCTTCCCGGATGAACCGTGAGTAGTCCACCTTGGACCATGGGTCCATGAACAGTAGCTATGTGATGTTCTCCTCCCCTCTTTGTTCTTCATGGTTTAGACCTCGTGAGCTGCCCTACATGATCGAGGTACAAATGTAATCTTTCTGCTGTTGCTATGTTGAGTTTTCTGGGATCTGATGGATTATGAGATTATGTTCAAATTGTGTTTGAGTAATATATTTGATTCTCCTCTTTTATATTTATGTTCTTGAGTAATTTTTGCATGTTCTCCGTTGCTGTTTATTGCTTTGGCCAAGTAGTAGGTAGTGACTCCAAGAGGGAGCGTTATGCATGATTGTGGGTTCATGCCCCCTGATGACTAGCTTGAGTGGCAGAAACATGAGTCTAGGGGATGTGTTGTTGCCACAAGGGAGAAAACAACGGTGCTTGTACTTGCGGGTGCAAGGATTGTTTACTTTATGCAAAGTTCTTTAATGCAGTTGTCTGTTGCTTTGAGTTTACACTTTGGGTGGGATTCACAACTTAATACCAGCGAGATGTTCTGGATAGATATCTCAAGGTGGATGATTAGTAGGTAGATGCAGATGGATTTCGGTCTACTTATCTTGGCGTACCGCCCATGCTTTTGAGCCTCTTCCTTTCTTTATAGCATAGTTAGCATTGGTTTGCGCACATAATCCTGTCTATTGCCCGGCTGTAATTTGTTTACCTCGCATGGCTATTTTATCGTATTTTGGGAGAGAGACATCACTAGTGAACATCATGGGACTCCGGTCCATATTTCCAACACTGTTTACACCCACCATTTATTTTCTGCTTGATTTACTTTTTTGTTGCTATCACTATCGTTATTATCCCGTGCATTTGATACTTTGTAAAAAACAAGGCCGGAGGGATTGACAACCTCTCTGAACTCGTTGGGAGCAAAGCTATCTGTTGTGTGTGCAGGTCCACGTCAACCGCCTAATTTTTGGCGCCATTGTCACCTTCCTGTCGTTGTCGGAGTCCTACTGGAGACAAACCTTGGTATCTTCACCGAGGGAAATTTGCTGCTGTCTACATCTCAACCTTCCACTTTGGGTAACCAACGAGGGGCGAGAAGCCATCAACATGCAAATGGAAAAACTCCCCAACCACCTTTCTTTAGCCAACTTGTTTGAATTCAAACCCAAATCAAATGAGCTCAAAACCACATGGCACTCAAAATCATCACATGGAATTACATCAACTTGCAACACAACAAGTTTGGAAGTCATTGGACCAAGCAAAATTACATCATGGAATATAAAATTGCTTCTGGGCTGTTACAACTCTCCCCTACCAACGCAGGATCTCGTCCCGAGATCTAGGCATGAAACGGCTCTAGATACTCAGAACGGAGATGACATTCACGCTCCCATGTTGCTTCCTTCTCCGAATGATGTGCCCACTGCACCTTCATGAACTTGACGGTCTTGTTGCGCATCTTGCGCTCGGAAGTCTGAAGAACACGGACCGGACGCTCTGAGTAGGAAAGGTCCGCACTCAGCTGGATCTCGCTCAAGTCAATGGCCTGCTCTGGTTGCTTGAAACACTACTTCAGTTGGGAGATGTGGAACACGCCGTGCACCATCGCTAGACTGTCGGGAAGCTCAAGCCGAAAGGCAAGAGGTCCCCTATTCTCAAGGATACGGAATGGGCCGACGAATCTGGGAGCCAGCTTTCCTTTGATACCAAAGCGGTGAGTTCCCCTCAATGGAAACACTCTTAGGTATGCCCAATCACCAATCTGGAAAGCTACACCTCTGTGCCTTTTGTCATAATAGGCCTTCTGCCTTGACTGTGCCGCCTTGAGGTGCTCTCGGACAATCTTCACTTTATCCTCTGCCTCCTGGATCACATCTGGACCGAACAACTGCCTCTCTCATGTCTCGGACCAGTTCAAAGGTGTTCTGCACTTTTGACCATACAACACTCAAAAGGTGCTGCCTGCAGACTTGCCTGGTAGCTGTTGTTGTAAGAGAACTCAGTATAAGGCAAACATTCCTCCCATTTCATGCCAAAGGAAATGACACAGGCTCGAAGCATGTCCTTGAGGATTTGATTCATGCGCTCGACCTGCCCAGCGGTCTGAGGGTGATAAGCGGTACTGAACAACACTGTCGTACCAATCGCCTTTTGAAAGGCCTGCCAGAACTTGGAGGTGAAAAGACTGCCTCTATCAGAACTGATCTTCTTGGGAATGCCATGAAAAGATACAACTCTTGCGGTATACAAACTGAGCTGCTGAAATGGAGTCCTTCACTGAAAATAAGTGGGCAACTTTGGAAAGATTGTCAATGACGACAAAGATGGCATTGTTCTTATTCTGCGACAAAGGGAAGCCTGTGATGAAATCCATCTCTCTGTGATCCCATTTCCACTTCGGAATCTCAAGTGGCAGGAGTAGACCTGCTGGTTTCTGGTGTTGTGCCTTCACTCTCCTGCACACATCACACTGAGACATGAAACGGGCAACATCCCGTTTCATACGAGTCCACCAAAAGCTTTGCTTGAGATCTTGACACATCTTAGTGCTGCCACGGTGAATCGATAGCTTGGAATCATGGGCCTCCTTCATGATGACCTCTCTGATATCTCCCTCCTTGGGAACAACAACTCTCTCCTCGAAGAAGACGGTGTCGTCATTATGCACTGAAAAGCAACCGTACTTGGGCACTGAGGTCGCAATACCCTGTTTGATCTTTTGAATCATTGAGCTGCCAGACTGAGCTTCACGGATCTTCTCATGGATAGTGGGCTCTACCACAAGGTTTGCAAGGTAGCCTGATGGAACTAGCTCGATATTGAGCCTGCGAAAGGACTCACACAAATCAGGGTGGATCTTCTGCACTTGGATATTATTGCAATCGCCCTTGTGTCGGGACCCGGGGTTAGCGTATGTAATTCCGGTCACAATGCAATCACATGGAGAGCCGAGAGCCGTACCCACTTGTCTAAGCAGACAAGGCCATGCACAGATCACTCTCGGTAAGCATTGAACGTGAGGGGCATCCCATCCAGGCCGGATGATCAACTGAAATGGGTCCTCATCGTCCGCTCACAAGTCTAAATGCTTATGGGTGGTGAATCCCATACTCATAGACAAGTCGCCTTAACCATGTTATCGATTGAATCATAACCCTTACATAGACTTACTCCAGCCCGATCACTTAGTCGGGATCTCGGGCGGGCTCGATCATACAACAAAGTGTGCCACGTGACAGAGTCACGAGCAATCGCATCGCGATGCCCAAAGCTGCGCACATCTAAGGGCCACTTATTGTATAAAAGACCGCCGGCAAGAACACAACTAAGCTATCGAACCCCACACTAAGACATGCATGTTATAATCATACACGCAGCATACATGTCCAGTGTAAACAGCAGGTAATCACAACATGAGCTCTACAAACTCATAGTCTTTATAACTTCTGCTAAACAGAGCAGACATAGTAGTTGTATTACAAACAGAGATCACATGTCTGTGATCCAACATTACATCAAACATCAACGGAAGAAAAAATATGTCTTAGTAAAGACAAGGTTAACAAATGGCTTAAGAAGTCTGAAAGAAAATACAACGACCCTCCAGAGGGCACAGGCTGCTGCATGGAACTATACGACTTGGTCCACGTCGAGCTCGAGGTAGAGGCCACCATCAGGGTCAGTGGTCTCGTCTCTAAAACATAGAATAAGCAAACGTGAGTACAAAGTCGTACTCAGCAAGACTTACATAGGAACTATACTACTCATGCACATGTATCAAGGCAAAGGGAGGTGGGGTTTCACTTGCATAAGTGCCAGCTTTGACTTGGCTAATCCTGAACTACGAGTACAAGAGAGAGGTAAGAACGTACACGAGTCCAAGTAACAGTCTCCAACCAATACACCACTATGGTTACTTCCCCGACTTCCCCACGAGGAAGCACGCCATAGCACTCACGCTTATCTTGGCAAGTTTTATAAGTATCCGGTTCAAGTTGTCTATGATCAAGTAAAGGTCTCCAAGTAGTCCATAACCGCGGACACGACTATTTGAATAGTTCATTAACCCTGCAGGGGTGTACTGCTACACACACGCCTCATAAGTTACCGCGAGGATGCTGCCACGACACTTCACTCACGGCACCATCTCTAGTCCTAGGGAGTCTCCTATTTGAGTTGGGACCACAATCGGAATCCGGCCGATTGTTCCGATGCGGACTCAAACGTTGTGTGACCGCCATCAAGATCAACTCGATCATGATCACTTGATTCAACGTGCCCACAACCTACGCCAACCACTTACCTTGGTTCCACCTGCTTGAGATCGTTAAAGGGCGAACTACTTGCGACTCCTGGACTGGTCCGGGGTGAGGTACTAGGCCGAGAGGGGTCAGTGAGCCCAATGTGTGGTCGTACTCTTAGTCTTGGATAACAACACAAGAACTCGGGCCTAAGGCACTGTTCAACGAGACAACCCACTGTGTACTCCTACACAGCCTCTCATCGTTCACCTTTGTTTAGGGTAGATTCACCAACACGTTACCACCATCATTCACATGATCACTACCATCTCGACTCACATCAAAGTAGCCTCAGGTAACAACTCTAAGCATGCAATAAGCTGTAACAGTTGGAGGGGCCACATGATAACAACCAACTCCTACATCTGCTAGGGTTGTGGTTTGCTTACTACTGTGACAAAATGATAGGTCATGCAAAGGAATAGGTTCAACTAGCGGTAGAACGTATCATGGTAACATCCTAAACATGCATTTGCGAGAATGAGAGGGAACTGGGATTTTATCGACATGATCAAAGAGGGGGTGCTTGCCTTGCTGACGATCACGATGTAACACTCTTCTGACGTGAGGTTGAACTCGTTTCCGAGATCAACTCTACCGAGAAGAAGCAATCACCGAAGCACTGGAAGTAAAGCACAATCAAGATAGTACAATGCACAATCAATATGCAAAACAAAGCATGGCAAGGTGCTGATGTGACCTATGTTTGAATTGCCACATGTTAATTGAAGTTGATTTGAAAAGAAATTTCAAATTCAAACTCCAAAAGTTATTCAATTTAGTTCAACTTGCATTTGCTAATGTTGGTACTTTGTAAACCAAGTGATCATATGTGTGAAATGCTTCTGAAGTACAAGTGATGTGTGGTGCATTTCAATGGTTGAAGTTGGAATAGTTTTTGAATTGAATTTGAAATAATTCCAATTAAATCAAATAGCAAAAGCTACTGATCCCTTTTTAAGATCAACTCCAACAAGCTGAAAGTTGGATTTTGGATAGAGGATTTTCTCCTGATCATTTTTCATATATTACACTTTGAATTTGGAGTTATAGTTTAAAAGATATTCAATTTCAAAGTTTTGCTTATTTTCTGGAATTTACTGAATTTCTTTAAATCTTTTAAAAGGTTGTTTATTGCGTCATTAAGACGTCAGCATGACGCAAGGGGGGGGCTGACCAGTGGGTCCTGGCTGTCAGTGAGAGAGGGGGTTATTATCCCTCTGTTTAAAATAAACCCAGTTTAATTAAGGGGCTGGGCCCACTGTCATAGAGAGAGGGGAGGGATTAGGAGCTGGGTTAGGGCTAACCGACCGGCGGCTAAACGCCGGTGGCCTAGCCACGGCGGCGCTCTCGCCGGAGTCAGCTAGGGGGCACGGGGAGGGGATCTGGAGGTGCGGGAGCGTGCCTCGCGCTCGTGCGCTTCTCCTGGAGCATGTCGGGGACCTTGAGGAGGCCCTGGGCCACGGCTACGACGACGGGAAGCGGTGGCCTGAGCCCCTGGTCATGGCGGACGACGACAGAGGGGTCGGGGAGGGAAGTTAGGAGGGGGAAAACGGGGAGAAGCTCACGGCGGTGACGATGGTGAGCTAGGGGAGGCCGGAGAGGAGCTGTGGGCAACGAATATCTCGCCGGGGTTGACGGCGGCCGGCGACGAGGAGCTGAGGCGAGCGGCGATTCCCGGGCGTCTCGGCTTCGATTGGGGGCGCATATCGAGGTAGACGAGGGCGTGGGAGCTCCTTGACAGCTCGGCTGCTCGAGAGGAGGCCGGTGGCCACGCGCGGGCACGGCGGCGCTCTGGCTAGGTCTCGGTTGTGCGCGGAAAACGGCGAGAGAGGGAGAGGGATGAACTGGGAGAGGGGAAGAAGGACTTGGGGGCTTCTGGGCGTCGTCCAGCGCGAATGAGAAGAGGGGGGGAAGGGCCTGCGTGGCTGGGAGCATGAGGTGGCGGCCATGCCCGCAGCGCACGGCTCGGCCAGCGCTCCTACTGGCGAGGAGGAAGACGACAGGGGCAGGAGATGGGCCGGGCCAGGTGGGCCGGCGCCTAAGCGGGAGGTAAGTCCTTTTCCTTTGTTCTTTTCTTATTTTCTTTTCTGGTATTTGTTTTGCCCCTTTAAAATAATTAGCTAGGGCATTTATAAAAATCCCCAATCATTTTTATAAAACCTAGGTGACTCTATAGAAGTCAACCCCAAGTTTTGGGAATTTTTGAATTCAATTTATTTGAATTTCAATTCAAATAGGCAATTGTTTTAATTTCCAAGCCACTATTTGGATTATTGAAAAATCTATGAGCATGGGATTAATCCCAAATCACTTTTAAAATGATCACACTCATTTTTAGGATTTTACAACACATCCAAAAGAATTTTGGAAAAAGATTTATTTCTGGCCTTTTTATTTAATTCATTTAGGGCTTTTCTTTTCCCCATTTCCTTTTCTTTTGCGATTTTTTTCAAGATGCAAAAATGCAGCTTAGCTAAAGCACAAACCTAGGTCAGGGTCTTGACAACTCGCCCCCACTCAAAAGAATCTCGTCCCGAGATTCAGAAGTCGTCGGGAGGAAGATGGGGTACTCAGCTCGTTGACGATCCTCTCGTTCCCAGGTAGCTTCTTTCTCTGAATGATGCGACCACTGCACTTTGAGGAATCTGATCTTCTGATGTCTGGTGCTACACTCGGCTTCATCAAGAATACGAACAGGGTACTCTCGATACGAAAGGTTATCTTGGAGATCAAGCGTTTCGTGGTCTACTTCGCGGATGGGGTCCTTGAAGCAACGCCTAAGTTGAGAGACGTGGAAGACATCATGAACCTGGGAGAGGTGAGGGGGTAGTTCCAATTGGTAGGCAACTTCTCCACGTTTAGCGAGAATGCGAAAGGGGCCGATATAACGTGGGGCCAACTTGCCTTTGATACCGAAGCGATGGGTACCCTTCATAGGAGTAACCCGAAGGTAAGCCTTCTCATCCAGATTATAGCTTTCTTCCCTATGATGACGATCATAATAGCTTTTCTGACGAGACTGGGCTGTCTTCAATTTCTCACGAACAATGCGAACCTGCTCTTCTGCATCCTGAATCAAATCCGGTCCAAATAATTGTCTTTCACCGGTTTCTGACCAGTTTAGGGGTGTTCGACATTTCCGTCCATAGAGAAATTCAAAAGGAGCCATGCCCAAACTAGATTGGAAACTATTGTTATAGGCAAATTCGGCAAAAGGAAGAGAATTCTCGCATTTCTTTCTGAAAGAGATAACACAAGATCTGAGCATGTCTTCGAGAATTTGATTTACCCTTTCTACTTGACCACTGGACTGCGGGTGATAAGCGGTTCTAAAGGAGAGGTGGGTTCCATAGCATTCTGGAAACTTTCCCAAAATCGAGAAGTGAAAAGACTACCACGGTATGAATTGATTTCCAAAGGAACACCATGAAGTGACACGATTCGGGAGACATACAAGTCCGCTAACTGGCTAGCAGTTATAGACTCACGAACGGGAAGGAAGTGAGCAACTTTGGAAAGTCTATCTATGACAACGAAGATGGCATCATTTCCTTTCTGGGTTTTTGGAAAGCCAGTGATGAAGTCCATACTGAATTTATCCCACTTCCACTCAGGGATAGGAAATGGTCTAAGAGTACCAGCAGGTTTTTGATGTTCTGCCTTAATGCGACGACAAACATCACATTCAGCAATGAACTGAGCAATTTCTCTCTTCATCCTAGTCCACCAAAATCTCTGGCATAGATCTCGGTACATTTTTGTGCTACCGGGATGAATCGAGAGGGGTGTGTCATGGGCTTCTTTGAGGATGAGTTTCCTTAGTTCCCTATTCTTAGGTACTACCAAATGATTTTCAAAGAATACCGTTCCCCTACTATCTGTGGAGAAACATTTAGCAACTCCGCTAGCAATGTTCTCCTTGATCCTGCGAACACCTCGTGCACGCCTTTGGGAAACTATGATTTGATCCTCAAGGGTTGGTTTCGCCACCAAGTTGAAAAGAGATCCACGAGGAACAATCTCGAGATTGAGCCTTCAAAATTCCTCATGAAGAAGCGGTTGATACTGTTGTAACATGAGGTTGTTACAATACGACTTACGACTTAGTGCATCAGCCATAACATTGGCTTTGCCTGGGGTGTAATAAATTCCTAAGTCATAATCTTTTATCAACTCAATCCAGTGTCTTTGCCTTAGATTAAGATCTGGTTGGGTGAAAATGTATTTGAGGCTTTGGTGGTCGGAATAGATCTCACAACGATTACCAAGGAGGTAATGTCGCCAAGTTGTTAGGGCATGAACTACGGCAGCGAGTTCAAGATCATGGGTAGGATAGTTCTCTTCATGTGGACGCAACTGGCGTGAAGCATAAGCTACCACATGTCGATCTTGCATAAGTATGCATCCTAACCCTTGCCATGAGGCATCAAAAAAGATCTCGAAATACTTTTTGGTGTCTGGAGGCGCAAGTACGGGTGCAGAAGTCAATCTTCTTTTTAGCTCTTGAAAGCTTTCCTCGCACTTGGGGGTCCATTCGAATGTCTTCTCTTTCTTGAGGAGTTCAGATAGAGGCTTTGCAACTTTAGAAAAGTTCTCGACGAAGCGGCGACAATAGCTTGCTAGGCCAAGAAAACTCCTAACTTGCTTAACCGATTCAGGTGGAGTCCAGTCAAGGACGGCCTGAACTCTCTCGGGATTGACAACAATGCCTTTTGCAGAAATCACGTGGCCTAAGTAGGTCACTTCTGGTAGCCAGAATTCACACTTGGAGAACTTGGCATACAGGCGATGCTCTCTAAGTTTCCTCTATACCAGCCTAAGATGTTCTATGTTCTCTTCTTTGTTCTTCGAGTAGATGAGGATGTCATCAAGATAAACTACAACAAATTTATAAGATAGAATTCATCAAGCGCGAGAATGTGGCGGGGGCATTGGTTAAGCCGAAGGACATGATGGTGTACTCGTAAAGACCATAATGAGTAGTAAAAGCCGTTTTGGGAATGTCCTCGTTTCTGATTTTGATTTGATGATAGCCTAATCTCAAATCCATCTTGGAGAAGACAGAGGATCCTGCAAGTTGATCATAAAGTTCATTGATCCTGGGCAATGGGTACTTGTTCTTTATCGTCGCTAGATTTAGCGGGCGATAGTCTACGCACATCCTTTCTGTTCCATCTTTCTTCGCTACGAACAGAACGGGGCAACCCCATGGCGATGAGCTAGGGCGGATGAAGCCTTTTGCCAACGAAGCTTCAAGTTGGATTTTGAGCTGAGCTAACTCATGTGGGGCCATTCTATATGGGCGTCTGGATATTGGGGCGGTTCATGGGATAAGATCTACCACAAACTCTACAGATCTGTCAGGTGGTATTCCTGGCAGCTCTTCTGGAAAGACATCCGGGAAGTCACGAACCACCGGAATATCTTCAAGGTCTGGAAGAGGAAGAACATTCAAAGAATGCACCTGGGTTTTAGAGCTTGGTGAGGTGTACTTGATTGTCTGGCCTGATGGATGGGTTAGTTTCACTGATTTGGCTTTACAATCAAGGACAGCATTCTGTCTTGATAACCAATCCATTCCTAGGATGACATCAATGGCTGAAGACTTGAGGGCTATAAGTGAGGCAAGGAATACTAAACCCTCAATTGCAATTTCATTCTCATGACTCACCATGGTGGTGTGCCATCTAGATCCAGGGGCTTGCACAACTAAGGGGGTGGATAACACCGAAAAAGAGATGTCATGTGACAGTGCAAAGTCCTGGGATATGAATGAGTGAGATGCTCCTGGGTCAAAAAGAACCGAAGCTAGGGTGGAATTGACAGGAAGGGTTCCAAGTACAACATCGGTTGACTTGTGGGAATCTAGAATGGATACATGATTCACATAACCATGTTCATAGACAGGAGGCTTGACATTGGAAGTCCTGGGTAGTGGCTTACCACGACGAAAGGTTTGCTTTGGTTTAGGTGTGGTGGCTACATGATTTTGGGGACACTCTCGAACATTGTGGCCTGATTGTCCACATTAGAAACAAACACCACGTGGAATGAAAGGAACTTGAGAACTTGATTGTCCAACAAAATTCCAAGGAGGAAGATTGGGTTGAGGTGGACGATATATGGTGGTGGGTGGTCTAGAAGCACTTACAGCACGACTGACGTCATTGAAGGGAATCCATACACAGCGTTTTCGAGAAACTGGGCCAGAAGATTGGGCAAACTCACGATCACGCTTACGAGACTCTTCATACAACTCATTTCTATACTCGGCCTTGAAGGATTTTTCGACCAAGTCCCTGAAGTTGATGAACTCGTGAAGATTCAGGTCATGACGAAGGACGGGGCTAAGTCCCTTGCGGAACCTTGCTTGTTTCTTGGCGTTGGTGGATACTTCTTCTTGGGCATAACGTGCTAGACGAGTGAACTCAGTCCTATACTCATGAACAGTCATCTTTCCTTGGGTCAGATTGCAAAACTCTTCTTTCTTGCGCTCCATCAGCTGATTCGGAATATGGTAACCTCGGAAGTCATCACAGAACTCTTGCCAAGTCACCACGTGACCAACTGGTTGCATTGCCACGAAGTTCTCCCACCATTGAAGAGCAGCACCTTCCAGAAAGTATGCCGCGAATAGCACACGATCACCGGGAGCAACATGGGCTGTTTCAAGCTTACGCTCGAGGGAACGAAGCCAATCATCGGCATCAAGGGGCTCGGAAGGACATCGGAATACTGGAGTAGACCTGCTGGTTTCTGGTGTTGTGCCTTCACTCTCCTGCACACATCACACTGAGACATGAAACGGGCAACATCCCGTTTCATACGAGTCCACCAAAAGCTTTGCTTGAGATCTTGACACATCTTAGTGCTACCAGGGTGAATCGATAGCTTGGAATCATGGGCCTCCTTCATGATGACCTCTCTGATATCTCCCTCCTTGGGAACAACAACTCTCTCCTCGAAGAAGACGGTGTCGTCATTATGCACTGAAAAGCAACCGTACTTGGGCACTGAGGTCGCAATACCCTGTTTGATCTTTTGAATCATTGAGCTGCCAGACTGAGCTTCACGGATCTTCTCATGGATAGTGGGCTCTACCACAAGGTTGGCAAGGTAGCCTGATGGAACTAGCTCGATATTGAGCCTGCGAAAGGACTCACACAAATCAGGGTGGATCTTCTGCACTTGGATATTATTTCAATCGCCCTTGTCTCGGGACCCGGGGTTAGCGTATGTAATTCCGGTCACAATGCAATCACATGGAGAGCCGAGAGCCGTACCCACTTGTCTAAGCAGACAAGGCCAAGCACAGATCACTCTCGGTAAGCATCGAACGTGAGGGGCATCCCATCCAGGCCGGATGATCAACTGAAATGGGTCCTCATCATCCGCTCACAAGTCTAAATGCTTATGGGTGGTGAATCCCATACTCATAGACAAGTCGCCTCAACCATGTTATCGATTGAATCATAACCCTTACATAGACTTACTCCAGCCCGATCACTTAGTCGGGATCTCGGGCGGGCTCGATCATACAACAAAGTGTGCCACGTGACAGAGTCACGAGCAATCACATCGCGATGCCCCAAGCTGCGCACATCTAAGGGCCACTTGGTGTATAAAAGACCGCCGGCAAGAACACAACTAAGCTATCGAACCCCACACTAAGACATGCATGTTATAATCATACACGCAGCATACATGTCCAGTGTAAACAGCAGGTAATCACAACATGAACTCTACAAACTCATAGTCTTTATAACTTCTGCTAAACAGAGCAGACATAGTAGTTGTATTACAAACAGAGATCACATGTCTGTGATCCAACATTACATCAAACATCAACGGAAGCAAAATATGTCTTAGTAAAGACAAGGTTAACAAATGGCTTAAGAAGCCTGAAAGAAAATACAACGACCCTCCAGAGGGCACATGCTGCTGCCTGGAACTATACGACTTGGTCCACGTCGAGCTCGAGGTAGAGGCCACCATCAGGGTCAGTGGTCTCGTCTCTAAAACATAGAATAAGCAAACGTGAGTACAAAGTCGTACTCAGCAAGACTTACATAGGAACTATACTACTCATGCACATGTATCAAGGCAAAGGGAGGTGGGGTTTCACTTGCAGAAGTGCCAGCTTTGACTTGGCTAATCCTGAACTACGAGTACAAGAGAGAGGTAAGAACGTACACGAGTCCAAGTAACAGTCTCCAACCAATACACCACTATGGTTACTTCCCCGACTTCCCCACGAGGAAGCACGCCATAGCACTCACACTTATCTTGGCAAGTTTTATAAGTATCCGGTTCAAGTTGTCTATGATCAAGTAAAGGTCTCCAAGTAGTCCATAACCGCGGACACGGCTATTCGAATAGTTCATTAACCCTGCATGGGTGTACTGCTACACACACGCCTCATCAGTTACCGCTTGGGGATGGACCCTTCAAGTGAGTACCGGCGAGGATGCTGCCACGACACTTCACTCACGGCACCATCTCTAGTCCTAGGGAGTCGCCTATTTGAGTTGGGACCACAATCAGAATCCAGCTGATTGTTCCGATGCGGACTCAAACGTTGTGTGACCGCCATCAAGCTCAACTCGATCATGATCACTTGATTCAACATGCCCACAACCTACGCCAACCACTTGCCTTGGTTCCACCTGCTTGAGATCGTTAAAGGGCGAACTACTTGCGACTCCTGGACTGGTCCGGGGTGAGGTACTAGGCCGAGAGGGGTCAGTGAGCCCAATGTGTGGTCGTACTCTTAGTCTTGGATAACAACACAAGAACTCGGGCCTAAGGCAGTGTTCAACGAGACAACCCACTGTGTACTCCTACACAACCTCTCATCGTTCACCTTTGTTTAGGGTAGATTCACCAACACGTTACCACCATCATTCACATGATCACTACCATCTCGACTCACATCAAAGTAGCCTCAGGTAACAACTCCAAGCATGCAATAAGCTGTAATAGTTGCAGGGGCCACATGATAACAACCAACTCCTACATCTGCTAGGGTTGTGGTTTGCTTACTACTGTGACAAAATGATAGGTCATGCAAAGGAATAGGTTCAACTAGCGGTAGAACGTATCATGGTAACATCCTAAACATGCATTTGCGAGAATGAGAGGGAACTGGGATTTTATCGACATCATCAAAGAGGGGGTGCTTGCCTTGCTGACGATCACGATGTAACACTCTTCTGACGTGAGGTTGAACTCGTCTCCGAGATCAACTCTACCGAGAAGAAGCAATCACCGAAGCACTGGAAGTAAAGCACAATCAAGATAGTACAATGCACAATCAATATGCAAAACAAAGCATGGCAAGGTGCAATGTGACCTATGTTTGAATTTCCACATGTTAATTGAAGTTGATTTGAAAAGCAATTTCAAATTCAAACTCCAAAGGTTATTAAATTTAGTTCAACTTGCATTTGCTAATGTTGGTACTTTGTAAACCAAGTGACCATATGTGTGAAATGCTTCTGAAGTACAAGTGATGTGTGGTGCATTTCAATGGTTGAAGTTGGAATAGTTTTTGAATTGAATTTGAAATAATTCCAATTAAATCAAATAGAAAAAGCTACTGATCCCTTTTTAAGATCAACTCCAACAAAGCTGAAAGTTGGAAATTTGGATAGAGGATTTTCTCCTGATCATTTTTCATATATTACACTTTGAATTTGGAGTTATAGTTTAAAAGATATTCAATTTCAAAGTTTTGCTTATTTTCTGGAATTTACTGAATTTCTTTAAATCATTTAAAAGGTTTTTATGTTTATTGCGTCATTAAGACGTCATCATGACGCAAGGGGGGGAGGGCTGACCAGTGGGTTCTGGCTGTCAGTGAGAGAGGGGGTTATTATCCCTTTGTTTAAAATAAACCCCGTTTAATTAAGGGGCTGGGCCCACTGTCATAGAGAGAGGGGAGGGATTAGGAGTTGGGTTAGGGCTAACCGACCGGCGGCTAAACGCCGGTGGCCTAGCCACGGCTGCACTCTCGCCGAAGTCAGCTAGGGGGCACGGGGAGGGGAGCTGGAGGTGCGGGAGCGTGCCTCGCGCTCGTGCGCTTCTCCTGGAGCACGCCGGGGACCTCGAGGAGGCCCTGGGCCACGGCTACGACGACGGGAAGCGGCGGCCGGAGCCCCTGGTCATGGCGGACGACGACAGAGGGGTCGGGGGGGGGGGGGGGAAGTTAGGAGGGGGAAAACGGGGAGAAGCTCACGCGGTGACGATGGTGAGCTTGGGGAGGCCGGAGAGGAGCTGTGGGCGACGAATTTCTCGCCGGGGTTGACGGCGACCGGCGACGAGGAGTTGAGGCGAGCGGCGATTCCTGGGCGTCTCGGCTTCGATTGGGGGCGCAGCTCGAGGTAGACGAGGGCGTGGGAGCTCCTGGACAGCTTGGCTGCTCGAGAGGAGGCCGGTGGCCACGCGCGGGCACGGCGGCGCTCTGGCTAGGTCTCGGTTGTGCGCGGAAAACGGCGAGGGAGGGAGAGGGATGAACTGGGAGAGGGGAAGAAGGACTTGGGGGCTTCTGGGCGTCGTCCAGCGCGAAGGAGAATAGGGTGGAAGGGCCTGCGTGGCTGGGAGCATGAGGTGGCGGCCATGCCCGCAGCGCACGGCTCGGCCAGCGCTCCTACTGGCGAGGAGGAAGACGACAAGGGCAGGAGATGGGCCGGGCCAGGTGGGCCGGCGCCTAGGCGGGAGGTAAGTCCTTTTCCTTTTTTCTTTTCTTATTTTCTTTTCTGTTATTTTTTTCCCCTTTAAAATAATTAGCTAGGGCATTTATAAAAATCCCCAATCATTTTTATAAAACCTAGGTGACTCTATAGGAGTCAACCCCAAGTTTTGGGAATTTTTGAAATTCAATTTATTTGAATTTCAATTCAAATAGGCAATTGTTTTAATTTCCAAGCCACTATTTGGATTATTGAAAAATCTATGAGCATGGGATTAATCCCAAATCACTTTTAAAATGATCACACTCATTTTTAGGATTTTTCAACACATCCAAAAGAATTTTGGAAAAAGATTTATTTCTGGCCTTTTTATTTAATTCATTTAGGGATTTTCTTTTCCCCATTTCCTTTTCTTTTGCGATTTTTTTCAAGATGCAAAAATGCAACTTAGCTAAAGCACAAACCTAGGTCAGGGTCTTTACACCTTGCGGCTTAGCGCATCAGCTATGACATTCGCCTTCATAGGCGTGTACTGAATATCAACTGTGTACTCAGTAATGGTTTAAAGCCATCTTCTTTGCCTCAAGTTCAGATTTGGCTGAGTGAACAAGTACTTCAGACTCGTGTGGTCGGTGAACACATCCACCTTCCTCCCTAAGAGGAGGTGTCGCCAAGTGATCAAGGCGTGCACAACTGCTGCAAGCTCCAAGTCATGCGTGGGGTAGTTCCTCTCACTCGTCTTCAACTGCCATGAGGTATAGGACACAATGTTCTTGCCTTGCATCAAAACACCGCCTAGCCCCTACAATGAGGCATCACAAAACACCTGAAAAGTTTGTGACTCATCTGAAGGTGTGAGAATTGGAGCTATGGTCAACTTCTTCTTTAACTCCTCGAAGGCGAACTGGCAAGCCGGTGACCAAGTGTATCGTTTGCCTTTGCAAAACAATTCAGTCCTTGGCTTTGCTATTTTGGAGAAATTCTGCACAAACCTCGTGCAATAGCTGGAGAGGCCGAGAAAACTCCTTAGCTGCTTCACATTATTTGGCGGAGCCCATTCTTGAATTGTGCGGACTCGCTCTGGATCCACCGCAATACCTTCTGAGGAAATGACATGGACAAGAAAGTTGACCTTGTCTAGCCAAAACTCAAACTTGGAGAACTTGGCATAGTACCGGTGCTCTCTCAACTTCTGCAGCACCAAACGAAGATGTTCCTCATGTTCAGCCTCTGACTTGGAATACACCAGTATATCGTCGAGGTAGAGGATGACAAATATATTGAGCCACTCTTGGAACAAATAGTTCATAGCTCTCATGAAGGTTGGAGGGGCGTTTAAGAAGCCAAAAGTCATGACTGTGAACTCATATTGTCCATAACGTGTGCGGAAAGCGGTCTTGGGGATATCTTCTTCTCGAACTCGAATTTGGTGATAACCCATCCGCAAGTCAATCTTGGAAAATACCTTTGCCCCATTCAGCTGTTCAAATAGATAGTTGATGTGTGGTAAAGGGTACTTGTTCTTGATGGTCTATTTGTTGATGCCACGATAGTCCTGGAACAAGCGGCTAGTCCCATCTTTCTTCTTCACAAACAAGGCTGGGGCACCCCAAGGGGAAGTGCTCGCGCGGATGAAACCGCCTGCCTCCAACTCTGTCAATTGATTCTTCAGCTCAATCAACTCCTCAGAACACATCTTGTACGGATGCCGAGAAATCTGCTGAGTACCAGGCTCTAACTTAGTAGCGAACTCAATAGCTCGAACTGGGGGAATTCCTGGCAACTCCTCTGGGGAGACGTCTGGAAACTCACATACAACTTTGACTTCTTCAAGCAAAGGTGCGACTCCTGCGTTCAAGGCATACAACTGTGCTTCTCCTGCCATTGAGCCACAAGTTTACAAGATTTCTGCGCCTGAATCATGTGTCAACTTCACGGATCTTGAAGGAAAAACAATGTTGGCTTTGTGCTGCACAAGCAAATCCATGCCCAAGATTACATCGATGTCGGAACGGGTCAACACGATCAACGAAGCTGAGAAGGGAAGTCACTGGATATGGATCTCCACATCTGGGACAAAGGCAGACGTATTTGTCTTGGAACTCGGAGAAAAAAATAGGTAGTTGCTGAGATAAACCTTGCGGATGTAACTCAGCACGCTCAACGAACGCTCTGGAGACGAAAGAGTGGGAAGTTCCAGAATCGAACAAAAACTGTCGTAGGAACTGAACTAACAAGCAACCTACCAATCACAATCTCTGAAGACTGCTGAGCATCTGTCATAATCACGTTGTTAACTCGAGTTGCACGTGGATGGGCCCTCACCATCTCATTGCTCGGAGTAGAGCGAGGTGGGGGCGGTGGGAGCTGAGAAAAGCGCGGATCGGTGCACTTGGGAGAAGTGTGCCCTAACTGTCCACACTTGTAGTAGATCACGCCTGGCCTGGGCTGGGGCAGCGGCTTGGGTGGCCTCGCGTGTGGTGGTGTAGAGCGAGGAAGCTGTTGAACTGGGACGGGAGGGCGGGAAAAAGTGCGGACAAGTGCTCTCTTGGCTGGAACTGCTGTCTCTGTGGTGGCGCCTCTATGACCCAAGTCTTCGCCTTCTTGTGGACCATCGCTGCCGAGGTGTACTCTTTTTGTCGCTTCCGCTCTGCGTCCCAATCTGCCTTAGCTGACTCCTGTCGGATCGCTGAGTCGACAAATTCTGAGAACAACTTTGGGTTGCACTGTGTGAGTCCATACTTTATATCTAAGCTGAGACCCCCGCGGAACCTGGCAATTCGCTTGGCCTCTGTGGAGACCTCCTTAGGAGCGTACCTGGCGAGCCTGGCGAAGGCCAGGTTGTACTCCTGGACTGACCTGTCACCCTGTCTCAGAGCCAGGAACTCTTCTCGGTTCCTGTCCATCAAGCCACTCGGAATATGCGCTTCTCTGAAGTCTCTGACGAAGTCCTCCCAAGTGATCATAACATTGCCTCTGTTGGCCTTGTAGGTAGTGTACCAGCTGCCTGCTGCACCTGCCTGCTGCACCCTGAAGCTGGAAGGAGTCGAAAGTGACGTAGTCGACTGGCCTGACGGTGTTCGCAGTGAAATGTTTCTTGATCTCTTCCAGCCAATCATCCGCCTCCAGCGGGTCTCGTGCCTCTGAAAACCTGGTGGGGGGGGGGGGTTGATAGCGAGGAACTATTGCAAGGTCGTGTGCTGTGGTCGATAATTCCTCTGGGCGGTATGATTCTGGAGCATCTTCAAGATCGCAGCTGTGCCCTAAGCCACTGCGGCCACAACCTCCCCAAGGATAGGGTTCTCTGGCGGCGGCATGTTCCCTCTCGGCATCCATTATACAGGAACACTTATGAGAACATGGCAGAAATATTGATGAAACCCAGAAAGGAAACAATGCCATCTTCGTTGTCATAGATAGACTTTCCAAAGTTGCTCACTTCCTTCCCGTTCGCGAGTCTATAACTGCTAGCCAGTTAGTGGACTTGTACGTCTCTAGAATTGTGTCCCTTCACGATGTTCCTTTGGAAATCAATTCTGATCGTGGTAGCCTT
Source organism: Bromus sterilis (assembly GCA_950022295.1). Lineage (NCBI taxonomy): Eukaryota > Viridiplantae > Streptophyta > Magnoliopsida > Poales > Poaceae > Bromus > Bromus sterilis. Next base: position 41,003,724 of record OX465595.1, on the reverse strand, counting down.
TTCACCTCTAGATTTTGGGGAAGCTTTCAGAATGCTATGGGAACTCATCTCTCCTTTAGTACAGCTTTCCATCCTCAGTCTAGTGGTCAAGTCGAAAGGGTTAACCAAATTCCTGAAGACATGCTCAGAGCTTGTGTTATCTCATTCGGAAAGAATTGGGAGAAGTCTCTTCCATTCGCCGAATTTGAATATAACAATAGTTTCCAATCTAGTCTGAACATGGCTCCTTTTGAACTCCTGTATGGACGACGATTTCGAACACCCCTAAACTGGTCAGAAACCGGTGAAAGACAATTCTTTGGACCGGATATGATCAAGGAAGCAGAAGAGAAAGTTCGAATTGTTCGTGATCAATTGAAAGCAGCCCAGTCTCGTCATAAAAGCTACTATGATCGTCATCATAGGCAAGAGAGCTACAATCTAGATGAGAAGGCTTACCTTCGGGTTACTCCTCTGAAGGGAACCCAACGATTCGGTATCAAAGGCAAGTTGGCCCTACGTTACATCGGACCTTTCCGCATTCTTGCTAAACGTGGAGAAGTTGCCTACCAACTTGAACTACCTTCGCACCTTTCCCGAGTACATGATGTATTCCATGTGTCACAACTCAGGCGTTGCTTCAAGGACCCCATCCGCGAAGTCGACCATGAAACGTTTGATCTCCAAGATGACCTTTCTTATCGAGAATACCCCGTTCGTATTCTTGATTCCGCAAAGCGTGTCACTCGTCGTCAGAAGATTAAGTTTCTGAAAGTGCAATGGTCACACCATTCTGAGAAAGAAGCCACGTGGGAAAGAGACGACCGTCTTCGTGCCGAGTACCCCACCTTCCTCCTGCAGACTTTTGAATCTCGGGACGAGATTCTGCTGAGTGGGGGCGAGTTGTCAGAACCCTCTGTTAGGTAATGTGCTAGGATCAAATTCACCTTGCATTCATCAAATAAAATCGAATGGAATTCAAATTCAAACTTAAATGGGAGAAGGAACACCCCCCAGATGAATTAATTCAAAAGGCCAGAAATAAATCTTCTCCAAAAATTCATGTTTGATTTTTGAAAAGTCTTATAAATGAGTGTGATCACATATCAAGTGATGTGGGACCCACCCCATGCTCATGGATTTTTCAAATATTCAAACAGGACCTTGGAATTAATCAAAAACCCCTATTTGATTTAAAATTCAAATGTTTTGAATTTTAAAAAGTGCCAAACTTTACAAGTGGCTAGCCAAATATATTATGAGGCCATGTAAAAAGTTTTAGCATTTAATAAAATGCCTAGCTATTTATTTAGCACAGCAAAACAAAAATACAGAAAAGAAAACAGAAAGAAATAAAGAAAAGAGGCCTACCTGTGAAGGGGCCCAACTCATCCCCCAGCTTGGCCCAGCCCAGCCCACAGGGGAACATGCGTCTTCAACCCCGGCCAGGCAGGCACCCAGGTCGCCGGTGAGCGTCGTGGGCGCGCCAGGCAGCTTCCCAGGGCTTATCCCCTCGCCTGGAGACGTCTGGGAGACGTCCCGATCCATTCCTCCCCCTCCAGCGCAACTTCCCCCTCCTCCCGTGCCGTGTTCGTCGTCGACAGGAGAGATCGCCGGAGCACCGAAGCACCCCCGCGTGGCCATCCACATCGAGGAGCCCAGCCAAGATGTCTCCCGTGCTCGCCGTCATCGGCTTCGTCGACTAGAAGAAGGAGGCGCCTCAATTTGGACCAGACGCGATGCGGGGTTCATCGGATCGCCGCCGGACCTGCGAGCGCGCCGTCTTCGATTCGCCGCCGTTGAAGCCTCCCCGCCTCTCCCGTTTGCCTCGTCGTGCTCCCTGAGTACTGGTGAGCGTTTCCCCTCAAGCCGCGGCTCCCTTCCCCTCCTCTAGCTCGATCTGCCATGGACGCCGGAGTACAGAGCCGCCGTGCTCGTCGTCGACGAGCCTACGCTATGCAATCGACCCCGCCACCTTGTCCGTTGTCACCGCCGTGCTCCTCCGTTTCAAACGCACCTAACCCCGCTCCTTTTAGTGCACCGTAGTGAGTTTTGCCTCGCAGCCGTACCACTTCCGCCGCCAAATTCGTCGCCGGCGAGCGTACAGAGCACCCCCGCACCCCCAGCCTGCTACAATCGAAGCGCGATCACGAGGGCTTCAAACTGGTGGATGCGGCGCTCGATTTGGACCACAGAATCAGCATCCCGAGCAGCGCCGCCGCGGATTTGGTCGCCGGCGACTAGCCACCGGCGAGATGACGTGGACGTCATTAGTTTAAGTGCTAATCCCCCCTCAGAGACACTTACAGGTGGGCCCTAGCCCCTAATTAACCCACTGTTAATTAAAAAAAATCGGGAGTTAACACTGAGAGGCTGACAGCCCTGGCCCACAGGTCAGTTTGACCAGAGTCAAACCCCTGACGCGAGCATGACATCACAGTGATGCAGTAAATGCTTTTCTAATTAAAACAATTCAGAAATTGGCAGAAATTATTCCAAACTTTGAAAATTCATAAAAAATTCATATTAACTCCAAAATTAACATATAATATATGAAAAATGATCAGGAGAAAATAATCTATCCAAATATACAACTTTCAACTATGTTTGAGTTGAATTTAAAATGAGACCAGTAGCATTTTCTATTTGGTTTAATTGGAATTTAATCAAATTAAATTCAAATGCTTGTGCAATTTGAACCTTAGCAACATGCCACATTTCACTTGAACATCAGAGGCATATCATACACATATCAAGATGAGTTACATTGATCAAACAATAGCATTTGCAACTTGGCTAAATTGAATTCAAATTGGAGTTTGAATTTGCAATTCATTTGCAATATACTCCATTTAAATGGAATTGCCTTACACATCAGAAGCATGCAAACCAAGTTTCAACCTTCAACCATGTGCTTGTGCATTGTATTTACTTTTCTACCTTGTTTGTTGTTTTCGAGTAGAAGTTGAACCGGAA